>OX608073.1:293363728-294725417 GCA_951509635.1 Eupeodes luniger | reverse complement strand
AAATTGCAATCAAAAAATTAGTTCGGATGAAAGAGAGGCTGCCATGAAAGACTATAGTTTGCATAGTCGTCTTGACCAAAATATTTTCTTAAGAGGTTGTATCAATGTTAACGAAATAAAAAGAAGACGCCCTACAAATGAAACTAAAAAACGAAGATCACATTCGTTTGCATATTACTTTCGAAAAGAGACACTTGATATTCCCGTTTCTAAAAAATATTTTAGAGACACTTATCAGGTGAGTGACGGGCGGATATACGATTGTTGTTCTAAAGAACAAGTTACATCTTTGGTAGATAAGCGCAATGACCGCGTTGCAAGCAATAAAATAGATGATACAAATGTTATAAAACATATAAAGTCATTTCCAGCCTACAGTAGTCACTACACCAGAGCTCATAATCCAAGACGACAATATTTAAATCCTGACTTAAACATTAAAAAAAATTAAAAGCTGTGCTTAAAAAGTATAAAATTTAACTTTTTCTTAAAAGAAACTTAAAAATATAAAGTATATATTTAATCTTATTATTTTTTTTCAGTTGCCAAATCGATTAACTCCACCAGTCACATAAAAACTGTAACATTACTGACGATTGTTTACTTTTTTATTTATTTTATATTCCGTTAGATGAAAGCTATATCTGCAATTGTGCATTCTACATTACATATTTGAATTCATATCATCACAGGAATTTTTAAAAACAATATATATTACATCATCGCGTTTCTCAACTTTTTGTTTTATGGAGTTAACCGATGTGTGCTCTGAACGGCTCATATAATTGAAAGTGTGTTCAAATACTATCGGTGTAATTGTCCTTGAGGAAGTACAACTTTGACATTTGGTAACATTTAAGATAAGAATATTTTTATTACTATAATACAAGTTTACTTTGTTGCAAAAAGTAACAATCAATTTGATAATTTATAATTTTGAATATTTGTACGTCATCAGCATAAAAGAGATACATAATTGAAAAAGTGAAAAATGTCGGGAATATCGTTTAAAAATAAATAAAAGAACAAAAGACCAATGTGGTTTCCTTTTGGGACGCCCGAGGTTACTTGTATGCACTTAGAAACAAAACTATCTATCTTAACGAATTAGGTTCGATAAATCAGAAAAAAAAACAAAACCATTTTAAAAGTATGGAATGGAAAAATATGCTTGAACAATTTATGCAATGATATTTCTTGAGAGAATTTTCAAATCCACTGACAACTGAATCACACTAAATAGTAAAATTTGTAGGTGTAGATCGCCTTATACAAATCCATGCTGAGAATCAGTTACGAGTTATTTTGTTAGAAAAATTATAGCTTATCACATTCAATTTTTTCGAATATTTTTGAAATAATGGATAACTTTTATATTGGACGGTAATTGCATAGTTTTTGATTTATATCGGACTTGAAAATCGGAGATATAAACGACGTTTTCCACTCACCTAAAAACTAACCTATTTTTAGAGACTTAATGAAGATTAGACATAAAGGTAACGCAAGTGACGTTGCATTTGTTTGTATTATCTTGGAAGATATTCTACCAGTACCATAAGTCCTTTGTTATCATCAATTTCATTTAAAAACTCAAATGCACCTGAAGCGCCCGAACAAACTAATCCCCGAATCCGCATCGCACCTCCCAGTAAAGATGAGATCGTTGCCGCAATTAAAGCAGTTAAGAACAACAAATCGGTAGGACTTGATGGAATTCCAGCAGCAAAAACGTCATCAAGCGAACTGCTTCATCCGCTCATAAAATAAGCCTGAACCACCGAAAGCTTCCCCGATGAGTTGAAGAAGAGAAGCCAAGCTTCAAAAAAAGGAGATCTTACAAAGTGCGAAAACTGGAGAGGCATTTGCGTTCTACCTGCCGTTGCCAAAATTGTAGCAAAAATCATACTGGAACGCATCAGAGAACACCTTGAGGCCACACTTGATGCCGAACAAGCTGGATTCCGCGCTGCCAAAATAGTAGCAAAAATCATACTGGAACACATCACAGAACACCTTGAGGCCACACTCGATGCCGAACAAGCTGAATTCCGCTCTTGATCCTCCTGTATTTATCATAGTAACACCCTGCGGATCATTATTGAGCAGTGCGTTGAATATCGAGCACCACTACACCTGCTGTTCATCGACTTCAAGAAGGCCTTTGATAGCTTCAACAGGGATTACATCTGGTTAGCTTTGCGGAGGAGAGGCATGCCAGAGAAACTAATTGCTATTATAATGGCAACATATGATGGATCCAAGTGTCACGTTCTGCACGATGGTAGGTTGTTAGAGGATTTTGAAATCCGTGGTGGAGTAAGACACGGCTGTATTCTGTCGCCAACACTGTTTTTTTGGTGATAAACGATGTACTGCGCGCAGCTTTGTCAGGTAGCGGAGGCATCCAATGGATTTTGACATCCTATTTAAAGCACTTGGATTACGCGGACGATGTTTGCTTACTCTCTCATAGGACCATAGATCTCCATAAAATGACAACAAGTGTGGAGAGAGAAGCAGAAGTCGTGGGTTTGAAAATTAATTCCGACAAAACAAAAATGATCCGCCTCGGAACCCGACCATTCTCTCAAGTAAATATTTCCTCACAATCGGTGGAAAAAAGTGGAGAGCTTTCAATACCTTGAAAGTATCGTCTCTATCCAAGGTGGAACCGAACAAGACGTCATCTGCCGCATCGGAAAAGCAAAAGCGGCGTTCGGTATGCTGTCGAAAATTTGGAGGAATAACTCTATTAGCTTAAGAACAAAGCTACGACTGTTTCGCATAAATGTCGAATCTGTGCTTCTTTATAGGTGCAGCACCTGGAAGGTTATTTCAGCCATTACAAGAAAGCTACAAACCTTAGTGATTAGATGTCTTCGCAACATCCTAAGGATCTTCTGGCCAAACCGAATATCCAATGAGGCCCTTCATAGAAGGACAGGTCAGGAACCTTTAGACTATTATACGTATATGCGTAAGTAGAATGGACATACGCTCCGAAAAGATAACGACTGTATTGCAGACCAAGCAATGTAGTTGAATCGGCTCACACAAGACGAAAGAAGAGCTGGGCGACCGAGAAGCACATGGCGCAGGACAGTCGAGGAGGAATCATCGTCACTAGGCAAGAGTTGGAGGGAGCTGAAACACATCTCCGGAAACCGCACACGATGGCGCGTAGGCGTAGGCGTAGGCCCTTTGCCTTAAGGGGTTTCCAACGGATTTAACAGGTCCGAGGACCTAAGTAAGTAAGTAAGTATTCAGCTGTCAATGCGAAATTTCTATTCTAAAGCTAAATCTAAGTGTGATCTTCCAATATTAGCTGACCTGTCAAGTTTTCGAAAAACATCCAATTAGGTGACAATTGCCAATTTTCCTTTTATACAGTTGGTTGATTCTATCGAAATATTAGATACTTTTTGGAACATCGGGTGTCAATGGTCGCATTCAGAAAGCTAGTGGCTACGTAGTCAAGGGATTCTGATTGGCTAAATCTAACTACAAAAGTAGTTGAAATTTCCCCTCCGACGTAGTGTAAAATTTTCGGCTACAAAGTTAGTGCACATTGGTTTTGACGTTTCACAATCAGCTGCTCGGTAAGGACACAAGAATTTAAAATAAAATTAATCAATTAGTATTTAAATATACATATAAAATTCACTCATATTATATCTTATATTCGGTTTTATTGAATTTAAAAACAAAACAAACTATTTAAAGTACTGAAAACACAAATGTTTCCTGTATTATATATTTGCATTTGTCATTGATATGACAGTTTGGGATTGACTAGCTTTGTAGTGAAGTTTTGCATTCACAAATCTAGTTGAAATTCGACTACGTAGCTACTAGCTTTATGAATGCGCCCAATATTATGTCGACAATTTTGAATCTTCCAATTAATAATTGTATGTTTACACGGTTTGAAGACTTTAGTGAACAAACAAAATTGGTTGACTCATTGAAAGACAATTTTCTCGATAGATCACAGAGAAATGGCAGGTTCATACAACATAAGTGACATTATTTGCAGTCAGCTTCATCGCTTGAACGTAAATTTTGACCAAAAAAACAAAATTGTCTACAAAAAACTGCTCAGGTAAGCTTCAAAGTCCATCTCAATTTGTATTTTGTATTTTAAACAAATATTACCTATTCCTTTTTAATTTGACAAGGAACCTTTTTACACAAAACATCAAATGGAACTGTGCAGAAAATAAATAAACCATATAGAGTAATACAGTTAAGTTTTCTGTTGAATGACAAAGTTTCCTTAATTGGAAGGTAATTTTTTGACAGCACTACTAGAAACTTGCCTAAATTTCAAGTCCCTTATGTCGTCTGAACCTGTCCATTTGTTTTAGAAGTGAAAACAATAACGTCGTTTTCAATTGGCAATCTAGAATTGTTCTTCGATTCGGAATCCCAATTGAACAGTTTTTTTTTATTCCGAAGAATCTGAAGTTTGGTGAGAATGTATTGGTTGAGTATGACATGTGTCACATATATGTGTATTCGCGTTAAATTTCATTTTGTTTTTGTGCTGCAAACATGGAGGAAGTGACATTTAAAATGTATGAATGTGTGAGTGATTCTGCTTCTGATTCTGTTTTTAAAACCAGAAGGGAAATTCTCTTCTTTTCAGAATCAGAACTGTCATTTTTGCCCAATTGAACGCATTCAGAATGCTTTTTTTCACTTCCAGATTGCCAATTGAAAACGACGTAAGTCGTGCAAGAACATTTCGAAAATATAAAACACATTATGTATATATGTACATTAAAGTGAAGCAGGCAAAAACGACTATCTTATAAAATTTGTTCATGCGTCCCACACTTTTCAACCTTTTTTTGTGTAACTTGTTTTTCGTTATTTTGCCAAACGGTGACATCTTATTTCTTTCGATTTTTGTATTTTGAAATTCTTTCAAAATTGTGTAAACTTTTGTTGATGTTTCCTGCTCAAAAACATTCTGCCAATTAAAAATCATCATCTAATATCCATTTAGTAATTTTGGAGACGATTGACCGACAATTGTTCTTTTTTGTCACTTTTGACAGATGAAATTGGGTCTTTACATCGTTGATAGAAATTGAATTGTTTTGCGAAACATCTGTCAATCGTGTATACTTAGCTTAAGACATCAAAAGATTTGTCAAGATATTTCTCTGTTAGAACCATATTATTTTTTTTATTCTTGAGCTTAGAAAGCCTAATTTGTTTAGGTATAGACAACTTACTATCGAAAAAAAAGAATATCAAAGCTCTTTCTTTGTTTAAAACCACAATATCAAGTGTTTCTTATTTATTGCTTTACTGAAAATAATGAAAAATCAAGGTAGACCACTACCTATTGCACTCTCAGGCTCATATAAACCACGTTTCTACCTACGTATGCACGGGAACTAAACAAGTGAACAACTATGTACTTAAAAAATATAGACCAACGGATAGTTTTTGATCGAAGTGGTAGCTCTGAAAGCGCAATAAGTAGGTATAGGTACACAGGTAGATACTTTTAAGTTTAAATTATAAATATACCTATAATAATATAATTTCTAAACGTAAATAAACGTTTTCTTTCTTATCTATAGGTAAAATAATTCATCATAGCAGGCGGCAATCAATTTTATATGCGTCTGTTTTTTTATTATTAAATATATACATTAGGTATATGATTCAATTGGAAAAAATGACGCACACATGGTTCATACCAAAAACACTTTATAGAGTATAATTTTCGACATGATAAAGTTATATGTAGGTATATAATAATAGATTATTTTTATTTTCATTTCCCCTCTCGTTAAAGTATATAAAAAAACTGGTTGAATTAGCGAAATGGTGTGTGTGTTGTGTGGTATGGGATGAGATTTGAAACTGAAATAATGTAGAATTAAAACACAGATAAAAATGAATATATGTATTATATATAGGTACCTATAGTAGTATATACAGTCAGTCACAAAAGTCTACGTATAGTGCTAAAAAGTGCTAAATTACCGCTTTTAATTAAAATGCATTAATTGTATTAATTTAAAAAGGAGTATTTATTATTTAAAAACAATTATTTAACAAAATTAGTCATTTTATTAGACAAAATTGAAGAAAAAACGAGAAAAATAAAAAAAAAAATGATACACGAAAGTCTACATATGATACAAATTAAATTAACTAAAAATTAAATAAATTCAATTTAATATTTTGTTGGACCACCTTGTGAGTGGACAGCTTTGAGTCTTCGAGGCATAGACTGAACTAAATTTTCGGTGACGTCAGGGGTTATTGAAGACCAAGCAGTCGCAAGAGCCGTTCTCAGTGAATTTTGATCTGTTATCCTAAATTTGCGAACCCTCCGTTCCAGTTCATCCCAGATATGCTCTATGATATTGAGATCTGGAGACTGCGGTGGTGGATGAAGCTGTTTTGGGACCCTAAACACCAGCCACTCCTTTATAATCTTCGCCGTATGTTTGGGGTCGTTGTCTTGGTGCAGGATCCAGCTGCTTCCGAGCCCTAGTGCTTCAGCAGAGGCGTGCAAATTATTACGCAAAATGTCCAGATATTGAAAGCGATCCATAGTCCCATCAATAAAAACTAGCCTCCCTACACCAGAGGCTGCTACAGCCCCCCAAACCATCACATGTCCTCCTCCGTGCTTCACTGTAGCAACAAGATTTTTCATATCCATGGCTTGGTTCACCTTCCGCCATATTTTGCCCCTGCCATCGCACCCAAAAATATTAAATTTACTTTCATCAGTAAAAAGTACCCTTTTCCAAAAATCGTGGTCCTCCGAAATGTGCCGGTTCGCGAACTCTAGGCGTTTTTCTCGATTAGCGTTGCTGATTAATGGTTTTTTTCTTGGCACTCTCCCATTAAACCCTTCATATCTTAAAACTCTTCGCACGGCCTCTGGGTGGACTTCTTTTCCCGACGTATTTGCAATGTCTTCCGCCAATTTAGGTGCACTTATTCGAGGATTGTGGTTAACTTTCCGAATAATGCTTCGGATATCGCGAGTACTTAATTTTTTCGGACGACCAGAACGGGGCTTATTTGCTACATGTCCCCTTTCATTATAATTTTTTATTATTGTTTGTACAGTTGAGGAACTTTTACCCACGATTTTTCCAATAGCACCATAACTTTTCCCTTCGTTTCTAAGCTTTATAATTAAATTTTTTATTTCAATTGAGGTTTCATTCCTTTTTTCCATTTTCAACAATATTATTCAAATATCAAACACGAAATAAACAAGATTATGAAAGATAACTGATCACCAATGGTGATAAACCCAAATTTTATAATTAAAAAAATAGATTAAATGTACAGTGTATCAGAACAAAGTTTCATATGTACACTTTCGTTACTTACATTTTTAACCGTTTTCTGATCTCTTTGGAATATTATGAAAAAAAATACCGTTAATGTCGCAATGCATATCTTTTAAATAATATTCCATTATTTAGTCAAACAAATTTATTTGAATTTTGGCTAAAACCATTAATATACCATTTTTCATAGCTATATGTTGACTTTTGTGACTGACTGTATATGGCTTTGCTAAACTTATTTCCCCTCTTAAGAAATTCATAGGTCAAGGATTTTTTTTTTAATTTTTGTCAAATAAAATTGCGAAAATTTTATAGTTAAAAGATAAGAGGCTCCTTGCATTTACATATACTTATGTAGCTATGTAAATAAATGCATTGCTGCATTATACTATACATACGCACAGAGTTTAAATCATATCTAAAATATGTGTAGGTAGGCATATTAACATTTTAGTAACTAATAAGGGGTTTCCGGCGTTTCATTTGCCTTGATATCGTATATTTTTGTTACCAACTTAGGTAGAGTAGAGGTACAATTAAAAGGATAGTTATACCTACGACTACGAGTAGAGTATCTTCAGAAAAGTTTTAGCATGCAGCAAACTTTAGTAATGTTTAAAATAGGATTTCCTTTCAGATTAAAAATATAGATAACTAGCGGCCCGTCCCGGCTTCGCACGGGTAGACATACATAAATTGGTACAGATATTTAAGTTATAAGCATATGCTAATTAAAACGACCATGAATCACTAAATTAGAAAAAAATTGTTGAAATTGTATTGATTTTCAGGAGATCCTAATCGAGAAAGTGCCACATACAATAAATTGCCCGTGGGAAAAGCACTTTTTTCTTAAGTCGATACCAACTATGGAAAAAGTTTGTCCCTGGGATTTATTTATTGTTAGGGCAAAGGATTTTTTTAAAGGGAACTGTAACCTTTTAAAAGATATGGGCAAATCAGTAGGTACCTATCATCGGGATCCGCGGAACATGTGCGAGCTGACCGGCCGCAGGACCCGTAATGATAGTTGCTACAATCACATTATATCTTAATTCTTTGATCAATTGTCTTGTATTCTATAATATTGTCTAACATTTTTTTGTCCTATCATTAATACTCTTCGCAGCGTATGCGATGAAAGACATTTTATGGCTAATTTTTTTACACCTTCGGTTGGTTTTAATAGGAATTTCTAAAGATTTCTATAGTAATCTACATAGTACTAAATATAGCCTATGTTACTCAGTGATAATGTAGCTTTCTAATGAAAAAAAGAATTATTAAAATCGGTCCAGTACTTTTTGAGTTTATTCGTTACATACAAAAATACAAATCTTTTCTCTTTATAATATTAAAGTGTAGATTTAAAATGACCAGCGTTGGCGTACCTAGTCTTTTGATTTTAAACACCTGCAGAATCTGTTAAAGATTTTAGATTCAGAAAAGAAGATCTCAAAAGAGAATAGAAAAAGACATGGATTAATTGACCCAGTCAATTAAAATTGCAAAAGTGTTCCAGATCCCATTATGTTGAATCTTCGTGTCGTCAGGTCAGAATGGAGTATTCCTTTTATATGCAAAGTGTCTATAGGACCTATATAACTACGTATGTACATAACAAAAGTTTCATTACAAAATATGTACCTACCTATAAATAAATAAAATATAAAAATATGTTTTTTTTTTTTTTTTTAAAGATGCTTTAGTTTTGACCAGACCAAAAACAACATACAGTGCCGGTAAAAACAAAAAAAATAGCACCACTGGTACAAGTGAAGCTTCATTTTCATTCGGTTATGTGCTTTGAAATGATTAAGAACAATGGGAAGGTTTAGACGACATAAGGGACTTGAAAGTAAGGCAAGTTTCTAGCATCTGATTGGCCAGCTGCCAAAAAATTGCCTTCCAATTTAGGCAACTTTATTGGAAAGTTGACTGGAAAGTTAGTCAAGAAAAATCTCCCTAACTATCAAGTCAAGTCAACTTATGTCAAAATGACAATTGCTCATGTTTTTTTTATTCAACTGAAAGCTGAACTTTATTACTCTATGATTTATTTATTTTCTGCACAACTTCATTTAATGCTTTCTGTAAAAAGCTTCCTTGTAAATTTGGAAAAGAAATAAGTGATATTTCGTTACAATACAAAATACAAATCGTGATGGACTTGTAGATTGCCTGAGGAGTGTTCTGTAGACAATAAAGATTTTGGTAGTTTTTATACTTATGAACTTTGTGAAGTAAAGTTCTGAATTTGAAATTTATGACACCTAAAAAAATAACTAGTTGCCTTGGTAAAAAATGTACGTTCAAAGAATGAAGTAGACTGCAAATGGAGACCCATATGTTGTCTGAACCTGCCCAATGTCGCGTGGTACCTACCCACACATTTAAGGGATACAGACAAAGTCAAAATTCAAGCTTTTCGGTCAAGTTGCCTAAGTTTAACATCTATTTGTAGGGAAATTTCAAGATTAGATCGTGTCGTCACATATTTCTTGCAATATCCAGAATCTTAATCTTTATTTAATGATGCATCCAATGAGGTACATTCTTTGCGGGAAATACGTGACGAGTTGGGGTTACGAACTTCAATTTTAACGGTTTTCCGTTCCTTAAAAAGCAATGGAGTGAATGGACAGGTTCTGACAACATAAGGGACTTCATTTGCAGTCAACTTCATTCTTTGAACGTGAATTTTGACCAAGCCAACTAGTTAGTTTTTAAAATGTCATGAGTTTCAAATTCAGAACTTTACTTACCAAACCTCTACTTTAAGTTCATAGTACAAAAACTAACAAAAGCATTATTATCTAAAAAACATTCATAATGCAAACTGCATGTCCACCGCGATTTGTATTTTGTATTGAAAAGTAACATTATTTATTTGTTTTCCAAATTGACAAGGAACCTTTTTACACAAAACATTAAATGAAGCTGTGCAGAAAATAAATAAATCATAGCGTAACAAAGTTCAGCTTTTAGTTGAATGAAAAAACATTATCAACTATCATTTTGACAGAAGTAGACTTTGGGCAGGTTCAGACGACATAAGGGACTTGAAAGTAAGGCAAGTTTCTAGTATCTGATTGGCCAGCTGCCAAAAAAATACCTTCCAATTAAGGCAACTTTAATGGAAAGTTGACTGGAAAGTTAGTCAAGAAAAATCTCCCTAACTATCAAGTCAAATCTACTTCTGTCAAAATGACAGTTGATCATGTTTTTTCGTCCAACTGAAAGCTGAACTTTATTCCTCTATGATTTATTAATTTTCTGCACAACTTTGTTCAATGTTTTCTATAAACGTGTTCCTTGTCAATTTGGAAAAGAAATAAGTAATATTTCTTTACAGTACAAAATACAAATCGTGATGTACTTGTAGCTTGGCTGAAGAGTGTTTTGTAGACAATAATGTTTTTGGTAGTTTTTATACTATGAATTTGAAGCAGAGGTTTGTGAAGTAAAGTTCTGAATTTGAACTTCATGACACTTGGAAAACTAACTAGTTACCTAAGTCAAAATGTACGTTCAAAGAATGAAGTTGACTGCAAATGAAGTCCCTTATGTTGCCTGAACCTGCCCTTTGACTTGATAGTTAGGGAGATTTTTCTTGACTAACTTTCCAGTCAAATTTCCAATGAAGTTGCCTTAATTGGAAGGCAAATTTTTGGCAGCTGGCCAATCAGATACTAGAATACTAGATACAGTGGGCAGGTTCAGACAACATAAGGGACTCCATTTGCAGTCAACTTCATTCTTTGAACGTAAATTTTGACAAAGGCAACTAGTTAGTTTTTCAAGTGTCATGAAATTAAAATTCAAAACTTTACTTCACAAACCTCTACTTCAAGTTCATAGCACAAAAATTAACAAAATTATCATTATCTTCTACAAAACACTCCTCAGGCAAGCTACAAGTCCATCATGATTTGTATTTTGTATTTTAAAAAAATATTACTTATTTCTTTTCCAAATTTACAAGGAACCTTTTTACAGAAAGCATTAAATGAAGTTGTGCAGAAAATAAATAAATCATAGAGTAATAAAGTTCAGCTGTCAGTTGAATAAAAAAAACATGAGCAATTGTCATTTTGACATAAGTTGACTTGACTTGATAGTTAGGGAGATTTTTCTTGCCTAACTTTCCAGTCAACTTTCCAATAAAGTTGCCTTAATTGGAAGGCAATTTTTTGGCAGCTGGCCAATCAGATGCAAGAAACTTGCCTTACTAACAAGTCCCTTATGTCGGCTGAACCTGCCCAGTGTAAAAAGTTTTCACTCTTTTTTTTTCGACATCTGATTCGACCCATCTGCTTTTTTTAAATTTTGTTAGCCCTTGTTTACCCTGTGTAACGAAAGGTTTATTACCCAGGTACTTACCTACCTGCCTGTCTACTTCATATATGTACATACGAGTACATATTTAGAAGAAAGATTTCTATTCTTATTTCTAGTAAGGACAAGGATGCACAACATTCTTAAAAATTGCTTTAAAATAACGTATTCACAAATTTGTATAAAGGTATTTCTTGAAACCATGGCAATGATCGTTCAAAGTTTTGTAGAAACTAATTTACCTTCTTGTTCCTATATGTAAACATAAATTTGCTCTAGAATGTAAAACAAACCAGTTTTATGAACTTGTGAAATTATAATACAATCATTGAAAAAAGATGATAAATTAAAATTAATTACATCATCGTCGAATGTAGAGTGAGTCATATTATTTAAAATTGATTTACCTAGCAAAAGTGTAGGCGAGGTGAGTAAGCCAGTAAAATGAAATGTCAATTCAATTTTCTTAATTTGGTGTTTAGTGGACAGTGGTATAAACAATATATGTATGTATGTACATATATTATTTTCACAATTAATTGACATCTACTCATTCCGAAATAAGAAACTAATATATTATGTACATTCATACCTAAAGGACATTTGGAATACATTTCTTTAATTTGTTTTTGATTTTTCCACTGTTAACTGCTCAAACAGAACAAATAACACCTTTCACAACATTAGTTAATTGCCCAAACCTCAATTTGTAGGTGCATATATTGAGATTGTGTCGTAAAAGGCCGGTTTATGATATTTATACATGTGCGAATTCAAAAACTAAATTCAAACTATCTCAATTCACCTTGAAAAGTTAATTATTTTATTATAAATCAAAAATTGTTTAATGCAGTCATAAGTGTCTAGGCGAGTAAGAAGATAAGTTATCTTAGTATTTTAGTATTTTTATTTATCTATGAAAAGCTTACACTGTAAGATACAATATCTTATAAAAAAAGTGAAGCTAGCGATGTGTTAAATGCTACAGGTTTGATTGAAATTCAAGTGTTACATATTTTTATTTTTATACATTGATTTAAGAATTACAATAATATAGTTTAAGTTCTTTTCCTAATTGCTTCGTGTTGCTTATATTTCTTATCTCTCTTGGCAATGAATTCCAAAACCTTACTGAGTACACAAAAAATTGGTGTTCGGATGTCAGGGAACGAAAACGCGGAATTCCAAGATCTAGAGATCTATTTGAATTAAGGCAGATTATTTTACTGTACAGATCTTAATAACGTACATATACCTATAATGTTGTTATATGAAACTTATACTTCTACTTTATTTTACCTACCTATAGTTAAGTTTTCTATTTTAGTTTGTCAATTTTTTAAAAAACTTTGTTTAATAAAGATGAAGTTTTTTTTTTGGTTTCGACACTGTCAATAGTTATTAGCTACACGAACTCAGCATCAGCAAACATTTTTGAAATCGCTCATGTTAAAAATAAGATCCAAAATATTGGTACCTACGGATGTTGCTCTATTTGAACGTTGAAGTTCCCATTTACAAATTGGTTTTAACTGAAGTTCCGCTTGCTTTAAAATTCAATTCGACTTTTGATAATGGAGATCATTAATTCAAAATGGATAATTTATCCTGAACTACCTTGTTACTTGTTCATTATTGAAATTAATAAATCTGTTTGAGACACAATGTATAGTGCTGCCTTTATCATATCAGCTAAATGGTTATTTTATTCAACATGATATTTAATAATTTCTCATTAAAATAGAATAGGAAACTTGTGTTTTCATCAAATGTACCTATGTCATTAAAAAATAAGTTAAGTAGGTGAATTAAACCAAAAGTAGTTATCTACCAACGTAAGTTTTTCCTATTGGCGATTTTTCTGCTTAAACACACAGAATACCTTCTTCCTTCTTTTTGAAAATAAAAATTATATTCTGTAGCTTCCTAACTAAACTCTTTTTGAAGAAACACCTATTTCCAGTTCAGCAGATCTCAAATTAAAAAAGAATGTGTTTGTTCAAGTACTCATATAGGTAGGTAGGAACATGTTATGAAGAATATTCTAGATTTCTGTTTATGTTATGAAACAGAAAAAAAAACGGAGTTTCTATCTTACATAAGCGTATAGGTTAGATAGGTACATAGTTCTGAATGTTTTCAGGATTATGCGCAGATGGCAGGGCTTGTATAAAAAGGTACATAGGTAGTTAAACGTTTTGTGTGCTATGTAGGCAAGAAGGATGGTCCCTAACTATTCGTAGGTACATATCTTTTCTGAATATATATAAACATACAAACTACCCATGCTTTGTTTGTTATAATTAGAAACTTCTAGAATATTTGCAGAATCCCTGGAAATTCTTAATATTAAAATTTTCTAACTAAGCAAAATTAATTTCAAATTTTTATTTTAGATCCAAGATTAAGAACTTATTTTAGATATTTAACTATTCCGAATTTCTTATCTACCGGTGTTTTTTTTTACAATCCTATTTACTCCATCAAAGAGGCTTCAACATATGTAAAATAAACTGGGATAAGAATCAATTAGCTAGAAATTTTATAAATTGTTGACTTAAAAATCAATAACTAACAACTGGTTACCTTATCTTTATTCTATTATGTAGGTTTTTACCTATTCTGATTTAAAAATTAAATTAATTTAAGGGAAATGGTCAATTGTTAACAGTCAACTTGTTGTAAACTTCAATAGCTATAGGTGCTTTGATTTTCGTGGAAATAGCAAAATTGAGTTTGGGGGTCATATTAACTTTGTAGGTATCATTACTAAAGGTACCAATAAGTGATATTTTAACACAGATTTAATACATTTCTGAATATACATATAGGTACATTCTCATCGGTTAGATGCTACCTTTCTAAGATGCACGCTTAAGTCAAAAACTATTGACACAAATATATAAAATTACCAAAAAACAAGTGGTGTAAATTATGTACATATATAATTTTCTAGAGGAATTTGTTTGTATGACCCTTTGTAAGACTTTTAGATACCATGATAACTTATCTTCCTGCTACCAGCAGATGCACCACATCATGAACAAACCTAAAGTAAAAATTGTAGCTGCTGTATTTTCGTACCTTTGTCTTTCTAATCTTTGTCTTAGTAAAGGAGTTATTTAACTATTTACTATATAAGGAATAGCTCTGCCACCATATTTTCGACATTCTTTCTTCATAGGACTCTTTTTTTTGCATAAGAAACAATTAGTTTTCGTTTAAATATTTATGTGCTATTTTTAAAGTTGTATTCGTTTGTTGCCTCTTCGGCTCTTCTAGAAAATAGAAATTTGCCTCAACAAGTTTCAAAGCCAGATCCACTTCATAGCCAGTTTCAATTGCAGTAGCAAGTATCTAAGGACTGGGTCAAACACCTATATGGACCAATACAATTGTCTGATATAAGATGGCCTAATGCTACTAGCTTATCAAACATTTTATCGTCATAGCTTGGATGTGGTTTTCCATACTGCTGTCTTCGTCAAGTATCAAGTTGTGTTCAACTTATTCCGGCGCGACATCGGCGATGTTTTGGAGCTCCCTCCAATTTTTCCCCAATCTCTACGATTTCTCCTCGACTGTGCTTCTAGGTCTACCGGCTCTTCTGCCTTCTTGAATTTAAACATTTTATTCTTTCATTAAAATTAAGATGTCTCCGCGCGGTGTGTTGTTATAGGCGGCACTTAGCCGACTGTAGAAGCATTCTTTCTCTTCTTTTGGGACGAGTTCCGTTGGATTGTATCCCAACCATCGCTAAACCCTAAGATATCCATCTTATACCGCATGATCTCTCCTTCTAATTAAAGGAATCTGTCGGTGTGTGGGCCTTTGTTTCCTGCATCCAAGAAACCAATCCTTCCAATGTCCGGATATAATAGCCAAAAGTCGTACACTTCCTTAGCGTATAGAATAAAGTTACAAAGAATGCTAATCTCCATAACCTACCCCAGACTCTCTCATGGGAGCTCCAGTTTGAACACTTCCGCTTTGTAGTTTGCATAACCACTTTTAAGAGAAGCTTAAGATAAGCTTTTTTACTTTCCTTCTTCCTCATTTTCGGGACAGAGTAAATTGTGCTAAACATTTTTCAGAACATCGGTGGTAACGAAATTCCAGGACTTAGAAACACCCCATAAAGCATTCTTGATGTTAAATAACTTGAAAAAATTTATCCTGTTTTCTGAGCTTACTAGCTTTCGCATATTTTCTTTGCGATAATGGCACTTAAGGCTTCGAATCACGCCTTGGTCCATTGGCTGAATCAGAGAAGTGCAGTTTGGTTTAAAGTACCTCACTAGTATATTTGCGGCATTAAAATCAACGTCTGGGTGGGCTGGACAGTTATCAAAGAGTTATTTGGGGCAAACATTTCCAAAAAAAGCTGGTTCCATCGGCATTGTAAATTTGCTCATTGCTTAAATTCTCTGTTTGAATGAGTTCAGACAATTCCTCTACAAAAAGCGTAGCAGCTTCATAGTCAGCAGATTCTTTTTCTCCCATCGTTTTCAAACCATGAATTCCATGGCGGTTTTTGAATTTTCCAAGCCATCCTTCAGAGTATACACAGTCAAAGGCTATGTTTGGGGCCGGTTATAGCTATCAGTAGAATCGATCAGTAAAATTTTTGTTTTTACTTTTTGAACATGTTACAGATTTATTTCTAGCAAAAGATTGATGCAATAAGATGAATCCTATATTCAAGTATTTTTTTCAAAAAGAAACAATGCATTTAAAGTTTTTATTAATTTATAAATCCATTTTAATTTTTTTAATGATGAAATTTCATTTTACTGAACAGCTGACTGCCAAACGCCAAACAAAATTCCATTTCGTTTTACTGTTGGTGTTCCAATTTTTTACTGTTCCGATCACATCATTAAAAATTTTACTGATGAAAGCAACAGCAAAAAAATTGTCTGAGGCGCGAAGCCTCAAAGTGACATTTATTTTAAGGACGTAAATTTACTGATTGCTATAAACCCTCATCAGTAAAAAATTTCAGATTCCTCCTGTTTCAAATTTTACTGATGGATTTTACTGATAGCTATAACCGGCCCCATATATTTTCATGAAAAAATTGTGCTTTCTCCATTATCATTTGCCCTGAAATTGGAACTAATTTAAATCGTTCCTGTCGAAACCATTCATACGTTGCTGTGTCCACTTTGGGATTTTCAGGTTTTTTTAAGTGTTTTGCGCCTCTCCAATCCTTTTATAGTGAAGCTGTCTGCGAAAAATTTGAAAATCTTGTCTTTATTTTTTAGAATATCATACACTGTTTGGGTGCCGATTTTATATCTTTTAGCTAACATTTTCACGGGCACACAACTTTTACGATGTTCATTAATCAAATCAACTTTTTCCTTAATAAAGAAGGAGCCATTATCACGACGCTTCACTTCAGATTTTCCAACCAAAACTGAACAAAATCCATACAAACATAAGAAACAAAACGCAACCCGAAAAATGTATTATCCCGTTACTTCTTTTTGCGTGTCTTTTAAATGTAAAGCAATAGATACAAAATTCCGTTGGTTTTTAGATGTGAAAAAACTTTTTCGGTCTTTTTCTCATGTTACGGATAGTAGAGTTTATTACGAATAATAGAGTTTAAATAAAAAAATTATGTACCTATCTTTATTGTCGTTAAAGAAAATGTTTTTGTTTCTTTTACGTATAATAGAGTTTTTTTTACGGATATAAGAGTTTTTTTTTGTTAAATATTTTCATGACGGTTAACAGAGCGTCCCGGTTAAATGTTAATCGAATCCCGGATAATCGAGTTTCAACTGTATGTTAATAATTTGAATAGACGAATTTACAGTAAGCATGCTTATTCGAATGAGGAAACCAAATAAATTTTAAAGGTACCTACCTATGTATAAACTAAATTGATTTAAGTTCGATATTTTAGAGAAGCTTTAGAAAGCCATGAAATGTATGAAATTATTAAAGAGAAAAAGAACCTAACATTTTAAAAGAAACAGAGACAAAACTTGCATTTCATGTTACAACTTACAACCAATAAAATTAGAACATTTTTGCACCTATTTGATACCTACCTATGTACATATATCTACCTTTAAAGATATGTACATTTATAATTCATTTCAATTTTAAAATGCCATGAAATTTCCTCAAATAAACAAACAACTATAAATAGATACCAAATAACAACAACCTACATATTTTAGTAACTAATACATTAATGCTAAAGTCTAAAAACAAATAGGTATTACTTGAGTAGGTACATAGGTATAGAACTACTATAGATAGGTATACCTAGGCATGGTCCGCATTGTTTTGCGTTTGAAATAATTTAAGAAATAAAATACTAAATTGTTTCTAGTTTTAACATTAATGTGGATGTTCTTTTTCTTTAGATTTCTCTTTGAATTTCGAATTTGAGACTTATAGGCTTTCTATACCGAACCGAAAACTCGGTTTTCGCGAGAAAATAGGTTTTCGTCGAAAACCTATACCGAAAACACAAGTTTTCCCATACATTTTTCGTAACCCACAAGTTTTCGTTTTCAACAAGTTTTTGATAAAACCTCTCGAAAACCAGTTGAAATTGACAGATGAAGTAAACAAACTTACCTAATGAAAAATTCAAAGCTCATTGAAATGAAATGAAAACATTCAAATATCAATCAGACATAAAAAAAAAAAACATCTGACAGCTGACTCAGGAGAAAATTTACAGTTTTAATTTCAAACTACATATTGTTATTTGGTTATTGGTTATGGTTAATTAACTGGTAGGTAATATTTTTTATCAATCATAAAACATAGTAAATAATTGTACTTTTTCTTTCTAGGAAATGGAAGAAGAAATAAACAAAAAAGAACAAAAAAAAAAAGAACAAACCAAGGAAGTTATGGTCCATTCCCGACGAGGAACTCCTCCTGGAGTTATGGGCCGATAAGGAGCCGGGATTGCGTGGTGCGAGAAAAAATCTCCACATTTACAAAGAAATGTCGGTAGCATTTGAGGGTCGGCTAGTGGAGTACACTCCCGACGAAGTAAAGATGAAGCTGCACAACCTCACAACGAAATATAAGTAAGTGCATACCTACGTCCTACATACATAAATAATTTTACATCGGCCAGGATCTATATTTTACTTTCACTCGAAATAATATTGAAATTCATTGAAATTGGTTAGATTTCAGTTTTATTTCGAATGAAAGTGAAACGTGTTGATGGTGAACGATAGAATATTTACATTCACTAATATATTTTATTCTTTAATAGCCGTGAAAAAAAGAAGATTGGGCCGTCGGGTGGATCACCATCAGAATGGAATTTGTATTCGAAGATACATTCCATTCTCGGAGAACATCGAATACATAATCTTCATTTATATATGGAGGATAGCCGTCCCTCAGGTAATACATAAATTCAATTAAAAAAGCAGCACAAGTTTTTCAACTAACAGATATGTATATTATTTTAATTTGTAGATGATAATGACATTTCAACGGACGCAATTCCGGCTTCTGACGAGTTGAGGTCAAGATCAAGGTCCAGGTCAAGATATTCCTCATCCCAGTTGGACATCAATGACAATCCATCTGCGGAATCCACTTCACCAATCGCTTCTACTTCTAGGCCGCGGGCTGAAAAGAAAAAAAAAGGAAAAAATAATGAATACAAAAGTGATCCGCAGATGGATGAGTTTATCAGAGATTGCAAGCAATGGGAGGAGAGGAACTTTGCGTTGGAAGAAGAAAAAGTAACTCTTTTTAAAGATTTCCTTGAAGAGACAAAAAAATTCAACGAGAAATTTTTCAAAATGTTCGAGTGAAATCAAAAATAAAGAAAAAAAATTAAAATGTATGTTTTGATATTTTTTTTGCTAAAGTTATTGAGTGGGTGTAATTAGTTTTTGTTTTCGAGGTTTGTAGGTATTATTTATTTGTTCTAATGATTGCAAATTCAGCTTAGATAAAATAGAAAGAAAAAGTTAATTCTGCAGTATAGGATTATACATTTTTCTTTCTAATTATCTCTTTTAATTCTGAAACATTTTAGATTACTGGAATGGAAACTCAATTTATATTTGAAGTAGGGCAGGGTAGGTTTTTATAATACGCTTCAGGCATTCTGTGGGAATTTCAAAGCATGGTTGAATGGATATCCAGCAAAAACAGGTGGATTTATTTCTTTCAAATTATTTACAAATAAGCACATTAACTTGAACAAATTATTCTTTGATTTGTGAAGGCTTTTAGCAGAGTTTTGATAAAAATGTCAATACATACATTTTTTGAAATAATACGGGTATTCACGATCCAATGCAACTTATGGTCTTGTATCATTGCAAAAGTGTAAAATTGAAAAATTTTCTTCTAACCTGGGGTCTCCATTGGACATTTTCGATGACAGGACTATCGGCCTTTTACTTTTACATGGGAATTTTTCGAAATCATTCTTTAAATTGAAAATGGTTTTAAGAAACACTTAGGTGACATAAATTAGAACTCAGAACCGTCTGAACCATCTCAATGAAGAGAGTAGTTTTGAAATGACGGTGGCGGTTGTATGTAACACTATTAAGAATTTTGTATGATTTTCATTCGAAATTCTTAAAAGTGTTACATACAACCCACTGTCATTTCAAAACTACTCCCTTCATTGAGATGGTTCAGACGGTTCTGAGTTCTAATTTATGTCTGCTAACTGATTCCGTAAACTCTATTAAATTCAAAAAATTATTTCAAAAAATTTCCATCTTACACAATGCAAAACTGTTGCAAAATTTAAGGCAGTGTTGTTGTTTTAGAGCAAGAACATTTTTGAATTTTACACTTTTGCAATGATACACCAGTTACATCGGATCGTGAATACCCTTTATGTATTTTTGGAGCTATGAAGCTTCGCTCGAACAGCACATATAAGTTTACTTACCTAAATGCATGCTGATGGCATTTCGTATGATTGAAGGTGAACTTCTCAAATTATCTATCTGCGTTGAATGTTCTGGTTGTTGTCTTTGCGGATTATTGTTTGTATTCTGCAACCATTTAAGGTTTATTTCATCGTTATTGACATTCATAAAATTATGTAAGACACAGCATGCTTTTATGATCAAGATACTGTTGTCAATACGGTTATCAAGACCCTTTCCAATTCTTCTAAATCTTGCTTTCAAATGTCCAAAACAGTTTTCAACTACTCTTCGACATTTTGAAAGAGAGTAGTTGAAGTTCTTTTCTTCTGCCGTAGCTGCGGTACTAAAAGGAAATGGTTTCATTAAGGATTCAGAAAACCTGAAAGCTGAGTCTCCAATTAGGACTACAGGAACATCCACACCACATAAATTTTTTGACATTTCCTTTAGAATAGGTTGCCGATGCTGTTGTCTTACATAAGAATCTTCGTATATTTGGGAATCATTACAGCGACCTGGAGCTCCTACATTTATGAAAAGAAATCTGTAACTATGAATAGGAATAATTATTAGGACTATTTTTGTAAGAGCAAAAAATCGGATTTACCGATAATCAACCACAGCTAGCAATACAGTTGAATGCCATCCCTTATAATTATAGTAATCTACAGAATCCAGAGCTGGGGCTTGGATCTCAATATGGCACCCATCTTCAGTAAAATTGAAAATTATAAAAAAAAAGTTATTAAGAGTACAAAAATGACTCTTCCAAACCAATACGAAACATTCAGTACGACTACTAAACAACAACAACGTGTTGTTTTGTCTTCTT
This sequence comes from Eupeodes luniger, assembly GCA_951509635.1. NCBI lineage: Eukaryota > Metazoa > Arthropoda > Insecta > Diptera > Syrphidae > Eupeodes > Eupeodes luniger. The sequence continues at coordinate 294,704,004 of OX608073.1, read as the reverse complement.
CAACGTTTCGCATTGGTTTGAGAGATTCTTGAATCTATACTATACCAATAGCTCCAAAACACTGAGGGAAACCAAGTTTTTCAAAACCACTCACATTTTCCTTTATAGTTTGTTCTGTGAGTGGATAGGCACAAAGGTATTTTGGTTTTAGAACAAGCCAAACTTCTCTACAAAACTCTTTTAAGATCATGCCTACTGTGGATGTGCCAACGCCAAAGATAGCTGCAACTGTCCTGTATTCAGCAGACGACCCAAGCGTATATATTGCAATGGCTATTCTTTTTTTCAAAGGTATGCACTTTCTAAAGTTGGTATCGTGCATTTCTAGATTTTTCAGCTCATTGCACAATATGTCGAATGTTTCACGGCTCATTCTAAAATGGTGTTTAAAAAACTCATCATTGTTTTCTAAGACTTCGTGTTCCCAAAAAGTGCTTGTACGTATCTGACATTGAGGTAGAAAGTTTGTTTTTATAATTTAGAGGTAAATGGTATTATGGAAGCTTACCTTTGTCCACATGCTTCTTTGTCGATGATGATTCTCAATTGCATCAATCATACTCTTATTTTTTTTCATTTTCAACATTTTCAAAATAAAACGCTGACGTTTTCTGGTCATGGTAGAGCCTTGAGGTAATGATATTAAGTTGAGCAGGAACTTCATGCTTTGTTCCATTTTTCTTGTATGTATGGAAATCAAACCAATTTGGCGAGAATTCATTTTATTTCACAAATTATTCGAAAACCAATAAATTTTTAAATTAAAAATATACTATTTATACAAAATTTGACAATTAGTATCAAAATAATGGAAATGTCAAACGAAAACTTGTAAATACTCGGTGTGAACACTTTATGAGTTTTCGAAAACTTTTCGCCGAAAACCGGGTTTTCAGTTTGGTGTGGAAAGGTTATTATGTAGGTATACCTACATTATGTAGATCAGATCCTATTGGATTTGTAATGTTTGTTTTGAAAATGCACCGCAAACAGGTTCGATACCCAAGTCACTGACTGTTGAAAAATAAGCTTTTACCGATTTATAAGTTATAATTAATTAAATAATAAATAATTCAATTTGTAGTAGCTATATATGTACATACCTACATACATGTGTTTAGTTATTTAGGGGTTCATATTTATATACATAGTTACGTGCAACGTGCCTTATTAAAAGAAAAATGAAATTATAGAGATAAAGACAAATAAAGATTAAGCAAACCTGATAAAAAATGCAATTTACAATTTTGTTTATTAGAAAAATGCAACTATAAATTTTAACATCTAAAATTTCGCTTCTAGAATTTTCTCAAGAAAAGAAAAATCAATAAATTCGCGCATTCTAGATGAGAAAGCAGTCATTTTCATTGCACATTTTCATTTCGTACATCCTCCCATTGCAACAACAACAACATTTTGAAGATATATGTACACTCATTTCTACATACATACATACTTTACAACGTTTCCTACCCTCCGATTCTCAAAACCTACAGCTGCCTAAAAACCACCCAGCAAACAAACAACTTCTCTGACTTCTCAGTTTCTCACGTACAAAAAATTCAATTCCATTGTGTCATTGCCGAGTAAATAAGTCCGTTCCCCTTATATACCACAAAGTAAATAACAATTTATTTCCCCTTTTTTCTAGAACGCAATGGAATTTTCCTTTCCCAACAACTCTGACTATAAATAAGACCGTTAGTTCAGTTGCCAACTCATTCGTTTACCTGGTGTATTACAAGTGACATCTTTAGTTTGAAAGTTGAATTAGAAAGAAAAGTTTCTTTTTGTGTGGTTTAAGTTTTCAATTTATTTTTTGAAAGTAGAAAAGAAAATGTATTTGAAGTGTGAAGAAAAAGTTTTGAAAAAGTGCACTTTGTTGTTGGAAAATTGCATTGGCATCAATCAACTGCTGCTAGATCCTGGATAGTGTTTGGTATATTATATAAAAATTAGCTGAATTCTGGAATAGCTGGTGTGTGAAAAAAGAAAATTTTTCTCCTATCATCGATGGGCCCTTAAAAGAGGTTGCGCATAGGCGTTATTTTCCTGTGAAGGGCGTTTTTTATTCTCGAATCACTCAAAAAATTTTGGAAGGAATTTTAAACAAGTTTAAAGAACTACCTGGCATAAGATGGTGCTGGAGATTAAGGGCGTGCAAAATTAAGGGAACTTATGAGATTTAATACAAAAAAGACCTCAATCCAGGTTTGCATAGGAAGGTAAATAAATTAAACAAAACAAAAAAAGAAATCGACAATAGTGCGAAGTTTTAATTAAAATCCAATAGTTAATAAGTGTTTTTTTTTTTTAAAGAAAAGTTATTAACACATAAAATCGTTCCAAAAAATGCGTTTTGAAATTTATTCATATACTTTAATGCTGTGTACTGAAAATTTAATAGTCAAGAAACTTCTCGAAAGAAAATTTCAATCGATATCATTATTTTATTCCACTTCGCTGTGCAAAAACAAAATAATATTCATTTCATCATCAAAAGTTTCGCATTCAAAAAATAAAAAAAATATATATATGAACGTGTACAACACATCACACACGAATATTCTTCTTCTTGGCCTCCATTTCGTGAGGACAGGAAACCACCTCAAAATCGCTTCATCTTCTACATATTTAAACATAGATATATAAAAATTAACAAACTTTCCCGAAGAATAGGAGCTTTTTCTCTACTCGGTTGTTTGATTGAAAAGCTTTTTTACAGTTCAACTTTAAAACAAAAAATATATATCTAAACTTGCTGTTTTCAACAACGCAACGAAGAACTTAAAAAAAAATCTATATTAACACAAAAATAACTTAAGAAAAGCTAGCTCTTAATTAATTTAAAAAAAAAGCTCAACTTTAAGCTGCAAATAAATCGATAAACGAAAAAGCTTCAACCTTTAATTTTTTTTAGAAAATCCTTTCTCCCTTAGATTGTAAGCTTTGTTTTTTAAGCTATATAAGTTTTTATAGGTTTTTGTTTCTATATTCTTATACCTATTCTTACTTACGTATCTATTTTATAGATATTAAGCATTTTGACTAAGCACTTAATAATATTTTTTATTAATATAGCTTATTTGTTATTATTCTTATACATAAACAACAAATTTTATTTTTCTCTTAACCAACAAACAAAATTCTTTTCTTTGCAAATTTATAGTTTTGGGACATGAATGAGTTGCTGAATTTGATAATAAAAAGCTAGTGTATACCTATAGTCAGTCAGTCAAGTCTGAATATATATGATCAGAGAATATATGTATGTATATACTTCCATAATATACTACATATATATATGTGTATGCCTTGCGCTCTCCCACTAAGAGCAACATTATAAATGCATTGTGAGATGAAAAGGGAGCGACTTACAGACAGATAAAAACCTATAAATAGGCATATGCGTTTTTTCTGACCCGACTGAGATTGCGACTCCTAAGGTCCTGCCTGACCTGACCTGAGAGAGGCATGTTTTGTAATAATAATAATAGTTTCATTCTACTTGCGACCAAAAAATTAAAAAAAAATATATTACAAAACATAGGCGTGTATCCATTTCTTCTTAATGTAATAGCTACATATTCATGAATCCTACCTACCTATCTACAATCAAAATTCTGCAATGAATGACAAATATGTATCGCGATGCGACGCAATGGATGATACCAGGTTATCACAACTTAAATTTTGATTCAATTTAAAAAAGTTAAAAAATTCATCATAAAACTATTAAAAAACTAAATGTATTTATTTATTTTGAAAACAAAAGCAGACTTCGGTCACCACATAAAAGAAAAACAAAAACTGATTTGTAAGGAAACTTAATTAAATAGAACGAAATTTTTGTAACAGGTTAAATTGTTAAAAGTTTAAAAAAATCAAACATAATTCGAGAGCTGTTAGCGTTTTTAGCTTTTGATATACTAATTAAAAAAAAAAAAGAAATCAATTTTTAAATCAACACAAAACATAATATACTTGTCAAAGAAAACAAGACGAAAATCGTCTATTTTACTTATTACTTACAATCAAAAAATAATTTATAACAATCTGCAAAAATAAAATATGCTAAAAAATATAAGAAAAAAGAGCTAGAAAAATACAAAAAAAATAATAAGCAAAGGAATAAATAAATATAATTTATGAATCTTAAACAAAAATCTATGTTTTTATGTATGCGCACAATACAAAATTTTAATCGTTTATCGATTTAATTTTGACACAAAATATTGTTGCTTTTCGATCTATCGACCAACAACGATTTCAAATCCAATTGAATCGAATCGAATCTGAGAGTCCCAGTTGCGTACGTCTTTTGTTTTGATGCCATATTAAAATATAAAATGCGATTTAAGTAGGTATTTTTATTCAAAATACAAACTAAAAAGTTTTTACATAATATCGGCAAACAAAAACAATTCTCATCGAACTGTAAGTAGACATTTAAATTGATAATATTTTAGTATGTAATATACTTAATAAAAAAAAATTAGTTAATAACCTTTTTCTTTCTTCAACAAAAACAACCAAAAGCATACCTCTAATCGCACAAAATCATAATCTTTTTGTTTTAATTGTTTGTTTGTTCTCGAATATATTATCAGGTTCACACATTTATCAAATATTTTTTATAAAGTGCTACATCCTTTTTTGTTGAATCCATCATAATTTATTGTTGAACTAAATAATAATTTTTAATATAAACTAAGTATATTTTATGATTTACTATAATAATTATGGTAATTTTAAACATCAAAGTATGTATACCTCTATTTATTTATTTTTATGAATTTAAATGAATTTCCAGGTTTTATAGTAGGTACCTAGATCTTGTTATAAGATGAAAACATGGTAGGTTTGGTTCGTTAGGAGTTGAAATTTTCCATTCTCCCATCTTTAACGTAGATATTTTTACTTTCAAAATAACTTAAATGAAATATTAAACCTAAAACACCAAAAAAGTAATTCAAAATGCTGAAAAATGCAATCACATCAGACTTAAAACATTTAAAAAATACCGACAATAATCTAATACTTAATAAGGGATGGTAATAATTTTTACGAGCAAAACCTTATTTTAAAATTAATACTTAGGAGCTAAAATCACGCAAATACTTCACTCTATAATTGCTTCGAATATAAAATTAAACATAACGGCTAAAGAATGTCTCCCCGAACGAATAATTAAAAAAAAAAAACGACTGAAAACCCTGTCTCTTTTATTTTTCCTAATTCCACAAAGTTTTGTTTATTTATTTTTTACATACCTACCTATAATAGATTTATTATTTAGAAATAGTTGTACAGCTAGTCAACCAAAGAATGAGCTCATAAAAACGTACAAAATTACAATACAAAGAAAATCGATGATGAAATAATTTTTATACAAATCGAAAAGATAAACTAAACAATCAATACTCTATTAAAAGAATAAAACAAACCCAATGCAATTCAAAAAGAAAAAAACGTATAAATACTATAAGTAATTTCTCAAGTACCAATTTTAACTAGGTACCAAAAATAATTGTTTTTTCTTATAAGAAACCAATTTTCATAATGAAATACTTTTAAACTAACATCCTTAAAAATTTATAAGCAAATTTTTTAAAGTTATAACAAAATGAATCTATTTTTTTCAAAAGAAATAAGACAAACCTTCTTGGTATAACCGCATTCAGAAAAGAAATAGCATCTCTATCACGAAGTAATTCAAATATAAAAGTCCAAATAAAAAATACCTACATTTAGGTATATATGTACATATATATAGAATAATAAATAAATTTCAACAGAAATTTATATGAAAAACGACGAAAATTAACATAATTCGTTATAAATAGAAACAGAAACAAATTGATAGAGTTCTAGATATATACTCTGATAGAAAATAAGGCAGACATTAAATTTCTTAAAAATGAAACAGCCACGAAAAAGCCAGAAACGAAAATCAAACAATTGTTTTTAGACAAACATTCTTACATAAATATTTAATCCAACGTCTAATTATTGTGAGTTTCTTACAATAACATAATAAATCTTTTTTTCATAAGGTATTTGCTATAAAGGTCACTGAATAAAAGCCTTAATAAGAAAACTTAACTTACACAATAATTATAGATAAAAAGCCTTTTTATATTAACAATATTTGAAACGAATGATTTTATATAAAAATAAAAGAAAATAAAAGCATCTTTAGAAAGCAACAATTTTGGCCTTAACTGTATTCCACAAAAAATTACGAAATATATTCTCCAAAGCTCAAAACCTGAACAACGAAGAAAACAGTTTCAGTTCACAAGTTTTATTAAAAAAAAAAAAACCTTTTAATCCATGATTTGAAAAATAACAAAATGTTATCAAGGCTATACTCATATTGTTTAAAAGTAAAACAAACATTTGCTCACTTTAAATACAAAACCGTACAAAATATAAACCATTAATATTTATTAAACGAAACTTACATAAATGAAAGTCTACTTATTTACCAAGGAATACAATTTTAAATAAAATAATAACACAAATTAAATAATGCCTTTATTAAATTTGATTGATAATCAAATGTTAAGAAATTCTTATAAAAATATAATAAATACACATCGTGTCTAATACAAGATCATGAAGAAAGGTCAAATTATCTATAGAAAATTACATAAAATTTCGTCCTTATAAGATTCTTTTATTTCTATATTACAAATAAGTAAAAGAGCATACCTATATTCCAAGTTCTTAGTTCCTAATCAACACAAAAGTTATAAAACGAAATAGTATCAAACAGTAAATGATCAATGAGATTTTCTTCAATACTCAAACCTTCTTATTTATTATCATAAAATAATTACATGCATTAATGCACCAGAAGGGTCTTTTTCTCTCATAAAACGTCGGATGGAATAAATTAATATATTTTAAGTAAATATTTGTCCTTTGGTGTGTACATTTGTTAAAAAGTGTTATAAAATGTTGAACTGCCGATACATACAGCCAAAAAAAACTTGTGCGCTGAGTTGCAGATTCAATTCAACTAAATTCAACCAATTCCACTCCATTCAACAAAAAAAAGAAGCCATCAGAACATCATTTTCTTCATATGATCTGATCATACTATTGCCATGTCATAAAATAACTATTTTCCACTGCTGCAGATTGTCTTATACAATAACAAGTTACAAAAGGATTCAATTTCCTTAAACATGCATGTACAGTGAGACCCATAATAATTTCCATTGTATCAGATATTCTGTTCACTTGATGAAACTACAAGATGTAATAAATATGGGTGGAAAACCAACAGCGAAATAAAATATGTATTGTAGATCTAATTCTGTCACTGCGAATCTCGCTCGACCATCACTAAAATATTGCTGTCAAGTACTTCGTAGGACCCAAAGTCACTGTTCACATAGAATTGGAATTAAAATATAACAGTTCTCATCTCCCAACCTCACATGATCCAGATTTTCCAAAAAATAAAGAATCTCATCTCAGCGTTCCCCTCAGCAATATGATGAAAGTGAAAAAAAGTATGTACTTTGAAGGACCTTAAGTCACCTTTAACATAGAATTGGAACTTGAGTCATGATATCCCTTAAAGTTCTCATCTTCCCAACCACCAAATGGTCCAGATTTTCCAGATTTTTTCTAACCACCGCATGGCCCACCCAAAAAAATTATCTTCTCAGCGCTCTTCTCGGCAATATGATGAAAGTTAAATTTAAAACTTCTTCGAAGGACCTTAAGTCACTGTTGACATATAGAATTGGAGTTCGAGTCATAATATCCCTTCAAGTTCTCATCTTCCCAACCACCTCATGGGCCAGATTTTCAAAAAAGCATCTTCCATATTCCCGGCTCCCCACACCAATTGTATTTTTAAATACCGATAACCCTGCAAGTCATCGTTAAACCAAGAAATAAGTAACCTCATACTCTTCATTGGGTAATGAAGAGCACAATGATATCTCTACATAAGACACACTACAACATAACACTTTAGAATAAGAATACAAATATTATAAACAATAAAACAAGAAATAAGAAAACCTAAAACGAAAAGCAATTTTTTACTTCAAGAGAAAAACAACTTTAAATAATTTCTATTAAAAGATAAATACAAAATGATTCCATAAAAACAAAATAAAAAGCCTTTATTTATATTTATTAAGTATAAAACCTATTTAAACCTAAAATGGTTAATTTTGAATAAAATGGTCCCACAAACCTCACTATCAATTTGAAAAACTAAAATGAAATAAAGAAAAAGAAAAAGAAAACATAAACTGAAACTGAAACCAAAATAAATAGAAAAAAAGGTTCAGGTTATAAAACTGATAAGAAATAAAGGAAATAAAAGCGCTTCTCAAAACAAAATAATAATTTTTCAAGTACTTTCTCTGACATAATATCAACATTCAATTCATTCTTTTATCTTTAAGCAACATCTTCTAATTTTACTTTTAATGCATAAATATAAAATAATACATATTCAAATTCTTACAACATTATATCGAACAAATACATACCAAAAATTTTTAATTTTACAAGCCTTAAAGAAAATCATCCATTATTATTATTATTTGACTCCGACTGCACTCAACAAATTTAATATTTTATATCTCTAATAATTTTCAAATATATTATCAAAAATTATCAACTACTATATGAATCTCGTTTTCAAAGCGAAAAATTATTTAATTTCTTAAAACACTTAATCTTCTTCTAAAACTTAAACCTACCAAATAACATTTACTTCGTTCGTTTTTTAATCATTATTTCAATTAAATCGATAATTTATAAAACCACTTATTTATGTCTAAATTAATCCTTCTTCGGTATTTATTTATATTAAACCTGAACTTCTTATAATTAAACCAATTTTTATTACTACCTATCTTCGTATACCTACCTTAAAAATTAAAATAATTTTTTAATCTGAATTCTACTTATGTACCTATAATTTAAATCTTTTTAAAGAAAACAACGCAAACACGAACTCAAAACATTACAATAACAAATATTCACATATCAGCATCTATTTATCAAGAATAAGAAATACACTTTCAATTGAAAAAATAAAATAAAATAAAATAAAATAAAATAAAATAAAATACAAGCCAACAAATTTATAATGCCTCCATTCAACGAAATATAATAGTTTATTGAATTCTAGAATATTCTTATGAATATCTAAGAACACAGGTATAATATAATTTATATGCGTCCTATCTGATATGAAATCACAATGTAAGAAGGCAAAGAAAAATGATTTAAAAATCAATAAATAAAGATAAAATATTTACACCAAATAATACTAGTAAGAAATTTTTACTAAATATCACAACTACGCAACAAAACCATGAAATATAATATAAATATATAAAGATAATCCAGATAAATAAAAGCGTTTAAAAATACCTTATTGAAAAATCTCCATTTAAAAAGGTTAATATTTCTTGCGTTTAATAAATGCAAATTAATTTAAGCTTAATACATCGAATAACATGTTTCAAATAAAAATGAAAATAACCCAAGTCCATCACTTCACTCTATATATGTTAAGTATTCTTGTAAACAAATAGAAATCCACCAGGAATTTTTGTCTCATTAAACCGTATAGGTATAGTAATTTATAAAAGATTTTAACAATTTTAAATATGCTCGATTAGTAGACATAAGTTAAGAACAAACAACCATTCAAAAAAAAAAAACAAAAAAACAACTTATTTAAAAATAAAAATATTTAAAAACAAGAACCCAACGTTTTTCAGCGCTTTTGATTGCATATTATTTCCACCTTCATTCCTCGTAATCTCTCTACCAAGAAAATAAACTACAAGATCATCCTTTAGTACCTACATCATCATAATCTTCGAACATAATCTCCAATGCGTCTTCAATAAAACACGAGACATAAATTAAGCACCAATAACCTACAAAGAAACCTCTTGTAATAGATTAAGAGAAAAAGCTTAACGTTTTTAGCACCTTTATTACATAATTAACTACAAGATCACTTCTATAACTGTACATCACAAGTTCTTCAAATATCATCTACAATGTAACGTTTTTAGCACCTTTATTACATAATTAACTACAAGATCACTTCTATAACTGTACATCACAAGTTCTTCAAATATCATCTACAAAGCAACTTCAATGAAGTAATTTTACCTAAGATAGGAATTTTTATGAAAGATTTTGAGTCATTTAAAAATGCTCACGATTATCTACTAAAAAAATTTCCTCTTTCTTTCTGTACCAAGAAAATCACCATAACTAGAAGAACATCTCTACATCACAATAGTCTTGGATTGAAATACAACGTCATAACAACCCCTACCTTCATCCAAATGCACCTTGTTATGTATTTTCCGTACATCAAATTTTAGGGTCTATCTTTTTTAATACAAACAATTCAACAAGTTATCATCATTTTCGAAATCGATTCATCGTTCATTGAAAAGTTTCTTAAACTTAAACTAAGACTCACATCATAACTACAACTGATGGATTTAATAATTAGTGTGCTAAATAATAATATGTCCCCAAAACAACAACCATCATTCAACATTATCTTCATCCTCAGGTATCTTCAAGTCTTCAAGTTTTCCTGACTTTTATGATTTCAATAGAATACAACTAAATAAAAGCAGCAGATAAAAAGTATTCTTTATTATAGCCGACACTTTTAAATTATAGACTGAGCTCATCAATTTTTGTGAATGCAGACAAAACAAAAACATCGCATCTTTTTATATCTACAAAGCCTCCATCGAAATTGATTATGTTCACTTCACAACTCGAATGATTTATTTTTTTCAACCCATCTGATTACACCAATTTTTGAATTTTAATTCTACACCAGCTTATAAGAATAAGATTTCCTCAATGGCTCAACAATTATTTTTCACCAATCGCATCTTTTACAAGAACCAAACAACGATCATGGAATTTCCCATCACATTTATCATCGACTTCTCGTTATTTTGTCTCATGGTTTTGAGATGATATTATTACACCCAGATTCACATCCACATAAATATTTGACTACCATCGAACGACATCAACCCAAGCTGAATTTTTTTTAAAGCTTTTGATTTAAAGTCTAAAGACTTGGAGAATATTACTTTATGTTCACATACTCTTTTGATATAAGAACGTCTTTTTAGTCACGAGGTTTTCCTACAAAAAAATCATCAACTGGCATTCCTTTGAACAATAAGTAATGTTCTACTAAAAACCATATTTATATCTAAGCTCCTCATCTACACATACAAGATTGAAATTTCAAGATTTCATTATTTTCTATTTCAACAGAAACTTCTGAATCTTAAAACATATTGCACATTTTCTTCCCATCGATAAATTGTTTCCTATTTTTATCATCTTATCAACTTCAAACTGAAATCAAGAAAGCGGAAATATTTTACAATTGCAGCTCACATGCAACATACTATAACCACCATCTTCGAAATTAGAATTTCTTACTATTGGAACACAAGTATCCACGACTATCATCAAAATGTCTGCCCTCAAATCGAATTTCAAATCCAAATGTACCTAACACATCACAACAAATGCAAAGTTTGAATTAAAATAACAACGACGGAACTAACACCAAAGTTTTGGTTCAAACCACCAAAAAACATAATATTGAGGTTCAAAAGTATAAGATGAGGCATATTATAAGAACAATTCAGTTGGCTATCACGACATTTAATAAACGATATAAAGGGGAATGAATAACTTGACGTTTAAAACCTTTTAAAGATTATAGATAGTTACTTAAAGCCATTTAAGAAAACTAAAGCAAAACATATGATTTGTATCTTCTAAGTTGTAATGCCAAAAGGCGATAATGCATCACATTGAATCATCATTAGATTTTAAGCATATATAACATGACAATTATTCAATGGACACCAAGAGTCTTATAAATTACCAAATATTTAATTCTTTTCAATAATTTGTTTGACACGAATAATGCTACGGTAAAAAATTAAACAAAAGTGAATTCTTTATTTGGAAATGGATCTGTTAACGCTTACGAAACAATCCAATACTTAAAAAAGCAGTGACTCATCATTAGTTTTATCAACATTTAAGACCCTTATTCGAGCCCACCAACTCAATACCATATTATTTTCAATCTTAAGACAAGAATTTACTTGAAAATATCAAATCTATTTTTCATAATATTCCTAGAAGGATTTTATCATTTACAGGATTTCATTTTACTTAATTTTTTTTCATCAAGAGCCAGCTCACAATGATTACGAAATTAAGGATTATTTGTTCTTTGCAAGAACCCTATAATATGAGTACTACCAATAAGGAATTTACATTTTAAGCTTAAGAATCCATCCGAGGTCTAGAGTTCCTCTAGACAACTTTAACGTGTACGTCGTTTCTGATCATAAAAAGGTCCTGATATATATTTTTTCGGTATGAATGAGTCTTTTATCGTCGTAGTAACGTGTTATTGTCTCGTTACTTGTGGTGTAAATGTTAAAAGATAGTCGTATGTGAACTTAAGTGTCAATTTATGAGCATAATAGTTAAAAGCCAGCTTTTGGAATTAGAATATGATTTGATGGCTCTTCGATCTTCAGCATTCTATGTTACTTCATCAATTCGAACCTTGAGTCGATTTCATCCAAGCATACTTACACGATCTTCAGGTCTACTGCCATACGCTCCATCTGCCTTTCATCGATATACGAATACAATTTTTAGGGATCAGCATTATTTTACATATTATTTATATATAATTAAATAATTGTCCTACTACTCATCCTTGATGCATTCCTGTAAGAACATCTCTTAATACATACTTCAAGGTATACCTGACATCATAAGCATCATTGCTTTGGAGAGATTTTAAATAAGCTATTATTGTTTTATAAAAATGTATGTATATTTCAATCTTATGTATTACAAATCAATTGCAATTCTAGAACCTTTATAAAACTTATGCGTCTTATATAAATATACATTTCTATGAATCAATAATCTCGTCTTCATAATTTTTATATTGTCTTTATATGACTGCATTTTCATTTAGATTTGTCTCTATTTTATTTTTACTATGCGAACTATGATCTTTTTTATTTATAAGAAACAAATTAGCAAGTTTTGAGCTCTTATATAATAAGGTATGCATTTTATATGAATGAATTGAAAGTTAAGGCCAATATTATGTTGTTTCTATGTCAATTAATTTATAATTTTGACAAAATAATCCAAAAAGAAAAAGTCTCAATCGTAAACCTCCAAAATATTTAAAATTATAACGAATAATTGCATTGCAATGAATTTATACCCAACAAATCTTATTTATAAAAATAAAACTATTCAAAAACCTAATTAATAACATAATTCAAAAAAATACAGTCTGAAAGTATTTTAATTTTAAATTAAGTTAAGTTTTTAAACCTAAAATTAAAAACCAAATGAAACAAAATAATCGCCACAAATACAATCAAAAATGAACAAAAAACATTTAAACTACTGAATTTTTATAGAAATTATCATAACGATGTCTTAATCTCTAAAAATCTTTTCTACTTTTATTGAATTGGCTTAGAGGTGCTCTCAAAAAATAAAACAAACTAAAAAAGAGTAAGGGTACCAAAACTCGAAAATGTAGAGAAATACCAGTTAAATTGCATGCCCAAAAGGGAATCAAAAAGGGGCCGTCACGCAAATTTTTCTGTAAACCTCATTTTTTTACATTGCAAAGTTGTACTTTGAATATGATTTTCAAATTATCCCGACTCTTATTATAATATTGTTAAAAAGACTGAGATGTAACTTCGGCCAGATTCTGTTTGCATATTCCTATCTGAGCTTATTTCCTTAATTTGTCTTTGAATTTCAAACTTTAATGAAAAATAATATAAAATGAGAAACAAAACATTATAACATAACATAAAAAATAATAACATAAGAAACATAACGCATAATTAATTAAATCTCATGTCCCAGTAATTCAGATCGAGCAAAGAATTTTCGAATTTCCCAAAATACAAATGATTTAAACAATTCTCTTTATGAAAAAAAAACAAACGTAATTCAAACATTTTACAATTAAGTCTATAAATTAACTTAAGTAAATAAGTATAATTGACAATTTAAAAATATATACAAAATAAAAATAAACACAGAAACTAAATTAAAACTATAATTTAAGCAAGCAATGAAATTAAATTGAACTAAAAGCTACGAAAAATTCATATGCATAACATTTCAAACAAGTCTTTAGAAACTAAAATATCAATAAAAACAACTACACAATATTTTAAAAATAATACAAAATAAATAATAGAAAACTTAAACAAATATGCGTAAATACCATAACTTGTAAGTTAAGAGAAATGATTTTAGAAAGAGAAAGAAATAATATTGAGATGATTAAGCGTCGATGAGTATTTAGTCTTTTAAAACAGCGAAGTTTATGAGTATTTGATACGAAAAAGAGTTCGACGAATTTGACTTATGGTCCCGTTGGCAAGAATTTACCTTTAAATTATGTCCCTGGTCCCGTTGGCCAGAATTAACAAATTATGTCTTTGGTCCCGTTGGCCACGAATAATATTGACAGCGTACTTGAATTGAAAAGTCCTTTATCAAGAGAGTAGTGTATGTTTAGCGTCGATGAGTGTTTGGTGTTTTAAGACAGTTAAGTTTATGAGTATTTGATATGAAAAAGAGATCGACTACGAAATACTTCGAACAAAATAAAAGAACGCTATTTTAAGCTAAGAAAATAAATCATTGAGAAGTTGACATATGGTTCCGTTGGCCAAAATTTACTTTTCAAATATGTCCCTGGTCCTGTAGGCCAGAATTCACAAATTATATCTATGGTCCCGTTGGCCAGGAATAATATTGAGATGATTGATTTCAAAGCTAAGAAAGTGTGCTTGAATTTATGCGAACTATTTTGAGTTGGAAAGTCTAGAAGCAAGAGAGTAGTGTATGTTTAGCGTCGATGAGTGTTTGGTCTTTTAAGACAGTTAAGTTTATGAGTATTTGATATGAGAAAGAGTTCGACGAATTTGACTTATGGTCCCGTTGGCCAGAATTTACCTTCAAATTATGTCCCTGGTCCCGTTGGCTGGAATTAACAAATTATGTCTTTGGTCCCGTTGGCCACGAATAATATTTAGAGCGTACTTGAATTGAAAAGTCCTGAATCAAGAGAGTAGTGTATATTTAGCGTCGATGAGTGTTTGGTCTTTTAATACAGTTAAGTTTATGAGTATTTGATATGAAAAAGAGTTCGACGAAATTTACCTTCAAATTATGTCCCTGGTCCCGTTGGCCAGAATTAACAAATTATGCTTTGGTCCCGTTGGCCACGAATAATATTGACAGCGTACTTGAATTGAAAAGTCCTGAATCAAGAGAGTATTGTATGTTTAGCGTCGATGAGTGTTTGGTCTTTTAAGACAGTTAAGTTTATGAGTATTTGATATGAGAAAGAGTTCGACGAATTTGACTTATGGTCCCGTTGGCCAGAATTTACCTTCAAATTATGTCCCTGGTCCCGTTGGCCAGAATTAAAAAAATAAGTATTTGGTCCCGTTGGCCACGAATAATATTGACAGCGTACTTGAATTGAAAAGTCCTTTATTAAGAGAGTAGTGTATATTTAGCGTCGATTAGTGTTTGGTCTTTTAAGACAGTTAAGTTTATGAGTATTTGATATGAAAAAGAGATCGACTACGAAATACTTCGAACAAAATAAAGGAACGCTATTTTAAGCTAAGAAAATAAATCATTGCGAAGTTGACATATGGTCCCGTTGGCCAAAATTTACTTTTCAAATATGTCCCTGGTCCTGTAGGCCAGAATTCACAAATTATATCTATGGTCCCGTTGGCCAGGAATAATATTGAGATGATTGATTTCAAAGCTAAGAAAGTGTGCTTGAATTTATGCGAACTATTTTGAGTTGGAAAGTCTAGAAGCAAGAGAGTAGTGTATGTTTAGCGTCGATGAGTGTTTGGTCTTTTAAGACAGTTAAGTTTATGAGTATTTGATATGAGAAAGAGTTCGACGAATTTGACTTATGGTCCCGTTGGCCAGAATTTACCTTCAAATTATGTCCCTGGTCCCGTTGGCCGGAATTAACAAATTATGTCTTTGGTCCCGTTGGCCACGAATAATATTGACAGCGTACTTGAATTGAAAAGTCCTTTATCAAGAGAATAGTGTATATTTAGCGTCGATGAGTGTTTGGTCTTTTAAGACAGTTAAGTTTATGAGTATTTGATATGAAAAAGAGATCGACTACGAAATACTTCGAACAAAATAAAGGAACGCTATTTTAAGCTAAGAAAATAAATCATTGCGAAGTTGACATATGGTCCCGTTGGCCAAAATTTACTTTTCAAATATGTCCCTGGTCCTGTAGGCCAGAATTCACAAATTATATCTATGGTCCCGTTGGCCAGGAATAATATTGAGATGATTGATTTCAAAGCTAAGAAAGTGTGCTTGAATTTATGCGAACTATTTTGAGTTGGAAAGTCTAGAAGCAAGAGAGTAGTGTATGTTTAGCGTCGATGAGTGTTTGGTCTTTTAAGACAGTTAAGTTTATGAGTATTTGATATGAGAAAGAGTTCGACGAATTTGACTTATGGTCCCGTTGGCCAGAATTTACCTTCAAATTATGTCCCTGGTCCCGTTGGCCAGAATTAAAAAAATAAGTATTTGGTCCCGTTGGCCACGAATAATATTGAGATGATTGATTTCAAAGCTAAGAAAGTGTGCTTGAATTTATGCGAACTATTTTGAGTTGGAAAGTCTAGAAGCAAGAGAGTAGTGTATGTTTTGCGTCGATGAGTGTTTGGTCTTTTAAGACAGTTAATTTATGAGTATTTGATAAGAGAAAGAGTTCGACGAATTTGACTTATGGTCCCGTTGGCCAGAATTTACCTTCAAATTATGTCCCTGGTCCCGTTGGCCAGAATTAACAAATTATACTTTGGTCCCGTTGGCCACGAATAATATTGACAGCGTACTTGAATTGAAAAGTCCTTTATCAAGAGAGTAGTGTATATTTAGCGTCGATGAGTGTTTGGTGTTTTAAGACAGTTAAGTTTATGAGTATTTGATATGAGAAAGAGTTCGACGAATTTGACTTTTGGTCCCGTTGACCAGAATTTACCTTCAAATTATGTCCCTGGTCCCGTTGGCCAGAATTAAAAAAATAAGTATTTGGTCCCGTTGGCCACGAATAATATTGACAGCGTACTTGAATTGAAAAGTCCTTTATCAAGAGAGTAGTGTATATTTAGCGTCGATGAGTGTTTGGTCTTTTAAGACAGTTAAAATTATGAGTATTTGATATGAAAAAGAGATCGACTACGAAATACTTCGAACAAAATAAAAGAACGCTATTTTAAGCTAAGAAAATAAATCATTGCGAAGTTGACATATGGTCCCGTTGGCCAAAATTTACTTTTCAAATATGTCCCTGGTCCTGTAGGCCAGAATTCACAAATTATATCTATGGTCCCGTTGGCCACGAATAATATTGAGATGATTGATTTCAAAGCTAAGAAAGTGTGCTTGAATTTATGCGAACTATTTTGAGTTGGAAAGTCTAGAAGCAAGAGAGTAGTGTATGTTTAGCGTCGATGAGTGTTTGGTCTTTTAAGACAGTTAAGTTTATGAGTATTTGATATGAGAAAGAGTTCGACGAATTTGACTTATGGTCCCGTTGGCCAGAATTTACCTTCAAATTATGTCCCTGGTCGCTTTGGCCAGAACTAACAAATTATGTCTTTGGTCCCGTTGGCCACGAATAATATTGAGAGCGTACTTGAATTGAAAAGTCCTGAATCAAGAGAGTAGTGTATATTTAGCGTCGATGAGTGTTTGGTCTTTTAAGACAGTTAAGTTTATGAGTATTTGATATGAAAAAGAGTTCGACGAAATTTACCTTCAAATTATGTCCCTGGTCCCGTTGGCCAGAATTAACAAATTATACTTTGGTCCCGTTGGCCACGAATAATATTGAGAGCGTACTTGAATTGAAAAGTCCTGAATCAAGAGAGTAGTGTATGTTTAGCGTCGATGAGTGTTTGGTGTTTTAAGACAGTTAAGTTTATGAGTATTTGATATGAGAAAGAGTTCGACGAATTTGACTTTTGGTCCCGTTGACCAGAATTTACCTTCAAATTATGTCCCTGGTCCCGTTGGCCAGAATTAAAAAAATAAGTATTTGGTCCCGTTGGCCACGAATAATATTGACAGCGTACTTGAATTGAAAAGTCCTTTATCAAGAGAGTAGTGTATATTTAGCGTCGATGAGTGTTTGGTCTTTTAAGACAGTTAAAATTATGAGTATTTGATATGAAAAAGAGATCGACTACGAAATACTTCGAACAAAATAAAAGAACGCTATTTTAAGCTAAGAAAATAAATCATTGCGAAGTTGACATATGGTCCCGTTGGCCAAAATTTACTTTTCAAATATGTCCCTGGTCCTGTAGGCCAGAATTCACAAATTATATCTATGGTCCCGTTGGCCACGAATAATATTGAGATGATTGATTTCAAAGCTAAGAAAGTGTGCTTGAATTTATGCGAACTATTTTGAGTTGGAAAGTCTAGAAGCAAGAGAGTAGTGTATGTTTAGCGTCGATGAGTGTTTGGTCTTTTAAGACAGTTAAGTTTATGAGTATTTGATATGAGAAAGAGTTCGACGAATTTGACTTATGGTCCCGTTGGCCAGAATTTACCTTCAAATTATGTCCCTGGTCGCTTTGGCCAGAACTAACAAATTATGTCTTTGGTCCCGTTGGCCACGAATAATATTGAGAGCGTACTTGAATTGAAAAGTCCTGAATCAAGAGAGTAGTGTATATTTAGCGTCGATGAGTGTTTGGTCTTTTAAGACAGTTAAGTTTATGAGTATTTGATATGAAAAAGAGTTCGACGAAATTTACCTTCAAATTATGTCCCTGGTCCCGTTGGCCAGAATTAACAAATTATGCTTTGGTCCCGTTGGCCACAAATAATATTGACAGCGTACTTGAATTGAAAAGTCCTGAATCAAGAGAGTATTGTATGTTTAGCGTCGATGAGTGTTTGGTCTTTTAAGACAGTTAAGTTTATGAGTATTTGATATGAGAAAGAGTTCGACGAATTTAACTTATGGTCCCGTTGGCCAGAATTTACCTTCAAATTATGTCCTTGGTCCCGTTGGCCAGAATTAACAAATTATGCTTTGGTCCCGTTGGCCACGAATAATATTGAGAGCGTACTTGAATTGAAAAGTCCTGAATCAAGAGAGTAGTGTATGTTTAGCGTCGATGAGTGTTTGGTCTTTTAAGACAGTTAAGTTTATGAGTATTTGATATGAGAAAGAGTTCGACGAATTTGACTTATGGTCCCGTTGGCCAGAATTTACCTTCAAATTATGTCCTTGGTCCCGTTGGCCAGAATTAACAAATTATGCTTTGGTCCCGTTGGCCACGAATAATATTGAGAGCGTACTTGAATTGAAAAGTCCTGAATCAAGAGAGTAGTGTATGTTTAGCGTCGATGAGTGTTTGGTCTTTTAAGACAGTTAATTTATGAGTAGTTGATAAGAGAAAGAGTTCGACTACGAAATACTTCGAACAAAATAAAAGAACGCTATTTTAAGCTAAGAAAATAAATCATTGCGAAGTTGACATATGGTCCCGTTGGCCAAAATTTACTTTTCAAATATGTCCCTGGTCCTGTAGGCCAGAATTCACAAATTATATCTATGGTCCCGTTGGCCAGGAATAATATTGAGATGATTGATTTCAAAGCTAAGAAAGTGTGCTTGAATTTATGCGAACTATTTTGAGTTGGAAAGTCTAGAAGCAAGAGAGTAGTGTATGTTTAGCGTCGATGAGTGTTTGGTCTTTTAAGACAGTTAAGTTTATGAGTATTTGATATGAGAAAGAGTTCGACGAATTTGACTTATGGTCCCGTTGGCCAGAATTTACCTTCAAATTATGTCCTTGGTCCCGTTGGCCAGAATTAACAAATTATGCTTTGGTCCCGTTGGCCACGAATAATATTGAGAGCGTACTTGAATTGAAAAGTCCTGAATCAAGAGAGTAGTGTATGTTTAGCGTCGATGAGTGTTTGGTCTTTTAAGACAGTTAATTTATGAGTAGTTGATAAGAGAAAGAGTTCGACTACGAAATACTTCGAACAAAATAAAAGAACGCTATTTTAAGCTAAGAAAATAAATCATTGCGAAGTTGACATATGGTCCCGTTGGCCAAAATTTACTTTTCAAATATGTCCCTGGTCCTGTAGGCCAGAATTCACAAATTATATCTATGGTCCCGTTGGCCAGGAATAATATTGAGATGATTGATTTCAAAGCTAAGAAAGTGTGCTTGAATTTATGCGAACTATTTTGAGTTGGAAAGTCTAGAAGCAAGAGAGTAGTGTATGTTTTGCGTCGATGAGTGTTTGGTCTTTTAAGACAGTTAATTTATGAGTATTTGATAAGAGAAAGAGTTCGACGAATTTGACTTATGGTCCCGTTGGCCAGAATTTACCTTCAAATTATGTCCCTGGTCCCGTTGGCCAGAATTAACAAATTATACTTTGGTCCCGTTGGCCACGAATAATATTGAGAGCGTACTTGAATTGAAAAGTCCTGAATCAAGAGAGTAGTGTATGTTTAGCGTCGATGAGTGTTTGGTGTTTTAAGACAGTTAAGTTTATGAGTATTTGATATGAGAAAGAGTTCGACGAATTTGACTTTTGGTCCCGTTGACCAGAATTTACCTTCAAATTATGTCCCTGGTCCCGTTGGCCAGAATTAAAAAAATAAGTATTTGGTCCCGTTGGCCACGAATAATATTGACAGCGTACTTGAATTGAAAAGTCCTATATCAAGAGAGTAGTGTATATTTAGCGTCGATGAGTGTTTGGTCTTTTAAGACAATTAAAATTATGAGTATTTGATATGAAAAAGAGATCGACTACGAAATACTTCGAACAAAATAAAAGAACGCTATTTTAAGCTAAGAAAATAAATCATTGCGAAGTTGACATATGGTCCCGTTGGCCAAAATTTACTTTTCAAATATGTCCCTGGTCCTGTAGGCCAGAATTCACAAATTATATCTATGGTCCCGTTGGCCAGGAATAATATTGAGATGATTGATTTCAAAGCTAAGAAAGTGTGCTTGAATTTATGCGAACTATTTTGAGTTGGAAAGTCTAGAAGCAAGAGAGTAGTGTATGTTTTGCGTCGATGAGTGTTTGGTCTTTTAAGACAGTTAATTTATGAGTATTTGATAAGAGAAAGAGTTCGACGAATTTGACTTATGGTCCCGTTGGCCAGAATTTACCTTCAAATTATGTCCCTGGTCCCGTTGGCCAGAATTAACAAATTATACTTTGGTCCCGTTGGCCACGAATAATATTGAGAGCGTACTTGAATTGAAAAGTCCTGAATCAAGAGAGTAGTGTATGTTTAGCGTCGATGAGTGTTTGGTGTTTTAAGACAGTTAAGTTTATGAGTATTTGATATGAGAAAGAGTTCGACGAATTTGACTTTTGGTCCCGTTGACCAGAATTTACCTTCAAATTATGTCCCTGGTCCCGTTGGCCAGAATTAAAAAAATAAGTATTTGGTCCCGTTGGCCACGAATAATATTGACAGCGTACTTGAATTGAAAAGTCCTTTATCAAGAGAGTAGTGTATATTTAGCGTCGATGAGTTTTTGGTCTTTTAAGACAGTTAAGTTTATGAGTATTTGATATGAAAAAGAGATCGACTACGAAATACTTCGAACAAAATAAAAGAACGCTATTTTAAGCTAAGAAAATAAATCATTGCGAAGTTGACATATGGTCCCGTTGGCCAAAATTTACTTTTCAAATATGTCCCTGGTCCTGTAGGCCAGAATTCACAAATTATATCTATGGTCCCGTTGGCCTCGAATAATATTGAGATGATTGATTTCAAAGCTAAGAAAGTGTGCTTGAATTTATGCGAACTATTTTGAGTTGGAAAGTCTAGAAGCAAGAGAGTAGTGTATGTTTAGCGTCGATGAGTGTTTGGTCTTTTAAGACAGTTAAGTTTATGAGTATTTGATATGAGAAAGAGTTCGACGAATTTGACTTATGGTCCCGTTGGCCAGAATTTACCTTCAAATTATGTCCCTGGTCCCTTTGGCCAGAACTAACAAATTATGTCTTTGGTCCCGTTGGCCACGAATAATATTGAGAGCGTACTTGAATTGAAAAGTCCTGAATCAAGAGAGTAGTGTATATTTAGCGTCGATGAGTGTTTGGTCTTTTAAGACAGTTAAGTTTATGAGTATTTGATATGAAAAAGAGTTCGACGAAATTTACCTTCAAATTATGTCCCTGGTCCCGTTGGCCAGAATTAACAAATTATGCTTTGGTCCCGTTGGCCACAAATAATATTGACAGCGTACTTGAATTGAAAAGTCCTGAATCAAGAGAGTATTGTATGTTTAGCGTCGATGAGTGTTTGGTCTTTTAAGACAGTTAATTTATGAGTAGTTGATAAGAGAAAGAGTTCGACGAATTTGACTTATGGTCCCGTTGGCCAGAATTTACCTTCAAATTATGTCCTTGGTCCCGTTGGCCAGAATTAACAAATTATGCTTTGGTCCCGTTGGCCACGAATAATATTGAGAGCGTACTTGAATTGAAAAGTCCTGAATCAAGAGAGTAGTGTATGTTTAGCGTCGATGAGTGTTTGGTCTTTTAAGACAGTTAATTTATGAGTAGTTGATAAGAGAAAGAGTTCGACGAATTTGACTTATGGTCCCGTTGGCCAGAATTTACCTTCAAATTATATCCTTGGTCCCGTTGGCCAGAATTAACAAATTATGCTTTGGTCCCGTTGGCCACGAATAATATTGACAGCGTACTTGAATTGAAAAGTCCTTTATCAAGAGAGTAGTGTATATTTAGCGTCGATGAGTTTTTGGTCTTTTAAGACAGTTAAGTTTATGAGTATTTGATATGAAAAAGAGATCGACTACGAAATACTTCGAACAAAATAAAAGAACGCTATTTTAAGCTAAGAAAATAAATCATTGCGAAGTTGACATATGGTCCCGTTGGCCAAAATTTACTTTTCAAATATGTCCCTGGCCCTGTAGGCCAGAATTCACAAATTATATCTATGGTCCCGTTGGCCAGGAATAACATTGAGATGATTGATTTCAAAGCTAAGAAAGTGTGCTTGAATTTATGCGAACTATTTTGAGTTGGAAAGTCTAGAAGCAAGAGAGTAGTGTATGTTTAGCGTCGATGAGTGTTTGGTCTTTTAAGACAGTTAAGTTTATGAGTATTTGATATGAGAAAGAGTTCGACGAATTTGACTTATGGTCCCGTTGGCCAGAATTTACCTTCAAATTATGTCCCTGGTCCCTTTGGCCAGAACTAACAAATTATGTCTTTGGTCCCGTTGGCCACGAATAATATTGAGAGCGTACTTGAATTGAAAAGTCCTGAATCAAGAGAGTAGTGTATATTTAGCGTCGATGAGTGTTTGGTCTTTTAAGACAGTTAAGTTTATGAGTATTTGATATGAAAAAGAGTTCGACGAAATTTACCTTCAAATTATGTCCCTGGTCCCGTTGGCCAGAATTAACAAATTATGCTTTGGTCCCGTTGGCCACAAATAATATTGACAGCGTACTTGAATTGAAAAGTCCTGAATCAAGAGAGTATTGTATGTTTAGCGTCGATGAGTGTTTGGTCTTTTAAGACAGTTAAGTTTATGAGTATTTGATATGAGAAAGAGTTCGACGAATTTGACTTATGGTCCCGTTGGCCAGAATTTACCTTCAAATTATGTCCTTGGTCCCGTTGGCCAGAATTTACAAATTATGCTTTGGTCCCGTTGGCCACGAATAATATTGAGAGCGTACTTGAATTGAAAAGTCCTGAATCAAGAGAGTAGTGTATGTTTAGCGTCGATGAGTGTTTGGTCTTTTAAGACAGTTAATTTATGAGTAGTTGATAAGAGAAAGAGTTCGACGAATTTGACTTATGGTCCCGTTGGCCAGAATTTACCTTCAAATTATATCCTTGGTCCCGTTGGCCAGAATTAACAAATTATGCTTTGGTCCCGTTGGCCACGAATAATATTGACAGCGTACTTGAATTGAAAAGTCCTTTATCAAGAGAGTAGTGTATATTTAGCGTCGATGAGTTTTTGGTCTTTTAAGACAGTTAAGTTTATGAGTATTTGATATGAAAAAGAGATCGACTACGAAATACTTTGAACAAAATAAAAGAACGCTATTTTAAGCTAAGAAAATAAATCATTGCGAAGTTGACATATGGTCCCGTTGGCCAAAATTTACTTTTCAAATATGTCCCTGGTCCTGTAGGCCAGAATTCACAAATTATATCTATGGTCCCGTTGGCCAGGAATAATATTGAGATGATTGATTTCAAAGCTAAGAAAGTGTGCTTGAATTTATGCGAACTATTTTGAGTTGGAAAGTCTAGAAGCAAGAGAGTAGTGTATGTTTAGCGTCGATGAGTGTTTGGTCTTTTAAGACAGTTAATTTATGAGTAGTTGATAAGAGAAAGAGTTCGACGAATTTGACTTATGGTCCCGTTGGCCAGAATTTACCTTCAAATTATATCCTTGGTCCCGTTGGCCAGAATTAACAAATTATGCTTTGGTCCCGTTGGCCACGAATAATATTGACAGCGTACTTGAATTGAAAAGTCCTTTATCAAGAGAGTAGTGTATATTTAGCGTCGATGAGTTTTTGGTCTTTTAAGACAGTTAAGTTTATGAGTATTTGATATGAAAAAGAGATCGACTACGAAATACTTCGAACAAAATAAAAGAACGCTATTTTAAGCTAAGAAAATAAATCATTGCGAAGTTGACATATGGTCCCGTTGGCCAAAATTTACTTTTCAAATATGTCCCTGGCCCTGTAGGCCAGAATTCACAAATTATATCTATGGTCCCGTTGGCCAGGAATAACATTGAGATGATTGATTTCAAAGCTAAGAAAGTGTGCTTGAATTTATGCGAACTATTTTGAGTTGGAAAGTCTAGAAGCAAGAGAGTAGTGTATGTTTAGCGTCGATGAGTGTTTGGTCTTTTAAGACAGTTAAGTTTATGAATATTTGATATGAGAAAGAGTTCGACGAATTTGACTTATGGTCCCGTTGGCCAGAATTTACCTTCAAATTATGTCCCTGGTCCCTTTGGCCAGAACTAACAAATTATGTCTTTGGTCCCGTTGGCCACGAATAATATTGAGAGCGTACTTGAATTGAAAAGTCCTGAATCAAGAGAGTAGTGTATATTTAGCGTCGATGAGTGTTTGGTCTTTTAAGACAGTTAAGTTTATGAGTATTTGATATGAAAAAGAGTTCGACGAAATTTACCTTCAAATTATGTCCCTGGTCCCGTTGGCCAGAATTAACAAATTATGCTTTGGTCCCGTTGGCCACAAATAATATTGACAGCGTACTTGAATTGAAAAGTCCTGAATCAAGAGAGTATTGTATGTTTAGCGTCGATGAGTGTTTGGTCTTTTAAGACAGTTAAGTTTATGAGTATTTGATATGAGAAAGAGTTCGACGAATTTGACTTATGGTCCCGTTGGCCAGAATTTACCTTCAAATTATGTCCTTGGTCCCGTTGGCCAGAATTTACAAATTATGCTTTGGTCCCGTTGGCCACGAATAATATTGAGAGCGTAATTGAATTGAAAAGTCCTGAATCAAGAGAGTAGTGTATGTTTAGCGTCGATGAGTGTTTGGTGTTTTAAGACAGTTAAGTTTATGAGTATTTGATATGAGAAAGAGTTCGACGAATTTGACTTATGGTCCCGTTGGCCAGAATTTACCTGAATCAAGAGAGTAGTGTATATTTAGCGTCGATGAGTGTTTGGTCTTTTAAGACAGTTAAGTTTATGAGTATTTGATATGAAAAAGAGTTCGACGAAATTAACCTTCAAATTATGTCCCTGGTCCCGTTGGCCAGAATTAACAAATTATGCTTTGGTCCCGTTGGCCACGAATAATATTGACAGCTTACTTGAATTGAAAAGACCTGAATCAAGAGAGTATTGTATGTTTAGCGTCGATGAGTGTTTGGTCTTTTAAGACAGTTAAGTTTATGAGTATTTGATATGAGAAAGAGTTCGACGAATTTGACTTATGGTCCCGTTGGCCAAAATTTACCTTCAAATTATGTCCCTGGTCCCGTTGGCCGGAATTAACAAATTATGTCTTTGGTCCCGTTGGCCACGAATAATATTGAGAGCGTACTTGAATTGAAAAGTCCTGAATCAAGAGAGTAGTGTATGTTTAGCGTCGATGAGTGTTTGGTCTTTTAAGACAGTTAATTTATGAGTAGTTGATAAGAGAAAGAGTTCGACGAATTTGACTTATGGTCCCGTTGGCCAGAATTTACCTTCAAATTATATCCTTGGTCCCGTTGGCCAGAATTAACAAATTATGCTTTGGTCCCGTTGGCCACGAATAATATTGACAGCGTACTTGAATTGAAAAGTCCTTTATCAAGAGAGTAGTGTATATTTAGCGTCGATGAGTTTTTGGTCTTTTAAGACAGTTAAGTTTATGAGTATTTGATATGAAAAAGAGATCGACTACGAAATACTTCGAACAAAATAAAAGAACGCTATTTTAAGCTAAGAAAATAAATCATTGCGAAGTTGACATATGGTCCCGTTGGCCAAAATTTACTTTTCAAATATGTCCCTGGTCCTGTAGGCCAGAATTCACAAATTATATCTATGGTCCCGTTGGCCAGGAATAATATTGAGATGATTGATTTCAAAGCTAAGAAAGTGTGCTTGAATTTATGCGAACTATTTTGAGTTGGAAAGTCTAGAAGCAAGAGAGTAGTGTATGTTTAGCGTCGATGAGTGTTTGGTCTTTTAAGACAGTTAAGTTTATGAATATTTGATATGAGAAAGAGTTCGACGAATTTGACTTATGGTCCCGTTGGCCAGAATTTACCTTCAAATTATGTCCCTGGTCCCGTTGGCCGGAATTAACAAATTATGTCTTTGGTCCCGTTGGCCACGAATAATATTTAGAGCGTACTTGAATTGAAAAGTCCTGATTTAAGAGAGTAGTGTATATTTAGCGTCGATGAGTGTTTGGTCTTTTAAGACAGTTAAGTTTATGAGTATTTGATATGAGAAAGAGTTCGACGAATTTGACTTATGGTCCCGTTGGCCAGAATTTACCTTCAAATTATGTCCCTGGTCCCGTTGGCCGGAATTAACAAATTATGTCTTTGGTCCCGTTGGCCACGAATAATATTGAGAGCGTACTTGAATTGAAAAGTCCTGAATCAAGAGAGTAGTGTATGTTTAGCGTCGATGAGTGTTTGGTCTTTTAAGACAGTTAATTTATGAGTAGTTGATAAGAGAAAGAGTTCGACGAATTTGACTTATGGTCCCGTTGGCCAGAATTTACCTTCAAATTATATCCTTGGTCCCGTTGGCCAGAATTAACAAATTATGCTTTGGTCCCGTTGGCCACGAATAATATTGACAGCGTACTTGAATTGAAAAGTCCTTTATCAAGAGAGTAGTGTATATTTAGCGTCGATGAGTTTTTGGTCTTTTAAGACAGTTAAGTTTATGAGTATTTGATATGAAAAAGAGATCGACTACGAAATACTTCGAACAAAATAAAAGAACGCTATTTTAAGCTAAGAAAATAAATCATTGCGAAGTTGACATATGGTCCCGTTGGCCAAAATTTACTTTTCAAATATGTCCCTGGTCCTGTAGGCCAGAATTCACAAATTATATCTATGGTCCCGTTGGCCAGGAATAATATTGAGATGATTGATTTCAAAGCTAAGAAAGTGTGCTTGAATTTATGCGAACTATTTTGAGTTGGAAAGTCTAGAAGCAAGAGAGTAGTGTATGTTTAGCGTCGATGAGTGTTTGGTCTTTTAAGACAGTTAAGTTTATGAATATTTGATATGAGAAAGAGTTCGACGAATTTGACTTATGGTCCCGTTGGCCAGAATTTACCTTCAAATTATGTCCTTGGTCCCGTTGGCCAGAATTTACAAATTATGCTTTGGTCCCGTTGGCCACGAATAATATTTAGAGCGTACTTGAATTGAAAAGTCCTGATTTAAGAGAGTAGTGTATATTTAGCGTCGATGAGTGTTTGGTCTTTTAAGACAGTTAAGTTTATGAGTATTTGATATGAAAAAGAGTTCGACGAAATTTACCTTCAAATTATGTCCCTGGTCCCGTTGGCCAGAATTAACAAATTATGCTTTGGTCCCGTTGGCCACGAATAATATTGACAGCGTACTTGAATTGAAAAGTCCTGAATCAAGAGAGTATTGTATGTTTAGCGTCGATGAGTGTTTGGTCTTTTAAGACAGTTAACAGCCTTATTACGGTTGTCAAAGATCAATTAATTGACAATTGAAACATTTTGTCAATTAATTGATAAATTGGTATTATGAACGCGAGTTGATCATTTTTTGATCCATTGTGAACAAAGGTCAAAAATCTATTGTGAATAGTGCAAATTTTAGTATGTTTGGGATGGATTGTTGTCTTTTCTTTGGTTTTAACTTGTCGTTGATATCTAAAAATACATTAAGGAAGGCGTCTTTCGAAAGTCTAAAGTTTTGAATGAATCTAAAAGCGAGCCAAATTAGATTTTGTAATGTAACTAAAAAAGATATTTTATCTACTATGTTCAGCCAAATCCATGGGATTTGAAGCATCGCGTAGTTTTCTTCGAACCTTTGCTTGCTCCAAAGTATTTTCTTCTTCAATTTCATTTTCACCGAAAAATAGTTTAATAGTAGACATGCTTTTGGCTTTCGCGATCCGTAAAATATTTTATCAACAAGGAATTTGTGATTGACTGAAAATTTGATAATCAACAAATATTTTGACAACCATAATACCAAGACTGTCAATTTGAATCATTCACAATAGATCTAATTTCTGAAGAGCGTTCACAGTTTATCAAAAAATTTGATTGCTGACAACGATAATACCAATTCATCAATTTCATTGAAAAATGTCAACTAGCGTATTGATAATTGACAACCGTAATAGGGCTGTAAGTTTATGAGTATTTGATATGAGAAAGAGTTCGACGAATTTGACTTATGGTCCCGTTGGCCAGAATTTACCTTCAAATTATGTCCTTGGTCCCGTTGGCCAGAATTTACAAATTATGCTTTGGTCCCGTTGGCCACGAATAATATTTAGAGCGTACTTGAATTGAAAAGTCCTGATTTAAGAGAGTAGTGTATATTTAGCGTCGATGAGTGTTTGGTCTTTTAAGACAGTTAAGTTTATGAGTATTTGATATGAAAAAGAGTTCGACGAAATTTACCTTCAAATTATGTCCCTGGTCCCGTTGGCCAGAATTAACAAATTATGCTTTGGTCCCGTTGGCCACGAATAATATTGACAGCGTACTTGAATTGAAAAGTCCTGAATCAAGAGAGTATTGTATGTTTAGCGTCGATGAGTGTTTGGTCTTTTAAGACAGTTAACAGCCTTATTACGGTTGTCAAAGATCAATTAATTGACAATTGAAACATTTTGTCAATTAATTGATAAATTGGTATTATGAACGCGAGTTGATCATTTTTTGATCCATTGTGAACAAAGGTCAAAAATCTATTGTGAATAGTGCAAATTTTAGTATGTTTGGGATGGATTGTTGTCTTTTCTTTGGTTTTAACTTGTCGTTGATATCTAAAAATACATTAAGGAAGGCGTCTTTCGAAAGTCTAAAGTTTTGAATGAATCTAAAAGCGAGCCAAATTAGATTTTGTAATGTAACTAAAAAAGATATTTTATCTACTATGTTCAGCCAAATCCATGGGATTTGAAGCATCGCGTAGTTTTCTTCGAACCTTTGCTTGCTCCAAAGTATTTTCTTCTTCAATTTCATTTTCACCGAAAAATAGTTTAATAGTAGACATGCTTTTGGCTTTCGCGATCCGTAAAATATTTTATCAACAAGGAATTTGTGATTGACTGAAAATTTGATAATCAACAAATATTTTGACAACCATAATACCAAGACTGTCAATTTGAATCATTCACAATAGATCTAATTTCTGAAGAGCGTTCACAGTTTATCAAAAAATTTGATTGCTGACAACGATAATACCAATTCATCAATTTCATTGAAAAATGTCAACTAGCGTATTGATAATTGACAACCGTAATAGGGCTGTAAGTTTATGAGTATTTGATATGAGAAAGAGTTCGACGAATTTGACTTATGGTCCCGTTGGCCAGAATTTACCTTCAAATTATGTCCCTGGTCCCGTTGGCCAGAATTAAAAAAATAAGTATTTGGTCCCGTTGGCCACGAATAATATTGACAGCGTACTTGAATTGAAAAGTCCTTTATTAAGAGAGTAGTGTATATTAAGCGTCGATTAGTGTTTGGTCTTTTAAGACAGTTAAGTTTATGAGTATTTGATATGAAAAAGAGATCGACTACGAAATACTTCGAACAAAATAAAGGAACGCTATTTTAAGCTAAGAAAATAAATCATTGCGAAGTTGACATATGGGCCCGTTGGCCAAAATTTACTTTTCTAATATGTCCCTGGTCCTGTAGGCCAGAATTCACAAATTATATCTATGGTCCCGTTGGCCACGAATAATATTGAGATGATTGATTTCAAAGCTAAGAAAGTGTGCTTGAATTTATGCGAACTATTTTGAGTTGGAAAGTCTAGAAGCAAGAGAGTAGTGTATGTTTAGCGTCGATGAGTGTTTGGTCTTTTAAGACAGTTAAGTTTATGAGTATTTGATATGAGAAAGAGTTCGACGAATTTGACTTATGGTCCCGTTGGCCAGAATTTACCTTCAAATTATGTCCCTGGTCCCGTTGGCCAGAATTAACAAATTATGTCTGGTCCCGTTGGCCACGAATAATATTGAGAGCGTACTTGAATTGAAAAGCCCTGAATCAAGAGAGTAGTGTATATGTTTAGCGTCGATGAGTGTTTGGTCTTTAAAGACAGTTAAGTTTATGAGTATTTGAGTCCCGTTGGCCAGAATTTACCTTCAAATTATGTCCCTGGGAAGGTCGCTCGCCCCTCCCCTTCCCAATCCTTACCCCCTCCGTCGGCTTTGTGCTATTATGCTGGCTGATGTCTCCTTATCCCCTGACTGTATAGTGTATCACTGTCTGTCAATACCTAGTTTCCTTCCTGGGACGCTTATGGCTTAATTGCTGTTCGTCTCGCCTTTTCCAAATCATATCCTTCCCACACCTGTGCCAAACACCGGAGAAGGGATTGTGCCAAGTCACTGCCCACCTTCTTGTGCGGTACAGGTTGTATTTACACCGGGCGGCAGTTCGGCGGCAACGTCGGCTGTCGTTACTCCTGTGCCAAACACCGGAGAAGGGATTGTGCCAAGTCACTGCCCATCTTCTAGTGCGGTACAGGATGTATCCGTGGCGAAAACGCTTCAGGTCGGTAGTGGAAAGTTCGTTAATAATGATCTTTCCACTACCAAAGAGTAGTAGACCGGTATCGCTTCAAGACCGGGCGGCAGTTTGACGTCAAAGCCTGTTGCCGTATCTCCTGCGGCCAACACAGAGAAGGGAGTAGTGGCAAACCATGGACCCTCCTCTGCTGTTGGTAGCAACGAGAGTAGGAAGGTAGCGATACCTAATTCCAGTAGTGGCAGGGTTGTGAATAATGGCCCTACCACTACTACCGAGACCGGTATCGCTTCAAGACCGGGCGGCAGTTTGACGTCAAAGCCTGTTGCCGTATCTCCTGCGGCCAACGCAGAGAAGGGAGTAGTGGCAAACCATGGACCCTCCTCTGCTGTTGGCAGCAACGAGAGTAGGAAGGTAGCGATACCTAATTCCAGTAGTGGCAGGGTTGTGAATAACGGCCCTACCACTACTACTGAGACCGGTATCGCTTCAAGCCCGGGCGGCAGTTTGACGTCAAAGCCTGTTGCTGTATCTCCTGCGGCCAACACAGAGAAGGGAGTAGTGGCAAACCATGGACCCTCCTCTGCTGTTGGTAGCAACGAGAGTAGGAAGGTAGCGATACCTAATTCCAGTAGTGGCAGGGTTGTGAATAATGGCCCTACCACTACTACTGAGACCGGTATCGCTTCAAGACCGGGCGGCAGTTTGACGTCAAAGCCTGTTGCCGTATCTCCTGCGGCCAACACAGAGAAGGGAGTAGTGGCAAACCATGGACCCTCCTCTGCTGTTGGTAGCAACGAGAGTAGGAAGGTAGCGATACCTAATTCCAGTAGTGGCAGGGTTGTGAATAATGGCCCTACCACTACTACTGAGACCGGTATCGCTTCAAGACCGGGCGGCAGTTTGACGTCAAAGCCTGTTGCCGTATCTCCTGCGGCCAACACAGAGAAGGGAGTAGTGGCAAACCATGGACCCTCCTCTGCTGTTGGTAGCAACGAGAGTAGGAAGGTAGCGATACCTAATTCCAGTAGTGGCAGGGTTGTGAATAATGGCCCTACCACTACTACTGAGAGTACATCCAGAAATGGAAAGGGAAACTCTCAAAAAGCCTATATAAACAAAGGTGGCAAGCTGCGAGAATCATAAAGGCCTCTGGTGCATCATTGGAGGCTGAAAGGACACCCAAACCGCAAACCGCTTGCGTCGAATAGGCTAACAATGTTCGAAATACTTCGAACAAAATAAAAGAACGCTATTTTAAGCTAAGAAAATAAATCATTGCGAAGTTGACATATGGTCCCGTTGGCCAAAATTTACTTTTCAAATATGTCCCTGGTCCTGTAGGCCAGAATTCACAAATTATATCTATGGTCCCGTTGGCCACGAATAATATTGAGATGATTGATTTCAAAGCTAAGAAAGTGTGCTTGAATTTATGCGAACTATTTTGAGTTGAAAAGTCTAGAAGCAAGAGAGTAGTGTATGTTTAGCGTCGATGAGTGTTTGGTCTTTTAAGACAGTTAAGTTTATGAGTATTTGATATGAAAAAGAGTTCGACGAATTTGACTTATGGTCCCGTTGGCCAGAATTTACCTTCAAATTATGTCCCTGGTCCCGTTGGCCAGAATTAACAAATTATGTCTTTGGTCCCGTTGGCCACGAATAATATTGAGAGCGTACTTGAATTGAAAAGTCCTGAATCAAGAGAGTAGTATATTATTTATCGTCGATGAGTGTTTGGTCTTTTAAGACAGTTCAGTTTATTAGTATTTGATATGAGAAAGAGTTCGACGAATTTGACTTATGGTCCCGTTGGCCAGAATTTACCTTCAAATTATGTCCCTGGTCCCGTTGGCCAAAATTAAAAAATAAGTCTGGTCCCGTTGGCCACGAATAATATTGAGAGCGTACTTGAATTTAAAAGTTTTGAATCAAGAGAGTATTGTATCTTTAGCGTCGATGAGTGTTTGGTCTTTTAAGACAGTTAAGTTTATGAGTATTTGATAAGAGAAAGAGTTCGACGAATTTGACTTATGGTCCCGTTGGCCAGAATTTACCTTCAAATTATGTCCCTGGTACCGTTGGCCAGAATTAACAAATTATGTCTTTGGTCCCGTTGGCCACGAATAATATTGAGAGCGTACTTGAATTGAAAAGTCCTGAATCAAGAGAGTAGTGTATGTTTAGCGTCGATGAGTGTTTGGTCTTTTAAGACAGTTAAGTTTATGAGTATTTGATATGAGAAAGAGTTCGACGAATTTGACTTATGGTCCCGTTGGCCAGAATTTACCTTCAAATTATGTCCCTGGTCCCGTTGGCCAGAATTAAAAAATAAGTCTGGTCCCGTTGGCCACGAATAATATTGAGAGCGTACTTGAATTTAAAAGTTTTGAATCAAGAGAGTATTGTATCTTTAGCGTCGATGAGTGTTTGGTCTTTTAAGACAGTTAAGTTTATGAGTATTTGATATGAGAAAGAGTTCGACGAATTTGACTTATGGTCCCGTTGGCCAGAATTTACCTTCAAATTATGTCCCTGGTCCCGTTGGCCAGAATTAACAAATTATGTGTTTGGTCCCGTTGACCACGAATAATATTGAGAGCGTACTTGAATTGAAAAGTCCTGAATCAAGAGAGTAGTGTATGTTTAGCGTCGATGAGTGTTTGGTCTTTTAAGACAGTTAAGTTTATGAGTATTTGATATGAGAAAGAGTTCGACGAATTTTACTTATGGTCCCGTTGGCCAGAATTTACCTTCAAATTATGTCCCTGGTCCCGTAGGCCAGAATTAAAAAATAAGTCTGGTCCCGTTGGCGACGAATAATATTGAGAGCGTACTTGAATTTAAAAGTTTTGAATCAAGAGAGTATTGTATGTTTAGCGTCGATGAGTGTTTGGTCTTTTAAGACAGTTAAATTCATGAGTATTTGATATGAGAAAGAGTTCGACGAATTTGACTTATGGTCCCGTTGGCCAGAATTTACCTTCAAATTATGTCCCTGGTCCCGTTGGCCAGAATTAACAAATTATGTCTTTGGTCCCGTTGGCCACGAATAATATTGAGAGCGTACTTGAATTGAAAAGTCCTGAATCAAGAGAGTAGTATATTATTTAGCGTCGATGAGTGTTTGGTCTTTTAAGACAGTTCAGTTTATTAGTATTTGATATGAGAAAGAGTTCGACGAATTTGACTTATGGTCCCGTTGGCCAGAATTTACCTTCAAATTATGTCCCTGGTCCCGTTGGCCAGAATTAAAAAATAAGTCTGGTCCCGTTGGCCACGAATAATATTGAGAGCGTACTTGAATTTAAAAGTTTTGAATCAAGAGAGTATTGGATGTTTAGCGTCGATGAGTGTTTGGTCTTTTAAGACAGTTAAGTTTATGAGTATTTGATAAGAGAAAGAGTTCGACGAATTTGACTTATGGTCCCGTTGGCCAGAATTTACCTTCAAATTATGTCCCTGGTCCCGTTGGCCAGAATTAACAAATTATGTCTTTGGTCCCGTTGGCCACGAATAATATTGAGAGCGTACTTGAATTGAAAAGTCCTGTATCAAGAGATTAGTGTATATTTAGCGTCGATGAGTGTTTGGTCTTTTAAGACAGTTAAGTTTATGAGTATTTGATATGAGAAAGAGTTCGACGAATTTGACCTATGGTCCCGTTGGCCAGAATTTACCTTCAAATTATGTCCCTGGTCCCGTTGGCCAGAATTAAAAAATAAGTCTGGTCCCGTTGGCCACGAATAATATTGAGAGCGTACTTGAATTTAAAAGTTTTGAATCAAGAGAGTATTGTATCTTTAGCGTCGATGAGTGTTTGGTCTTTTAAGACAGTTAAGTTTATGAGTATTTGATATGAGAAAGAGTTCGACGAATTTGACTTATGGTCCCGTTGGCCAGAATTTACCTTCAAATTATGTCCCTGGTCCCGTTGGCCAGAATTAACAAATTATGTCTTTGGTCCCGTTGGCCACGAATAATATTGAGAGCGTACTTGAATTGAAAAGTCCTGTATCAAGAGATTAGTGTATATTTAGCGTCGATGAGTGTTTGGTCTTTTAAGACAGTTAAGTTTATGAGTATTTGATAAGAGAAAGAGTTCGACGAATTTGACTTATGGTCCCGTTGGCCAGAATTTACCTTCAAATTATGTCCCTGGTCCCGTTGGCCAGAATCAACAAATTATGTGTTTGGTCCCGTTGACCACGAATAATATTGAGAGCGTACTTGATTTGAAAAGTCCTGAATCAAGAGAGTAGTGTATGTTTAGCGTTGATGAGTGTTTGGTCTTTTAAGACAGTTAAGTTTATGAGTATTTGATATGAGAAAGAGTTCGACGAATTTGACTTATGGTCCCGTTGGCCAGAATTAACCTTCAAATTATGTCCCTGGTCCCGTTGGCCAGAATTAACAAATTATGTGTTTGGTCCCGTTGACCACGAATAATATTGAGAGGGTACTTGAATTGAAAAGTCCTGAATCAAGAGAGTAGTGTATGTTTAGCGTCGATGAGTGTTTGGTCTTTTAAGACAGTTAAGTTTATGAGTATTTGATATGAAAAAGAGATCGACTACGAAATACTTCGAACAAAATAAAAGAACGCTATTTTAAGCTAAGAAAATAAATCATTTCGAAGTTGACATATGGTCCCGTTGGCCAAAATTTACTTTTCAAATATGTCCCTGGTCCTGTAGGCCAGAATTCACAAATTATATCTATGGTCCCGTTGGCCACGAATAATATTGAGATGATTGATTTCAAAGCTAAGAAAGTGTGCTTGAATTTATGCGAACTATTTTGAGTTGGAAAGTCTAGAAGCAAGAGAGTAGTGTATGTTTAGCGTCGATGAGTGTTTGGTCTTTTAAGACAGTTAAGATTATGAGTATTTGATATGAGAAAGAGTTCGACGAATTTGACTTATGGTCCCGTTGGCCAGAATTTACCTTCAAATTATGTCCCTGGCCAGAATTAACAAATTATGTCTTTGGTCCCGTTGACCACGAATAATATTGAGAGCGTACTTGAATTGAAAAGTCCTGAATCAAGAGAGTAGTGTATGTTTAGCGTCGATGAGTGTTTGGTATTTTAAGACAGTTAAGTTTATGAGTATTTGATATGAAAAAGAGTTCGACGAATTTGACTTATGGTCCCGTTTTCCAGAATTTACCTTCAAATTACGTCCTTGGTCCCGTTGGCCAGAATTAACAAATTATGCTTTGGTCCCGTTGGCCACAAATGATATTGAGAGGGTACTTGAATTAAAAAGTCTTGAATCAAGAGAGTAGTGTATGTTTAGCGTCGATGAGTGTTTGGTCTTTTAAGACAGTTAAGTTTCTGAGTATTTGATATGAGAAAGAGTTCGACGAATTTGACTTATGGTCCCGTTGGCCAGAATTTACCTTCAAATTATGTCCCTGGTCCCGTTGGCCAGAATTAACAAATTATGCTTTGGTCCCGTTGGCCACGAATAATATTGAGAGCGTACTTGAATTGAAAAGTCCTGAATCAAGAGAGTAGTTTGTATTTAGCGTCGATGAGTGTTTGGTCTTTTAAGACAGTTAAGTTTATGAGTATTTACAGTTAAGTTTATGAGTATTTGATATGAAAAAGAGTTCGACGAATTTGACTTATGGCCCCGTTGGCCAGAATTTACCTTCAAATTATGTCCCTGGTCCCGTTGGCCAGAATCAACAAATTATGCTTTGGTCCCGTTGGCCACGAATAATATTGAGAGCGTACTTGAAGTGAAAAGTCCTAAATCAAGAGAGTAGTGTATGTTTAGCTCCGATGAGTGTTTGTTCTTTTAAGACAGTTAAGTTTATGAGTATTTGATATGAAAAAGAGATCGACTACGAAATACTTCGAACAAAATAAAAGAACGCTATTTTAAGCTAAGAAAAATCAATATCAAACAGAAAAATAATAAAGCAAAAAATGGCTGCCAATGCGGTCACATCTCCTGAAAA
Source organism: Eupeodes luniger (assembly GCA_951509635.1). Taxonomy (NCBI): domain Eukaryota; kingdom Metazoa; phylum Arthropoda; class Insecta; order Diptera; family Syrphidae; genus Eupeodes; species Eupeodes luniger. The sequence goes on along the minus strand of OX608073.1, from coordinate 294,666,556 downwards.
GGCTGTCGAGCCAACTCAGGGGTGTGAACGGGTTGTCAACCCTGTGGTTGCCACTAGTAGCGGGAGTCTTTCTCCCTCTACTAGCCGCAACCTTTACTTGAAGGAATTACCCGTCAGTGACGCTGTGACGCTCGGCTGTCCCAAGGGCGGCAATTCCACACCCGACCCCTTCTCCGCTCCTGCTAGGACGTTGCAAGCGACCCCAAGAAGGGACACCCCAACCGGAGAGACAAAATCTGCGACATGTGGAATTGACTCGAAGGGTGTGGGCACACCCCGACCGGTGTCGGTAGCGACTAATTCTGGAGGTGGACCCACATCTGTGTCACACGGACATAGCTCTGGGTCGGCCAACAAGAAGTCCAAGAAGTCACAGGCCAAACGAGACCAACGCAATGCTGAGAGGATTCTAGCCGCAGTCGGTGTCATACCGGCGGCGGAAAGAACCCCGGAGCAAACGCGAAAACTCGAGTGGGCTAGTGGCTTTCTTAGCAGTAATATCAAACCGACCTGCAGCGACTCAACGTCAAAGCGCAATAGGTCTTTCGAGGGCGACAAGCCTGAACCGAAAAGGCAGAAGGTGCATTCCAACAGCTTTCAATAAAGATCTTTCCTTCAGCGACGCGCTCAAAGGCAAGATCATAGCAGCGGTCATTGCCAGGAGTCATGTGGATGGTAACATCTCTCATGATCAATGGGCAGACATCAAGGCTCACCTCGGTTTCAGATTTTTATCTGTCATCGAGGAGAATCCGGTACCTCTCCCAGACAGCCGATGCAGGATGGTACCAAATGGTGATCAGAGATCTTTCTATCTGTACAGGCTCTACACAACTGCCCCCCAGATATGATCATGAAATTGATCAAAACTAGTAATCCAAACATGCCTACGCACGACTGGAAAGTCCCAAAGGTTGAGAAGGAGACAGTGGGTCACTATAGATCAGCTCTCGTGTTGATAAATAGGGAATCACTGGCTCCACTGGCCGCGACAAAGGCGTGAATAGGTATGGTTTCGATGAATTCGTGATGCGTATCTACAAAAAAGACGAAGATTCGCTTAACACGCCCCCCCCCCACAGAAGCCCCTTCAGCGGAAGGAAACGCTTCACTACCCCCAATAATGGAAGTCGATGCAACACCACAAGTGGAACCATCGACCTCCACAGCCCCAAACAAGCCATCCGACGTGGAGGCTAAACCTATAGTCGACAGCAACTACGACATGGATACTGAAGACGCCACCTTAGGCATCACTCTGAGTGAGGAAGACCTACTTCATTCCTCCTCAGACGATGAAAACGCCGACAAAACAGTGGTGGAGGTTGATCTGACTAAAAGTAGCAATGCTGCGATTAGTACAGATTAATCTCCATCACGCCATCATGGCCGCAAACAACCTGGTACTCCGATTGCACAGAAACAAGGAAGACATCGTCTTGATACAGGAGCCGTGGGTCTCAAACTCCATCATCAGAGGCCTCAGGACTCCTGGCTATAAACTATTGTATGCATCGGAGAAAGGTGAACCAAGGTCATGCATGTTGACTTATGGTCCCGTTGGCCAGAATTTACCTTCAAATTATGTCCCTGGTCCCGTTGGCCAGAATTAACAAATTATGCTTTGGTCCCATTGGCCACGAATAATATTAAGAGCGTACTTGAATTGAAAAGTCTTGAATCAAGAGAGTAGTGTATGTTTAGCGTCGATGAGTGTTTGGTCTTTTAAGACAGTTAAGTTTATGAGTATTTGATATGAGAAAGAGTTCGACGAATTAGACTTATGGTCCCGTTGGCCAAAATTTACCTTCAAATTATGTCCCTGGTCCCGTTGGCCAGAATTAAAAAATAAGTCTTTGGTCCCGTTGGCCACGAATAATATTGAAAGCGTAATTGAATTGAAAAGTCCTGAATCAAGAGAGTAGTGTATGTTTAGCGTCGATGAGTGTTTGGTCTTTTAAGACAGTTAAGTTTATGAGTATTTGATATGAGAAAGAGTTCGACGAATTAGACTTATGGTCCCGTTGGCCAAAATTTACCTTCAAATTATGTCCCTGGTCCCGTTGGCCAGAATTAAAAAATAAGTCTTTGGTCCCGTTGGCCACGAATAATATTGAAAGCGTAATTGAATTGAAAAGTCCTGAATTAAGAGAGTAGTGTATGTTTAGCGTCGATGAGTGTTTGGTCTTTTAAGACAGTTAAGTTTATGAGTATTTGATATGAGAAAGAGTTCGACGAATTTGACTTATGGTCCCGTTGGCCAGAATTTACCTTTAAATTATGTCCCTGGTCCCGTTGGCCAGAATTAACAAATTATGCTTTGGTCCCGTTGGCCACGAATAATATTGACAGCGTACTTGAATTGAAAAGTCTTGAATCAAGCAAGTAGTGTATGTTTAGCGTCGATAAGTGTTTGGTCTTTTAAGACAGTTAAGTTTATGAGTATTTGATATGAGAAAGAGTTCGACGAATTAGACTTATGGTCCCGTTGGCCAAAATTTACCTTCAAATTATGTCCCTGGTCCCGTTGGCCAGAATTAAAAAATAAGTCTTTGGTCCCGTTGGCCACGAATAATATTGAAAGCGTAATTGAATTGAAAAGTCCTGAATTAAGAGAGTAGTGTATGTTTAGCGTCGATGAGTGTTTGGTCTTTTAAGACAGTTAAGTTTATGAGTATTTGATATGAGAAAGAGTTCGACGAATTTGACTTTTGGTCCCGTTGACCAGAATTTACCTTCAAATTATGTCCCTGGTCCCGTTGGCCAGAATTAACAAATTATGCTTTGGTCCCGTTGGCCACAAATAATATTGACAGCGTACTTGAATTGAAAAGTCCTGAATCAAGAGAGTATTGTATGTTTAGCGTCGATGAGTGTTTGGTCTTTTAAGACAGTTAAGTTTATGAGTATTTGATATGAGAAAGAGTTCGACGAATTTGACTTATGGTCCCGTTGGCCAGAATTTACCTTCAAATTATGTCCTTGGTCCCGTTGGCCAGAATTTACAAATTATGCTTTGGTCCCGTTGGCCACGAATAATATTGAGAGCGTAATTGAATTGAAAAGTCCTTTATCAAGAGAGTAGTGTATATTTAGCGTCGATGAGTTTTTGGTCTTTTAAGACAGTTAAGTTTATGAGTATTTGATATGAAAAAGAGATCGACTACGAAATACTTCGAACAAAATAAAAGAACGCTATTTTAAGCTAAGAAAATAAATCATTGCGAAGTTGACATATGGTCCCGTTGGCCAAAATTTACTTTTCAAATATGTCCCTGGTCCTGTAGGCCAGAATTCACAAATTATATCTATGGTCCCGTTGGCCAGGAATAATATTGAGATGATTGATTTCAAAGCTAAGAAAGTGTGCTTGAATTTATGCGAACTATTTTGAGTTGGAAAGTCTAGAAGCAAGAGAGTAGTGTATGTTAGCGTCGATGAGTGTTTGGTCTTTTAAGACAGTTAAGTTTATGAGTATTTGATATGGGAAAGAGCTCGACGAATTTGACTTATGGTCCCGTTGGCCAGAATTTACCTTCAAATTATGTCCCTGGTCCCGTTGGCCAGAATTAACAAATTATGTCTTTGGTCCCGTTGGCCACGAATAATATTGAGAGCGTAATTGAATTGAAAAGTCCTGAATCAAGAGAGTAGTGTATGTTTAGCGTCGATGAGTGTTTGGTGTTTTAAGACAGTTAAGTTTATGAGTATTTGATATGAGAAAGAGTTCGACGAATTTGACTTATGGTCCCGTTGGCCAGAATTTACCTGAATCAAGAGAGTAGTGTATGTTTAGCGTCGATGAGTGTTTGGTGTTTTAAGACAGTTAAGTTTATGAGTATTTGATATGAGAAAGAGTTCGACGAATTTGACTTATGGTCCCGTTGGCCAGAATTTACCTTCAAATTATGTCCCTGGTCCCGTTGGCCAGAATTAACAAATTATGCTTTGGTCCCGTTGCCCACGAATAATATTGACAGCGTACTTGAATTGAAAAGTCTTGAATCAAGCAAGTAGTGTATGTTTAGCGTCGATGAGTGTTTGGTCTTTTAAGACAGTTAAGTTTATGAGTATTTGATATGAGAAAGAGTTCGACGAATTTGACTTATGGTCCCGTTGGCCAGAACTTACCTTCAAATTATGTCGCTGATCCCGTTGGCCAGAATGAAAAAATAAGTCTTTGGTCCCATTGGCCACGAATAATATTAAGAGCGTACTTGAATTGAAAAGTCTTGAATCAAGAGAGTAGTGTATGTTTAGCGTCGATGAGTGTTTGGTCTTTTAAGGCAGTTAAGTTTATGAGTATTTGATATGAAAAAGAGATCGACTACGAAATACTTCGAACAGAATAAAAGAACGCTATTTTAAGCTAAGAAAATAAATCATTGCGAAGTTGACATATGGTCCCATTGGCCAAAATTTACTTTTCAAATATGTCCCTGGTCCTGTAGGCCAGAATTCGCAAATTATATCTATGGTCCCGTTGGCCACGAATAATATTGAGATGATTGATTTCAAAGCTAAGAAAGTGTGCTTGAATTTATGCGAACTATTTTGAGTTGGAAAGTCTAGAAGCAAGAGAGTAGTGTATGTTTAGCGTCGATGAGTGTTTGGTCTTTTAAGACAGTTAAGATTATGAGTATTTGATATGAGAAAGAGTTCGACGAATTTGACTTATGGTCCCGTTGGCCAGAATTTACCTTCAAATTATGTCCCTGGCCAGAATTAACAAATTATGTCTTTGGTCCCGTTGACCACGAATAATATTGAGAGCGTACTTGAATTGAAAAGTCCTGAATCAAGAGAGTAGTGTATGTTTAGCGTCGATGAGTGTTTGGTCTTTTAAGACAGTTAAGTTTATGAGTATTTGATATGAAAAAGAGTTCGACGAATTTGACTTATGGTCCCGTTGGCCAGAATTTACCTTCAAATTACGTCCTTGGTCCCGTTGGCCAGAATTAACAAATTATGCTTTGGTCCCGTTGGCCACAAATGATATTGAGAGGGTACTTGAATTAAAAAGTCTTGAATCAAGAGAGTAGTGTATGTTTAGCGTCGATGAGTGTTTGGTCTTTTAAGACAGTTAAGTTTCTGAGTATTTGATATGAGAAAGAGTTCGACGAATTTGACTTATGGTCCCGTTGGCCAGAATTTACCTTCAAATTATGTCCCTGGTCCCGTTGGCCAGAATTAAAAAAATAAGTCTGGTCCCGTTGGCCACGAATAATATTGAGAGCGTACTTGAATTGAAAAGTCCTTTATCAAGAGAGTAGTGTAAATTTAGCGTCGATGAGTGTTTGGTGTTTTAAGACAGTTAAGTTTCTGAGTATTTGATATGAGAAAGAGTTCGACGAATTTGACTTATGGTACCGTTGGCCAGAATTTACCTTCAAATTATGTCCCTGGTCCCGTTGGCCAGAATTAACAAATTTTATGTCTGGTCCCGTTGGCCACGAATACTATTGACAGCGTACTTGAATTGAAAAGTCCTTTATCAAGAGAGTAGTGTATGTTTAGCGTCGATGAGTGTTTGGTCTTTTAAGACAGTTAAGTTTATGAGTATTTGATATGAGGAAGAGTTCGACGAATTTGACTTATGGTCCCGTTGGCCAGAATTTACCTTCAAATGATGTCCCTGGTCCCGTTGGCCAGAATTAACAAATTATGCTTTGGTCCCGTTGGCCACAAATGATATTGAGAGGGTACTTGAATTGAAAAGTCCTGAATTGAGAAAGTATTGTATGTTTAGCGTCGATGAGTGTTTGGTCTTTTAAGACAGTTAAGTTTATGAGTATTTGATATGAAAAAGAGATCGACTACGAAATACTTCGAACAGAATAAAAGAACGCTATTTTAAGCTAAGAAAATAAATCATTGCGAAGTTGACATATGGTCCCATTGGCCAAAATTTACTTTTCAAATATGTCCCTGGTCCTGTAGGCCAGAATTCGCAAATTATATCTATGGTCCCGTTGGCCACGAATAATATTGAGATGATTGATTTCAAAGCTAAGAAAGTGTGCTTGAATTTAGGCGAACTATTTTGAGTTGGAAAGTCTAGAAGCAAGAGAGTAGTGTATGTTTAGCGTCGATGAGTGTTTGGTCTTTTAAGACAGTTAAGTTTATGAGTATTTGATATGAGAAAGAGTTCGACGAATTTGACTTATGGTCCCGTTGGCCAGAATTTACCTTCAAATTATGTCCCTGGTCCCGTTGGCCAGAATTAAAAAAATAAGTCTGGTCCCGTTGGCCACGAATAATATTGAGAGCGTACTTGAATTGAAAAGTCCTTTATCAAGAGAGTAGTGTAAATTTAGCGTCGATGAGTGTTTGGTGTTTTAAGACAGTTAAGTTTATGAGTATTTGATATGAGAAAGAGTTCGACGAATTTGACTTATGGTCCCGTTGGCCAGAATTTACCTTCAAATTATGTCCCTGGTCCCGTTGGCCAGAATTAAAAAAATAAGTCTGGTCCCGTTGGCCACGAATAATATTGAGAGCGTACTTGAATTGAAAAGTCCTTTATCAAGAGAGTAGTGTATATTTAGCGTCGATGAGTGTTTGGTCTTTTAAGACAGTTAAGTTTATGAGTATTTGATATGAGGAAGAGTTCGACGAATTTGACTTATGGTCCCGTTGGCCAGAATTTACCTTCAAATGATGTCCCTGGTCCCGTTGGCAAGAATTAAAAAAATAAATATTTGGTCCCGTTGGCCACGAATAATATTGAGAGCGTACTTGAATTGAAAAGTCCTGAATAAAGAGAGTAGTGTATGTTTAGCGTCGATGAGTCATTGGTCTTTTAAGACAGTTAAGTGTATGAGTATTTGATATGAGAAAGAGTTCGACGAATTTGACTTATGGTCCCGTTGGCCAGAATTTACCTTCAAATTATGTCCTTGGTCCCGTTGGCCAGAATTTACAAATTATGCTTTGGTCCCGTTGGCCACGAATAATATTGAGAGCGTACTTGAATTGAAAAGTCCTTTATCAAGAGAGTAGTGTAAATTTAGCGTCGATGAGTGTTTGGTGTTTTAAGACAGTTAAGTTTATGAGTATTTGATATGAGAAAGAGTTCGACGAATTTGACTTATGGTCCCGTTGACCAGAATTTACCTTCAAATTGTGTCCCTGGTCCCGTTGGCCAGAATTAACAAATTATGTCTTTGGTCCCGTTGGCCACGAATAATATTGAGAATTACTTGAATTGAAAAATTGAAAAGTCCTGAATCAAGGTAGTAGTGTATGTTGAACGTCGATAAGTGTTTGGTCTTAAGACAGTTAAGTTTATGAGTATTTGATATGAAAAAGAGATTGTCTTTGAAACACTTCGAATAAAATCAAAGAAGGCTATGTTTAGCTAAGAATATAAATCGTTGCGAAGTTTTCTTATAGTCTCGCTGGGCAGAATTTGGAAGCATTAAGAATTTTTGTAACAGGACTTGTTTTTAAAACTTTTACTACTGATATTGTATTCCTTTTTTCTCTAAACATCATGAAATCGCCTTTTATTGTAATGTCTTTATAGTTCTGTTTTAAATGTATTCTTATTTATATTTTAATATTAACCTTAAATTTCCGACACACTCTTTGATGCGTTTATTTTCTTATATTTTCTTTATACCAACGAATCCAATTAAAGCGAGTCTCTTTTAAAAAAAAATGAATTTGTTTATGAAATTATCTTCACAAAACGATTAATTTTATTTAAAAATCTTTTAAATTTCTTATACCAATACCTTTATTTATACATTATTTTTTACACATTTTGCTTTAAAATTTGAAAAAAAATTTAGGTGCGTGTTTGTAAGGGAATCAAGACAACACAACATCAAACTAGTATTTAAGTTTAATTTTTTGAATTTGAAAATGCATTGGTTTGAGAATATGTAAATTTTAATTTATTCAAAGGCAAAATGGTTTTGAAATTTATAAAAGATCATAAAATAAAATTATGTACCTTATTTCTTTTTCCCAAAAGTGCCTTAATACATTTTAATTTATCCCGTTTACTTTTTTATGAATAAACTATACATATTTTATTTCTATACAAAATCAATGTTTAAAAAAATTCAATGCTTTCCTAGATTTAATTTTTTCCTATAAATGTTTTCAATTGAATTTACTTTTATCTTTATACCTGTTTAATAAATCCCTTATAATATTAAAAGAACATCAACCCAAATGTATTTGTTTTAACCAATAAAGTTAAAAAATTTATTAATGTTGAAAGTGCGAGCCTTAAAAAAAGTTATTTTTTATATTAAATCATATGCAAAATCAAATTATTACTCCTGTTTCTGTTCGCTTACGCATTTGTCTGTCTTGGTTTGTTTTTCGAAATAATATTGGAGTATCCTTAAATAAAACTAAAAATATAATAATAAATAGAGAACCTCAACACGAATTAAATAATTTAAAAATGTTTGATAAATATTAATCCATTCTAATCGAATAATAATAGCTCGATCGCATTTATATTTATTTGAAACAAAATCTCATAAGATTTACTTCACAATGTAAAAATTAAGCCTGAGCAATGTAAGAATTTCACCTTAAAACACGTTAATTCTTAAAATAATACAAATTGTACATCTTGTACCTTTTATAGTAAATGTTAATACTAAATTACCAATTAAATAGTAAATGCGTTTTATAGTCTCCTTTAGAGGATCCTTACGCACCGACTTTTAAAACTATGCAAATGTTTGTATTTAGTTATAAATGCCTATCCTTCAAACTATTACACAATTAAAATGGGTGCTTTAATTTCATAAATGTACATTTTACAATTCTACACCCTCCAAAAATATGTTAAATTTTATAGCATAGGAAAAAGTCCATATTTACTTAAAAATATGCAACATTTTTAGTTTCATGTTATGTATACAAAAGTCATCGCTTTATGTAAAAAACACCAAAATTAAACAATTTTCAAATTAATTAATTAACTATTAAAGCTTAAATAATAATAGGTAGTGGTTATTAAAACCTAAAACCAATGGAATTACATAGTACCATAAATTGTAATAAATAATATATAGATGTTTGTGTTTATTTATATATTTTCTATATAGTTTTTATATATTTTTTTATATATTTACATTTATATTTAATATTTTTTTATTTAAACATTATGACAGGCTTACTCTTAGACCCAGTTAGCCAGCAACAATGAAAATATTAAGACTTAACTACAATCTCCTAAAAATATGCAACGTTATTAATACAAAAATACAATTATTTATAATTGATCCTTAAATGTTTTGAATTATGCTTTGTATTTAAATCGTTTGCTAACAATTTATTACTTAAAAACTCGTTCATAATACAAAGCCATGGTTTCACTTGAAACAAAAATTCTGTACACAACGCAGAGCTTTTTGGGTGTAGGGTATTGTATAGAATTTGTATGCATGAAAATATTCGTCGCAAAAATTGTATTTTTTGAAAAGTAAACATGTACGTTTTTAATCTGTAATATTAGCTCCATATAAATATGGTGCATGATATAATTTTTAAATTAATTTAAAAACATCAATAATTTTCATTGAAATATCTAAGTTGCACAAAAATACAACAATATTAATTAAGTACTGACAAATAAGGTTCTTAAAAAGTATTAATAGGCAAAATATTGTTTCTGGCATTTTTTCCGGCTTCAATATTTCTTAATTATGTGTTATTTTAATTCTTAGTTGATTTTGTCTTTCGTAGAATTCAAAAAAGGTGTGTGTTGTTTCTAATAAATAAATTCAAGTTGAATCAATATGTGTTATTCTATATTCATCGCTAAGATCATAAAATCACCGAATCACTTATGTTTAAACAAATAAAACAATAAATTTAAATAAAATGAAGATAAATCATTTTGTTGACGTATAAAGCTTTGAAAACATCGCCAAATATTTTTGCCTAGCCCAAGTATTCGTTTTATTATTACTCAATTTCTTTGTTTTTTAATAATTTAAACACAATTTATTTAAAACTGAAACGTTAAAATGGGTTCATTCAAAAATACTCTACAATAACAAATACTTCACATAAATTAAACATAATGTTAATAATTTTCTTCTTAATCTATTTAATGTTATTATAGTGCATATTGCATACTAGTAGGCGCTTATATTCGTCGTTAATTGCTGCATACAAATAAATGATTAAATTTACCACAAAAGAATAATAAAACTTATTGCTTCTTGAAAAATATTCATTCTGTATTTAAACAAAAAGAAAAAAAAGTAGAAAAGGTGTTGCCATCATTGCGGTTCCTATAAAAAGGTGTGCCCATCATTTTTTGCGTCTTTGTGTCTTGCATAAGTAAAAATGTTGTTTTGTTTTTATTTTATTCTTATTCTTCAAAAATGAACAACAAATTCAAAATTATGTGCTTTTAGTCCAAAAATTTCACACATTCCATAAATTTAGCTTTAAAAATATTTCTCAAAAAATCATCAGATAAATGTACATGTAAAGATTTGTGCATGAGTATAATATACAAAAGAACGTATGTTTTTTGTCTTCTTGGTAAAAATAGAAAAGTCAAATCAGTAAAACCAAATAAAACCCCTTCGAAATGTCTGTGTTTTGTAAAATAATATTGAAATTTTGATTTTATTAATAATTAATTATTAAATATGTGTATTATGATTTGTATAATAAAAAACGATTTATTTTTGTAAAATTGGTACAATTAGCTCAGACCTTGACACTTGTGTCGTATTAAAACTTATTTACTATTCTTCAAATCTAAGCTTGGTTTTATTTTTAAATGCGAAATTATAAGAGCAATCTATAATAAGATCAGAAACAAATGCTAAATTTTAATTTTGAGCTTCGATTTAAATGCATAGATGATTTAAAATAAACATATTCAAAAATCCCTAAAATATGCTTAGGTCAAATTATATATTTTATTCTCCTAATCAAGATATCAAAACCTATTATGTTTTTGAAACTTAGAAATACCTTTAGGTTCGTTATTTTTGACTCTCCAAAAAGCTACTGTTTTAACTGTCAAAAAATCACAAAAATGTATCGTTAATCAGAATAATAAATTTAGTAGCAGCACAGTCGTTAAATCCTAAAAAAAAAAACATAATAAATAAATCTCAAAAATCTAGTAAAGAACTTTCGTAATTCCTAATTCGTAAAAAAGCCTGTTAAAAACCCATCAATTCAAATATTTCGACATTTCCATGAACTTTTGAAACATTTCTTCGCTGAAATTTGTATCAAATTAAATAGGTGTAAAATATGTATAATTCATTTAACTTCAATTTCAAAAAATATTCTTTAAAATAAATCAATGCAAATTTTAGGATTTAAGCATAATAATTAAAAATTATATAATTACAATAATTAGATATTCTTCTCGATATTCATCATTCCTTTTTATAATTATATTTTTATGTACAAAATTATTTTGTGTGCATTTGTTTTGTATATTTATCGTGCAACTATTTAATCAAAATTTAAAACAAAAAAAAATACTTTTATTCATTTTTTTAAAATTCATCTATTAAAATACTTTTCGCAAAAAAAAAAAACAAAGTCTCAAAACGCTTTAAAACTGATGTGAGTAGAATTTAGAAAATTTTTGTAAATATGTTGTAACTTTGTGTAATTTTTTAAAAAATTCAAATTTTACCAAAAAGTATGCACACGAAAATAAAAAAAAAAGAAGCGTTTAAAGTTTTTAAAAATATGTAGGTCTTTCAGTAATTAAATATTTTCAAACTAATTTGTAATGCTTTAACGGCCAAACTCTAGACATGGTGTAGATATAGGCTTATTTATTTATTTATTTAAAAAAAAAAAAATATTTATTTTATTTATTTATTTAAAAAAAAAAAATATTTATTTTATTTATTTATCTACAATATTACTTAAAATGAAATCAATAACACCTTATAGTTGAAAAATAAGAAAAATTCACTAAATATTATAATTTATTTCATTTATTTTTTCGTCATAAAATGTTGGGGGTGAAAAACGGAACCAAACAACAACAACAACATCTATAAATTTCACTCCTTTTGACAATTTTAAAACAAATGTTAATCTTGCTTCGAGCCAAAAATTTATTTTAAGTTAATTAAAAAATATTCGAAAGCACTTCTTTTCACTCTTAAAAAAAAAACTACAACTTATCAAACAACCAAAAACCAAACTTCACTGTTTTTAATATTATTTTCGAAAAGTTTTGTAAATTTATTTTTGTAGTAAAAGAGCAACAAAAACCTATACTGGTACTTACATAAATGTACAATACCCTACATTTGTATGTAATTTATTAGGATATGTGTCTATTTTAATTATGTACAGAATTTTTACTAAAATTCTAGGAAAATTTGATTATTACGATTTTGTATCTTACTACCTGTGTCGTGCGTAGTTCTAATCAGTATAATATTTGTTAGTTTTGAAAGACATATTTTTGCTTCACGAATTATTAATTATTTATTTTGTTTAAAGAATAAGGTCTGTAAATTCCTGGTTGTATTTAAGTCACAAAATCAGGTCTTAAAATCGTTTAAATATTCGTTTCTAATAATGTAAAAAAAAGTACACCTTCTCCTTATCTGCACAAATATTCGATTATGTATTTTTGAAACATATAGTTTCCATACATCATTTAAATTGTAAAAGACGACAAAACATTGTTATTTACATATATGGAACGTATCTATCCATTTTAAATATTTAATAATATTTTCTAACTAACACCCTGTGTTTGAAAAAGTAATAATAATTTAAATCTTAGTTAGAAACTCAGTATCTTTAGAATAGTAAAATATTTTTAAAATATTCACAAAAACCAATCTTCACGTACTCCAAATTAAAGCATTCCAAAAATAATATAATTAGGTACACTAAATCTTATATTTTATGCATGATTACTCATTGTACTATTTGTTGTCTTCAAATTCAAAATTATTTCAAAAATAATTCAAACAATTAAAAATTTACTAAATTAGGATAAAAACTTCATTCAAATAAATTTGTAAATGAGTGTTAGAAATCCTCAATCGAACTGATTTCCTGTACAATTCTTCCACTCTTATGAATTTCGAAAATTTTTATTTAAATAAAATTTATGTGTTAATATGGTGTTTTTATTTGTTCTTTTTTAAAAAAATTCTTCTTTTAATATTTTTTAAAAATTATTTTGATCCGTTATTTCAAATAATAATACAAAAACTTAAACTTACATAATGCGAATGTAAGAAAAATAATCAACAATTCTAAATAATAAAATAACCAAAAAACCTATGTATGAATCTGATGACGAGAAATTTATCTGAAAAGTCTGAATAATTCATATTTGCCTGGCTTATAAGTAGATATTTCTGTAACAGCAACTTTTTAGATACAAATTTAATAAGAATTATTGTTAAACTAATTATTTTAACTCGTATTAATTTTTATAATATTTTTTTAAACTAACTTATGTAAAATTTTTGTATTACTGGTTTATTCGTTTTGTCAATTTGTTCTGTTTTGTTTCAAACATTTCTCTTAAACTTTTATTTCAAATGAAAACAATAGAAAGATTGTTTAATATGGGCTCATACAACTTTTTATTGTGAATACTAATTTATTTTATTTTTTTCTGAGATCTAAGACAACGAACTGAAAAAGAATATATTTATGTATCTGAATAACAAAATTGCTTCTGGCATAGGAAAACTACCTTTTTTACCAACTCAAATTGTCACCAATTCCTTTTTATGTAGGTATAGATTTAGACAAAAATGTTCATTCCATTCCATTTGGTTTAAAATTATAGAAACAAAACTCGAACAATATTCCTCCAACAACAAATAAATTCTCCAAAAATCAAGCAATTATTCATCAATCAAAATTTTATCAACAACAATCAACATTCTAAATCTTCAATTGTATATCGAGCGTATAATATTAGGTTCAACAATTTATTTATTTTGTTTGAATTTTAATAAAATTTTTGATCCTTCAATCTTCTCTTCTTAACAAATTATAAATATTCGTATTTTTCCTCTAAAATTATATAATTAAGAAAACTAAAACTATACAATTAAATTATAATCCTATGTATTTAAAGCAAAATTAAAATTGTACACATTTTAACCAATATCTTCACTTCTTCGCTTCCTTACTAAGAATTTTAGAATTCCCCCGAACTTCACCTATATACACTTTTAGAACGACTGCAAATTTCTATTTAGTTTTTAAAAAACGTTTTAATTTTTAAGATCGTACAAATTAATTCACGACTTTCTTTTCACATCAACGATTTTCAACAGATTTAAAATAAATAACATCAACCCTGAATTAAAATTGAGCGATAAACAAATTCATATCCTTATTTCTAAACTTATAACAAACACCTTTAAACCTTTAAAAAAGCCCCACACCTTTAGAATGGATTAATTATTTTAACAAATAATCAACAAATCGACAATAAAAACAAAAATATGTATGACATAAAAATATGCACATATAATAAACTGTTTAAAATCTTTATTCCCTTAAAATTAACACAACAAAAAAAAAAAAACAACGAACATATCTTAAAACGTTAAAAAAAAATCAAATTTAAATCAATTTTTAAAGTGGTATTTTATACTTCTCCACTTTGGTATGCGTTAAGGAAAAGGTCCTGTTTAGGATTCCACTTCGAAAAAAACAAAAAAAAAATAAGTAATTTTTAGGTAGATTTCAGTTTGTAAGAGCAGATTTCGGTTGACTGCATGACATAAATAAATTAAAAATATTCCCTGATATGGAAATTAAGCAGAGAGTAAAACCCACTTAAAATTTTTTCAACCTATCAAACGCACTCAAATTATATATCAAAATCACCAAAAACAACAATTACAATTAAATAAGCATAATGCAACATAAAGTAATAAACAAATTCAAAACGCACAACACACCCTTATCCAACCCAATCGCACAAGCATAATTTTTCCAAATGTATGGATAACTTTTAAAGAAAATTTAAAATGAATTAAATAAATATAACTTCGAAAAATTAACCAACTATTAAGCCGTACGTATTTTTGCATATAATCGTTCAGATTAATTATTCTTCTTAATAATTATAATTAATTATTTATAAATATAACTTCGCAAATTATAATATTTTTGAGTATAATAATCATAATTAATTATTTAAATAATTTCGCAAAATATAACCAAAAAGCAGGCCGTACGTATAATTATGATTAATCACTGAACTACTTTCATAACTTCGCAAAATATAATTTTGAGTATGATAATCATAATTAATTATTTAATTATTTCTATAACTTCGCAAATTATAACCAAATAGTAGGCCGTACGTATAATTATGATAAGTCACTGAACTACTTTCAAAATATAATTTCGAGTATGATAATCATAATTAATTATTTAATTATTTGTATAACTTCGCAAATTATAAGAAAATAGTAGGCCGTACGTATGTATAATTATGATTAACCATTGAATTATTTTAATAAGTTCGCCGATTATAATATTTTCGATTATGATTTATCATTAATTATTTCTACAACTTCGCAAATTATAACCAAATATTAGGCCGTACGTATAATTATGATTAATACTTTCATAACTTCGCAAAATATAATTTTGAGTATGATAATCATAATTAATTATTTAATTATTTCTATAACTTCGCAAATTATAAGAAAATAGTAGGCCGTACGTATAATTAGGATTAATCACTGAACTATGTACTTTCATAACTTCGCAAAATATAATTTTGAGTATGATAATCACAATTAATTATTTAATTATTTCTATAACTTCGCAAATTATAAGAAAATAGTAGGCCGTACATATAATTATGATTAATCACTGAACTACTGTCACAACTTCGCAAAATATAATTTTGAGTATGATAATCACAATTAATTATTTAATTATTTCTATAACTTCGCAAATTATAAGAAAATAGTAGGCCGTACGTATAATTATAATTAAACATTGAATTATTTTCATAACTTCGCAAATTATAATATTTTCGATAATGATGTTATCATTAATTATTTCTATAATTTCGCAAAATATAACCAAAGATTAGGCCGTTTGTATAATTATGATTAATCACTGAACTACTTTCAAAACTTCGCAAAATATAACTTTGAGTATGATAATCACAATTAATTATTTAATTATTTCTATAATTTCGCAAAATATAACCAAATAGTAGGCCGTACGTATAATTATGATTAGTCACTGAACTACTTTCATAACTTCGCAAAATATAATTTTGAGTATGATAATCACAATTAATTATTTAATTATTTCTATAACTTCGCAAATTATAAGAAAATAGTAGGCCGTACGTATGTATAATTATGATTAACCATTGAATTATTTTAATAAGTTCGCAAATTATAATATTTTGGATTATGATTTATCATTAATTATTTCTATAATTTCGCAAATTATAACCAAATAATAGGCCGTACGTATAATTATGATTAAACATTGAATTATTTTAATAACTTCGCAAATTATAATATTTTGGATTATGATTTATCATTAATTATTTCTATAATTTCGCAAATTATAACCAAATAATAGGCCGTACGTATAATTATGATTAAACATTGAATTATTTTCATAACTTCGCACATTATAATATTTTCGATAATGATGTTATCAATAATTATTTCTATAATTTCGCGAAATATAACCAAATATTAGGCCGTACGTATAGTTCTGATTAATCACTGAACTACTTTCATAACTTCGCAAAATATAATTTTGAGTACGATAATCATAATTAATTATTTAATTTTTTCTATAACTTCGCAAAATATAACCAAATATTAGGCCGTACGTATGATTATGATTAAACATTGAATTATTTTAATAACTTCGCAAATTATAATATTTTGGATTATGATTTATCATTAATTATTTCTATAATTTCGCAAATTATATCCAAATATTAGGCCGTACGTATAATTATGATTAAACATTGAATTATTTTCATAACTTCGCAAATTATAATATTTTCGATAATGATGTTATCAATAATTATTTCTATAATTTCGCAAAATATAACCAAATAGTAGGCCGTACGTATAATTATGATTAATCACTGAACTACTTTCATAACTTCGCAAAATATAATTTTGAGTATGATTATCACAATTAATTATTTAATTATTTCTATAACTTCGCAAATTATAAGAAAATAGTAGGCCGTACGTATAATTATGATAAACCATTGAATTATTTTAATAAGTTCGCAAATTATAATATTTTCGATTATGATTTATCATTAATTATTTCTATAATTTCGCAAAATGTAACCAAAGATTAGGCCGTTTGTATAATTATGATTAATCACTGAACTACTTTCATAACTTCGCAAAATATAACTTTGGGTATGATAATCACAATAAATTATTTAATTATTTCTATAATTTCGCAAAATATAACCAAATAGTAGGCCGTACGTATAATTATGATTAGTCACTGAACTACTTTCATAACTTCGCAAAATATAATTTTGACTATGATAATCACAATTCATTATTTAATTATTTGTATAACTTCGCAAATTATAAGAAAATAGTAGGCCGTACGTATGTATAATTATGATTAACCATTGAATTATTTTAATAAGTTCGCAAATTATAATATTTTCGATTATGATTTATCATTAATTATTTCTATAATTTCGCAAAATATAACCAAATAGTAGGCCGTACGTATAATTATGATAAATCACTGAACTACTTTCATAACTTCGCAAAATATAATTTTGAGTATGATTATCACAATTAATTATTTAATTATTTCTATAACTTCGCAAATTATAAGAAAATAGTAGGCCGTACGTATAATTATAATTAAACATTGAATTATTTTCATAACTTCGCAAATTATAATAATTTCGATTATGATGTTATCATTAATTATTTCTATAATTTCGCAAAATATAACCAAATAGTAGGCCGTACGTATAATTATGATTAGTCACTGAACTACTTTCATAACTTCGCAAAATATAATTTTGAGTATGATAATCACAATTAATTATTTAATTATTTCTATAACTTCGCAAATTATAAGAAAATAGTAGGCCGTACGTATGTATAATTATGATTAACCATTGAATTATTTTAATAAGTTCGCAAATTATAATATTTTGGATTATGATTTATCATTAATTATTTCTATAATTTCGCAAATTATAACCAAATAATAGGCCGTACGTATAATTATGATTAAACATTGAATTATTTTAATAACTTCGCAAATTATAATATTTTGGATTATAATTTATCATTAATTATTTCTATAATTTCGCAAATTATAACCAAATATTAGGCCGTACGTATAATTATGATTAAACATTGAATTATTTTCATAACTTCGCACATTATAATATTTTCGATAATGATGTTATCAATAATTATTTCTATAATTTCGCGAAATATAACCAAATATTAGGCCGTACGTATAATTATGATTAAACATTGAATTATTTTAATAACTTCGCAAATTATAATATTTTGGATTATGATTTATCATTAATTATTTCTATAATTTCGCAAATTATATCCAAATATTAGGCCGTACGTATAATTATGATTAAACATTGAATTATTTTCATAACTTCGCAAATTATAATATTTTCGATAATGATGTTATCAATAATTATTTCTATAATTTCGCAAAATATAACCAAATAGTAGGCCGTACGTATAATTATGATTAATCACTGAACTACTTTCATAACTTCGCAAAATATAATTTTGAGTATGATTATCACAATTAATTATTTAATTATTTCTATAACTTCGCAAATTATAAGAAAATAGTAGGCCGTACGTATAATTATGATTAACCATTGAATTATTTTAATAACTTCACAAATTGTAATATTTTGCATTATGATTTATCATTAATTATTTCTATAATTTCGCAAATTATAACCAAATGTTAGGCCGTACGTATAATTATGATTAAACATTGAATTATTTTCATAACTTCGCAAATTATAATATTTTCGATAATGATGTTATCAATAATTATTTCTATAATTTCGCAAAATATAACCAAATATTAGGCCGTACGTATAATTATGATTAATCACTGAACTACTTTCATAACTTCGCAAAATATAATTTTGAGTACGATAATCATAATTAATTATTTAATTTTTTCTATAACTTCGCAAAATATAACCAAATATTAGGCCGTACGTATAATTATGATTAAACATTGAATTATTTTCATAACTTCGCAAATTATAATATTTTCGATAATGATGTTATCAATAATTATTTCTATAATTTCGCAAAATATAACCAAATAGTAGGCCGTACGTATAATTATGATTAATCACTGAACTACTTTCATAACTTCGCAAAATATAACTTTGAGTATGATAATCACAATTAATTATTTAATTCTTTCTATAACTTCGCAAATTATAACCAAATAGTAGGCCGTACGTATAATTATGATAACCATTGAATTATTTTAATAAGTTCGCAAATTATAATATTTTCGATTATGATGTTATCATTAATTATTTCTATAATTTCGCAAAATATAACCAAATATTAGGCCGTACGTATAATTATGATTAATCAC
Source organism: Eupeodes luniger (assembly GCA_951509635.1). Taxonomy (NCBI): domain Eukaryota; kingdom Metazoa; phylum Arthropoda; class Insecta; order Diptera; family Syrphidae; genus Eupeodes; species Eupeodes luniger. The sequence goes on along the minus strand of OX608073.1, from coordinate 294,646,945 downwards.
TGAAGTACTTTCATAACTTCGCAAAATATAATTTTGAGTATGATAATCACAATTAATTATTTAATTATTTCTATAACTTCGCAAATTATAAGAAAATAGTAGGCCGTACGTATAATTATAATTAAACATTGAATTATTTTCATAACTTCGCAAATTATAATAATTTCGATTATGATGTTATCATTAATTATTTCTATAATTTCGCAAAATATAACCAAATATTAGGCCGTACGTATAATTATGATTAATCACTGAAGTACTTTCATAACTTCGCAAAATATAATTTTGAGTATGATAATCACAATTAATTATTTAATTATTTCTATAACTTCGCAAATTATAAGAAAATAGTAGGCCGTACGTATAATTATAATTAAACATTGAATTATTTTCATAACTTCGCAAATTATAATAATTTCGATTATGATGTTATCATTAATTATTTCTATAATTTCGCAAAATATAACCAAATATTAGGCCGTACGTATAATTATGATTAATCACTGAAGTACTTTCATAACTTCGCAAAATATAATTTTGAGTATGATAATCATAATTAATTATTTAATTATTTCTATAACTTCGCAAATTATAACCAAATAGTAGGCCGTACGTATAATTATGATAAATCACTGAACTACATTCATAACTTCGCAAAATATAATTTTGAGTATGATAATCAAAATTAATTATTTAATTATTTCTATAACTTCGCAAATTATAAGAAAATAGTAGGCCGTACGTATAATTATAATTAAACATTGAATTATTTTCATAACTTCGCAAATTGTAATAATTTCGATTATGATGTTATCATTGATTATATCTATAATTTCGCAAAATATAACCAAATATTGGGCCGTTTGTATAATTATGATTAATCACTGAACTACTTTCATAACTTCGCAAAATATAATTTTGAGTATGATAATCACAATTATTTTTTTAATTATTTGTATAACCTCGCAAATTATAAGAAAATAGTAGGCCGTACGTATAATTATGATTAACCATTGAATTATTTTAATAAGTTCGCAAATTATAATATTTTCGATTATGATGTTATCATTAATTATTTCTATAATTTCGCAAAATATAACCAAATAGCAGGCCGTACGTAAAATTATGATAAATCACTGAACTACTTTAATAACTTCGCAAAATATAATTTTGAGTACCATAATCATAATTAATTATTTAATTTTTTCTATAACTTCGCAAATTATAACCAAATAGTAGGCCGTACGTATAATTATGATTAATCACTGAACAACTTTCATAACTTCGCAAAATATAATTTTGAGTACGATAATCATAATAAATTATTTAATTTTTTCTATAACATCGCAAAATATAACCAAATAGCAGGCCATACGTATAATTATGATAAATCACTGAACTACTTTCATAACTTCGCAAAATATACTTTTGAGTATGATAATCATAATTAATTATTTAATTATTTCTATAACTTCGCAAATTATAAGAAAATAGTAGGCCGTACGTATAATTATGATTAACCATTGAATAATTTTAATAAGTTCGCAAATTATAATATTTTCGATTATGATTTATCATTAATTATTTCTATAATTTCGCAAAATATAACCAAATAGCAGGCCGTTTGTATAATTATGATTCATCACTGAACTACTTTCAAAACTTCGCAAAATATAACTTTGAGTATGATAATCACAATTAATTATTTAATTATTTCTATAATTTCGCAAAATATAACCAAATAGTAGGCCGTACGTATAATTATGATTAGTCACTGAACTACTTTCATAACTTCGCAAAATATAATTTTGAGTATGATAATCACAATTAATTATTTAATTATTTCTATAACTTCGCAAATTATAAGAAAATAGTAGGCCGTACGTATGTATAATTATGATTAACCATTGAATTATTTTAATAAGTTCGCAAATTATAATATTTTGGATTATGATTTATCATTAATTATTTCTATAATTTCGCAAAATATAACCAAATAGCAGGCCGTTTGTATAATTATGATTCATCACTGAACTACTTTCAAAACTTCGCAAAATATAATTTTGAGTATGATAATCATAATTAATTATTTAATTTTTTCTATAACTTCGCAAAATATAACCAAATATTAGGCCGTACGTATAATTATGATTAAACATTGAATTATTTTCATAACTTCGCAAATTATAATATTTTCGATAATGATGTTATCAATAATTATTTCTATAATTTCGCAAAATATAACCAAATAGTAGGCCGTACGTATAATTATGATTAATCACTGAACTACTTTCATAACTTCGCAAAATATAACTTTGAGTATGATAATCACAATTAATTATTTAATTCTTTCTATAACTTCGCAAATTATAACCAAATAGTAGGCCGTACGTATAATTATGATAACCATTGAATTATTTTAATAAGTTCGCAAATTATAATATTTTCGATTATGATGTTATCATTAATTATTTCTATAATTTCGCAAAATATAACCAAATATTAGGCCGTACGTATAATTATGATTAATCACTGAAGTACTTTCATAACTTCGCAAAATATAATTTTGAGTATGATAATCACAATTAATTATTTAATTATTTCTATAACTTCGCAAATTATAAGAAAATAGTAGGCCGTACGTATAATTATAATTAAACATTGAATTATTTTCATAACTTCGCAAATTATAATAATTTCGATTATGATGTTATCATTAATTATTTCTATAATTTCGCAAAATATAACCAAATATTAGGCCGTACGTATAATTATGATTAATCACTGAAGTACTTTCATAACTTCGCAAAATATAATTTTGAGTATGATAATCACAATTAATTATTTAATTATTTCTATAACTTCGCAAATTATAAGAAAATAGTAGGCCGTACGTATAATTATAATTAAACATTGAATTATTTTCATAACTTCGCAAATTATAATAATTTCGATTATGATGTTATCATTAATTATTTCTATAATTTCGCAAAATATAACCAAATATTAGGCCGTACGTATAATTATGATTAATCACTGAAGTACTTTCATAACTTCGCAAAATATAATTTTGAGTATGATAATCATAATTAATTATTTAATTATTTCTATAACTTCGCAAATTATAACCAAATAGTAGGCCGTACGTATAATTATGATAAATCACTGAACTACATTCATAACTTCGCAAAATATAATTTTGAGTATGATAATCAAAATTAATTATTTAATTATTTCTATAACTTCGCAAATTATAAGAAAATAGTAGGCCGTACGTATAATTATAATTAAACATTGAATTATTTTCATAACTTCGCAAATTGTAATAATTTCGATTATGATGTTATCATTGATTATATCTATAATTTCGCAAAATATAACCAAATATTGGGCCGTTTGTATAATTATGATTAATCACTGAACTACTTTCATAACTTCGCAAAATATAATTTTGAGTATGATAATCACAATTATTTTTTTAATTATTTGTATAACCTCGCAAATTATAAGAAAATAGTAGGCCGTACGTATAATTATGATTAACCATTGAATTATTTTAATAAGTTCGCAAATTATAATATTTTCGATTATGATGTTATCATTAATTATTTCTATAATTTCGCAAAATATAACCAAATAGCAGGCCGTACGTAAAATTATGATAAATCACTGAACTACTTTAATAACTTCGCAAAATATAATTTTGAGTACCATAATCATAATTAATTATTTAATTTTTTCTATAACTTCGCAAATTATAACCAAATAGTAGGCCGTACGTATAATTATGATTAATCACTGAACAACTTTCATAACTTCGCAAAATATAATTTTGAGTACGATAATCATAATAAATTATTTAATTTTTTCTATAACATCGCAAAATATAAGAAAATAGTAGGCCGTACGTATAATTATGATTAACCATTGAATAATTTTAATAAGTTCGCAAATTATAATATTTTCGATTATGATTTATCATTAATTATTTCTATAATTTCGCAAAATATAACCAAATAGCAGGCCGTTTGTATAATTATGATTCATCACTGAACTACTTTCATAACTTCGCAAAATATAATTTTGAGTATGATAATCACAATTAATTATTTAATTATTTCTATAACTTCGCAAATTATAAGAAAATTGTAGGCCGTACGTATAATTATGATAACCATTGAATTATTTTAATAAGTTCGCAAATTATAATATTTTCGATTATGATGTTATCATTAATTATTTCTATAATTTCGCAAAATATAACCAAATATTAGGCCGTACGTATAATTATGATTAATCACTGAAGTACTTTCATAACTTCGCAAAATATAATTTTGAGTATGATAATCACAATTAATTATTTAATTATTTCTATAACTTCGCAAATTATAAGAAAATAGTAGGCCGTACGTATAATTATAATTAAACATTGAATTATTTTCATAACTTCGCAAATTGTAATAATTTCGATTATGATGTTATCATTGATTATATCTATAATTTCGCAAAATATAACCAAATATTGGGCCGTTTGTATAATTATGATTAATCACTGAACTACTTTCATAACTTCGCAAAATATAATTTTGAGTATGATAATCACAATTATTTTTTTAATTATTTGTATAACCTCGCAAATTATAAGAAAATAGTAGGCCGTACGTATAATTATGATTAACCATTGAATTATTTTAATAAGTTCGCAAATTATAATATTTTCGATTATGATGTTATCATTAATTATTTCTATAATTTCGCAAAATATAACCAAATAGCAGGCCGTACGTAAAATTATGATAAATCACTGAACTACTTTAATAACTTCGCAAAATATAATTTTGAGTACCATAATCATAATTAATTATTTAATTTTTTCTATAACTTCGCAAATTATAACCAAATAGTAGGCCGTACGTATAATTATGATTAATCACTGAACAACTTTCATAACTTCGCAAAATATAATTTTGAGTACGATAATCATAATAAATTATTTAATTTTTTCTATAACATCGCAAAATATAACCAAATAGCAGGCCATACGTATAATTATGATAAATCACTGAACTACTTTCATAACTTCGCAAAATATACTTTTGAGTATGATAATCATAATTAATTATTTAATTATTTCTATAACTTCGCAAATTATAAGAAAATAGTAGGCCGTACGTATAATTATGATTAACCATTGAATAATTTTAATAAGTTCGCAAATTATAATATTTTCGATTATGATTTATCATTAATTATTTCTATAATTTCGCAAAATATAACCAAATAGCAGGCCGTTTGTATAATTATGATTCATCACTGAACTACTTTCATAACTTCGCAAAATATAATTTTGAGTATGATAATCACAATTAATTATTTAATTATTTCTATAACTTCGCAAATTATAAGAAAATAGTAGGCCGTACGTATAATTATGATTAACCATTGAATAATTTTAATAAGTTCGCAAATTATAATATTTTCGATTATGATTTATCATTAATTATTTCTATAATTTCGCAAAATATAACCCAATAGCAGTCCGTACGTATAAATATGATTATTCACTGAACTACTTCCATAACTTCGCAAAATATAATTTTGAGTATGATAATCATAATTAATTATTTAATTATTTCTATAACTTCGCAAATTATAACCAAATATTAGGCCGTACGTATAATTATGATTAAACATTCAATTATTTTCATAACTTCGTAAATTATAATATTTTCGATAATGATGTTATCAATAATTATTTCTATAATTTCGCAAAATATAACCAAATATTAGGCCGTACGTATAATTATGATTAATCACTGAACTACTTTCATAACTTCGCAAAATATAATTTTGAGTACGATAATCATAATTAATTATTTAATTTTTTCTATAACTTCGCAAAATATAACCAAATATTAGGCCGTACGTATAATTATGATTCAACATTGAATTATTTTAATAACTTCGCAAATTATAATATTTTGGATTATGATTTATCATTAATTTATTATTTCTATAATTTCGCAAATTATAACCAAATATTAGGCCGTACGTATAATTATGATTAAACATTGAATTATTTTCATAACTTCGCAAATTATAATATTTTGGATTATGATTTATCATTAATTATTTCTATAATTTCGCAAATTATAAGAAAATAGTAGGCCGTACGTATAATTATGATTGATCACTGAATTACTTTCATAACTTCGCAAAATATAATTTTGAGTATGATAATCATAATTAATTATTTAATTATTTCTATAACTTCGCAAATTATAAGAAAATATTAGGCCGTATGTATAATTATGATTCATCACTGAAGTACTTTCATAACTTCGCAAAATATAATTTTGAGTATGAATCACAATTAATTATTTAATTATTTCTATAACTTCGCAAATGATAAGACAATAGTAGGCCGTACATATAATTATGATTAATCACTGAACTACTTTCATAACTTCGCAAAATATACTTTTGAGTATGATAATCACAATTAATTATTTAATTATTTCTATAACTTCGCAAATTATAAGAAAATAGTAGGCCGTACGTATAATTATGATTGATCACTGAATTACTTTCATAACTTCGCAAAATATAATTTTGAGTACGATAATCATAATTAATTATTTAATTTTGTCTATAAATTCGCAAGATATAACCAAATAGCAGGCCGTACGTATAATTATGATAAATCACTGAACTACTTTCATAACTTCGCAAAATATAATTTTGAGTATGATAATCACAATTAATTAGTTAATTTTTCTATAACTTCGCAAATTATAAGAAAATAGTAGGCCGTACGTATAACTATGATTAAACATTGAATTATTTTCATTACTACGCAAATTATAATATTTTCGATTACGATATTTTCATTAATTATTTCTATAACTTCGCAAATTATAACCAAATAGTAGGCCGTACATATAATTATGATTAATCACTAAACTACTTTCATAACTTCGAAAAATATAATTTTGAGTATGATAATCATAATTAATTATTTAATTATTTCTATAACTTCGCAAATTATAAGAAAATAGGTCGGATGCCTTGGCAGGGTCCGTCTTACAACTTGCCTTACCCCGGTATATCGGCTCTGCCGGGGCTGACCTTTCCCTTTCCGTACTACTCGTGGGACCAACATTAACTCTCAAAATTTTTTCCAGGACGATTTAGACATGACGAACGTAGGACCATCCGCCGACTATGAGAATGAACTTTTGGCTTCCAGTCAGGAGACCATTGTGGGGCAACCTGCAAAAACTGGAAGTGCAGTGAGTACCAGCCATAGTACTCCTGTGCCTCAATCGCAACCAATAAATCCAAATTCCTCTACCAGCAATGCCAGCCATAGCAATGCTGCTAAAGGAAAGAATAAAAAGCCGTCTGGTGTCCGCATCAAGAACCAGTTCAAGAAGGCCTCTTTCATTCTTAGCAAGATTGCTGATAATGAGAAGGCTGGAATTGTGCTGGAGAAGGATCGCGAGAACAAGATCATGTACCAAAAGATTGTTGATGAATACAACAGTCTCTTGGCTACAAAAAAGAAGGCCGACAAAAGAAACCGGTCTCGTGAAGAGACCGTAAAACCCTCAAAAAAGCCAAAACCAAATGTACCAAACTTTAAAAAAGATGAGAAGGCATCATCTTCCAGAGCGGCGCAACAGCGTACTTTAAGTGAGGTTGTCAGAGACGACCTCCAGGTATCGGTTGTGGATGAGCTCTCCACAAACAGCAGAGGTCTGCTGGCTGTGTGGAGTTCTATCGAGGCCAAGCTCTCGGAGATGGTGTTTTCTTACACAATCTCGGCAGTAGAGGGTCCCTACCCTAGTTTTGACTCTGGCGAGGTGCTCAGGGGACACAGGGTAATCAAATGCGATGACGTGTTTTCCAGGAATTTCCTTAGATCATGCATTGCTAAGATAAGCAATGACTGGGAAGGCTTGAGACTTAAGCTTATCCCAGCTAAGGACATCCCCAGACAGCCGAAGGCTCGCATTTGGTTGCCCCTCAAGAGCATCAAGCCAAGCGGACAGGAGCTGATCCGTGGTCTTCAGAGGCTAAACCCGTTGGTTCCAATGCGTGACTGGACAGTCATCAAGGCTGAAGAGCCGCAGAAGAACAGCGCGTCCTATCTTTTGAGGATTAGCGAGGAAAGCTTGGGGGCCCTTGAGAAGGCTGAATATAAGCTTAGGTTCGGCATTAGAAATGCCAAGATTACGGTCCTGCAGAGTCAGGGAGCAGACTGCGACAAGAATGATGGCAAAGTCATGAACGACGATGACATCATTGTTGCCGAAGTCCCCGGCGAGTCGCCGGGCCCTGAAGGTACAGGCCCCTCAATTAAAAAACGCGCTGCGTTCTATACAGATTAATCTGAAGCATTCGAAATGTGCCTCAGATAATCTAAAGGTCTTCCTGAGTCAGGAAGACTTGGACGTAGCGTTTGTACAAGAACCTTATTTTTTTGTATTAATTATTTAATTATTTCTATAACTTCGCAAATTATAAGAAAATAGTAGGCCGTACGTATAACTATGATTAAACATTGAATTATTTTCATAACTTCGCAAATTATAATATTTTCGATTATGATTTATCATTAATTATTTCTATAATTTCGCAAAATATAACCAAATAGCAGGCCGTACGTATAATTATGATTCATCACTGAACTACTTTCTTAACTTCGCAAAATATAATTTTGAGTATGATAATCATAATGAATTATTTAGTTATTTCTATAACTTCGCAAATTATAACAAAATAGTAGGCCGTACGTATAATTATGATTAACCAATGAATTATTTTAATATGTTCGCAAATTATAATATTTTTGATTATGATTTATCGTTAATTATTTCTATAATTTCGCAAAATATAACCAAATAGCAGGCCGTACGTATAATTATGATTCATCACTGAACTACATTCATAACTTCGCAAAATATAATTTTGAGTACGATAATCATAATTAATTATTTAATTATTTCTATAACTTCGCAAATTATAAGAAAATAGTAGGCCGTACGTATAATTATGATTAACTTCGCAAATTATAATATTTTTGATTATGATTTATCATTAATTATTTATATAACTTCGCAAAATATAAACAAATATTAGGCCGTACGTATAATCTCCCAGATTATTTATTCTTCTCGATAATTATGATTAATTATATAATTACGTATATAACTCCGCAAACTATAATATTTTTGATTATCATAATTATGGTTAATTATTTATATAACATAAACAAATATCAGGCCGTACGTATTTTCGCATATAATCGTTCAGATTATTTATTCTCCCTGATAATTATGATAAATAATATAATTATTTATATAACTTCGCAAAATACAATAATTTTGACTATGATAATCATATTTAATTATATATATAACTTCGCAAAATATAATAATTTGGACTATGATAACTTCGCAAAATATAAACAAATATTAGGCCGTACGTATAATCTCCCAGATTATTTATTCTTTTCAATTCTTATGATAAATTATATAATTATTTATTTACTTCTGCATTAAAATTATATATTGAATACTATAATATATTCAGCTAGGTCTTCTTCACCAAAATTATTAATCAAAAGCTTCGTCAAATAAATTATAACAATCTACGATAGAATATTCAATACATTTATATATATAAAAAAAAAAAACAATTCCAATTTTAAAGAAATACAAATAAAATTAATTAGGTTAACAAAAACAAAAAATAAAGAAAAGTACCTAAAATTCCCGAAATCCATAATTTGAATTATCAAGTTTTCAATAATTCGTTAATTTAAAAATTATCCAAAATATTAACATAATTATAAATGAACTGCATAATTGAACAACAAATCATAATTCTTCTAACAGACTTTTTAAGGAATAAGTTCAAGATGGGTTGCTTCAAAATTTGGCAAGGTCGCTAAAACTTGAATAAGGCCGAACTCTCCACGAAAAGAATTGAAATAAATTCGTTATTTTCTTGATTAGAAAAGGCAGACGTATTTTCACTAATCAGAATTGAAATAATAATTCCTTAAGAGACTTTTTAAGGAATAAGTTCAAGAAGGCCTGCTCTAAAGTTTTTGATAAGACTTGAAAAAAAGCTGAACTTTCTTTTAATTTAGAAAAAAATATATAGGTATAAGTAATTCAGATATGGAATTGCGTCTTTTAAGAAGGTCTTAAAAAAAAAAAGAAGTTTACATAATAGTTTGAAAAACGTATAAAATAATTCACCATTAAATTTTCATCATCAACGAACAATTCTGCTCATCTCAACTTAAAGCAACATAATTCAACATCTTATCAATTTCTCTTCTTCAAACTTTTCTCAACATCCCCAAATAGGATAGGTTAAATAAAAACAAATTAAAAACATTAAATTATACAAGCGGTATAATTTTAACAAATTAAATTAAAAACCACAAAGAAAAATATTTAATAAATCGTAAAAAAAACAACAAATATAATCCATCGAAAACATTAAATCTAGGATCCTTTTTATTTTTAAACTTAAACTTTTTCTTAAAATATAAAATGAAATAAAATACACTATGTATTTATTTTTTTTTTAAATAAAACCGGAGCGTACTGTAAAGAGATTTTTTCTTACTAATTAAATTAAATTAAAAATTACAAATTTTTTAGGTGATTAGAGGGGAATAAATTTTGATAAATTTGACGAGAATAGAAAAAGGTTAATTTAATATAATATTTAAAATCAAAACACAATGGTACATAATATTCAAAAATAAAAACAACAATTACGATTCTAAAAGCTTCAAATACATAGGTCTTCGAGTCTTCAACTAATCTCTCTTAAACAATAAATTTGGATTTTTAAGATTTTTTTTTGAATAGGTACTCAAGAGTCAAGAATCAAGTTTCAGGACGTAAAAAAATCAACATCTACCCAATAAGAAATAAATCAGGGTCCCATACCCGCAGTTACCGTTCAAATACGTAAGTCGGTGTATTAATGGTATTCTATATTTCAAAATACAAAATATATATATATTTTTACTTTTAACAAGTTTTAGAGATTTTATTTTATTGCCATCTTTAGATTGCCTTCGCTTAAAAAATGCTCTACAATTTTACAAAAGAAATATTTATAGGTATTTGAGACTAGTTTTATTCGACTTATTTAATCATATTATATTTATAACATCCATTTTAATATATTTTATTTAGGTATAAATAAAATTCTTTTCATTGATTTCCTTTTTTGTTTCATTAGTTTTCAATATTTTATTTCTAACAACATTTTTTAAATCCTCTTTTCCAAAACCTTTATCCAAATATTTCTTTTCTTTAGGAATTTGTTTTTTTTTTGTTTTGTTTTCAAATATTCTTTTTTTAGAAAGAAAACCGAATTTTTAGCAAAATTGGTATGGATTTTCTATTTGGTATTTTTTCCCATTAACAACAAGAAAATAGTAACAGTAAAAAGTAAGATAGAAAAATTGATGAAATCGATGTGTCTCCTTGAGATGTGTAATGTGATGGATTTATTTAAAGTATAAATTAAATACAGCATGAAATAAAAAAAAACACAAAAATATACGAAAGAAAATGCTTCCTTGCGCATAATATTAACCCTTGAAAAACAGGTACTTTTGAAATTGCATTATATTAAATTTTGTATATTTCTTATTTTTGAAGATGTTATCCAGTTCTGGTCTCTCTTAAAAAAAAATAAAATAGCACGTTTCAAAAAATAAAAACAAGTACATTTGACAAAAAATTAAAATGTTGGTTATTGGAAATGTAAGTTTTATTTTTGTTTTTGGAATTTTAATGTTATATATATTTTGTCTTAATTTTGAAAATCTATTTATCGTTAATATATTTAAATGAATATATATTACTCTCTACTTCTGCCCATAATTACCATGTATATGAGGTTTGCTTAAAACATAATTCACTGAGGTAAATTGTTTTTGAATTGATTTATTTTTACATTTAAACAATTTTTACTTTATTCCTTTTTATAGCATTTTCGAAATTTTTTAATGTCGTCAGATATACAAACAAAAAATAAACACGTACTATAAATAATTAAAATAATATAAATATATAGTTAATTGTTTAGAGTTTGAAATAAAAATGCTTTTTTAGATAACGGGGTTCGTTAAAAATCATATTTTCAGGTTAATGGTTTTCTTCCTTTTTTTGAAAAAAATGCAATGATGATGAATTCCTCTTAAAAAAAAAAAAAAACGAACCCAAAAAAAAAAAAGAATATTTTGCGCTGATATTTTGAATTTCCATGCATGAATATTTTGTATTCAAAAACAAAAATGCTTAACGCAAAGTTTTAGAAATGTTTTGGTAAATAAATGTATACTTACTAACGTGCGTCGTCGTAATAATTATTCATTATTCGAAATATGGGTATATAAATAAATGCATGGAAACAAAACACTTGAATAAATATTATTTATTATGAGTAAATACAAAAATATCGCTGCACCATAAATAATAATATTGCTGAATTAAGTATTTTGAAATTTTTGTTTTTTATAAATAATAATTTCCACTTAATATTGATGATTAAATTTATTGATTTGTGATTAAAAATATGTTAAATATAATTTAAATATGTTTTTATTCTTCTCTTTTGAAATGGCCTAATTTAAATTTTTTGTTAACTATGTTCTAATTTTCCAGTTATTTAATGATACTATTTTTTCGTTTATCCCAAACACTTAATTAATTAATTTTCTTATCATCATCGATTAAAAATAGGTCTTATCTCTTAACAAATTTTAATTTATCACTCATTCAAATATATTTTCTTAATAATTATTAAAAAGTTCGAAATTTTAACCACAAAACCACCTTTTGTTCGTTTCCTTCCACTCCAACTAAAAATAGTTCTTAAATTTAGGAAATTTATTTTCCTAAAATTGACAACTATTGACATATTGGAATTTTACAAAAATCATTCAGGCTTTTGCCATCAGTTTTTAGTCCTTACACTTTACGTTTTTCCTTACTTTTATTACCTAAAAGCGATTTATTCAATTTGTACCTACTAATTTAAATCTTCATTGATTTTTTCTCCAATTTAATAAATTTGTAATTAATTAAGAAATATAAAAATATAATTCGTTTATTTTCGTTACTTTTCACATTAGTTATTCCTTTTTTGAAAATAAATTCGTTTTAAAAAAACACATACTTTTCAAAGACCCTCTTTTTTCCAGTTCAATACAAAAATAATCCTTAAATTAAAAAATGTTTCGTTTTCCTTTTTTAATTCTTGACAATTATTTTTACCAAGGATTGGATTGAATTGAGTCTTTACAAATTTCTCTCCCAGTTACAGGTCAACTTTTTGGCAATGCATTTGAACGTAATATTGGACACTTTAAGCCTCTTTTATAACTTCAAAAGTTATTTTGATGACTTTTATGCGTCCATGAACAGAATGATGCGTTGCCTTTATGAATGTATGTACGGGATTTTAAAATTTTCAGCTCAGTTTCAAGTAATTTTGTTTTTAAATATAAAATTTACAGATGCATGAGTATGTACCTACTGGAGGGATATCAACAATTTAAATAGAAAATATATAATTGGCTTTTTCAGCTTTAATTTCTCATCACAGATTCATCAAAAAATCAATTCATGCATATTTTAATTTGAGGTTATTTAATGTTTTTAAAAATAAATCATATGCACACTTAAATATTTATTTCTAACAAATATTTCTAAAAATAAAATAATTCTTTGATAATTGGTTGTTTTGTTCTATCCAAAGAAGGCAAAATTTAAACTTTATTAAATATTTTCTTTGTATTCATTTATTCAGCTTTTATTTGTGTTTCAAAATTATGCTGTTTATAATAAAATCTACACTTTAAGTACATACATTTCATGCATCTTAACAAAAATATTACATAAATTAGAATGTATATTATAATTTCTTTTTAATCCTTAACGGAAACTTGGGATACATTTGTGATCCAAAAATAATGTATATATGTATATTTAAATATATAAAATTCCTTTCATCCGCAAGGATGCTCAAAACACCAATTGTCCGGTGGGATTTGTTCTACTATAATTTTATATCATTTTTTGGTGAAATGATAAAATAAAATACTGTGCATAAAATTATATCCCTTACCCTTTCGATTGTCTTTTTTAAGATAATTGATCCTTTCCCAAAACAAATCCCACCATCCCAAATGATTCTCAAAGAGATACAAAACTTGAATTTCAATTTTGTTTTTTAAATAAAATAAAATTTGAAAAGAGATAAAAACACGTTCTTATAAGGACGAAAACAAGAGATATGAAACATTAGAGGATGAATATGCCTGTACTATCTGGGAGATGACGAACAAGAGATATTGAACAACGGGGGGTGCCTATCTAAGAAGCTATGACATGGATTTGAGAAACCTATTAGTGCTCGCAAAGAAGATACCGAAGACATCAATAATCCATCCAATGAGTGCTACTAATGTAATAAAGGAGATGATATGCTGTTGTTGTGAGTTGTATTTTAATTAAAGAACATATTCTAATTTAATTTTTATTTCACAGATTTGCCATTAGAAAACATCAAAAGCTGCTTTTCCAAATATCTATCGACATGGATGCCTTGAACTACACTTAAACCTGCAAGACACACATTTTTGTGTTAAATAATACAATCTACCTCATTTATTTAAATTAATTAATAAGCTCATAAAAAATCAAGAATGATTTAAATGTTTGAAAAAAAAAATTACATATTGTAATTATGTAGTTTAAGTCAAATTTTAAACCAATTTAAGATAAATATAGTAAAAGGTACATAATTAATTTAAAAATAAAAATGAAAAAACTAAATAAATTTATCATTAATCAGAAACCAAACAAATCATTTTAGAACTTTTATGTAAAATTAATTAAATTAATTGTAACATAACACTCAAAGGAAAAATGTAAACTAAATGTATATTAAAATAAAATACTTTACTATATGCGTCAAAATAAATTGATATTGTAGTGTTTTGTAAGTTTAGATTAATTGATATTTTAAGATTCGATAAAGTAATAACAAATTGAATTTTTAAATGGCAGTATTAAATATCTAACGGAAGTTTTTATGCAATCATTGCTGAGTAGAAATTTTAAATTCAAGTCTGAATCTATTGAAGAAGTATCCCTATAAACTCAAAATTAATTTCTTGTACTCAAAAATTATATAAAAAAATATATGTACATATATAGTTAGTTCAGGACGCTAATATGATGTAAGACTAATTTTGTATCGTTCAGTCTGAAGAAATGGTTCATAAATAAACGAAAAAGAATATTTTAACAACTTGAAAATTAAACTACTTTCAATTATTTGTTTTTCCGCAAAATAGATCATAAAGGTGATTAAAAAAGAAATGTATATACATACATACTATTGCAGCAGTTAGGAATGGTTCAAACATAATATTCATTATTGAACATGTTTCATTATTGAAACACATATGGGAGTGAAACAAGGCTGCCTACTGAGTTCATTATTGTTGTCTTTATTTATAAACGATTATACTAGAATCAGTGTTTTATTATATGCCGATGATCTCGTTCATTAATAAAGATAAATCGAAAGTTATGGTTTTTGAACGATGTCTATGAATGTACCAAGACATTTAATTTAAGTCGAAGGCTAATTACATAATTAAGATTTGTTGACTCAAGAATTGCTAAAAAACTATTTTTGTATGAGTTTAGAAATGGAGAGTGAAGGTGTACTATGTTGAAAGAAATTGAGAAAACATTGGTGGAGAAACCTTAGACGTATGTAGACATGAACAACATTATTAATTTGAAAAATCAATTATACCACACTAACGAAAACAACGCCCGAAATGCATTCATGACTAAAGCTCGATAGTCAGAAAATTGGATATTGTTTAGTCAATTAAATGGTTAATATTATAACAAAGAAATTACTTTCATGACTCGCTATGTTATGATGACATATCTTTGATATTCAAACCTAGATGTGACGTCTGATCTTCAAAGGAAACACTGGGCAGGTTCAGACAACACAAGGGACTTTATTTGCAGTCAACTTCATTCCTTGAACGTGAATTTTGACCAAGGCAACTAGTTAGTTTTTCAAGTGTCATGAATTTCAAATTCAGAACTTTACTTCACAAACTTTTACTTCAAGTTCATAGTACAAACAACTACCAAAAATATTATTGTCTACAAAACTCTCCTCAGGCAAGCTACAAGTCCATCACGATCTGTATGTTGTATTCTTAGAAAATATAACTTATTTCTTTTCCAAATTGACAAGGAACTCTTTTACAGAAAATATTAAACGAAGTTGTACAGAAAATAAATAAATCATTGAGTAATAAAGTTCAGCTCTTAGCTGAATGAAAAAAAAAATGATCGACTGTCATTTTGACAGAAGTAGACTTGATTTGATAGTTAGGGAGATTTGCCTTGATTGGAAGGGAATTTTTTGGCAGCTGGCCAATCAGATACTAGAAACTTGCCTTACTTTCAAGTCCCTTATATCGTCTAAACCTGCCCACTCATAGTGGGGAGTTTGACCAGTAGAAAGAAGTATATACCCAAAGACCACAAATGATAAATTCACCCATATTATAACAGGCGTTTTACTTAAACGACATTTGTCACTTTTTGTGGCGAGTCACTTTCTTGGCGTTTTTGAGTCGGTATTGCGTTACTTAAACGCTATTATTTTCAATCCACACACATTACACATAAACAGCTGACTATGACAAATTGATAAACACAAGAACAAATTTAAATTTTTGAATTCAAATAAAATTTCGTTTGAAGCAAAATTAAAATAAAAGGACACAAATAAATAGCATTGGACTGTTTATTTTGTTGAATAACACTGCTGACCCTCAAAGGAGCAATGTGCAGAAGAGGGTGGACGAATGTAAGAAACTAAATTTAATGAGAGAAAGTTGAAGAATAAGATCGAATCATCGATCGATTGATCAGATCCTTTGGATTTACCAGGGGTGCCAGCACGTAACTTGATACAACCGAGTTTAGTCGATACAATCGAGCATTGGCAGCACACATTTTGGTTCAATCGAGTGTCCTCGATTGTTTCGCCAGATTCGGTAGCACACAAACTTCAAATTGACGTTTGAAACAAAAGTTTTCACTCCACAGAAATTAGTTATCGTCGGCAGTGATTATTGTATGAGAAAAATGGAAAAAAAAATAATATGTCAATAAATAAAAAACAGAGATTTTGACCAATTTTATGAGTACCATCAACGCAGCCCACTACACTATTCCCGGTAGTTTATATTTCCTTTAATAATACTCCTTGCTGTCTTCAAATTTAGAGCTATCAAATTAAATCCATTGCGGACAAAACCTATTTTCCAGGAGACTCAACGTTCGGCGAAAGAAATTGGAAACTGTTGTCTGTGCCATACTTAGCAACACATTTGTTCCAACATCGGTTTGGTAACTCCCACTGGCTAGGAGATTTAATGTTGCACAAAGCTTTACAACTGGTGGAACTGATGTTCTTCTTCTGTCTTCTGGAAGATCTAACGAGTTGAGTTGATTTAAGCACAGGACACTACTTCGCCTTCACTTTCACTCTCCGAATCAAAGAAAAACATTTCGAAAAAAACTTAAAATTGAAACTAGAATGAAATAATTTCAAAGAAAACTCATTTGACATTTCTTTTTATAGTTCACAATGACTTTTTTAAGTAAGAGTCACAATGGAACTCGTCTCAAATTACGTGCTGTCAAAAATAATCTGTTTCGAGTTGATCGACGATCGACAATCCTCGATTGTATCAAGTTACGTGCTGGCACCCCAGATTGGAAGTATGTAAGTACCTAAACATAAATGTACAAAGTATAATTTCTTGGGCAAATCATTCTATTAAGTTGATTTCCAGATACGCAATGTACTTTAGGTTGAATAAGACGCCTTTGTTTATCTATTGAATGAACTGCAAAAAAAGACAAAGCATGTTATCGGTGCCGCTAATTTTAAAGCTTGCATCTGTATTTAGATTCTTTGCTGAAGGCAGCTACCAAAAGGGCTAGACAATGACTTCAATTTGATCATTGCAGAACCAACGATGAGCCTCATCCTTAAAGAAATGCTTGAAATTTTGGAATTGCACTTTTGCCCTTGTTGAATAAATGCTCACTATTCAGACCAAGAAAAAAGGGGAGCAAAGGCATTTTTGTAATTCCGGGAGTAATTAGATGCTTAGATGGCAGCCACATAAGAATTCAAGCATCAAAAAAACAAGAACAACATCGTTACTACAACAAGAATAGCTTGAATAAAGGCTATCCCCTGGAACCCTTTCTAATAACACCATTCAGATCCACCCAAGAAGGAAACAGTCAATGAAGTACCTTTTGCCACTCCGTTCTAACCAGTGGCCCCCAGGGATTTAGGGTATTTGCAACAGATTCCTAATTGTTTTTTTGGTTCTGTTTGGGGGGCGCCTCTCCTAAAATTTGTTGCCAATGAAGGATTTAATTCCATTAATTCTGTGAGCCTTTTCACTTTACCTGAACTGCGTAACTTTCACCCTTTAGTAAAAATAAAATTAATAACACTAAAACATTAGAAAAACTTGCATTTTTATTTAATTTTAATTTTCACAAGGCGTTTGAAAATTTTCCGTCGACAGAAAGTTGCGTTTTACTCGTCATAAAAGGAAACTAAAACGAAAATTAAGACTTAACTTCATTCTTCGAAGTGCTAATTGTATTTATAGTTTTATTTTTAATTCTGAAGAAGGCAGCAACCCCTGCCGAAACGTTGTGAAAGTTAATGTAACGTAATTGTTTCATTGCAAATACTATAGTGACCAAAAAAAACTACATTTCCACTAATCACAATAAGTACACAAATTGGTCAATAAACTAACTCAAATAGACAGCTCAATAGCAATGAAGATGACATTTGTCGATCAAACATTTGGATTCCACTTTCCGCTAAATGTCAAGTAGCGTAAGGCTTTTTTTCCTTCTTTCTTATTTCTTATATTAAAACATAAATGGAGATGTATGTTTAAAAAACGTATTCATTTTTGAAAATTATTATTATTATTGTTATTTTGTAATTTTTAATTTTTTATATTTATATAATGTTATATTGTCATAAACACATATATATGTTCTGTAGCTCAACTCAAACTCAATCAAATTTTTAAGCTTCACTTGCTATAAGATAATTTAAGTCTTAATGTGTTAGCATTTATTGAAATAAAAACTAAACTAAACTAAACTTGTTTCACACTATACAGTTTTGACCGTACGGCGACATTTTGTTAGAGGCGCGAAGAAGAGCACATACGGCTCAAAATCACCAAGGTGCAGAATTGGCTTCGCTAGCAATTTAATGTCTTAAATCTTGACTTAATTAAGAAAAAAAAAATTAATAAAATACTAAAACTAACCTGTTTTGTGTGTCTATCAAAAAATATAATTTATTAATAAACTAAATTTTAAATGAAATCAATATACACGCATAGAAAATCATTTCGGGAACGCGTCCTAATCTACAATCTTCAACAACAAGTTCAAAATATAATTGAAAAATGTAAGGTATTCAACCCCGGTCATCACTTAATACACCGTATTTTTTATACAAAATCTAGTTTTAGAAAGGATACTAATAGATTATTTATTTTTAACTGTAAAAAATGCAAAAACAGTTTGTCCGATACCGCACAAGTCATTTCAGTGAACATATCGATAATCGATCAAAAATAATTTTAAGTGAACGCAGCCATTCGGTGTGACACGTCAGTCGAGGTAGAGAACAATAGCAAAGCTGGCTGCCAGAGTATTTATCGTAAAATAAATGTTATCTTAATGGTAAGTACCTTTTTATTCATTATTCGTAGAGCGTACATCAATAGTCCGTCAATCCGTGAACGCATTTATTACATTTAATTATTGATGAAATTCTTTTCTACGACACGAAATTTCAAAGTTACCTCAAATATTTTCCTATTGACAAAGTCAGATCGCATTTAAGATGACCGCCGTATAATTAAAGCGCGCGCTTATTTGAAATCGTCATTTCGGGAACGGTCATTTCGGGAACGTTCCCGGACATGATTTTTACGTATTTTGCTTGTAGAAGATTTTGTATGTATTGTTTTCATTATTGCTTATTTAATACACATACATAATATACCCATGTTCTTAAACAAAGCTTAAATTATGTACTTTGTTTTGTTTTTGTTGATTTTATCAAACTTAGAAAAACGTTCCCGAATTGATGGTTTTTTGGATGATATTTAGTACTAAAAAAAATTACTAAGAAAGTGTACAATTCTGTGCGCTGCCCTGTCAAAGTTTATTTATATACAATTTTTGCAACAGTATAAACTAAAATTCATCATTATAGCTTGCAATTTTTTTTGTCATAAAAAAATGTTGAAATTTGCAACCTTCATATTATACGGTCACGGTCTCTAGGAAAATGTCGCCGTTCGGGTTTTTGCCGTACGGTCAAAACCGTATACTGTGAAACAAGCCTAACGCTAACTAAAACGCTACTATAACGCCCTTCGCAATACCAATTTGTTTGTGTGACAATTGTCATTCAAATAAAACGCCTACTACAATAAGGGTAATTACTTTGAAAAACCGATATTAACAATACTGGAAACTTTTAAATTACTAAACGAATGTGAAATTCTCAGTAGCTTTTCAACAATAATCTACAAGTATAATATTGCTATTAATTTCAGCATACGCTTACAACTTTGCATATCTTGCTTTACTTTGAAAAGTAACATCATTTTTTTTATACACATTTTTAACCGGGCAATATCTCATATTTTTCACAACAGTTATTAGTATGCTATGCTAGCTATCGTTATTTTTAAACTAAAAGAATATTTCATGCGACTTATTGAGGGAATTGTATTGCAAGTTGAGTAGTTTATACTTTTATCAAGGTACTGAATTCTGACAGACAATATTACACGAAATAATTACAGGTCAATTTATAGAGAATGATGCACTTGTATCTATGTTGAAAGAGAAATAGACATTGAGTGCAGAAGTTAAGTGGAAAAAGTAAGGAGCGATGACGCTTTCAGTCCACAATCCACACCAAACAGTAGCTTCATTGAATTGAAGTGAACTGTTTTTCATCCTAAAAGGGACCTTATCGCCTAAGATGATATTTCGACCGAAATTGGGTTCAAATTCTAACTGCACCAACACGACGACGTTGGGTATGGTCGTTTGGTTTCAGCTCTTGGTATGGGTGCCATGTTGTGGTCTACGACACACAGTGGGACGAATGTATGGGGAAATCGGCAAAAATCATATCTTTTGTTTAAGTTATTGAAATCACGGAAAGTTGCATTGGGACGTCTTTTTAAACCTAAATCTATGAATTAAACATGAAAACCAAGTAAATGGAAAAGTTTTAGCAAGGATATTAAGTTAATTTTATCAAAAGAGTTGAGCAGCGAACTGTTTTTTTAGGATTTTCATTTTATTATTAATTTTATCTCTTCTTTTAATAACTATTGTTGCACCGCTTTACGTTTTCCAAAAAACAAATATCGTGTCCAAAAAATCAAACAACGTTTTCGGAAATTGTACGATTTTATTTTCTAGAATAAAATAAGAATTAAACATAGAACATATTTCAAGACAAACAAACTTACAAATTGGTATATATACAACGATGAACAAAAAATAAAACTATTTAAAAAAATCAGTATTGAACACTCCTTGACAAGATTTGAAAACAGAATGAAAATTATTTCTGAAAATTTCGAAAGAATAATAATAAAAAAAAGTCAAAGAAAAACGATTAGATATAACTGAAATAACAAAGTAGTTTTTTGAACAAGTGGAAACTAAAAATTTACGATTTAAAACTAATAAGCAAAGATTATGAAACTAATGAAATATAATAAACAAAATATGGCTTGATGACAATAACAAATAATTAAATTTCTTGTATGATTTCTATGTATGACAAATAGAACAATAAATAACAATTTTATTTGAATACGAACATAAAAAAAACTATTACTAAACTTATTATATAATATACTATATACTTATTATTCGGTGTCGGTTTCGGATGTATAATTTAAGTCTTCCGGGATAGATTCAACGAGAAAACTAATATTTGTTTCGTCTATTAATAAATTTGGAAATATATCTTGATCATATTTTGACATTTTGCAATTTCTTGACCGCAAATTCGAAAGCTGCGGAACGGATGAAATCAGTAAATGATTAATTAAATCACTCATTGTATGATTTTTCGTTGTTTTTCTGGTGTGATCCAGTCTAGCTTTTCTTATTTCCTTATGGTTTGCTTCTAAGGCTTCCTCGGAGAGAACGCCAATTGGTAATTCGAAAAAGCTTTTTATGTCTTTTCCATGAATAAGAAGCTTGTGCACGCTGCTTGGCATATAATACCATATGTATTTTGTTAAGTATATGCTTTTTGTTTCTCCCAATAGCTTACCAAAATTGTCTATGTTTATCTGACGACCGGATGCAACTGTTCGAAGAATAATTCAAAAATCAGGTCCTTGTCCACACCAGTAATTTCAGAACTGAGCCATGGGTTTGAGAAAAACCTTCTCGCAGTATTTCCGTCAATGGTTGCTCCATATCCGGGATTTGGGATGTCGACAAGGAGCCCCATTTTTTCCCTGAAATTTTTTTGTATCTGCTTTTTCCTCTCATCAAATATCTATTTATTTATTTTTGCCACGTATTGCCCAAGTTTGAATTGGTAATCTGTATGTGCAGCAAACATTCAAAGCATCTTATCCAGGAATGAAGAGAAGATAGGCCGTATTTGTAATTTTGGACATTTGGCGCTCGTTCTTCAATTGAAATTAAGTTCATTTGAGGGGGTTTCGCTCCACAAATGTAACCGTTTTGAGCTGCATTTGCTCCACTCAATGCATTTATGGCACTTCCATCAAGCTTGTCAACAACATTTTAAAGGAAACCGAAATATGTTTGTTATCAATTGAGGTTTCAAAGCTCTCAAGTTCTGAAATAGCCTTTTCCGTTTTACTTTGCTCAGATCTAACAAGCGCGCTATTTTCTTTTGCAAAGATTAATTTTATTGGCCTGCAGAAAAGGGTCGAGCATGGACGAGAATTCCAAATTTCTTTGCTATCTATAGAATCCAATAATTTTAGTGGCACTAGAGATGTAACAAATAAAAAGCTATCTGTATCGGTTCGAGAATTGTCAAAAGTTTTTTTTAAAGTTATTGTGTCCGGAGCTGCCATCAAAGCCCCACTTACATACATACAAGATTAAAAGATTGGCTTGTATTTTCATGTGCTTTTTCATTTTCTTTCATTATGTTCAGTATGCTTTTTGAAGTTTTATTTAATAAAGATTGCAGATTTACGTCCGCGGTAGATTCAGAAACAAAAGAAACTTCTGGAAATATTTCTGACTTATATGTTTGCAACTTATAATAGCTTGGAAAACAATCTTTATATAAACTGCTTACAACGGAACGAAGTAAAGAATATTTTCTTTTAGATAAACCCAAGTCTAAGTATTAGGCCAAGGTTTGTTGAAGAGTTAGGGCCTTATTATTCTTGCGAGGAGAACCTGAAGCACGACCAGTCAACTTTGCCGCGTACTCCAACTCTTCTGGAGAGGTTTGTGACACAATTTCTTGAACACGACGTTTTTTAGTGCGATCAGTACACTCTTCAAAACTTTTTCTTGGCCTTCCCTTGCTCGTACTTGACATATTTGGATTACACTTTAATTTTTTGGGATATGAAGGTAAAGTGTTATAAAAATTATTGGTTAAAATAGGATTTTATCGCTTACGCAATCAAGTAAAGCTTTAGGTAAACTCAGATTGGAATTAGGCCATGTTTCATTAGCGCTCATGAACCGACTAAGTCTTCTATAGTACTGCTCCCACTTCTGCTTTACCTTGAGGCAATAAAATTTAGCAACTTCCTTAATTTGCTTGTCCAACTCTTTTATTGGCTCTTTTAAGCCAAGGAGTTTCTGATTTTGTAATTTCCTGGTTCTATCACTATCCAGCCACGTTTCAAAAATGTCGGCATTTTTGATACAGGGAGTTGAACCTAAAAAACGTGATTTTAAGTAGGTACTTGGAGCAAAATTGTAGCAAGATTTTTTTCTTGATTCACTTAAAGGATACTTTACTGAGTAAAAAACCATAAAAACCATAAAATATCAGTCTTCCACAAAAGTCAATTAAAAAGAAGTTTCCATTAGTCTTAAAAGAGACAAAGGTTTTATCGCGTCAAGCCAAATCTGTGCAAAATTTTTAAATTTGAATTTTAACATACTTTCCTGGTTTTAAAACCTTTAAAGTGAATTTCAATTTTAAGACATAGATGGTGCTGCATTATTATAGGGTGTGTCTAAAGCAAACCTAAGTTCGCAAATCAGCTAACTTCTTAGCAACAAACTTTACAGACACTAAAAACCGTCTCATTAATTTCTATTGAATTATTTTGTAAAATTAAAATTTATGTTGAATTTAGTTTTTCAAAAATATACGGGACAGTGTAAAGATAAAGCCATATTCTAGATAAAAGAGTGAAGTTAAATAATTTGCGAACTAAAAAATCGATACGCTTTTGACATACCATGTAATAATACAGCGCCATCTCCATTTGAAGATAAATTACTTTTCGAAGTTAGAATATTTTAATTTTTATTCCGCTACTTTCGATTTTTGTTGTTGAGTTATTCAAATTTAAAATGAGAATTAAGGGGATTTAATAAGTTAGCAGTGGTTCATGGGGGCGTATATATGCCGAATTTAATATTGGGTGCATTGTATTGATTGATATTATTTTAAATATATATATTTACTCACATACGAAGAAACTTCAAGGTATTAAAAAATTATGAAAGGCCAAGGCTATTTACACCTACATATAGCCGATTTCCTCCCGTCGAACTAAATTTTTATGCAGAAATTTTAGAAATTGTGTTGAAACTTAGCTTTTTTCAAAAAATCATACATTGTGTTCTTGCAATTTCTATGAATGCGAAAGCTTACCAGACAAATTTGATATTTTTTTTTTTAGGAAAATGAAACAGAATTTAATATGAAGAATTTTCTGGCGCATTTTATTCTGAGAAAATTTCCGGTTGTCCATTTTTACTATTATTTTTAGTCTGCTTACTAGAAGATTGGAGCTGACAAATACTAAAAAATTACTGTTTTGCGTGAACCTTTTGCAAATATTTTGATGATAAAGGAGTCAACAAAACTTATAAATCGGAGAGAGAAAAATGTTTGTTTCTTGAATTTAAAAAATAGGTGCATTTTGGTAGATAATTTCTCTAAAAATTAAATAAAAACCAATTAAGGTAAGCAAATAAGTTGAGAAAAAACTTTAACTGTGTCACTCACAAATTACACGTTGAAGAATCTTTTCTCACTTTAGTTTTCGAGAGATTCAAAGCCATTTTATTAAATTAATAGATACGAAACATTTCTTTTGTTTTGTCAATTAGCCATAAGTTTAACGAGAGTGTAATTTTTGCTGTTCTTGGGACGTTTATATTCTTGAAGCTCGTGGTTAAATCTCAATTCTAGAACATTCAAAGCAAATTGTTTTCAACAAGTAGATTCCTTGAATTCATTAATATCTTAAAAGTTGTTGCATTTATTAAACTATCAATTTTAAAAGAAAATAAAAACACTCTAATAAAGACTAACACTTTTTGTGTGTGTTAAAAAACTAAGATGGAATTGAAAACGAGATCCAGGAATTTAAAGGCATCTTCAGTTTGTGTTAAAAATAGAAAAGGATAATTTCTCACAACATAATAATAAATTGACGTTTTCTTAATCAAGGTTTCTTCTTAAGAATCTGAATATTAGTTCTTTTTCGCAGAAAAGTATTATTAAAACAATTTAAAGCAATTGAAAGGTAAGTTCTAAAAAAAAAATTCTACACAATCGCTTCAAGACCTTGAAGTGGGTGATTCATCCGTAAAGGCCGAGAAACATCTCGCTTGGATCCATTGTGATCGCAAGGAAAGGGGGAATGATTTGGTAGGGTATATGAAGGTTGGTGAGGATTTAGGTTGGTGATGCCTCATTGAACCAACCTGATTTCTGGGAGAACTTAAGAATGTCAAGAACGAGACGTTCGTCGTGTTTGCTTTGCCGAGTAAACGGAGCTCCCTACCACATTGCTTAACCAGTTTTGACCTTGTGACAGTAGCAGATATATGTACCCTTGACTGCTGCTTGGCTGTCGATAAAATTGTGGGAAGAAAGATTCTTATCGGCTTTAGAAACCGCCTTACTTCTGCTTGAAAGACACTTACATTACATGACAAGATGTCAGACCCTACGCTCTCCCCCGTTTTTGAACCATCCGTAAAGACAGATACAAGATTTATTTCTATTTTCCTGTTTTCCATCCAGTTCTTCCATGGTGGTTAGTGCGTGGTTAGTGCGTTGGACTGTCATGCGAGAGGTCTTGGGTTCAATCCCTGCCTGTGCCACCTAAAGTTTTTTTCACGGGTACTGCCTCTTGCGAGGAATTGACAAATTCTCCAAGAGTACCTAATTCTTGTCATGAAAAAGTGCTTTCTCAAATTAGCCGTTCGGATTCGGCATATAAACTGTAGGTCCCCTCCATCCCTGCAATTACTCGCACACAGGAATGGTTGAGAGTTGTAAGTCACTAGGCCCTGGTTCTCTACGGACTGTTGCGCCACATAATTTTTATTTATTTTTCTTCTATGTGGGAACTTCTGTTAGTGCTACTGGATTAAAATCTATGTACGGCTTCAGATAGTCTGTTTGAGTGCCAATATCTACATCCATAGAGCCCTTTATGTTTCTGTGATCAAATAAGCTCTTTTACAGTTTTCACATTGTATAAGACGTAATGCGCTTTTGGCCGGCAGTTCCTTCAGGAATGTTTCTAGGACTGTAGTTGATGTATTCCTCATAGCACTTGTAGAACCTATACATACAATTTTTTGAATTTTTGTCGCATTTTTAAGATTGGTAACCCTTTCAAGGGCTGGCCACTATAACAAACACTCGTATGTTAATATTAGCCTTATATTTGCTTCACCAGTTCCTTTCGGAGTCGAGGCCACCGTGGCATCTGAAATTGTCGGGGTTTTGAGGCTTTTGAGGCTACAATGACATTAGCGTCGGAGCTATCAGAGCTTGCGAAGAAACGATAGGCATCTTCCAGGAAAAGATTCTCCTCATCGTCGCAGTCAGAAAAGTTCATGAGGCACAAATGAAGATTATTTGACTTTACTGAGTTTGTTTTTGTAAAAAAACGTCACTGGCGCCATCGCCAACAGCCGTGACTGTCTTGTGAATCCATATTGGCTAGTTCGATTGACATCTCAGTTTTTTGGTTTTCTTGGTCAGTCATCTCAGCACATTAAGGTGAAAACTATGAAATTCGTAGAGCAACACCAGGCCCCTTGGCTAATATAGTTTTGCTTTTTTAATGTCATACCCTCTTCTTAACGAAGAAATACATATTCAATATACAAATACATCCATTAATTTCTCATACAAAAACCCCTATATTGAAAAACCCTCATAGAGAATTATAAAACAATAGTTTTTCTAAAGTATGAATGAAATAGCCCAAGTTTTAATATTCCTCGTCGTCGTCTTCCTACTATCTCAAAGTCTCAAGAAGAAAAAACAATTTTGACAATTTTGCTTTGCATTTTTTTTTTATTTATTGATTTAACAAATTGAAATGAAACTATATTTTATAATAATATTAATTAATTAAAAAAATAATCTAATTTGGTAGTCATACAAATGAAAAATTAGAAAATAAAAATTAAAAAGAAAAACATAAGAAACTTTATACATTTACAAAATATTATATTATGCAATACAAAACAAGTTATATTAAAATTATACACATTATTCATATGTTCTCTCACCTTCTTCATCATCATACACATAGTCTTTTTTTCTACAATCTTTATTACAAAATTCAAATTTCTTTTCTTTTTCTTTTTTAAAAATGTTCAATGAACTTAAAACACAATCTTTTTTATTATTTTTTTAATTTTTTTTAATCTCCAAAGTGTGTATCGTTTTTTTTTTTTAAATTTAATTGAAGTTTGCTTAGTAATTTTTTGTTTTTGTTTTGTTTTTCTTAAAATAATGCAGCTTATATATTCACAATTTGCATTTAAAATTTGTTTATACTTATATCGTAAATTGTTTGTGATTTCTTTTAGAAAACTTTTTACCATTTATATTCATTTCTTATTCTTTTTTTTTTCATTTTTCATTTTTCATTTTGTATTTTTCTTTTCTTTATTTTATTTAGCTTAGATTAAATTACATTTGTCTTAGCATTAAATTTATGTTTTTATTTTGTTGTTGTTTTTTGTTTTGTTTTATTTTGTGTGAAAGTTTTTTGTTATTATTTTAAAAATATCATTAATTTTTATTTTAATTTAAATACACAACTTTATATTTTGAGTTTTACATATACAATAATTATATCCTTTTTGTTTTTTAATTTACTTTTTTTTTTATATATAATATATAACTGTGTTCTCTTATCTCATTTAAGTAAAAAAAAATTAAAGAATAAAATAAAAAATATATATTTTTTTTTTTGGAAAAAAGAAAATTAAATTATTTTTTATAACCTAATTGAATGTTGATTAGGATGTCGTTGAAGTCATCTATTAG
The DNA here is from genome assembly GCA_951509635.1 of Eupeodes luniger. Lineage (NCBI taxonomy): Eukaryota > Metazoa > Arthropoda > Insecta > Diptera > Syrphidae > Eupeodes > Eupeodes luniger. The sequence goes on along the minus strand of OX608073.1, from coordinate 294,618,193 downwards.
TGAACATTATTTGTTGAATAGGTAGGAAAACGCTTGCCAGGCTAAGAAAAAGCGCTAAAATTGAGGTGGAAGGTGCGTGTACTATGTACGCTGAGCTTGTATCACCACATTTGCCTAAAAAGAAATAAGAAATTATTACAAAAATTAGTTTATATTTTTTTACTAAATAAAATAAAGATTAATAAATTAAGATATAAGTATATTGAATGTGTGGGAATTAATAATGTTTGTTTTTTAAAAACCTTCAAGATTTGTGAACCCTTTAAAAGTTTTTTTTTTTTTAAACTTCCCAAAGGAAGTTATTGTAATCGGTCCGATTTGTCGGATTTTATAATTCGTCCGATTTGTCGAATTGAATATTTTGACATTTCTCGACGTTTCAAGATCCCTAGAGTCGAAGTAAAAGATTTTTAGAACGATGTCCATGCGTGCGTGTGTACGTACGTCCGTACGTTCGCGAAGTTTTTTTCGTCGTCCATAGCTCAAGAACCAGTAGAGATATTAACTTCAAATTCAAATTTTGTTATACAGATAATTTATAAATCAAAATAACTGAAAAAAAATGTTTGTCACCTCGAATATTTTACCAAAAAAAAAAATTTTTTCTCCAAGATAATTTTGTGCAACGAAGAATAACGTTTTTGACACCTGGACAAATTTTGAGAAAAATCGAATTGATATTATTTGTATTTAAAAAAAAAACATTACCAAAAGTTGGTAAAAATTGATTTTCGACTCAAATATCTTTTCAAAAATTTGTGGTTATTGCTTCAAACTAATTTTGTTCTATAAAAAAACGTTCGGTAAAATTTTGAGAAAAATCGAATTGACAGTTTTCTTACAAAAAATAAAAACCTAAAAAAAATAATACTTAAACTTGGTAAAAATTACTTTCGACTCAAATATCTTTACAAAAATTTAAGATATTGGCTTCAAACTAATTTTATCTCACAGAAAATATTATTTTCGACATTCAGTAAATTTTGTACAAAAATCCAACAGTCAGTACTCAAATTTGGTAAAAATTGATGTTCGGTTCTTGATATCTCGTGAACAATAGAAGATATTGACTTCAAATTAATTCCATTCATCCAATTTGTATTTGTTTATAGAAGAAATAAAAACTTTTAAGAAATACTACTAAAATTGGTAAAAACTGGGTTTAGACTAAAAATCTCGTTACCAAAAATAAATTTTGAAATCAAACTATTTCATTATATGCAAAATTTTAAAGAATAATTCAACTGCCAACTTTTTTAACAAAACACGAAAACCTACAAACTTTTAAGCAAGACAAACCGACAGACGGGGTGGGAAGTTATCAGGTTGGGTCGCACATCCCAGCCTTTTTTTTAATTTCTTTTTCATAAAATTTAACAATTTTTAGCATTGTTTCATTTACTAGGTTAATGGACTTTAAGGGAAATAAGGTCACATACTATAAAATTTAACTTCCTTCTAAAAAAACCATTTCGAATTGGGTACGAGATATGTTAAGCATCATTTAACTTACTTTAATTTCTATTACACGAGTAGTGTTGCTTTATTTCTTCGTGTAGTCACCTTGCATATAGGTAAGATTTTGTTCATTTAACATTCATATAAAACTAAACAGAAATTAACAGCTCCCCATTTGAAGTTTTGTTAAGCAATTAAAGTTATAATGAAGAAGAAAATAGCCCCTTAAAGTGTCCCATATCCATGTTAATGTTATGTACATTAACGTAGGTAGGTATGTGAACCCATAGAATTCGCAAGTATAAGAATATCGACAAAGCATTCATAGTTCCTATTATGCTGGAGGTCCTTGGGAAAAGGTAAAATAAAAGTAATTAAATTGCGTATGTAACATACAATCATTATTATTCTGGAATATGTATAGAATGGAGGTAGCTGAGAACTTGATAGCTCTTATCTTATTTTATATACAGAGGGCTTAACCTAACTATGCACAAGGTGGCGAAGAAGTTATTACTTCTGAAGAATTCTTCTAAAATCAGCAATAAAAAAACAGAGGCACGGTTAGAGAAAAATGAAGGCTTTAGGAGAAAAAAAAAAGAATGCCTGAAGTAATTGGATTTCTTGTTAATTTTACACTGAAAAAAGGAAACGTTTATAATATCAATTAACAGCGTTTACTACGTGGTTTTTCATTAACATTCTTCTAATTAATATTACAAATAAATTTGGGGTCAATAAACGATTTACTGGATCAAGTAATCGCCGTTCATTGAAAATTTAAAAATCAATACACTTTTGCTGATATTACTAAAAGTTTACAATGGGCCAACAATTTGTTTATTATAAAGACATTTTTGAATTTTATTAAAGCTTTGGCTCAAAAAAGCAGTTATTAAAGCTCGATAAACATTTTTTTTTACTTAGCTTAAAGTTTAATACTGCATCTTATAGTTTTTGAATTTCATTGTATCCTTGTATTTCTGTAATCAATGTTCAAAGACTAATTTATTGTTCAACGCAATAAATCCAATTAATGTACATATGTATGTGACTAAAAGTATGTTTATTTCTTTTATATTTTCAGAACAGTAACTTCGATGTATTATAGGAAACACATTAGAAGTTTCTATATAAAATTCACTTGGATAAATTTCAGAAAAAGTATTGGACGTTTCTAGAAAAATTACTTGGATGTATATGTATGTATTGGACGTTTCTATAGGAAATTTACTTGCGACGTATACAAGAAAATGTATTCAACGTTTCTATAGTAAAGGGAAGCAGTTTTTACGCATTAAATAAATTATTTTATTGGTTAAACAAATAATTGTTTTCAAAGAAGACATAATTTATGGCTTTGTTATTATTCAAATTAAATAAACTATTTCATTGAATGAAGGAATAATTTTGCTTCAATCAATGAAATTATTTACTGGCTCAGCAAATATATTATTCTAAATCATTTAATTATTTCATTGGCAACAAACAAGTTTGGTCGCTCAACAAAAATATCTTGCAAATTCAATAAACTATTTTAATGGCTCAACGATCAAGTTTATTGGGTCAAAAAACGATTTTGTTCCTAATTTTTCGAATTTAATACACTATTTTTTTGGATCAATGAACAAGATTTCTTATGGCTCAACAAACAAAGAAAGACATAGCCTTGTTTGTTGGACAAATATTGATGCACTTTTTACTTGCCAAATAAATGATTTTGTTGATTGTTGCATCTAGGTATCTTTATTGGTTCAGTGTAATGTTTCAAATCAATACAATGCATATGGAAATAGTGAACATTTTAGTTTTAATTAAGTAAATTTTAAATATAACGTATGCCCCTCAGTGAACAACCCGATTATCGATGGAGCACCTTCCAGAAAATCAGTAAAAATATTTGTATTGATTCGGTTGTGAGCCCTAAGTTTGCAATTTCAACAAATTAAATTTGTCTGTTCTATGTTTCTTTGAATTTAATATACTTAAAAATTATTTATTGATATTCAACAGCGAATGAGCTTAGAACAACAAAATGAAAGGTTTCAAAACTAGTTTATGTTTGTTTTTTGCTCCGTTTACACTCATAGTACAAGGTTCTTCAATAAGCGGTTTTATTTTGAAACTATTAAAAAACAACGGCAATTCTGTTTTTTTTATTTATTTATTTTATTTATTCATCAAGCAGAGACACAGCTCTTAAAGACTACTTAAAAATATTTAACAATATAGGTAAAAATATAACAAAAATAAGTACATAAATACTAACCACCGAGATTGAGACTTAGTAACAACTTTTTTTTGAAACAATCTCTACTCATATATAAATTAAAATCAATGACATTACATAAAGAGTTAGCTTGTCTTAAACAGCGAGTTAAGGGTTCATTGGTTCCATAGTTAACCCTATGAAAAGGAACATAAAATAAACGATTATTTCGTAAGGTACGATTTGGAACGTGAAAACCCACTAACGAAAGTAAATCAGGGCAATTGATTTTATAATTAATTAAATCGCTTACAAACATGACATCAAAATATTTACGGCGTGTTTCCAAGGATTGAATACCTAATAACAGACACCTCGTTTTATATGATGGCATGTCGACATTCCATCGTAAAATCCGGATTGCTGTTCTAGTGAAGCGTTTCTGTATTCTTTCAATTCTAATAGCATGAGCAGCATACAAAGGATTCCATATAGGAGAGCAGTATTCTAATATTGATCGTACATAACAAAAATATAGAGATCTTAAAGTAAAAGGATCTGAGAAGTCTTTAGCATTCCTTGAAATAAAACCGAGCATTGAACTGGCCTTAGAAATGATGTAGTCGATATGGTTGCAAAACGTGAGTTTTAAATCAAAGATCACACCCAAATCTTTTTTTTCTGAAACCTTGGACAGAGCAAATCTATCTATTTTGTAGGAAAACAATATTGGAGACATACCACGGTAAAACATCATACTATGACATTTAGAAACGTTCAAATGTAGATCGTTATTGGTACACCAAGCCACTAAATTATTAAGATCGTTTTGAAGTTTTATACAATCCGCTATAGATTTAACACGTAAGAACAGCTTAAGGTCGTCTGCGTACATTAAACAAAGACTATTACTCAAAACATTTGGAATATCATTTATAAATAAGAGAAAGAGAAGGGGTCCTAAATGACTCCCTTGGGGAACACCGGAAGTTACAACAATCGGGTTCGAGGTGACGTTGTTAATACGAACGTATTGAACTCTACCAGTAAGATATGAATCGAACCAATTTAATAAGTTAGAGCGAAAGCCTAACTTATGAAGTTTAGCAATTAATATTGAGTGATCGACCCTGTCAAACGCTTTTGAGAAATCAGTGTATATGACATCACATTGATATCCCTGTTCAAGAACACTCAATACATAATTACTAAAAATCGCGAGATTAGTGGAGGTAGATCTTCCACCAACGAAACCATGTTGCAGAGGCGAGATTATTTCTTTCAATGAAAAAACAAGCTTATTGTAAACAATTTTTTCAAAAACTTTTGGGATAACAGATAACTTACAGATAGGACGATAATTAATGACTTCATTTTTTGATCCAGATTTAAATATAGGGTAGACGTAAGAGCTTTTCCATTGTTTTAAGAAGAAACCTTCATGGAGAGAGCGATTAAAGATAATTTCGAGAGGGGTTGTCAAAGATAAAGCACAATTTTTTATAATTATTGGTGCAATACCATCAAATCCCGATTGCTTTTCATCTTTTAATTTCAAAAGTTCATTGAGTATATCATTTTTCTCTACATATAATTGACTAACATTGAAAGAATCAGAAGAACACATAAACAGAGGTCCTGTTTGCTGGCATGTTGGTTTAAAGACAGAACGAAAAAAGTCAGCAAAGAAATTACAGATACTAGACAGGTCACTAGAAGTCTGTCCCATATATCGGACTGAATTAGGAATTCCAGTAGAACTTTTTTTGTTATTAATAAATTTCCAAAACGATTTGCTATTTTTTTTTAATTTACTTTCCATACTTAATAAATAATTTTTATAAAGGAATTTATTAAGAAAATTAAATTCACGGTTAATTCGAAGGTAATTCATATATAAACCATTATTATCCCTGGAATCACGGTAGAGTTTAAAAGCTTTGTTTTTCCGATTATTTAGATTAATTAGCTTTTTATTAAACCAGCAAGGTTTGGATTGAGATTTCTCTTGAATTTTTGGGGTATTCAAATCAATTGCCTCATTTATTAAATTCGTTAATATTGTGAAAGTTTCCTCAATATCAATATTATCAAAAAAAAAAAACCAATTCACCCTATTCAAGAAACTAGAAACATTATCAAAATTACATTTATCATAGTTTAGTATATGGCCAATATCCGATGCTTGCTTTATATAATCAAAGAATTCAAAGCTCATACAAAGTACTACATGATTATCAGTGTTAGGCAATGGGGATGGAGTGGGACTGTCGATACACACACCTAATTCATTATCAGTAAATACTAAATCAAGGTACCGATTAAGATGATTTTGAAAACAATTGATCTGCTTTAGTCCGAACTCAGCTAGAGTATCGACAACCACACTCTCACAGTCACTGCTAACGTTGTAAGGAATTAAACATTTGTCATCGTTATCAAAAACCCAATTTAAAAACGGTAAATTAAAATCGCCTAAGATTATAATATGTTGATTTTCTTTTAAATTATTTAAAATAGATAAACAGTTATCAATATGAGTTTTGTATATATCAAAAGAACTTTTCGGTGGTATATAACTAATAATAAGAAAAACAACATGAAAATTATCAACATCTAAACGAATAATTAATTGATCAATGTTGATTGAAGAATTTGAAGAAGACGGCAACTCTATTTGCATGCTTAACACAGATGATCGAACTGCAATCAATACACCACCTCCACGAGTCAGTCCAGTTGTATGATAGCAGCGATCATTTCTATAAACATTAAACAGCTGATTGTCAAACATTTCTGAGTTGAAATGGTTCTCAGAGAGCCAGGTTTCAGTTAAAGCGAAAATGTCAAATTGTTGTGAAGATGAGAAGAGAAGAATATCACTCATTTTAGTTCGTAATCCACCAACATTGTGATAGAATATAAGCAATTCAGATTTTTTGTGAATCGATGAATATACGGGGAGGGGTGCAGGTTGACAAGATTTTGTTTCAATATTATGTACGATGTTGTTGTTGTTATGTATTTATTATGTTGTTGTTATTGCATTTTGTTGTTTTAAGTTTTTTGGAGTTGGGACAAACAACTTCACACGGACAAATTCAGGCCATATAGTAGGCATCAAGATTGTATTCAACTTGTCTTCTGGTACACTAAGCTTAAAATTAACAAAGGGTAACTCACTCATAACAGCATCTTTTTTAGTTAATTTAAAGCATTTAAAAAATTGATTCGGGATTTTAGTAATATTGGATATATATTCAACAATTGAGTCTGGTTCAGTATCATTTGAGAAGCTTGATAAATGAACCCACTTGTTATTGGGAATCACATTAAGATCCGAGTTTGTGTTTGTACCATAGATAGGAACATTAGAAATTGGGCCGCGAGAGAGTTTTTTATTGTTATTTTTGTTAACCCTCGCGAATGATGTATTATTATTGATGTTTGGAGCGCAATTTATTAAAAAGTTTGATGCATTATTTGTTTCCGTTGCTTTCTGTTGATCAACATCAACACTGTCAGCAACCACTGCGACGCTTTGGTTAGAATTATTTGATGTAGATGGACTAACATTTTCGCGGGGGGCAGTAGTTGGTGGAATTAAATTGTTTTTTGATAGATCAGTTAATGCGGGAGATTTTGAATTTAAGAGAGGCTTTACACTTTGTGGGTTATGTAAGAATTCGCGTAAAGAACATATTTCTCTTTTCAGTTCACTCACACACTGTGAAAGCTCCGTAAATCGGTTAAAAAAGTTGGAGAGGTTTATAAGAGAACAAGTGTTACATTGCCAATTAAAATTAGATTTTGATAAAATATTTGATTCTTCTGAAGAAATTCCTACACAGTCTTTATGAAAATATTGGCCACAAAACAATCGACACACAATCATTTCAGATCGCTTTAGTTTATCGTTGCACTTGGCACAAGTTTTCGACATTTTTAGGAAATTAATTGAAGTTAGAAATTGAGAAATTGAAAAATCGACTATAGAACAAAAACGTAGGTGTTGCTTCGACGACAGTCACACTCTTTGGGCCCATTCATAAAATCTTCGACTTTTTAGGTGATCTTGTCGCTTTAATTCTTGAAATTCCAAACCAAACTCAAAATGAATCAATAAATAGCTGATAGCTGAATCAAAGTTCCATGCTTCTAAAAAACAGCCGTTAGTAGTCTAAGAGTTTATGGCTTATTTCTGGCTTTAAAAAAGTAACAACATGTTTAAGTAAAGATGATAACAAAACCAAGCACGCAGGGGCACAAAGAGTGCATCAAAAGTACAACTTTTCTAAAAATTAAGTATTTTGGGAAACCACTCAAAAATGCATTGAAAATTGACATATACGTCCCACTGATTCTAGATAGATAGGCCGAATTTGACCGGAACAGGTCATCAAAAAGCTTTTTTTTTAGAATGGCAAACAATATTAGCCAATCTTCGTCACTGCTACTTTCGCAGCATTATAACCTTTTCATGAAATTTTCTACGACTATTACACAGAAAAGATAAAGAAAAGATAACAACTGCCAGAATAGCGGGCTCTTTATTTTGCACTTCCCATTTAAGTTAAACTTCTTGTGAAAGGATTTTGGGACACACAATACTCAGCCAAGTTGCTATAAGCCTTTGAATTATGTTATGTTTTATACATAACCAATTATGTTAAAACTTGAGAATAGTACGTATTAGGCGCGATATTTTGGGAATGTAATAATCATAAGCCATTTAATAAATTCGACTAAAGATAGCATTCATTGATTTCAATTAGAGATTGGGACTTCAAATTTCCAATAATTAGACCTTAAAAAGACTCCAATCATTTGTTCTTCTAATCATTTGATCGCAATCAATTGATTGCAATTATTTGAGACTTCAAGCATTGTTTGCATTCACATTAAGTTTTTGTATGACTGAAGTGATTGAATTCGTTTTGCATTCTTAAGTTAAATTTAAATTCGAATGAATTCAATGAATGAATTAGATTGAATTTTACAAGCCTGATACTTAAAGACTTAATAAAACAAAAACATAATGAAAATATTATTTTTAAAGTGTTTATAAGACAAACATGATGGAAAAAGTAATTTAATTTAGTGAACTTAATCAATGTTTTGCATCAAATTATTCTCTGTAAATTCTTTTATTATTAGTCAAATGGTTAGATGTTTTTTTTATTTACATCCATTTTTCTATACAAAACAATAATTCTAAATTAAATAAAGTCAAACAAAAAATATATTATGTTATCCCCAAAGAGATCATCGTTCTCACTAAAGACTATTAGCTTTCATTTATTTAGTGGCTAAGGCTTTATAATTGTCTTTTGAGGAATGTGTGTATAACCTACTTGGGAACCAGTTATAGCTATCATTGGTTTTCATCATTGAAACCAATCATTGAAAGTTTTTTGAAAGCTTGGTTATAGTTTTCATTGAACTTTTCTGTTATTGGATACAAATTTTCCTGAATTAAGCATTTTTTGATTAGAATGAAGCATTTGAGGTTAGAGTTAATCATTGAAAGTAAAACTGATAAAGAAAATGAAACGCTTTCAGTAGGACGATTTTTTCCGAAATGTGAAATCGACAATCAGCTGTTTTTCATTGAAAATGTTTTCATCATTGAAAAATTAAAAATGAACTATTCTTTTAGTTTTGCATTAGGTATATTACATATTTTTTAGTTGACAAAATTTACAACTGATCAGCTTCATTTTGACACCAAACAATACAAATTTGACCCTATTAAATCTCGAAATTGCATTGAAAATGAAAACCAATGATAACTATAACTGGTCCCTAAGTAGGTTATAAATTCCTTAAAGACAATAATAAATCCTAAGTCACTTAAAAAACGAAAACCAATCGGTTGCAGGTAATCAAGTGCACTGATTTGACCTTCAATTAAATTCTACCTTTAAAGAAATATGTACTTCATATGTGTTTCATATTTAATTAAAATTCTACAAAATCTCCAATTAAGCTGATAGAAAATACCATAACAGCAGCATCAGTAGCATCTGTAAAATATTTTTAGAATTAGCACAATAAAATTCAAAAATGTGTCTCATAGCCAAAAAGAGGACAAAGCCGCCCGCCCGTGGCTTATAAAATTTTATCCAAAAATCCAACAATGTGATTTATTTTATGGATATTTCGTATCTACATACATAGTATTTAAAGCCACCTCATTTCTCTTTTATTCCACAACAAAACTACAACAAAAACAACCATCCAAAACGATATTAAGCTTGAAATTCCAGCTCGAATAAAATAAAAAGTATGTAGGTTGAAGCTTTTGGAGAGATACGAGAGTGTTGAGGTGTACTGTACAGTACATATTGAGGTGGTGCAATTTAACAAAATTTAATTAAAACATTTCTAATTAAACAGGCAAAAATTGTTTTGACCGATATTTTCATTTTGCTGTATATTTTCGAAACGGAACCCAATTGACGAGCAACCACAAGCCATTTGTATTTCAAATTATATTTTCAATACCCGCGCACTCGTAGCATAACGCGTGGGTTTTTTGGGTGTCCTATCCAGTGTCCAGTGTTCAGTGTGAATGCCTCTATACTCGTAGATAGGGATAAGGTGTATTTTTTGAGAGCATCATCTATTGGAGAGGACACCCATATAAATGGTTGGATTGGACAATTTCCATTTCCATGTGCTTCCAATATAAATATAATAGCCAGGGTAATGAATTTTAATTGGTTTTGGTTTTGTTAGATTACACAATGAAAATTTATTCAAGCCTATGAAATGATTAGAGGCTTTTTATGCAAATCAGAGGTATAAAATTGTAAAGATTACAATTATTTCGTTTTTATTTAAAAAAAAAAATTAAATAAAAAAAAAAAAGATGAAACAAAAAATAAAACAATAACAATACCAATGGAGCTAAAGTTTTAATTGGAAATGAAATTTGATTGCAACATTAATTGGCAATCAGTTGAACAAGGACTTTTTCACTTTTTTTTATCTTGTTGTTGTTGTTTGTTTTTACAATGTTTATATTTCACAGGATCTTGTTGTCAAAGTGATGTAGTCCTTTAGTTTAATGTTCAAGTATTTATTTTTTATTGAATTGGTGGAAATTGAAGCATAAACTTTAGCAGACAGCATCAAGATTAGAAGATTAGCATATTATTCAGGAGTTGTTTCTTCATTAATCCAATTTAAATTAAAACAAAATAAACAAAGAGGTTTTTGTAAGAATTATAAAGGCTAAGGCTAAGACAGTTCAAAAAAAAATGTATGAGGCGCAGTTTATTAATGTGAGCTTTGAGTTATAGAATTTTCCAATAAGGGGTTTCATTTTAAATAGACCACAATTAAGGTAGCTGTCAATTTTTAAGACGTCACTTTTTGACATTTGATAAGTAAAAATTATGTCATTTTGTAGATTTTATTTTTTTTATGAAAAAACGGACGGTTGGATTTTTATAAAAAAAATTACTGAATATCGAAAACAATATTTTCTGTGAAATAAAATAAGTTTGAAGCCAATATTTTTAATTTTTGAAAAGCTTTTTGAGTCGAAAGTAAATTTTTACCAAGTTTTAGTAGTGTTTTTAGGTTTTTATTTTTTGTAAAAAAAACTGTCAATTCGATTTTTCTCAAAATTTTATAGAATGTTGAAAACAATATTTCTTATATGTTAAAATTAGTTAAAAGCCATTATCTCAAATTTTTGAAAAGATACTTTAGTCAAAAATCAATTTTTACCTACCAACTTTTGTTAAATTTTTTTAGGTTTTTAATTTTTTGTACAAAAACTGTCAATTTGATTTTTTTCAAAATTTTACTGAGTGTTCAAAACAATATTTTTTTAAAGGTTATAGTAGTTTAAAGCCAATATCTCAAAGTTTTGAAAAGACATTTGAGTCGAAAATCAATTTTTTACCACCTTTTATACATTTTTTTAGGTTTTTATTTTTTGTAAAAAAAACAGTCAATTTGATTTTTCTCAAAAATGTTCCTAATGTTGAAAACAATATTTCTTATAAGGTAAAATTAGTTAGAAGCCATTATCTCAAATTTTTGAAAAGATATTTGAGTCGAAAATCAATTTTTACAAACTTTTGTTAATATTTTTGTCGGTTTTTAATTTTTTGTAAAAAAACTGTCAATTCGATTTTTTTCAAAATTTTACTGAATGTTGAAAACAATATTTCTTATAAGATAAAATAAGTTTAAGGCCTTAGTCTAAAGTTTTTGAAAAGATATTTGAGTCGAAATTCATTTTTTCGCAACTTTGAGTAATGTTTTTTTTAGGTTTTTATTTTTTATAAAAAAAAACTGTCAATTAGATTTTTCTCAAAATTTTATCAGATGTCAAAAACATTATTCTTCGTTGCACAAAATTGTTTTGGAGATGAAATCACATTTTAGTCGTAAAATTTTCGAGGTGAACATTTTTTTTTTCAGTTTTTTTGATTTATAAAAAAACCGTTAATTGGATTTTTTCCAAAAATATACTTGTTTGATATCACGTTACAATATATAATATAAAATTTAATTCAAGTCTCTAGCCTTATTGGTTCGTGAGATATTTTGGGTTAACCAAAATTTTTACCTTTTTTTTTAAACTGCTATGCAGTTTTCTTGAGAGCCCTTTCTGCATCTTTCTGTCTTATTATCTGTATAACAAAATTTATTTGAAGTCGATATCTCTTCTGGTTCTTGAGCTATGGACGACGAAAAAAACGTCGCGAACGTACGGACGTACGAACGTATGTACGTACACACGCACGCACATACATCATTCTAAAAATCTTTTATTTCGACTCTAGGGACCTTGAAACGTCGAGAAATGTCAAAATTTTCAATTCGACAAATCGGACCCATTACAATAACTTCCTATTGGAAGTTAAAAATATGTTAGTTCGCTCAACATTCCTTAAATAACTAGGGTCTAGGGACTTACAACTCTCAATTATTCCTGTGTGCGAGTTGTTTCGGGGATGGAGGGGACCTACAGTTTTTACGCCAAATCCGAAAGGCGAATTTGAGAAAGCACGACATGAATTACGCTTGGAGGATTTTTCAATTCCTCGCAAGAGGCGGTACCACTGAAAAAACTTGAGGTGGAACAGGCATTATTTAAACCCAAGACATCTAGCATGACAGTCTTACGCACTAGCCATCACGCCACAGCCATTGATTTTTAGAATTAGTCATTTTAAAAACGATATTATACCATATGTTGCATAAGCACTCAGGCTTTAAGACTAAAAGTCCAGAGAATACAAGAACTAAAGTCGGTTAATTATCAGCGAAATGGTATCCACTCTGATTTGGTCCTTGAAAGGAATAAAAATGAAAAAATGTTCCATCAAAATATCATCTTGAGTGACGAGGCCCATTTTCAACTCGGAATCTAAATTAATAAGCGAAATAATCGCATTTGGTTTTCGGAAAATCCGAATTTTTTTTTTGAAAAGCTCCCTAAGATAAAACCCACAACCAAAATATGCAACCATCCCACCTCCCCCCCCCACAAAGTTGCATGGGAAAAGGGAGTTCGTTCATATATGAAAGAATTCCCCTTTTTTGAGGATTTAATTCATGTTTTTTCGGGACTAATTTCATTTTTAAATTGGAGATTTATTTTTTAATGGGGTCTTATTTCTCAAAATAATTTGGCCTTATTTCACTTTCTCAAATTGCAATATGAAAAACTTTTGAAAATTGTCGTTATCTCATTTTTGTAAAGAAAAAAAAAATGTTAAGACAATTCTTAAAGTTGGGGACTTATTTCAATCTTATTTGGGGACTTATGTCATGTTTTTTTTGGGAATTTGTTGGGGATTAATTTCATAATTTGGGGCGTTGAAAATGATCTTTATCTTCAACGTATCACTGTTTGGTGTGGATTTGGAATTTTTGTTTGGACCTTAGATATTCAAAATTGGTACGGTCAATGAAATGAGTTACCGAGCTCTGATCAATGATTTGTAATCTTCGAAATTAGAATATATTGATGTGGACTACGTTAATTTTTAACATGATGGAGTTAGTTGTCACATCAGCAACGAAACATTTCCGAGGAAAAGTTTCTTCGTTGTGTTATTTTTGGATGCGGTGATCACAATTGGCCAACGAAATTCTGTGCTTTACAACATTCAGTTTTTTTTTAAATCGATACAAAAAGAAAGCAAAACACTTGGGTTCAGAGTTTTCAACACACCAATAGTCTTAAATTCCTCATCAAGCCAATGAACAATGCGAAATAACGTGCTAAATGTCAATTCAACTTTACAAAACATCTCAATTTAGAATTTTAACGCCTCTTTATAAGCCATTTTCTTTGTTTATGTAAATTTTCATTAATTTTGTTTAAATTTAATACTCCAAATAAATTAAAAGAAAAACAAAAATTTTACCTAACCCACACGTTTTAACATACCTATTTAGATCTATAGATTCGTAGAGAAAAATAATGTACTAGAAAACAAAATTTCAAACACTTACCAAGTACGGTCAGGTTGGCGACCAAATGATGTTCCGGCGGTTTTAAAACGCCCCTATAACATGCATCACCAATTACCAACTTGGCTGCTGTACCTTCTAACGGTCTATAACTAATGCAAACTCCATGTTTCGTACCCTTGTGTCGGGCTATTACGTACACCGTTCCATTTTCTGACCACGAACCATGGCATGAATATTCTATAAAAAGAGAAAAAGAAAATGGATAAGAAAATGAGAAAACAAAAAAAAAAGAATCAAATTAAAACAAACACAGTTCTTACAATGAACGGACAAAGAATAATAAATTATTAAAATAACACAATTCCATTCAATTTGGCACATAGTACAGTTACGAACACACAAAATGGAGGATATATCCGTTTATGCCCCCATCACACTGCAGAAAGATTGTACTAGAATAAATATACAGAAGAATCCTCTCCAGAAATCACAAAACATTCCAGATCCTTGCTTCTACATTCATGTTCATCATCATCATCATCATCATCATAAACTCAATCTACTTCTATATGTCCAGAAAAGATGGAATATTGAAAAAGCAAATTTAAACAGAGAATCGTTTCCGTTTTCCATCACATCACATCATATGCACATCAATTTCCGTTTCAATTGAGAGAACATAAGAATTCAATTTAAAATTAATTTTAATTTATCAAAATCCAAAATTCATCTCGATTCTCCTAGTCCTAGTCCCTTTTAAATATCTCAAGGCTCGAGGGCAGATGAACCAGAAACAGAACCAGAATCAGATTCAAGACCCAGGAACAGAAGAAAATTGGCATGAATATTTAAATGAAACATTGGTCATTCTAAGTGGGTATAATAATATATTCTTCTTCTTTCAGAAAAATACAACACACAGGATATGGTCTTTTGGTCTTTATCCTGGTGCTGGTCATGATGGTGGCCATTTTCTTTTTCTGTTTGTTTTATTTTAAATCAAAACTCTACCAACAGAGGGAGCGAATGTGGTACGAATATTGATATGGCTGTGAAAAAATTATGATGTTGGTTATGGTTTATAGATTTTTCTGGTTTATTTTTTAGTTTTTAATTCAATATTAAGGCAATATGGAATCCATTATAGTTTTATGTGAGAACGGTAAGTGGAATGTTGAGGTTAGTTAGGTTTTTTTGTTTTAGCAGTTAGTGGTCAGTAAAGTGGTGATGGATGTGGTTAACTGGGTTTCCAATAGTGTAAACGAACATACCTACTACGTATAGACTGTCTGCAATTGACATTACAAAATGGAGATGGTTTGGTTTTTGGTTGTAATTACGTTTTTAGGTTATGGTGTTTTATTACTCATGTGTTTTTTTTCTTTTTTTTTAAATTAATTTAGACTAAATTGTCTATATGTACATAAAAGTGATACATTTATTTTTTTTTTAAATTAATTTAGACTAAATTGTCTATATGTACATAAAAAGTGATACATTTCTTTGTTTTGTGACTATTATTTAAATCGTTATCCATTTAACTTTTAATTAAGCTATCAAAATCTTGTAAGGATAGAACGAAAATGGATTGAGCTCGAAACTTATTTACACCTTATAAGATACAATTTTATTTTAATATATGAAATGAAGTAAGGTTAGTTAGTTGAATCCTTGAATCCGACAACCTAAATTTTGAGCCTAAGTTGTTATTTGATATTTTGACATAAAAGAAACAAGTATTTTTAATGAAAAACTCCTCAAGTTTCGTCTCACAGAACTGCACATTGTCACATTCATTCATATCAAAACATTTGTATAAAATTTTAACAATTTCAATAAGTTTTTGCAGCGTGTATCGTTCAATTTTCATTAATGGCTTGGTGTTTTTTTTGTCAAATGTCAAAAGATGACAGTTTCAAAAGTGACATGTAGTGGACTTTTCAAAATTAAACCTCTTATCAATTAATGAAAAGAAAGAAAAAGAAACTAAAAGTAACCATGTCCATTGTTTAAGTGATAATTGTGAAATATATTTCAAGAAATAGTTTTCATTAAATTAAATATACATATGTTTATTTATATGTTTAAAAATGGATTTGTACACTACATTAAATATTTTTTTATACAGGTACAGGTTCTGAGAATCTGACACTCGCGAACACGCAACTTATAGCTGTCCATGGGACAAGCACGGCTTCTATGTTCACCCCGGCTACTCTAAGTGTTTGCCCTTGCGCTCTATTAATTGTCATAGCGAAACTAACTTTAATGGGAAATGGAAGCCTTTTAAATTGGAATGGTTAATCTGTAGAAATTATTGGGATTCGAGTAATAATTACATTTTAACCCTTTCCAACGCTACCGGTTAAGATATTAGCACTACAACATTTATCGCCCAAGTTGTGTGATACGTCTTATAATGTAACACAATCGAGAGGCATCTAAATTTGGCATAAGCATTACTGGCACACCTAATTTCAATAAGAGTTTATGTGAGGGTACACCGGACAGCTCAAGTAAGTTAAGAAACTCTACTGGGTATAAAGTGTTCTGTTGTGAGTCCATGACAATGTCTATTGACAAATATTCCTCATATCTCCTGCTACTTCTTCATATGTGTTCGAATATATTTTCAAAACAAAAAAAACATCGTTTCTTGGTGCTAGAATATTTATTTGACAGATTGATCGTCATGTATGTTGTTTTTCAAATCAGGAAAAGGACTTGCAATAAGTTCAGAATTACTGTGTACTAAATTACAAAAATCTACTGTTATTGTAATGTCACATAGTCCTCGGCATCGGTTTTCAACCGCCTATTTTCTGTTTTTAACAGTGTTTCAGCATAGTTTAGTGCGATAATGTCATTATAAGAATCCTTTAAGAATAGGCAATGGAAATAGCTCCAACAGCTAGAAGCACCTAATGATATGCTACTAATTTAAGTTCTTAAACAGGATAATATATTGAATATCTTATTTATATGTAAGTGTTACCGGTGGATCTGCTGGAATGAGCTGTCAATGGGATATTTCAACGCTTAAAACACTCTCCAGCTTCGTAACTATTACCACACAAAGAATCATGTCATAATATTGCTCCGTTGAGACGTGAAGGACGGACAAACAAACAAACAAACACACAAACTGACTTTCTCATTTATAATATTTGTATGTATATATAGGATTTCTGAATATTGCAATGAAAGTGGAAAAGGCAGAATTAGCAAAAAAAATTAACATTCACGATGTACGGCTAAAGAACGAATCTCAGTACTTAACATTGATGAGCACTTCAGGAGGCGCGATAGCTATGAATAAATTACTTAAGGGGAAGAATGTAACTCGATATTTCACTAGAGATTAATCCCCGTTAAGACATCGCATATGTTATATCGAACATTTGGTTCTACTTGTCTACTTGTCGCTTACCGGTATTTTAATTTTTAAATAAGTTATTTTTGTAGTTTCTAGGAAAAGCTATAATATGAATTAATACGTTATGAGACAAGACAGGTTGTCATAACCTCTTCGCTTTTATATACGCAGGGCTTTCGGTACCATTACAACTGTTGCTGGCATTTGAGCTTTCACGGCGCGGCGCATGTGGGATAATTTATCTTACCTATACTCAAATCATGTGCTGTTCCCTTTACCAATAGTGTTGCATAATTTAAGGAACTGTGTATACGGTGCCTAAAACTATAATAACATATGTACATATGCATGTGGTTTGAAAAGTTACAAATGGCATCCAGCTGTCAAAATATTCGGTAAATTCTTACATTTCATACGGTCAACAATCATCATGGTTTGAACGTCTGGTATCTGATAATACACCAAGCCGTGGAAAGCAATAAAGTGAGTAGACTTTTAAACTTTAAAATGATCGAAGTTCTTCTGCATTGTCATGAAGTCAAATGGACGATTGGAACTTTGACTAGATCCTAATAATTATATCTTGATGGAAGACTTCAAACCGCAAGACCATTTTTACCAAGATTTATGTTTTAATAATTAAAAATGTTGCAAAATAACAAACAAAAACTTATAATTATAAATAAAAACTTGGTTCTTGTTTGAATAAGTGAAGTTTTAAAAGGTCAAATAATGTTTTATCAACTATAAATTGATTTTTAACAATTGCAATAAGAACGACGTTAAAATTGCTAACTGGGTACTGAAAATATAAACCAGAAATATCTACTAATATTCGGTCAAAAAGTTATCCCCTCCGAAAAGATCTATTTTTGATTCAACAGTTAAGTCAAGAAGTAAAATTTTTGGTGTTGTATCAAAAAGCTTTACAATGCATTTTAAGACCACAGTGAATTTGAAAGACTTCATTTTCTCTAACATAGTGAGACAGAAAATAAATTTAAAACAAAAAAATAATGACGTTTAAAATTATTTTCCATGGTCTCAAAATTAACATAATATCCAACGCAAAAATTACTTTAGAAATTCATTCTTCACACGCCAAAATAATTTACTCCAGAAAACGTCTTCAACCGCGTGTCAAGTACAATCAACTCACCTAGCACCTTGATGGTTGACTTGGCTTTTGTGTTGGCGTTTAGAGGTGGAGGGATGGTGTTGATGAATGATTGCACTAATTTGCCAACACTTTCCCTACCACCCCCCACTTGAAAACATACATTACTTATATGAATATGTACACCATCATTAAGTGAGTCATGGAAAATATGTACTTAATATTAATAATTACAATGCAAGTGGGCGAGAAAGAAAAAACTCAAGATTTACGACACCAAATTCTGGTCCAAAATCACCCTTAAACTCATGGACGAACCATTAAAAACAAAGAGAGAAAAACAAGAACAACAAAATTCCTTTGCAATTTCAAGCAAGCCAAAAGTACAAGGAATGTTTATTATTGCACTCCTTAATTCTTCCATTTTTAAGGACGACGAGAAATTCCATTGTATGGAAAAAAAAGAAAAAAAAAACAAGGAGAAACTTTGGCATTTGCGAGAAGCTAATAGATCCTTCATGTGAGGCAATGAACAATCTGAGCCAACACAACACCTATACCTAGCAAACTTGGAAAATATTCTTCCTTAGACAAAAAAACAGGACGAAAGTCTATAAACTCTTGCATAGAATACTCGTATATATACAAAGGACTATAGAGAGTATATAAGTGGAACAGAAAACAGGCATATCAAATAATAAGAGAAGAATTTGATGAAAGTTATTTTGTGAGCAAACCTTGCAGAACAAAAAATGAACCCTTATCGACATCAGGAAGACTATGTCCTGGAATGTGCAATTTAGCAGTCAGTCGGTACAACACCGAGCTAGAAGGCTGAAAAATGCAGGGCCAGAACGAAGATATAAGGAACCTTTACGCTAAATGAAAGCGCCTATGAAAAGTGACTCTATGAGTTTTTGATAACTTTTCGACATTTTACAAACCTTAAATCCTTTTTTTTGCATACTGCCCTGGATATCTAAGTTTCCAGAAATATTTCTCGTTTTTTATTGTGAAGTTTACATTTTCTATCAGTTTCTTGATATTCTATGTTTTATTTAGTTAACTTAGCAAACTAGATTTTTCGGAAGAGCTATAATTTTCTTATTTTGAATATTAAGTGTAAAGTTAAAATTCGTCACATATTGATCTTGAATTGAATGTGAAACTCTTGATTTTTTCATATAATATTTTCTATGTTTTTCGGTTTGGCTAGTTGCATTTTATTAACAAAGTTTTTCTTCGAAAATGTTTTCAAAATGTATTAAAATTGAAGAACTGTATTTCATTAATTAATTTGGTTTTGCAATGTTTTCTATGTTTTGTATTTTTTTTCTATAATATAATACAAATTAGCACAAACTCAAAATGAGAGTTTCGAAAAGAAACATTTAACTAACTTTAAGTTGTTTGCGCTGTATGAAGGAAGTATAAGCAGAAAACAACACAACAAAACATAGAAAACATTTAATGACAAATTTAAGTACATCAATACGAGTTTCTATGTTCCTGTTCTTCTGCTTGGCTAGCATCATCTTATTAGCAAAGTATCTCTTTGAAAATGATTTCAAAATATATTCAAATTAAATTACTGATATATTTCTTTCTATGTTTTGTTCCCAATTTTTTTTTTACAATTTTATAAAAATTTGCCCAAACTCAAAATTATGGTTCCGAAAAGAAACATTTAACTAACTTAAGGTTCTTTGATCTGTATGAACAAAGTAAAAACACAACAAAACATAGAAAAACATTGAATGAAACATTTTAAATCATCAATGTTAATAACTGAATAGTTCTACGATTTCTATGTTTTTGTTTGGCTTGTCGATATGCCAATATGAAATTTATTCGAAATGGTACTTAAACTTATTAAATTAAATGCTTGTTCTCTTAAAAAACTTGCTAGAGTTATATTCTGGCTGTGCGATGTTTTCTATGGTTTTCAAGTTTTATTCCAAAAACATTTATTCACACAAAAACAAAAACCATTTAAATTGAAAGCAATCAAATAACGACGAATTATATAGCTTTTTAAGTTTTTTTTTTAAATCAATTTAGCCAGTAAGAAAATAATAACATAGAAAACGTTGAATGGAGAATAATAAATTATCATTGCTAGTTAACGACTTATTTTAGTAAAACTTTTTTTTTTATTTTTACTATTTACTGATAAAAGACAACTAGTTTTTGCTTAGAATTTGTATACTCTGATTATTTGCTATTACATAAGTAGTTTTAAATTGACTATTGCAGATTTATGGTGAAATGTTTTTCTATGTTTTTTTTCAGCTATAAGAAAATATAAAAATATAAGATAGTGAAGTGTTGCGAAAGAAATCTTTAAAATAACTTAGAACCATCGTTTGTTAGTTGGTTTATTTAAAATTTCTAGTGCA
This sequence comes from Eupeodes luniger, assembly GCA_951509635.1. Taxonomy (NCBI): domain Eukaryota; kingdom Metazoa; phylum Arthropoda; class Insecta; order Diptera; family Syrphidae; genus Eupeodes; species Eupeodes luniger. The sequence continues at coordinate 294,597,185 of OX608073.1, read as the reverse complement.
ATGTTTTCTATGTTTTTTGTAGCTATTTTACTGACTTAATGTCATTTATTGGATTCCCTTTTGAAGTAAAGTAAGTTTTTTAAGATATCTTTAAATTAACTTACAAACATCGTTAAATAGTGGTTTTATTTATTTTCTATGTTTTTTCTATTTTCCTTGCTTTTTCTTTTGCTAGCATAATGTCATGTAATGGATTCCCCGTGATAGAAATCTTTCACGCCACCTTAAAGCATTTTAAATGTGATATATTAAAAATTAGCTATGCAAAGTTTTTTTTTCTATATTTTCTTCATTGAAAAACATAGAAAGTATGTAAAATTACAACGTCTTTATCTTAATAACCACGAATTAACAACAGTAAGTTATTATAATTTAACCATAAAAAATGTGTGTCCTTTTTCAAAATACTGCTTTCAAATTAAGCCAAAGTAAAGGAAAAAATAATCAAAATAATTTCACGTTGAATTCGAAGTTGTCTTAATTATTTAACGACTAGTACAAGGAACATTTCTGAGCAATATTTCATTCTATTTTAATTTTGTTTTGAGGAAGAATGTTCCTTGTTTAATGAGAAATGATGAACAAAGCGGAAAAAACATAGAAAACATCGAACATGGCACATTTTTTAGCAATAATTTTTTGCGTTTACTTATTTTGTTTGTTGCTTGTTTGGCTTTGTTTTCGTTGTTAAATAAGAAATAATTTAAGCAGAAAAAACATAGAAAACATCGAATGAAAAAATTGACAATCTTTACTATACAAATAAACTACAAATTAAAATCTTCAGTTTACATAAGAATTCACTTCCTAGACTCTCATGTGAATCCTTTTGGGCCTTTCACACAAATAGGCACAGAGTCCGCTCCTGACCATATAAAGTGAAATCATCCAAGTATAGACTTTGGTGTATATAGTCATGGTGGAAACAAGACAAAACTCTCCCATCATCCTCATAGAATAAAATAAGCAAAAGAAAATGAAGTATGACAACGAAATTATGCAAATATTCAGCAAGGATTGCAATTTATGTATATTTTCTCTCCATTTATTCACGTAATTTTCGTGTAGTCCTTGTTGCGTTTTTCACTGTGATGCCTCCACCTTTTGCATATAGCGCCCAAGCTTCCAAGCGCTTGTTTGGTAATTCGTTTCTTGTTGACACGAAAGAACACCGTGCTTTCTGTGCTTCGTGCTCCTTGCTACCTGCTCCCCCAACCCTGTACTCCTTGCTCTGGAGCTGCGGTGCTATGCGACTATGGCAGTATTGTGAGTTTGCATTAATTGGACTGCATCCAGGGGATTGCATGATTTTCCTCAAGGGGAAATATAAAATAAATTTAAAAAAAAAAAGAAAACAACAAAATTGAATAACGACCGACAACAAGGACGACCTTTTTTGTTGTTTCCTGTTTTTTTTTTTTTAAATGTCTGTGAATTATTTTTACGAAAAGTGTGAAATAATTATGGAATTTAATTGGAGAAGGTAAATATTGTATTCTTCAAGTTATTTTTTGGGTCACTTGTCAAGAGGAGCTGATGTTATGGAAGCAGAAAGTCTACAAAAAATAAATATGTAATCAATACATAACTCTCCAAAGAAACTCAAAAGTCATCCTAAATGATATTGATTCCATTGCATCTAAATACAAAAGGGACAACGAAAACCATCGACTTGTATCTGATTCGGTTCTTTATGCAAATTCAAATCCAAATGAAACCCAAGACCTGCCCGCATCACATTAACTGAGATTTCCATTCGAAATTCAAATCCAAATCTGAAACCAAGTCCAAATCAAAACCTAATCCGATTTATTGACTTAAATTCAAAGCTTAGAAGATTATCCTCCACGATCGAAACGAAACGTTCTGATGTCTAATCAAATGGGATGGTGACAAATTTGGCAATAAAGGCCTAAAACGAGAGGTACCTACCTATACCTGGCCATTTGAAACGTAGAACTGGACTATTGTGCTATTTGATAAAAAAGATACTATACATTGGACTATGATGGGCACTTACCCTCGTCTCCATCTTCGTTACATTGCGGCCGGACATCGATTAAATTCGGCCCCGTACATCCGATCCACAATTGTCGCTGCGCTTTGTAATTGACAATGCATCCGGGTGCATCCCGCCTGCTACGTTGCGCCAGCAACTTGCTGGTCGTTGTATTGTTCCGTTGCATAACACTTTCCCTGCTGCTGGTGCTGCTACTGCTCGTGTTCCTGTTGCCTCTTCCACTGCCACTTCCACTTCCATTGCTACTGATGCTTTTGGTAGAACTACTGCCACTACCGTTGCTGCTAATAATGCCTCTTACAATTGTATCCTGCTGGTGGCGCTGGCGTTGCTGTTGGTGGTGTTGTTGCCGATGGGGCGGCTGCTCCAATTCGTTGGTCCTGATGCTGCTGATGCTGCCATCGTCAGTGGCAATTGTAATTCTTCCCGATTGAACATTGTCGTGGTTTAATTGTCTCGGAGGTAATTTCAACAATAAACTACTGGTGGTATCACCATCATCGTCATCATCGTGAGTTTTCTGATTCAAATCATTCGTTTCGATTGCACCCAACGACGACAATGGTGATCCTGATTTTGATTCTAACAATAACGAGGAGGATGGTGACGACAAGGACGACGACGACGACGATTTCAATGACGACGATACTGATGCCAATCCTGATGACGATGACATTGCTGGCATTGCTGGCGATGCCAATGGTGCTGATGCCGATAGAGATGATGGTGGTGGCGCCTCGGCCGATACTTCAACTGATGGTGATGGTAATGCTGGTGAATTTGCGTCACGTCGGTTTCTAATTTGATGTCCTAGTCCTAGTCCAAGTCCTCCTGTTCCTGTTCCTGGTCGTGTATTTGAATGCCATGAGGTGTGTCCCAGTTCTTCGGCATTGTGAAGACTTAATGTAGTGTGCCTGGATATGAGGGTTTCATTTTGTGAAACAAAGTGATTTTTTTTTTGGAAAAGAAACAAGAAAGAAAAGGATTATTTTGTTTTTATTTTTTTTTTTCTGAATGAAATTAATTACCTCTTATGTGCGACATCATGATGATGATGTCCATGTTGGGTGTGTCCTTTATTGTTGTTATGGTTACGTTTGTGCCGTGACGAGATGTATGGTGGTCCGATGGCTCCACGCAAATGATATAATCCTTCTAATGGACAAATTTGAGGATCTGGATTGCTTGCTGTAAAGAAAAGAGGCAAATTTAAAAAGAAATTAGTAAAAATATTTTTGAAATTAAGGTTCTTAGTATTTTCTTGAAGAATTTAAAGTCATTCACATAAGAAATCAAATATAAACAAATTTTCAAACAACATGATTCAAAACTCTTCCTTAGAACTCTGCTTAAGAGTTCTTTGTTGAAAATTAAGAGTTAGAAGACAGAGAGACAAAACTACACCTACAAGATTTTAAAATATGTGTTCGAGCAGCATCATATAATCCTTTTCATGACAATTTCAATTACCAAGTCGCAAATTTACGGCTGTATACCTTTGATAACTTCAGAAATCCTAAAGGCCTTCTATCGATTTTGAAGCATTAAAATAGATCGTCTTAAAGTGTTTTATGACGAAATATCCGTGGCAATTTCTGATCATATCTTCAAAATATAACACGGTCAGATTTGTTTTTAAAAAATTGTGATTGTTGTTCCTGGTTAAAGTTAAAAATAAAAGTCGTCCACTTCAATATCTTCTAATTTCGGTCGTAAAAAAGTCATTAATCAGGGCGCAATCCATTCACCGTAAATTGCACTGCAAAAACAAGCTTTTCAACAATCATTTAAGGATTTTCCCATTCCTAAATGCGACAATTCTGTTCACTAGCTTAGCCTTCTACGTGAAAATACGCCTCATCCGATATTTTCTTAAAAAGAAACGGATCATTTTGATGCATGATTAGCAAAAATACTAGGTTGCTGGTGACTGACTGGCTTGAGTTCTTGTTTCAACTAAACGTTAAAAGCCTTGAAATCTAAATTTTAATGCAAAATACGGTATAATGTCGGTTGTAAAATGTTTAGTTCCAAAGATCGACCATAAATGGACAAACCTGGTTTTTTGTTAACTTCAGCAGGTTACAGCAGTAATATTTTGTATTGCTCTTGAGCGACATGCACGCGGTTTTGAGTCTTCAGATGAAGAACTTGAATCAACAACATACAAATTCTTCTACCAATTTCACTATTGTCACCCAAAAAGGCGCTTAACGACGACCTAAAAGTTCTCTAGTTTTGCAAAGTGTTACTGCAAAATGTTCACCATTCACGATTTTAATGTGTTGCTGGAGTATGTGTAAAACCATTTCTAGCAATGGCGTACATTTTATTTGCCAAATGGTAAAAGATGACAGCTTCAAAAAGGACAGCTGCCCAAATAGCAGACTATTCAAAATGAAACCTTCTATTGGAAAACGCTTATTGTGGCGCTGAAATACATTCAAAAATATGTTAAAACGATTTTTTAATTGTTCGCCAAAGTTTGATTGATGACATTTTCGATATGTCAAAACTGAACATCTTTTGCTGCTGGCTGCTGGAGTCATCTATTGGCACATAGCGGAAACTTATAGTTGCACATAGGGGGTCACTGTTATTAGTGGATCTTAAGCTATGAAAAACCCATATTTACAGTGGAAATTCTCATCCGCAATAATCCAGGTTTTTAAAAGTTGATACAGTTGAACATTTTTCAAAATAATTTAAAACAAAATTATACAACAAACAAATTTGGGGAATTCAGACCAGAACTATTTGAACCTAAATAAAATTAAAATTTTTAAAGAGTTAATTTGTTTTCCATTTTGTGAATTGAATCCAAATAAAAAATGTAAGGCAAACGAATCGTTCGTAGATTATGGCCTTATTGAAATGATTCTTCATGTGCAAAAGATGGCGCTATAGGTGATAAACCGTATTGTTTTTCCTTGAAACAGCATAAGTCAATTATTGCCGTATAATGAATAAAACTTACTGAAATCAGCTTACTGAACTAAAAACACCTATATATTTATTTTTCATTACCATTTTTACCAATATCATATAATATATGAGTCAGTTTGTTTGTTTGCTTGTTTGTTTGTGTGTCCTTTACGTAGCAACGGAGCAATATTATGGCATGAATTTTTGTGTGGAGGTCGTTACGAGGCTGGAGAGTGTTTTTACCGCGTTAAAATATCTCATTCACAGCACAATTCAGCAGAAACCTCCGGTAATACTTAAGTATATATTATAAAATATTCAATATATTCTTGTTTTAGAACACTAGTTAGTAGCATATTAGTATATGCTGCTTGCTTTTTGACTTATCATCGTTGCATATCATTAGACGTTTCGTATTATGCCAGTAACTCACGACACTATGCTGAAACACTATTAAAAATAGAAGATAGGCGGTTAACATCTTAACCGGTGTTTGAAGGGTTGAAAATTTTATCATTCCTCGAGTCCTTATTCAAGTTCAAGAGGCTTCAATTCTCCATTAAAGTTAGTTTCGCTATGACGATTTTTAAGGCGCAAGGAAAAACACTAAAAAAGCAGGGGGATCAAATTAGAAAAGCCTTGCTTCATCACTTTAACAACTAAAAGACAACGTTAGTTTTTATTTTTCTTCGTTTCTTTTGATTGTGGAAAGATTAACATCTTATTCACGTATTCTTCCCTTCTTGGAATGTCTCTAAATGATATTTTGATTTTCTTTTATACTCGGAAAAACCCGCGGGTTTTTACGCATCGATTTGTAGCTGCGATCTCCTAATTTTAAATAGTGTTTAAGCATAATTTCGTTCATTAATGTCAATTTAAGAAACTCCTAATGATATGCAACGATGAAGGAAATAAAAGCAGGCAACATCTAATGATATGCTAGTGTTCTAAAAAAAGAATGTATTGAATAACTAAATATAAGTGTTTCCCTCGGATCTCCTCGAATAAGCTGTAAATGAGATATTTTACCGCAATTAAAAGAAGTGTACAACACTCTCCAGACTTGTAACTTCCTCCACACACAAAATCATGTGATAATATTGCTCCGTTGCGACGTGAAGGACGTACAAACATACAAACAAACAAACTGGCTTTCACATTTATTATATTATTATTATATATTCTACCGGTCTGATTTGTATCATATTTTTTACGGAACCCCATCTCAAAACCTAAGCCCAATATTAAAGCTGTTTAATCAGATGTGAGTCAGTTGATTTGAATTTAATGTAGAACAATTTGTATTTTATACATACATATATCGCCTTGGAAAAAATTAAAACAAAACATTATTTCAATTTCATGTTTTTTGGCTGTCTTATCTTTGCAATACCAAAAACTTTAGTACACACAAAATCCACATCCTTGTTTCTTGAAGAAAACAAAACAAAAGATATATTGAAGAAACTTAACTACCAAAACACCAGATGGTGATATTTTCAACTGAACTGAATGCCATTCTCAAGAAACGAGAGGAGTCAGAACCTCATTTTGTATTGTTTTTCTTTCTCTTTTTTTTTTAGTACGTCTTGAAATTACCTCTCACAACCTTTATAAATCTTTCTTGTTTTCGTCGGGTTTTGTATTGTTTTTATATACATATTTTTATTGTAGGTTTGTACTTTCGAAGGGAATGAATCCTGTTTATACAAAATGAAAATCTTAATTACATTCCCAAGGATGATATTTTCTTCTTCCTCAAGATAGACAGAGAGAGAGTTAAAGGATGTTTGAGAAGAAAAAAAAGCACAATGCAAGATTGAAATAAAAAACAACAAACAAAAACAAAAAAAAAATTAAAACAATATATTAAGTTTGTAGCTCCCTCGTTTAACATTAATTTTTTGTATTTCACCAAAAACCCTCAAAGCAACTTTTTTTTATTATAAATATCCTCGTAGGTACTCAATCCGTACCGAAAGGAAAGACATAAAACGCATTTCATTTTCAAACAAGGACATAGGATTATTTTGTTTTTCTTATATTTTTGTTGAAAAATTAATAATAAATAAAAAGAAAGAAAATTCTACCTAAAATCGTTTTCCGGCGCGGTGGCGAATGAGTAACAAAAAAAAAAAAAAATTAATAAAACAACAACGAAAATAGGAACCATAAGGTGCGCTTCATTTGTAATCTTTTTATTAGACTAAAACGGTACGAGATAGATAAAGGTATAGGGCAGGGAATACAAGGCAGCGGCGGCGGAGCGGTGGCACGCGGTGGCGGAAATGTCGACATCACCATATTGCTTGTATCTCAAAAAGGGCTTACCACCAAAAGCCAACTTAACAGGTTTATCGTCTGTCTGTCGGCTTATAATGTGAATACGACCCACGAGTGGCGGCATTATGGTGCACATTATAGAAGGAGGGGAAGGAGGTTTAAATAATGATACGCAATGGCGGAGCATCCGCTTTATTCTACCCTGATGACTTTTCACCAAAAAGACATGATTATATCATCGTTAAGCCAATCAATTTTAATTATTTGAATTTCTATAGAGAATGGAGAGGGATGCTCATGCCCTTATGCCCAGCCTTGAAGGATAAAGTGTACGAGGGTGGTGATTGGGGGTCTTCACGTATATTTATCCTAGGTATACGTATATATATATATCAACACCAACTGTTTCTTTTAGGATATGAAAAGTTTCAAGACTTAAAGCCCTATAGCTGCCGATGGTCTATATAGAGTTCTCCATGAGCATCAGCAGCGTTTAATGACCTTATTAAAGGTTTTGTTTAGAGCAAAAGGACACTCACAAAACAAGGGATGATGATGATGATGGCAGAACAAGAAGAAGAAGAAGAAGACGAAGAAGAAGTTTTCTGATTTGAAATTGCGCAACAAATGCGAGTATAATCAAAATAAAATTTGGGTTGAATAACCGCGAACTTGTGGCACCCAGAAAGTAGTCAGTCAGAGGCGAGGCAAGGCAAGGCGTAACGAGGCAGACACCAAACTGAGGACGTGGAATATAGAATCGTAGAAAATAGAAAGGAGTCCTTTGGATGGAACTTGGAAGGAAAATCACTTCACATTTTCTAAATCCAAGCACTACATTCAAACATACACGCATCCTTTGTTAGATCTTTTCCATTCTAGGAAGACCGAAGACGACGCGACGGACGAAGATGACGACAACGACATCTTTTGAACTTAAATGGAAGTTGCTCTTATACCGTTAAAGTATATATTTTTCTTATTTTCCTTTAGATATACACAAAATGGGAAGTTTTCTTATTCTATGTCCTGATTCCTGTGTAATACGAGTTAAAGGACGAGAAGGAGGAGTAGGAGAGTATTTAACTTTTATTGTTGGTTCGCGGGGTTGGGAAGGGGATTTAGTTAGAAAGGTACACATCAGGCAAGAAACATCACAAGGGAAATCGTTTTGAAGGACATCAGGCATCAGCAGCGTCAGCATTAGCGAAAGGGGGGGGGGGGGTGGCGACAACGGAAACGGGTAAGGGATTTCGAACGAATGATGATGATTGCTTAAAGTGAAATATAAAATTTTAAATAAATAAGTTTCTGGTTTATTCAAAAGTTTAATATATATTTTTTTTATTTTCCGTTGCTGATGTTGATTTCGTATATTTAGAAATAAGGAAGGGTCCTTTTGGGTGCTTTGGCGATATTAACGAAAAGAAACCAAACGGAAGGTGTTTGTCAGAAGTGGTGCCAGATGTCCATCATGATGAGAATGAGAAGTTGTTTTCTTTCTTTTTTTTTTTTTTTGTTTTTAATTTTTTGAGAAGGAGGGGATGGGGGACTTTTTCTTTTTGCAGGAATTTTACTTTTGAAATTAATTTAGTTTTTGGCTTCTTTTTTTGTTGTTGTTTTGTTTTGTTTCAAATTAAAGGTTGGAGAGCAATTTTGTATTTTAATATTGTAAATTTTTGTAAATTTCATTTATTTGACACAAATGATCCTTGGTTGGTTGGTTTGAGGGTATTTAAGGGATTCCTGTCAAATTAAATGCCAATAAGAAATATTCAAACGATTTTGTAGTTTTTTTTGTTTGGTCATTAGTTTTGAAATTAAGGAGAATTAGTTTGGAATTTATTGTATTGGCTTTTAGTCTCTAATTGTTATAATTGGAAAATGTTACCAGAGTGTTGAAGTTAAAGAAGAACTATGTTAAAGGGATTCGGTAGCTCTAGAAAAGGCTTTTGTCATGTCACTGAAAAAAGTGAATCGTTCTCCCCTTCCAATTATCGGCTAATTGCAATTAAGTCCCTTCTTCTCAAGGTATGGAAACAATGATCAATTTTCAGATTAAGAAATATCTTCAAGAGCAAAAGTTTCTTGAAGAACGGCAGTTTGGATTTCGTAGCAATATGTCCACTGGTAATCTCATGGTTTATCTCACCAAACAGTGGGACCAATCTTTGAATCATTTTGTAGAAACTAAGACTTTTGATGAATCTCCTATTTCTTGGATTAGAAATTACCTTTCGGACCTTTGGTCGTGTTGAAATCTTATTTCCACTAAATAAACGCTGGTGTGCCCCAGGGCTCCGTTTTGTCTCCGAAACTTTTTGCTTTTTTTTATAAATGATCTTTTGTTTGAAACTTCTAACGCATTGAATTGTTTCGCTGATGGCAATTGGCAGTCACCCCAGATTTGTATATTCGTCTTTAGATTCTTATCCTTGTTCTTCAAATGTGGAGTACCAACGCAACAGCTGATAAGCTCTTATCTTGACAGAATTGTCCAATGGGGGATCGAAAACCGTGCAGAATTCAATTTCGTCTACTGTCGCAAAAGCGTAACCGTCCCGCAATGCCATGGATGGTACTTGCATCAAGGAGACTGAGGTATGTGCATCATAAACCATCTCTTGTGGAACGGTCAAATATAATTGACGTCACCAAAAATGCTGCTAAGTGTTTAGGTTTTCTTCAACGATGCAAAAAGTTTTGTACCTTTTTTGATGTGCCTATAATTTACAAAGCTTTTATTCGTCAAAAACTCGAATATACATGATTCACATATCTGAGCTGCTGACCCAATAACGTACTTGAGTATTTGTGATATTGAAAACAGAGCTCTAGAAACGATAGGCGATCGTTCTCTTAGTAGTAGTAGTAGTTGAAATGGTGGCCACGAGCAGTCTAGCTCGGTGACACAATTAGCGCTGAGTTGCGCCGTTTTGATACCATAAAATACTCGCTTGACCTATAAAGTTAAAAGAGGGATTATAAAGAGAAAATACGCCTCACATCCACTTTGTTGCGTTTAGAAAGGAGATCAAATCTTTGATCTCCAGTTCTGAGAGCTCATTGAGGTCGTTGAAGAAGGACTTTCCCAATGTTTTGGCTCTCGTTTTGGCTAGGGCAGGACACTTGCATAAGAAGTGAAGAACAGTTTCTTTTCCTCGCTGGTCCTCACAACTACGACAGAAAGTATTGTGGGGGATGCCCAGCTTAGTTGCGTGTTCTCCAATAGGCCAGTGTCCGGTGCATGTAGCAACGACCCTGACTATGTCTTGCCTGGGTCTGCAAATAAGATTATTAGTACGGGATTTGTTGTAGGTGGGCCATATCCTTCTAGATATGATACAGTTGGTTAGGCTGTTCCACCTGTGGTTTGATTCAACGAGGAAAATTGAGAAGATCTTGCCCTTCATAGCACCAAGAGGAATGTTGACTCTTTCCGCGAATGAGCTATGAAGGGCTGATCCTTGCCTAGCCAGCTCGTCAGCTCGTTTTTTGCCCTCAAAGCCTCTATGACCCGGAATCCAGATGAGAGTGACCCTGAGTCCAATGTTCATGCCCGCTAACTCACTTCGGCATTGTTGAACCAATTTGGAGGATGAAGTGGACGAGCCAATCGCTTGAATAGCCGCCTGACTGTCCGAAAAAATAGCTGTATTGCGGTTTTGATTTGGATTTAGTTTTAGTAACTTGCATGCTTCCTTGATCGCGAGTAGTTCAGCTTGAAAAACACTAGCAAAGTCAGGAAGTCGCAAAGACCTGGAGACATTTCAAGACTCGGAGAAAATTCCTGCACCGACCCCACACTCCATCTTTGAGCCGTCAGTGAAAATAGTTGTGTCAAAGCCTCTCGTCACTAAGTCATCATCCCATTCATTTCGAGATGGGATGATAACTTTAAAATCCGCACTGAGGTCCACAGTAGGGGTGCAGTAGTTGGTTTCTGTCGAAAAGATGTCCGCTGCGATGAGATTAGTAATATTACTATGACAATAGGGCCTAGAATACCAACTATTCGATTCCCTAAGTCTCAACGCGCTGCAAGATACTAAGTATTTGATATGCAGGTCTATTGGTAAGAGGTAGAGAAAAACGTTTAGGGCGTCCGATGGACATGAGCGCAAAGCTCCAGTGGAGCCAACACTAGCTGTTCTCTGAACCTTTTTTAGTTTAGTTATATTGTAGGCTTTGCTAAGCGCGGGCCACGAAACAATCGAACCATAGGACAAGATTGGACGGACCACGGCTGTATACGTCCACAAGATTATCTTCGATTGCAAACTCCACTTTTTGCCAAAGGTTTTACTGCAGGCATAGAAACCTATGCTGGCTTTCTTGACCCTTTCTTCGATATTAAGTTTCCAGTTTAACTTTGGGTCAAGTATTACTCCCAAATATCTAGCGCTGGAAGACAAGGAAAGAGTTTCACCGTTGAGGCAGTGGAGGGTGCAGGGTGGTACTTTTGTTTTCGTAGTAAAGAGCATCAGTTCAGTTTTGCTTTTATTGACACCCAGGCCACAGCTTGTAGCCCAGTTGCTTACTTTTAGCAATGCCATCTCCGTAATCTCACTAAGCACGGAAGTGAACTTTCCTGATACCAGTATCACCAAATCATCTGCGTAAGCAACGGCCTTCACACCACAACTTTCCAGTTTAATAAGAATTTTGTTCATGACCAGAAGCCAAAGAAGGGGGGACAGAACCCCCCCCTGAGGTGTTCCCCTGTTTACGCACCTGGTCAAGTAAGTGTTACCTAAGGTAGCTTGAATTCTTCTATCACTGAGCATGGATACAATCCAATTTCTGATGTAGTCTCTACACCCTGATGAACTAGTGATTCTTGAATAGATTCTGTTAAGACGTTGTTAAAAGCTCCTTCTATGTCTAAGAAGGTAGCGAGAATAAATTCTTTGTAATGTATGGTTTTTTCAACTGTACGCACTACCTCATGTAGGGCTGTCTCCCTAGACTTGCCCTTAAGATAAGCGTGTTGAGAACTCTCAAGAGGACATACATACATCTAAAATGCCTCTGATATGGTAATCAAGAATGCGCTCCATAGTCGTAAGCACGAAGGAAGTAAGGCTTATTGGTCTAAAATCCTTCGCGGATTCATGTCCTCGCCTGCCGACCTTCGGGATAAAAACTACTCTAACATGTCTCCAAGACTCGGGAACATGATTTAGACAGAGACATCCTTTAAAGATCGTCTCCAGCCAAGGAATAGCCAGAAATTGCGTTTTTTGAAGCATGATCAATCGTTCTCTTACTGAGACATTTCCTACCCTTCGACACCGTCTCGAGATCTCATGCCTGTCATTTGTCGATATTTTTATAAACATTTTGCAATAACCAGTTGCATTACTCCCATCAAAAATTTGAACGGTAATACCCGTACTTCTAGGAATGCTCATCAGTTTACCCTTGAGTCAAATGTTAAGAACAGGGATTCTTACTTTAGCCGCACTACACGAATATGGAACGCTCAATATTTCTCATTCATTACAATGTGTATCTCCTTTCTATTCCTGTGCTCTTTTTTCATTGTGTTTAATCATTATAAGGGTATTTATTCCAACCCCCTAAGTGCACGCACAATATTTACAAACAAATTTAAGTAGGTCTTTAGAAACGGCCGGTTTTTCTTATCAAATTTTGGCTCTAAACTCATCTGCAAACGTGAAAAAAGTATTGGCCTTGTGACACAACCTAGCGAAATGTAAAACACACCTTATTTTTTTTGTGGATGACGTGATTGCTGAAGGATTTTCATGTGACCAGTATCTCATAATCTTTTTGTTGTCGAAGCCATTTAGCTTTTTAAAGGTGCTTCACCAAAAATTGGGAGATATTTTTAAACATATTGCCTGTCATTGAGTTGAAATTTCGAAGTTAACTTGTTATTATTTAAAATCCTTTCAGTCGATGATTTTCACATCCATGGTTTTCTTCGCTAATTTCCTATTTAACTCTCTGCTTACGTGAAATACCCGAATACCGGATATTTTCAGTTTAATTTTACATTTTTATTTTTGTTTTTATTTAAAATTTTTTATAATTAATTAAAACAAAATGCTTTTAATTGAAAAAGAAAATGAATCGAAAACAAGAAAACATTTGCTGAACGCTTTCATTTATTCTCCAATACTTTTTCTTCATTAAAATGACATTTGAATTTCTCTTCATTAAAATGACATTTGAATTTCTGATTATATATTTTGACAATGACAGTTTTATCATTGCTTTATTGGTGCGTTCACAGTAACAGTTCAAAATTGTCAATTCTTAAGGGCAAAACATTAAACAAATAAATAATACATTTCGTGTTATAAACTAAATGCAAATTCTAAAATTTTTATAAATTTTTGATTGTTCAATTTATTTAAAAAATTTTATGAAAAATACAAAAATTGAGAAGTCCTGTCACTGAAAAACATATTTTTATTTTTATCCAAAGCTCAAAAAGTTGTCATGACGAAAAATGTCTTTCACAATACGCTGCGAAATCTGTAAATGATTACAATTATTTCTGTTTCAATTTCTGTTTTTTTAAATTAATATTTTTTTAATAATTCTGTGGATTCTTTCATTTTTTCAATTACTGAAACAATATAAATTTTGTCTTCTTTCGAAGATCCATTAAATCCTTGTTCTTGTAATAACCACCAGGAGGAGGAGGAGGAGTATTTTCCAATAATTTGTTTCCAATAAAAATGTGGACTTTTTTGTACTTCTTCTTTTTAAATCTTCGCAACATAGTTTTCGGATTGTGTCCCAATGTTGGGATGAGATTAAAAAAACCTCCCTTTCAAAACTTTACAACACTGTTCTAAAGGTACATCAAGGTACGACAGTAGTAGCTGTGGTTGGTGGCTCGACGACGATGATGGCGCTGATAAATAGAATGATGCGACAACTTGGTAGAACAAAATCCAATTAAAAAGTCTTTCAGGTGCTGCTTCAATCGAAGATAATTACTCCAGTTTTTTTTAATTTCTGTTTCGTTTTATAACTCAAAGACAGACAATAAACTGTGAAGACTTCGCACATACGAGTATATACTCAACTCAACTCATCTCATCTCGCTAAGGTGAACCTTTAAACCTTCACATTCTATAAATAGAAAATCGAGCGTTGGGAATCTTTTGAGATTGCACCACCTTGAATAAGTGTAGACTAGGTGAAGATATAACGTAGAACATAGCTATATACCTTTGAATAGAAAAGACATCAGGAATGTTAGTTTAGTCTCTCTCATCTTGAACTTGGGAAAGATCTCACGAAAATTACGCTTCAAGAAGAAGAATTTTCCACATTCACATCCGCTTCGTGTCTTCGTCGCTCGTCGCTAATAGCGTTGTAGTCTTTATCTTCAGTATTCTGTTCTTGTGGTTTTAATTCCTTCCGCTTGCTGAAGATTTTTCGTTTTTTTTTTTATTTGTTTCATTTAATTCTTTACTTTTTCGTTGTCGAGAAGGTTAATGCGATATGCTATTAAAAGAGACACCAATGTGCAGGAGACAAGAATAAAAATATAAAAAAAAAATTAAATTAAAAGGATAAGAATATCTCCAGACACCTTGCGCTATTAATCCTTGAATTATCGCTTTAGTTTTTTATTGTCTTCATCTTTTTTCTTTTGGCGACAAACAACTTGCAATTAAGTTTCTTGCCTCTGTGTCTTCATGAGTGGATGAAGACAAACATACCAAGTCTATTGATTGAGTCTTATAATTTTATTTTACTTCAAGTATATTGAATTAGTTCTTAGGCTGTAAAACTATGTATTTTCTATGTTTTCCTTGTTTTCATGGTTTTGATTTTTGATTTACTAACTTGGTTAGAAAAAACGTATTATTTTGATTCATTAATGAATTATAAGTGTCCCATGACTAGCCGTGCAAGTTTTAAATCTGTCTTCCAACATTTTCTATGTTTTCTACTTTTTGGTTAGAATTGGTAACAACTTTTTTAATGGGTCATTCTTAATTGCTTAATAGTTGTCAGTTAACAAGCCGCGGCAAATTGGGAAGCACAAGAAAACTGGTTTAAAATCGTGCTATGTTTTCTTGTAGAATGTTTTCATTTTATTTGTGAACTTAGCACGCCTGGAATTTGTAGAGTTGTACACAGATTTCATATTTTGAAATCCTTATTTTTTAGTACAATATATTGTTGCCCATATAGTTATGAATAGTTTATTTTGCGATGTTTTCTATGTTTTTTTGTTCTTTCGGAAAACAAAGTTAAAGGTTGCATTTTCAAAAATTCCCTACTTTGACTTCTGTTCTTGATTAGTACTAATTGTGATAATTTCAAATTTGCCGTGCTATGTATTCTATGTTTTTTTAGCTTGGTGTGAATTTAAAACACGTTTAGTGAGCCTAGTTATAAACTCTTTAAACTATCAGTTAATAAGCCGTGGCAAATTGGGAAGCACAAGAAAACTGGTTAAAAAGTCGTGCTATGTTTTCTTGTCGTTCTATGTTTTCTTAGCACGCCTGGAATTTGGAGAATTATACACAATTTTCCTATTTTGAATTCGCTATTGCTTAATACAATAAATTGTCGCCCCTTTTTTTTTTTTTGTAGCTTTCTGGTTTGAACTAAGCATGCCTGGAATTTGGAGAATTGTACACAAATTTCATATTTTGAATTTCTTATTGCTTAATATAATATATTGTCGCCCGTATAGTTATGAATAATTTATTATGCGATGTTTTCTATGTTTTTGTTTGTTCTTTCAGAAAACAAAGTTTCAGGTTGCATTGTCAAAAATTCCCTACTTTGACTTATGTCCTCAATTAGTACCAATTGTGACAATTTCAAATTTGTCGTGCTATGTTTTTTGTGTTTTTTTTTTCAAAGTCATTTTGGTAGCTTGGTGTCAATTTAAAACACGTCTAGTGAATATAGTTAAAAACTCCTTAAATTGAGTTCTAAAGACTAAATTAGTGTAAGTTAATTGGAATGAAATTCTGCCCAAAACTGTTTGCTATGTTTTAAGTGTTTTGTTTTTTGATCATATATAGATATAAGAAACATTAAACATTTCAAAAAAAAATCTAAACTTCAATGTTTATGAATCAGTAAGACTAGAAAACATTGAAATACATAATTTTAAAGCTGTCAAAGCAACTCGTGTCAATTTGAGATAATTATTACTATTTTACAGACAATTCAGTAAAAAATACTCGAAAACATAGAAAACATAGCATTCAAACTACTTTGGAGGGGTCGCAGTTTATTAAATCAATTAACGTTATTTTGTTTCACTGTAGACTTTAACCTAAAATGTTTAAACCAACCAGTGCTGTCGCAATCCAGTGAAGCAGAGTGTAAACAGTTTAAGATTCAGGAAATGGAGTAAAGATTAAATTTGTTTGAAATGCGATGTTTAAGAATGAAAAAAAAAATATATGTATTTAAGAGGAATCTTCTCTTTAAGATATTTATCGAAATTGCAAAGCAAAGACACTGAGGGGAAGTGGGAAAGAAAATAAAGGAGAGTGGGTAATTTACTTGAAACTCATTTTAACTTCATTGTAATCGTATGTGATGGATTGGTTTTAATCAGACATTTTACAAGATAAGACATCTTTTTGCTTTACTTGTCAGGGAAAAGAAAAAATCTTTGCTTAATCGTTTGAAAATAAGATATAGCTATTTAATGCCAACGAAGAGTTTTAAGAATATTGTAATAAATGACACAAGAAAAGTAGTAGATTTCTTTTCGTATTTCATTGGATGAAGATAAAGGGAAGAACAAGATGAAAGCTCAATCAATAATAGACAATAAGGAATGGAAGCAAAAGAATCAGGCTTTAATTTTAAAGGTTCATTTAACATTGGTTTTAGAAAATTTATATTATTAAAAAATATTATACTAATATCTCTCATTTCTTCTTATACACTTACATTTTCAAATAAAAAAAAAGTGTCAACTAGAAACACTTGACAAGTTTGAACTCTTTTAATGTGAACACACCCTTAAGCAGAGGGCCAACAATGTCAATGTCAATTTTTATTTATACTGTTGCGCGCACTCAAGGCGTTTTGAATACCTTTATAATGATTAAACACAGTGCGAGCAAAATGAAAAGGGAGGATAGAGTTAGAAAGGAGGTACCGACGCACATTAGTTTTGTATGTCAGCTCTTTGAATTAAGTGGAAAAGGAAATATTGAGCCTGGTAAAGCGTTAAACATTCGTATAGTGCAGCTAAAGACAAAATCTCTTCACGTAACAGTACGTCTAAAATTGGGCTCAAACTGATGAGCAATTACAGAAGAACGACTATAGGGTAGAATTGTTTGAGGGGAGGAATGCAAATGGCAAAGACCTTGCAACGGTGTTCAAGAGTATGGAGCTCTGTTTTCAATTTTATCCAAAAGACTGTGCCACCTTAATTAAAAAAAAAAAAAAAAAAAAAAAAAAATCACGGGTACTGCCTCTTGCGAGGAATTGACAAATTCTCCAAGAGTAATGCTTGTCATGAAAAAGTGCTTTCTCAAATAAGCCGTTCGGATTCGGCATACAAAACTATAGGTCCCCTCCATCCCTGCAATTATTCGCACACAGGAATGGTTGAGAGTTGTAAGTCACTAGGCCCTGGTTCTCTACGGACTGTTGCGCCACCTAATTTTGTTTTTAATGTTACAGCCAGATCATCATCGGAGAAGACCTAAACCTTTAACAGCATTTTTGGCGATGTCAAATATGTGAATACAATGTGCAATGATGCCTATACCTAAGACTCTGAAAGTAGTTCAGTCTCCTTGATGCAATTACTACCCATAGATAGTGGCAATATTTGAGAGTTACGGTTTGGCGACAGTAAACAGCATTTAGTTTTCGAAACATTAAATTCTACAAGGTTTTTAATTTCCCATTGAAAAATGCTGTCAAGATCAGAATTTAATCGGCTTATCATACGCTGCCATTGGCATTCCACATCTGAAGGACAAGAATGAGAATCTAAAAAGGAATATGAAAAGCTTAGTGTACTGGCATCATCAAAAGAATTAAGTGGGTAAAAAGTTTCAGTCAAAATATCTATTATAAAAATAAGGAAGAGTGTCGGCGACGAAACGGAGCCCTGGGGCACACCAGCGGCTATTTTGTGGATATCAGATTTGAACCCGTCCAAAAGGTAATTTCTAACCCAACAAAGAAGAGATTCATCAATATCAAATGCACGCATTTTCGATAAGAGAACTTGATGCCAAACTCTATCAAATGCCAAGAAGATGTAGAGATTTGTTCCACTGTTTGATGAGATAAACCATGAGATCACAAATGGACCTATTGCTACGAAAACCATACTGTCGGTCATTAAGAAGCTTTCGTTCTTCAAGAAATTCCTTATGCTGAAAATTAATCAGCGCTGCCATGATCTTGTAAGTGCAATTGGACTATAGTTAGAGGGGGCGGAGAATTCACCTTTTTTAGAGAAAGGCTGGACAATTGCTGTTTTCCATCCACTCGGAAAGAGACACGTTGAGAGTAGAACAGATCGAAAAGCTTACGCAGTGGTTTTGCCAGTATTGAAGACCACCTCTTCAGAACAATAGCGGGGATACTATCGGGGCCAGTGGATTTTTGAATGTCGAGGTATTTAATTACTCTAGCAACTGTACTAGTACGAAAAAAGATTCTTTCCCAATTATGAGTCAACTGTGCTGCAAAAAAATTAACTTTATCAATCGAGCTTAAAAAAGAAATTTCAAAAAATAATTCGCTTTAATAGTGGAAAAAGTTGTAGAGTATTGAAAACTTATTTTCAAAGTGATTATAGCGCAAACAGTGCGTTTTCTTGAAAAGAAGTTTTGGCCGAATTGAAGCACTCACCAAGAAAATTTCTGATCAAAGATTCAGCAAGCAATCCTTTATTAAAAAAAGTCTTGACCTAATGAAATTAAAGAACAAATATTGTGTTCCAAAATGAACAAATCCTTAAGGTTTATTGAACCTTCTTTTTATGGTAGATTCTGATCAACATTTTTAACAGCTAAAATATTTTTAATTTAAAAAGAATGTCCGACATTTTAAAATTCTACCACAAATATTTTAATTTGAGAAAAATTCCATACAAAATTTAGGTCATCATCTAATACTATTTCATGCAGACGAATTCCCTCTTCTCCACCCGAAATGTATACCTGCACAAAACACAACAACAAAAAAGAACTAAAAAGAACATAAATCCTTTATTGTATTTTAATTCTGCAGCTCAGCAGGTGCAGTTCGCAGCAGGACCAGAAGTGGCAGCAGGAGCATAGCTATCCGCACAATCCCACACCCCCCTCCATTTTTTTATCCTGGATCACACAAAAGAACTGATGCAAGTTAAGGTATCTTATTAATTATTATACAAAAGACCACCTAAATAATGAACACAAAAAAATATGTAGGTATATAATAAGGACGAAGCAGGAACATAATGGTCTGTAGATGGAAGGAATATCCTTTGAAGTTTATGTGCACAACATAGAACCAAAGGATATAGGATACTCCATGTGGACTAGAGGCACCAGAGAGAGAGAGAGAGAGAGATAGAGACAGAATGAGTCATTGGACGGCATTCCAGGTTTCATCAGACAAAAAGAAAAAGTGGCATAGCATAATAATATTGTGCAGCAAAAGCGTCCTTGCTGCAGTGTTAATTATGTGCTGAACTAATTTTTGCGTCCTTTTCTGTATTTTTTTTTCTTTGAAGCATGCCATTGCACTGTACACCAATGTATATGCAGCAAGGATATAACCTGTCATGGTTGGCCGCGTCGCGTCGATCCCAAATTGGCTGGGAATTTTCTTATTAAAAAGTTTCCTAGAGAACACTAAAAGAAATCCCCATAATTAGTTGGTTCACCATTATTTAATTTGCGTTTAACATTGTGAGCATATTAAATACACTTTTTCATGCGAGAGGCAGAGATTGGCAAGGACTACGGACTGCAAGGACATCCAGAATTAAAGCCAACGCCAGCGCCAGAGACACCCAACTAGACCAGATGGGGTCTGTCAAAACCACAATATACTGCAGAGGGTTGTATAATGTATATACGCATATTTTATTCCAGTCATCACATCATCCATCAATTAACTATTTGTGCTAAATAATTTGACAGCAAAAGAAAAAAGAAACAAAAAAAGCAAAACTACAATGATTTGACGCAGTGACGCATATGATGCGAATTGACTTAATTTGATTATGTACACGAATTATGCTTAGGGATTTGGATTAGCGTCAAGTTAAATATTGTCCGTTTGATTAATTTTTCACCGTCCGTTGGTTTTACTGCATATAACTTTGTTTGGTATTGAACTGTGACCATTTAACATTTACCATTGACCAATAATTAAGATGTAAAGTTTACTACATTTTTGACCAAGAAATTCAAGCGATTTTCTTGAAGAAGATTGGTTTTTGGAGAAACAATTACATTGGTCGACAAAATTACGTTTTTATTTCTGTTGCGCAAACAAAACACTTCTTATTCAAAGGATTGAGATGTCCTCAATTCGAATCTTGACATTAGTTTTTCTATCAAATCGGGTTTTAAAAATGTGCCCCTTTAAAAACAACCAAAAACGGGGATTTTAAGGGTAAGCTAAACCCCAAAATGTCTAACTACAATTTTAACCGTTTTAGTATTCAACTTTGTTTATGAAAATTCTCATTATTTAAGAGTTTTTTGTTGCCTCTACATATATGAAATTTTAAATTTTTTTTTCGAATTTTGAAAAGTTATATCTCAAAAACCTGACGTGATACTTTCATTTTTAAGTTGGATTTGAGTTAAGGCTACTAAAATCCATTGGAATAGTGCAATTTTAATGCCAGGAAGATAAACCTTGTCGAAAATCATTAATGGAAAAATTCAACGAATTCTATTCAAAAGATACAAACTGGTCTTAAAACTAATCGGGCTGAAATCATAGGTCTTACTCAAAAGGTTTTACCAGTCTTATCAAAAGAAGAATACTTAAAACGGTTTTTAGTGACGATGTAAAGATTCAAATATGTGGTTAATTCACAAAAATTAATCTTTACATTTAGAGGAAATGCTCTATTAGAGAAAAGTTATTTCTTCAAGCATCAATTTTTTCAAAGCATGAAATCTTTAAAAATGTCTAAGTTCATATTAGAAAAAGATCTTAAGTTTTCAATTCCACGAGAATATTTTACATTCCCGTTGAAGATCCCCATATATGTACAACTTGAAAGCTGGACAAAAATTTAATTAGAAAAACAACAAAGTAGATGAGAAGTGTCTAATAGGAAATCGTTGACGAATAAAATAAAAATATTCGGATACAAAACAGACCCCTGAGGCATACCATCATTTGTTTTATGAGAATCAAACTTCATACAAATTATGTACGAGTACGTTTATTATTAAACTCTGAAAAGTAGTTTCTAGTTCAATTAACGAAGAATTCTGTCAACTTATTTGGAAATATCAAGCGACTTTAGTTGATAAATAATTACAAATAAAGTGATTTCAAATCACTTAAAGTTTTCGTGCAAACTAAAACGTAGTATTTTCAATACCAATTATTTTATCAATTGAGTTGTCAATTGCTTGTTAGATTTTAAAATTTATCAACTATCAATAATTGACACTAACAATAGGGGTGAAAGTAATTTTGTGTTATTACAAGAAATGTAAAATAAGTTTATTAAAAGACTTTTGATATTTTTAAAGCACTTCATATAGGGTGTTTTTCTCTAAGACAATTTAAAGATTTGTTTAACTTGCTAAGATGGAAACAAGGAACGGCCATTAAAAAGCTTTCAGACTTTAAAATAGTTCTCAAGTTAATAGGTTACTAATTTTTTTCTAGAAGGGACATTGGAGAAATTGGAGGATAGTCAAAATTGGAAAAAAAATGCTTTTCCCCTAAGAAGGCTGGACAAATGATGTTTCTTATCACTCAAAGGGAAAGCTGTTTTGCGAGCATACAATCGAAGTCAGCGTATTCGTGCACTCGTATATTGAAATCTTTTTAAAACTGTTTGAGTGCAGTATTCAAGAACACTAAGAGTAATGAAACCTTCTGTAGCAGCTGTAACTGAAATTAACTTTATCAAGTAATTTTTTGTTTTGATTTTTATTCATGCAAAATTTAAGTTCGCCAAAATAAACGAAACAGGTCTTTCTAGCTTTTTTGAACATATAACGGTGTAATTCAATAGGAATTATTAAGACAGTTCCTGTTGGCTTTCTTGATTAGCCATATTTATTTAAGGAAAATTGTTGGTACGTAAAATTTGCAGATTTGCAAGCATACTGGAAATTAGGGTGAATAAAGTTTTCCCCTCGAGAAATGGTGAACATTTAAATCAGGAAAATTTAATATTGGTTTTTATATAACTCAAATACAATTTAATACCTTTGTACCTTTAGTCAAGAGATTTCTATCCGACAGATGTGCCTAATGAATACAGGTTTTCTATTTCAAATGGAGGTCATTTGGTTAATTTTCCAATTCTAAATAATTTGATAAGCACTTCATTTAAAGATAAAGTTTACTTTAAAATGACTCCTTAAATAAAGGCGTTAAAGTTAAGCGTAATTTAATAGTTACTTAATAGCAAACAACTTAATTTGGTCTTTTAAATGTCCTTGGTTCAATAAAAGGTTTAAGAAATCGGAGAATGCTAAAAAACAAGCCTTTAATGGGATCTAAAGCATGGGGTAAGGCCAAAGATATTATTCATCTTCTACAGCTGAGAAGACGGTTTGATTTTTTTAATTAGTTTTTCTTATTCAAGAGAAAGTTCAGTTGACTGAAACATAAAATATAATTCCAGATCTTTTTGGATTTTTTTTAAAACTCCTAACGCAAAAGCTCTACATTCCCTAGTTCTATAGAGCTTGACGTTGAATGCTCCTATGATACCAAAGCAATATGCAAATTGCTCCCAAATTGTTTTCAATCAAACTACAATGTGGACGTTATATCCAACATACATTTAATTGATATAATGGTACTTATTATATAGTACCATACATAAAGTTAAGTATTAATGATCAATCTTTTATTATTGAGGTATTATCAGGCCTGCCTCAGAGTAGTCATTTAGGGTCTCATTTTCAACTTATTCGTCAATAACGTTAAAGATTATTTAAAATTTGCAAATTGTTTAATGAAGATTTGAAAACATATTCTCCAATATATACGATGTTCAAATGGTAGACATGTGCATTCAAGAGGACACAAGCGTCCACAGGTTTTTTCTCAAAAACCACCTCTGTCTATCAACTCCTACTCTCACCTCCCCGTGGTGAACATCGGGTGCCTAGTACCTCTACTGGAGATTGGGTTCAAACCTCAGTGGAAAGTTGTTGGGGGCAGCAAACGAGAGAGGGGGGGAGAGGTGTTTCCACTTAGGCACCTCTCCTTATCCAGACGGCAGCGGACGAATTCTCGAGATGGAATCAACGGTGGCGTCTACAGTTCCAGTAAGGTTGAACTACTTAGTGAACACCTTATAGGGCTTCTACGACTTATTCGGAGCCCAGGTCTATAAGGAGCGGTTTATCCGGCTCCCCGTCCTTGGAGTTATACTAAGGATCTGGCCCTCCAGGTTAGGGGTTGTGCCGTCGGGGTGACTTCCTGACCACGTACAAATTTTATAGTTGCGAAGCACCAACAAGCCTCGGATACGGACGGATTCACTGTTAGTTAAGGACTTTGTCTACCTAGGTACCGCTATAAACACAGACAACGACACCAGCGCTGAAATCAAACGAAGAATAACTCTTGGAAATCGCTGCTTCTTTGGACTTAGAAGGCAATTGAGAAGTAAAGTCCTCTCTCGAGCATCTAAAATCACCATCTATAAGACACTCATCATCCCGGTTCTCATTTATGGCGCTGAGGCCTGGACCCTGTCAAAGAAAGATGAGAACGTCTTAGGATGCTTCGAGAGGAAAATTCTTCGTGTGATTTTTGGTCCCGTACGTATAGATGGAGAATGGAGGAGAAGATATAACGACGAACTGTACGGGCTGTACAGCGACACTGACCTAGTTAGCAGAATAAAAGTCCAACGGCTTAGATGGCTGGGTCATGTAGAGCGAATGGACATCAACGCTCCAGCCCGGAAGGTCTTCGAATCCAATCCCGAGGGACGGCGCAGTAGAGGAAGACCGCGACTCAGGTGGCGCACTCAGGTGGGTGAGGACCTCAACCAACTTGGCGTGCGAAACTGGAGACAGCTAGCTAGGGACCGAGCTGGCTGGAGACGCATGTTGGTTGAGGCCCAGGTCCGCCCCGGACTGTAGCGCCACCTTAAGTAAGTAAGTATATTCAAGAAATATTAAGAGCATTTCGTTCATCATTTAAGTTGAAACTCAGTCTTGGTTATGAAAGTCCTTCAGTGGCAAGTTAAATAAAAGACCTTCGTATCATTTTTGACACAAAGTTATCTTTTTCGGAACACTTTAATTCCATATACGAGTACAACATACTTGTATTCATAGATAGCTATATTTTGAAAACCATTAACATATCTTTAATAATACCGATATTGAAATATTGTAGCGTCGTTTAGTCACCTGTTTTTTAAAACTTGTCTTGTGACAAGATTGAAAATGTTCAAAAAAGATTCACGCGTTTTGCTCTGAGGAACTTAGGGTAGTCGAAAGGCTTACACGTATTTTGTATGAACTTTTAATAGACGTTACTCAGTGGAGTTGAAATGCATGGTGTCGCATTGTCGATGCAACTAATAATAAAAGTTAGACGACATAATTGTGATTGTTTAAAATGACACCTTTCGAGCACGTTTTCACATTGTCTATAGAGTTTAAATAATTAGCTTTGATATTTTAAACAACTTATTGAAAATTAAGTTTCTTTTCTCAAGGGACACTCATTAAACTGTGCCTACGAGTAGTCATATATTGATTAAGAACTAATTTGAAATCAATTGGAGTATAAAGTTTCTAAGCTTTCACGAATTTCAAATACATACATATATGCATATTTCGAGGACATTAATGTTAAAATGACATCAACGCGCAAAACTAATGCACACCTGATGATGTTTGTAGCACTAGGTATATAAGGTACATTATTACGTGTTGGTCGAATATACTAATAAATAAGGACAATTAGCGACATTATAGGCACATGCGGTATTTGGCTAAAAGTGGTGACGATGCCATACGATGCAATGGGGTGACTCGCAAAAACGACCAAAAAATAAATGAAAAACGGATGTGTTCGTCCTGTCGTCATATACATACATACATACATAGCTCTGGTACTAATTATTATCCGGCTCACGCATTAAATTCAATTGCCAGCCAGAGGATTGACACATTTGGCAGGGTTTGAGGAGTCAGAAGTGTGTTGTGTGTCGCTGAAAATGGTGCACCTTATGTGCTCTACCACAAAAAACAGCAGCGGCAGGCGAGCATCAGAGAGTCCTTAATTAAAAGTGACTGGCAAAAGTCTGCTAGAAGTGCACCTTTATACATATATACCTCTGCATGCGTCTACAACTCTTTTGCAGTAGAGCAGGAAAAACAGGATACGTTTGGGAAAGTGTACTGTTCCTTGTTTTTTGTGTTCCTGAATCAGGATATTGCAATGACGATAATTGGCCCAATTAGATACACGCTGAAATTTTATGCAGAAACACTGCATAAGAACAGAAAAACTGCTTTGGGGCACATATGTATTTGAAAAACACGTATGGAAGGAAAATATATATATATTTATGCTACAAAAGTCTACTTTATGGAAGCAAAACCTTGTGTTAAGCTAGCTGAAACTATGGTTTTGTGGCAAGAACAGCCGCCATCACCCATCACCATATTATACCATCATTTCTCTATCCATAACAAAATACCTGCAGTTTTTGAGATTAATGATTGCATTTCGTTATAACTATGCGCTGCCAAAACTAAATTGACTTGAATATCCTTTTTGGAGGGGTGGAAGGAGGGAGGGTGGTTTGGTCTCTGGAAATTCTAGCCATCCTTGTGTGAGTAGTATAGGGCGTGTTTAATTCATTTTCGGAAGCAAGCGAGATACTGCGGTTGTATATCAGAGTCAAACGCGTTTATATATGAGAACGAGAAAAGCTTTAATGTGTCCTTCATTCATGTGAACCCCAAATGATGCCTGCCACTGCTTCACCACACATCACGAAAACGACGTACGGCCGACGACGCGGCGTGTGAAATAAGGCGTGCCTCATGTGAGTGGTATTGGAAAATTGCATTCGAATGGCATTGATGGACGTGCTTCGTCGTCGTCGTCGGTTAGGAGCGAACCATTAAGTTGGCAATATAAAATTATTTTCTTTAAACTTTCTTTTTAAAGGGTGGTGACTTGTTTATTTATTTTTTAAGAGCTTATAAAATAAACTTGGGACATTTTTTAGCATTATTTTTTAACCCAAAAGTTTTATCGATGTCAATTCAATGATTACGACAAGGCCTAGACCTATGACCTAGAAGACATGGCACTGCCCGAATTGAAGCAAATATGTAACGCATTCCTGAAAGTGTTGCGAAGGTTCTAGTCAACTCGGTGTGTCTCCTAGTTCATTGCGAAAAGTTCTAAGAACCAAATTGCAGTGCCTTACAAAATTCAATTGTGACAAAAAATACAGCCAGAAGATCCTCGAGAATAGCACGGTGACAAAATAATTTCCAAAAATTCAGAACTTAATTGGCCTCCAAGTTCTACGAACTGGGTTTTTAAGAAATCATTGGTTTTTATCATTAAAACCAGTGGAAATTTGTTGATAAGTTGGTTATAGCTTTCATTGAAAATTGCTGGGCACAAATTTTTTGACTGGAATCAGATATTTCCTGATAGAAAGATTGTCGTTACACGGGAAACGAGATTGTAAGATTTGTTCAGATCGAATTGATTTGGTCATCCGTCTTCCGGAGAAAATTTATAAAGGCTGATGAGTAAGCATAGTCCAAAACAACAAACTTAACATTCGAAAGCGGATCAGAATTTTTAGACAAGAGAAGTCCGGTTAAACGTAATACCTACATTCTTTGCAGTCTCGAGATTTTCTATTGTAGCCCTTTCTACTTAAATTTCCGGAAACTGATAATAGTCGAGGTTTTTTTTTGAAAAAATAATGCACTTAGACTTGAAAGGGTTCAGAAAATCCCGTTATTCTAAGGGAAATTTGAATAGTTATAAAAAAAATAAATTGGGTGGCGCAACAGTCCGTTGAGAACTAGGGCCTAGTGACTTACAACTCTCAACCATTCCTGTGTGCGAGTAGTGTTGTCAGAGATGGAGGGGGCCTACAGTTTTATGCCGAATCAAAACGGCTAATTTTGAGAAAGCACTTTTCATGACAAGAATTACTCTTGGAGAATTTGTCAATTCCTCGCAAGAGGCAGTACCCATGAAAAAAACTTTAGATGGCATAGGCAGGGATCGAACCCACGACCTCTGGCATGTTAGTCCAACGCACTAACCATCATGCCACGGGTACTACAAAGGGTGATTTTTTAGCTATTATCTTTTTGGCAACACTGGCACTGGTTTAAACAGCTGCTGCACGTTTCGTGTTTTGTTTCACTGTCAAACATCTTCAGTTTGGGCTATAATTTAGCCATGAATCGTCTTTCAAACCTACAACGCTTGCAAATTATTGAATTTTATTATCAAAATGCGGGCTCTGTTAAGAAAATTCATCGCGCACTTCTTCCAGCGAGCGACGAAGCTCTTTTTTGGATCAATTGGTACGTAAATAAGCAGAATTTACGATTTTGGAGCAAATTTCAGCCAGAAGCATTTCAAGAGCTACCAATGCATCCAGAAAAAGTCACAGTTTGGTGCGGTTTATGGGCTGGTGGCATCATTGGACCGTACTTCTTCAAAGATGATGCGAATCGTAACGTAACTGTGAATGGTGAGCGCTACCGTGAGATGATATCCAATTTTTTTTTGCCCAAAATGCAAGAGCTTGAATTGCATGACATGTGGTTTCAATAAGACGGTGCCACATGCCACACAGCACGCGCAACAATGGACTTATTGAGACGCGAGTTCGGTGAACATTTTATTTAACGTTTGGGACCGGTCAATTGCCCGCCTAGATCGTGCGATTTAACGCCTTTAGAATATTTTATGTGGGGCTACGCATTGGAAGACAACAATGAAGCATATATTCGTGAGATACCGGCCGAAATGTTGGAAAGATTATGCCAAAATTGGACCAAGGGGATGGAACATTTGAGGTGCAGTCAAGGTCAACATTTGAACGAAATAATCTTCAAACATTAAATTATATGGACCGTACTATCGATTCAAATAAAGATTGTATGCATTTTTCTGAATTTTATGTGTTATTTTGAAAAACTTTCCTATAGCTTTCAAAAAATCACAATTAAGTTCAATTTCCGGAAACTGATAATAGTCAAGAGGTTTTTTTAAAAAAAATAATGCACCTAGACTTGGAAGGGTTCAGAAGAGTCCGTTATTCTTAGTACAATTTGAAATGTTATGCAAGTCATTATCGATGACACAATTGTTAACTTGTCCAAGAGAACAACTTTTATACATTTGAACGTTCGCGTCGTCACCATATTATTTGAACGAAGATTCAGAAACTGTTTGAGGGAGTTCATTAATAAAGAGGGAAAAAAGAAGAGGACCGACAATCGAGTATTGCAGAAAAATCCTCGTATTGAGTATTGAGGAGAAAATTTTGAAAGATAATCATTTAACTTGCTTGCTTCCGACCTTTTAAATATGAGTTAATCACTTGAACTACAGTTTTTGAAAAACAAAGATAAGAGTGATCAACTGTGTCAAGGGCTTTAGAAAAGTCCAAAAGAACCACAAAAGTTATATTATCTGCTGTCTAAAGCAAATCTTATGTCTTCGGTATTGTTACTCAGAACTGTACCTTAAAACCGGACTATTTTGGAGACTTTTGCGAAAATAAAAATTTATTTGCTTTTGAGAAATTTTTTCAAAAACCTTTGACAAGAAACGAAGTATGGAAATAAAGTCTAAGATCTTCACTTCCTAAACTTTTCTTAACTGGTATTATTTTTGACAACTTCCACTGATTAGAGAAAACTCTAGTTGTAAGAATGGCGTTAAAAGTGTTGTTGAAAGTATGGGCAGTATTGCCTCAAAGAAAATTTGTTGGATTTTATCAATACCCATAGCACAAGACCTTATAAAAGCTATTATCACTCTAAATAAGGAAGTCACTTTCGACCCACCCTGAACTTATTTGTACGGTAATGCGTAAATTTCGATACAAAAAAGACTGAACTTCACTAGAGCTCAAAAAGAGTCCTTTTTTTGCTTCAAGAGGCTAACGGCAAACAAAAATAACCTTCCTCAAAATTACCTATTACTGTGGGCATATTACACGTTTCAAAGGTTTTATAATGCACCTATTTCTCTATGAGAGAGAGAGAAAAAGAGGGTTGAATGGGGCGATAGTGCACCATTAGGTGATGTCCTTTTTTTTTGTACTTTATGCGCTTCCCACCATCAAAAGCCTGCTGTGCTTCACAAGTGTAAAAGTGCAGGATGTCTTCCTGATGCAATATATGGCAAAAGCCCACATATGGGACAAGAAGGATATTCCAGATGAAAGGGGGACCAAAGAGAAGGGAGGAAGAAAAAAGAGAGAACGAAAAACGAGAGGAATATAAGGTATAAGTTGTTTTGCATGTCCTTGAAGTTTGTTTTCATATTGCACTCTCTTCCTTCCTGGTATGTGATGATGTAAACTACATAAGGGTTTATAAAAGACTCGAGTGCATAATAAGGACGATAGGGCATAAAATGCTTTTAAGCCTGTTCTTCTGTTCTTGTTGTTGTTGTTGTTTTTGTTTGTTGTAGTTTTTCTTTTTTTCTTTTTTGTTGCTCCTTTAACACTTGGTGACTACAACGACGATGACGACTAGGAACAGGGAGGTCCTGCCAAGCTAAGTAGACGAGTATGACGACGACTATAAGCACCGGAACATATAACAAGATCCTTACAAACTCTGCACAGTGTACCGGGTTAAGCAGTAAGGTAGGTAGGTAGGTAGGTAGGTTAGGTCTAAGGTAGATTCGGTATACCAGGAATAATATTGCACACCCAGTTAAGTGGAAGTACTATATCGTTGTTCTTTTTCCGTTCTTTTTCTTTGTATTTTCCAACTTAGTACATGCGAGTATTTTGTAGTGTATATGAATATGTAGGTATTATTATAGGTCTCTAGAAACATGGTGCGAAATACTGCGCCAATTTGGTAAGGCACAGGAAAAAGGCTTTATGTGATACCTCAAAACAATTAAATATACGTCCCTATACATAATCTTATACCGTGTACAACATGAACCCTATACCATTTACCTTCATACAAAGGCGAAGAAGAAGAAAACGGAAAAAATGCGATTCAGGATTCAGGCAGGAGTAGAAAACCATTTTCTATCCGGTACTTTATGCTTTGAATGTGTGTATAAACAAAGTCTTTTAAGCCTTAGAAATAACAGCTGTAGGGTTTACCATGACCACCTACCTTAAGCTGTCTGTGTGGTGTTAATTAACGATAATAGCACAGTAAACTTGGTAAAGTTTTTTTTTTGTGTTTCCAGAAAACGAAGGTATTTTTGAAATTATCTTGAACTTTACTTCCTATTTTTTTTTGGATAAATATAGTAATATTACTCAATTTAAATCGCTATGGACTGTTGCTAAGGATAATTTACAAACGTACCTAATCACAAGACTCACAACTTTGGCAGAAGTTTGAAGCCTTTTGAATTAGTCTTTATTCATATGTTTGTATGGTGAAATATCTTATTGATTCTTAAAAGGGTTTCCAATGAGAGATGTGAATAGCTTGTTATTTGGCTAGCTGTCACTTCTGAGAGGAGAAAAGCCAATACAAAAGAGAACTATTCTTCCATTGTTTTTGTGAATTGTATTTTAAATGCATTGACTATTTTTCAACATTTAGTGCAATGCTTTTCGTCCTGAAATGATAGCTGTCACCTTTTGACATATGACAAGTAAAAATTACATCTTTACCAAAAATTAAACGATAATGCACATTTGAACAACAATTGGCTTGATAGTTCGTTAAAACTTTTCTTCATTTCTGAAATATTTTCTAATTTAACAATTATGTCACTTTTTAACTTTGAAAGACATTTTGTATATTGTGCGCGCATTTAAGGGATTATGATTAAACACAGTGCGAGCAATTAAAAAGGGAGGATAGAAATAGAAAGGGGATACCGATGCACATTAGTTTTGAATGTCAGCTCTTTGAATTGAATGAGAAAGGAAATATTGAGCCTGGTAAAGCGTTCAACATTCGTGTAGTGCAGCTAAAGAAAGAATCTCTGTACTTAACAGTACGTCTAAAATGGGGATCAAACTGATGAGCATTTACAGAAGTACGACTATAGGGTAGAATTGTTTAGGGGGGGGGGGGGTTAATGCAAATGGGGCAAAGACCTTGCAACGGCGGTGTTGAAGAATAGTAAATGTTTCAGTAAGAAAACGGTCGGCTATCATTCTTAGAGTTCTGTTTTCAATTATATTTCAATGAGTCAAGTAAGTTATGGGGCCAACAGCCCAGATATGGGAGTTATACTTCAGTTTTGGATGAATAAAAGCTTAACTAATTGAAGGCAGTTTAGAAAGGGTAAAAAACTTCTTGCATTGTCGGTGAAAAACTAAACACCTATAGAAGAATTTTTGGCGACTTCAAATATGTGCTCCAGGAAAGTTGGTAAGTGATGCACATACCTTGAACTGAAAGCTGTTTAGTCTTCTTGATCCAAGTACCAGCCATAAATAGTGACATTGAGAAGGGCTACGGTTTTGCGACAGTAGACAGAATTCGGTTTTCGAAGCATTAAATTGTACATATTTTTTGATTCCCCATTGGACAATGCTGTCAAGATTAGAACTTAATGAGCAAATCATACGCTGCCGTTGATATTCCACATCCGAAGGACAAGGATGAGAATCTTAAAACGAATATAAAAAGCTGAGCGAAACAATTAAGTGATTAAGAAGTTTCAGACAGTAGATCATTTACAAAAATAAGGAAGAGTATCTGAGACAAAA
This sequence comes from Eupeodes luniger, assembly GCA_951509635.1. Classification (NCBI taxonomy): domain Eukaryota; kingdom Metazoa; phylum Arthropoda; class Insecta; order Diptera; family Syrphidae; genus Eupeodes; species Eupeodes luniger. Next base: position 294,564,858 of record OX608073.1, on the reverse strand, counting down.
CGGAGCTTTGTGGCATACCACCGTTTATCAGATGTGAACCCATCGAATACTACTTGAATTGAACGATCCGAAAGGTGATTTCTAACCCAACAAAGAAGAGATTCATCAATACCAAAAGCACGAATTTCCGATAAGAGAGCTTGATGCCGGTCATTAAGAACCTTTCGTTCTTTAAGATATATTCTGAATATTGACGGAAATTTTAGAATTTTTTGATGATTCTTCAATTAAATTTCCAATAGGTTTTCATACGTTGAAAGTGGATAATTAATGATTTTTGTTTTCTGCTTCTTAATTGATTTTCTGTAAACTTCAGTTTTGTGTAAAATTAACAATTTAATGGTCAAAACAGAAATCTGCATCCACCATATAAATATTTTGTGGATGTGATTCTTCAACGATCAACAAGAACATCATCAAAAGTGACAGCAACAGCATTTAAATTTTTATTGTGAGCTTTTTCATTTTTTTGTTTTATTTTCTTTCACCTCCAAACAATCGTTCTATAGTTGATTTCCAGTTTTGAATGTTTTAAAGGACTGTGTATTTATTTCCTAGACAGTTAGAATTTCTGTCATGTCTTCGAAATATGACAACTTATTGTATGACATGGAAAATAAAATCTCGTCGTTCTATTCGTTCTCTTACCCCAAAAAAAAAAGAATGGATATTTTTATCAATTATTTCCAATGACATTGTAAAAACAAAACAAAAGAAAAGGAGTTCAGCAAAATTTTTGAAATGTCTGCTAAAAATAAAATAAAATTATTATTCTATGCTTCAAAAACATAAAGCTATATGTAGGTACATATAAAAATATGAGAGTACTGTAGGTAGAAAACATAGCAAGTTATCTTCGTAGTTGACGTCGTCGTAGTCAAACACATTCAAAAGATGCAAGAAATAAACTTTAACAGCACTGCCATAAAACAAGGATAACGAGAAAAAAGTAGGAAAAAGAAAAACAATCACTTTCTTGTTTTTCTTAAGTCTTGTCTTTGTGTCATAGACCGCGAAGTAGCGTTTCATTTTAAGAAAAAAATGATTTTATCTCGAAATATCCTTAAATTTACAAATCCTTAAAGAATTAAATTTTAAATTCTTAGAAAAATCGTATTTAATCATGTTAAGATATTTAAACTTGGATTTTGAAACTACTCTTTTAAATATAAACTGCTCTCATTTAGCAACAAAATTAATGTTTCTTCAATGTTGCTTCAAATGAATGATCCTATCTTTCGATATGCAAATCTGTTCCTGCCACTTGGAAAGCTTTCGGATTAATTCTAACTTTCTTTGAAGTTAAAAATATTCGTTATCGAAAATTCATACGTAACTTTTGACTGATTTTGTTCTATTTTATTTCTTTGGGGGTCTGGAACTCAATAAGTGCCTCTTAAGAGACTATATCACTAATTCTTTAAGAAACTAAAAACTATAACTATTACTACTATTTATGATGTATTTTTGGTCTTAGGGGTATGACCAGATGTCCATAAATAGTTTTTATGAAAAGGCTTAAGATAAAGTAACTTCAATTTGATTTAACACCTTTTGAAGTTTGGGTCGATTTAGGTAAACTGTAGCACAGAAGAAATAAACACAGCATAAGATTCAATTTTTATATTTTCAACTTCTTGACGCATATTTTCGTAGAAGTTTTTTTTTAAATTCGAACCCTTAAAAGTTTAGAAAAGCCCACATAACCTAAGTCTTTAGTGCCCCCAACGTTTATTCAATGGGTTATTAGTAGACTACCAAAGCCCTGAGGGTTCCGGTTCCGGTTGACACTGCATGCCATCCTCAAAATGTGTGAAATACGTAGCTTAGAAAGTACATAAATGTCTATGGTCAAATGAAGTTTTAGTTTTTGTGTCCTTGTTGCCTTGAGTTGACTCTAGGGACATATTTCCGATTAAATTATAACAAATTTAAGTATTGAAAGGTACCAAAGGCCAAGAAATTTGTCTTAAAATTATGCAACTTCATTAAGTTTACGGTTTTAATTTACGTCTTTGAAATTTTGTTACTTGGAAGAAACCGGATTACTTTTAGAAACCCTAATATTAAAGGAGTTTAGAAGAGGTTCAATTTTCATCGTTTTCAAATGTTGTAAAATGACTGAATTTATTGTTGGAACGTCAAAATGATTTAATGACAACAAACTTTGGACATGTACGTGGAATTCTAGCTCTCTTAATAAACCAAGTGCAGCCGAACAATTAGCGGAGGCCCTAGACTACTATAATGCAGATATTACCACAATCCAGGAAATGCGATGGGATAAGCCGGGAAGAAAGAGGATGAAAAACTGCGATATTTACTTTAGTGACTGTTACCGAGAAAGCCAAGAACGCCTATTTGGAAACTAGTCTTGAGCTATAGGTGCATTGACCAGCTCCTCGTGACCATCCGCATCAAGGCTAAATTCGGAAACATTAGCCTTATATGCGCACACGCCCCCACAAAGAGAACAGCGATGATATTATATTCGAGTTCTTCGACAAAACAGTGCCCTAGAACAGTGCCTTAACTACTATATCAAAAACGCCTTTTCCACACCTCAACATCAACAAAGGAACTTGAAGGTCTCCAGACCAATCTACGGTCAACCAGATTGCCATATTCATGGATGCCCGAACTTTCTGAGGACCTAACATCGACTCGGACCACAACTTTGCTGTAGCCAAGGTAGCACTTTGGGTTTCCAGAATTAAGGCAAAACAGGCAGGTGCAGAGAGAAGATACAATGTTGAACAGCAAGAGATTTCCGTGTTCCTCTTCGACCTTGTCATAAGTAACCTATCTCGAGATCTCTGCCGCGAGCACAATATATCGAGAACCAGTGGCAACATTGCCAAGACACAATCAGAGAAGCCGCTTCTGATGTGATGGGTTTCAAACAGCTACTTGCAAGAAACCCCTGGTTTGATGAGAAATGTCGACAGGCAAATGCAGCCAAACAACAGGCACGCAAAGCGGCGCTGCATAAAAGGACGAGAGCTGCTCACGACCTCTATGAGCAGAAGAGAAGAGAGAAACACTGACTTCTCAGAAGCAAAAAGAGAGAGCATGAGAATATTGCGGTTGAAGATGGTGATAGGTTTAAAAGCAGAAATGAGGTTCCGAAGTTATATGAGCAGGTGGAACGAAATTCAGAAGTACATAAGCCTAGAAAAAAAGGCTGCAAAGATGAAAGAGCAAAAATCAAAGTAAATCATAGGATATGAAAGGACCACTTCTGAAGACTGTATAGCGGTGACCATTCAATATAGACCACGAAAACCAACAAACCCGTCTTCCCGACTTTTTTTTATAAGGGTCCGCAACAATATAAGGGTCTCAACTATTCCGGTGTGCGAGTAATGTTGTCAGGAATGGAGATGACCTACAGTTTTAAGCCGAATCCGAACGGCTAATTTGAGAAAGCACTTTTCATGACAAGAATTACTCTTGGAGAATTTGTCAATGGCAGGGATCGAACCGAAGAGCTCTAGTATGATAGTTCAACGCACTAACCATCATGCCACGGGCACTACCGTCTTCCCGGCTTAGACGAAGTAAAGACTGCCATATCAATGCTGAAGTCTAACAAAGCCGCTGGAGCAGATGGCCTGAGCTTTTCCAAGCAGCTAGAGATAATTTAGTTACGAGCATGTATCAACTTATTTGTAAAATATGGTCAAAGGAAAGCATACCCAATAAATGGAAGCTTTAAATTTTAAACCCTCTAAACTGCACCAAAAACTTGACTTGATATAAATTTTAAAATATTTAAGCCCTTTTTTGTTGCAAGTGGTAATTGTATTTACTTAGCGACAATCGTTTACCAGATTTTAAGTGTAATAAACAAGTAAGACAAGTTAAGTCAAATGTTATAGTTATTAAACTGTGCTCAAAAAGGTAAAGGCTTTTAAGTGGACTTAAGTGGATTTAACTATTTATCCTTTTTTTTATAATATTCTGTCTTTTTTAACTTCATTGATACTCGTAAATATTTTAAAGCAAGAAAGCTATGGCCTTTTGTAAAATAGCTTAAGTAATTCGTAGGGTTTTGCAAAATGTATAACAACTTAAGTAGAGAATACTTCGTCTTATGTATCAATTTATTTTATTTATCAGATAAAAGGAAGAAATGAAATGATTTTGAGAGTTTTTATGTTCGATATTGATCAATCAAAGTAAAATCGCTTATGTCAACTAAAGATATTTTTACAACAAAACTTTTCTTCCACGAAAGTCAAACAAAACATTTATAAATGTATTTTACTATTTACTGATCATTGTATACGTACATAAAAGCAAAATTACGGAAAATTGTGTCTTCGTATCCTTTTCAATTTGTTGCAAGTTTAAAATTAAGAGCTTTTACCTTTTGAACATAATAACGTAACTCCTATAATAGTTTATACTTTTGCTCCTTTTAATGGGGTCTGTTTCGGTTTGTGGTTCTTAATGTCTCGAATAACATTTGGCAGAATTATAAAGATATGTAGTACAAATATCTGACGATTCTAGTAATCAAATGACGTATCTTATAGGGAATCTGTGACCCTAATGTTCTTTTGGAAGGCTTCCAAATTCAATACAGGGAATTTCTGACCCTTATGTTCTTTTGGAAGACTTCCAAATTCTAAAAAAAAAAATTGATTTTAGTAAGTTACACTTTTCTTGGAGGTTTTTGGCCCCCTCACCAATCGGCCCCAACGGTCCCCAATTCTGAGGACGTGATTTGATTTAAATTTCATATTTTAGCCTGTTTAGGGGCTATAGGATGTTAGTATAAGAAAGGTATAGAAATACAAACATTGTTGTTATCAAGTATTGTAACTTTTACGTATATTAAAGTTTTATGTTTCTGTTTTTGGAGTGATCTGTGGCCAGTTATGGCTTGGAAATATTTCGACTTTGGAAGAATTTTTTTAATTTGAATTCCGTTAGATAGTACAAAAATCCCTATATGATGATTTTGGGTCAATGTCTTTTGGTGGGCTTTTGGAAAAGACATTTGCAACATTTGTCTCCCATACTATGTTTATTCGACTTAGTGTGAAAGAATAAAGCAAATAATAAAACCAAAAGAACTTTGTACTACTTTACCACACCACACCACATCATCATCATTTTGTTGGCGGCTTCGTAAATTCACCGCACAACCATTTTGTTTTTGTTTTTTTATAAAGTTATGACATTTTGTGGCGCAAGTGATTTTCTATTTTGTTGTTTCGTCCTTTCAGCTGTCATCTATTTCTATCATGCTGTGCGTTATTATTATTATTGTTTTTTTTTTTTCTTGGAGCTAAAAATAACGAAATAGGAGAAGAACCAAGGACGACGAACACGACGACTTTAATGTGAAGATGGTTAAAAACAACCTAATAGCAATAAAAAATAACGGTTAAGGTGTTTTTCTTACCGACATACATATATTGAAGTATTAAACAAAGTTCTAGGAATGTATAAATAAATGCGGAAAAAAAGTTAAATTATTATTTTTCTACCTTAAGAATATAAAACAATATATCGCATAATGTCCTGATCCTGATACAAGGATACAAAGAATGTAATATGAGAGGAGCTGTAAAATATAAACGAATGATTTGCATGTCTCAAAGCAAAAAGCTTATTATCCTTGTGCCATAAAATTGTTTGTTGTATTTGTGTAGATAAAACAATGAGCTTGTAAGAAATGAGCTTATATGAATGTTCAAAGGAACATATAGGAACATAATAATAATAAGCAGCTGAGAAACAATTTTATGTCTATGAGTGTGTTTTTTTCAGGATTATGAAAATGTGAGTCACTCAGAGAGACTTTATCGGAGACTTTTAAACGTCTAAACGACTTCTTCCACTTTGGCAAAATTGTTATATTGTTACAATCTTTTTCTTTGGTCATGTTGCAGAATAGGATAATTATGTTTATAGTGCTTAACGAAAACACACACCGAAGGACGAAAATCTCCCACCATTCATGGTCTTTTAACTAACGTAAAATCACAAAGCAACAAAAGTACCTTCAAAGAAACTACAAAAACTAAATGTAACGAAATCAAGGATAACCATAAACTTGGTGTTTTTGAATGACGATTATATCATTTTCCAAAATACGTACATATATAGATACAAACGAAAATGAAGCACTTACCCAATAGAGTTATGTATGGCATCTTATTTATATCAAAGTGATCAGGAGCACAGGCATCTTCAAGTCTAGACGCTTGTTTTCCAGTTTGGATTTCAATCACATGAGTATCACGACGATAGAATATCATACACATGAATCCTGATTGACTGTAAAAGGAATAAAAAAGAAAGAAAAACATAAATAAGTAAAAGAATATAAATCACACAAATATATTGTAATAAAAAGAATTTTGATAATAATAAAAATGAGAATGAGAAAAAAGCTCACAAAGAGGCTCCAGAGGATTATGGGTGTTTTTCGAGTGGAGGGTGTGCGTGTGGGTGGTGGTTTTGAGTATCCTTGAGAGAGAAAGTTTTGAATTTATATTTTCAGTAATGCGATGACTTTTATTATTTGGTATAATTTATCGAATAAGTTATAGTAAATGGGGTTCTGGGAAAAGATTTTATATTCAATTGAATTAATTAAGAAATGGAGCGTTATGTGATAATAAATAAGCACAAGTTTAGTTTTTTTAACTAAAAAAAATCTCTGACTGTTTACATATATGCTTCGCGGTGGCCATCTAATGTGAAGTTATACGTTTTTTAACACTGACAGCTGTTTCTCTATAGAAATTTTGTCAGAAAGTCTGTATGATACACACGAAATGAGTCTCGCTTTAAGTTTGAATAATTTTGAGAAAAAGGGGACCCTTTAAACTAACATAGGAATCAATCTCCTTAACATCGCTTTTAAAATCTTCTCTGCCGTAATATGTGAACGTCTAAAGCCCCTCACCAACAACCTGATAGGTTCTTTCCAGTATGGTTTTAGAACAGGAAAGTATACAGTCGATCAAATATTCACATTACGACTGATCCTGAAGAAAAGCCAAGAACATCAAATCGACACCCACCATCTTTTCATCGATTTCAAGGCCGCATTTGACAGCATCTAAAGCGAGGAACTGTATTTTTTTTGGTTTTTTTTTTAATAATTAACGGGCACTCAAGGGGTTATTAATACCCTTAACATTTTTAAAGTTTAAATACAGTGCGAGCTTTAGGAAAATAGTCTTAAAGTTTTGAATATCAAAATGATAAGGAATAACAGAGTTGGGTAAAGCATTCCACATTCTCGATGTGCGGTTAAAAAAAGAATCTCTATACTTGACAGTACGTCCGAAATTGAGCTCAAGGTTAAACTGATGTTCATTCCTAGAAGTACGAGTATTATGGCTGAATTGTTTGAACACTGTTTATAAAAATATCGGGAGAGCAATGTCAAGTTTTGGGATCCCTGTCAAACTAGTCCGTTTGTGCAGGATAAATTTTGGAAACAACCAAACAAGGTGATTTCTCTAAACTTCGTCCTTGAAAGAATAATGCAGAGCTCCCACGACAACAGCAGAAGCATGTCCAATTACTGGCATATGCTGCTGACATTGAAATAATCGGAAGAATTCTGCGTAATGCCAATAGGGCCTTTGTAAGTATTGACACAGAGGCGGAAAAATGGGATTAGCGGTAACATGAACTGCAACACTGATGCACGTCTTTTCAAAACGTCACCATTGACAGACGTAATTTTGAAGTAGTTAAGTACTCTTTCTACCTAGTCTCTGCTATGAACATGGAAAACAACACTAGTGGTAAGATCAAAGGAAGAATTATTCTTGTTAACCACTGTTTCCTTGGGCTTAGAAAACAATTGAATAGCAAAGCCCTCTCTCAAGGAACTTAAAGGTAGACAAGAAGACCTCAATCATCAAGACATAAGCAGATGCAAGCACCATATGTCGTTTCGAGAGAAAAATTCTTCGAGTGATCTACGGTCCAGTATGCATAGAAGGTGAGTGGAAGAGAAGATGGAACGACGAAAACGACGAAAATCAGCGGATCAGGTGAAATGCGCAACTGGAGACACCTAGCTAGGGGCCGAGCTATATGGAGAAGTTTCTAGGGTGAGGTCTTATAGTTCATACAGGACTGTAGCGACACCTTAAGTAAGTAAGTTATGTTAATATTGAAAACCTATTTAAAAAGTACCCTGAGTAGAATTCTGTACCCAGATTTCAGATAATTCACGACTATCTTCTTCCTTATCGTTCAGCCTTAAAGAAATTTGAATTGGTTAACGATTTATTATCTTTTTTGACAGGCGCTATGTTAACAAACAAAACTGTCGAGAAGGACAGATTGTTGCTTCTGGAATGTTGGCATAACTACACCAGTTTTATTGAACAAAAAAGGCTGGGAACAGTGTTTTTAACTGAACTGAAGACCCAAAGTCTCCAAATTAAACACTTGGATGACCTCCGATTCATAGATTCACTACAATCCCTCTTGACGATGGCGATGTCTATTGGTCGTCTTTAAGCTGTAATTTAATCACATTCGACTTATTTTTGCAGGGAATCATTCAGGTTCGAAACCAATATCAAGGTCTTAGAAAATTGAAATGACAGAATGCAGTACTGGAAAGCCAGACGATGCAGCCACTTCAACTTCAAAAATTATAAAAATTGTTTTGCCACAGTTCGCAAAGCTAAAACACTTATGGGTCGTCCTTTTTTGACCTAGGTTTGTTAATTCTTCGTCGATACTTTCACGCACAAATCGGGTGGAATTTATCCGATGGCAACGATTGTGTTGTCTTTGAGGTCGGCCGCGGTGGTTTGCGGATAATTCGTATCGAACTGCGACTTAAGAAAGCCCCAAAAGAAAAAGTCCAAATAGGTCAAATCACACGATCTTGGTGGCCAATTCACGTCGCTTTGGGGTGATATAACCATGCTATGGAACCGCTCACGCAGAAAAACGATTTTTCCGGAGTTATGTGGTACTTAGTGCCTTTCTGTTACAACTTCGGTGTACATATCATCCAATTCGGAACACAAGAAGTTGGTGATAATTGATCTATAGCGATCGCCGTTGATGGTGATGGCCTGGTCAGCATCATTTTCGAAGAACTACGGACCGATGATTCCCAAACCCAAAACCCACACCAAACATTAACTTTATTTGGATGCATTAGAACATCGAGAATCTCGCTTCTTAACGTACCCATTCATCCAAAAATAGGACTCATCGCTATAGATGATTTTTCGACCAATAACGCGCGAAGAACCTTTTGATAATACAGTTTTATCATTTGCACGAGCTGTAACTTGCCATGATGATTTGTCTTTAGTGACTTATTAAGAAAAAATATTTTGACAGAAAGGTAAAGAAACAATATGGCCGCCATGAACTGTCAAAATCAACTCGAAACCCTTGGCAACCCTTTAAAAAAGTGATTGTTTAAAAGACTCTCTATCCCCAACGTGTTACTGTTTGGTGGAGTTTTTGGGCTAGCGGGCGGTGTGATTTGACGACAATGATTTTTATATCCATATTTGTACGATAATAGCTTTCAAAAAGACAGCACTACTGCGTGTAAATTGCAAATTTTGCACGAAAACACCTTAAGACTTTTTACTTTGGGGCCATGTGAGGGGCAAGAGTTATGTCAATGCTTCACAATAGATTCAACCATTAAGAACGGAATTCCTACCGAATGTAGTTGAATTCACCACCAGCGTTTTCAATGATCGATCTTATTATGGAGATTGATGATAAATGAAAACATGATTGAAAAATTATCAAGAAAAGTTTCTTTTTTTCAAATATTTTCAAATAAGGAGTTCTTCTTTATTTTCAGAAATTTTAAAATAGTAAGAATATAAATATTTCTATAATACAAGGGTCATCAGTCTTCTTGAATGAAATTTTATTTCACAATCACTAAAGAAATCATCTCAACTTGTTGAAAAATAACTGCATTCAAAAACTTGTAAAAGAAAAAAAAAAAAAAACGTCAACAGCTTTGTTTACTTATATGCGATGTTATGAAAGTTATTTTCTTTTTTAATGTTACTTCCTCAAAAGTATTTCTTTGACAATCTTTTATATTTTGAAATTGCAATGCGACACATCACACTCCAACTCAATGCAGCAAATGATAAAAAAGTTCTTAAGAAAAAATAAAACCACAAACAACTCGACAGCAGCGCCATCAAACTCTCTAAGTACTCAAAGGGTCTTTTTTGCTTTTATGTATATTTTTGTTCTGTTCTTCTTCTTCGTCAAGTAAGAAATAAAAATAAAAAAAACTTTAAAATCACTTACCACCCTGTTGTATAGTGCACAACGGCCATCATCTCGGTAGCAGTTTGCTTATTGATTTGTTCACAAAGCGCCCTTGTCTCCATGTATCCATTTGGTTTGATGATGTGCATTGACCCGTCACTGAAAAAAATGACAGAAAAGAAAAGTTTTTTATTTTTATTTTTTATTAAAAAATGAATAAAATTGGAAACAATATATAAAAAAAAAGATAAAATAGCAATGACTTTTATATATGTATATGCGGAGTTGTAGTTCACCTCCTAAACTAACCAACCAACTTCTATACCAAACAACAACAGCGCCCTCTGTTCTGTCATAAATTCTCTTTAACTTTCTATACTTGTAGAGTACATGTTCTCTATCAATTGTTTTGTGATATTTTTCTTTTAGATTTGTTGGTAAAGAATAAGAACGCAAAAAGCCTGTTTTGTTGTTTAGGTATACACAAGCGAACAAGGATTGAAGACTAAAAATACACAACCCCAAAGAGATGATGATGATGGATGCGGACTGAGTACTAAGTACACTAAGAAAATTGATTCTGATATAAATATCAGCAAAAAAAAGTAAAGATAGTCAATTTTATTCTTTATTCCAAAATTCCAAAATATTAGATATTTTTAATTTTTCAACCCATTTTTGGTCAAAGAACAGTGTACTGTATTAATTTTGGAAAACTGTTAGAACTGTTAGAAGTCACAATCGAGCCAAGTTCAAGCACCAACACAACGCCTTAGTGTTTAAAATTCTTACAAAGTTCAATTACAATTCTTCTTTAAAGAACAATTCTTTTGAAATTTTCAGTTTTTAGAGTACATATCTTTTGTACTTGTATTTGAAAAATTAACATTATAAGGGGGTTTTTGTATGAAATTTTTATACTCGCAGTTTAGGCAGCTGCTTGCCGAATTTACAATTGAACATTAGAACATTATATTACATTTAAAAAGAAAGTACATTAGGACATAAATTGAGATTGACCGTTATATAAAAGTACTCCTTGATATTTACAATATTCTCAGAGTACAAGTACAATAATTCATTACGCAGTAGGTAAAATTCTTTTGTGCAGTACAATTCTTTCGAACTTGTATTAGAAATCTCTGAGTTTTGTACGATAACTACGGAAGTGCGTTAAGGAAAAAAAGAATGAATGGTTAAGTCATACGACAAGTACAACTTTTTGATTTTTGAAAATATTACTGTAAAAGCACCATTCAATTCAGTTCAATTCATATTTTGAGTACTGACACTATTCTTTAGTGGTACTCGTACTAAATAAAAGCAAGTCGTAAGTATATGTACTTTAAAAATTAAGAACCAAGGAATTTTTCTTGAATTATCTTATAAATATAGTTTCTTTGCAATTTTGATAACACTTCCATTATCACTTTATATGACTTTTATTGTGTTTATTGAAGCAATAGAAAGAAATCCCAAAAATCAACTAATGAGTGAGTAACTAAAATAAGTTACAGTTCTTTTATTATTGGCATTGTGTAAATTGTACAGAATTAATTTAAGAAAGTAAAAAGAATAGAACAATAAACATTATAAATGGAAAAGTCAGTTTGTTTGTTTGCTTGTTTGTTTGTCCGTACTTAACATCGCAACAGAGCAATATTATCACATGATTTTTTTGTGTGGACGTAGTTACGAGGCTGGCGGTTGTCTTTTACAACTCATTCCACAAGATCCGCCGGTGACACTCATAATAAAATATATATTCATTCAATACATCTTTTTTTAGAACACCAATTAGAAGCATATCATAAGGTACTGCCTACTTTTGGGTCTATTTTCGTTGCCTATTATTAGGCCGGTGTGCCTTCAAATAAGCTGCAATTAAAACCAGGCGTGGCAATAATGCTTATGCGAAATTTAGATGCCACTCGATTACTTAACGAAACAGGTCTTCGTGTCACACAACTTGGGCGAAACATAGTTAGTTTTAATATCAGCAGTGTTAGCTGCTGGTTAATGTTTCTTTAAAAGAATGTACTGATTAAGTACTTGGAAAAAGTTGAAGAGTGCCTTAGAGAAACTGCTCAAGCTATTTAGGTACTTAATTATGCCTTACTTGGTAATTTTAACGATGAATTTATGAACATGTGTCAACTTCCAACCAAGTAATGTCTTTTTGTGTTTAATCAAAATAGTAAACTGATAGAGTGCTAGGAAATAGTTTACAGATGCTAAAGAAGTGCTTCTCCAGCTATTCACGTACATAAGTACGTGATATTTGCTACTTGTGGCAAAATACTTAAAAAGAACTGATACTTGGCTCTTTTATGTACCATTTGAAGAAAACTACTATCAAACAGAACTGAAAAGTACTGTACTATTTTAGGAACTCAGTAGTGTTTTTTTTGTATATTTTGCATCAAGGGGTTATACAAAGTGGAAGTAAATAGAAAGGGAGGACAGGATTAGAACGAAAATACCGATACACATTATTTTTGAATGTCTGCACTTGTAATGAGTGGAAAATATTGAGCCTGGTAAAGGGTTCCACATTCGTGTAGTGAGGCTGAAGAAAGAATTCCTATACCTAACACAACCTCCAAAATTGGGACCAAGAGAAAAGTGATGAGAAGTACAGGCATTACTGATAAATTGTTTGAGGCGAGGAATACAATTTACTATTTCACTAGAACATTGTTTGTGAAAATATCGATAAAACAATTACATGCATGAGATCTTGTGACGGTGTTCAAGAAAAGTAAATGTCTCAGTAACGAAACAATCATAATCATAAGACTCACGTACGTTATTGGTGCACCAGCCCAAATATCAGAAGGCGTAAAAAACTTCTTGCATTGTAGGAGGAAACTTCAACACTTAGTAGAATTTTCTCGATGTCAAATATGTGATCACTCTACAAGAGATGGTGTGAAAGCTGTCCTCGAAGCAAGTACCATAAATGGATAGTTCTCGAAGCATTAAATTCTACACGGTTTTTGATTTCCCATTGGACAACTCTGTCAAGATGAGGATTTAATGAACTTATCATACGCTGCTGTTGGTAGTCCACATCCGAAAGACAAGGATGAGAATTTGAAAACGAATATGAAAATCTGAGGGAACTGCCATCAGCGAAACAATTTAGTGTGTTTCAGACAGTAGATCATTTACAAAAATAAGGAAGAGTTTCGGAGACAGAACCCGTCCAATACTACTTGAATTAAACGATAATGATCCGAAAAGTAGTTTCTACCCCAACAAAGAAGAGATTCATCAATACCAAAGGCACGAATTTTTGAAAAGAGAGTTTAATGTCAAATTTGAGAAAATACATTTGAAATATCAACTGCAATAATTTTACTTTCTCCAAAACTATGTTAAGATTTGTTCCTTTGTTCGGTGAGATAAACCATGAGATCACCAGTCTACATTTTGCTAGGAAAGCCATGCTGCCAGTCAATAAGAAGCTTTCGTTCATTACTAGTCTGATAATTGTGCTTATAAAGCATGTAGCTGTATTTTCAAGTATTTCCGTACCAGAATACAGTATCTGTTATTAAAATAGTAGTAGCTTTTTCCATTTTTATAAAAAGTGATTACTTCTAAGTACATACTTGTCAAGTGCTTTCAAACATTGCTTAAGGTGATTAATTTACTTAGGAAAGCGAAACTTGGTGTTTGTGACGATGAACACAAACAATATTGACATTTGGCTGTTTTATGTACAAATATCAAAGAACTGTAACAAAGTCCTCTACAAGGATAAAATATTATCAACCTAGAATCTTAATACTTGAACCAATAGTTGAAGTATGAGTACAACATTTTTGTTCAGTGTAATTGCTGATACTATCAATAGTTAGTTGTTTTAAGGGTTTGCGGTCGTCCTGCAGGAGTATCTCTATGTTTTGATGCAAATGTACACAAACAAAATAGAAAAATGTACTCTATTGTTCTAAATTGCATTCTATTGATTTATCTATCTTCTATATTTCTGTGTGCAACCATCGGCATCGGCATCGTTTGTTTTCTCAATATACATGAAATACCGCAAAGAAAATAAATTTATCGTCAGTCATTGCGGATGTATACGATATCTTTTTGTGTTTTATACACCGCTATTCTAAGGATCATTTCGCAATAATTTAGATATTTCCAAAAAAACCGCATATTTTCGTGAGAAAATAGAAACAAAAGTCCTTAATCTTTTTTTATTTTCTTGGGATACAAAACAAATTCCCTTAAATAATAAATTTTTCAACTAAGACGATTCTCTGATCGAAATTTATGTATTCTCAAAAATATCAAAAACAAAATTCCTGAATTGGTAGAAACATTTAATTTTTCGTTGTTATCCTTCTCGTCTTTTTTTTCTGTTGTTTTTATTTTTCTTGCCCAAGCAAGCAACAGCCCCCCTAAAGCCTTTTCATACAGGTGGATTTAGACATACATATATGAGGTTGAATGGTGTTTTAACACACACATAGAAAGACAAACAACCCTTAAAAAAACCTTGTTTGCAAAACGTATTTTAAATTTTTGCAGCCTCAATGCAAAAATGGCTAAGCTCTAAATTGGATTTTCAGCCTGGGAAAAAACATAGAAAGCAATTATAGGGAAAGGATTTTTTCGAATTTATGCTTGTTCCCAAAAAAATATAAAATAAAATAAACAAAAATAAGCTCGATTGACTAAGCAATGGTGCATAAGCATACATATGTTTATGTATAAAGGTGGGCAATATTAAACAGCAGGTTTTTGTTTTTATTTTTTTAATTTGAAACATTTTTAAATTTGTTTTTCAAAAACAAAACAAAAAAAAAAAACAAATTTATATTTATTGATAAACGAGCTTGTTTATTTAAGAATACACAATTTTTTAAAAAGGCAACGAAATAAAGAAGCAGGTAAATGTAGGTATAGGTAAGCTAGGCTAGGCTATAGGCTACAGACTAGAGGCATATTCAGAAGCACACTGATATACAAACAATAGGTTGGTATATTTAACAAAGCTTAAAGGATTATTTTTTAGAGTTACATGATGGGAGAATTTTAAAATGTAATTTTCAGAAGTGGAATTGAAATGTTTTTATTTATTTTTTGAAAATATTTTGTTCGCTAATTTCACATGGTGAAAAACAAAAACACATAAGTTATCATAACAGAAGGCCTGAACAGACCATCACATCAGTAAAATGTAGTGATTACATTTGAAGAGGTTTGTAGATGTTGGGAAAAAGGATTACTTTGTAATTTTTAAAATAAGATATTTTAAAAACGAAATTCAATATGCCTGTTGTTTATTGATTAAAACATATAGAAAGATTTTTAGAGTAAAGAGAGGACTTATAAGTAGGAGCTGGATTTAGTTGCGTAAATTGGTTTTTAATTTTAAGTTTTTTCGACTTCAACAGGAGAATTTTGTTAGCGGGTTTTGTCTTTGGACATCATTGATTCGATGATGAAGAATATCTAAGAAAGCCTTGATTGATTGAAAATTGCAAATTTTGTATAGTTTTTTCAACTTTGAACGCCCTTTTAAATGTTTGTTTTGTGTTTATATATTTTTATTTACTTATTATTGAACTTAAAGTTCAAGATTTTTTCCACAAAACTGTTACAATTTTTAAATATTGAAATGCTTATATTATTGAATTTCTACTAAAACAATATAATACTATAATATAATAGTTCTGAGTTAACAGCTTTTTAAGAATTTGAGTAAGATGTCAACACGATTATATTAATGTTTGAATGAAAACACAGCCATTGAAAACAAATTTCCTTAGTTTAATGATGGTCTTCCTCATTTCTTTCAATTCTCCTGTCTTATTTTTTTTAAATTATCCTTATCTCAAGGACCATTTTCATAAATATCACCTTCCCCGAAAGGGAAGGTGATAAACTATCGACCTAATGTTAGACTTTCTTCTTATACCTCAAACATTTTTGAAAGCATTCTGTATGAACTCGTCAGAATTTTTCGTGTGTCTCTAATCACCCGAGCACATCACTGTTTCTTATAATAGATTTTTCACCACAATCCTTGTAGAGTTAAGAGTTTGTTTCTTTCACTCTAAAAGCCTTTGAATACGGGAATAAAGTTGATATAGTCTCCACTGACTTCAGCAAAGCGTTTTAAATAATTTCTAATAATATTATAGTCTTCAAACTCTCTTCTATAGGTTTTGAACATCTTTTCATGAAATGAATAACTTCGTGCTTTGAGAATCGTAAATGTCTGATTTCGATCCGCACTTTCCAATCGTATTTTAGCCTTTACTGGTGTACCCCAAGGTAGTCATTAAGGCCCTATTCTTTTTATCCTTGCAATTAACGTCATTCAAAATTTTCAAAACTCTCTTTACGCTGATGATACGAAATTTTTCAAAATCATTGAAGATCATGAAGACATATCTCTCGTTTAAACAGATCTTGACAATTTTTTAAACTGGTGTACCAAAAATTGCTTAGAACTCAATTTTTACAAATGACATACGATAAAATTTTTGCACAAACGTATTAAAATAGGTCCCCTTCATTACTATCTTCATTTTTATCTACATATAGTAGAAAACATAAGGGATCTCGGCCTTTTATGTGACCTTGAACTGAAATTTCTACTTCACATTGATGAAATAGTTAAGGCTAACTCTGCATTAGGTTTTGTCTGCACTAGGGTTTTTTCTAGAAGAGAAAGAGAAGAATAAAAAGCACCAAACGAAGAATTCTTCATTTTGCACTTCAATTTCAGAAAATCCTTTGATTTTTGACCGTGATCGCCTCTATTTGTTAAACCTGAACTCATTACAGGAGCTTAGAAAAATTGCTGACATTCTTTTTATACATCGGCTTCTCTCTGGTTCAGTTGATAACACAATCCATAACACGATTTTTTTTATTAACAATAACACCTGTAATCTGAAAAACCCCTGCCTCTTCTATTAACCAACACACCTCATCACCTATGGCTTTTACGAGCCTCTGACCTGTATACTTCCATTGGTCAATTCGAATTCATTTGATTTCAATATTAGCACCTACATATTACCTCAAACTCCTTTTGACTTCTCCCACTCATAGTTAAAAGTTTACATTTAAATTAGTTTATAAGTTATACTTAGAGCTTGAAAAATGCGAAATAAATGGGGCTTAAACCTTCTACTAAAATTTTTGACATTTAAATCAAATCTCTGAAATAATAAGCACTCGAAACCATTTTGAAATACGTACATATGTTGTGAAACTTGTTTCGAACAAACGGATAACTTGAGATTTTCGAGGTCTAAAAAAGTTTTCAAGTACCATAAATCTAAATCAAGTACCATTATGATCTAGACTGTCGTAGCTCCAATCAGTACTAAAACACTTTAAAGGTATTTCATTTTCTCTGTATAGGTAGAAAAGTGTTTTATTATTCTATTCATACAAAATTCTGGTGTGCCCCAAGGTTCCATTTTGTCTCCGAATCTCTTTCTTTTTTTTTTTGCTGAAGAAAATACTGTGCGCTTGTGATATGCGCATTCCTTAATTTACATTGCTGCTCTTAAATCGAACTGTTGCGAATGATAAGTTTATACTACTTGCAACATGGAATCATCTTAAGATTAAAGAAACATTTCAGAAACATTCGAAAAACGTTTCAGAAAAAAAGAAATGCATTTCTGAAATGTTTTACAAATTGAATTTTTTCCTAATTTATATCAACTTATCTATCGATATATGAGCCGTTTATTTTGAAAGTGGCATAAGTCACTTTTTTTTTAAGTCGAGATATTTAAGATATTTGTTATACCGTTAATTACCAATACTTCTCTCGAAGAAATCTCAATAGTTCTCAACTTATTGAGTGCAAATTTTTAAAAAATGAAAAGATACCGTTCAATTGTATTTAGTGTTCCCATTAACTCGATTTTTTTGAAAAAGTGACTTATGCCACTTTGAAAATAAACGGCTCATATATACTAACAGGTCTTAACTTTTTTTTACTTGCGACATATAGAAACTATATGGCAAGTTTTGCATTCGTAAAAAAATTCGAACTCGAGATTTTAATCAAATATGATATTACGATGGTAGAGAAGTCGACAAAAGTGGGTCCCGCAATTCCGTCCGGTCTGTTTTGTCTGTCTGTCCACGCTCCTACAACCTAAAGCACTGGGTCGATTGAGTTCAAAGTTGGAAGTTAAGGTTTTAAGCAGATTCGCGTTAGGCGTTTTTTAAATTTTTTTTTTAAGATCAAAACTAACAGTGGCCCACATACAATTTTTTTGGTCAAAACAAATTCAAATTTTCTCAAAAACAAACCGATAGATTTCTTTTAAATTTTCTCTAATTTTTTTTTCTTAACTATATTTACAATCACTAAACAACTGCATAACAAAAATATTTTTAAGAAAAATGGAAAATTTGTTATAAAAAAATTAATTTAAATAAAACCGGTCCAACGATTTTCAAACAAAAAAATTGAAAAATTGCGGTTTTTTTGACAAATCAAATGTCATTTATATCTTTGAAGACAAACTTATTTTACAGGTATATTTTTAAATCTTATATACATAGGTACTTTTTTAACCAGACTCTTTGCATACAGGAGCAAGTTCGTGCAACCCAGTCATGCATTTTATTTGTATATGTATATGTAGCAAAGTGTTATAATATTCTAACATTCCAAATTCTGGTGTGCCTCAAGGTTCCATTTTGTTTCCGAATCTCTTCCTTATGTCATATTCCTTCCCTAATTTACATGGCTACTCTTAAATCGATATTTAACTCCAATGGCTACGTATGAAAAGGTTATACTACTTGCAACAAGATATCATCTAAAGGTGCGTACAGATTAAAGAAACATTTTTGAAAAATTTCAGAAACATTCAAAAAACGTTTCAGAAACAAATAAACATTTCTGAAATGTTCAATTTTTTCCTAATTTATATCAACTTATCTATCGATATATTTACTAACAGGTCTCAACTTTTTTTCCTTTTAAACACAAATAGAAAATTGAATTTAATTATAATTATTTTAATACTGATCCCACATTAATAAGCTTTATATTTTGATTATTTAATTATCAGTCATTTAATTTAAGCTTCTAAAATTTATATTCATACATATAAAATGTAAATTCAGTAATTACATTAAAAATAATAACGCAATGCTTTTTCAATTTATCAATACATCAATATAAATATGATAAAAGGACAGCTTGAAATTAGATGAATATAAAACCAAAAAAAAAATAAATTATATTATTGAATCTTGTTGACATATGCCACAGGGTGACCAAAATTCACCCAATTCAACAAAATCAATTTTTCGTAAGCCACCGAAGGACATGGTTCGAACTCAATTCCTTAAATTTCTTCCAGCGAAAAGTGACAATTCCAAATTAAAAAAATATCCAATAATCATATTATTAATTCAGAATTAGATCAAAAGTGGATATTTATAGCACTTTTATAGCACTTCAAAAAACTATTAGTTTTATGACACACTCTGCGTTTGATATTTGGAAAAACTAAAACCGTAAAAAAATCTATATTCCTCTGTTAAATCGAATTAAATAATGGAAATGGATTCTCGCTAATTACCTAACAAAAAGGTATAGAGTTTTAGTCATCCTAAAACCTACACATGCATATGTGCTTAAAATAGAACGTTTATAATCCATAGGATGACAATTAGGTATATTTATGTAATGGTTACATAAATTCAATTGGAACAAAAGTAACTCAAGTATTTAAAATGCTATAAAAGCCGCACAAATGCTATGTGAACAAACTTATCTATTATGACAAAATGTACAGATATATAATATTGCCAATAATCCTATTAAGGACTCTTTATATTTTTCAATATTGAATTAGTAATGTGAAGTGCATTAGCAAAGTGCCATACTTCACTCTCACTCATTCTACTTACTTTTCCTTTGTCCAGCTTCAGCGAAACAAGCTATTAAATTTTTAGACTGATTGTTGACAATACCTTACTACGGTATGGTACGTAACGATACGAAAAGGATATTATGAACATTATATTGATAAAATTCACTTTTGTTTATAATTAAATTAGAGAACGTTTTAATTTCAAAACTCAATTTACACCTACATTTATGTAAATATCTTTGTATGTATTTATGATGAGAATAGAATAAAACATTTTATTTAATCTGTTCTTTTGCCTTCTATTGTCAAGGACATTTAAATATGTTTTATGTTTTATTTTGTATTTGTTGTTATTGTTGTTTTTGTTGTTATCAAATATAAGATTAATTCAACTTTGTGCAACTTTTGCTTTGTCTTTTGTAAAAGTGCAATTTTCTATTTTATTATATGTCTGAGTCCTTAGGATATGTCATTTCTTTTTAAGGACATACATACAAAAGACAAAAACGATAAAAGTAAAAAGAAATTAGCTTAACCTTGTACAAAGATCTTAGAAGAAAATAAAAAAGGATACAAATTAAAGTTGACAAAATAAAAAGGGAGTGGCAATAAGAAATATTTCACGTAAACATAGCTAACATCACTTTAAAGCTTATTTTTTCGTCCTTGCCTTTTAAGCATAGTGTAGTACCGACGACATAAGATGAAAATGAAATTAATGTGACCATACAAACAACAAGATTTTTACCAAGATATGAAATAAACAATTTGTTTATAAATCTTAGGGATACAAAAAATAAATCCTGCATACAAATACTTTTACAAAAATTGGGAAGGATTTAAGAGGAGAAGACATCGATGTGGATTGGTGTGTAAATTGTTTGAATATCAAATTAATAGGAAAAGAAAGAGTTGGGTATAGGATTCTACATTCTTGATGTACGGCTGAAAAAGAAATGTCTTGAAAGCATTTCCAAAAGTGAGTTCAAGAGTAAATTTTTGGCATTGCTGGAAGTTAAAGCAAATGTGAAATCGTGGTTTTTAAATATTTCTTACTATTACTTCATTTCGATTAAATGTGAATTAAGATGCAAGACTGTTAATTCAAAGACTTTCTAGATAGGCATCTGATTGTTATGAACATTTAAAAATATAAATGGTTTTATGAGGACATTTTGTTGTGACGGAAAAACATAATAGCCAGTTTGTTGTTTATATGTACCGGTTTTCCTCTCTTTCACAAATATTTGTAACTAGCTTTTAACCGCAGCTCTGCCCGCGTGGTAAGAGAACTTCAAAATATCACATAGAGTAATTCCAGCAGCAAGTATGTATACATGAGTTAGTTGGTAAGCTTTCCACAATCAAAAGAAACACAAAGTAATCATAAGTAACGCTGTCTATTGTTAAAATGATGAAGCACGGATTTCATCACCTTTCACCTTTTGAATTAGAATGGTAAGAAAGTCTAATGAGTATGTTATTTTAAAAATCAAGGTCAATACTTCCATTAATTTATGATTTCTCTTTACTAAATTACAAAAATCTTCTGTTAGTGTCACATACCCCTCGGCATCGGTTTTTAATAGTGTTTCAGCATAGTTTCATGCGTTAATGTCATTATAAGAAAGCCCAACGATTGGCAACGATGATGACTTTAAAATCAGGCAGCATCTAATTATATGCTTCTAATGAGTGTTCTTAAAGAAATATATTCAATATCTAATTATAAGTATTACTGGTGGATCTGCTCGAATGAGCTGGAAATGACATATTTTATGGCGGTAAAAAGTAGCTTGAAACACTCTCCAGCCTTGTAACTACATCCACACAAAAAAATCTTGTCATAATATTGCTCCGATGAAACGTGAGGGACGGGCAAACACACAAACAAACAAACAAACAAACTAGCAAGCTGATTTTCTCATTTATAATATTAAAAATATTTTTTTTTCTTTTAACTTTAAAATTTCTTTAAAGTGATTTGTGCTTGGTATCGTTAATTTGTGTATCAATTTTAAAAGACTTTATTTCAAATTACTTGAGTCGAAAATCGACAAAAAAATGCTGTTTCTTTCTAAATATTAAATTTGAAATATTTTCCTTTCAAAGATATTTGGCCGTAGCCAAATTCTTTGAAGCTTTGATATAAAGATATGTGTTTGCCATTTTGCTTTAAAAATGATTTTGAGTAAATTACCGCCCGCCGGGGCTGGATGGAATAAATTATAGCCGAGAAGCCCAATTTTCTACAACATTTTGAGCCGAAGATTCTCTTTCAAGCCGTCAAACCTCTCGGGCTAATCTGCGTAAACACACAAATTCAGCGATGTTAAATTGCACGATCTTGGGTTCACCATCGCCACAGGATCACAATGCGAGATAATGCTCTCATCAAAAGTATCCTTCAAGAAATTGGTGCATGGTGGAGTAAGCCTATTCAAACTTAGGATAAATCAAGTGACAGCTGTCAAAAAGACCGATTCCTAAAAGAGGATTGCTATACAAGTCTAGAAAATACAGATTAAATTATTTTTCGCGAGATTTTTGAGACCAATCAAAATTTTGTACTTTTTTTAAATTCTAAAATTTAAACCCTACATTGATGACAATATTTTGAAAGTCTTTTATGTATGAACATCTTAACAACCTTTTAGATATGGGAAATATCTTCCCAAAAACGACGAATTAATATTCTATGGATATTGTTGTCAAAATAAATACAAATTCTGAATTTTTTTATTTCTGAAAGAAACCCAGAATTGAAAATTCTGCTTTCCAGCTTTCGACATTTTAATTTGATAAAGTTTTTAATCTCTTATACAAAAAGGACCAAAACTGTCCTAAAGAAATAAAATTAAGCTCAAAATCTTCTAAATTAAAAATTAAATTTAAATTGTCACTCTTTTAAGATGTTTGTTTAACTTAATTAATTATTGTGAGATTAAAAAAATATTATGGTCTGGTCACCTCAACTGCTTGTGTTTTTCAACAAAGACTTTTCTTTTCAAACCAACCACATCAAACAACATTGAAAGTACAGAATAATACAAAAACAAGGACACCGAACAAGCATTGTTTTTCTCTCTATTTTTTCTTTTTCGTTTTACAACAACTGATGGTTTGCATTCATTTTCTCTACGAATGTTTTATTTTTATTTTTTCCCTGAGAACATGTCTCACCCACATACATAAACTCCTTCGTATCCTTCGTACTTATTTTAAAGAACACGTATGTAATATATGTATGTCTGTGTATGCTCTACAACTATGGCTCTTGTTCTTTCATTATCAAGGACGAAGGAAGAAACTACTACTGTAAAAAAAAAAAAATTAAAACAACGAAGAAGGTTTAGGTTGACTAAAAACAATAAGTAAAGCTACAATTGACATAAAAAATAGTATAAAATTGATATTTTATAAAAGAATTATAAACAAAAACAACTACAAATAAAGATTTCAAGGACTTAGAAGAAGAAATTTTCAAAACAATTCTTAAAACTTCTTCGTTTTTCTTTCCTTACTTTAAAAATTCTTTTAGTTGTTACTCTAAAGAACTTACCTTAAAAATTGAAATTCAGCACTTGCTAATTTAGAAAAGTCAGAAGTTCTTCGAGTGAATAATTTGTCCTTAAACGACTTTAACACGAACAAACTAATATCACCCTATTCAAAAAAAAAGTATTATACTCCTCTCATATGTCGTCGTCGCAGTTGGAAAAGTAAAACTTTTCCTAGTCATGTGTTTTTCCATTTTTTTCCTACGCCCCCCCCCCTTTTTTTTTTAATATTGCTCAAGAATAACAAGGACGAATTCAAATGTTCATTAAAATTGGAATGTGTGTATGTGTATCTGTGTAAGTTTAGTATTCCGCCCACTGTAACTACAAAACACTGCTGTGCTGTGTTATCTCTTGACAAAAGGAAGAATTTTAATTTGCAGAAGCTTTCAAGGACCTCTTCAATATAAAATGAGGACAATAAAAAAAAAAGAAAAACATAGACAGAGACATACATTTAGGTACATTCAAGAACACACATTTAAACAGAAACTACATTTTCAATAAAAATAGAAATCAAACCGAGACAAAAATAATCACTGATTTATAAATGACGAAGAAAAATACAAACCCACAATCAAGTCGATTATTTCAAAGGATTTTCATATAGATGGTATATTTATTTTATTTAGATGGTCTTTAAGGATCTTTCGTATAATGGCTTAATAACATTCAAGTACAAAAAATATTCTATAAGGAACTTAAGGAACAGATTGAATTGAATTGAAGTCTAATGAGAGGAATAAAGTACAGCAGCACCAACACAACACAACAACACAAAATAAAGTAGATAATGACTTTTTTTTTTATTTTAAGTCTCGTCCTGGATTCATTAGACATTGTAAATCCCTTTCATTAAGTTAAAATACATCGAAGTATTCTCTTTTTTTTCTCTCTGATAGAAAATACAGAAGATGGCACTCGAGATATCCTTTTAAAAGATATAAAAAGTATATAAGCATTTTAAGGAAAAAAAAATAAAATAAAAATATAAAAAGAAATAAGAATTTTTTCGAACTAACAAGGATGCTTGAAGTTTTTCTTTCCTATAAGGATATTTTTTTATTTCTCTGTGCATAGCTATTGAGATGTATCGATCGAGGAGAAAGATGAGCATCCTTTTTAAAATAGTTTTAGTTTTTTTTTGTGCAATTTCTTTCGTTAAAAGTGATTTCTCACCAAGGATCTTTTAATCATTCAAACGATTGAAATAAGCAAACTACGTATTTATTCATAGAGTTTTATAGAAAGATGAAAATCTTGTTAGGAAAATTGGTGAGATGGTGAAGAAGAAGAAGAAGAAGATTTCCATCGTTTGTTGACGTCAGTTTTGTTGTCGATAAAATATCTACATTTCTAGTTATCTGATGGTTAAATTATAGAATACGAGAGATTTGAATAATAAGGGAATTCTGTATTACGATACCTACATAAATATATTTTTTTTTTCAGTTTACAGTATTTTTTTATTATATTGATGAGATTGTAATCTTGAGATGTGAATTTGATATAAGAAGGACGCTGACGGTAGCTGGTTGGTCTTCTCTGTGATGTTGCACTTATGATAAATTGAATTGCGGGTAGACACATCACTTAAAAGGAATTTCCATTAAATAAAACATCGATAAATGGATGCGTTTTAGATATTTAGTAGGAAAAAGTTTTTATTTTTCTTTATTCTTGGTTAACGACTTCTTCAACAAAGAACAACGTTATGAAATACATTGTAAATTTATCTCTTGACAGACAATTTATTAAATCTCTTTTAATACTTTTCGAAACATGCATAGATTATTTCGGCGAAATAGTTAATTTTAAAACTAAAAAACTTTTATAGTTAAAAAAAAAGTACGTATACGCCTAAGTGCACATTCTTGTTTTTTGATTTGCATTTTAAGGTAACTCTTTCAACTGAAAAAAAACTTATATTAAAATTAAAAGAACGTTGAAATGTGTCGATATTTCGGTTGGAAAGATTTGGTTTTGCCATAAAACACGGAAGATAAACGTGTTTTTTTTTTTTAATTTTTCTATCCATTCTGATAACTTAATTTTGGTTCCCTTAAGAACTTGTACTGTAAATGTCCGAATTGTAATTTCAAGAACTCCAATAACTATGCAAAAAGTATGAAATCCAAGCTGCTTTCGAGATATTCCAAAGAATATACCATTTCAGAACAAAGTTTTCCAAAAGACTTTTCATTTTGATATCTTAGAAAGGCGATTATTTTAAAAAAAAATTTCAATGAATGTGTAATCTACACTAATACGAGTATTAAAAATGGGAAAGTCAGTTTGTTTGTTTGTTTGTACATCCTTCACGTCGCAACGGAGCTATATTGTGACATGGTTTTTGGCTTGGAGGTATTTGCGAGGCTGGAGAGTGGTTGAAGCTATTTTTTACTGCAGTAAAATATTTTATTTATAACTCATTATAGCACAGATGCGCTGAATAATTATATAGTCAATATATTCTTTTTATAGAACACTAATTAGTAGAATGTTATTAGGTGCTGCCTGCTTTTGGACTTAAGATCGTTGCCTATCATTAGGCGATTTTTATAATGACATTAAAAAAAGGATATGGATTTTCTTTTACCACGCGGGCACATCTCCGGGTAACAACTAGTTTTACTATAAGAAGGAAGGTATGTCATTACTAATAGCAAACTAATATAAGCCAAATATGTGCTACAAATACGGTTTCAGAACTAAATTAATTTCAAGAATTTTGTTTATAAAAAAAATTGCAAATTTGCAGCTGGTTCGGGGATATATAACTTCAAGAATTCCATCGTTAAGGTCTTGAATCAACTGTGGAGAATTATTATACATCCATACTTATCTTTCATCTAACAACAAATATCAGTATAAAGGTGTTAAATCACATGATCTGGGTGGTCAATTTATTATCAACTCTTCAAGAAATAACACAGCTAGGAATCTTTTCTTGATAAATTGCGATTGTTTCGTTTCTTGTATCACAAGGGATGTAGTCCTGTTTAAAACACATTAACCGTAACAGTTGTACTAGTTTCGGAAGAAGTAAATAGGCTTCATCACTGAAGATGAATTTTTGGTAAAAATAAGAATGTTTTTATGCAATTTCAAGGACCGAATCAACAAAGATACGAATTTTATTTTTGATCAACCGTCTTAGAGATCCTTTGTATAACCAAACTTAAAAATTTTCAAGACCTCAATCCCATAGACTAACGAGGAATTGGCAAAATTAAGCTTCCATGAACGCTACACTATCTTATCCCAACAGCTTGAATTTAAGTCCCGGTTTGACTATCGAGAACGTGATTCACGATGATACAGAAGTAATTTAGTTTTGCAAACTACGACTGTTCAGTATTTTGTTGTGAGTTTTAACAACTCCAATGAGTTGCTTAGTTTTTAATATGTAATGGTGTTATTTTAACATGTCAAATGTCAAAAGATGTCAGCTACCAAAAAAGCGAAGTATTTCAGTAAATACAAAACTCACTCCACATATTTTATGAAAGTCCTGAATTTGTGCTTTATTTGCTGTAGATATCGGAAAAAGCTTTTCCTGAACGTAAGTCCACACAATCATATACTGAAATCTCACTGAAAACATTGGATGATTTTCATTCTACGAATTATAAAACTTTGAAAGATGTCAATGTTTTCAAGTCGAAAAGATGGATAAATTACAATTACTCCAATAGGAAGTTACGAACTAAGTTTGAATAACCTGAACATTTCTACTGGGCTTTATTAAAATATGTGTATATTTAGCTTATTTTATATTGTCTTTATAAAATTACTAGCTGTTACCCGCGGCACAAATGAAGTGAGTTAAGAAACTCTTCTGGCTATTAAGTGCTCTATTCTGAGTCGCTGACATAGTCTATTGACAAATACTCCTTTATATCACCTGAGACTTCATCCAATATGTTTAAATTTGTTTTCAAAACAATATCGTTTCTTGGTGCTAGGATCGTAATTTGACAGAAAAATTGATCGTCATGTTTGTTTTTTTGTAAATCAAGCAAGCACTTGCAATAAGTTCAAAATTAAATTAAATCTTCCGTTAGTGTCACATAGTCTGCAACATCTGTTTTAAACCACCCATCTCCTATTTTTAATAGTGTTTTAGAATAGTTTTATGCATAAATGTGATTATAAGAAACACCTTACGATAGGCAACGATATTAGGTCCAAAAGCATTCAGAACCTAATGATATGCTTCTATTTAGTGTTCTAAAAAAGAATGTCACCAGCAGATCTTCCAAATGAGGTGTAAATGTATTTTACCGAGGTAAAAAGTAGCTTAAAACACTCTAAAGCCTCTTAACTACCTCCACACAAAAAATCATGTCATAATATTGCTCCGTTGTGACGTAAAGCACGAACAAACAAACAAACTCACTTTCTCATTTAAAATATCAGTATAGATAACTTTAAAACCTATAATCCTTAGTAAACGATTTTATTTTAGATATCTATTTTCTAAAATTCATCAAATAACAATATAAATTACAAAATATCTTCCTTCATCGTTCAAAACATGCTCATGTTCATAAATTCCTGAAGCCATTTTGTTTTAAACAATTTTTTAATAATAATATATATATCAATTTTAAGAGCTATCCCCAACCCAACCATTCATCCTCTTGAACAAAATAAAAAAAAACCTGCCTCGCCATTAATCGATTAAAACTCTTAACGTTGTCCGTTCGTTGATATAGAAGGGATTTGAGTAGGGTACGGTGGGGAGAGGGGGTGGTACAGGGGAAGGTGCGGCTGGCGTCGACTGATGTAGTGGCAACACCAGGTGAATAACCGAATCGCTTCACGTTATTTTTCAAATAAATCATAACTTCTCATATATCGAATCCTGAATATAATGGATCCGAAGAGTAAAAAACACAACAACAACAACAACAACAACAACAACACCACATCAACTTTTATAGCGCCATCACACGCATCAAAAATAAAGCTTGTCTACCCTCCGACTCAGGATGGGCCAAAAGCAGGCATCATAAACAAGGACGAGGGAAAAAAAAATTCAATGATTCAATGCTTATCGCTCCAACCCCTAACTAGCACTTCCGCTTATGGGACACCCCCAAACCCCACATGACGACGACGACGACGAGGTGTGGAAGTCGATGTATACGGTGGAGTTGAAACGAAACTCATGTGGGGATTCCTCCAAAAAAAAAAAGAAAACCCCCTTAACTCAAACCATTGCTGCAGATACACCAGATACCAGATACTTCCATTTAGTGTGAAAGGCGTAAAGCATCAGCTACTTCGCTTCTGCTCCTGGCTAACAGGACTGGATGGCGGGATGGCTGGCTTGAAAGTTGGAAGTTGGTGATGCTGGGATGATGGGGTGTGATGGTCGTGTGCATGACACAAAAGTTATTCCCGCTGAAAAATGATAATAAATCATAAAATAAAAACTTTATCTGAAGCAGACATAATTTTTGTATTTATTTTTGTTTTTCAACTCGGGATGGCGCTAACGTTGGTGAGGCCGGATTTTATTCCTTTTATTTTTTAATATTTTTGTTTTTCGAGGAACCAAGTGGAAGGAAGTGTTGTGTGCTCTGCTCTTTTTCTCTGATTCCGATTCTGATCCTGATTCAGAAAATAGGTACACACAATTCCTCTACATAATATTTAAACAAAAGAAAAAAGAAAAATGTGAAGCAAAATCCAACGTCAACATCCGGAGTTGACAAAGGATACGAAAATGCTTTTAGTTTAGTTTTGAAGTTTTTTCTTTTATTTCAATATTCTCTCCTCTCTCTCTCTCCCTCTCTAACAAGGGTGAGCGCAATAATAAAATAAAATATATTTTTGCAAATTCAGCTGAATTGTGAATTTATATTTATTATAATGATTTAGGGAGTTATGTCCTTTTTTTTATTTTTTTCAACTTTTCTACGCCTGCATTGAATGGTTTTTTGGGAATGTTCGAAATGGCTATAAATATGATTTTGCCAATTTAAGAATCGACATTTTCTTCTCTTTTTTTTTGTGTAAAATATTGCTTTACAAAGGTTTTTATTTTGTAAAAAATTGAGGGAGTTTATGTTTTTTTTCATTTTTATTTTTGAAGTTAAGCTATAGTCCTTTTTTGAATGAAATATGTGTGTCGTTCAAAAACTTTTCATTTCGACTTAGGTGAGGTACCTTTACTGTTCTGTTGTATAGCATCAACGGTTTTGAAAAGGGTTTTCCTTTTTTTTCTCTTTTTTGGCAGTTTATTTTAAGTCGCTTTGCGTGTATAGTTATTTTGATACTATGGAAGGTCAATTTTAACGTTTTTATATTTTTTTGGGTTTTCTTCTCTTTTTTTTTTTTTGACGGGAGGGGAAGGAGGCGAGGAATTTATAAAGCTTTGGTTGTAAAAACTAAGTTGTAACAGTTTTCTGTGATGTTAGATAATAATTGACGGATTTTTATTTTTTTTTATCTCGACTTTTTGTTGTGAGGTAAAAAGGATACGATACTGTCAAGTCGTTATGTATAGATAAAGGATTTATTTGAGTTGGGTGTTTAAGAATGATGATTTATTGATAATAACTTTATTAAAGTTTTATAAATATCTTTTCATTGGCGGAAATCCTTTATTTGTACAGTGGTGTTCGCAGTGGGAAAAAGGATTTTAGTCCTTTATTGTGTGGTATAAGTTTATTGAAAAAAGGAAATATTTAGATTTGTTAAGCTTCTTTAAAATCGTAAAGGTTAAGTTCAATTAATAAATGAAGTTATTGGAAGCGTATCGGAATCCCGCTTTTTAAAATCCCGTTTTTAAAAAATCCCGAAAAAGAAGTTTAAAAATCCCGTCTTCTAAAATACCGATTTTTTGAAATCCCGTCTTTTAAAATCCCGCTTATTCAAAATCCCGATCGATTACAATTTCGCTTTTTAAAATCCCGTCAAATCCCGACAATCCCGATTTTTTTTAACAAAATATGTGCATTAAACTTAATAACAATAGGAGTCAAAGGTTTTTATGTTAAATTACTTGACTAAAATAAAATAATATCGTAATTTGTTTTGTTTTACTGAACATAAACATTAATTTTTGTTTACAATATTGACTCTTACACAAAAATATGCATCCTACAGCAAATCTATCTCGCTATAGCGGTTTTACCGTTATCGTTGACTTTGTTAATTGATTAAAGTTTGTTTTAAAAGAATACTACTTTACTTTATATTTGTTAAAGGTAACAATAAAATTAATCCAGAAAAATATATCATTTTTTAATTTGTTTAATTTTTTCCTAATTTCGATTTTGCAATCAAAACTAGTTTTTTTAATTTTAAAAAATCGCGCCATTTTTGAAAATTTAACAACTAGTTTTGATTGCAAAATCGGAATAATAAAAAACGGGATTATAAGAAACGGGATTACAAAATGCGGGATTATAAAAAGCAGGATTATTAAAATCGGGATTTTAAGAAACGGGAATATAAAAACCGGGACATCGAACCCAACCGGAAAGTTATTCTAAAAATTAAAAAAAAAAGAGGCTTGGACGCGACCCACACTAATAACTTCCTATCCGTGTCCGTCTGTAGATTTTTCTAAAACTTCAACAAATGTTTGTATAAGAAATAAAAACTTTAATAATACTTGAGAGTCGAAAACCATTCCTCATCAGTTTCTTGTTTTTGTAGGTTTTCGTGTTTTGTTAAAAAAGTTGTCAATGTTTTGCATATGATAAAATAAATTTGGTTTCAATATCTGTTTTTGTTTCCGACATTTTCAGTCGGAAACACAAGTTTTATCAATGTTAGCAGCATTTTTTGAAAGTTTTTATTTCTTTAAAAAAAATATGGATTGAATTTTTTGTAGAACATTATCTTACGTTAGCAACAAAATTTTGCATAAAATAAAATCAGTTTTGAAATTTTCGAATCGAACAACAGTTTTTACCAACACTGTCAATTGGACTCTTCTAAAAATTGTACCCAATATTGAAAACAATATTTTTCATAAGATACAATTAGTTTGAAGGCAATATCTTTAACTTTTGAAAAGATATTGTAGTCCAAAATTTATTTTTACAAACTTTTAGTAGTTTTCTTTTAGGTTCTTGGTTTTGTAAAAAAAAATTTACTTGGATTTTCATTAAAACCTTTCCAGATGTTAAAAATTTGAATTTTACCGACTTTAAAAAATATTTGCCCATATTCAATACCATAGGTAGGTTGACTAGGTAAAAACAATTAACCTCCTTTGCTCTTCTCAAGCTGGATATCGTAAAGGCCTATCATTAGTGAATAAGCCTATCAACATTGCTAAGCCAGATGTAGACAACAAGCGTTCGAAGCCGTTCACAGAAGCTCTCTACTATATAAACTTTAAAACATCGGTCTTTCATTAAAGTTTCTTAGAATATACAAGCAAATGACCACCAATACTTGTTCTTCTACACGTAATTTCAGCATCACGTCTGAATTTTTTGTCACTACAATAAGTGTTCCCCAAGGATGTGTCTTGGGTCCATTTTTATTTTCTCTATTCATTGATGGTGCAACCAAAATCTTAGGTGGTGGATTGAGAGTGGGTGGCAAACTTATGTACTCGTATAAGGACGCTGCTCTACGCAGACGGACTGATCTTACTTGTTGAATCCCCTTCCTCACCTCAGCTCCTTATTAATTGACTTAAAAGCTATTGCAACCTTTAGGTTCACAAATTAACTGGTCAGTTTAGAATCATGATTTTTTAATCTATAAACAGGAGGACTTTGCTTAAATTAAGTAATATTTTGGTTCAGATCCCATAGAAGTTGTAAAGCAATATAAATATCTTCGGTTTTTTCAGAAGTAGCTTAGATTTGCGTCCCCATATTAAGGAAATGTGTTTGGTATCTAAAAGTTCTATTAATATTATGTAGAGCAAATTCTATAGTTAACAGATTTAGATAGAATTTAAAAAAGGCTTTAAAGGCGATAGAACTATAATCGAACATTTACATCATTAAAACGCCGCCGCAATGTTTCATGCCTTTCTTTGTTTTATCGATATTTTTGCAAACAATGTTCTGTCGAATTAGCCAGTTGCATTTAACCCCTTAAACGATTCAGCCGTAATACTCGCACTTCCAGGAATGCTAATCAGTTTAACCTTGAGCTCAATTTCGGGCGTACTGTCAAGTATAGAGATTCTTTCTTAAATCGCACATCGAGAATGTGGAATGCTTTGGCCAACTCTGCTTTTCCCTCCCAGTTTGATGTTCAGAACTTTAAGACCAATGTGCACTGGTATCTCTTCTTAAATCTTTCCCTATTTTCCTAACGCTCGCACTGTGTTAAAATATAATCCTATAAAGGATACTAATAACCCCTTAAGAGTTCTTAACTCAACGATAAATACCTGTCTTTGCTACGGTTTGTTGAAGAATTTGAAGGAGTGTAAGTCTTCTGTTTCAAAACGTATCTTTAGGCTGCCTTCAACAATACCCCTGTATGCTTTGCATGAAGAATCAGGTACACCACAAATTTATACGAACAAATTGAAAGTGAATACTGACTAGATTGTCAAAGTAGTGTTTCGACCAATCACAAATTTTCAAAAGCAAATAATTATGCATGCTTAGAGATTTAGGCTAATTTTCGAGAATGGTTCGATATCACGGATATTTATGGATTGAATCTCAGTCTTTATAATCAGCAGAGTGAATGCTGGCGTGCAGCATTTTGCAACTGACTGCACTGCCAAGGTGCCAAGGTAGATGATCGTTTGTATCGACAATGCATACAGAACATTGAAACACTTCTTAGATATTATAGTAACTATCTTGCCATTTACCAAATTCGTACGATATTTTAAACAAGAGTTGAATTTTTATGACTTTACCACTTCTTAGATATATGTTCGATTCTACAAGAATTGAGAAAGCTTTACTATCAAAAGAGTTCTTTTAACTTTTTTTTTGAAACCAAGGATATTTTAAATGGCAATGAATGACGGTTAGAAAGTTATTTTGCGAAAATACAATAAGATATCAAAAAAGTTTTATTTGTAATTTCGGTCTTAAGTTTTTTGTTGGCCATAACTTAAAGCCTTACTATTTTTAGTAAATTTGAATTTATTAAAAAAAATACTCGTAACATGTAAGTCTTTTCTGCTTCTTTCGATGTTATTATCTATAAAATACAATTTATTTGAAGTCGATATGTTTTATCCAGATTGGACTTAAAATTCACGTACAAAACACTGACAGTTACATTTTTCTTGGGAACAAAAAGTTATCTTTGATTTTGATTCTTCAATTTATGGTGTTGTTGCTTCAAATACAAGACCATTACTTCGTTCCTAAGAAACAACATTATTACAAAAATAGAAATAAAAAATCCGAAGATAGAATAAAATTCTAATTCCGTTTTATTTCCATTAAAAATGATTTTTCCAATATTTTTTTTCTTTTTCAAACAATAAATAACAAACAAAAATAACAATCCAAAAAATTTCCTCAAACAACTTGAAAATCATGCATAACTTATATTAAAACCACTTCCTGGAAAACCAAAAATAACAAGAAAAAAAAAACATACAAATAAAACATACATAAATAATATTCAAATCAAATTTTTGTGTCAAGTCACGATTCTCTGTCTTGATAAATTTGTAATATGTAAAATATAAAAAAAATTCTCTTGATTTTTATTGACAAAATTTTTGAAGTCTTTTTATAGTAACAAGTAAAAAAGGAGCTTCTTCTACTTCTTTTTCTTTTCTTCACTTGCCCTAGTTTACAACAAAAAAGAAACATATCGTGAACTTTTCAAATTAAATTCCTCAAAAATAAATAAGAAAGCAAAATAAAGAAGAAAATCAACGTTAAACCCAAAACAAAGTAAAACCGATCGTAGTCATGAAATTCGTGACAGTTATAAAGTATCTCAAATTTTTATTGAAGGATACAATATAATTTATATACACATGGAAGTATAACTTCTTCAATCACAGATAAACTTCCCCCGTTTGCAGTGATTTTTGTACAATCCTTTTCCTGAGGAGGTTGTTTATTTAACACTAATGTTAAAAAAAAATCTGACAAGTTAAGGTTTTCAAATTACTTCGGAAATTGGGTCAGTTGAAAATCCAAAAGAGAATTGAAGTATCTCTCGAATTTTTTTTTCTAGTATGAAAGTTACTTTACACTTCTTTTTTGAATAAAATTTACAAAATTTTATACATTTCCTAAATTAAAGGTTTTGAAAAGCGCAGAATAGCTTGAAGTCTTTTTTTTTTAAATACTTTTGCGACAACTTGACGTTTTTGAAAATTAAAGCTGAATATGTTTTATTTTTAGCTGTTTACATTTTTAACTTCAAAGGAGGGCACACTATTCCCTTACTATTTTTCAAGAAATATGTATTTGCGAAATATGATAACCATAACCATAACTTTTGAAATAAATATGTTTCAAATTTTCCAAATAAAAAATGTTTACATTTGCGAAATTTCAAAAATTTTCATTTTTATTAAAATTAACAAAACCTTATATTTTTTTTTTTAAATTTGAAAACTTAGCAAAATTATTTTTCGCAGATTTCACAATTTATTCGATTATTTCTAAGATACCCTAAATTCCACCTTTACCTTTAAATATGTATTTCAGATCAGAATTTAAAAATATGCCCCTTTAAAAATGCTAACAACAATCACAAATGGTGTTTTTAGGTCTTATTTAAAACTAAAAATATCTCTTAACAATAAATTGTAAGATGATTTTGCAAAACACAAATCTTTCTCTTCTAGATACAAATTAAATAACTTTAGGATTTTACTTGGTTTCTGAAAATTTGTTTGACTTTATATGAAATTTTGAGAAAACGTTGGATTTAATGCGTTTATTGTTTCGAAAAATACAATTTTGGAGTTAATTTTTAGTGCTGATTTCGAATCCAAACTTTAATTTAAGCTTTTCTCTCAAGTTTAAAAATACCCGTTTTTCAACATTATTTTTATGTTTTTTTAAAAATATATTTTCACATTTCAACTGAACATGATACATAAACAGTATACAAAGCAATATACATTATCTTGATTATTAACTTGGTAAATTAGAAATAGCTCTATTTTTATTTAAAATCTTTGCCGAAAATCTATACCAATATAATCAATGGGAAAATCAGTTTGTTTGTTTGCGTGTTTGTCCGTGTTTCACGTCGCAACAGAGCAATATTATGACATGATTTTTGGTGTGAAGGTAGTTACAGGGCTGTTGAGTGTCTTAAACTACTTTTTATCACGGAAAAATATCTCATTTCCAGCTAATTTCAGCACATTCAGAGGTAACACTTACATTAATTATATATTCGAAAGTTTTCTTCTGTTTCGGACACTAATTAGTAGCATATCATTAGGTGCTTTCTGCTTTTGGTCCTAAAATCACTGTCTACCATTAGGCGTTTCTTATAATAACATTAACGCTCGATTTTTTTTCTGAAACATTTAAAAATTTTTAAATACCGGTTAAAAACTAATGCTGAGGGCTAAGAAAGATTTTTGTAATTTAGTAATTATTAATTCTGAAGTTATTGCAAGTGTTTACGCTGATCTACAAAATAACATACACACAACGATTAATCGTCTTGACAAATAGCGATTCTAGCACCAAGAACCGATGTTGTTTCGAAAATAAAGTGAAACATATCAGATGAGGTAGCATTTGTCAATAAACACCGTCATGAATTTACAGCAGGACATTTTATACCCAGTAGAGTTTTTAAACTTTTAATTTGAGCTGTTCGGTGTCCCGTCACATAAGCTGCTATTTAGTTATCCTTATGCGAAGTGTAGATGACCCTAGAAATTGTGTTTAAAAAATGTATAGTGTAGTAATTTTATTTTTCACCCAACTGTGTACTTCTATCTTATGTTTTTGTTTCAAAATCAAATCCATACTCAAGACAATTTTTCTTATACAAGTACAAGTATTATACAAAAGCAAACAAAATAAGAATGAAAATGAAAATGAAAACGAAATACAAGCAACACATCCAATTTTGCCTCTGGTGATAACCGTGTGAGAGTTTGTTTCTCATTTTCAAATTGAAGATATTATTTTCCTTAAGCTAAAGTCTCATAGAAAGGACGAAAAAGCAACAACACCCACCAACAACACTCTCTTCCTCGTATCATAGTTAGACAGAGACAAACCATACAAAAAATCAGAACATCTTTAGATTGAAATGAGTAAATTGAATACAATTTAAACTACAAGGATCTCTGCTGTTGCATGTGTTGTGTATCTAAAAACATCAGATGAAGGTACATACATCTCCGCATCAGACAGAAACAGTACACACATCCTTCAGATTCAGTTATTCAGTTCTCTAGTCTCTGTAGTCTTAACTCGGTCCTCGCATTTCCCACTTCTGATCTATGTAACTCTATACTCCATAACTTCAACCCTATGGGTGATTCTGGATAGAACTGGGTCTGGGAGGATGTTGGTGGGGTAGATATGTTGGTAGGGAAGTTTAAAAATAATAAATGGAAAATTGCAAAACTACATCAATTTTGCTCGTTTATCTTTGTTATTTGTGCTGAGTATCTTAGATTTCGTTAACGTTCTTCTTTTGCTTCTCCTTCATCTTCTGTATTTCATGGCGTCGCTCGGCGCTCGGCGCTCGTCGCTCATCGTTGTCTTCGTA
Source organism: Eupeodes luniger (assembly GCA_951509635.1). Classification (NCBI taxonomy): domain Eukaryota; kingdom Metazoa; phylum Arthropoda; class Insecta; order Diptera; family Syrphidae; genus Eupeodes; species Eupeodes luniger. The sequence goes on along the minus strand of OX608073.1, from coordinate 294,527,474 downwards.
TTCGTCATCGTCCTCATATAGTTGTATCCTCATCCTTCAGGATGTTGTTGTAGTTTTAGTATAGTCCTTTGCAATGTTTTGTATCTTTTTTTCGTTTGGTATATTTTTGGTGTTTGGAATGAGAGTATCTTCATTTAGTTGCAAAATTGTGAAAGGAAACTCATTTGGGTTTATTCCTTCTGTGATTTCACTTCGTCCTTTATTTTTATTTTTTTGATATTACTTGAATTTTCTCTCTCTCTCCTTCTCACATATTCACCCATATCTCTTACTCGTTTTTGTTATAAGATGTTTTTACTCAAAGTGATAGATGGATGTTTTACTATAAGAGCGATGGTGCACAAGTTTAGCAACAGAACCTCCATTCCACTTCACATATGTGTGTTTTGAAGGACTTCTTGTATAATTTAACGTAGGTATCTATAAGGACGAGTATATACGGACCGCCATCCATGCCATATTGCGATGTTTAATGTTGCGACTATTCCCTTTTGTTATTTTCTTTTTTTCTCGTGATACGGTTTATTTATTTTAGATTTGAAATGATATACTTTGAGGATAAAGGACACAAAGGAGCATTAATATTGTAACAGAGTTTAATGGATATACTTAGGGATACATTATATTATATTATACCTACCTACACATGTTTTTGTTGTGTATCACTGTTTTTGTATCTTTTTCTTTGTTTGTTTGTTTGCTTGCTTGTTTTGTTGTGTTTTCTTTTTTATTTTGTTCTCATAAATATTTAAATTGGAAATAAAATAAGGATTTAACTAGTCTATTGTTGATATCAACTTCATTATCCTTTTAAATATCTTTGCGAAACCTTTTTCTTTCAAATATACATTTAACTCAGTTCAACTTAGAAATAAACTGAACAATTTTTAGACTGTTTTTTTTTTTGATAAATAAATTTAAAATATTTTGTATCTTGTTCCACAAAAGAAAACACGGATTTTTACCTTCTAATAGTTTGAAACGAACAAGGAAACATGAGAACAGTCAATAAAGACCCGGTTACATTGCCCAGTATTGAAAAGGTCCAGAAAGCTTTCCACAAGCTCTTAAAACAACAAAACAAATGAGCCCAGCTCGGATAGCCTAGTTGTGGAGCTCTTCAAATATGGAGGTGATGTTCTGGTAGGGTGAAGCACTAGCTCATCAACCAAGCGTGGTTAAGGAAAAGTATGCACGATGAATGGTCAAATCCATCGGCGGATATTTAGTCCTTTATGCGAAGCGGGCGAATGGAGGAGAATTTTCAATTATTAACTGTACGAATTGTATCAAGATGTGGATGTAGTCCAAAGAGCCAAAGACGAGAAAGTATGAGTTTGCAAGGGACCTTAAACGATGGAAGAACGCAATATTTAAGCTGAGACCCTGAATGAATCAGGAGCCAGTTCAAGTTAGTTAAACAATGTTAATGTATCAGAATGCACTGCGAGGCCAGCCAAGGCAGTTACTTAAACAAAGTTGTGTTCCAAAATATTTTTCAATAATTTTTTTCATTTTGAAAAGCCTTACGCTATTGTTAAAATTCTATAGATATACAAATAATGAAAACTAGCTGTTACCTGCGGAAGAAAAAAAAGCTTAATGATAGGCAACGATATTAAGTTCAGAAGCATTCAGCACCTAATGATATGCTACCAAATAGTGCTCTAAAAAAGAATATATTGAATATCGAATTATAAGTGTTACCAGCGGATCTGCTCCAAGGGACCTTAAACGATGGAAGAACGAAAGATATCAAGCTTAGGCCCTCAGTGGATCAGGAGCCAGTTCATGTTAGTTAAAAAATGTTAATGCAACAGAATGCACTGCTGCGAAGCCAGCCAATGCAGTTACATCAACAAAGTTGTGCTCAAAAATGTTTTCCAATAATTTTTTGAAAAGCTCTACGCTATTGTTAAAATGTTATATAGGCACAAATAATGAAAAATAGCTGTTACCCGTGCAAGAAAAAAAGCTTAATGATAGGCAACGATATTAATGATATGCTACCTATATGTGTTCTAAAAAAGAATATATTGAATATCTTATTATAAGTGTTACCGGTGGATCTGCTCTGAGCTGGGAATGCCAAATTTGACCGCATTAAAAAGAAGCTTAAAACACTCTTTAGTCTTGTAACTACCTCCACACAAAAATTCATGTCAAAATATTGCTCCGTTGCAACGTGAAGGACGGACAAACAAGCAAACAAACACACTAACTGACTGAAACTGAAATCGGAAATAAAATTTGTATATATTTTGAAGTTGCACTTCTTAAAACTTTATTTTTTTGTGGGTTCTTGAGAAGAACTTCGAGGCAATAGTCTTCTTGCAAAATTTGAGCTTTTGAGATGAGACAGCTTTGTGAAGACTCGAAAATAAAAATGACGCCTTTTCAAGGTGATGTTCACAGACCATACAGACGTAATTTGCCGAATTGGTAATGGATAATTTTATGAAAAGGATATGAAACCATAGCCGTGACTGGCACCGTTTTCCAATGTTATTGACAAACCTTCCACTTTTTAACAAAATAAACCTCCATCTATCATGTTTAAAATAAATTTAATTCTGTGCTTCGTTGAAACATTAAATTCTGTCTTTTATTGCGAACATAACTTAAAAATTAATAATTTTTATCTCTCCCCTACTACAGAACTTCTAAGAAAAGCTTGCTATAAAATTATTGTTATTACAATGGAAAAAAAGTAATAATCAGTAGATAAACAAAATGTTACCAAGTTGAAAGGAAAAAAAAGACACGTTCACATAAAGATGACAATCTGCCCTAAAAGTGCTAATTTAATTACAACAACAACCCACCCCTTAACAAACAAAAGACTGTCAAGAGTGTAAATCTAAACTTTATCTCTCATCCATAAGAAGCCGCCTATTTTAACATTTTTCATTTGATCAAAAAAAACAATATGGGGTTGAGAAACCCCCTCTTCACCCTCTGAGTTATCCTTATAAGGACTTCTTAGTATCTAAAGAAAACTCGCTTTTTTTCAATGAGAGGAAAGGAAGAAACAAAAAAAAAATGCCGAAGACAATCACGCAATTCGTTATCCTTATCTCGAACAAAATAAAACACAGTCGATAAATAGATATCCTTCGCCCACCCCCTCCAAACGACCCCTAGTTCGCCATTATAACACCCCACCGGAACCCGTATACAAAGTTTAGTTTGTTTATTATTTGTTCGAGAAAATTGTGACAACTTAACCGCACTCACGTACAAGAAATTAAACCGGAAAAAATAAAATTCACCTTGGCTCAGCAAAATTGTGTCTCTTATCCTTTTTTCTATTTTCATTTCATTTCTTTTTCATTGAATTGACAAAAATTAAGAGAATGACATTTTTGTGTTGAGATGAGTGAGAGTGGGTAGAAGTGTGTGTGTCGGGAAGTCTATGTCCGGTAGCCCATATATTCGACCCACAGAAAAGAAAAACAACAAAAAACAATCACGATAAGGCGGGCAAAAGGATGTGTAAGGATACTCTCACTAAATGAAGAATACCCCACCACAAAAACAAATATTGAATGTTCTTGCCACCCCCAAAGGCAAAAGCGGGGATGGCAAACACTATAGTCGCATCAAAGGGATGAAAATAATAATAAAAATAATGATAACAGTAAGGACGACGACAAGGACGACTACGACGAACGACGATACACAAAAGCTTTCATTTTTCTCATTTTTGTTGCTTTTCTTCATTTATTCGCTTTCGCCTTACCACCTCAAGGCAGTATGGAACAAACTTATACCAAATACAATGAACAGGAAACGGAGACCAAACAGAAGACACTTCACACACAGACCCAGTGCACTGTTTCGTTAAGTTTCGTCTTTGAATTTGAACGAGGGAGTAAAATTCGTCCTCGTTCAGGAATCTATATCTCATATCGAAGGTGTGAGTACTGAGAGGTTAATGTCTCAAAATGGTGACCTCAACATGGACGAAAAGTAATATCCTTGTATAAGAAGAAGGTGGTTGTGGAGTAAGAAGACAAAGAAGGATTTTCAGAAGGTATAAATCGTGATGGCGTTCCTTTTGATATTGCTTTGGGAAATCATCATACAGAGGGATATAAAACGTCTTTGCCTGGACAACCAAAACCGTTTTCGTCTTCATCGTCGTCGTCGTATCCTGGACGTTTACTTTAGGTATTTTTGTATTTTGTTTTGCTTTTTTCAGTTTAATGATAAAAAATGTAAATACAAATAAAAATACAGTCATAGTCAAGGTAAAGCTATCTGAAGACACAATGAGACAGGTGTGAATAAAAATACTGCCCCAAAAACAAAGAAAAACAAATAAAATAAAGAATATTTAATTCTGTTGAGATTATAATTTCGTCGAAGGAAAATAGCAGCACTACAGTGGAAAAGTTACAATTTAAAATATTTAAGAAAAAAAATGCTGACATTGTAGGTAATAAATCAAAGGTCAAAACAGAAAGGAATTAATTAATTCAATAAAAAACAAAGACAAAAGGCGAAGGAAATAAGAAAGACAAACATTTGTTTATGAGATAAATAGAGGTTGAGATTTTGTTGTTGTTAATTTTGGTTGTTTTGTAAGATGGTATTTTTATTTTTATTTTTATTAAAAAAAGGACATTTTATAAGCAGAAGTCAAGAACACATGCTAAAAATTTAATTGAATAAGAAGTTTATCAAAAATATAGACATTTATTAAAGCTGCAACTGTGGCGTATGTGGAACATTTTTTAGTATTACAAATGTTTTTATTATATAATTTGGATATACTTTAGGGGTTGCTATTGGTATTTATATGTTGACACACAGTGCAACCCTTAGGAAAATCGAGAAGGTTTTAAGCGAAGATACCGATGCACAGCACATTGCTCTTAAAGTTTTAAATATCAAAATGAGAGTAAAAAACTGAATTGGATTTAGCATTCTACATGCTTGATGTGCGGCTAAAAAAGAATCTCTGAAATTGACAGTACGAATAATTCCAAGATTGAGCTCAAGGTTTAAGATAAGGTAAGGGGAAATGCAACTCGCTATTTTGGAACAAATATTAAAAGATATGAAAAAGTGGGCAGATTTCTTCGCCTAACTTTTCAAAGCCCTTTTTTTTTTATTCTGTCCAAAAGACTTAAACTTAACAAAAGGGGGGCACCAGCATAAATATGTGAGTTATATTCAAGATTTGAACGTATGAAGATTTTCTAGACTACATCCAATTTAGTAGAAGTGAGAAATTTCAAACAGCTATCATCATTTTTGGTATTTTGAAAATATGTTTTAATCATAATTTTAGTTATATATATGAAAGAAGTTCGAATATTTTGAAAAATCTTAACAATACAAGACGTTTTTGATAGAAAAGTTTAAGAATTAATATGAACAAACTAAAGACCAAGTACCACAAATGGAGGAATCTGAAGTTCATGTTGGCACTCTTAGAGCCCGTTCACACGATTCGGTATTTTCGCCGTATCGGATATTTTCTCGATTCGGTGTCTTTCGGTTGGAGTGTTCAGACGGTACGGTAAGAAAGTGCGTCATTTTGAGCCCGTTCACACGATCCCGAATCGGCGGTTTTGCCGTATCGACGATTTTACCGTATAAGCCAGTGGCAATATAATTTAAATGAGTATATTCAGACGATACGGCATTTAACCGTATACGGTAAAATCACCGATTAGGTCGATTTTGTCATTCGGTTTTGTCTCTGCAAATCGTTTTCGGTCGTACGGCAAGAAAACCGATTCGGTTTATAGTGGCAATGTATTTATATACAGTGCGTTCAGACGATTCGGTATTTTGACCGAAAGTGCGTCATTTTTCGTCTGGGCTACTGTGGAATAATGTATTGCTAGTATATAGTCGTTTTACACCGAGTTCGGTGTAGGGTTGAGTACGGTGTAGGGTTAAATTACCGTACCGTCTAAACACTCCAACCGAAAGACACCGAATTGAGAAAATATCCTAAACGACGAAAATACCGAATCGTGTGAACGGGCTCTAAGACAACGGTGACAGATCTGGAAGCCAGCAGCCCCTGATGATCCAATGATATGCTACTATTTAGTGTTTGAAAGAAAAGAATATATTAAATATCTAATTATAAGTTTTACCGGCAGATCGTCTAGCTACTTCAAAACAAAAAATCAAATCATAATATTGCTCCGTTGCGACGTGAAGAATGAACAAACAAACAAACAAACAAACAAGCAAACTAACTTTCTCAATTATAATATTAGTATAGATTCCTTGGACAGGTATAATATATTAATTGACTATCCTGAAAAAGAAAAACTACCAACAGCGACTATTGCATAGCTTTACTGGAGGGTTTGAAGATTGAAATTTCTGAAAAACGACCTCATTTGAAGAAGAAAGTCAAATTTCATGAAGAAAAAACACACTGTGTAAGAAATCAATGAAAAAATTAAATGAAATAACATGAATTGGACTTCAAATCGCTTCTGTATATATACCGTATTCTCTAAATCTGGCATCTAAAGACTTTTTCTGGTTCTCAGACTTCAAGGCAATGCTCACTGGAAAAGACCTCGAAGCCTTAAATGTTGTTTTTTCAACAGTATATAGAATTTGTATTATGACAAACCTCTTTTATAAAACTTAAGCTAAGCCCTGAGCTATAATCTTTTATTAGATTTTAATTTTTTATTAGATTTTAATTTTCAACTTCAAATGTTAAGAAATTTTAACTTGGTTGAATATAGTTCGTAGTAAGTTTTTGCATAAAAACTTATGTTAGATGAACTGAAATTTTGGAAAAATTGCGTCGTGACAAGATGCCTCACTCAGTCAACTGATGAGACCATGTGAGTTCCACCCGGACGAAACGCCAAATTTTTTCAAGGACTAAAGGCTGCAAGCTATTTTGAATCAATAATTCAACAAGTCCGAAATATAGTGCATTGTCTTCTACTTTGCTTGAATTTTTTCAACAGTATATAGAATTTGTATTATGACAAACCTCTTTTATAAAATTAAATTTCATCAAACCTATTTGTGTTTGAGTGACAGTTTACACCGTGCGTACCGTGGCATGATGGTTACTGCGTTGGACTGTCATGCCAGAGGTCTTGGGTTCGATACCTGCCTTTGCTTGGGAGGAATTGATAAATTTTCAAATTAGCCGTTCAGATTCGGCTTAAAACTGTAGGTCCCCTCTATTCGTAACAACAGTACTCGCATACAAGAATGGTTAAGAGTTGTAAGTCACTAGGCCCTATTTCTCAACGGTCTGTTGCGCCACCCGATTTATTTAATTTATTATATGTCAGTCTACAAACTTTTCAGCTCAACATTTGTGGCGATTGTCAGGACATTTGTTAAAAGAATCAGAGTATCAGAGCAGGAATATGAAATAGCGTAATTCTTCCAATATGTTGTATGATTACAAACATGAAATAACAATATGGACGCAGAAATCACGGGTAATGGCTGCTGAAATTCAACAGAGACTGTTTTTTTAAACCCCGAAACATACTTAAAACTTTTCAGCTTTTTCTAAATATCGGGTGATTTTTTAAGAGCTTGAGAACTTTAAAAAAAAAAAAACGCATAAAATTTGCAAAATCTCATCAATTCTTTATTTGAAACGTTAGATTGGTCCATGACATTTACTTTTTGAAGATAATTTCATTTAAATGTTGACCGCGGCTGCGTCTTAGGTGGTCCATTCGGAAAATCCAATTTTGGGTAACTTTTTCGAGCATTTCGGCCGGAATAGCCCGAATTTCTTCGGAAATGTTGTCTTCCAAAGCTGGAATAGTTGCTGGCTTATTTGTGTAGACTTTAGACTTGACGTAGCCCCACAAAAAATAGTCTAAAGGCGTCAAATCGCACGATCTTGGTGGCCAACTTACCGGTCCATTCCTTGAGATGAATTGTTCTCCGAAGTTTTCCCTCAAAATGGCCATAGAATCGCGAGCTGTGTGGCATGTAGCGCCATCTTGTTGAAACCACATGTCAACCAAGTTCAGTTCTTCCATTTTTGGCAACAAAAAGTTTGTTAGCATTGAACGATAGCGATCGCCATTCACCGTAACGTTGCGTCCAACAGCATCTTTGAAAAAATACGGTCCAATGATTCCACCAGCGTACAAACCACACCAAACAGTGCATTTTCGGGATGCATGGGCAGTTCTTGAACGGCTTCTGGTTGCTCTTCACTCCAAATGCGGCAATTTTGCTTATTTACGTAGCCATTCAACCAGAAATGAGCCTCATCGCTGAACAAAATTTGTCGATAAACACATTTCGAACCGAACACTGATTTTGGTAATAAAATTCAATGATTTGCAAGCGTTGCTCGTTAGTAAGTCTATTCATGATGAAATGTCAAAGCATACTGAGCATCTTTCTCTTTGACACCATGTCTGAAATCCCGCGTGATCTGTCAAATACTAATGCATGAAAATCCTAACCTCAAAAAAATCACCCATTAGAACTATAGTTCTACAGGAACTCATTGTATTAGGCTTAAAGTAAAAGTCAATTTGACCACTTAGTCACGTGAGCGTCTTAAGCCTTTGTGAAACACTATGATCGGCAAGTACCAGTGTGGCTTCTGGATAGGCAGATCCACGATAGACCAAATTTTCACATCAAGGCACATGCTGGAAAAGACCAACGAATTTTAAGTCGAGGCCCACTATCTCCTCATCGACTTTAAAGCCGCATATGATAGCATAAGTCATTAAGTACTTCTATTGACGATTTCTGAACTCGGGATTACTCATGGTAGCAGTAATTTCGAGATAGCCAAGGAGTTCACATATTAATTCCACGAACGACACCTTAGTGGAAATCCGACGAAAAATTATATCCTAGTGAACCGGTGCTACTTCCGTTTGGCCAAACGAATGAGTTCAAAATTCCTTTCTCGAAAGACAAAGTGCACGTTATACAAAACTCTGGTTTTACCAGTTGTAATCTCCTGCGACGCCAAGTGCTGGACGATTAGTAAAAAAAGGGGATTGATACTGGGAACTTTCGAGATATTTCGGCGAATATTTAGTCCTATATGCGAAGAAGATTCAATCGTGAACTGTACGAGATGTATCAAGATGTGGATGTAGTCCAATATTTCAGACTGACACCCTCAATAATCGAATGCCGAATAAGTAAGCAAGCCCCGTTTGAGTGTTTTGGAAAGAATTCAAATACTTGCTATGATATTCAATAAAACTTTAACCGAAACTATTACATCAGTTGAACACTGACAATAAATGTCACGTCTTTCGTGGTCTTTTCGATATTTTTATGAACAACGCTCTATCATAACACAAGTAACAAGTAACCCTCTTAAATAATTCTGCCTAGGGATGCCTGCACTTTATACCAGTTTATACTTGAGCTCAATTTCGGGCTGAAGAACTCTCAACCTGAGATATGCTTTTTCAGCCGCACATGAAGAATGTGGAAAAACTTCAAAAACTCTGTTTTTGCTTACCATTTACGAATAGTCAGTATAGTATAAATAAAAAAAAACGGCAACCTTACCACTTGAGTCAAGTGCAAGAGGAAATATCTTACGGAGAAAAGTTGTAATGGAAAAAGGTTCCTAGATACTTCAGTAACAAATTGTACGCTATCTATAAAGGTACCCTGTTAGACAGGTTAGCTTGATTCCGATAGTTCAATAGTTCTTTGAAGAACATATTACGGTTGATAACTTCGTAGAAGGCCATTCATGTGTTGGAGAAATTTTTTAGACTAGAAATGTTGGTGGTTTGGGGATAAGATGTAACGAGAAAAGTCTGTGGGACCAACATTTACAGAATTCCCCAGTTCTTGTTAATTTTTTTATTTCGCGGTAATTTAAAAAGGTTTTTAGTAGGAACTATTAAACATAAAGTAAATGTCTTACACTGCTTAAGTTCCTCTTGTTTTTAAAACCTGATGCTCGTAGTTATACTATAAACAAAGAAAATGTTCCCAGTAAATATGACTTAGCCTCATAACTACTCTTAAACTTCTGAGTATCTTACAATGATTCAACCAAAGTAACGCAAAACCAGAAAAGGAACCAGAAATTCCTCCCCCACACTTTTGTTAAGATGATATAAAAATAAAGCTAAGAAAAAGAACCTTTCTTTATGTAACTTTTTATATGCAACACAAAACATCATCATCTATTTTGTGCTAAAACCACTAAAAGCTCTCTATGTTAATTTGTATCATTTTTACCCCTGTCTCTCAAAAACAATCGAAACAAAAGGTCTTTTATATTTCTTTCTAAATGTTTCCTTCCGTATTTTAGCAAAGACTTTTTATACTAGGTAAGGATCCACATTGGCCGGTTAACCTATTTCTTCTCAAATAAAATTTCTCGTTTTAACTGAGAAAAATAAAGAAGAGACTTTTGTACCAAAGGACTATATTTTATACACGACTTTAGGTATATAATTGTGCCACTGCTGATATAGACAACTTCAATTTACAAAGCGGAACGCCTGAATCTCTCTTCTCTCCCCTTTTTCCCATAACCAAGTAGTACAAAAGGTTGTAAGAAAAAATAAAAATAATAATAATAGAAAACCACTTAAACAAGGTCCTTAATTAGTTGCGATGCTTGTTCTTCATTTTTTCTTTCTTCCTGATCTTTTTTTTTTTTTAATAATAGTCAATCTTAATGTGAGGGCTTTTAGAATTTATAGACAAATTGTCCTCATTTTTTCTATCCTACAGGATAACAGGACAGGATGACTACCATGATGCTGCTGCTCCTGCCTGATGATGATGACGATTATCCTTTTTTGCATAAAACAATAAGAGCTGGTTGATGTTTTTACTTAAGCCACATCACTAAAATGTTAACATTAAGTTTAATTTTATTTTTATATACAAATGTGTATATGTGAATATATATGTTATAAATGTAAAAAAAAAAATAAGGTAGAATAAAAACCGACAAATAAAATAGAGAATAAAGTAAATTAATTCAACAGTAAAATAAAAAAAACCCTTCCTCTCTTAACTACTTTCATTTGCATTCATTTCCATCCTTTTTCATGTTGCAGGATGTTTTTTTGTTGTTCTTGTTTTTTTTTTTGCTTTGGTGTGTTGTATTTTCTGTTACCAACATACACCACATCCGCTTCCACCCCCAAAACCCCTTCATCCCTTCTCAGTCAGTTGGTTGTTTTGACTTGCTAAGCCACGAAGAAATAAACTTTATTTTTAACCAAAACCTAGGGATAGTTCCTATAGACCATCAACGCTTTTCATTTACCCTTAAAACCAACTTGGAAGGGGCGTTTTTTTTTGTTGTCCTCCCCAGAGAGAGGGTGAAATATAGAGGTAGTACACATCCTTGTATAGTTCGGGTTCGGAAAAAGGACAAGATGAAAAAATGTGTTTGTTTTTCTTTCGTTGTATTTTTCTTTTTATTTTTTCAACAAAGATACGAACATAAACATCGCATCGATTCAAATGTCTGTTGATGGTAGCCCCTCAAACGGCCTCTTCTTTATTCATAAATAGACACAACAGGAAGATCCTGTATTCCTTTGCAGGATATAAATTTCAAAAGGAATTTATATACACACAGTTTGGTTTGGTTTGGTTTGATTTTATTTTTTCTGTTTTGTGTGTGCCTTTCTGAAAAGGCATACCGTCGTCGTCATCATCATCGCATCGTCGCATTGAGAGACCGAAGGACGAAGGATGATATTCAGATTCTTCTAAAAAAAAGGACGAAGAAAAAACTAAAGCTTACCACCATCCGACCGGTTATTGAATTTGTCTGAAGTGAAAAATAGTGTAAAAGCCAACAAAAAATAAAACGAACAGAGAAAAAAAGGATGTTACTTTTTGTTATCCTACCAAGGGGCGGCGGAGGCGGCGGCGGCAGCAGGCGCACAGTGGTTCCAAAGTGGAAAAAAACCCAAATTTTTAAAGAGTTGGTAAAATAAGCTTGATGTGATTTCTTGAATCTAAATACATGTAATAAAAGAATACACTTATTTTTTGAATTGTATGTCATTTACTTTCATTCCTTCTTATGACCTTAGAAAGATTGATTGATATTTATTTAAGGGCAAGTATTGATACAAGACTGCTGTCTACTGTAAAGGTTAATCGGTGGAAACGGCGCGCGTTACACACACTAATATGCACCATCGAATACTCCCTCTATCATAGAGAGTTCACTATGTTTGCTTTCCTTGACATCGAAGGTGCTTTTAACAACGTGGAAACATCTGCACTAACATCTCTTAATGTAGAGAGTTTGCTTGGGGAGTTAATTAATTTAATGCTGACTAGCAGAATAAATAAATAAATAAGTTGGGTGGCGTTATAGTCCGTTGAGAACTAGGGCCTAGTGATTTAGAACTCTCAACCATTCCCGTGTGCGAGTAATGTTGTTAGGGATGGAGGGGACCAAGATTTTTAAGCCGAATCCGAACGGCTAATTTGGGAAAGCATTTTTCATGACAAGAACTACTCTTGGAGAATTTGTCAATTCCTCGCAAGAGGCAGTACCCCTTAAAACCTTAAGATGGCACAGGCAGAGATCGAACCGAAGACCTTTTTCCTGATAGTCCAACGAACTAATCATCATGCCACGGGTACTACTGACAAGCAGAATAATTAACTTAAAACTGGGCATTTCTTCTGCTAGAAGATTCGTAAGTGGAGGGACACCGCAAGTAGGTGTTCTATTCCCTCTCCTCTGGAACCTTGTTGTTAAGGAAATCCTAAATGGTCTAGATGCGGAGGGTTTCACAGTGATTGCGCCTATGCGGATGACGTTGCTATAGCGGTTTCAGAAAAGCATCTTAACACCTTAACAGAAATCTTACAAAATGCCTTAGACAGACTTATATTTTGGGCTGATCAGTGTGGACTGGGTGTTAACCCACACAAAACAGAATTAGTCCTATTTTCGAGGAAATACAAAATTCCATTTGTTACCCCTTTCTATATTAAAGGGATCCAATTAATTTTTTCAGACAAAGCTAAGTACCGGGGTCTTATTTTAGACAACAAACTAAATTGGAAACGCAATGTACAAGAAAGAGTCAAAAAGGCTACTGTAGCTCTCTTTTCTTGCAAAAAGGCTATTAGTAATAAATGGGGCTTACAACCCCGAATCACGCATTGGCTATACACATCGGTTATCAGACCGATTTTAATGTACAGTATGGGGGACTGCTTTAGAAAAAGCTATAAACCGCGACAACATAAATAAAGTCCAACGTTCAGCTTGCCTATGTATAAGCAGATCCCTTCGGACGACCCCATCTGCGGCACTGGGCACCCTACTCTACCTAACACATCTTAGCAAAACAAATAACTGCAAGCCCTGCTATTCGCCTCAAAGCTTCGTCGTAGTTGAATAACAACAACATTGGCCACTTCGTAAATCTTACGTATTAGACACACAGACTACACCATCCACAATTTGATAGAAACTTCCAGTATTTCTTTACCTTTTAGATCTTTGTAGGAGGATAGGGTATTCTTGGAAGACGAGTCAGTCCAATTTAATACAGATGGACCAAAATCAAAAGAAGGGGTTGGTGGAGGTGTGTACTCTGAACGACTGAAATTAATTCTCTCATTTCGCCTTCCCAACCATTGTAGCGTGTTCCAGGTGGAACTTTTGTCGATAAAAGAAGTCTTGTCCTGGCTTAAAGAAAACGTGATATCAACATCAGATATCGGTATTTTCTCAGAGAGTCAGGCCGCTATCAAATCTCTGGACTCTGTCTCTACGAACTCTATAACAATCCATAACTGTCGATCATCTCTAATGTAGATGGCGCAACAGTTTAATATTCACATTTGTTGGGTGCCGGGCCATAGAGACATTACAGGGAACTGTAAGGCAGATGAACTCGCCAGAAACGGTACTGTACACCCCATTCTACCACGTTTGGTAAATGCTGGCTACCAATCGCTACTTGTAAACTATTGCTAGTGCAAGACGCTATGAAGAAGGCAAACACCAGGTGTAATAAAATCACCACGTATCAGTTAACAAAAAACATCTGGCCTGCACTAGATTCAAAGCGCTCAAGGTGCTTGCTATCTCTAAGCAGATCGCATATAAGCTCGGTAATCGGTGTCATAACCGGGCACTGTCTAATAGGAAAGCAATACACGAGACTAGGCGTATTCTCAAATGACTTTTGCAGAAGCTGTATGGATGAGGAAGAGGAGGAAACAGTTTTTCACCTTCTCTGTACTTGCCTTGCTCTAGCTCAAAAACGCAAAAACTACCTAGGAGAATTCTTCTATCGGGTGATTTTTTAAGAGCTTGAGAACTTTAAAAAAAAAAAAAAAAACGCATAAAATTTGCAAAATCTCATCGATTCTTTATTTAAAACGTTAGATTGGTCCATGACATTTACTTTTTGAAGATAATTTCATTTAAATGTTGACCGCGGCTGCGTCTTAGGTGGTCCATTCGGAAAGTCCAATTTTGGGTAACTTTTTCGAGCATTTCGGCCGGAATAGCCCGAATTTCTTCGGAAATGTTGTCTTCCAAAGCTGGAATAGTTGCTGGCTTATTTGTGTAGACTTTAGACTTGACGTAGCCCCACAAAAAATAGTCTAAAGGCGTCAAATCGCATGATCTTGGTGGCCAACTTACCGGTCCATTCCTTGAGATGAATTGTTCTCCGAAGTTTTCCCTCAAAATGGCCATAGAATCGCGAGCTGTGTGGCATGTAGCGCCATCTTGTTGAAACCACATGTCAACCAAGTTCAGTTCTTCCATTTTTGGCAACAAAAAGTTTGTTAGCATTGAACGATAGCGATCGCCATTCACCGTAACGTTGCGTCCAACAGCATCTTTGAAAAAATACGGTCCAATGATTCCACCAGCGTACAAACCACACCAAACAGTGCATTTTCGGGATGCATGGGCAGTTCTTGAACGGCTTCTGGTTGCTCTTCACTCCAAATGCGGCAATTTTGCTTATTTACGTAGCCATTCAACCAGAAATGAGCCTCATCGCTGAACAAAATTTGTCGATAAACACATTTCGAACCGAACACTGATTTTGGTAATAAAATTCAATGATTTGCAAGCGTTGCTCGTTAGTAAGTCTATTCATGATGAAATGTCAAAGCATACTGAGCATCTTTCTCTTTGACACCATGTCTGAAATCCCGCGTGATCTGTCAAATACTAATGCATGAAAATCCTAACCTCAAAAAAATCACCCATTATAACACGATCTTAACGATCTCACGTTTCGTAAGGGACTCAAACTGGTTTAATTGAGCTTAGAAGAAAGACTCAAGATTCACGTGGTATCACAAAGGGCCATTGATCTGGCCTAAGTGTGTTCTACTCCATCACGGACAGCCACTCTAGCCTAACCTAACCTAACCTAGAATAGATAAAAATAAAAAAAGCTATGAAAATAATATTTTTGTATAAATATTGGTAAGTAGATACTCCTACACTTAATTTTCGAGTACGATTCAAAATATTTGTATCATATTGAGAACTTCTACCATTGATACCACATTCCAAATTTCAACTAAATTCGTTTAGTTTTTAAAGAATTTTTTCCACTTGGTTCATACACAGGAACCACTGTGAGGCGGCCCTTTATGTACAAAAGGGAAAATAATTTGTTATGCTTTATGCTTTTACTCCCATGAGTTGAGCCTTAAAACAAGTTTATGCGCTCACGAATCGAAATGAGAAAAAGCTTTGGAATGACAACAATAACACAAAAACAGAAAAAACACAAAATTATAACTACGAGATTCCTTGATCCTGCAAAAGAATTAAGTTACCTACCCACAGCTATTTTACCGTTTGCAGCAACACAAGAATCTCACAGGCATACGCACATAAATAATGAGGACGAAAAAATTAAAAAAAACCCAACAGAACTCATAAAGAAGCACTTTTCTGCTCAGTGAAGAATAATAAATCCCAAAAAGGATATTTCCATGGAGAACTATTAATCTTAGATAGGGAGATGAACAAAAACAGAGAGTAGGTAGGAACCTATGAGGTATTAAAACACAAAGTGCAAAAGGATATAACAAAAGGCGCAGGTTCATATATAATAATGATGCAAGTTTTACAAGCTCCAACAACATCAAGGATATTTTTATTTTATGTGATCCTGCATTAAACACAAAATATTAAAATACGAAACGAAAATAGGAACAGGAACATGAGGAGTGTTTATTTTTTAATAATGAATGGATTTAGTGCACAGACGGATCACACATAGGTACACACATTTCAAGGAATTAACGACAAGCAACAAGGATAATTTATGAAACCGTAAACATACATCACAGAAAGAGAGAATAAGGTTACAAAGTGAATCTCATTGATGTGAGTTTTTTTCTTCTTTTTGGTTTTGTTCGTTTGAGACAAGAGCGACGAAAGACAAGTGTCTGTCTTTTTGTCTGCCTGTCTGTCTGTCTGACTGTTTGTCTGTCTGAGTATTTAATGAATGAGGTCGAGGAAAGGATCAAAGTGGAAGAACTCCAGACAGAAAAGGTTGCAATGATAAAATTGTGTCATTGTAAGTACATTTTGTTGGAGGTACACGTACCTAACCTATACAATTCTATCTATCCAGAACCAGTGAAAAAAGCCTTTAGAAGAAGTTGAAATAGAGCTAGGAGTCTGATGTAGGGTTCGAGATGTTTGAAATGAATTTTTATTTGAAGAAAATCTACATACCTTGAGGCTTTCAAAATAATTATGAAAAACAGAAAATGATTACAAGTTTCTAAGTCGTCAATAGAAATTGCTTTTACATATTCATTAGAAAACTTTTAAAGGCTGTACTACATCACAAGTCAAGGAAGATCAAGTGTGTACTAAATGTTGCAAATTCAAAGTAACACAATAAATTAAACTCTAAAGCCGTCCATAGACACTACATTTGTGTTCACACTTTTTTGGTGTGCAGAAATGTGTGCTGAGTGTGGGCTGGAGCAGACATCGATTCTTGGTGTCAGACGCGGAGCAAGTTGTTTCAATAAAAGGTTCAAGCTTCAACGTCACTCATTCTTATCTTTTATCTTTGAGATTTCTTTCACAACATGTGTGGCGGATTGTCACACCGGGTGTCAGTACACTAGTCAGCACACAAATATGGATTCTATGAGCCGTTTTAAGACGTTGATAAAAAAAATTTGGGTTTGAACTTGAAATATCAAAGTTTTTGGGTCAAAAAAGAATGTTAACAAATTTAAATTCAACACGATAAGTTACTTTACTAAAGATTTGATAAAAAACTGGCTGATTTACAATTAATTTTTAAAAAAAAAACATGATTATTGGAAAGATTCAATGTGAATGACATAAGAATGGTGCATGACACAATCAAAACGAAAGGTTTACCATAAAACAGTTGCCAACATTAAATTCATGAAAAATTTAAAGGTGATTTAAGATGAAAAGACTGTGAAAATTTAGGAAAGCGAGATGGTTATAAAATTTGTACAAGCCTTGTTTCTCTTGTTTCGAAGCATTTTAAGCTTTTTCGTATGCATTGGGTGACAAAAGCTGGAATATTGAGATATTTAAAGATAAACTATATCTTTTTTTCAGGATTCCAATACATTGTAAAAGTATTAAACTTCAACGTCAACGCCATTTTACCACAAGTAGATAGATTGTCAGACAGCTAACTTGATGAAAGGTCGTGGGGATAATCTACTATATAAAAACAAGTCGGGTTTTCTTTCCTGACGCTATAACTCCAGAACGCACGAACCGATTTCCACGGTTTTGCATTCGTTAGAAAGGTCTCGGACTTAAGGAAAAATTTCAACAGAAAAGCGGTGAACTCCGTTTAGCTTCCCATAGAAAGCTATTGTAAAAGTTCCGATTTGTGGAATTGAAAATTTTTAAATTTTTTGACGTTTCAAGGGCCCTATAATCTTAACCAAAGCTTACTTTTAGAAACCTTTTTTAGTCAACCATATCTCTAGAAACGTCAGAGATATCGACTTCAAATAACGTATGAAATCTACAATGAAGGAATGATTCTCATTGAGGATCAATGCTTGACTATTGCAAACAAGCTACTGATTGAAGTAGGAATGATTGCACCAAATCGATCGATGCACGATGCATTGAACCAAGAATTAAATCGAGACCTGCAATACAATGTTGATTTATTGCAGGAATTCGTTCGAAATAATGTGCCCTTGCTGAATGAACAGCAAAAAAAAGTATACGAAACATTAATGCAAGCGGTGGACAATAATACTGGTGGTCTATTCTTCCTGGACGCACCTGGAGGAACAGTGAAAACATTTGTCATTTCATTAATTTTGGCCACTATTTGATCAAGATGTGACATAACTTTGGCGTTAGAATCATCTGTAATTGCTGCAACTCTTCTAGATGACGGTCGTACTGCACATTCTGCGCTTGAGTTGCCACTCAATTAAAACACAATTGATACTCCAATGTAATATTTCCCGATCCAGTGCATTGGGAAAATTGTTGATGCATTGCAAGCTCATTGTTTGGGATGAGTGCACAATGGCACATAAGAAATCACTTGAAGCACTTAACTTCACACGGAAGGATCTTCGACGAAGTAACAACATCTTTGGCGGCTTGATGATATTGTTGGTTTTCAAGCAGACGTGGCCAGTAATTCCCCGTGGAATGCCTGCAAATGAATTAAATGCTTGCCTGAAGGCATCACTTTTATCGATAACGTAAAAACATTATCGCTAACCACTAATATGAGAGTTTATGTTTAACTTCAAAATGATCAAAGTGCTGCACAATTTTCCAAACAATTGTTAGCTGTTGGAAATGGAAAAGTGCCAGTTAATGCGACAACTGGATTAATTACTCTTACCAACGACTTTTGCCGATTTGTAGACTCTCAATTAGCTCTTATTGAAAATGCTTTCCCAAACATTAGAGATAATTATCAGAATTATGCTTGGTTAAGTCAACGAGCAATTCTCGCCGCTAAGAATAATGATGTACACGCACTGAATTTTACCATTCAATCAAAAACCGCTGGCGATTTGGTGACATACAAATCCGTTGATTCCATAACAAATCCCGATGATGTTGTAAATTATCCAACGGAGTTTTTGAATTCCCTGGAGTAACCAGGATTTTCATCACATAACTTGCAACTCAAAGTTGGTTCAGTTATTATGATATTGCGTAATTTGAATCCACCGCGACTTTGCAACGGTACTCGACTTGCGGTAAAAAGACTTATGCCGAATTTGATTGAGGCAACCATTATTAACGGAAAGTACGCAGGTGAAAATGTATGAATTCCTCGAATACCAATGATTCCGACTGATCTTCCGTTTGACTTCAAACGATTGCAATTTCCAGTTCGCCTTGCGTTCGCAATGACAATTAACAAGTCGCAAGGCCAATCGCTTAGTGTTTGCGGGATAAATTTAGAAAATCATTGTTTTTCATATGGGCAGCTATACGTTGCGTGTTCACGAGTTGGGAAACCTTCCGCTTTGTTTGTGTTAAAGTCAGACCAAAAAACAAAAAATGTTCTTCACCGAAGAGCACTTCAATGAAACGTAAATTTGCGGACAAATATAACGCTTCGATTCAGTATTTACTTTGGATTCACTTTCATTTTTTACTTAGAGAAGTTCAACTAAATTACACTTCTTTTTTGTAATCGAAATGAATAAATTACTGTTGTGAAATGAAATATAAAACAAACAAAATAATTTTTCTTCATCTTTTAATCCCCAAACGAAATGTTACAAAAAACGAAGCCATCTGGTGGCGAAACGGAGTTCGCCGGGTATGCTAGTATGGTCTAATAATAAACGCTCCTCTTGAGACAAACTCAATGATGGTTCCAAGTAAGACTCGTATTCTTATGTGACACAGTTAATGTATGGGATGTTAAAGTTACATAAAGCAACAATGTCCATGATATGATAAATAGCAAGAGAAAATTCAACAAAAGCTGAGGCCGGGCTCTTTGGAAGAATCTCGAAATCTTTTGACTTTTAGCAATATTTTAAAGCAAATAATTTCAATTGTCAGGTTCAAAGGGAACGTTATGGAAGTTGTACAAAAATTGTTACTAATAGTTATTAAGACTCCACTACTTTCTGAATTTGTTTTATCCACATGACGATCTTTCCTGAAAATAAAGAACTTTTGGTGAAAAAGTTCCATGTCTAAGACAGTGGCGTTTAACCATGTTTCAGTAAAAGCGAATAGATTGTATGGAAAAGTCTGAAAATTATTAAAAATCTTATTTGGTTTGCTGCGAAGCCCTCTTTGTAGTAGAGGATAATTAATTCTTTCCACCGTATTCTGACTAGACGGAACCGTAATTTCTTTAACCAAAGTGTTAGAAGGCCAGTCACTATTGCAAATTGACTCGAATAAGTATGAGGTGCGGCTATGTTAAAAGAAGAAACGAAACTGATTGGTTTACTTATTTTGGTATATTTTACAAACGAAATATTCTGAAGGTCTAGGAATAAAGTTGACCGGAATAATAGTTTCTAAACTCGAATCTAAACTAAAGTTTGGAGGTTCTAATGAATTAATAGTTTCATCGGTTGAATTAACTTTCAAATTAACCTGAAGGATCATAGCTAGATTTTGGTTTTGACTTGCATTAGAGATACACACAATTTTATTTTGCCTTCTGTGAAGATTTGATATTTTAGTAGCAGGACTTGTGTTTTTAAAAGATGTCGCAACATCACGTCTTCTTTTTTTTCCCTTTCTTAGGATCAATTAAAGATGTGTTGTCATTAGTGAAAGAACGAGAAGGAAAATCTGTTACTAAAACAGCAGATTGTAGAAGTTGGTTGATCATCAATAATATTATGGATCAATTCCTCAAAGCTTTTGGTTTTGAGATTATTGACTTCAAGTTGGTCAACTTTAAAGCTACACTCGATAAAGAAATCTTTCTACAATCTCCACTTTACAAAAACCCAATTTTTAACGAATTAATTTTATCTATAAGCGCATTCGTTAAACCAACTCATTTTCCATGAAAGAGATTACCACAGGAGGTATGACATGCAGATAGAGAAGATGTTCCTGATAAGTCAGGGCATTTAACTTCAAAACAGGCTATGATAAAAATTATTTAAAAAGATATATAAATGTCAATTACTGGAATCGAGTTCAACGATAATAGCCAAGCTACCAGTAGTGCGCGCCTTGGCGCACCCCACGAATAAACTTGAAACAATAACTTTAAATTCAAGCTTAAAAATCGATTGGACGAATATTTGTTAACGAAGATGAATCAGTTTCTTAGTTTCAAGTTTATGAGCTTGAAGCAGCAGAAGTTTATATTTCGATACTGTTCATAATTCTAATTAGATGAGTAGACTATTTTATGGCGAAGTAGATTATTGTTTTGGTCGAAGTTTAGACTGAAGGAGTTTCCCTTGACTTTAGCTTATAGTGAAAATTTTATCATATTATACAAATTTTCACAACATTAACAAACACAAATATTTTCCTCCTTTTACTCCTTTCTTCATTGTTTGGCAATAAGTTGAAAAAGGAAGTTGTCGGTATGCATGTAGGTGGTAGAAATAGGTTTTCTAGTAGCTTGAATATTAGACTACATTGATTAGCATCAATTTTAACATTAATCAAATGACAACTTAAATGACCCACTGCCTTAAATATATTGCTTAGCTAAATTAGTACATGAAATTTGATCCTTTATCATTAGGTGATACAAATATTGATGTTGACTCCGGAGCTACACTCTCATTGCACTTCGGGAACTTTCAGTAGTAATAAAATTAATACTGCGACGTTATGCACCCTATTATCCTAAGAATAATTTGTTTCAACTGATTGATGATTGATGTTCAAAAGAAAAATATTGGGGGTTTGGGTAGTTGGAAGGAGCATATTAGAACCATTGTAAAAATGCTCAACTAAGCTTAAGGATGAAACGTAAGGTACAAACAAAAGCAACGATTTAATATTATCGAAAAGTTAAAAAAAGCAACATAAACAGCTTATTTAAACTTCCAAACTTTGACAATGCTTTTTAACGGACATGCTTGCAGTTTTGAAGAACACATTATTGATATTTGAAAAAAGGCAGTGTTGATAAGTATACCATCAGAAATTTTGATTGATAACATTGTCAATCTACAAATGTCATGAAAACATCAAAATTTACATAAATGCCAATCAACAATGATCTGACCTAGTTTTTACTATTTCTTAATTAATTGGGTAATTCAGGTACAAATACAATTTTCGGCTTTATCTATTGGAAACTAATAACCGATAACCTGGGCGACAGATATGTACAAAAAGTGAAGATAGCTGAGGTATAACAAAACACAATCGTTTCTCAAAGAGTTGAAGAATATGAATCAGCCAAAACAAAATAGGTCAATAAGCCAAAATGAAAATAAAAAGGCTCTGAACTTTGTAATTACAACAAAGTGACAGAGCGTCAGTTCTTAAACATTTTCGGATTTCCTTTATTATAATAAAGCATGTTAGAAAATTATCCGTTTTGCTCAGAATATCAAAGCCCAATTTGTCAGTTTTGATTTAGGGCAAAGTTAGAGAATATTGTTCCAAAATTTACTTGTAAAAAGGCCATAGGACCAAAATGGGGCTTCTCCCCAAAAATAACCCACTGGCTATACACTTCGGTAATCAGACCGATACTCATTTATGGAGTTGTCGTATGGTGGATCGCACTGGACAAGATGGTAAATCTAAATAAGTTCATCAAAGTCCAGCGGTCTGCAGGTATGTATGTGCATCACAGGAGCACTTAGCTCAACACCAACCGCAGCCCTGGAAGTGCTTTTAAACCTAACACCTCTTGACATCTTCTCCAAAATGGTGGCCGCCAACTCATGTGTGAGGCTTAGAGCCACCTCTCAATGGAACAGTAACAATACTGGACATACTACCATTCTAGACAATTTCAGATCTATCCCAGATCGCTTAGACTATACCACCCCTAAAATGGTATTCGATAAAAGCTTCCATGTGTCCATCCCTTCAAGATCCTAATGGGAAGAAGAGAGACCCTTGGAAGACAATGCGGTACACTTCAAACGGTTCAAAGACCGACTACGGAGTTGGAAGTGGTATCTATTAGGAACAACTGAATCTCAGTCTATCATACAGACTTCCCAATCAATGTAGTGTATTCCAGGCAGAAGTAATAGCGATTAAAGAGGCACTATCCTGGCTTAAAGAAAACGTTATATCTTGCAAGGATATACGAATCTTCTCGGACAGCCAAGCCGCTCTCAAATCTCTCGCGTCTGTCTCCACAAACTCTCAAGTAGTCCACGATTGTCGATCATCTCTGAATGAGATGACAGAACAGTTTAATATTCACCTCATTTGGGTGCCGGGCCACAGAGACATTCCGGGAAATTGCAAAGCCGATGAGCTCGCCAAAAACGGAACACTTCTGCCTAATGTTAGACAAAAACATAACATAGGAACACCACTTGCTACATGCAAATATCTTCTCAAACAATATGCTCTAGAAGCAACAAATGCTAGATGGTCACAGAGTACCACCTGCCTAGCAACCAAGCAAATATGGCCAAGCATAGACTTAAATCGGTCAAAAGGCTTGATATCCCTGAACAGACAAAATATAAGCTATACAATTGGAGTAATAACAGGACACTGCCTCATAGGAAGACAAGCTCTGAGACTAGGGGTCTACACAAATGACTTCTGTAGAAGCTGCATGGACGAGGAGGAAGAGGAAACAGTCCAACACCTTCTATGTACATGTCCAGCACTCTCCATTAGAAGGAATAGCTTTCTCGGTAATCCCTTCTTTGATAATACCAGTGAACTGGCAACGATTGACACAAAATGTCTCTCAACTTTATTAAAAGCACAAAATGGTTTGTTTAAGTCCATTACTCTCCCATGAGTAACCTCATTAGTGGTATCACAATGGACCCTTGAGGTCTAAGTGAGTCAATGACATCTGGACAGCCACTCCAACCTAACCTAACCTAGAGAATATTGTTATCTTCTTCTGGTTATTTCAGAATATGACTTCATTCTTGCTGTCTTCTTTTTCTAATTGACCACTAACTGATTTTAATTAGAGTTTGCATCTTTCCATGTCAAAAGCCAGACGAATTGTTGACAACCACACACAAAACTTGCCATACTTGCCACTTTATCAAAAACTGAACGATATCTATGTTTGTAGCTTTAAGACCTTAAACAACATCGCGAAAGTTTTTAAATCAATGTATTTTATTTCTTCCGAATAACGATTAAGTATCAATGGTACACTTAGTCGTATACGTACTTTTTTTTTAATTCTTGAATATTCATCTAATTTCTTTTATGTCGATATTCTAAGCTTATAATAATTATAACGCCGATAGTTTTCATATAATTTTACAACAAACAAATATTAATTTTAAGATTATGAAAATAATTATTTTTTTTATTAAACAAAATATAAATGTTTGTATTCAAAAACTTCCTAATTTTGTTCAGGAATTCTGATATTCAAGATTATTAATGCAGATCGAGGGCTTAAAGTTGAAGAAAGTTGATATGTTGGCTTGGTTTCATCGAATTAGGTCTATCAAACTCTTTATTTACAATTTATTCCGGTGAAATATTCACTACCCTACCCTTTCCTCGATTCAATGATGGATAAGATACACTTTCAATCTTACTTAACCATTCTTTTTTTTTCTCAATACATATCCTTTATATTGATATGGTGTGTTGCTTAAGACCATATTATCCAATGAACTATAAGTGATCTAATATAAGACTATTAAAGAAAAACCATGAAACCAAAATAAGTACCGTATTTCCCTAAATAAACATATACACAATATACATATAAAAGTCATACAAAAAAATATCCTTCTTAAATATACAAAACAAGGCACAAAAATATAATACTTACTTTGGATGATAGTTATACACAGAATTTCCCATCAGCGCATGCCAATGTCTAGGTCCTTTAAACCAAACTGGGAAATCACATCTTTCCGCTGGTGGAGGCTTCCGTAATGACATTATTCTTGACCCAACCTTGAATAAGGAATAAAAGAAAAAAAAAGAAAGAAAATAAGAAAATTGATTTCACACATGGCTGCAAATAAAAAGGAGGCATCCAAAAAAAAAGGACAACAAAAAAGACAGAAAGGAAAAAGCTAAGGAATTTGGATGAAATCCAGAAACAAACTATTCCTATGATATTTATGTAAGCAAATCTGTGCACGACAAAGAAAAAAAGGACACACAAAATATATTATAATACACCAAAGACGAAAGGGGAGAGGGAGACGACGACGCAGGATGAGAGAGAGTATTACAGGAAGGAAGGAAAAGGAAAATTCTTCATTTCATCTTCAAGATGGATTTATACTATTTTGTTGTTTTTTTTTTCTTTTTTTTGTAAAAAGGATATAAGGTCCTTTGCCTACAAAACTGTGTGTAGTCTTTATACCCTTTTGAACCTCTGTCATCCATTTAAAGCACGTTGATACCACTTCGTATACAATATACACATAAATATCTACTTCCTCACATTATTTACGTAGCTATATGCATATACACAGAGTATATATTTTATATCCTTTTTTTTCGAATAGTAAGGATAAAAAATAAGAAAAATGACTTCACTCACAAAGTGACAACGCAAAAACCCGTACAAAAGGATGTGTTACTATTTTATGTAGATACGTTACTCGTGTATGTTGTATAAGTTTCAGAAAATTCCCAGACCAAAGTGAATTGAATTGAAAAGAAAGGACAAAAATAAGACCATTTCCTGATTTTCTTTTCCATAGAAACATATACATCACATCTATACAACAATAGGGCATAGCCAAAATCCATTCATGTAACGTACTTCTTCTTTTGTGTTCTTTCTCTTCTATGACTATTATTTCTCGTGACGACAATGACGCCGAGCGATGGACGCACAGACGGAACGGAATGAAATGGGACGATGGTGATGGAATGGGACGGAATGAAATAAAAGGACTTTTGATCTAAATTGTTATAAAGAAAGGACGACCTATAAAGTGCGCCATTGTTGTAGTATAAAGTGTATAGTCTAAGAAAAGCTTACACTATTTTCTTAGAAGAAAAAATGGAGAGAAAAATAAAGAAAAGCGGAAAACTCAAGATGAGTTAGAGAGGAAATCAATTTTGACAACGTCATATAATGCCGTAAGTTAAATTTTTGTGAGAGTCTTTTTATGTAATATTAAGTGTTTTTAATTATATAATATTTATTTTTTGTTTAAAAGGAGTAATAACTTTCCTTTTAGGATTTAAGATTAGATAGGAAATATCGATGTACAATATTTGCTTTAAGGTTTTGAAAATTTGAACTCAAAAGCAAACTGATAACGATAAGTATTGTCGATTTAATTGTTTGTTTGCATTTTGATACAGAACTTTTATACAGATGGATCAAAAAATGATGACGGGGTTGGTGGGGGCGTGTACTCCTACTTACTAAATCTATATATCTCATTTCGTTTGATTCGAGTGTTCCAGGCAGAACTTCTGGCTATCAAAGAAACCCTCCCTTGCTTTAGAGAAAACTTGATATCGATTACAACTGATATACGCATCTTCTCAGATAGTTAAGCTGTGATAAAATCATTGGACTCTGTCTCAATAAACTAACTAACAGCCCAAAACTGCGGATCATATCTTGTGGAAATGGCGGAGCAGTTCAAGATTTATCTTATTTGGGTGCCGGGTCATAGAGACATTAGAGGATATTGCAAAGCTAACGAACTTTACTACAACCACTTGTTGGGAAACCAAATTAATCTGGCCAATGTATGATGCTAAACGCTCTAAGTAACTCGTTTCGGTTGGTAGATTGCACATTACCTCCGTTTTAGAAAGCCCCATTAGGACACTGGAGCTCGTGCAACCGATTTTTGCAGAAGTTGCATGGATCAAGAAGAAGAGGAGACAAAATCTCATTTTCTATGTTCATTGGAGACTTTTACTACAATGATCTTAGTGATCTAAGAAATTCCGACATCTATTGTCTAAAACGCGTTTAACGATGAATATAGATCTTAAAATCCATGTGGTTATAAAACAGACCATTGGTATAAGTGTGCTGGTTTTCCCCTCAACAGCCACCTTAACCTAACCTAGCAAAGACTTTCAATCTAATAAATAAATCAAGTTACCGATTGTAATTTTTTTTTGAGGTGTCAAAATGTTTATTTGTTATCATAACTTGACTAATTTGACATTTGATAATTTTTGGGCTCATAAATTGTATTCCAATAGGGATTTCTGAACTATTTCGAGAATTTTCATGCCACCGTCAGATTGCATCAAGAGTTTTTGTAAGGCCACAGAGAGTTAGAAGACTTTTAACAGTTTCAGTTTTTAATCTGAAACATCTAATTTTTAATTTATTCAATGTTTAAAATCTTGTTGGCTTAGATAAATAAATAAATTAGGTGGCGCAACAGTTCGTTGAAAACTAGGGCCTAGTGACTTACAACTCTCAACCATTCCTGTGTGCGAGTAATGTTGTCAGGAATGGAGGGGACCTACAGATTTTTTAAGCCGAATGCGAACGGCTGATTTGAGAAAGCACTTTTTATGACAAGAATTTCTCTTTGTCAATTCCTCGCAAGAGGCAGTACCAGTGAAAAAACTTTAGATGGCATAGACAGGGATCGAACCCAAGACCTTTAGCATGACAGTCCAATGCACTAACCATCATGCCACGGGCACTACTACTGTTGGATTAGATACTTAACGCTAAAAGGTCTTTAAATAGATCCCTTTAGTCTTTAACAGTTGATAACATCCGAGCTGTTGAAGCTTCATCTGTAAAATTCTTTGTCAGTCTTTTATGTCCAATTGCAATGGACGATAATATAAGGTTAAGCAATACGTGTGAATAAAAGAACTTTTGGTTTTGAGTTAAAGATATTGTTTCTAAGGGAGGAAGTACTGATATGGAAATTAAAGGTGGTATGCACGATGTAAAATATGCGAGGCATTCTTGTTATAGTTTTAAAAAGGTTATAATTTACATGGTGATGTGAAAGACGAAAGACAGGGGCCTGTTTCACTGTCTATTGATTAATATTAATAGGAATCTTTTTTAAAAGGAATGGTAAGTCTATGGCACTGCTGGTGTAGATAGAAAGAGAACACACGACGCGACTTTGAGGCGTTTTTGGAGGGTTTGTAGTAGGTTTGCACCTCAAGGAAGACTGCTTACTGCAAATCGAAGAAATCTGCACTAAACAGATCCAATTCTTCGAGAGTGAGAATTCTGATAAAAAGACCAGACTTCAGTAGCGTATTTAAGGAGAAGTCTAACAAAAGTGATGCATAAAGATTTAGTGATATAGCGGTTCCCGAATTTTTTAGACCAACGTTTGATGAAACCAAAAATTTAACTAAGTGTCACAAATAACTTCTAGATTGCGTAAAGAACGGATGGAAGATGTGATCGCTTACGGGTGAATGTTATGAATTGACATTTAGCAACATTACGTTCTAAAAAAATTTGTAGAACCAATTCTGAAAA
The DNA here is from genome assembly GCA_951509635.1 of Eupeodes luniger. Classification (NCBI taxonomy): domain Eukaryota; kingdom Metazoa; phylum Arthropoda; class Insecta; order Diptera; family Syrphidae; genus Eupeodes; species Eupeodes luniger. Next base: position 294,498,936 of record OX608073.1, on the reverse strand, counting down.
AATTCCAGATTATTTTGTAGTAACACAGATAGAGTAGAAATAACTTTTTACATTTTCATGCTATCAGCGTAAATAGAAGCATTTGAATTATCAGTGCCATTACAAACGTCATCGATAGTAAGTCAAGACAAATAACAAAGGACCAAGGTGGCTCCCTTGAGGAACTGCTGAGTTTGTATAAATGGGATAGAAGATTGAAAATCTGAAAACAACTCTATATCGGTAGCGGTTTTCTAAGTACGATCTTAGCCATGAAATAAAAAAGGGAGGAAAATAAAGGGCTTTAAGTTTAAGATAAATAATTTGGTGACTAATTTTATTTAATGCATACTAAAGTTAGTGATAACGTCTACTTAGTTTTTCTCATCTAATTTTTTAGAGTCTTAGACATAAATGCAGTCAGATTGGTTGTAGTGGATCTACCTTTTGAAGCCATGTTTTTGTGAAGAAAAAATAGGTCTAAAAAGTAGGCTTTCAAAAAACTTGGGAATTGGAGAAAGTTCGGCTATGACAATGCCTCACAACGGTTTCAAAACTTACGATGGAATTGAAAAGTTTTCGAAGACAAACAGCAATATGGCAATGGAAACGGATATAGCCCATAATACGTTCCCATTGTTGACATTTCGTCAATGTAATTTTCATTGTTCTTCTTTTTCATTTCTTCAAAAATAATAGTTTTTCTTAAAGATTAAATTTAAAGCTCTTATTGGAAAATCACATAGAAAAATGTAATGTTGTTTATTTTATTGAATTTTTGAAAGAAAAAAAACTTGACAAGAGATCCTAAAACTGGCAAGCGCTTTAATTCGAATTATCAACTTATTTTGGCCTGGATTGATGAATATGATAATGGCCAATGATATGTGGTTATAAGTGGAAGGCTTAACACATAGCTCAATGAAAATTGGAATTTCTGCAAATGCATCTATCGTACTATAGAAAAATTTCATATAGAATGCCATCGATATGCCTTTAAAAAGAATACAAAATTTCGTTGATATATTTATTTTTGATACATTTAGTTTAACATAAATTTAAGGATAGAAATCGTTTAATGAATGACCCTGTACAAATAAGAAGAGAGAAAATCATCTTATAAGTTTCAATATTGAAGGTCACAATTTTATTTAGACTAAACTGTCAAATTTATGTGATACACTTATTTGCAATCATCATCCAGGTTCTCATTTATATGAGCCTTGGACCTTGATAGATTGGGATGCTTTGAAAAACTCTTCGGGTGTTTTTTGTTCCCGTCTGTATAAATGGAGATTGGAGAAGAGAATACAACGTTGAACTGTACGAGCTGTAAAACGGCACTGATCTGGTCAAAAGAGACTTAGATGAATGACCCAGCTATAGTAAAGCGAATGGACATCAAGCCCGGAAGGTTTTTGAATACTATCCCGAGGGAAGGCAGAGTAGAGGAAGGCCGCGACTCAGATGGCACACGCAGGAGGAAGCGGACCTCATCGAACTTGACGTGTTAAACTGGAGACAGTTAGTGACGATGTGGCCAAGGCCGTGCTGGATGTAGCGCCACCTTCACTAAGTAAGTACTTATTTTTAGGGTTGCCAACACAAAATACCAGTTTCATATAACTCTGATAATAATCTGACAGAGAGTTAATGATCAGTGAATCAGTGAGTGAAAGAGGAAACGATATTGTTTAAAAAATATCAAGAAAAAAGGGAACTCAGTTTGAAGTTTCTTTTAAACCGTATTTTTTCTGAATTTAAAATGACGTAGACAAAAAGTCCTTTAGTATAATAAACTTCAACTTCACCTAGAAAAAGAACATATCTAATATTCATAAAAGGATTCCACGATAAAATCATTCTTCAAACATTTTCGACATTTTTGCAGAAAAAAAAGAATTGATTAAATTTCTGTCCTTATCTTTTATACTTCATATACACATCTCTTCTTTATAAATGAAGAAAACGTAAAGGAGAAAAAAGAAACCTGCTTAAGAGAACAAGGAACACACAACAAAAAAAAAGAAAGAATTACAAAAAAAAATTATGCTTGAACAAATTATGTCCTTTGATGCAATGTAAATGTTTACCTATTTTTCAAGTTAACCCCTCACTTGTTCTCTTACTCTCTCTCTCTTTTATACTTTTGCAGTCCCTCATCTCTCATTATCAAGGACTATATAGCCGCGTCTTGTTTTCACTAATTAGCGAACAGGATAATTTCTTCACTTTATTTTTTACTTTCTTCTTCTTGTTTTAATATCCTATATATGTATGTACCTATCCTACCGTGTCCTTTAGAAGAAAAAATAAAACATAAGGGAATAAAAAATCTCCTTGTGTTTTAAAGGATGATGGTGATGATGACGAGAAAGACGACGGCGATGATGATGACGAGGATGAAGAAAAGCTTTTTGCAAAAAGGACGATTTTCTTCTTTAATTTTTTTGAATGTTTATTTTTCGTCCTTATGAAAAATACATATACCTACATATGCAGCAGCAGTTTTAAGAGTTTTGTATGCGCTTTTTATTTTTTGAACAAAAATAGTCACTACACAAGCTACATACAGACATATGTATGTATAAAAAGGAATTTATACCTACGAACAGTGTAAAGCAATTGAAAGAAAATTAATTTTATATGAGTGCAGCGCTGAGCAATAAGAAGATTGAGAAAAAAGCCAAGCATAAGAAAGAATGCAAACGTAAAGACGAAGAAAAAGAAAAAAGAAAAACCTACGACGACGTTCAATAAAATTACAAACAAAACGACAAAAAGGACCTCTTGCACAAGGAAGAAATATTTAAGACGATCAAAAGGAAGTTAACTGTCTTAAATTAGCAATTGGTGGATAAATGGCTGAGAGGGCAAGAAATGCAAAAAAATATACGAAGAAAGGATAACGCAGACAGAGAAGGTGGAAAATTCACATTGGAAAAATGAGAAGGGGTTGATATAGGGAGGTTGGTACCTTTTAGATTTAAGGATTTACACAAAGTAATACTCCAGACTTACTTTATGTTCGAGAATAAGCAAAGAAAATAAAAGGAATTTAACCCCACCTAACCCAAGCCTTTCCTCTTTTTTAGCTTTTGAGGTTTGGTGTGGTAAGGTTTGGGGGTTGAATGCAAAAATGGGGAAACGGAAAAGAACATAACGTTCATACTCTAATGCACAAAGTAAACGCATTTTGTTTGAATGGAACTAAGCGAATTTTAATCCAAAGGAATTTGTTTATGCGAGATCATAGGGAAAGGGAAAGATTTTTGGGAAATTTACTTAGTTTTTCAATGTTGTTTTTGTTTACTTTCACATGAGAAAAGTAAACTCAATGAAGCATTAAATTTACATCAATTTAATGCGAAAATTTAAAGAACGATTTACTATTTTTCGAATAAGCTTTCAACAAAAATCAACGTGAATTATTCTTAAAGTAAATTCAATGACGTTATTTAAGAACAGAGAGATGGTAGTTAAACACCTTTTATTTAGAAAGACAGTTTTTACCAAGAAACATTGGTGAAGAAAATATTTACGTCCTTTTCCGTAAGATTTATTCTTGAAAACTTCAAGTCACGAATTTCTTAAGAAGCTGAATTTTAGTATTTAGCATTTCCCAAAAGGGAGTAGTTAAGTGTTTTTTATTCCTAAAACAAAGTATTTCTGAAAAATTGGAAAATTCTTGGTTTTCCAACAAAATTCGTACAATTTTCCAAGTCCAAGTCTGAATGATAGACGTTTGCGTATGAAATATTTGGGTTTTAAGGGCTAAAAACATGCCTGCATTACTGACTGTGAATGATTCTGTTATTTCGTTTTTTGAAAAAAGGTTGTGTTGTCAATCTTTTGTCGCCATTTCATTTCAAAGGGCTTTTCAAAAAGAGTTTTTATTTTGAGTAGCTCGCTTTTCGAAACTGTTATTTTTTGACATTTGACAAGTAAAAAGTAAGCTTTTATTAAAAAATTAAACTATAAAATTTCGAAAACTTGTTGAAATTGATAAAATTTACTACAAAAACGGTGAACGTTTTGCAGTCATAGTTCGCAAAAACTATGAAATTGGTGAATAAATTTGAGGTTTTGAAAACTGAAACTATTGCTGCTAAGACTCGAACAAAATATCGCTAGCCGTATTGGAAAATGTAAGGCTGCGTTCGAAATGTTGTCCAATGTTGGGAGGAACAACTCTTGGAGCTTGAAGACAAAGCTACGATTGTTCCGCTCAAACGTTGAATCAGTATTGTTATAGCAGCTGAAAAATAACAGTAACGATTACCAGGAAGTAGTACCCGTGGTGTGATGGTTACATGCTAGAAGTTTTGGGTTCAATCCCTGCCTAAACCACCTAAAGTTTTTTTTTTCACGGGTACTGCCTCTTGCGAGGAATTGAAAAATCCTCTAAGAGTAACTCTTCTACTGCAAATAGCTTTCTCAAAAAAGCCGTTCGGATTCGGAATAAAAACTGTAGGTCCCCTCCCTGCTTGAAATGACTCGCAGACAGTTGAGAGTTGAAAGTCTTAGGACCCTAGTTTTTAACGGTCTGTTGTGCCACATCATTTTTTTTTCTTTTGATTATTAGGAAACTGCAGACCTCCATTTAATGGTGTCTACGAAACATCCGGATTCTCTGGCTCAATCGTATATCTAATGAAGAAAAGGATAACGGGTCTGGAATCCATTGACACTATTATACGAAGGCCCAAGTGGAAGTGGATTGGATACAAGTTTTGAAGGGGTTATGACTGCATTGCAGGGCAGTCAATGTAGTAGTATCCACTCACTTAAAAAGGCCGAAGAGTTGTTAGACCGAGAAGCTCTGCCGAGGAGGAATCATCGAGATTGGGGAAGAACTGGTTGGAGCTCAAAACACATCACCGGAAACCGAAGACCCTATTTCCCACTAGTTGAAACTCACGGCCTTTATAGTTCTTGAGGACCCAAGAAAGTAAGTAAGTCAGGCTCGTAGTGTTCATGAAAACTAAGGTTTGTCGATTAATATCTTAGATCTTTGGAATTAGGCTTTCTACAAACGAGATTGCAACGTATTTCTTATGGAGTTTTAAGGTAGTTACCATAAGAACTGAACCGGTAAATCACCAGCAACCAAGTATCTTTGATGATTCGGTTCTCGAAATGCATCAACATTATCCGGATTTTCGTCGAACTCGAAAAATCAACAAATGATTATTAGAAAGCATCTCCATCCTCAACGTGTCACTGTTAAGTGTAATTTTTAAGCTTAATGTTTTTTTTTAAGGCAGGAACTGCAATGTGTCGATGTGGACGGATTATTTTTTCTATAAGACAGCGCTGGCGTTACGTGCTACACAAACAACGAAACGAAAGTTGGTTAAGCGTGTTTTTTCTCGAGGATGTGATAACCGTGGCCCACTGCGTTTTTTCTTTGGGGCCATGTGAAATTCACGACCTTTAAGCTGTGATACGGAAGTTATTGAGGATATACAGCAAATATACAAATGGTTTTGGTTATGGAAAATTCTTTGAAAAGGATCTCGATCTACAATACTAGCCCTGGCGGCAATTTGGCTGAAATCGTTTTAAATATAAAAAACGAAACCCCTTATTGGAAAATCTTGTCTTAGGCTGGTCTACTACCTTAGTCGAAAGTATGTAACGAAGAAAGAATATTAAAGTAAAGTTTAAGCTATTGTTAGCTAAAGTAATTTAAACTTAGTTTAAACCTTCTTGCAAACAATCTTTTTCATTGCTCAGAAGTTGATCATTTATAACTTCATATCAAATGACTATTGTCAAAGTGTTCAATAACTTTAAAGGAGGGATCACGCTTCTACATATGTCATGATGTTAATGATAAACTCTATAAAACCTAAAAATCCAATATTTCTTAAATTTAAAAAGATCTTCAAAGATTAAATATCTCCAGTATTGCAAAACTTAAACAACTTAAAGAGTTTCTTAGACATAAAATGGCACCACAATGCTCAACGTAAAGCCTTGAAGAGCAGCCGAGTCGTGTTCCCTATCTTAAACATTTTTTTTTGTTGCTTGCACTTCCAAGAATGCTCATCAATTTACTCTAAAACTGAATTTCAGAAGTAGTTTAAAGAGTGTCAAGTATAGAGGATATTTGTTTTTCAGTCGCACATTAAGAATGTGGAGAATGTGCTTTAAGACTAATTGGCGCCATTATCTACTTTTTTATTCTCTATTTTCCTAGCGCTCGCACGTAAAAACATAAGACATTTAAAAGGTGTTCAAAACACCTGTGTGTGCAAAAAATATTAAACTAAATCTAAAAGTTCTTTATTTTTTTAACCTTGAACTAGATTTTAGGGACGTTTTCAGCTATAACGATTTTAAATCTATACAAGTAAGTAATTACTCAACTTATGACTAAAAGCAAGTATTTACTTTACACAAGATTCATTAACCAATAGAAATGTGTTCAATCCAAAGCTTGTGATAAAAAAGTATTTGTAAGTCCTTTTTAGTGAGTGAGTAAGTGCTTAGGTTGTGATGCACAAAAAACAGAGTTATAAAGACTTTTTCATTGAATAAATGCTCGACTTATGACGAGGTTAATATGTCATCTCGTTACATAAAAATAGATTCCTTCTTTCAAAAGTATCCTGCGATATAACCATATTGTCCTTTCTTGATTAAAAAAAAACTGTCTGGTCTAATGGGCTTTCCTTCCTCCAGCAACTATACCTGTTTTGTTTTTATTTCTATATCACAAGCCCACAAGTGTATCCACTTTATCAAAGTCCTATACTACACTTTTGTCATTAAATTTCCATTGAAATTCCTCTCTTCTTATTTCTGCTTCAACTCAAGTACTAGTATAACGAGTATTATGTATGACTATGATAATAATCATCTCATTACAACCAACAACGGTAGGTACGGGTATATGGAAGTAAACATTTTACCACTTCAATCAAATGATAACATAGAAGGTAAGGTAAGGTATATTATATACAACCATCAGAAGAAGTGCATTCCCAAACAACAACAAAAACAGGACATTGTCCTCAATTTTCTCAAAATAGCGACACAATTTTCAAAAGCTTTTTTGTTGTTCTTGTTTTCTTTTTTTTTTAATGTAAACCGGACCATGTCCTTTGGTTTTATAGATATTAAAACAATAAAGTTTAAGTGTGTTTTATGTTGTGGTGTCATATTGGAAGCATGGACAGGACATAAGTACTAGTTATGGGAAATATACCTCCCATATATACCTTGAAAAGAAGACAAACAAATTTTCTAGTAGATAGGTACCTAACAAACTTTTAGCTAACCCTGTCCTTAAAAGTACCTAGCTCGATGATAGTTATAGGTCCTTCACATCATCCTCAGAATGATGATGACAATATCTGTCGACAGGGTGCGTCAAAAGTTTCTTCGAAGATTTGAAAAAAAATCATAATTTGTCTGTTTATTTTCATTTAGTTTAAGAAACAAACACAAACTTGGGAGATTGGTCAAAATGGACCACAGCGAAGCTTTAGAGAGGATCAAACTTATTTAATTTTATTTTGAAAATAGTCACTCGATTATTTTAACGCAACGAGCTCATTAGCATCATTTTAATGTACGCAAATCATCCTCTGTGCACTGGTGCAATGATTTCGTTAGGTTAGGTTAAGTTAAGGTTGCTGTGGACGGAAAACCCAACCCACTTAGACCACATGGATCTTAAGATCCATCTTAATCGTTGAACTAGTAAGAGCTAGCTAGCTATAAAGCGATTGAGAAAATAGATGTGAATTTCTAAGAACATTGTAGGATCATTGTATTAAAAGTCTTCGAGCCAGAGTCTTCGTCTTTGTGACAAGGCAGTGCATGAACATAGAAAGTAAGACACTTCTCTTCTTCTTCATCCATGCACCTTCTGCGAAAATCGTTTGTAGGAGTTCCAAGTTGAAAAACATGCCCAAGCTGAAAAAGATGCCTACCGATGCTGTAAGGACTCCTATGACGGAACAATTGTGCAATCTACTAACCGAAATGAGTTGTTTAAGAGAGTTTAGCATCAAGTATTGGAAATATTAATTTGGTTGACAGACAAGTGATTGTATTAGAATATCTGTGGTTTGATTTCTTTATGGTATCATGCTTTAGCAGAAGCTTACAAGTACCTACAAGTACCTGAAGGGATATTCCGATGTTGGATTTGTTGGCCATCAAATATAATAGTTGTTCTATTTTTTCCAAGTTCGTCAGCTTTGCAATTTCCTGGAATTTCTCTATGATTCAGTACTCTATTAAGATGCTCCCCCATCTCCACAAGAGATGATCGACAATTTCGGGCTGTTAGTGAGTTTATTGAGACAGAGTCCAATGACTATCTGAGAAGATGCGTATATCAGTAGTAGACAAGACATCACGTTTACTCTGAGCCAAGAAAGCGCTTCTTTGATTGTCAGAAGTTCCACCTGGAACACATGATTTCGTTAACACTCTCCGAACTGAAGCGCATGTGAAGCGTATTTTTGCAAGAAATGTGAAGAAATAGAAGCTATTTTTGGGACTGAAATCTTAGAACCTGATAAATAAAACCGTAATAATATAATAATTTAGTACCCACTCAAGGCATTTAAATTTTTCTTAAATATAATACAAATTTCTATAACTTTCCCGTATTTTATAGTATGTATCATCTTGCTTAGTGAAGGATTGTGGTATGCTCTACAGAAGTCTACATTGCGGTTTATCTTTAACTCTCACCAAAGGGGTAGTATAGGGTCACAAAACCGTTTTTTGTTTATGAAATTCTCAATTTCCTGCCATTATCTCATAAATGATAGGTCAAACCGAGAAAATACTTTAGACATTTTTATAGAAAATTCAACTTTTGTTTCAAGTTCTTACAAAAATAATTAGCACCACATAGCTTAGATTTATAATTTTCGCTGTATTTGTCGTTTTTTAAAGCAAATTTTAGAATATATTGTAAGCTTTGCCGACTTCTCAGAAGGCAAAAGAGAGAGCCTACGAAGCGTGCGGTCGAAGATGTTATGAGGTTTAAAAACCGAAATATAGTTCGAAAGTTTTATGAGCAGGTGAAACGAACTTTACAAGTGAATAAGCATCGAACTCAAGGCTTCAAAGACAAGAGTTAAGACATTATAGTAGAATCGCAGTCAATGCTGAAGATATGGAATTACCACTTCTGCAGACTGTATAACGGCGACGACGAACCGAATTCAGCTATCAGTGGGGATGATCCATTTAAGCCAACAATCCCGTTTTCCCGACTTAGAAGAAGTAAGAATTGCCATATCTAAGATGAATTTTAATAAAGCTGCTTGAATTCCGAGCTTTTCAAAAAAGTTGGAGATAATTTGGGTAGGAGCATGCACAAACATATCTTCAAAATCTGGTCATAATAAAGCATACCCTATGAATGGAACCTCAGTTTTGTTTGCCCGATGATGGTGGAAAATTGGAGACTCCCTTAACTGCAACAACTATAGAGGAATCAGTCTCCATAACATAACTTACAAAATCTTCTCTGCCTTAATTTGTTATTGTAGAAAGCCCTTACCCACCTTGGAGTACGCAAATTGAGCTAGGGACCGATCTAGATGGAGAAGTTTGTTGGGTGAGGCCCTAGTTTACACAGGAATGTATCGCCATATTAAGTAGTATTAAGTAAGTATTGTAAGCTTCAACGACTATTTTGAAAATTATCAGTCTTACTGGTATTGTTGTGAGAACTTAATTGCTGGAAATGAAACTTCCTATAAATCTTTTCTGCACTTCTTGTTACTCTTGCTTTTAAGTCTTGCCATGTTCGGTATACTCGCAGAGCTATAATAGATCCTTCAAAATGGCACAGCTTAAAATTCCGGGTCTAATCAGCTTCGACTTTCTCCTAATGTAACCACATCAGACGTTTTTTCTGTGGGTTTAATTGAAGGATAAAGTGTATGTTGATAAACCCACCACTATCCTACAGCTGAAGAAGAACTTTCGTTGTAAAATGCATTCCGAGATCTTAAATGTCTTAAGTAGTGTTATGGACAATTTTATAAAAAGAACTGGTTTCTGTGAGTATGAAGCTGGCGTTTATTTGAAGAACATCATATTCCATATTTTGGAATATTTTTAAACAAATTAATAATACAAAAATTTCATCATCTCTAGAAGTTACTTTTGACCCACCCTGTAGAAACGTACACATCTTCAAAAAAAAAACACAACAGGAAGAACATCACGCTCTAAGCTTTAGTGCTTCAAATATATATACCCACCTTAAGAATAAAGAATGAAATGAAAACAAGGGGAGCATAGGGTTAAAGAGGGGGGGGGGAACTAGGTGGTTGTAAATATTATCTTGATAGGTTTTTGCTCTATATAGAAGACCAAGTAGGAAGAAAGAAGATGTGCTTTTTGTTCATGTATATGGTATTTATAATCCTTACCTCAGCACTATCAAGTCCATTACACGTTGCGTCTCCTGATTGCGCCAATTTATATTCGGCATCCTTTGAGCTCAGCATTCCAGGACCACCTGCAAAATAATAATAATAATAATAATAATAATAACAATATAATCATCTCTTTTTCTATCTCTCTCTTTTCACTATCAACATCCACAAAACTCTCCACACGCATCATCATCAAGAACCCTCTATAAGTCCACTCTATATAGTCTGTTGTCTTGTCTAGGTATATTTGAAATGGCCTCGTCCATCCCGCACTGGCTTAAGTTTGAGGAAGTCCTCAAACTTAATGTCCTTGTCGACAGGACTACACCGAACACCAAAATACACATATTTGCAATCAGGCCAAGCAGCAGCACCTAAACACAAAGAATATGGCATAGCTGAAAGCTCAAAGCCAAGCCAAGGCAAGGCAAGGCAAACCAGGCCAACCCAGAGGCCAGTCTAGGGCAGCCTTTGCAATTTGTGGTTTTTGTCTCTTAGCCAAAAGAGGTTGGACGAAGTTTGAGTGTCCTAACCGCACGTTCGTCCAAGCATAGATATGAATATATATGAAGGTAGGTAGGTAGGTAGGTAAATTGAAGGTGCTATGGAGATGGAGAGTGCATGATATCGTTATGATATTAATTATAATTGCTATTATTATTTTAATTAAGCTTAACGAGTGCACGTCGACAACGACGATGACCGACACGATGAGTTGAGTTGAGATGAGATGAGACGAATATGTATGTAAGTTCTATTCAAGGATATACCCGAAAGGACAATATACCTACATAGAGGGACATTTTCTCTCTTATATCGAGTTAAGGCATAAAACTTACCCATTAGTGATGAAATTTTTTCATAGACAAAACATCTGTAACGTTCTTCGTTGGATATCGCATGATGATGTGACACCAGACCGACCAAATATCTTGAATTACCATCCTTCCATGTGGCTAGGCACGTTAGTTCTTCAACTATTAAATAGGATTAATTTATTATAAATTTTGGTTTGATGGTCAAAGACGAAAATTTATGTAATTATTATTATATCGTATCTATGTATGTGTATCTGTGTAGATATATGTTTACCTGTACTTTCAGTGCCTTGAACATCTGGACATGCTTGAAAACTCAACAATAAACGACTATCTTCGGTACAACTTTCGATGTTTGAAACAGGACTTTTACACTCGCCATGACCACGATTATAGGTAAAAACAAATGGACCTTTAAATTTAAAAAAATAAAAACAATAAATTAAAGATAAATTAAAAACAGATTACTAATACCTTTTAAAGGACACTTGACAGGTTCAGCATTTTCTCTGAATAAACTATAAAGTAAAGCATCACCAGGTATTTGATCGCAGAGGTTTTGTAACGTTTCACGGCCCTTACAAAAATCTGGGGGACATAAAGTGTGAAAAAAGTACGGAAAAACAAAGAAACGAGATTAATGCACAATTTACATGGATTATATTTTTTTAATGAAGGACAAATAATAAAAGTAATTTTAAATAATAAATAGACAAAATAAATTAGGGAGAAAACAAAACAAAATAAAAATAACAGAAAGTTAAGACTTAAAATGATGCTTACGATGTGGAAATATATGTATATGTTCGAAAATAACTTATGATGATTTGAAGGGAATTTGTAAAATGTTTAATTGGAAGCAAATATTGGCAGGTGATTGTCACTAAAATTCTTAATCCATTTACGAGCATTTCTAAAAATTTTTCCACTAATTCAATTAATTTCAAAAATTGTTAAAAAGTTCATGCAACGAATCGCTTTTTATCATTACTAAAGTAACGAACATCCCATCCATCCCTGACAACTTTAATCGCACACAGGAATGGTTGAGAGTTGTAAGTCACTAGGCCCTAGTTCTCAATGGACTGTTGAGATACCTAATTTATTTATTTATTTAAAGTAGCAAATATTAAACTTTGTAACGATTAACAATACTTTCGTTACTTGTCTAGTACCGAAGCAATTAGGATTTCGATAGTAAGGATTTCTTCTATGTATATCAACAAAATTTTGTCACTAATTCAATTCGCCGATGCTAAAAGGTTCATTTAACGATTCGCTTTTAATCATAGCTAAAGTAACGAGTAATCAACTTGATAACGATTAACAAAACTTAACTGATATGATGTCGTTACTTGTCCAGTATAGAAGCAATCTAAAAGTTCAATAGCTAGGATTGCTTCTATGTGAATATGACACACTATGATTAGAGCATTATATTCGCTGATATTCGGTACAATATACGTAAAAGTAAGACTTTAAATGAATAAGTGTAACGAGTGACTATAACCTTTCGTGGTTAATAAAAGTAACGTGTGGCTTTCGAATATAATTATGATACTCATTTTATTGTCTCCTTTACTTTTCTGCAATCCAGTTTTCTCCGAAGAATTTTATAGGAAGCTTAGAAGAAAACAAGGAAGTTTAGTTATTCGTTAAACAGTGATTCCGGACTAGCTACTTGCTCGAGGATATTTCTTGCCAAAGCAGTAATTAGCCAAAAGTGAAATAAATATGTTTATAAATGATATAGTCAGAAAGAGGACTATACGCTTTAACAGACAGTAAAATGCCAAATGAAGCTAGTTACAAATGTTTGTAATTTGAAAACTTGTTTCACGCTAAATTTTGACGAAAAATACTTTAGTACGCAGAACGCAAAAAGTCAGCCTATTGATTATTTTGGTAGTCAAATAGTCAATTTTCAACCAACGACCGCGATAGTCGATAGGACAGTTTTCAGTTTTAAATTTTGGGATCCGAAATATTTTTAAAACCCGGTAGTCAATATGACAACTGCTGTAGCCAATATGACAACTTGGGTTGAAAGAAATTAAAATTCTGGTAGTCAATACTGAAATCGCGGTAGTCACAATGACAATCATTGTAATCAACATGACAATCATGGTTATCAACATGAAAACTGCGGTAGTCAATATGCCAAAACTGCTGTAATCAATAAGAAAACGATAGTTTTAGAAATGAGATTTCAAAAAGCCTCAAAAAATTGATCAAGGATTTCAATCTTAAACATATTTAGGGATATTTTTAATGAAATTCCAGCGCATTAATTAAAATTTATCAAAGTTCAATTATATTTCGGGTGAAGCTCTCTTTCAAATGATTTTATCGGGTGAAACTAATACAGTTCACTGGCACAATATTTTCCATTAGAAATAGCTGAATAACAGGTACTTTTTGAAGACTTAAATCCAAACATAAACATTTGAGATTGAATTACATTTAAACAGTAACATAAAATATTGAAATTAATTATATTTAGATTTGTCAAATGACAGACGTTAAGTTTGAACTGATAGCGAAGATATTGGCTTGTATTTCTAAAAGTGTTCTAAGTTATAAAAAATGACGATAATTTCTTAGGGTATAAAACATATTTGACAAATTTGATTCAGAATCGATTACAAAAGCTAGAAACGTTGTATTGGTATTTTTTCTGATTTTCCCAATTAAAAATCATTTTTGAACAATGTATTTGTTGACAGTTGACAGGAACGTAAAAGTTGGATGTTTGCTACCATTGGGTTTCTTAAAAAATGTGTCTCCTTTTTTTCAAAGCAAAAAAAGATATTTTCTTCTATTTTAGATAAACGTCCATAGTCAACTTGAAATTTGCTTAAATTGTCAATATTTGAACCTTCCTTTGAAAAATTGACTACCTGATAAGCAATAGAATAATATTCGATTGTTACTTTCAGGTAGTCAAGTTAACAACAGAAGTAGTCAATAGAACAACTTCGGTAGTCAATATGACAAATTGATTTTCATATTGGCTAACACAGTTAACATATCGAAAATTGCGGTTGTCATATTGATGAGGAAAGTAAAAGTTTGCAGGTTTATTTTTGATTATTTATATTTTGTTCGATTTAGGTGTTCGGCGTAGATTTTGACCGAAAGAACAACTCAGGCCCATTGTTTGGGAAAGTTCAGAATTAAGCAAATATCAAAAAATTACTGTCGAATAGATTGACACTTCTAATGAACATTTTCAGCCATTTCCGTCAAATTAGCAAAGAAAGAGGAACACTAGGACATTTTTTGTAGTAACTGAAATACTCGTTTTTTGTTGTATAACTTTTTGCCAAATAACTCCTAAAATGAACCCTCTATCATGAATATTGGTCAAGCTATTCATGAAATAGTGGGCAAGAAAATCGAATATGATTCGACGAAAATAACTAACAGAGAAGATCTAATTACCAAGTTTTTCAATCTATACTAATGTTATAAATGGGAAAATCAGTTTGTTTGTTTGTTTGTTTGTCCGTCTTTTATGCCGCAACGGAGCAATATTATGAGATGATTTTTTATGTGGAAGTAATTATGAAGCTGTAGAGTGTTTTAAGCTATTTTTTTACCGCGGTAGAATATCTCATTCCCAGCGCATACGCTAGAAAAACACTTATAATTAGATATTCAATCATTTTTTACAACACTAATTAGTAGCATATCCTTAGGTGCCTATCCTTATTTGTTGTTTAGTATGACATTAGCGCACAAAACTATACTGAAACACTATTAAAAAATAGGAGATGTGCGGTTGAAAACCGATGTCGAGGGCACATCAACGGAAAATTTTTGTGATTAAGTGTAGAGTAATTCTGAAATTATTGAAAGTGTTTTCCCTGATTTACAAAAATAATATTCATGAAGAAACGATGTTGTTTTGGAAATAAATTCAAACATATTTGATAAAGTAGCAGAAGATATGAAAGAGTATTTGTCAGACACTGTCATGGGCTCAGAACAGATCACTTGATACCCGGTAGAGTGTCTTAACTCACTTCAGTTGTGAAATAGGCTGCAATTGAAATTGTGCTTGCCAGTAATATTTTTACGAAATAAAGATGCCCTCGATAATTTCACGGTACAAGACTTCCTGTCACACAACGTGATCGACACATTATCAGTTCTAATATCTTTACCGGCGGCGGGCGGCGTTGGAAAGGGTGAGGGTTATTTCTCGAATCCCAATAATTCCTTTAGATTTACCATTCGAATTCAAAAGGCTTCAATTCCCTATTCAAGTTAGTTTGACTATGACAATGGCGCAATGTCAAATACTTAAAGTACCCACCATAAGTCATGCGGGCATAGCCATGGGTAACAGCTAGTATTTGATAAAATAAAAGACACTTTCTATTCAAGCAAGTATCAAAAGACATTATGAAACAAAATCGTTACACCTCTAGTCCTTTTTTAAAAGTTTAAACAACAATTTAAAAAAGCTAACGGACAAACTTTGTCATGGGTAAGTGAAAAAAGGACATTCATGGTAAAATGTTTGCCAGGATAGAGTAAATTAATGACTAATGGATTTTATCATTAATGGATTAATGACTTGTGGTTTTTTATTTAAGGGATAGCTTAATGGTTCTAACAAGATCAAAGTCTATTAGATGTTAAGTAAAAGGTCAATATTTAAAGCGGCTAAAAGAATAATACGAACTTTTTGATGGAAATGGCGATAACCTAGAAAAAAAATGTAATCTCTATTCTAAAATTCTCTCAACGATAATTTTCAAATCTCTGAGCAAATCGTTTTTAAGAGATCACATTGTTAAGTGCTACTTAAAGTATGCAACAATTTAATGAAAATTGTTATACATACAATTTTTCTCGCATATCCTTTGGGTCCTGTAAAAATTCTAAACGTTTCACATCTTCGGATCTACAAATGCCGAACAAAAACCTAGAAGACCAAACTCTTAGCTGGAAAAAAGACGTCACTTTTTTATTTCTTCCAATTAAACATTTTAATTTTTAATAAACATAAATAAATCAAAATAATAACATAACACTTTAAATATAAAAATGAATTATTCAACTAACTACAAAAAGAGGATAGAGAGAAGAGGGAGTAAAGATCTATATATGTATTAAATATATCGATATATAAATCAAGGAAGAAAGGAAGAGAACATAAGCACGTATTAAATGAAAAAAGTCAGTACGAGTTCAGAATTAATGGCTTATTTTTCTACATTAAATTGTATCTTTTGCACATATTTATTTTTTAATTTGCAATTGTATAAAAATTAAAAAGGTTTGAAAACAAAATATCCATACAATTAATTCAAGTCATTAATAAAATTACACAAACAAAAACAAAGAGTACACATAACTATAACAATGTATTCATGAGTACGAGTACTCATATACGAGTATGTAGGTAGTAAGCAGAGTCATGGTACTCGTACTACACAGAGGCTGGTTTTTCGGTATCATTTGCATTTAATTCAATTTACCAACCAGTAAAGAATATCCTTTGTTTTCGGGGGGAGAATTTTATTTTGCGTGTTGACTCCGTTTTTCGATTTTATTTTTTCAAAGGAGCTTCCGACTACGCAACTCACACAACTCCAAGTTCCGACAAACAAAACTATATTTAAATAATAATTAAAAATTCATTTCAGCTCAGCCAGCGTACCGTGAGCTCGTACAACGTAAACGCGTATAGGTACAATGTTTAACATTAAATACATATAAAGAATTAAATACAAAAATAAAATGAAAATATTTATATCTACCAGATACTTTTGTATCTACTTAAAAATTCCAACCTCTTCGTGTTGGCTGATGATTTCGCTTAAATGAATTACACACTGAAACTCCCAAGTACAATGCAAGGTAGATACTCGTACTTGTATCGTATATAACGGTATATGGTTATGGTTACGGTATCCAATCCATATATATACTATTCAGACAATCCTTGTTCACGTATCCTGTGCGTGAAGCCAAAATGCCAATGGTAAACGGAATGATAATAATTTATTATGTATTAATTATTGCAGTTTTTATTATTGTTACTTTTTTTTTTCTTTTTTAATTTTTCGGTAGGTTGATTGGTAGGGAGGGGAGGGAAAGGGGGAGGGTAGAATTTGGTATACCCCGCAGAACGAATTGATGATGTTATTGTTGTTATTTTTGTTTCTGCATATAAAACTACCCATAGTGATGGTGTTGAGGTTTTTTGTTATTATTTTAGCGTCTGAACATTTTGTTAAACACAAAATTAAAATGTAGAATTATAAGTCGCATGAGTTTGCTCTAATATTTTTAGGTTTCAAATGTTTTAATACAAAATAAACTAAAGAAAAATCCTGAAACTCTACTGTACTATAATCATTTCGACAAAAAATACAGATAAGTAAATAAATACAAAATAATCAATTCTCCCGAAAATATCCTAGAAGTAATTCCGCCAGGGAAAAACAATTTGACATTTTTTCACATAAAATTCTGCTTTACGAAAACATGTCTAACCTTTTGTGAAAAAGATTTTAGATTTTCTGTCAGTAAATAAATAGAAGAAAATGCCAGATGTGAATACTGAGTTCCTGTCCCTTTTTTCCACAGCTGCATCAAGTGAAAGTGGATGCATTTAGTAGATTCTGCAATTTCAAAATTAAAATCTGAATCTCGAACTCGTAGGGAAAAAAGATCAACTCGGTAGAAACTAAAAGAAATTCTTCATCAATCCAAGTAAATATACATATCTAGACAATCTGTAGGTAAAGAAGACTTTCATTATCGTATAAGTATTGTATCTACGTGTGGCGAAATTGAAATTGACGAAAACAGCTGATTTAAAAACCTGTCAAAAATATGGAGAAATAGCTCTTTTAGCATAAAGACTGATGCTAAAATTTTTCTTTTCCAATGTTGAATCCTTACTGCTTATGAATAAAAACACTTGGAAAGTCACAGACGCTGTAACAACAAAGTTGAATATAGTTGTTAATAGATTTCGTCGAAAAATTTTGATCTCAAATGCTGAGCTCTTTGCGACTTCAGGTCAGGAAGAAGATAGTGGCAGCAAATTCTTCCAAAGAACCACGACGCCATCAAACGATGCAGGGGAGCCCGCTCACACGGTATGGTTGACAGTTGATCAAGCTAGAAATTGAGTTGAAAAGAGCTGAGAGAAATTTCCAAAAATCATGTACGATGGCGCGTAAGAGTTGTGGAGGTCCTTTGCCATGTAAGCGGATTTTTTTGGACGTATTAGTTCCTTGGAAATAAATAAGTAAGAAAGTAAGATTTTTTTTAAGCTAAACAACTTAACAGTCACCAGCTACTACTGTTAGCTGTTAGTCAAGTACAATATCGTTAAAAAAATTGTGTTGGGTGGTTGGTTAACCTTACTTCTTCAAAAGTTCTCAGAAAATCTTGTTTATTTTGCTTAATCGATTATACAACTATCAAGATTATGTGTGTAAGGTTTTAGCTCGAAATTTGAAGTACTTCGGGAAAAACAGAAATATTCAATTATATGTGTCTGTAAAGACTTATCAGCAATTTTTAAAAATGTTTGCATTTAAAAATCGCTAATCTTTGTTCTAGAAACATAAAAATGTGTGCTAAACATCCAATACCACAGTGAAAATCCTGATAAAGACATTCTTTAATTTTTTACCAGTACAACTATTTTGAAATATTATTTTTCCAATTAGACGAAAACTTAAATTTAACTTTAAATAGAATATGCTCTTTTTTAACTATGCCAAAATATAAACAAGAAGTTAATATGATAGTTCAAATAACTTATAAACTTATAAAAAAGAAATCAATCCTTCGCCGTGATATCATAGTTTTGATGGAATAAGTACCTCAAAAACCAAATAATTCAATATCAATTTCCTAATAAAAGCATTGTTATAAAATTATCAGATTTTGAAGAATTCTTTTTGGATTTGAATACTAATGCTGAGCACAACTCAATAAAAAATTACACCTTAACAGAATATGAATTGACATACTTTTGCCTAGAAAATGAAAACAGCCCTTGAGGTAGCTATCGCAGAAACTGAGCTAGTTCAAAAGTTAGCTTCACTCTCAATTTATCGAACGATAGCATTTACGTCCCTTCTTTTCAACGTCATGGAAACGCTGATTAATTATTTGTTCAAGAAATATCTCGAAGTTCGAAAGTGACTTTTGCAGCAATACGTCCACTGGGGATCTCATGGTTTATCTGACAGGATGGCGGAAATAATCTTTAAATCGTTTTCGAAGATATGAGATTATTGTAGTTGATATTTCAAAGGCATTTCATAAAGTCTGGCTTTTTGCTCTTTTTTAAGAAATGCGTTCTTTCAGTGTCGATGTAGTTTTATTTCGAGATATAAGTTATTTGGAAAAACACTGACCCGAGCAACCTGTTTAGAGATATCAAGCACCTTTAATCTAGGTTAGCTAGGAGAATGTTCGAAAAGTTTGCATCAATACAGTTTTTCAAAAACTGATAATTTCGGGACATTGACAATTCCTTCGAATTTTTAAACTTTTATTTCACAATCGATTTAAAATAGATTTTGATGGGACAAACATTAAAAAAAAAATTCCAAGACGATAGAACAAATCAAAAAATTCTCTAAATGTTTTTCATATCGAACTTAAGTAAATGCGATGCTTTCAAGAAGATGGAACCCTCTAAATCAAAAAGGCAGAAAAGTCTATAAACCGAGAAGAATGTGCAGAAAAAAGTCGAGGAGGAATCAGCAAAATTAGGAAAGAACTGGAAGGAGCTTAAACACCTCGCCGGAATCGTAAACTAAAGGGTCTGCCATCTAACGTTTTTTTTTTTAACTAAAGCTTATTTCGTAAATGGTAACACTTAGCTCATGTCTGATTTGACAGATAATTAGTTTTATTCTTTCGCTGAACAAATATGGTTGTGTATACTCGTGAACAACGCTGGGAAATATTGCGACATTACTTTGAAAATCATGGAAATGTTGCAGAATGTGTGCGAAAATTGCGTACGGATTACGGAAGAAGAGAAGCATCGTCAGCTCCGTATGTTCGTTATCTTGTGAAAAAAGTGAAAGAAAGTGGCATCCTCATCGATAAACCAAAACGTAAAAAGCCAAAAACAGTGCGTACACCCGATAATATTACTGCTGTGGCAGAAAGTGTGCGTGAAGCGCCATTAACATCAATTTACCGTCGTTCTCAACAATTGAACATTTCGGAGACATCATTGAGACGAATTTTGTATAAAGACCTTGGTATGACGCCATACAAAGTTGGTTCAGGAGTTGAAGCCAACTGAACATCCAATGCGTTTTCGCTTCGCTAAGTGGGCCTGCGATTGACTTAGAGAAGATGCCGATTTTGCCAAAAAAAAATCATCTTTTTAGGTGAAGCTCAGTTTGATCTTGGCGGGTATATAGATAAGCAAAATAGTCGCATTTGAGGCACAAAATTCCCGCACGCATACATTGAAAAGCCGATACATCCAAAACGAGGATTTTGGTCCAAAGGCATAATTGGGCCATTTTTCTTCGAAAATGTGCAAGGAGTGGACGTTACAGTCAATGGCGATCGTTATCGGGCCATGTTGAACGAATTTTTGTTCACAAAAATTGAAGAGCAGGATATTGGCAACATTTGGTTTCAACAGGACGGCGCTACGTGCCACACAGCCAAAGCTACACTCGATGTTTTGCACCCTGTTTTTGATGATCGCATTATCAGCCGCAGAGCTGATGTCGTTTGGCCACCTCGGAGCTGCGATTTGATACCGTTGGACTATTATTTGTGGGGTGCCGTAAAAGATAAGTGTTACGCCTACAAGCCAGAGACAATTGAGGCTTTAACGGACAATATTCGTGAAGCCATTGGTGAAATACATCTGCACACAATCGATAATGTGCTTAAAAATTTTACCGATCGTGTAGGCTACTGCATGGCCAGCCGAGGCAGCCATTTGAATGAAATTATTTATCATTATTCCATTATTAACGGGAAGGATTGTACTTTCAGATAAAAAAAGAAATTTGAGAAAATATTCATTTGTTTTTTTGTATAGCATTTTCAAAAAAAAGGTAATTTGGCGGACCCTTCATAATTCTTACGAGTAGTTGCGCTACTATGAGGTTTGGAAGGATTTAAGTCTGAAACCTACAATATATAATACTCCATTATATTTCATATACTCTTCCTCATTTGTATCAATGATCTGTATGCAACTTCTTATCTTATTAATTAAGCATTTTATATTCGTTCTCAAACTTTATTTTAATTGAATTTGAAATGTATTCTTCCTTAAAGACGCTCTTGGAAAATGTTTCATTTGAAATATTCCAAAGGTCTATTTGGTTACTTTCACTTGTAATTTATTGTTTTCTAATAGCAATTTATGTTAATATAGCCTTTCAAAGAATTCTTTGTGTAACATTTAACGGCGGTAAAGTGTATTTTTGTACACATCCTTTAACTTGCCCTTAAAACTACAAATGTGAACAAGTACGGTAGTGATTTTTTACTTAGTTATACATATGTTCTTTTTTAATTTATTGTTTGTACTTGTATAGAATTTTTCAATTTAATATTCAGACAGTGTGATATCCCACAATACCCATACATACCTACATACAAAAGGTATGTTAAATTGGCTGCGTATCAGAGAAGAGATATGGAATGATTTTTGGGGGATGGTTCGTAAAATTTGCGGTTTAATTAAAACACTGAAGTATAAAATATAAATTACAAAAAAAATAATAATATTCATATTCGTATACGTTTTTGGATTTTTAATTAACAAAACTGCAATTGAGTAAGGAACTCTTTTATCATATTGCATACCGCACTGTACCGCAGCCAAACGTCAGTCCCCCACGCCATGCCGCCGCCGCCGCTGGCCGGGGATATATCCGACGGAAGTTCCTATATGCACCTTCGTACTAGGTTTTTGTGAGAGGTTTGGGTGTGAGAATACATCAGGTTAAAATAGGGATTAATATAAATAAAAAATTAAGTGTCTTTAAATGGCAGGAATTATAAATGTTCAACAAAATAAAAAAACAGTAGTTTTACTCCTGTTGTAAATTATTAATCAGATTTTGATGTTATGCACTGCACATACATTTTTAATTATATCAAAGCCAGAATGAATTTCTATATTTATTTTTGTAAGCTATTTATACAGACAATGACTTATGCATTTTTTTCTTTTCAAATCGATAATATGTGAACAGCAACACATAAATAATTACTTAATCCATTTTTAAATGTTAAACATTTGATTTTAGGATTAAATTTTAGTATTTTGATTTATCAAAAATATATAACAAAAATTAACAAACAGGAAGCATTTTTAAGCAACTATGAGGTTTAATTTCGAAAGATTAAAAATAACCACACATACTTAGGTATATTATTTTAAGGCTTAGAACATTACGTTCAGTACAAATGCCGAAAATGATTTTTAATTTTTGCCTGTTTTTTTTTTTTTGCCAAAACTACACCTGAATGATTATAAAATTTCAACAGTAATCTGACCATACGCAAAATCAATGTTATAGGGATGAGTTTGCCTCAAACCAATAATTTTAATAAATAATAAAATATATTAAAAAAATATTTTTAATTATAAAACAATTCCAAATCGGAAAAATTAATCAACATTTTCTTCATTGTTTTGTTATGTTTGTGATGATTTATGCATAATTTACGTGTAGATTTCTGAATATTGGAGGATTTTTTCCATCACTCAAATGTTTTAATTGAATATTAAATTTATATTTATTAATCTGTTGAGATTTTTTTTTAGTAATTTAACAATTAATGAAAATAATTGCATATTTATTTCATCTCATCATATACATATACATAAATAATACTCGTTCATGCATTCAAAATACAATTCTTATATTCGTATGTAAACAAATAAAAGACAGTAGAATGGAGAAAATAGGAAAATAATTATCAATGGCTTAAGGTTAGCTATTTCATAAGCTTTGAGTTAATTGATGTTGTAAAATAAGGCACAATGATATTATAGATCAAAAAGTTCGTTTTACTTCTCAATTAGATGTTCGATGAGAAAGTGAGTAGTAATTTAAAAAAAAAAGTACGTATACGCCCTAGTGAACATTTCTGTTCCATCGTCTTTTTTCAATACCTGGGTGTCATTTATGACAATTTTGTAAGTACTTTTGTATTTTTTTGTGCATATTACTTATTTAAGCCTTTACTAAGTTCATGCTTGAAACTGCTCAGAACTAGTTTTAAATATCAAGAATTGCATAGAAATAGTCAATGATGACTTTTAACCATTGTTTAATTCTAAAAATCAAATATTTAGTGCCGTAATTTCAAGCAAATTATTGGTCCAAGGTAAGATAAGGTTAAGTTGACGTAGCTGTCCGTGATAGAGTAGAACACACTTGGAAAATACTTGTTTACTCATTTTAATACCACATAAATCTTGAGGCATTCTTCTGAGCTCAATGAAATCAACTGGAGTTACTTATGAAATGTGAAAGACTTATTAATGTTAGTGTGTTTGAGATGGGAGACGGACATAATCCCGAAAATCAAAATCCCGAAAACCCAAAATCCCGAAAACCCAAAATCTCGAAAACCCACAATCCCGAAAACCCAAAATCTCGGATGGCCAAAATCCAGAAATTTTCTTAAATTTCTGATATTTATTTTTGCAATTCCCGATCTTATATAAAAAACAGTTTTATTTGATGCTATTATGCTTATGCAAAGCATTTCGAAATCGAAATCCCGAAAAATTATATAAATTCTATATAATTTTTCGGGATTTCGATTTCGGGATTTTGGGTTTTCGGGATTTTGGGTTTTCGGGATTTTGAGTTTTCGGGATTTTGGGTTTTCGGGATTTTGGGCTTTCGGGATTTTGATTTTCGGGATTTTGACCCCAACCCGTTTGAGATATTTTAGATGGTAAGAGAAGAATTCTCATAGGTAGGTCTTGAGAAAGCTTATAAGATACTCTCCTCTATCCTACAAGATCGGATAACCGCATTCGTAAGAAATATAATCGGACAATATAAGTGTGGCTACATCGGCACATCAACAACGGATCAGATTTGTACACTTAGACAGGCGATGAAAAAATGTATAGAATTTATTATTCCAACCTATCTTGTAAATTTTAAGGCTGCTGACATAGTCAGGGTAGAACTATAGAAAGGCAAGAGAGAATTTGGCATTTCAAATAAATTGACACCACTATGTAGGTTGACCATGGCCAATCATCATTTACAATTTACTCCAACTTGCCTTCTCTTCTACCTGGCGTGTTGGAAAAAGCAATCCGTGACTCTGGCACGTCAACAAAAGGGACAATCGTCACCAGGTCGCTTCGACTGCGAGAAGAACAATTGGAATAACAATTGTTTAAACAATCAACATTTCAAATACCTTGGCTAAAAAGTAGCAACCGATAACAACATAGAAGAAAAATTAAGCGGTCGGTTGCTCAAAACCAACAGAGCCTACGTCGGATTGTCAAAGCATTTTAAATCCAGAAACCTTACCATAACTTTTAAGCTGCTGCTATACAGGACGTTGGTTGTGCAAATACTCACATATGGACCCTAGACTTGGATGCTTAGTAAAAGGCACTCTAGCCTCTAAGGTCGCTATTGAGAGAGGTCTTGAGGAGAACTGTTATGTGTAGAATCAATCATGAACTTTATGTAATCTACCTCGAAGCTGATATTGTGACAAAAATTAAGCTCGGTAGACCTTAAGAGTTGCCATGGACCAGAGCACCCAGAGCCTTGAGGTGCGAAACTGGGTCCCTTGTTGTATGAGGCCAAGAGAGGATACCGGTTGTCGAGCCGATGATGATCATGATGAAGTCTTAAGTTTTTGGGCTAGAGCAAATGTATACAGAGGAGGTGAAGAACTGTTTCTTCCTCGTCTTCGTTCATATAGCTTCTACATGAGTCATTTAAGAATACGTCTAGAGTTACGTGCTTTCCTATTAGAGAGTGTCTGGCTATGGAACCAATTATATACATATCTGCTCAGAGATATCAAGTACCTTGAGTGCTTTAAATCTACGGTAGCCTTTAGATTTTGTTCTAGGATAACGTACAAAAAATCTTGGTCAATACAGTTTTTGAAAAATTAAATGTCCGCTTTACTTTTTGGATAATTTCGGGACATTGACAATTCATTAGAATTTTACTACTCTTATTTTAAAATCGTTGTATGATATATTTTGATAGTCCGTAAGACAAAAGTAAAAAATAAAAATTCTTCAAACGATAGAAAAAATTGCAAAACTTAACATCTTAAGTCTCGATATTTTAAGGCTCATTTTATCTCCCCGTGGTGGTTCTTGATAACTATTTATTTAACATTATTCATAACTGAATTTAATCCTTTGACGGAACCAAAACTACGTCTCGGATAAGGAGGGACCACACACGTTTTGGCCTACTATTATTTCCAATAAAAAACTATTCAGGAAAACGGTTCACTATTCACGAATCCATTGGCTTTATATTATTTAAAGGTTTAAGTGCTAGTAAATTGGACCGAGGCGAAGCACGATTTGAAAAGGTAATAACTGTATTACAGGTGTAGTCTAGGAGAAATTAGCGAAATTGGGAAGAAACTGGAGGGATCTTAAATACCTCGCAGGAAATCGTAAACGATGACGCTTAAGAATCGTTGCGAGACTATGTTCATCTAGAAAACAATCACTGACTTTGTAGGACATGCGACGAAAGTGGTCTAATTTTTTGGATCTTTTGTTTTTACAAAATTTATTGTACTGACAAATTCTTTGACTCTTGTTTAATGTGAAGAGAGCTAAAATTCCTCTTGTTAGACAACAAAGTTTCATAGACGGGTTTGATTATTACAACAAAAACTTAATTGTAACTGTAACGTAGGCTAGAGTTAAAATGTTCATAACTATTTTGTATGAGCTTTTTCTTCTTGAGTTTGCTCAAATTAATTGAAATGTTTAGTCAAGTTCAAAGCCAATCAAGCACTTTAAAAAAAAAACAGTCAATCAATCTCACAACAAAGCAGATTTTTGATATTTTATCAGAATTCAGTTTAGAATGCAATTATCATGGAAACTAGCTATGTCAAAATACATGTAATTTTTCTGATTTAGGTAATACTTATTTTTCTTTCGATTGTATAGGTTTTAAAATTTTCTAATAATTCCAGAAGAAAATATACTCTTGGGTTATTTAAGGGAGCCTAACGAAATATTTCGAACATAATTCCTGTGTTTAATCGGAGGTTAGTAATTTACAAGAACTTTTTACAGGAGTAGCCCTTGTTGCAATAAGCCTTGAATCTACATAATCAAATATTTAATAAAATCAAAATGTATTGCAACTTCAAATCGATAATATTTAAAATCATTACAAAACAAAAATGTCTTTTTTGAAGACCTATACTCAGCCTTAGCTAAAGTGTTTTAAAATTAAAATCCCCACAATAGTTAGTAATCAAACTCGGTGGTGTAATTAATATAGAAATCAATTTAAACTAATATTACAATAATAATAATTAATAAGTATAGATCAAAGGATAAAGTCCTTAAACAAATTTATTGACGGTTAAGCTTTAAACACTAGCATATTTGAATTCCAGCAACTGATAAATTTCAACAGGGTGATTCGGTTAGAAAAAGCATTAATAATATCAAAATATAAATAAATTTAAAACTCATCTAATAGTGTTTTAAAGAAAGTGAATTATTGACTGCAGTCAATAATATTGACACACTAAATCAACGGGTAAAACAAAACGACTTACTGTCTTAAAAAATTGATCAATACTCGAATAAATCATTTAAATAACTAAAAGACGGAAATGGTTCTGGAGAAAAAGAGTAAGAGTTTAATCTCAAAAACCTTAATAATTCTCGCAAAAAGCCAACTGCCATATTTTTTAACTCTAATTACCAGGTTTTGAAAACTCACACATGAAAGGAGGAGAAAATGATTTTCAATTGAATGTCTTAGTAGTTTATGACTGCTTTAAATTAAATGTCTTCCAGTGTTAAGATTGAATACGTTCAAGGACCATTACCTATTATTGAATAACGCGAATGAGCTAATGTTTTAATTTGAAACTTGATTTTCGTGCTTTTGAAAAATACCATTCAAAATGATGCTCCTATTTTTTTAAGAAAAATTCAATTTGTAATTTTGGTGACAGAAAAGGGCTTATTCTTAATTTCAAAATTGACATATTCCAGCTTATACATAAAAAACATATAATTTATGATCAAAATTTAATTTTATTTAAGCCAAAAAGGCAAAAGGGGTTAATTCTGAAACGCAAACACAAACCTTAAAACATTTTAGTCAAACTAAAAAAGAATCCTAAAAAACCTGCCAGTAGTAAAATACCACAGTTTCATCCTGTTTAAAAAAAAAAATTCTTAAATATTGAAACTCTAAATGCTGGCTTTGGTTTTATGTATATGGGTGAAATTTTGAAAATAGAAAATAAATCCTATTTCGTGGTTAAGTGCATTCAGTTAAAATCAAATATTGATTTTTGTTTATCGTATTTTATATTATTGCTCCTGCTACTGCTACCAAAGGATGTGCTATATATGAAATTGCAATGGCTTTTTCATATGCATACATATGTATTATATTGGTCGCATCAAGTCATCCCTTTTATAATATGCATCTATACGTGCAATCGTTGTTGGTTGAAATTAATATTTACCATCATCAGGAATAAACATACATTCATACATACATATATTCGATAGAGAGAGAGAGAGAAAATATTTGATATGAAAAAGGGACACACAGAGAGAAAAGGAATATTTTCAATTTCGTGTCCTTATACATACAAAAACATAAAATACACATTTATTTGTTCGCAGCAAATAGCAATAATAATAATAATAATAAAGGAATACCTAGATCCTTCGTATGTCCTGTGTCCATATATGCATACAAGGATTTAACAAAAATCAAAAAAATAAAAAGGACACACAAAAACTTATGGCCATAACCAACGGAATGGAAAGTTGCCTTAAAATGACATGTCGGAAATTACAACTCTTTGGGAATGCACATTTTATGCGAATAAATACCAAAGTTTTCACATGAAACAAGGATATTTTCGTCCTGTGAAAATGAACAAAAAAAAATCACACACACAAAATCTGATATTTCAGAAAAAGACAGAGAGAGATAAAAGAGAGAGAGAGAGAGGAAGGAAAATCACTAATTACTTGGTTTGCATAGATGAATATGTTTTACTAACAATCCTGTAACGTACCTACATTTATAGATAGATATTCGTATACCAGTATTTGCGGTTAATATTTGAGGTCGGTGGATAGTGGCTCATTTGGCTTGAGGCTAAACTGACTTGATCTGATGTACAACAGTACAAAGTATACACACCCAAAAAAAAACACAAAGACCATATCTATAGATTTATTAATAGAGAAATAGCTGAAATTCAAAATATTCAATTATACAATCTCATTTCAGATGAAAATCATTAAAATGAATTCTACAAACATTCAAAACACAGATGCATAACGGTACCTATGTTATAATACATTCATCTATAGTGTATAAAAGTAACAGCAGCAACATTGTTGATGGTAATGCCTTTTGGGCATTTTCAGACATTTCAGAAAATTTAATATGCATTCACTCAGAAGGTTCAGCCTTTAGGTTCTTCGACGTGTCGTCGCGTTGCGTCGGTCGGTCCGTCCGTCTAGTTGTCCTTCCATTGGTTGTTTTTGGTCGTGGATAAATTGAAAACTCTAAACAATTATATAGATACGTATAGCTTAGGTAGGTATATAATGAAAACAAACAGACATTTTGGAACAGTGCGAGTAAACAGAAACTTCATGGTGGATCTATATATTGTCGACTTTCGGTAAGGGTTCAAAATTGTAAACAGGACAGCAACATATTATTGTACCTTTCGTTATAAGTACCCTAGATTTGGACTATTAATTTTTGTTTATACATTAATGTAGCTTTTGCAATCCGAAGTAACTATATTCTGAATAAGAGAATAGTCTTTCCAAATAAACAATTCATTAGAAATGTATGTTTTTAACTCCCTCTAACGTCAAACATAAAAGTTAAAATCCATATTTTAAATGGTATTTTGAAATCATTTAAGTTTTTCAACATTTATATTAAAAAAAAAAACAAGTCAACTTTATATAAATGTAGTTGCAAGACTGCAGTAAGATATACTGGTAGGCCATCTAGTGGTTTTCTTTTTAAATCATAACTGACAGTTATTTGACAGATTTTGAAAAGTTTATGAGGAAGTTATTGTCATTCCTTCGTGGTATGAAATGAGTCACTTTACTTTACTAAACTTATTCAAAAAGTGAGTGCAGTATTTACTAAAGTTTGGCTAAAATAAAGCAATAAACTAAGTTTTTCAAAAAGTTCATGAGTTTGCTATAATACTGGACGGACAATACTCATGGTTAACGTCGTTGTTCGATGTGCAGTGCATAAAAATAAGAAATAGGGGCTTCTGTACACAAAGATCAACTCTTACCATCAATCTCAATCAACAGCCCATTATTTCAAGCAATAGCCTAAGGAGAATTCTCTACAAAGATCTCGAAATATCCGCTTACAAAGTCTTATTGACTCAAAAATTGAATTGTGCACAACCTCACGAGGGTTATGAATACCCTTAAAATGATTAAACACAGTACAAGCAATTAGGAAAATAGGATAGGATAAGAAATGAGATACCGATGTACATTAGCTTTGAATGTCGGCAAATTGTAATGAGTGGGAAATATTGAGTTGAATAAAGCATTCAAC
Organism: Eupeodes luniger; assembly: GCA_951509635.1. NCBI lineage: Eukaryota > Metazoa > Arthropoda > Insecta > Diptera > Syrphidae > Eupeodes > Eupeodes luniger. The sequence goes on along the minus strand of OX608073.1, from coordinate 294,468,885 downwards.
ATTCGTGTAGTTTGGTCCAAGAAAGAATCACTGTTCTTAACAGTACGTCTGAAATTGGGCCCAAAGGTAAACTGATGAACATTACTTGAAAAAGGAGTATAATGGTTGCATTGTTTCAGAAGAGGAATTTTAAAAGCTCTCTTTATAATTCTATCCAAAAGACTCAAGTTCGTTATTGAGGTGCCAGTCCCAATATGACAATTATTCTCGAGTGTTGAACTTTGTGCTTTCTTAATTATGGCCAGATCAGAAGGGGTACAACTTCTTGACTCATGGGAGAAAACCTAAGCGATGCCGAATATGTGATCACTTCACAAGAAGTGGTTTGAGATGCACAAACCTAGAACTGAAAGTTGTTCCATATCTTCGAACCAAGTACCACCCATTGATAGTGGCGTTGGGGGGAGTTAAGCCTTTGTGATGTGACAGCATTGAGGTTTCGAAGCATTAAATTCTACACGGTTTTGGATTCTCAATTGGACAATGCTGTCAAGATCAGAATTTAATGAGTTTATCATACGGGTCCGTTGATAGTCCATATCCGAAGAATAAGGATAAGGATCTAAAAACGAATATTTAAACTGAGGGTACTGTCATCAGCGAAACAGTTAAGTGGGTTGTAAGTTTCAGACAAAAGATCATTAGAAAAAATAAGAAAAAGTGTCGGAGACAAAATGGAGCCCTGTGGTACACTAGCCTTTATTTTGTAGATATCAAATTTGAACCTGTATAATACAATCCGTGGCGTGATGGTTATTGCGTTGGACTGTCAAGCCAATGGTCTTAGGGTCAAACCCTACTTGTGCCATCTAAAGTTTTTTTTGCACGGTTACTGGATCTTGAGAGGAATTGAAAATTCCTCCAAGCGAAATTCTTGCCATTAAAAGTGCTTTCTTAAATTAGCAGTTCGGAATCGGCTTAAAACTGTAGGTCCCCTCCATCCCCGAGAAAATTACTCGAACACAGGAATGGGTGATAGTTGTAAGTCACTAGGCCCTAGTTCCCAACGGACGGTTGCGCCACCTAATTTATTTGAACGGTCGGAAAGGTAACTTATAGCCTAGCAAAGAAGAGATTTATCAATACTAAATGCACGCATTTGCGGTAAGAGAGCTTGATGCTAAACTCTTTCAAATGTTAAATGCAATAATCTTACTTTTCTCAAAACGATGTAAAGATTTGTTCCACTGTTCGGTGGGATTAATCATGAGATCACCAGTGGACCTATTGCTACGAAAGTCATACTGCCGGTCATTTAGAAGCTTTCGTTCTTCGAGATATTTCTTAAGCTAAGAATTGATCAGCGTTTCCATGACCTTGGTGTGAAGGGACGTAAGTGCAATTGGACGATGGTAAAAGCATTCGCCTTTTTAAGGGACAGACTGGACAATTGCTGTTTTCCATCCACTCGGAAAGATACCTTTAGAATAGGACACTTTTGCTTGCTTTTAGTGAAATTAAAATTTATTTGGAGCACCTGTGGTTTTTATGGCTGAATCACATACACGCTTCAGCTTCGGCTTCGCCTGACGTTTACGAGTTCAGCCATAGGAATTCAATGCATGCTATCACAATGTAGCTTCGACCTCACGTTTTGTTTGGCAATCGTAAGGAAAAGAACGTAATGTAACGTTATGTGACTCTAAACGGAAGCTCTAGTTCAATTTTCTGAACATTTGCTTCGTCTGACAGCTCAAGAGCTGTAAAAAAATGTCAACAAACAAAATATTTGCTCTTTGGAGGGATCAAATAATAGAAATGTCATTCAAAGCAACCTCGAAGCATGCCCAACATAACGCAGACGAAGCCGAAGCTGAAGCGTGTATGTGATTCAGCCATTATAGGATGGGGCGCCATCATTCGTTTTATCAGCACTCTTGGCTTTTTCACTGCAGTGACGGCTTTGATAATTTTTGGTGGAGAACCGATGTAATGCAACAATCCCAAAAAAATTGAAGCCTTTAAAACCAATGATACCCAAGTAAACCGTGAGTTACTGCCCGAAATCATAAACTAAGTCTTGGAAGGCGCTACTGCAAAGTCAATTGAATCAGCCGTTTGTTTCGTAATTATTGAAAACATTACCTGGACTCCGAGGTGAAAATAGATCAAATCACTGAAGTTGGTTTTGAAAATCCCAGGATAATTGTGTTCAAGACCATATCCGTGAAGAAACAACGTTAATGGTAGTCGACTGAGTTCTTGTCTTAATTGACTTTTGAAAGCCTTAAGACCTTAGTCTTTATGCAAAATACAGTCCAGTTTCTTTTGTAAAATTTCTATTTTCAAAGATCTACGAGGATTTGACGACCTTGAGTCTTTGTCAAAGCTACAAGCTAAGGCAGCAATATTCTAGATATTCTTAAGCGACGCACACGGCTTCAATTTTATTTTGTCTAAACACCTTAAACTTTATCATTTCTTTCACTTTTGCTGGCCAAGAAGACGCTACATGACGATCGAAAAGTGCATTTGGTTTGTTAACAATGACCATTTTTGTAATGTCAATTTCACTACGTTGTTCAAGCAATTATCGATCCATTTAAGGTTATTTCGTTTAGTTTTTGTCAAATGTCAAAAGACGACATCTTCAAAAATGACATCTGCAAAATTAGCGGGATATTTTCAATGAAACTTCTTATTGGGAAAGCCTATTTTTCTTCCTTATCAAAGGAAAATTGTTTCTGTGGAAATCTACGTTTTCTTGATTTGTAAAATTTTATTAGATGATTTTAAAATTAACTTATCTAAAAATAGTAAAACTAAGAGTGAAATAGAATTTGAAGACAAAATTGTCCACAAACCGAAGAAGGACCGAAATCTAAATTGCGTTGGAAAAACACAAAAAGTTCATTTATATTGACATCAATAAAAATGTTTCCCTCAATTTGCATAAATGTCCCACTTCAATACAAATCCATAATAATGGAATCTAAAACGCACGATGACATTGCAGGAAAAATGCAAAACACTACTTTCAAAAAACTAAAACTGACATGGGCGTTGTTGAGTGTCTCGCGGTCTTTAAAAGAGGTAACACGCATTGTCAGACTCACACAACTATTATACTTGTACTTTTATAAAATTTTCAAGTCAGGTGAGACTTGAGAGACGTGAAATGTGAGATTATAATATGTAAACGTGTTTACTCATTTCTGTTTTTAAAGGCGAAAGGAACAAAATTGTCGACATTTCACATAACTCGTCGAGATTATAATTTCAATATTCAAAGCTATCAAAAAGCCCCTCTATACGCCCACCACCTGCCTGGCGTTTAAAGAGAGGCTTACAGGCTCTTGTTGAATATTTTTGAACCAGTGCTGGATTTGGATTATTTAAATGAGAGTAAGTTTACCCAAATGTATAATAAAAATAGGCTTAGTTTTAAAATACAAAATCAATAAATGAAATAAAACTTATACCAGCATTTATAAAAGATATTGGAAGAATGTAATTTTTAAAAATTCTTAAGTTTTCATTACCAATTTAAATACTATAAATGAAAAAAGTCAGTTTGTTTGTTTGTGTGTTTGTCCGCACGTCACATCGTAACGGAGCAATATTTTGACTTGATTTTTTGTGTAGAGATATTAAAAAAGCTGTAGAAAGTTTAAAGGTACTTTGAACAGCGGTAAAATATCTTATTCACAGCTTATTCCAGCAGATCCGCTTGTAACACTTATCAATATATTCTTTTTTAAGAACAATAATGAGTAGAATATCATTAGGTGCTGCCTGCTTTTCAACCTATCATCGTTGCCTAACATTGGGCGTTTCTTATAATAATATTAATGCATGAAAGTACGCGGGAACACTATTTATTAAAAATGGGAGATGGGCCGTTAAGAACTGATGCCGAGGGCTACGTGACACTAACGGAAGAGTTATGCAATTTAGTACATAGTAATTTTAAAGTCATTGCAAGTGTTTACCCCTGATTTACAAATAATAAGTACATACACCTATAAATGACGGAATTTTCAAGTTTCAAGTGAAGGTTTACTAATCGCAAACTTCATTAAAACATTTCTGATAAATTTTAATTCTCACAATTGATATATTTCGGCCCTGTTAAAATATCATGCACACCTCTGTGTGGCGCCTATTTGTAAGCACCGACAGACGACTGACTAGGTTTTTACCCAAAGACCATAGAAGACCATTTTAACCATGTCTGTGTCCAATTCTTTGGAGCAGCAGCAGGAACAGAGCGCATGTGATGCAGTGCATTTATTACTTTGATATGTGAAATAAATACGAATTACATACCTAACTTAACATAACCTGGTATACCATACCTAGATATACTTACTCTTATGCATTTAGGAACTATATATAGGTATGTATGCATAAGTTGGTAAGAGTTGGTAACAAAAGCGTCTACTTTTCTATGAAAAGTATTTATGCAGGTAAGGTAGTACCTTATACTGCTTTTTGGGATTATGTAGGTATTTGAAAGATTTATGATTGCAACATGGATTTAAATGCGTTCTATTTAAAAGGTTTTTTTTTGGTATTATGTTTTATTTAAATTCTTTCTTATAAAGAATATGGTATGCAATTAAAGGAAGCAGGGAAATATGTTGTTGTATAAGGATTGCAGTCCCGTTTCGGATGTGTATCCTTATTTAGAATATTCCGTACAATTTTTTTTGTATATGTAAAGAAATAATCTTGAAGACAAATTGAACATAAAAGTATTTGGAGAATATTAAAGGTTTCTTTTGTGGAACGGAAAAAAGATTTGTTCAATTTAATGACTTCGATAAAGATCGTTTCCAGTCTAATTTGTTTATAATCCCTAAATGTGAAATCAGGGGTTAATGAGAGATGAACTATTTATCTAAAGCTTGGAGCCTTTAAAAAAGACTGTCGAAATTATTCCATCCTAACCCCCTCAGCGCGAATACTAGGACCCTTTTTTGCACCAGTTGTAGTCTGGATATATGACAGCCATAATTTGGTGCCCAGATTTGATAAGCGTATTCGAGAATAGGCCGAACATATGTTATAAAGGGCTGCTTTATAACAAAAGGATCAGAAAATTGTTTCGACATTCTCTTAATCCAACCAATAATTGAATTAGTCTTTTTAGTTATTGAGTTATTTGATGTGGTGTAAAAATTTCACTTTTCACACACCAAGGACAGACATTTCATTTAAACGAGATAATAAAACATTGTGTGAAATACATTATTTAAAGAAATTACAGAAAGCTTTCCCATAAAGCTCATAAGGATCTCATTGAATTTCTTCACAATCACGAGAACTTGAAACAGTTTTGAAAATTTTAACATCGTCGGCATAAATGACGAACTTAGAAAGTTTCAACATTCGGTAAATCGTTGATAAGTTAAATAAAGAGATAAGGGCCTATATGACTACCTTGTGGAATTCCAGAGTTATTTTTGAACTTGTTTGATTCGCAACCATTGAAAAGTACAAAGTTTAATCTATCCAACAAATAAGATTAAATCTATTTTACGAAATGTCCACTTAAATTTATCTTTCTTAATTTAACAAGAAAAACTCGATGTAAGAGTTTGTCAAACGACTTACTTAAGGCAGTAAAAATACAGTCCATTTGTTTTTCTTACTTTTAAATGAGTCAATACAGTGTTCAGCTAGTTCCATTAAAAAATTGAGGGTAGACCACCCCTCAGTAGACATAGTGATTCACAAATAACAGACTCGAAGATTTTAGGAATAACAGTTAAAATTCCAAAAGGTCTGTAATTTCAAACTTCGACTTTTTATTTTTCTTATGTAGGAGGATCATAAATAAACCTTACGTAAAATATGGAAACACACAAGATTCAGCTTTTTTATGACTCTGTATTTTAAAGTTCATATCAGTCAAGTTAGTAAAAGATGTCAATAGATCAATGTCTTAAACTATTACGTCAGATTTATCACTGAAGTATCACAACTTAAAGTATCACAGTTGACATATTTGTCCCGTATTGGCAAAGAAATAGGCTATCACTTGTTTATAAGTGCTTCAAGCACGGACAACTTTTGTGGAATTGGGTTCATTTTGAAGCAACCATATCTTCGAGTGTAGTCTAGTTTTAGGCTCATAGGCCTTATGACGAAATGGCTTTAAGAACACGACGACTGCTAAGATATGAATTTTCTTATTTCACAATAAGTTGACTTCGTTTCAAATAAATGTGTTTATGAAATATCTTATTGATTCAAATCAAACTAATGTTATATCACTTGACGATCTGAAGCAATCAGATTTTTGATCTTCTTGAACTGATAACATCATTAACATTGTCGAATACCCATCACCGCTTCACCTGCTGTTAACGGATTTTAAGGCTTTTGAAAATTTTTGGAGCTACTCGAGTTGAAGAAAAAAACAAGCTAGAGTCCGAATGAAGATGAAAGAGGTTCAACGTAGCGTAAGACTTAAAAAGAGTAATTACACCAACGTTTTGGCTTAAGAAGCAGAAGAAGCCGCTAAAAGGTGCCACAAGTGGTGTTCACAAATGAAAACAACACAACAAAGATGGAAGGAATATATTGATTTGGTCTTAAACCATGTATTCGACAGCAACGTGCAACTGACATCTTCTATGTTGCCCGATGCAACAAACTCACGATTACGCACGACACCCCGTAGTAAAAAAGAGCTATGTACCGCGATCAAAGCACTCGAAAACAACAAAGCAGTAGAACTAGTCGTCATTCCCGCAAACCTGTTGCAAGCAGTTCCAAGTTCATCGAAGCAGCACGAGTCTCTGAATGCTTCCATAAAAAGAGTGGAAAAAAGGAATGATTACCAAGCTCCCAAGTGAAAAACTGAAGAGGTATTTGCGTTTTGCCTGCAGTCGCCAAAATAGTAGCTAACTCTAGACGTTGAACAATTAGGATTCCGCACTGGATCTTCCTGCATTAATCACTTTACGGATCATCATCGAAAAGTGCGTCAAAAGTCGATCATCACTTCAACTGTTATTCATGGATTTTGAGAAGGCTTTTGACAGTGTCAACAGGGAGTTTATCCGGTTTGCTTTGCGGAAGAGGGGTATCCTGGATAAGTTCATCTCTATTATCAAGACTATTTATCATTGGTCTAAATGTCAAGTCGTACACGGAGGTTTTTTTGTGTGAAGAGTTTGAAGTCCAAAGTAGAGTCAAGCAGGGTTGCATACTGTTACCAATTCTTTTCTTTTTGTCGATCAGTGATGTGCTGCGGGCGGCTTTGACTGGCGGAAAACGGAGGGATAAGATGCACTCTGACAACATACCTAAAACATCTTAATTTTGTAGATGATGTATGCAACAAGATGGAGAAAGAACCAGGAATCGTGGAAAATCTAAGATGCTTAGGCTCGGAACTTAATACTCAACTCATCCTGTCTGGTTAACATTTTACACTAACCAGTAGAAAGAAGGAGAGATTTTTCATCTTGGAATTATGGTCTCTACCGAAGGAGAAACCGAATAAGATAATGCAAGCCGTATCGGGAAATTTTAGGTTGCGTATGGGATGCTGTCTATTGTTTGGAGGAACAACTATCTCAGAGCTCGAAAACGAAGCTACGACTGTTCCGCTCAAACGCCGAATCCGTACTTTTATACGGTTGCAGAACCTGGAAAACAACAGCAACGGTAACCATTAAACTGCAGACCTTCTACGAAACACCGTACGGGTTTTCAGGCCGGAAGAAAGTGTTTTCTTTTTTTTTTTTTATTTTTACTGAAGTGAGGTTTTTTGAAACATGAAGTTAAAATTCTGCACCACTTTAAAAAAAAATTTAAGAACTTATTCTTTCTATTTTGATTGATGTTTACATAGCTCCATGTGAATTCTCAAAAAGATCCAAAGGAATTATTTTTTCACCGAAAAAATGTTAAAACATTTCTTTTGTTGTAAATTTAAATAAAAGTAATAATAAATTCAAAATGTTTGATATATCAAAATGGGAAAAGCAATTATTACAAACATTAACAAAAAAAAAAAAAAAACTTAAATTCCCAGTCAGTAATTTCTTCATGAGGTGCACACATCATCTCTCGACATTCAAAATGTTCATCATCCTTGCAAAAGTATTTGGACTTTTGTTGTCCATAGAACGGACCACATATAAAAGGATGAGTATGAAATGCTAGTCATTGCACTGCTCCACCACCCGTCACCGCCGCCATGTCATTACCCTCTTTTCTATATGTATTCACCTTGCCATCCATGCTATTTCAATTCATCGTCCTTCCTTATTCTCATCCTCATTTTCATCGTCGTCATGCACACTGACCATTAATTATGCCAATCCACTCTATCCCTTCTATATATAAATGCATTTATATACCACCCTGTACAAAGAATTCTCTATAAAGGACATCAACTCAACTGCACTCAACTCAATACGGTAAACCATACCAAACTATAACCAAACCAAGCCAAACCAAACCGAACTGAACAACAGCAGGGAGTTTATCCTTTCTTGTATCCAGGATATATATATGATGTCCAAATGTATATAAGTTTGTATATGAATTACTATATATGTATATGATGCATGCATCATCAAAGTCATCATCATCATCATGATTATTATTATCGTGATTATGGTCATACGGAATGAATGCAACATCCAAACGCACACAACAAAGGACGAACAGAGCAAAGATGAAAAAGGACCTCATATTATACATATGATTCCTTTTAAGACCACAAGACCGCAACAACCATTCACTATACTATATAAAACTCTGCCGCACTGATATTCCATAAATACAGCTATGGCTTAAATAAGAGGAACACTTGTAGAGAAATATCATTCAATAGCCTTGTTTAAGTTGTCAAAGACTTAGTAGGATCTTTAATCTTGGATTGATTTCGAAATCTAAGTTATCTTAAAATATATCTAAGAGCAATAGAAGCAGAAAAACATTACAGTAAAAAGCACCTACTTTTTAAAACTGACAAAATAGAAAATATTCTTTATGGGACCCGAGCAACTTTGAGAATAAAATCGAAAGCTGATTTATTTATGCCATCAAAAAGCAAATGAGCTTTAGGACGTTTCTTTTTGTTTTGCAAGAGGCTTACCTAAACGCAAGATCTCCATAGAATTATGAATTATTGCTTCGTTGGATTAAAAATAACACTTCGGAGTCCTCAATACAAATAGTGCTAAATAAATACTGATGTACCGCAGGGCTCTGTTCTATCTCCTACACTCTTTCTCATTTCTAATAATTATCTCTTTTCTGAAACTTCTTATCCACTTACATGGTTCACTGAAGGCAAAATCCTCAGCTTGGATGTGGACCTTTAACGGTATTGTATAATAACCTTTTAAAATCTGACCTTGACAGCATTGTTAAATGGGGAATCGACAATCGGAAAGAATTTAATGTGATTCGCCAAACCTCACAAGAGGTTTGGGTTTCCTGAAGCGATGCAAGAATAAGTTTTCCAACTCTTATCTAGCTGTTGTCTATAAGACTTTAATATGTCCAAGGCTTCAGTAGAATTTTCATCCCTAGGCTGGAACTCCTGCAACTTACTCAAGTCTTTTGGACAGTATTGAACTCAGAGCATTCAAATTAATTGTTCATAATAACATCGCCATTCACGTCACTTTAAAACCACCGTAAAGCTTCTTGCCTTAAACTTTTTTAAACTTATTTAAATGAATTATGCTTTAGTAAAATAGTCCCTGAAACAATTAAAGCGCGCATCCAGGACATCTCTTAAGTATACCCTAGAGCCCAATTTTGGTCGTATTGTCAAGTAAAGGGATTCGTTCATTAGCTGTACTATACGAATTTGAAAAGCTTTACCACACTTTCTTTTTCCCATTATAAAAAAAAGAGGATAGAATGCTACTCACACTAAAAAATTCAAATTAATGATGTTCATAATTTCTAAAAACAAATTGAAAGTCAAAAAGTATGGAATCAAAAACTGAAGGTTGAAATATTCGAGATGTTGAATGTTGAATGAGAAAAACTGTCAATTGGATTTTTATGAAAATTGTACCACACATAGAAACTCTTTTAAAAATATTAACTTAGATTCTAAGGACCTTAGTAAGTAAATGTCAAAGTTTTAATCCGACAAATCAGATCAATTAAAATAACTTAATATGGGAAGTTGAAAACGACATGCTCGAAAAAGAGGTTCAATTCGCAAAAATATCTATACTAATAATAATGGGAAATTCAGTGTGTTTGTTTGTTTGTTTGGCCGTGCTTCACGTTACAACGGAGCAATATTATGACATGATTTTTTGTGTGCAGGTAGTTAAAAGGCTAGAGAGTATAATAAGCTACTTTTTACCGTGGTAAAATATGTCATTCCAAGCTCATTTAAGCAGCTCCACCCGTAACTCTAATACTAGATATTCAATATATTCTTTTCTTAGAACACTAATTAGGTGCACATCATTTACTGTTGCCTGCTCTAGGACCTTCCATCGTTGCCTATCATTAGGCGTATCTTATAATGACATTAACGCACAAAGCTATGCTAAGATTCTATAAGAAAAATAGTAAGTACCTAGTTAGCTTTATGTAAAGTAGAATTAACTGAATTGAAAATACGACTTTTCAACTAAATATTTTTTGTCGAAATGTTGTTTTTTCTTAAGTTTAAATCAAGTATTCATAACTTGTTGGTCAGTCTTTTATGAAGCCTGTAGCAAATAGACTCCAACTTTATATCAACCAAAAATATTAAAAATTAAAATTAAATGTTTAAGTTTATGATTTGTATCCTTAGTCCTTGCACAAGTGTTAAAGACGAAATTATCTGAAATTAAGTTTGTCTCTATCATTTTGGCCATAACTGTACACTACACACAGATATCATCAACAGTACTCTACTCAATTTAAATATAATCTGCAGGATATTTTATTAATATAGAAAGGAAGAAGAACTAAAAAAAAGCAAAAAAAAAAAAAACACATCCTTAATAATCAAAATTTCTCTTCTGATAAAGCTTATTACTGCTGCAGAAGAAGAATACATATAATACCGTACAAGGAAATTAAGCTTACAAATATTTTACTAACAATGGATCTGATGTGTTTTTCATAAGAAAATGTTTTTAGCTTTTCTTTGGGGATAATCGTTGTGTGCATCATCAACATCATCATCATAAGCATCCTTTGCATTGTGTCCTGAAACTGAGAAGTTGGGTTGGTAGAGCGGGCGGTCGGTGGGCGGTTGATTAATTTCAAATGCAGGCAGACACACTGCATTTCAATGTCAGTCTTACACAGTTTATATCGAGTTGGTAGATTCCAACCCCTCACGATTTAAGTTTAATTTATTTTATTTCAATTTATGTAGACGAACAGAAAAAAAAAACCTATTCTCTGCGCTCGTCCTTATGAGGATCATCATTGCCTGGATACTTTTAATATTTTTAATACCTGCACTATACAAACATCCTTCCATTAATTATTATATATATCGCATTGTTAAGAAATGGTATACCTATATTCTTTGTTTGGGTGTCTGTCTTCCTCCAAGGTAAAATTTGTATAAATTTTGCACAAATATCCTGTGTGCATTATCCCTGCATTCAGTCTTCTGTATTCATTGAGTGTACTCTTTTGATGATGATTTTATCTCAAAATATAATCATGCACGTTTGAATCTACGAAAAACATACCGTTATACTTTTCCCTTTAGCCAAACAAAAGTAGCTTTTATTTTATTTAAAAAAAGAGTTGAAAATAAAAATGTTCCACATACGCCATAGTGAACATTTCTACGAATTTTTGTTTGTTTTTGTTTTATTTCTTTAAATTGATGATTATACATTTTGAAGAAAAAACAACATGAAAGGGAGAATATGAGACGGAAACGGAAACGGAAACTTCAAAGCTAACCGTATATGTAGAAGAAGAAAAAAAAAACAAGAAGCAAAACGGAAACATGAGCTATTAAAATGAGTAATTAAAAGAACTTTCTACTGAAGAAATATATATGTAGTTATTTATGGAGGTGAAATGAATGCAGTTATAAGGGTGCATGACTGAGTCATGATATTAATTTGGTAATAAGTTTGTATTTAAGCACATTTCACAAAGCACAAATTAGGAAATTTGGAAAAGTCATGTTATGTGACTTTTGTAATCGTTTAAGGATATATCTACACACGAAGCAGGTCGAGTATACTCTTCCTTTTAAAGCTTGTTTTTGAATGATATCAGCTTGTTAGTAAGTCATTTGTTTCAATGGTTAATTCAGCATATGCATATACATATATGTATGTATGTATTTCATGGAACCCAAATTGGAAACATACTTTTGGGCGAACCGTATAATTCGAAATCCACGATGGTGATGACCGAATTTGTATTCCAGGAAAAACTGATATAGTTTCTCACAAATTCTAGGAAATTATTCTTCGATTTTTTCAAGCAGATGGTTCAATACTGTTCTGGTCCGACATTGGCCAGAGCCTTGTGCAATTATTGGAATATACGGACGACATAGACTAGACATCATCAACCCCAACGTTATTGAAGCTTGGTAGTCTTAAAGTTACCGAGGGTATGGGCAATTACCAACTATCAATAAACAGTAATTTCGGAATAGTTTAGAGGTTCAACTTCCTCGGAGTGAACATTAGTTGCACTAATGACTGATTCGACAGAAGAATAACCAATCATCAATGCTCCAACAAGCTCTACTTAACCCTCATGCTTCCTGTCTTACCATAGCAAAAAAGAGAGCTGTTGCTTGTTTGAACATTTGTGTGTCGAATATGTGGTCCTTTGTGCGGGGAAGGCAAATTGAGAAAGCATAAAGCATTTGCCAGCTTATCTTCAATTCACAATCTTCAGCATGAAGACGACAATGACTCCAAGCTATGACTGGATGGCTGGAGGATGAAAGGACGCTGTGTTTAGGCACGGACACGAACCTTCATTGTTCGGGAAACTATAAATAAGGAAAAAGAAACCAACAGAATAAGATGAGCTTAATTGAAGCTAAGTTCACCTAATAAGACTCATTTCTTCGCATGACAAGAAAAGATGATCTTTTCAAAACTTTGGAAGTGTATACCTAAGCATATAAAAGTTTAACAGCGCGATTGTAGCTTTAAGTTCTTAAGGGAAGAATTTTTTGATGATATAGTCAAACATTGAATAATCGTTCAAGCTATACGGCATCTCTTGGCAGGAATGAGGTTTTAACAAGTTAGCAATTCTTAAACCCCAATATTCCTGAAGGGCTTTGGTAATCCTCGAATGTTCCGAACATTTCGAAAGAACTAAATTGACTTCAACCACTACTTCGTTAAAGCCTACTGATACTCCGAATACGATACACACTTGGAATTAATACGAGAAATTCAAGGTTTGACAAAAATTATCTGCTTCATTTTAAATCTATTTTCGAACAACCTCTTTAGGTGTGTTATGCTGACAGGATATATTTTTGTGATAACACTATTTAACATAAATATTGCTGGTGCGATGAAAGCTGAAAGCAATTAAGACCAAGCAGATAAACTTGAGTGCGGCACCCATTGTAAAGAAGGACTAGCACTTCATATGTTCTCTAAAAAAAAAGTGATGAGCAACTGCTTTTACCAAAATAAGTTTGAGGGGCTTGTTGAATACCAGTATTTATTTAAGAAGTTTTAATAAAATGATATGTTAAGAATATATAAACCTCATTTATAAGGAAATCGGATCTGACTGCCAAATCTTTATTACGACGTGGTTCCTCATTTTCGTCCAACCATCCTTAGAGAAGTGCAGATAGCCATGTATATAACTAATCTCTAAGGAACTTTTGAAGGTCGATAAAGTATGCAACAGCTTATTACCAATATTTTTCAGAAGAAAATCAAGTATGGTCAGTTAAAATGGCAGTATTTGTGTAGCACAGCTTAACCGTATTCAAAAAAAAAAATCAGGTGGCGCAACAATCCGCAGAGAACTAAGGCCTATAATTCTCAACCATTCCTGCGATTAATTTGATGGGTCGACGGGACCTATAGTTATATTCCGAATCCAAACGGCTTATTTAAGGAAGCACTGTTTATGACAAGAATTACTCTTGAAAAATTTGCCAATTCCTCGCAAGAGCCAGTACTTGGGTACAAAAAACATTAGGTGGCATTGGCAGGTATTGAACCCAAGGCCTCAAGTATACATATATTCCTACGCACTAACCATCACGCCACGAATACTGCAGTTGAACCGAACTACTTGCGCTGAATCCAACTTCTGTCGTACTGTGAAGTGAAGAGATTCGTTTAATAGCCGTACTGTGCGAATGTGGTATGCCGAACCACACTGTTTCTTTTTCTGTCATTGAAATGTTCATACATTTTTCCTACAGTGTCTGCGAAATATTGAAGGTATACATACATATAAAAGGAGATATTAAGTCTTTTTAAAACCACATCCAACATAATTTGGTCGGGATATAAAACGGTTGAAACTATTATTTGACAACTTGACTGATCTATACGTCCATCACTTACAAAACTATCACATTTTGACGAGCTTGGAAAAGACTCCTAACGTTTAAAAAGATAATGTTTAAATCCTCAACGATTCCAATGCCACAGAAGTAGGTTAAACCGATTTTGATTTTATATACGGAAGACTTAAGTAAAAAAAGCCAGATCTAACGACTCATCATTCAAAACCTTTCATTTTACGGTATTTTCTGTTTAAACAATTTATAATACAGTTCTACGAATACACATGTCAAAAATGCAATAAATTTTAATTATAAAAATAAATTAATTAAATATATTTAAAACTTTTTTGTAAATATTTTCAGTTAACTAGAAATTCTTTTCTTGGAGTTTTATTGCTCAGAGCTCAAAAAGGTTAATCTTCATTTAGATTTATTTCTCAGAAATTCTTCTTGTGCAATGAAGTTTATGAAAAAGCATCACAAAGTCAATTTAAATTAACTTGATAGAAATGCCTTTCAGCAAATGTTATTTTATTTTTCTCTTCAAAGCAGGTAGCTCCTACCTGTAAACCTACTAAACCTTTCCATCACCATTTATGCCCTTAAACGTTATGGAGCTTCTTAGTTTCATCTTTTTCAAAAGCTAAACAATTCCTAAAAACCCTCAACTAGATTTTCAATTTCTATAATCAAGAAAGCATACGATATTCGCTTTCTTTCATTCTACACTATTCTAAATCACCCTTATCAAAAAATTAAAAAAAAAAGAAAAAAAGTTCAAAACTTTCAACCTTATTTTTTTGAAAGTCCTTTTTTTTATTGCAAAGACGTAAAAACTAAAAGGACAAACATGTTACCAATAACTACGACTTTTCTACCTTTCGTTAAGTTTGTTTTTTATCATTTTTTTTATTTTTCTTCATTCCCCCAGAATCCAATTGACATTTCCTAAACTCTTTTACTTAACTTTTTCGGGAAACCATTTGAAACGAACAACACTTCGACAGGAAACCTTTACCTATTTGATTTTATTTTCTATCCCTGTTTTTCTGTTTTTTCTTTTTTTTTTTTTTTCTGTGCATGTCAAAGTCTGGGTTCGTGGGAAAATGAAAACTATGGGTTGTATGGTTTTTCCTGTGCAGTTAAAAAGTATTTGAAAAAGTTTTCTTTCTCGTCCTTGTCTTCTTGTCGTCGAACTAAATAAACAACATGAATACAGCAACCTTTTTTTTACAAAGGAAAATTGAGCTTCTGTTGGTTGTCTGTCTCTGTCTTTCTCTGTCTGTCTGTCTTTCTGTCTCGTTGGTTGTAAAAAATAAGGACGAAACAAAAAAATGAGTTAAATTTTCATAGTGAGCTTGTTTTGGCAACATAAAATTCTTTTTGGCTAGAATATTAAATTCCATATTTTTCATTATGTTTATTGTGTATTTTTTTGAAAGTCACAAGTGGGTGTAAGTATTCTGTTAAAGCTTTATTCACAGCAATTCTTAGTCAGTTCCAAGGTAGAGAATTAATAAGTGCACAAAAAATATTCAAGGAAATAAGATTAAAATTAATTCTCTTTATTAAATTCAAAATGTTATATTTTAAAAGGATTTTTGGAAAAAATGTTTAAGTAACCAATTTTCAATTTGAAAGTATTTCGTTTGAACATAGAAGTTTTTTCCGAATCATAATAAAATAACTCATTTTTGGAATTTTTCAAACAGACGAGACATCAATAATTATGTTAAGAACCTGAGACTGATACTAGTACAGACTTCATTAATAGTTAAATCGTTCAGTTTTTGCGTAGAATTAAAAATGTTTTAAATTTTTTTAATTGGGCAGAAATCTAATTACTTTTGCTGCTATTTAAGTTCACATAATGTACGGGTAAGTTTTTTTTTAAATTCCGATCAAACGGACTGTGGTACTAATGAAGTGTTGTTTAATTTTTTGTTTAGAATACTTTTGAAAATCATCATGGAAAGATTTACGCCGAAGAACGTTTAAATTAATTTCTAAAATGTTGGCTCTTTTCGCCAAACTTTTAGAGCACTTTTATAGTGAAATTATTTTCAATGAAGCTGAATTTTGGCGAAACGGGTATGTCAGCAAAATCTTCATAAGACTCCTAAAAATGCATTAAATCTCGAAAAAATCACTGTTTGGGGCACTTTTCGTGCCAAAAGAGACATCGGCGTATTTGTATGAAAATTTTGAAACATGTGTTAACATATAACCTTGAGTGGCAAATAATTCGAGATTTGTATATTCCTCATATCATCTCAAACTATATGGAGAAGAAATGGATCGAAAAAATCTTCTAACTCCACCTTGTTTGTTTGATTTGTCACCCCTGGGCTTCTGTTTGTATTGGTAAGCTTATTTTCCAGTCTATGTTGATAAACCATTAAAGACTCATTATTCAAAAGCAAGCATTTAATGTATACTATCGACGAAATAAAACCGCTATTGTCGAAAATGTAGTGCAGAATTATACCGATAGGATGGAGTTCATAAAGAACTGCTGAGGAAGCCATTTGGACGAAATTATTTTCAAACATTAAATTACATGAAATTTGTGGGGTGATAAAGACAAAATTATGTTAATAATGTTGAATTTGTTATCTTTAATAATAAACTTAAGTTCAACATTATCGATTCGATAACCAGGATCTGATTTTGGCATCATTCAATAAGTTTTTAGGTTTATTCTGATAGCGAGCCAACACCAACATGGTTTGCCATGCTATTGCTGGCGCCTGCTATAAAAGTTACTTCAAAAGGATTTTCGAGCTAGTTCCACGATTTTAATGCAAGCTAGCTGTCTAGCCTCCCGGAGTCTACTGAGCTTAATTTTGTTCACGATATCTGTTTTAAGGTAGATCGCATATAGTTTATGATTGTAGCATTTTAGGAATAATGGTTCCTCACATAAGGCCAAACAATTCTCCGTAGGACTTTCCTCTCATATCCGCCTAAGAGTTCGGAGTGCTTTTTGATGAGCACCCAGGTTTTATATCTATATGCAAGTGCTCGTAGAACTATCGTAATGTACATCAGGACTGTAAAAAACATCTGATATGAATGATTTAAAACGAAAAGCTCAGACACAAGGTTTTTTGTTAATGTAATAAAGAGAGTCGGATTCCATACAGCGCCCTGGGAGAGTTGTAAGTTCTAATTTTTTTTAATGATAGTAGTTAAAAAAGTATCATATTTTCTTATAAGTAACTAACAATACTCAAGCAACATTGAGAAAGAAAGCATAGCAATCATTCCAAGCAACTGAAAAACGTATAAATATCGTTTCGGTTTGAAGTTGCTATAGGAGTCTGTAAAAACCAGGTTTATAAGCACAGCACACATTTTACCAGAACCAATTTTTGACTTTTCCCTACAATAAAATCAGAAACTTTAATGTCGTTTAAATGGGAAAGTCAATTTTGTTTTTGTGTTTGCTTGTTTGTTTGTCCGTCCATCACGTTCGCAACGGAGCTTCTTTAAGACATGATTTTTTTTTGTGGAGATAGTTAAGAGAAAGTTTTTTAAGCTTCTTTTTACCGCGGTTAAATATCTCATTTACAGCTCATTCGAGAAGATCCGCCGGTAATACTTAATATTAGATATTCAATTTTTTTGAATAACACTAATTAGTAGCATATCCATAGGTGCTGGATGCTTTTGGATTTATCATAGTTGAGAAGATCCGCCGGTAATACTTAATATTAGATATTAATTTCTTTTTTTATAACACAAATTAGTAGCATATCCTTAGGTGCTAGATGCTTTTGGACATAATCATCGTTGCCTATTCTATGGCATTTCTAATAATGACACTAACCCACGAAACTATGCTGAAACACTTTTAAAAATAGGAGATTGGCGGTTACACACTTATGCTGTGGGCTATGTGATTTTTGTAATTTAGTTAAGAGAAATTCTGAACTTATTGCAAATGTTTACCTTGATTTAAGAAAATAGCGTACATGACGATAAATTTCTTAAGAAATGATGTTTTTCGAAAATAAATTCAAACATATTTAATGAAGTAGCAGAAGATAAGAGGGAATATTTGTCAATAGACACTGTCATGGACTCAGAACAGAGAATTTAATACTTGGTATGTTTTTTAACTCACTTGAGTTGTCCGGCTTGAACTCACATAACATCAAATACAAAATTAGGCATGCCAGTAATGATTTTGCAAAATTAAGATGCCCTTCGATTGAGTTACAGTAAAAAACTTCGTATCGCACAACTTGGCCGAAACATTTTTACTGCTAATATCTTATAATAATATTATTCCTACAGATTTACCATTCCAATTCAAAAGGCTTCAAGTACCCATTAAAGTTAGCTTCGCTATGACAAATAATAATCTGCAAGAGCAAACACTAAAATTAGTAGGGATCAACCTAGAAAATCCGTGCTTCAACACTTAAACAATAGACAGCATTACTTTTGGTTCCTACTTGTTTCTTTCGATCGTGGAAAGCTTACCAGTTAACTCATGTTTACTTTGCCTTGGAATGTCTCTATGGATATTTTGATAGGTTACACTTAGTGCTACATTAAAGAAGACTAAAAATGGGTCAAACTCGGAATAAGAAACATTGAGCTAGCAACACGTATATTCCTTCTGCGTCATTAATAATCCACAGTCAAAGGTCTGAAAATGAGCAAGAAACACTTGGAACACTTTGGATCCATTGTGCTCCAAAAGAAAGCTGAAGGATTGGATAAGGTTAGAAAGGTTACCTATAGAGGGTCCCTCCCTGAATCATTCTGATTTCTGGGAAAATTTCAAAGTGCCTCTAGATGGCAAAGACGAGCCGAGTCGCATAGATCTTCGACAAAAAAATGTTCTTAATATTGTCATTCTTTTTTTTGCTAGGTTTGGGCATTTGCTCAGAAAGTGGAAGGTATCTTACTTCGTTTGCTTTTTCTCACATGCTTTACATAAATGGTATGAGCTGATACCCATTCTATTCATGTTGGTGACCAATGAGTTGTGGCCCGTTAGGATACCTTTTAATATGGACAACTGAGGCCTGCCTAGTTGCGAAAGGAATTTTGTTTTATTCGACTATAGATTTCTCAAAACACTGCAAGTTTCAAAAGCTGACCATTTGTTGTTTTCGATTGAAACACTGACACTTTGTTAAATAAGTTAATTTACTTGATCTAGTGGCTAGTAAATCATTGATAACAAATGGCTCGAAATAAAAATTGATGCCATCATTTCCCTTAATGTCACAGTGCCCTGGGACACAACGGAGGGTGACCGTGTTGTAAGCGAAGCTCCCTACGGCATTGCTTGAACAGTTTGGACTTTGTAACATTGGCAGATATAGCCTTGATTGCTGCTGGGCTGTCGATAAATATGTCTATGTTTTCGTCTTTAAAATTGCGAAAATAAGGACCCTTAACGGCTGTACTTCAGCTTGAGAAAGTCATGTGGTAGTCAATTTAAAAAAAGCCATCGTTAGAGCAATAGAACAAAGAGAATGATAAAAAGAGGTCATATATACTTTTAACCACCTTTTAACTTTTTCAAATTGAAACCCTCATTTTACTAGACTAAAACTGGCAAGGACAATTTATATGAATTTTTTTGTTATAATAAGACACAATGTGAGCTCTAGGAAAAAGAGAGAGGGTTTGAAAGGAGATGTCGGTGCACATTGGTTTTGAATTCCTGAATATTGCAATAGGAATAGAATAGGAAAGACATAGTGTGGTAAGGCATTTCACATTCGTGTGGTTCGGCTAAAGAACAAATCTCTGTATTTGACAGTACGGCCGAAGTTGGACTCGAGGGTATACTGATGAGGATTCCTAGAAGCGCGTGTATTACGGTTGAACAGTTTAAGAGGAGGAATACAGCTGGCTATTTCACGATCTCTAAGGACTCTTGCCACAGTACGAGTGCGAAAAAAGATTGGTCCCAAAGAATCACCAACTCGGTGAAGTACAGGCAAAGAGATTAGCTTCTCTAAAGAGCTAACAAAATTAGTGTCATTGACAACGAGCGTAGAAACCGAGGAAGAATTTCTCATGTTTTACAAATTACCAAAAATTTGTACTTCCTTTCGGACATTGCAGTATTTTTTGCCGTAATTTTTGGTCATGTATAAATTTGGTTCGTCGAATATGGGCGTTGCAGGCCTTCCTGCCTTATTTGAACTTTTTCTAGCTTTCCCCAGTAGGGTTGGCTTTATTACATTCTTTATTATTCTTTGACCTTAATAACCTCTTTACAGCTCGCATCAAACCATGCGTTTTCCTTAGGTTTGATACTTTTAACCCTGTTCGGGATTAAAGTTCTCATACCTAGGAGAATCAAACTTGTGATCGTATCAGCGCTGGCGTCAACGTCACTATCGAGGAAGCATAGTAGTAAGTAGTAGTAAGTGTACTTGTATTTTAATATAACATACAAATTATAACATAACATATTATTGAAAAGGCCATTTTGTAAAAGTTCGTCAATGAAATACTTGACCATGTAACCTACGTTATTAACAATTTTTTTTATTAATTTTCCTGCCAAATTGTTAACTTTATCTTTCAAGAGAAGCACATAGATATTGGTATGTATAGATTTAGTTTAATAATTTAATATTAATGTTATATTACTTCTTTGTTTTTCTATAATTTCTCAAGACATTTTCACACCAACAAAATTTAATTTTGCGAATACCTGTTCACAGGTATGAATATGCTATGAATACTCGTACCAACCAACAGATATAAAATAAATGTAGTTTCATAACTAAAAGCAAATTTTTGAACTTATTTAAATTATTATCATTCCATTTGTTTTTCTTAATATTTTTATAAATTTAAAGATTATTTTTAAGAAAAAAAAGCAATTCAATTTCATTTATGCGAAAAAACAGCCATTCATTAAAAAAAAAATTAACAAAAATTGTGATTTTTGTTTTCTCATAAAATTATGAAAAAAGAAGTAAATTGGAGAAAAATCTAAAAAAACAAAATCGAAAAACAAAACATTTTTTTAATATATAAAAATATATACTTATATTACTAAAGAGTTTTTGTTTAAAGGGTCCTCTCTTTTTAAATTAAACAAAAAATAAAATATTTAAAATAAAAAAGTGTTTTTTTCTTTATATTTTATCCAAGGATAATAAAATAAAAATTTGAAATTTAAACAAAAAAATAATATATATATAGTTTTTTGTTTTTGAAGACATACTGAAACTAATAAACTATACACTTAAAAAGGAGATACATATAAAATTATGTCATAAAGACTCAGGCAGGCATTTTGATATTTTTTTGTTTCTTTTTGACAAAAACAAAATTTCTAAAATATTTAAAATAAAACACATTTAAAAATTCACTCCCACTTCAATATATCCAAAAAAGAGGAATTAACTAACAAAAACCATTAAAGCCAGACTCGTACACAACAACAGTTAATAAAACAATAAAAGAATTAATTTAAATTAAAAGTGTTAAACAAAATAATTAAATAATTGGCAATGGAATACGCTATAAACACGATAGTTCAAAGAATTACAAAGAGATGAGGAAGAAGGAAAGATACAATATCTAAAGAATGTTTTTTTTTGATGGATAGCAGAAACAAAAAGTAGTTTAAAAATTTTAACTAAAACTAAAATTAAATAATAAAAGAAAAAAAAAACAAAACACATATATTCCACAAAAATATGTATATGTATATAGAAAAAACAACATTTACTTTCAAAAAGAATTCAAATTAAAAAATTTAAATATAAAATGTATAGAGGAAGTTTTTCTTTTTTAAAATATTTATTTGTATAATAATTAAAAAAAATAAATAAATAAATAATGATACTAGCGGTCACCGGGCAGCCCATCCCAACATTTTCTTTTTTTTTAAATATAAAAATCATGTATATATACCACAGTGTATATATATAACAATTTGTATATGATAAATAGCAAGTGATATACATAAATTATTGATTTTACTTAAACCCAAAAAATGAAAAACCAAATAAACGTATACAACATATATATTTATATTATTTATAAGAAAAGAAATAAATCAGAAAAATAATTTATGAAATAAAATGAAATATATATATTGAATTTTTATGTACAGCATATTTTTAATATTTTTTTTCATTTTTTAAATAATTTTTGAAACAAAATTTTTGAAAGAACAAAAATTAAAAATTGTATTATATTTATAGCTAACATTTTTAACAGGCATTATGCATTCTTACTGAAATTTGATTCCTTAAAAAAATTTTAAAGAAAAATTTAAATTTTCTTAACAAAAATAAAAACTCAACTGATATTAAAAAAATATATAAAATTTAACGTTATTTACAAAAATTAATAAAAATTTAAATAAAACAAACTTAATAAACGAGACGAAACAAATGAGAAGAAGTTGTGACATCTATTTGAATGAAATTTTTCTTTTTTTTTTTTTAATTTGTTGAAACAAAACTTACCAAAATATTTATAAACTTTTTTGTTTTTAATTTGATTTGGGTTAAATATAAACGGAAAAAAAGTCTGTTAACATTTCAAAAAAGTGCGTTGGAAAAATGAGATGTTTTGTAATTTTGTATATATTCAAAAATTAAATTTAAACAGAAATAAATTTTTAGAAATTATTATAAATATTATTTGCCGCTGCGTATATAAAGCTCTCTTTCTCTCTAAGGGTGAATAAAAGTGAAAGAAAGTAAAAACAAAAAAATAAAACAAAATATATTTATTTTTGTTTAAATATTTAAGTTTTTTTTTTTTTTAATAAATTAAAGAGACATGTATTTCTTAAAGAAAAGAAAAAAAATATAATTAAAATTTAAATAAACAAAAATATATATATTTATATACTTTGGGAAATCTATTTTTAAATTGGAAGCTCATGATCGCAGGGTTTGTTTGTTTTTATTTTTATTTTACAAAACAATTACAAAAAGCATATTTAACCCGTCTCCAGTGTATACCCATAAAATCTTATAATATTAAAACTATAAAATACCTGAATTGATAGAAATATAATTATTTATAAATAGCTTTTATTCTTTACATATAAAACTAACAGTGAAGTTCTAATTAATAGAGATTTTTTTGATTTTGATTTTTTAAAAAGTTTGTTAAAAGTGATAAAAAGTGTGCTGCAAAAGTTACGTTCTAAAAATACAAATCGTGTGTTCACAAATTGCAAAAAAAAAAAACAAGTTCTAAAAAGTGAGTTTTTTCTCCTTAGATCCAAAATAGTATATTAAATAGTTGAATTTAGTTTTTGAAGAAAACAAAAATTATAATAATTCAAATTTTTAAGTTTACTAGAGTGTGGGGAATTTTTTTTTACAAAATTATGAAGTCAAAGAGTGAATTTTTTAAAATAATCCTAATTTTGTTCATGTACAAAAAATGAATGAGGATGGATGATGAATTTATAAAATTGCATAAATGTTATGATTTATGAAGAATATTACAATCACCAGTCAATTGTTGGTTTTTGAGCGTTTTTTCTGTGATTTATGAATTTTATTATTAACAAGGATTTAACTTTAGCTATACCAAAATATACATTATATTTTTTTTATTTTTACAAATGTTATATAAATCAAAAGTAGAAATGTATTAATTGTTAAATTTAATTTATTGAAATAAGCAAATCGTTATATCTATATTGTATTAATTTTTTATAAATTTAGTTTTTAACCTACCAGCTAAGTTTTTGAGATTATTCTATATTTATTGTTTTTAAAATTAGGGTTCTTAATATTTTAGGAATTATTTTGTATTTTTGATTGAATTCGTAGTGTAGGGAAAGCTGTTTTTCAACTTAAAAAATAAGTGGAACTTGGATTGAAACCACAAAAATATTCTAGAAGACTTTATCATATACATTAATACGTGTGTTTTGAAGTTTGAAAAGTGAGAAGAGTCAAGAAACTATTAAGAATTGTTTTTTCTTTTGAAGCAAAAATATCGAATTAGTGATAGGTATTAAGTTTTTAAAATAAGTATTTAAAAATAACTAACTTTTTTCGATTAACTTTGGCGTTGAGTAAAAAGGTCGGAAGCCAAAAAATTAATTGTCTTCATTTCTTCATTTTGGGACTTCAGACTTTAAATGTTATGCAATCTCCATTCACTTGTAGCACAAAGATTCAAATCATTTTTCCCTCTCATTTATTTTACAGCAATCAATTGAATGCAATCTTTGAGAATTCATGTATTCAATGCATTCTTTTGCATTCTTTTGCATTTCTTGCATTCTTTTGCGAATTATTCATTGAAAATTCCATAAAGTTTGCTAAGATCTGTTTGAATTCTATATGGAATATCTTCCAGTTTAAAATGAAATAAACATCCATTAAATTCTGTAAAAAAATACTCGTTTTTAAATATTAAAATTCAACACCTTGTTGGAATACCCTTAATGCAAGTAGTAAAACAATGTAAGTAGTCAAAATAATTTTAATTTAAAAAATAGGGCTGTTCATTTAAAAATTACACTGGTCGGCGAAGTATTCTTCCTTGCAATAAAATTAAAATCCGACTTCCAAATCAATGTATTACGTCATGTTCTTGAAGTAGCTTTTTTAAGAGAATCTGGGATAGTTTCCCAAATCTACAATTACTTGCTTCAATATTCAGTTGAAATATTTATATTATTACATATAATATTCGAAAAATCTTCATAAGTTGTTAGATTTCAAGTGTTTAACAAAAATATGAATGAAATGCTAAACTATTTATGCTAAAACGGTTTTCAACAAAAAAAAAATAAAACGGTTTGAAAGTAAGGTTGTTATTGCAACGATTATGTTGTATACACAATTCTATTATATAAAGTTTTTTTTTAATATAAAAATCATAATGAAAATGGGTAATTTTTAAATTAAGTCCAAAACGTTTTTTTTTTTCAAAACAGTCTTGGAGTATCAAATTCAAGGTTTTCTCAAAACTTCATATTGAGTCAAATGAACACTCGTAACTTATGAGAATCTCCAGAAACTAAGTTTTTGGTTGTTTTTAGAGTAGCATATTCTAAAAACCTGATTTGATAGATACATTTAAAAGCAATATAGATTCGGATTAAGGATATCTAAACCGTGTAAAAAAGTATTGCTTTGTTTGTTGGACTGAGAAGGAATCGTAATTTTGTCGACCAGTGTTATATTTCAGTCAAAATAAGAAAACAATTGCTCGAGGAAAATATTGTTTTTATGAAGAACATTACAAAAAGATAAAATTACCAAAATAATTTTGCCAAAACAAAATTTTAGACAGAATTTTGGAAGTATGAAATAAACAAATGTTACAATCAGCAACTTGGAATTTCTGGTTTCAAACAAACTATCACGTTTAAAAATTCTACTTGTAGATGTAAAACACCAAACTTAATAAATATTGATATTGAACAGATAACTTTAGAAAATGAGTTAAGCTTTAACTTTTCAATTTTGTTGGTGCCCAATCGTATCAAGCTTTCTTTTCATTGATATGCCTTTACACATCCATCAATTTTTGATTTGCAAGATCTGATCAGCCAATTTGTTTCACTAAATATGTCTACAATATACACACTTTATACTTTAACATCAAAGTTTCATAGTTCAAACTCAATGTTTTGTACAGCAATGGTGTTTTGTACAGCAATGGTGTTTCGTCATTTTGTACGTCAATCTGTTTCTTTGCAAGTCGATTACAATTGGAGATTGAAATTTTAAAACTATTTCAACAAAAAGGTTTTGTCAAAAAAATTTCAATTGGCTAAAAGTACATTAGTCAGAAACTGGTCATACAGAATCAATGAACTTAAGACGTTAATGCGAAAACAATTATGTTGTTTAGTACGATATTTAGCTGTTGTACTAGACTTAACTTGTAAGTATTACACAAAAGATACAACAAATGGTCGTTAAACCAAACCAAAACCTAAAATGTCATTTTTGAAGTCATATATCATTGCATTAAAAACACCTTCTTTTTACAAGTTTGTCATCTGTTCGATCCTGAGAACTCACGAATTTGGTCTTGCATCGATTGTTCAGTATTAGCTTTGATATTATCTTTTTTGTGCTAAAAAAAAGGAGTTTTGACTTATTTTGACCTAACTTTCCTATTGCAAAAATATATTTTTATAAAATGTATGTTTTAATTATAATAGTTAAAATAATCATTTCTTACATTCCTAGTGGCTCTTTATTTCGATCACAATTTTAAGTGTAGTACATGAAAAAATATAACTTAGAATCATTTGCTTTATTCAATATACTAATGTTGTGTTTTATTTCTATTACGTACCATCTAATCTTGGGGAAAATTTGAAGGTTCAATAAGAACTTCGTTTTAATTAAATTGAAATTTAAGCTGAAAAAAAAACTTTTGAGTGTAAGAAAAGATCATGTAACTTATTTTTATTGAAACATAGCTCCATCTAGTTTTCGTTTAGAAAACATGATATTTCTTAGTCTATGTCCAAACCATGAAAATAATCTTAGATTGCCTTTACTAAATATATTTGCTGTCTGATATGTTTTATTTGTTGCTCAAACTTCTTTGTAACTTAAAACTATATACATCAGTGAAACCCATATAAATACTTCTCGTTAGAACGTCTTTTCCACACATACTTTTTGTTTTAAAGAACCAAAATTCTCAGCATTTTTTCATTAAAAATTCATCTTTTAAGTAGATTTTGCTTTCCACTCTTAATTGCGTTGTATTTATAAACTTTTAATGAACTTTACTTAAAAAGAAATTCTTTTAAGCACGCATTTGAAATCAGCAGAAAAAACGCAAAAACTTCTCTTCCTTAAGCACTTTCTTGTTTCTTAAATTCTTTAAAAATTAATAATGAAATAGTAATACTATTAATATTCTAGAATGATAAGGATTCTTTTCATTTCCTAGCCGGAAAAAAGGCTATTACAACGAGACAATCAAAGTTAGGCACTTATCTAAGCTTTACGGAATTGTATATTTTTATAAAAGAATACTAATTACCAGTTACGAATTGCAGATGGCTCTGCCAAAATCTTGCAATATCTGGTTCATTAAGTCTCCACAAATGTTTGTGTAAAACTGGAAAAAATGTATCATCCCAATTTATTTCGGTAAGTCTAGTGACAGTAAAGAGTCAATTTCTATGACTTTCTTTTAAAAGTAAATTAATGAAACATTGGTCATTCGAAACAGTGAATACATTTAAGCTAAGGAATGTTTTGATAATATTTACCGACCAATAATAGCAGTTCCAAATTGAGTATGAAATTGTCGAAATCAGCGAGGAATTTTTGTTTCGTAAACGTTGAGTCTGGAGTTTAAAAAACTCAAACAGGAGTTGATTACAAATAAAAAAAAAATTAAATTATTAAATTAAATTAAATAATTAAAATTATCTTTCAAAAAAGTATTAAATCAATTTTTTGAATTTAGCTGATTTCAAATAAAATTTGAAGACATTTTTTTGAAAGTTCAAGGCTATTCTTTACGATGAAAAGTTGAAAAGTCTGCTTTAGCTCAGGCTTATTAATAAATAAATTAAATGTATATCTTTCTACTTTTTCTTTTCGAAACCACTCAAATGCAAAATTCCTTATATATTTTTAACAATTATAGAAAAAACTGTATTCAAAAGTAATAAAATTCCAAAAAATTTATGTGTACCTATTTGTTTTTTCTTTTTAAATTCCTACTTAAAAACTGCGCATAATCTATCTTACTAACCACCCCATCATATTTTATAATCAAACCTCTTGAATTGTTTAATTCTCTTTAAAAATTATTGGATGGGTGCCCTATTTTTTTTTTTAATGAAATACATATTTTTAAAATATTCTATAATCTTGTTTATATATACATTGTATTAGAGAAAGAAATAAAATTTCTATTTTAAACTATAATTTGTATTAAATATTTTAACTAAAATATTAAGAAAACAAAATAATCATACACACAAATTAAAATAGAAATAACAAAAAAAAAAAAAACATAAAACTTTGTATATATACATCATGTAGTTTTCATATATTTAATTTTAAATTTAACAAAAAAAAAATATATAATTATAATTAAGAAACTGAATTTGATTTAATTAAAAAAAAAATGTTGAATGGGTTAGACGGCACACACAAGGACACACACATAATAATTTTGTCAAAATCAAATTTTAAGTTTTAAATTTAATTTACAATAATTAAACAAAAAAAAAATGAATATTCAAATCAAAAGCGTATAATAATCTTTTTACATTATGTATATTTTTATAATTTTTATTAAAATATAAAACAAAAATATTTAAACTAATTTTTTGTTTGTTTTTTTTTTTTTTTTGTGAAAATTATACCGTGCATATAAATAATATAAAACAATTTAAAAAAAAGGATATAACTAAAATTTAATTTTGACATAAAATCCGAAATGAATAAAAATAACAAAAAATAAAATAATTTTCGTTTTGTAGACACACAAATATATATATATATTTAATAATTTAAAAAAATTATGGATTATTTACACATGAGAAAATGGCATGAAGTTAAACAAAATTATATATAAATACATTTTCATTTATTTTTTTTTGGTGGTGGGGGAATAACTAAAATTAAAGACGGACTTTAATTCAGTTTTTTTTTTTTTTTTGAGTTTCTTATGTAAAAGCACACACATAGTTATTGAAAAGGAAACAAATATATTGTTTATATTTATATATATTGTTATAAAAAAAAAGTATTTACATTGTAATTATTTACAGTTTAAGGAAATTAAAAGAAAAAAAAAAGAATAACAAAAGAGAAATCAGAAAACTGAAGGAAAACTAAAAAAGTTTTTTTTTTTTTAATTGAAATTTTCTTGAATTTTTTTTGCTTTTCATTTTTTTTGTCGTTTTTATGCAAATTTGTTGGTAAATATTTTACAAAAGTTGGGACGGGTTAATCTGCTTTTCCGGTTTTGTTTTAGTGAGAAAATTTCTAAGAAAAAAGGTTGATTTTTGTTTTCGTGAAGAGAGGACCCTTTTTTGAATTTTGTTTGTCTTTTTTTTTTGGAAAATCAAAACAATGAGGATAATAAAATATTTACATGTATATGAAGAACTTAAAATGAAACGCCTTTCCAAAATAAAAAAGTTTTAAACCTTCGAATTCAAAAGATCACCATTTAAGCCTTAAGCTGAAATTTTTTTTTAAATTTTATTTCTTTGTAAAAAAAAAGTAAATGATTTGTTTTTAAATTAATTTAATTTCTCTTAAGGTTTCAAAATAACAAAAAATTGACAATTTTGAGGAGCTCAAAGCTAAAATGGTTCTTAAAATTTTTTTTCACCGCGGATAAAAAGGGAAGTATACAAAAAAATCTAATTTTTTCGTCGTAAATTAAAAACAAAAATGTACAAAATAACTTTTTTTTTTTTTTTAAACCAAACTGAACTCGTAATGGATTGAGGACAAAGAAGGAAGTGGGAAAAAACAAACACATAATAAATAATAATTTTATAAAAATATATAAACAAAAATATAAATACATAATAAATTAGGAATAAAAACTGTTTTCACTTCTTTTTTTTGTTTTTAATTTAAATATAATTAAATACTAAATGAATATAATATGTAAAACTTTAATTTTTTAATCAAACGCATAATCATTATATTTATCATATATATGTAATGCTAACAGTAAACTAAAAACAAAATGTTTTTAATAAGTTTAAAAAAAAAATTAAAAAAAAAATACTAAATTTGAATAAAAAAAAAAAATAAAAAAATAAAAAAAAAATTAATATAAATTTAAAAAAATGCTTACAATCATTCATATCATCATTGGATCTCATAATATACTGATCCGATGAGGATAGTCTTGAATGCCCGTTCAAATTGGGATGAGCTCCCCCCCTATGATCACTTTTCAATATGCTACGCATTGCCATTGCAGATGGATTCGACTGATGCATATACATACTGTCACCTTCGCACTCACTTTCTTTATATTGTAGAACATTTTTATGTTTCTCATAGATAACCAGGCACCGATGACATCCTTTCCTAGTTTTTGTGTTCAGTCGATTTTTGAATTATTTTTTGAAATCATCAGATTTTTTAAGGCGTTTCGAAAAATATCGCAGTTATAAGATAGCGAGTTGGTAATTTCATCGAAACGAAGTTTTTATTTTTTAATTTATTTTTTTTTGTAGTAATATTTTTTGTGATGGGGGAAAAGATACGAAAAGAAAAATTTGTATAAATATTATTTTTATAAAAATAAAAATTGTATAGTTTTTTTTTTTTTTTTTGATAATCAAAATTAATGTTTTTCTCTCTAATGATAGATTTATAGATACTTAATAAAAAGTTAGTCTACTGATAATATATTTGGAAAAAAAATAATATAATGTTAAACACAAAAATTTAAAAACATATTTTTCATGAAACAAATAAAACAAGGAAATCAACTTATGATATAAATATTAGGAAATTTTTTAACATCATCCCAAATGCAGGTTTTTTTTTTGGTTTTTATCAAAAATCAAATAAATAAAAACGGTATTTTATCTACGAATAAAACGAAATAACTTATTTTTGCATTCGCATTAAATTAAGATCAATTTTAAATGTTTTTATATAAAAATAAATTCAGCAGTTTTTTTTGTTTTTTATGTTTCTTGTTGTAAATTCTAAACATTTAGTAAGTGGATGCAAAATTTTGGGAAATAGTTTAAACAAAAATGTATTAAAAAAAATAATTTATAATAAAAACAAAAAACAAACACAGAAAACACAAAAGACATTTTTCTTTGTTTTATATATATATAGAGATTTTTTTTCATGAAACAAATAATTAAATAAAATATTTATATATATAATGAAAAATATCTAAAAACACACACGCACACACTTAATAAAAAAAAAAAATATTATTTTGATAAACACACACTCATAAAAATATTTTTATATATGTATTTTTTGTTCTTAAAGCTTAAAATAACTATTTGTTTTTTTTTTTGAATGATTTTTTGTGTTAGTGTTTTTTAAAATTTTAATCTTATATTAGACAAACAAAATATATTATTGAGAATCAAAAAACTTACTCGTCAACTATTAAATATTTGTTACCATCCGAAGCAGCACATTTACCCCGATAACTAAATTGTGAACCCTTAATATGTATTGATTGTTGATAGCCAGATAGAAACCATGAACCCTCCCATCTTTGTGGAAACGTACAATTTGATGCTAAAATAAGAAGAAATACAAAAAAGTTAAAATGATGAAATACAAAATACCTTAATATTGTTTATAATTTTTAATTTTATTTAAGACGTTTAAAAATCCATATTGTAAAATGTTCAGGAATTTTCTAAAAATTTGTTGAGAACTAAGCTATACTCTCACCAATATTCATGATCACAAGTCATAAAATTTTATATCTCAGACAAATTTTTAAGTCTTTCACCCTAATTTTGGTAAAATTAGCATTAAACATTCGCTTAGTACGGCTAAGGAATCAATATCTGATTTGATAGTATGACCGTAATTCTGCTCGAGGGTATACTTAATGTATACTTATGGTTATGAGCATTCCTAAAAGTGGGAGTATTACAGTTGATTCGTTTTAGAGTGGACTTTTAAAAATAACTGTAAATAAGGTTGATAGAAAAGGGTTCCCGATGGAATTCAAGGGATTTGAATGACATTTGTTCAATAGAAGTAAGTTAATTGAGCAATAGCCCAGAGATGGGAATTATACTCAAGCTTTTCTTACTTACTTACTTACTTAAGGTGGCGCTACGGCCCTGTGTGAACTAGGGCCTTACCCAACAAACTTCTCTTATACATATATCAAAACTTCGACTTCGTGCAATACCTCAGGAAATACAAACATCTAACGGCATTTTTGGCGACAGTGCATTTGTTGGTTGAGGCCCAGGTCCGCCGCGGAGTGTAGCGCCACCTTAAGTACGTAAATAAGCATTTGTGATAGAGTATGCCTTAACGGCAGTTGTAGACAGCATTGAGTTTTCAATACATTACATTCTAAGTCAGAATATAAACAGATTATCAGACATTGTTGTTTTACATCCCCATCCAAAAAGAGAAAGATTGGGAATATGAAAAGCTGAGGGTACTATCATCAGTAAAGGAGGCAAGAAGTTTATAAGTTAAACACAAGACATCATTTACAAAAATGAAAAAAAAAATATAGCATACAGGACAGAGCCCTGGGGTACACCAGCATTTATTTTGTGTGGTTTTCAAACTTGATACCATCCAATACTACTTTTATTGAACGGTCCAAAAGCAAATTTCTAATTCCTATAATGAAGTAGGGACTAGGGATTCTTCAAAGCAGAAAGACTGCATTTGAGATTAGAAAGCCTGATGACAAACTCAATCAAATGCTTTTTGAATATCAAGCAAAATAGTCGTATTTTCTCCAAAACTATGTAAGGCTTTGTTTCAGTTTTTGGTTAGATGAACCATGAGATTACCAAAGGACCTTTTGCTGTGAAAGCTATATTGCCGGTCCTTACCTATCCTCTTGAGCTATTTCTTAATCTGATGATTAATTAGTGATTCCATGATTTTGGAAATAGAAATCAAGTGCGATCAGTCCATAATTAAATAAGGAGGAGGATTCATTCAAATTCACATACAGATTTGTATTTTTAAAAGAAAGAAAATGATTATCCAATAACAGGTATAATTTTGAGTAGTCTTCTATTTCATCAGATGTCACTTTTGAAGCTGTCATATTTTGAAGAAGTGGGACTTATTTCGTTTTGAGTGGGAATAAATTCGTTTTGTAAAGTGGGAGTTATTTCATACCCCTAAATTTATATTTTGGTGGGATTTATTTCGTTTTAAGTGGGACTTATTTCATTTTCATAATTTTGCATTTTAAATGAATGCTTAATAATTTTTGCCGTTATTTGTTGCTCTTCACGTTGTTTCTCATTGAATTTCATAATGTTCTTTTTGTTGCTTTTTAAAAAGAACACGCAAAAATGGTTGATTTATTGTCTACAATAGCTACTTTTCAAAAGTTTTTTTGAAATGATAGCACGGCGTACTAACAGCTAGGTATGTAAGGGGGGGCATGCTGCCCCCCTGCAACCCCCCTGCTTGGGATCACTATAGGATTTGGGGTGGGTGCGAGTTTGGGTATATGCAAAGAACACGAATCCGTTGTGATTCTTTCATAACTGTGAGCCATTCTTGCTTTTTTTTTGTTAGGAATTTCTTTGATTTTAGTGCTCAAATGCAAAAGTACTTTGCATATACCCAAACTCGCACCCACCCCAAATCCTATAGTGATCCCACGCAGGGGGGTTGCAGGGGGACAGCATGCCCCCCCTTACATACCTAGCTGTTAGTACGCCGTGCTATCAATTCAAAAAAACTTGTTTTAGCATAGAGAGAAAACAAAAGATAATTTTACTTTATGTTTTTTCCTAATTCTGCAAAATTTTAAATCGAAACAATGCCAAATTGCTTTTATTTCGTTTTCTAAAG
This sequence comes from Eupeodes luniger, assembly GCA_951509635.1. NCBI lineage: Eukaryota > Metazoa > Arthropoda > Insecta > Diptera > Syrphidae > Eupeodes > Eupeodes luniger. The sequence continues at coordinate 294,434,973 of OX608073.1, read as the reverse complement.
TAAAATAGTAAACCCAAATTGAAAAACGAATAATGCCAAATTTTTTGAATTTAGCTTTATTTCATTTGGCGTTATTTCACGTCACCTTTACGAATCCAAACGTTGTTACTAGTGGGACTTATTTCGTTTATGAAAGTGGGACTTAATTCATTTAAGAAATATATTATTCAAGGGGGAGTTATTTCATTTTGAGTGGGAGTTATTTCATTTCAAGAAAATTTTTAAATCATTTCATTTTGGTGGGACTTATTTCGTTTTCAAAAGTGGGACTTATTTCGTGGGAGTTATTTCATTTTTTAAGCAATTTTTGGTGGGACTTATTTCGTTTTTAAAAGTGGGACTTATTTCGTGGGAGTTATTTCATAGTCCCGAATATTACAATATGTTTGTTATTAAATTTGTTTGTTTGCTTGTTTGTCCGTTCTTCACATCGCAACGGATCAATATTATTACATGATTTTTTGTATGAAAGTAGTCACGAGGCTAATAAGTGCTTAAAGCTACTTTTTACCGCGGTAAAATATCTCATTCCCAGCTCATTCGAGCATATTCGACAGTAACACTTATAATAAGATATTCAATATATTTTTTTTAAGAACACTAATTAGTAGCATATCGTTAGGTGCTGCTTGCTTTTTGACCTAACATCGTTGCCTATCTTTAAGTGTTTCTTATAATAACATCAACGCACGAAACTATGCTGAAAAACTTAAAAAATAGGAAGGGAGGTTAAAAAACGATTACACTAGCGGAGGATTTTTGTAATTTAATACAGAGTTATTCTGAACTTATTGCATTTTTTTTGCCTGAATTATAAAATTATATAAATGAAGATCAATTTCGCTGTCAAACAGCACCAAAAAACGATGTTGTTTTGAAAATGAATGAATGAATGAAATTGGATCAAGTAGCAAGTGATACGAGGAAGAATTTGCCATCAGGCACTTAAATGGATTCAGAACAGAACACTTCATACACGTAAAGTTTCTTAACTCACTTGAGCTGTCCGGTGTGTCCTCACATAAGCTGCAATTGAAATCAGGCTTACGAATAATGCTTATGCCAAATTTAGATGTTCCTCAATTATGTAACGATACAGACTTCGTGTCACAAAACTTGGTCGAAAGATTACTAGTGCTAATATTTTTACCGGTGCGGGATGGTGTTCGAAAGGGTGAAAATGAAATTATTAATACAGATTTACCATTTCCATTAAAAAGCCTTCAATCCCATATTAAGAGAGTTTCGCTATGACAACTAATAAGGCACAAGAGCACAAACACTTAAACTAGCGGGGGTGAACTTAAAAAAAGTCGTGCTTCATCATTTGAACAATAGACAGCGTTATTTTTGGTTACTCTTTGTTTCATTTGATTGTGGAAAGCTTACCAACTAACTCATGTATAATTGGACTTGGATTTTCTTTTACCCCCAGGATATACATAGATGTGAATATAACAACTATTCTTAAAATAATTAAAGGAAACTACGTTTCAAGTGCTTGTGTAAAAATTCATATAACAAATTTATGACTCCGATGATTTTTAATAAAGGTATTTAATAAGTTTAAAAACTGAAATACACAAAGAATTCCTAAACTTTATTAAATTTCATTAAAATCGATTCTTCGATAAAGAAACATAGTTTAGAAAACTAGCCCACCCTTAATTTTCTATTCTCTTCAAATTCTTCAAACCACGAACATGCTCGTCACACAACTTGAATTTATATTTAATTTTTGTTTTATTATCAAAAAAAGTAAAATTGAAAACTAAAAATATTTCCGCTGTGTGCAGCACATTTTATGCACATTTCTTTTCTATATATTTTTTCAATTTTATTTTCTTAATTTATTTCATATTTTATGCCATTCACCCTAGAAAAACGCCATCATTCCCCTAAATTTCATTCAACATCATTCTTCTCCCACAAGACAGGACAATGACGACGACGATGATGATGATGATGCTGATGCTTACCACTTGAGAAAAATGAATATTACGATCATCAAAAAAAAAAAAGAAAAAAGAAAAACATAATGGAAAGAGGAAAATTCTTCATGGATGAATTCTTAAATTGTGTTTTTGGAATCGTGGCTAGAAACAGAGTAGAATGAAGCATAATAGCTCCCTGGTCAAGGATATGGACACAAAAAAAAAATTACCCCACCACGAAAAAAAAAAATATGGAACAAGGGTTGAGTTGAAATTTTTGAACTCGTACTTTTGTTCCGAATAAATTACACATTCTCCATTTTTAGCAACTTAAAAAAAAAAGGAAAAAGAAAAACAGACAGGAGTGCAGCCCAGAGAAAAGAATCGGACGGAGATAAATGAGGAAAACATAAAAATTAAATCCTTAAAGGAAAAGAGCGTACTCCTATATAACAAAAAAAAAAAAAAAAACCACCAAACTCAGGACCACCTACCTTCCTCATATTTCATATTTTCATATTTTTATGTTTTTTTTTTTTTTATTTTCCAAGGATAAAAAGTAGTTCACTGAACCATGTTCATTATATTCTCTTGTTGAATGGAGTTGTTAATATCCTGATTTTTGTGTGTGTGTGTGTGTGTATTCCTTTCAACATCATAACTGTACTCTCTTTTCTGGTTACTTTTCTATATTTGTTCTGATGGGAAAATTGCACATAGCAAAAGGATTTAAGTGGAAAATTTAAATTGGATAACGATAATAGTTGGGAAAATATGTTTTTTGAAAATAATAGAAAAAACTTTTTAAAAAAATCTGATATTAATTGGAGCATGAAAAAGACCTTTGGAGTGGGTTAGAGAAACAATTGAAAAACCTACATGGACAAAATTAAAAAGAAAAAAGAAGATGTTTTTGGAAGTCCAGGTGTATTCGGGTATATTCAGGTAAGTGGAAAATTGGCAAGTCTGGTTAATTAAAAAAATCTGAGCCAAATTGACTTATTGTTACAGGCACTTACATTCTAAAAGAGAGTTGCACGTTTTCACTTTATTTAATTTTTTTAACTTTTGGTAAAAATGCATGATGACTTTTCAAAAGGATTCCCATTTAAAAATAATATTTTATGTATTATGGTTTTAGTTTAATACAAAAACATAGCTTTATATTTTTTAAATACGTTAAATGTTGACGTTAAGTTTTCAATATGAATATGTACTTGTGTACCAAACTTAAAAGTAACCTAATTTTAAGTACTTTTAACAAAAAAATTGTCATTTGTTGAGTCAATGGGTTTAGAGAATAAGTTAAACTTAGTGATTAATTGATTAAGAGGACTGTTAAGTCATAGTCCAATTTACTAAAATAGTTCTGAGATGAAAATTTCTTCTAAAGCTGGACTGACTCAGATTAAAATATTATCGACAAAGAATAGATGGACATGAAACCGTTCCATTCAATACACCAGCTAAAAGCAGAACTGCAAATACTCGCTATAGATCACGGAACTCTCCGGAAAATCTTTTGAAGAAGCCAAGTGTTTCGTTAGCGGTTTTTATAATGTTATTACAGTGATCAGTAAAGGTTAATTTTAAGTCTAATACCACAAAAAAGTGAGGAAAACTCGATTTTCTATTCAAACGTGACGAATTACGTTGCGTGTAAAACACATTGTCTCAAGTTTAAGTACTTACTTAAGGTGGCGCTACAGTCCTGTGTGAACTAGGGCCTCACCCAACAAACTTCTCCATCTAGCTCGGTCCCTAGCTAGATGTCTCCAGTTTCGCGCTCCGAGTTGGGTGAGGTCACCTTCCACTTGTGCGTGCCACCTGATTCGCGGTCTTCCTCTACTGCGCTGTCCTGTAGGTGTGGATTCGAAGACTTTCCGGGCCGGAGCATTGGTTTCCATGCGCTCTACGTGACCCAGCCATCTTAGTCGTTGGACTTTTACCCTTCTGGCTAAATCTACGTCGCTGTACAGCCCGTACAGTTCGTCGTTCCATCTTCTCCTCCACTCCCCTTCGATGCATACGGGACCGTAGATCACCCGAAGAATCTTTCTCTCGAAACGACCCAAGGTGCTTTCATCCGCTTTTGTCATGGTCCATGCTTCTGCACCGTATAGCAGGACGGGGATGATTAGGGTCTTATATAGCGACACTTTGGTCTTTCGAGAGAGGATTTTACCACTCAATTGCTTTCTTAACCCAAAGAAACAGCGGTTAGCAAGAGTTATTCTTCGTTTGATCTCAGCGCTGGTGTTGTTGTCTGCGTTTACAGCGGAGCCTAGGTAGACGAAGTCCTTGACTACCTCAAAGTTACGTCTGTCGATGGTGACGTTTTGAACAAGACGTCGGTGTTGTAGGTCCTTTCTTGATGACAGCATGTACTTTGTTTTGCCCTCATTAACCGTTAAACCCATTTTTGCCGCCTCTGCCTCAATACTCACAAAAGCCCCATTGACATCACGCTGAGTTCTTCCGATTATGTCAATGTCATCAGCATATGCAAGTAATTGGACAGACTTTTGAAAGATAGTGCCTCTAGTGTTGACGTGTGAGCTTTGCACTATTCTTTCAAGTACGATGTTAAAAAAATCACATGACAGCGCATCACCTTGTCTAAAACCTTTTTTGACATCGAAAGGTTCTGTTAAGTTGTTTCCAACCTTTATGGAGCAGCGTGAATTCTCCATGGTCATCATGCACAAACGGACGAGTTTGGCAGGGATGCCAAAACTAGACATGGCTCTATACAGTTTGTCCCTGTAGATACTGTCATATGCGGCCTTGAAATCGATGAAAAGATGGTGGGTGTCGATTTGGTGTTCTTGGGTTTTTTCCAGGATCTGCCGTAATGTGAATATTTGATCGACTGTGGACTTTCCTGGTCTAAAACCACACTGATAAGGACCTATCAGGTTGTTGACGATGGGCTTTAGACGTTCACATATAACGGCAGAGAAGATCTTGTAGGCGATGTTAAGTAGACTGATTCCTCTATAATTGGTGCAGTTTAAAGGGTCTCCTTTTTTCAGGATCGGGCAAACAATACTGAGGTTCCATTCATCGGGCATGCTTTCTTCCGACCATATCTTACAGATAAGTTGGTGCATGCTCCTAACCAACTCATCTCCAGCTGCTTTAAAGAGCTCGGCATTCAGGCCATCCGCTCCAGCGGCTTTGTTAGACTTCAGCTTAGATATAGCAATCTTTACTTCGTCTAAGTCGGGAGGACGGGATTGTTGGCTTTCGTCGTCTATATTGAATGGATCATCCTGCCTGACAGCGGAATTCGGTTCGTCGTCGCCGTTATACAGTCTGCAGAAGTGGTCCTTCCATATCCTCAGCATTGACTGCGGTTCCACTATGATGTTTCCACTTTCGTCTTTGCAGCCTTCGGTTCTAGGTTTATGTACTTGTGAATTTCGTTTCACCTGTTCATAAAACTTTCGAACTTCATTCCTGTTTTTAAGCCTCTCAACATCTTCGACCGCACGCTTCTCATGCTCTCTCTTTTTCCTTCTGAGAAGTCGGTGTTCCTCTCGCCTCTTCTGCCCATAGAGCTCATGAGCAGCTCTCGTCCTTTTATGCAGCGCCGCTTTGCGTGCCTGTTGTTTGGCTGCATTTGCCTGCCGACATTCCTCATCAAACCAGTCTCAAGTTTAATGCAACGATTTTTATTGCACCATTTCCATAATTGATTTAGATCTTCTTGTAGCTCTTCACAATCCTTGATGGAGTCAATTATACGAAGAATTTGAATTTCGTCTGAAGAGATTAGTGGCATAGAATTATTTAAAACAGTAGGCAAATCTATAATAAATAAAATAAACAACAAAGGACCAAGGTGACTCCCTTGAGGTACTCCAGAATTGACATTAAGGGTTACTCCTGAACATGACACTATAATATCTATTTTTATGTTATGACGAAATCCACTTAACAAAACGGTTGCAAAGTCCAATTTTACTTTATTTATTAAGAAGAATTTCATAACTTAATTTGTCACATGCCTTTTTAAAGTCTGTAAAGATGCAATCGACTTGAGTGTTTTTCGAATGCATCTGAACAAATAGTAGAGAAATGTAGTAAAAAATTGGTAATTGTAGTTTTTTTTTTCACAAACGCATGTTGATTTTCACATTTAACAGAAGAACAATTAAAAGGGAATTTTCTCTAGGACTAAGGTTTCAAAAAATTCAGGAATAGCAGACAATTTCGCCATAGGACCATAATTAGCATAGCTACATTTTTAGAGCCTTTTTTATTGACTATGGTTAGGTATGAATATTTCCAAGATCAGGTAACTTCTAAAATTTTCTTTGTACTTTTGAATTTGTTAATAGATTTTAATATTAGGTCCTTGTTTTTCACTAGGTATAACAATCGGCGTTATTATTGAAATTGATATTGATTTTAGCATTTTCTCGTATTGTAGGAAACCAAGATTAAGTTTATCAGGCTTGCTTTGAGAAGGAGGGGTTATCTCTGATAAGCTCATCTCTATTATCAAAGCGACTTATGATGGGTCTTAATGACAGGTCTTACACGGAGGTAGGTTGTCGGAGGAGTTCGAATTATAAAGTGGAGTCAGGCAGGGTTGCATATTGTCACCAATTCTAAATGACAGGTCTAAATGACAGGTCTTACACGGAGGTAGGTTGTCGGAGGAGTTTAAATTACAAAGTGGAGTCAAGCAGGGTTGCATATTGTCACCAATTCTTTTCTTATTGGCAATAAGTGATGTGGTGCGGGCTGCCTTGACAGGAAAAGGAAGGAAAAGATGGACTCTGACAACATACCTAAAACATTTAGATTGTACAAACGATGTAGGCTTGCTATTTTGCAGGATGATGAATCTCCATAAAATGGCAATAAGGGTAGATAGAGAAGCAGAAATCGTGGTGCAGAAAATCAACGCGGGAAAAACTAAGATGCTCAGCCTCGGAACATCCGCAGCAGAAAAAGTGAAGAGTTTTCAGTATCTTGGAAATTTGGTCTCTATCGAAAGCGGAACCGAATAAAATATTTCTAGCCGAGCCGTATCGGGAAATCTAAGCTTGAGTTCGAGATGCTGTCTTATGTTTGGGGGAACAACTATATCTGCTTGAAGACAAAACTAAGAATTTACCGCTCAAACTTTGAATCAGTACTGTTATATAATTGCAGCACCTGAAAAATAACAGCAACGACTATCAGGAAACTGCAGACCTTTATTAATAGGTGTCTACGAAACATCTTAAAGTTTTTCTGGCCCAATCGTATATCTAATAAAGAACTATGTATATAGAATAGGGGGTAAGAAACCTGTTGCCACTTTTAAAATAAAGGCGCAAGACACACGCTTCAAAAAGGTAATGACTGCATTGCAGCATTACAGGCAATGCCGTGGAAACCACTAAGTTTAGAAGGCAGAAGAGTCGGTAGACCGTGAAGCACGTGGGGAAGAATAGTCGAGGAGAAATCTTCGAGATTGGAGAAGAGCTAGAAGGAGCTCAAACACATCGCCGGACACACGATGGTGTGTAGGAACACCCTCTAGCTTTATAGGTCCGACGACCTAAATAAGTACATATGTAAGTAAAGGAATTACAAAGTAGTAAGCATTTGAAAAATAGTTATGCAAATTAGTCCTGTTAATGGAAAAGAATGTTGAACTCGCAAAAATATTTTTTTTCCAAAGCTGGAACTAATACAAAGCTTAAAATTATTGCTGTAGAGCTTAAGAGCATAGGCCCTTCAGAACAATCTTCAAAAACTAGTTCCTCCAAAATAAACTTTGGAGAAGTGAACCGAAAATCGATCTAAAATTAAAAAAAAAGAAAATTGGAAATAACAACCACTAGTGGCAATTCCAACAGACTTTATCATATCAGCGATTTCAGCAAACTAGCCATTTCCACATTTTTGTCAAAAAAGAGTTCAGTTTAAGTCATTTTGTTCTAAATTTAATTAATTTTCTCCAAGGAAAATCAAACAAATATTTGTGGCGCACATTACCAATTCACAATTCACATCGATTCACTTTCGAAAATCGGTTTTTCATTCAATTGTAAAATTCTATCAATCGTCAATCGCAGTTTTGATAATCTTTGTCAGCTTTCGTAAACCTGTTACAGTTACTGCTTAGAAGCTCATCGTAAAAAAACTGATTTTGAACTTTTTGCACAGAAACTCATAAAGACTCGAATTCTCTAAAATTCTCCTCACATTTATTTAGAAACACAAAATTATAGGAATGCATATTGTTCTCACAAAATGTTAATAGGAAGATCTCATTATTCAATTTAAGCAAAACATATTGTTTCACATGTGGAAACACATTCGTTTTGTGTTTTAAAGTTGGTAGCGCAGGCATTTGACACCTGTCAAACTCAGTGTCATTTTAAGAAATTTATAAAATTGTGCAAAATTTTTGGAACAAGTGTTTACTTAAAACGTACAAAACTTTAGGTTGATAACACTATTTTAATTGAAAGCTATTTTGTCAGATGTAGAGTCATTTATTTTTAGAATTTGAAGAGCTGAAGCCACATAATCACCTACCAAGACGTAACATTAGAGTCAATGCTGACCGCTTTACAGCCATGATTACTGACTTTATTATAATTCAATTGAATAACAATAAAGTTAATGAGCTGTGCTCTCAACAAGATGGCGTAACATGTCACACAGCTGATGCAAAAATTGATTTACTGACGGAAAAATTTGGCAACCGCATGGTGTGATTTAAAGAAGTTTCAAAAATTTTTGTGGAGATATGTGAAGTTGCTAGTCGCTTCGCCGATAAGCCAGAACTTGGATGACAACATTGTAATGACGCATTACAAATCTACAACGAAAACACGAACAAATTACATGCGTTCTGTCACTACACCGAGCATTGAGTTCACACTCAGTTCAACTTGGCCAAAACTCGGTGACATTAATTTGCAAAGGTTATTTTGTCATTCGCAATTATATAATTCACACTAGGTTGTTACCAAAAGGTTGCCTAGTAGAACCGAACAAGACCAACAAAAAAAAAGTAGAAGCAGGGAAATAGACCGCGCATATTATAAATACGCCTGAACTCACGGAGCAGAAACCAGTTGGACTTCGATCGCCGCTAAGCAAGGATCAGTGGTAAGTAAGTTGGATATTAACAGAGGCTTCCCCCCACCAGAGGTAAGGGGCTTCTTGTGAAACATTCAAGTTTAATTGATTTACCAGCTTCGGCTGTGATTTACCAGTTTCGGCTGTGTTTTACCAGTTTCGGCTGTGTTTTACCAGTTTCGGCTGTGATTTACCAGCTTCGGCTGTGTTTTACCAGTTTCGGCTGTGATTTACCAGTTTCGGCTGTGTTTTACCAGTTTCGGCTGTGATTTACCAGTTTCGGCTGTGTTTTAACAGTTTCGGCTGTGATTTACCAGTTTCGGCTGTGATTTACCAGCTTCGGCTGTGTTTTACCAGTTTCGGCTGTGATTTACCAGTTTCGGCTGTGATTTACCAGTTTCGGCTGTAATTTACCAGCTTCGGCTGTGTTTTATTATCAGCTGTAGTGCTTGAATTTTTGTTATTGTTATTGTTTTGATTTAATTTTGTTTTTAAGTTTTCTTTTCTTTTTCTTAATAGATCGTTGATTATGTAAAATGGATAGTTATTTGTTTTTAGTATGGATTTTATTTTTCTTATATTTTCTATTTCATATTTTTCGTCACTGAGGTCTAAGACTTTGTTTATAAATGTCTTTGCTTTTTAGCAATTGAGAAAATTTCACCAATCAAAATGTATTATAACTTCTTATTTAAATTTCCTTCGCCTCAATGACGATTGAGAAAATATAAAATAAGGATCCGGCTCCAAGGACCAAATCTTCAAAATCCCTTACCTCTGGTGGGGGGAAATTTATGAACCGCTGGTTAAAAATAAAACACCGAGTTGTAAGGTCGGGTATGCTGTTTATTCGAACTGAACTATAAAATTTTAACCTACGCTTATATATACTATTTTGTTCGTGATATCGATAAGTGATAACAGAAACACACACACAAACTCTGAACCCAAGCGCAAGCAATCAGTTGCTTGTTATCTCAATTTGTATATATGTGCTCATGTTTGCTTGATAAGATATCCTAAGCAAACATAATGCCTATCACTTTTCTTATCACTTCTTCAATTCAATGTTCAATGTTTGAATACCAGGAGATTATCGTTCGAATTAAATAATGTCCATTTCAATTAAAAAAGTTTTTATTTTTTCAAAGTTTTATTATTCTAAAAAAACACCCTTTATAAGTTGAATCTTGTTATTTTTTTGGCCGGTAATAGAAGATGATTCCGTTTTTCACTCTTAATGGCAAAATCTAAACTTCAAAGTCATTTCTTAGCCATTTTTATGGAATACAACACAGTTCGTGATGGCTTGACTGAATTGAGCGTATCTCTATATTTCGTGAACATCTTTTATTTCAGGATAAATTTAACACATGATTCAAAGGGCTTCTGTCATTTGTGGCATATTCACAAAGGCCTGAAAAAGGTGGTAAGTTGCTTTGGAAAATGAGAAAATTCTTATCTCACAAGTGCACCATTAAATAAAAAACATATTATCCCACTTCTGATCACTTGTAAAATAATTTTTTAACTTTTTAAATTTGATCAATCTAACTAGCTTAAAAATGTTCAACTTGATAAAGTTTTAAAATTTATCAAAAATCTACTTAGAACTTGAGGAAACAAAATAAATCAATTAAATTCAAAAATAAAACTTTTTATTTTATTGAAATTATTAAAAGCCAATAACAATTCCTAATAATAATTATATATGAGAACCCCATTAGATAGTCTAGAAAGTTTAAGTACCTCCTCTTAAAATATTATCAAATAAAAGAAAAATTACGAAAAAAAAACTCCTTAATTTAGCCTAAGAAATTTTAAATACCAAAAGCCTTACCGCTTGAAATATTAAATAGGGCAAGACTCGAAAAAAAACAACGTTATTAAAAAGCCTTAAGAAAATTTTATATTTCTCCACCTAAAAGCAATTTACGAATATATAGTTACATTCCGGTTGTATTTTATCGTAAAATTTACTGAAGGATAAAAGTTCCAGGACTTAAAAACAAAACATACCTATACCTAACCTAAAGCTAACTTCCTCGAATTAAATCCTTTATTTCTGGGCCAATGATTTAAGAACAATTGTACATATTTATATTTTCTCCAAAAGTTGTGCGAATTTTGACTTTGCAACTGTGACCATCCTTCCTCCCCAAAAACAAAAAAAAAAACACGAACACAAAAATTATAATATAATAATCATAATTCTGATCGACGACTTCTAACTGGAAATAAGTCATAACTGTTGTTTGTTTTGGACGTGGACATGAGCGTAAACGTGGTATCATCATCCATCGCCTCAACAAGCCCTATCCACCATTTTGTTTCCTTTTTATAAGAGTGGGAATGCGACTTTAACGTTAACGTTCTTCACAAGCTTTGGTTTTGAGGATGAGAATTGGGGATTGGAGCCATCAATGTCCTCGGTATTTTGTTTTTGTAGCTACTTTTCTTTTCGAATGATGCTTACAACCTCCTACTCCTTGTTTTTTCTAATGCTGTTCCTGACTGTAAGTGCTGTTCTGTTATAGCAGCTGCTGTGCGTGACTTGAGAGAAAGCCCAAACTCATTGGCTCTTCCCATCATCAGAACGAACGAAGAAGTATCCAAAAGCCTAAATATATATGTATATATATTTTTTCTTATACATTTGTATTTGTTCATGGTTGGTTGACTTGAATCCTGAAATATTTTCCTTGAGTTTTTGTTGCTTTCTGCCCATTTCGTTGTGTTATTGGAATAACTTTTACTTTATTTCAATGGTTTGTGGCAGTTTTCAATATTTTACGATCCTGTTTCAATGCTTTGTTAAGGACTTTATTGTTCCTTCAGAAATGATGGCTGACAAGAATAAAGGAGAGGGAGGTGATGACGATGACGAGTACGATGGTGATGGTGGTGAGTGGTGATGGTGACTATGATTTTTTTTCTTTTCTATTGCTTTGATTGTTGCTATACTCGTACTTTACAATGATATAATATTTTTTGTACTCATTGTAGAAAGTATAGAAAGTCCTTTTTGCAACAAAAAGGACTTCTGGCAAAAGTCATTCTTCATATTAATGACGACGATTTCAAGTGCCCCAGCGACAATTTCAATGGGCGGGCAAGTAAAATTTAGTGCGAATATGCTACTGTTTCCGTTTTTGAAAGCAACCATGAAGGATATACCATAAAGGACGAACGAGAGACGACGACGACAATGGGGCACAACGACGACGTGCGGCAGCAGCAGAGAGAAGGTTAAGTATACCTACGTATATTTCTATGGTATACCAAAATATAGAAAGGAATATAAGGACAACGAATAGGAGTTGTGTTTATTTTTCACATGGCTGACAGGACGAGAACAATAAGTTATTTTATATTTTTTTTTTGCGTAACAAGGAAACAAGCAAAAGAAGAAGAAGAAGAAGAGAGATGCTTTTCGGTCATAAATCAATAGATTCCAATTAATTTTTGTAATTTTTCTTGATTTTCTGCTGTGCTATGTGACGGCAGCTGTTCGGTGGTCCGTGATGTATCCTTATACACAAATATATATATATAAGGAGAAGGAGTCCTTTTTTGTTTGTTTTTCCTTTTTTTTTTTGGTCATCCTCCTATTTAATGCGGATGGTTTGGTTTGTGTAAGGACTTTAAGGAGGAATTCCTTCAAATTTGATAGAGGTATAGAGAAAATAGGAAGACGATATAAAGTGCTGAGGAGAAGATGAGGTAGGATAAATTTATGGAAGAGAAAAATATGAGTATTTCAATTCGCGACAAGTTCTTTTTTTGGATACATTTTTTCGTTTTTTTTTTTTTTTTGATCAAAAGCAATAAATTTTATGATGATTATGATTTGAGAAGATAAACGATCTGATTGTTAAAATGTGGATAATTTAGTTTTATCGTGCTTTGACGTTGAAACAAGAAATTAGTAGAGAATATTTTCGTGTTATGGTTGAGGTTGAGTGAAATTCAGGGATTAATTTACTAGAATTTTCCAAATAGAGGTTTTATTTTGAAGAACCCGCTATTTGTTTGGATGTCACTTTTGAAGCAGTCATTTTTTTACGTTTGAGAAATAAAACTACGCCTTTATTAAAAATGGAATGACACAAGCTTCAACAATGCATTAAAATAGTTGAAAATCACTACAACAATGCTGAGCATTTTGCAGTCATAGTTCGTATAACTTAGGAACTTTGTATTCGTCGTTAAACACTTTACTACACAAATAAAACCTCTTATTGGAAAACTCGTATGTACAAATAGTTGCATTGTCTTTTGTCTGTACGACAATTAAAATATATTCGACTTTGCTGCATCTCGTAATACGGTGATAAGTTTAGCACAAGGTTTAACCTGACAATCTCCAGTTTGGCCGAACTGAAAACCAGACCAGAAATTTAATACTGCATGCCTTAACACACCGGAGAATGCCAGAAAATCTTAGCCGTATACCCATCCACAAGCGTCAAGAACCTGTAGAACCAGTAATGTAATATGGTTAAGTTAGTAGCCGAGACTACCATAGGTTATCAACTACCTAAAAAAAAAGAATAATTGGTATGATGATGAAGCAGGAGACTGAAAATTCCCGAATCCTGTAATGGAAAACCAGAACAGCTAAAAGAAGCATAAAGCATCCGGAGGTCCTTACCCCATGTATCTCGAGGAGTCCAGCCACGCTGTCAACACACAAAATTGCCGAGCAAATCGCACCGGTTATAGAACCAGAACGCAGGCTCTTCGAAACAGCAAAGGAAACCGAGTCACCAAAACTTAAGGTATTTAAAATAAACAGTCAGTTGAGAACCAGAGCCTAGTGACTTACAACTCTCAACCATTCCTGTGTGCGAGTAATGTTGTCAGGGATGGAGGGGACCTTCAATTTTTCTTGGCAATAATTACTCTTGGAGGATTTGTCGATTCCTCGCAAGAGGCATTACAAGTCAAAAAAGCTTTAAATGGCATAGACAGGGACTGAACCCTGCCTGTGCAAAAGTATTTAAGACATGCTTAAGCAGCACTTCCAGCAGCCGCTGAATGAACACCATGTAGATGAAAGAAACCAGCAAGGAATTAATGAAGACCCAATCCCAGCGCCCAGTATTGAAAAGGTTAAGAAAGCCATCCACAATCTTAAAAACAAAAAATCATCCGGCTCAGATATTCTATCTGGCGGTACTCTGCAAATATGGAGGTATTTTAATGTAAGGGTGCATCAACCAGCTCTTCAACCAAGTGAAAAGTATGACTGGTCAAATAGCTTTATATGCTCAATATACTCAAAAGGCGATTCTATTTCCTGTAAAAATTACAGAGGTATATCCCTGCTTAATGAAGCTTGCAAGATCCTGATGTGGCATTAGGCCAGGTAAATGAACAAACCATTTTTTCATAGCAAGGCAAATCCTGGAAAAGACTAATGAATTTCAAGTTGAGACCCACCAACTTTTCGTCGTCTTAAAAGTCGCCAAGAGAATATCTATTGAACTCTGAAAACCGAATTTAAAAAATTAATGATAAAGTTATGCCCCATGACTTTAAAAAACACGCTGCGCAAATTCACGAATCCTGCAATAGAAAACAAGAAAAGGTAAAAGAAAGAATAGATCATCCGCAGCTTTTCAGCTTTTGTATCTCGAGGAGTCCAGCCCCGCCATCAATACACAAAATTGAAAAGCAAATGGCATTTGGTTATAGAAACGGCACGCAGGCTCTTCGAAACAGCGAAAGAAACCTAGTCACCGAAACCCAGGGTATTTAAGACGGGTTTACGCAGCGCTTTCAGCAGCTACTAAATGGCGCATCGTGTAGACGTAAGAAACGAGCAAAGATTTATGAAAAAAATCAATGAAGACCCAATCTCAACGACCACTGTTAAAGAGACTAAGAGAGTCATCCACAAGCTTAAAAACAACAAATCCACCGGCTCCGATGGTCTACTTCCGAAACTCTTCAAATATGGAGGTGATGTCTTCGTAGGGCGCAGCTCATCATCTAAGTGTGGGAAGAGAAAGTATGCCTGATGACATACTTAATATGCCCAATCTATACAAAAAGCGATGTTGTAAAAATTACAAAGGCATATCCCTGCTTAATTCCGCTTACAGGATCTTCTCCAACGTACTATGTTAGCGTCTTAAACCTTTCAGGAACACGGTCCAGTGTGGCTCTAGGCTAGTAAGATCAACGATAAACCAAATTTTTACATTAATGCAAATCCTTGAAAAGACCAATGAATGTTAAGTCGAGACCCATCAACTTTTCATCGACTTCAAAGTCACCAAGAGCTTCTATAGAATTCTGAACTCGTTATCTCGAAAAAAATGATAAAGTTATGCCCCATGACGTTACATGAAAAGCTCTGATACGTGCAAATGGGTAACAACTCAGGATTCAGGCAAGTAGATCCGCTATCATGTGATTTCTTCAACTCACACCTGAAGCAGATAGTGTGCAAGAGTGATGTTAACCTGGAAGGGACTATCTTAAACAGGTCTTGACAATTGCTTGGATCTGCAGACGATATTCATCGACATCAGCGACCGCTTTAAGAGAGCTGTTCTAGAAGCATTTACAGCTTTAGGTGAACAGGCAAAAGGCGTGAGGATAAAACAAAGTATATGCTATTAACAAGCAAAGCCTCATCTGTCCACCACCTTGGACACAACGTCACTATTGGCAGCAATAATTTAAAGGTAGTCAAGGAGTTTACTTACTTCGGAACAATATTCTTAGAACGACACCATAGTGGAAATCCAACGAAGAATTACCCTAGCGAACCACACTTCGGTTTGGCCAAACAAATGGGGTTCAAAACTCCTTTCTCGGAACACAAAGTGCACGTTATACTAAGTCTACTAACTAACTTTTACTCTTCAGCGCCAAGTGCTAGACAATAAGTAAAAAAGTGGAATTGATACTAGGCACTTCCGAAAGAAAAATTCGAAATTTGGTTCTATATTCGAAGCGGGCGAATTTAGGAGAAGATTGAATCGTGAACTGTTCGAGCTGTATAAAGATGTGGATGTAGTTCAAAGAGCAAAAACAAGCCAACTACACTGGCTCGACCACATCGAGCGAAAGGACAACAACAAAATCTTTGAATACCAGCTGCTAGGTTCGAGACGACGAGAAAGACCGAACCTTCCCTACAAAGACCAGACAAGAGTGCTTGGTCTCTCTGACTGGAGGGAGCTGGCAAGGGACCGCAAACGATGGAAGAACGCAATATCTTAGGCTGAGACCCTAAATGGATCGGGACCAGCGTAGGTATGTAAGTAAGTAAACGATGTTCAATTTAAAATTGAGATTGCACAATGATAATACACGTCATTCTTTCAAAAGCACACCACACTACTACTGTTTGAAAACCACTGTTTTTAACAATCAACTTCCCAAAATCTGTTTTCTTTAGTAACAATTAGGTTGTTTAATGGACTGAACTATTTGCAACCGATGCAGTGTGTACATCAACAGAGTAAATTATTTCGTTCCAATAAGGGTCTTATTTAATAAAAATGTCTAATATATTTTGTTGCTACATCTGATACTCTTCTGTTTTCATATTTTTCTCTCCTATACAAATTATTTATAAATTGTCAATATTCATATCATATCCAGACACTAAGGAGAAAAATACAAATATTTATCAACCATACACAACCATTATAAGACCTCTTCTCCTAGTAATATAGATCTAGAGTTAATTTCATTCTTCTTCTAAATAGTCAATCGAAAAACCTTATTTTTCTATTTTCTATATATCTCAAAAACAAACCTCCCTCTGTCCCCTATAATCGTTTGTATATCGCAGCACACTTCTAACATCAATATATCCAAGTCAAACGAGGTCCTTTGCCAAAAAGGATAAACAAAAAATAGGTATTGGTAGGTACTCAAAAAAGAAAAAAAAAAATCCCATAAAATTGCAAACTCTCATACTCGGCGGCAGCGGCGGCGGCGGCGGATAGCGTAGATATAGCAAAGAACTAGGACAAAATACTAAAACAATATCCTTCCAATCATCAATCTCAATATCTCAAAATCGATGGCGTCCTAATTTTTCATCTATATTTTCCGGAGAGAGCGTGTATAGATATGTATTTACGTAGTTTAGGTATAGCGTACAGCAGTAGCGTAGAGGGTTTTCCCTCCACCAATGTTCACATCTATTTCAGCGAAACGAGCAGTTGTTATTTGTATGGCACTTTCAAAGCTAATAAAACCGAAACATATATAGAAAAAACAATCAAGCATCCTTTCTCGTCCTTTTAGCTCCCTTTTACCTACGAGTAAGTATAGTATCAGCAACAGCAGGAGCTATAGAAAAGGAAGCAAGTTGCCTGCCAATCTCACACCATACCTACACCAAGGATTAAAGGACCGAAACAAATGATTTGTGGTTTTATATTTTGAGGATAATTGCTGCAGAGAAAACCATCACCACACAGCAAAATGGCCATTTAAAGGGGGTATAGAGTAGGTATTCTTTAAATTGAATTGTGGAGGGTATTCCACTCCTTTTATTTTCTTTTTTTCTCGTCTTCCTCCCGTTTTCTACTTTCTTTTTTTTTTTTTTGATTTTTTGGCAACAACCCCTCAGTTTTATAAAGTACGAGTACTATAGATATACTCATGGTGGTGGTGGTCCTCGTCCTCGTCTTGATCATAGTCGTCCGTGTCGTAAGAATACACTCTACAGCATTAGGAATATTTTGATTTCTGACCTTTTGTTGAATGAACCCCGGATCTGGCAATTCTACCGAGTCGAGTGTAGCTAGCTAGCTATTAACCTAAAGTGCAGCACCAGGGTGACTGACTATAGATGGAGTTCACATTTTTTTACATATATAGAACGACCACAAGGGGCCAAGAAAAAGTCCAAAAGTAGCTCTATAAGTCATCGATTTCATTCGGTCAGTAAACCAATTTTTGTGGGTATACCTAAATATATATGGTGTGGTTCTTAAAGGGTTTCACATTTTGCCCTCTATGCCCTTATTTTTGTACCATTTCAACACCCCCTTCCTCCCTTCTCCAACACGATGGTTTTCATTTCTCTCTTTGTGTTTTTTTTTAGCGCGCTAAGTTTTGGCAAAATCGGTTTTCGGTTTTCGAATGTGTAATGTAGTTTTTTTTTTTGGTTTTTAGTGTCTTGCATGTTTTGGTTGGGTTGCTGCAATTGGAAATGGAAACCAATTACTTTTGTTTTTCTTTTCATTGAACATGCTGCACGAGTCCTTTCTCAAATCAAATTTCCATTTTTATATTTGCTCAATGTACATACGAAAAAGTTGTTGATTTTTGTTTTCTTTTTGTTTTTTGAAAGGTGCAAGTAAGGAATTCGTAGAAAAATTTTATCGAATTTGGAAATTTTACTCAGGCGTACCTAAGGGCAGGCCTCTAGGGCCAATGCTTTTTTAAAGGACTAAATTCCCATTAGCTAAGTGATTTAAAGGTTTTTAAGTCAGATTAGCAATCAAAATGTCAATTTTTGTCCAAATAATAATTTAAAAAAAAAAAATTGGTGCCGTGAAATAAGGCGCCAAGTCAAATAAGACCAACTTTCAAAACTTGGCCTTATTGCTCTTTACAAAAGTGAAATAAGACAAATTATCAGCAGTTGGTCATATTGCACTCTGAAAAAGTGGAATAAGGCCAAACTATTTTGGGAATTAAGACCAACTTACTTTTACCGTTAGGTATGTAAAGGAAGGCATGCTGCCCCTCTGCAACCTCGCTGCTTGGGCACATTATTGGATTTGGGGTAGGTGCTAGGTTGAGTGTATGAAAAGTTTCTTTGCATTAATGACAAAAGTGAAATAATATCAATATGGCTTTATTTCACTTTGTTTAAGGGTATTAAGACCAACTGTTGCAAATGGGCTTTATTACACTTTACAAAAGTGAAATAAGACCAAATTTCAAGAATTGACTTTATTTCACGGCACCAAACAATTTTAACCCGAAAGTTTTAGATATTTAAATTTTGAACAACTCTTTTGCTTGATTTGAAATGTTGCTTTGTCTAAGAGAAAAGAAAAGTTCAGCTTTTCCTTTGTATCTAAGATTTCTCGTGTGCTTTGGAGATGCTTTTTTAGCTTTTTAGGTCTTTTGAACCTATTGGCCTGGACCTGCTAAGAAATCGCTAGTTGAGTATCACTCAATTACTCGTCAATCATTTTCTGGGTAAGAATATCATCCTCTTCCAGTAACCTTCTTGAGCCAATTTTCACGATTTTATTCCACAGGCTAAAATTAACGCCTTAAGAATGGAAAGGGATTCATTTTTAATAACTGTTATCTGCGAATTTGCTCGCGTGATAAAAGAAAATCAAAGTATAACATAGAGACATTTCAGGAGCTTTCAGTAAGCTTTCCATAATCAAAAAAAAGAGAGTGGAACGAAAAGCAACGATAAAATAAATAAATTGGGTGGCGCAACAGTCCGTTGAGAACTAGGGCCTAGTGACTTACAACTCTCAACCATTCCTGTGTGCGAGTAATGTTTTCAGAGAATGGAAGGGACCTACAGTTTAAATCCGAATCCGAACGGCTAATTTGAGAAAGCACTTTTCATGACAAGAATTACTCTTGGAGGAATTGTCAATTCCTCGCAAAAGGCAGTACCCGTGAAATAAACTTTAGATGGCACATGCAGGGATCGAACCTAAGACCTCTGGCATGACAGTCCAACGCACTAACCATCATGCTACGAGTACCACGAAAAGCAACGATGTCTATTTTTAAAATGATGAAGTGCGGATTTTCCAGGTTCACGCTACTTTAAGTGCTTGCCCTTGCGCCTTATTTTGTTAATTAGTGTCAAAATAGCCTTCTGCATTGGCTTTAACAGCATATCTCCTATTTTTAATAGTGTTTCGCAATAGTTTCGTGCGTTAATGTCATTATAAGAAAAGCCTAATGATATGCAACAATTGTAGGTCCAACAGTAGGTAGCACCTAAGGATATGCTACTAATAAGTATTTAAAAAAAATAATATATCGAATATCTAATTATAAGTGTTACCGCCGAATCTGGTTGAATGATCTGGCAATGAGATATTTTATCACGGTTAAAAGAAGCTTCAAACTCTCTCCAGCCTCCTAAATACCACCACACAAAAAATCATGTCATAAAACAGCTCCGTTGCGACGTGAAGGACGGACAAACACACAAGCAAACAAACAAATTGGCTTTCCCATTTATAATACTAACATAGATTGAATCGGAAGGATTGCAAAGCATCACATTTTTAGCGATATTGGTTTTTTAAAATGCTGTTTTGCACTTTCAATTATTATATTTCTAATTGATTTTGGATTTGATTTCCGGTGAGCTGTAAAACATTACTGCCACCTTAGGCCTTCACCAGCATTCGATGCGATTCGACAGCCGATTTCTTTAAATCGCAGTAGAAAAAAAACGGCACAAGATGTCCAAGAGATGTCTGTTAGATTTTCAATCAAACAAGATAAGTAGCATGAATGTTTTATTCCTTAAATGGCGCCCAACGCAGAACGTCTAGGGAGTTGAAAACGTTGTTATATCTTCAATACTTATTTCTTTTTTAGCTGTTTAAGAAGTTTAACATAAGTCAAAAATGTATTGTAGCTGTTAATGAGTCTCGAATTAAAACAATGCCCGAAGGAAGAGGTCTAAGATATTTAGGTAGGTTCCAGTTTGTCTGGAACAGGATTGTTGGTTGAGATGTAATGGTAGACATTTTCAGAACAACTATAGCCCCAAAGTACTCGTAGACTTATGTAGGTTACGTTGTAAATTCTAATAATGCTCAGAAACATCTCACTCAGGTTTCGGTGAATCGATTGTGTTTTCTAGGATATCATCAGGACTTATGTGGGAAGGACGTAGGTAGTGGGTGATAAGCGATTTAGGTTGGGGGCACCACTTTGAACCACCTTGATTATTGGGAAGAAGCAGACTCAAAGTCTGAATACATTGAATTCTAGAAATGTATGTAATCTTTTTGGATACCTTTCCACTGGTAGACTCTAACTCTGAATATATTATCAAAGATAATATATAAAATAAAGCTTCCTCAGTTCCCACAAGGTGTGCCCCCCCCCCCCCTAGGTCGTATGGGGCAAGAAAATCGGACATCTAAACCCCTTTCAGCCCTTTTTAGACCGGCATCTCTTTCGTCAAATGATTTGATGTCATCAGAATAAAGTTCAACTTAATTTTGAATCACAAAATTGTCAGATTCCAACACTTTTACTCACTTTAGATCTATGAAGCTTTGAGTTAGGTGCATGCGACTCAGATGTCTCCATTATTTTTTGGTACAATGTACGCCTTTCGACTTTCAGACGTTAAGAAAAAACACATTGAGAGTAGTGATGGGGGTGCAGCAAACACTGTGCCAATTCAAACACACAAGGATAATGGGAATTTCTGCCAAAAAACAAGCCTCTATAAAAATGGGCAATTTTTCAAAATACATATAAAGGTGCATACATATGAGATGATGCGATATGGTGGCATAAGCAAGGAGGAAATGTTTCACAATATTGAACTATTGATTTTTTCCATACATACATATATATTTTTCGTATTTCGTTTATTGTGGTGTCCCGAGCGCTGGCTGTGGCTGTTTGTCGTCCTTGAATGTCCTGATTTTGAAAGGAATATAATTTTAGTCGATAGGATGTTGTTTTTTCCTTCAGATTGTATACAACAACAAAAAAGAAATAAAATACATTTTCCAGAGTAATTTTTTTTTTAAGTATAATATGTGTAGGCATAGGCCTTGAAACCTAAAGAGAGACTTTGGATGTGAATGTGGAGTGCTGTGCACGGTGCTGTAATTAAAAAGTGAGAGAGGCAGCAGCCAAGACCGGCAGCTATAAATTTTACAATTCTTTTAATTGCGTTGACATTAATCACTAAGAGCAGCAGCAGCAGCAACAGCAACAGCAGCAGTGCCACTAGAAGTAGCAGAGAACCAGGAGCGTATATTTTTTGCTGTTGCCAAGGATGATGGTGGCAGTGAAATGCGGAATATACTGCGACGAGAAGACATGCGGAAGGATGAGATGTTTAATGATGAGTCGCAAGGCAAGGCGCGGGTCGGGGTAAAGGACTGGTAATAGGGGCGGAGCAGAGGCAGTGGTGGCGGTTGACCTATAAAAAGCCAAGTAAGCCACATTTCTGGTCTTTTAATTATTTAAATATAGGTGGCCATTAAAATTATTTCTTCTTCTTTTGCTTCTTTTTTTTTTTTAATTCTGTGTTTTGTCTTGTTGCCCTCTCTCATTTACTCATTTAAGGGCTTGTTCAGGACACTCGTGAATTTTTTTAATAATATTTACACTCAACATTATTTACTTTAAAGCCATTTTTATTTATATAGGTTCATTACATTTTATTTTAATTACAAAAAAAGGAAATATCTTTACTTAATTTGGCACACAATTTTTATGTTTATGTTTATGTTAATGTTTATTTTTAAGGATCTCTAAAGTTAATGGGTAAAAGTATAGATATAGGATTTTTGTTTGTATATGGAACTCGGTGTAATGAGATGAAGGATGCTACCTGCCATCAGAAGAAAAGGGAATAAATGCTTCGTTTTTCTGACCTGAAAACTACTAGAACGGAAAATGTATCTTTGAATTTTTTGTTTGTTGTTTTTTTTTTTCTTTCTATCTGATGTGGTTTTGATGTTTATGGGGATGTTAGGGATGTTGATGGTAAAAAATTGAGGCTTGTTTCTTTTTTTTTTTTAGGTTAGATGACCTAGTAAATAAATGAATGAAAATATTTCGTTCTAAATTTGATGATGATTACAGAGTTTTGCATTAACACAAAAATTTTACATACATATGAATGTTTCCTTCCATCAGGATCTATTAAACAATAATTTATAAAGAAAATCATAGGTAAATTTTTGGTAAAGTGTAAAAGCCTTTATCTTGTTTTTATAAAGGCTATTCATTTATTTTTAAAACTAGAATTTAGTCCATTTTGTTTTTATTTTGATTGTAAATTGTTTTATTAATGTGAGAACATTTTATATAATTTAAATGAGTTTTTAATGAATACAATTATTTTATTATTCATTTAATTTTCATAGGTTCAAAATTAAAATGAAAACATTTGATTAAAAAAATATGTGTGTCAGAAAGATTTCATTTTTAGCATAGAAGACGAAGAACTTTCTAATGAGTTTTAACTTTTTTTGTGTGAAAATATCATCCTTGCACTAGTTTTTCTTCATACTTAGTTTACCCTAGTTTAAATTATGTTTTTTAAGGACTTTTTGTCTCAGATAATTGTATCTAATTATCCACAAGTGATGTACATTAAAATAAGAAGAAAAGTTTTTCGTCTGAATGTGTTTTTGATGGAAGGAAAATTGTCCTTGATAAGTTTTAGAAAAAAGTTTTTTTTTGAGATCTCATCTTGGAACAGACTTTGTGATTGCATCAATTAAAGTCTTGAATTTCACGAATGGGATCCCTATTTGTCTGTTTTTTTTTAGGATGTTGAAAATGGAAGCTTTAAGCGAAATATAACAGAATTTTTGAACATGTATTTAGAAATGTTTTGATTTTAGTTTTGTTACTAAACAAATAAGGAAAACTAGAGAACTTTTGAGTAGTCGTAGAACCTTTCTTCCGTAGTATTGACTGAAATCAAAATTAGTTGATTCCTCATCAATCTTTGGAACAAGGCATTCCACAAGCGACAAGGTTTTAAAGGACTCAGTTAACACAAGAACTTAAGCCGGTCAATCAGAAACAAGGTAAAATCTTCTGAGTTCTTGAATTGAAGCAAAATGATCCAGAATAAATCAACTTCAGGGATCGGGCCTACTTTCACCTTGGATGCTTAAAATGTTCACCTTCTGCTGTTAATAAGCAGAATTGTCGCATTTGAGGCTCAGAAAATCTAAGAATTATTGTTGAAAGGCCCCTCCATTCTAAACGTATTGTAAAGGCGGTGTGACTGGAATGTTTTAATTTTTCGTAAAAAAAGCCTGGTGCAACTGTGAATGTATTTAAAAGATAGTAAAGAGCTAGGTTTCATATACATATACGACAAGTTTTTTGACCTTGTCATTTCCCTAAGAAGTGAAAACAGTTGGCCACCGAAATTGTGTGATTTTTTTTTTATTAAGACCCTCTTAAAATATGAGTTCTATAATTAAGCACACACAATTTATTCAAGATCTTAAAGTTGGAATTAATGAAGTTATCGATGACGAAAATATTTCATCATAAACATCTTCACGAAAAGGATATGGTTGTTATAGTGTAGCATTTACGGCTATTTTAATCGCTATAACCGTTCATGTTACTTTAACAAATTTAGAGCCAATTTTTAACAGGCCATATGAGGAGACTTTTTATCATGAGCTTTTTTTGTGAAATAGATCCAAGAAAATATTTTGTTTTATATTTTTTCTGAAAGCACTAGTCGACAAGATTACTTATTTTTTTCGGGGGAACACAAACAAAACAAAACTTTTTAAAAGTATTAAGATGTTCTTATTTCGCCTTAAACTTTTTCTAACACGTAAGGAAAACAGCTACTTCATAAACTTAGATAGCCTCGAATTTTTAAAAAGGTGTGACATTCACAAAAACCTGAAGTGATAAATTAATTTTGAAGTCGGATTTGAATTAAGGATATCACAACCCAATGGAAAATACCATTTTTTTTGCCAGTAAGAAAACTTTGAAGACCGGTTGAACCTTACGATTTTTATGAGCAAATGTAAGTTCTTATGACAAAAACTATGATATTATGCAACGACTATGGCCACTTCCTTTCATTTGGTCTAAGGATTTCGTTTGGTAAATATAAGCCTGTAAGAATATAGAATACTATCAATAAAATGGAAACATTTATAGGGCTTTTTTTTTATACATATAGCTGCTGAGTTGCCTTTATAAGGTACTCGTAGCTATGGAATTTTACAAGTAACTTTATAGTGACATCTATTAGTTTCTTAATATTTCGTTGATGTTGTTAAGATTTATAGTTAAAAAACCTTCCAATATCTTGAGGGGTTTTCCAACATAAATAACCTTTTAAGCTCAACACCTTTCACAGTTTCATACTTTAAGCTACCATTTTCGTGCTTAAGAAATCGTTTTATTTTCAATTTTAATAAAATATTTATCCTATCAATTTGGGCTTTTTGAATACATTTTTAATATTTTCGAGAAAAAAAACAATGTTGTAATAACTTTTGCGAAATTTCAATAACCTTTATTGATTTTACGGGGACCTATAACTTTTAAAGAATTCAACATTCTAAATTCGCTTCGAGTGTCGTAAACAATACAATTTTGCCCTCTATCATGCCTTCGACTTTTAGATAATTTTTTCTTTAGTACCGAACCATTTTTTACATTTCAAAGTATCTTTAAAATAACCTTTTCTAATCCAAA
Organism: Eupeodes luniger; assembly: GCA_951509635.1. NCBI lineage: Eukaryota > Metazoa > Arthropoda > Insecta > Diptera > Syrphidae > Eupeodes > Eupeodes luniger. The sequence goes on along the minus strand of OX608073.1, from coordinate 294,409,516 downwards.
AACACAAACTAAATTGAATTTGTGTGAAATGCAAAAGACCCTTAACTATTTTAAGTAATTAATTGATTGTAACTGTATGCAGATTCCGCGTTGATTGCATAACTTGGCGTTACATGACTCCTTCAATGAATGAATAATTCCATCAGCGCAATCAGCTCCATCAAAAGTACCTACCTACAGAGGTTCAAAATATAACACCCCGCTACATGAGAATAACGATTTTGCTTATCTGATGATGGTCTCTAACGCATAAAGTCCCAAACATTTAGCCACTATAGGATAAAAAATCACATAATACTCCCAAAAAACCCTCACCCCTGCAAACATTTTTCACTCTTTTCCCTTATTTTTCCACATCATTCCATGTTTTTTTTTTTTTGGATAAAAGTTATAAAAATTATAATCATCTGTGTTGTGTGTACGAATTTATCCTTAAAATGAAAAACCCATGTTTCCTCAAGTATGTGTGTGTGTGTGTGTATAGACTATAGTGTGTACACATAAATGTATATACATATATGTAATGTAGTTGGGTCCGTTTTGTTGGAATGTATGATGATTGCTTCAATGAAGTGCGCTCCTTCAGAAAATGTGTAGAATACATAAATCTGTGTACGATGTGAGTTCAAGGATTTCCGTATAGAATTCCATTCGCACTCTTTACATCTTAAAACACCCTCTTCCCCCCCCCTCCTTGCTGCCCCTTTATCCCTTTTTTTTCCATATTATCTTGTGAATAAAAGCAACAACTTATACCCCTTAAACTCAACACAACATACAACCCCAAACCAACAACCCAAGGAAATGAAGAGAGGAAGAACAAGTGTAAAATTTAAGATCCTAACAGGCAAAGATTTCTATACTTTCTTCTTCTTCGAGAGATCCCTCCTTGAGATTATATATCTACCCATGCAGAGAGTAAGTCTAAAGATATAGATGGCGTTCAAGGCGTGGTATGGCGTATCGTGGGTGTGCATAAGACACAAGTTGGTGCTGACTGTAAGAGAGCCCCATACCGTCCTTATTTCGTGTAGGGATATGTGCAAATGCCATCCAACCGACAGATATTTATGTGTGCTTAGAATACGAACAACTCTGTACCTTCTTTCTTTAGCTACCTACCTATCTACCTACCTACCTATCTTCCAAAACCAACCAAGTCGAGAGTCTCGGTCTTGGTAATCTAAAATATGCAACCTCCACGTTCTTCAATAAACATTTCGAATGCGATGCGGGGTGCGGTTGTTATAAGAAGAAGAAGCAAAGTGCAGAGAGGGTGGTTTTTCGGTTTGAGTTTGAGTTTAAGTTTAGGTTTGGTTTGGATTTCATTTTTGTACATACATACCTACATACATAAGTATATAAGCTCAAGAAAGATTAGAGATGAACTTTTTAAAATTAAATCTTGATGCGGAATGTGTTATATGTGTGTTGGATGCTTTAGAGATTGTGTGGTGTTTTCTTCGGTCGTTTCGACTTAATCTATAAAATAATGGCTTCAAGAAGAATAATTTTCTTTATAAAAAAAAGAAGATGAAGAACTTTCAACTTTCTTTTGTATTTTACTTTTCTTTAAATCGTTTTCATAGTTTATTGGCATAGTTGGGTGTGGGCATATTTTTGTATAAACCTACATTCAAATCAAATTTAAATTCCTTTCAATAGTCTGTGCAGTCTATTCAGTTTTTGTATATAACAAATGAAGAAAAGTTTTGAGATATAGAAATATTGGAAATAGTTTTTCCAAACATGCGGTGATTTTAAGGAGCATTACTTATTCGAAGGTAATCAAGCTGCAACGCAGATGCTGCTTTATGCAAAAATAAAGTTTTTTAAGTCATAACATGATTGCGAGTTGCGGGAAGAAGTTCTTATGAATTATTATAGCTGTTTTTTTTTTGTGGATTAAGAAATTTCTGAAGCATAATTTATTATTGTTTAGAGAATTAGCAGGGGTTAAGTTTTATAGTTGGTGGTCAAAAATAGTTTGAAGAATTGAAAGGTGTCGTATTTATTTCTATATTCAAGTAATAACTTGTGTGGCCTTATTTTCGCCATATTTCTACTACTCACAGAGTTTGGCAAACATTTCTCAAAAAAAATTTGTTGGTACAAGTTTACACCTTGAGACTCTAATTTCTTTAAAATTGCATCTTAGAAGAATTAGTTCGTTGTTATCTATTTATATTATACAAATATCCGAAAATTGACATATTACTTGAGTTTAGGGAAAATTGTTTAGGAAAGTGGTAACATTTCAACATTAAACAAAAAAAGTGAAAATTTGATGGCCACATGGTTGTTTGAATTTTGTTTTGTTTTTTTTCTTAAACCAGAGCAGTTCATTGAAACTGAAATACATTTATATGACTAAGTCAACATTCTACGTTGCTACATTTTTCCTTTTAATTGGTTACAAAATTTAAAAAATTACGAAGCGTACACAAAAATCAATAAATAAATAAAGCGCGTATACGCCCAGTGTACCATTTTTGTAGTATCTTTTCTTCGAGAGAATGAGTTTACAGTATAATTAACTTGCACTCATTTTAATCACACAAAGAAGTTTTGAAAATAAATTTGAACAAGATTTATTTATAACACTAGCTTTAAACAAGCAATTCGACTTGTAACCTTTAAATGTGGTTTTCCAATAAAAGGTTTCATTTTGATACCAAGAAAAACTATAATTTTTTTTAAGAGAAATCAAACTTGTTTATTTCAATGTAATCGGTGGTCACTCATTTTGTAACTACATATTTGTTTTTCCTATGTCTTGAGAAATTTTAGCCCACTAGTTCAGGTATTGATCCTTGAACCCTCTAACGTCAATGAAAACCAAAACCTTACGAGAAAAATCGAATTTGTTCGGGAGAGATGCAGGAAAATGCGCGAGGAAGTCATTTTATTAAAGCTCATACAAATGAAGCCTTTTGCAGCCCACATTTTGTCAAATTTTGTATCGTGAGTTGGACTTGCCTGAACCGCAAGCTGAAAGTAATAAACGACCATACAAACAGTTTTAAAGAAGTGCCTATTTCTTAATGAGTGGAATTTAAGACGATACCGTCAGCGACGAGAACAGCAGTGGCGTCATTGTTCCAAATTTTGTATGAAGCTTCAACAACGTTCAATGTCATTTAATGTAGAAGTAGTGCGATATGACTCCGTTAGATAGTCTCACCCTACAACCCACAGCGGACTTTGAAGTCCGCACAACATGCTACAAAAAATTGAAAAATTTTACATTTTGGATGCGTCTCACGTGAAAATTCGCTATTGAACGAATAAACAAAAATACAATGACCACGATATATAGGACTCTGAAGTCATTTAGGGCAGTTAAGATTTTCAAATTTCAAAATGATGCTTTTTTCTGTCCCACAAAACAAAAAATACTTTGTTAAAGATAAACATGTTCTTAACTAGAATATCAGCTTTACATTTTTCTATAACATCAGGGTTTTGAAATATCCCCCTTAAAAAATACTAAAACCAACAAAAACGGGATTTTTAAGGCTAAGTTAAAATTTAAAATATCTCTTAACATTATATTGCACTAGCGGCCCGGTACGTGCTTCGCTACGTATAAGGCCTAGTAATAAAAAGAAATGATTATTAAGTTCATTTATTCAAACAAAAAAAAGTTTTAAATTGCTAGCTATTTAAAAGTCCAAATGATATATTGTTTATATTATATTTATCAGCAAAGAGTAAAAACTAAAAAATAAAAAAGAATTGGGTACTCTTACTATGGTGGGTCTATATGGTCTAGTCTAAAACAAGTGGATAAACAATATTTTTTGTTTTTCCATAAACAGTTGGGGGTACCGAATCTGGAACAGGCAACATAAAGTTGGCCATGTGAAAAACATGATTCCTCCAAATTGACACTACAAACGTGAAGTGTTTACCCTTGGGCCTTATATATGGACATCGCAAATGATAAACGCTCAGAATATTGTAATCTTTTGAATTCAAATGGCATATCAGTTGGAATCATAGGGATACGCGGTATCAAACACACTTCTCCTTTTGATTTACCAGTTAAGATTGTAGCTTCAATCAAATTTGGCAATAACTTTTTCACTGCCAATCTGGTGCCATTACATAGTTTTGGTGGATTAATATTTCGCAATAATATAATCAAAGAACCAATTTTCAGATTCAAGCAATGCGGTGGCATACCAGCCCGTTCCAATGAATTTAAAAATTCAATTGGATAATTCATTGCCTCATCTTGATTCATAACACTGTCAATTGATTTATATGTCGTGACTACACCTGGCAGTTTTGCTTGAATTTGAAAATTAATGGCATTGTTATGAATGTTCTTCGGTGCTAAAATGGCGCGTTCTCTCAACCAATCATGATTTCTGTAATTCTGAAGAATATTCTGAAAAAACACATTCAATCAACTCATCTATAGATTGCGCAATTGTACAAAAATTGTTCGGTAAAGTGATCAATCCGTTGATACTGTCGATTGGTATTTTGCCATCACCAATTTCTAACAATTGTTTTGAAAACTCATGGGCGGTTGCATCGTTTTGTAGGTGAATACGCATATTAATGTTCAGTGTCAATTGCTTACTTTCAAATCATTTTGACTTTTTTGTTGTTGAAAACCGTTTAAGTACAATGGTTTTTCAGATTTTTAAAAGACAGGTAAAATGTAACAACTTATAAAGATTTTTTTGAATATTATATCAAATAAAATGAATATTTCAACTGAATATTGAAGAACTAAGCTACTTCAGAAATGTTGATAGCATCAAAAACCCTTATATATGTATGTGATTTTTTGTCGAATTTTAAAAAGTAATATTTTAAAAACCTGATACACTCATTTTAAAGTCGAATTTGAATTAAGGCCAGTAAGAAACACTTGACCATCAGTGTTATCAAAAACTCAAATGATTCGGCGGATAGAGTGAACTATAAAATTACTGCCCCGAGACATTTTGGATTTACGCCAAAAGCTTTCGAAAATGAACGATTATGTTTTTGTTAAACATAACATCGCAAAAGAAAGATCATTTTTTAAAGATTATATAAATTTGTAACCGTATTGATATTAAAATAGGCCGATTTATTTTGAAACTGAAGAAATTTCAACAAAATATAACATTAACAGTCTTGGGTTTTTAACCAAATTTCGCTCCGATTAAAACTGGAGATTGTTTTTTTTTTTAACGAAATCAGAACTTAAAAAAATTACTTTTTTATGTTTTTGTTTTTACCATTCTTAAGCTTTGAAAAGCAAGTACATTCTTAGAAACTCATTAAAATGCTTTAATCCTATTCTGGAAACTTGATTATTATATATTCAAAAGAACTAATGCCACTTAGATAGTTTTTCTTCTTAAAAGGAGAACTTAAAGCTAAAAAATTATATTCTCCTTCTTTAACTCCCCCCTCCCTATTTATCATCATTATTAATTCGATCAAAAAGAAATCTTAAACATCAAACCAAAAACTTTCGATATAAAAATTAAAAAAACAGACAAAAATTTCAACTTCACTCTATCATCATCACTGCGAGGAGGAACATCCTTAATTTGATTTAATTTCCTTGCTATTTTTTTTGTTGTATATTTTCTTAAATATTTTATTTTTGTGTTATACTCAAAAACTCATACCCATCATCATTTCTTCCTCTTTATATTTATCTTTTCTTCCCTCTCTCTCTTTTTCTATATACTTATAATTTTTGCAAACATAATTTTAATAATTATCCTTGATAAGTTGTTTCAAAGTGTTCTGGGAATAACATTCGTTAACAAATTCTGTCAAACGACATAGAAAATAAAAGGAGATAAGAAGAAAAGGAAGAAGAAGAAGGAAACAAGAACAAGATACCAAAAGAAAAAATGGAACGTATTTTATAGAACGCGATCTTCTTGTTCCTCTTAAAGTTAAGATATACATCCTTGATGTTCATTAAAAATTCCGGGTGTGTTTTACCAAAAAGAGAACTCTGCCGCTGCTCTGCCTTTAGATATTTTCCTAACAAAATAAAATAACATAAGAAAGAAAAAAAAAACAACCAACAACAAGCGAAACGCTTTTTCTTCAACGTCGCGTCGCATCTTCGTATTTCTGAAGGGAGCCAAAGAAGTACGAGTATACTCATTAAGGACGCATTTGCAAGGAATGTATGTAAGACATCACGACCACGAGTACGAGTACGAGTAGTGAGTAAGAGTGGGAGTGGGAGTGGGAATGGGAGCGTGAGAGTGAGCGTGAGAAGTGAGTAAGTGAGTGTGACGTGACGGTGATTGTGAAGTGAAGAAGTTTTTTGGAGCCCAATCTGAATGAAGTGTGGTGCGGGTAAATTTTCGTGTTGAGAACAGATGCAAGGACGTGCAGAACAAAGGATCCTGAAGGATGGCCGATTTTTTGTTTTTATTGTTGTATTTTTAAAATTTTAATTTTGTCGCTTTTGCTTTCGGTTTTAGCTTTTGTCTTAATTTTTCTTACTTCTTTCCCCATATTTCTCTCTTCGTATTTTGTTCCCTCAAGAAAAGCTGTGAAAATTGTTCATATCTTAATAAGAAGGGAAGTTTTCAACGTCATCTTCGTGTCGTCCTCATCGTTGTCGTCGTCATCGTCATAGTCGTCTTTGTACATTTAGAGTACATAGTAGGTACCCAAACGAAAGGAGTTGTTTGAATTTATGAATACATTGATTGCTTTAATTTTAGATGAGTAGGAGTACCCTTGAGAAAGAGAGAGAAAGAGAGTGTGGTGCGGTTGGTTGAAGTTGAAGATAACTGATGACTGTAAGGATTTTCCTCTTTACAGGACTCTTTATATGTTTATGTATGTCTATACAACATCGTACTGTGCGGTAATTTAAAATTGTGAAACCAAAAATTATAATGTGTGGGTAATGAATTTTTAATGTCAAAAGTGCAAAGTCGTTTTCTTTTTTAAGCAAGAAATTGAAATCACTACAAAGTTTGACAAGTTGTAAATTAACTAATTTAAAAAGAGTTTTTTGATGGCAGAAAAGATTGATATAATTTTTTTTTTTAAATAATGTAACTATGTACTTATGTTTTTGTATGTCTCTTGAATTAAGCAAACGTTAAAAAGATTTTAAATAAATTCATATTTGTTGCTGGTAAGGCTAATAACTTAGATTTGGTTTACCTTACGAAGCAGTCATGGTTTTCAAATAGTTAACGACTTTAAGCTTTTATTTTTTAAAATTCAGAAAAATACGTATTCAAGACTTATGGGATGAAATCTAAATTCATGAATTAAATCTTTTTCAATAAAATACGTAGTGGTTTTCCAAATCTATAATGTTGAAAATGGGTGTTTTTGAAAGTTGCGCCACTAGTTAAAATTAAAGTTTGGATTCGAAATCAGCACTATAAACTTATTTTTCAAAACTTGAAAGTATTAAATTCAAGGTTTGCTCAAAACTTCACATAGAGTCAAGTAAAGACTTATAAGTATAACTAATAAGAATTTCAAAAAACTTAGTGAGATAGTTGAGTAAGATGATTTAAATTTTATCTAGAAGAGAAAGATTTGTACTTTGCAAAATCATCATACAATTTTATTGTTAAGACATTTTTTGAGTTTTGACTAAGCCTTCAAAACTAAGTTTTTGGTTGTTTTTAGCATTTTGAAATGGTAAATTTTAAAAACCTGATGTGATAGACAAATTTTAAGGCAAGATTTGAATTAAGGACATCCTAATTATTTAAAAAAGTACTGTTTTGTTTGTGGGACCGAAAAAGAACGTTATTTTGTCGACCAGTGATATCATCATGGAAGGAAACAACAGAGTTGTGTAAAGTACTACCCTTATTCTTCCCTACTTTTTGCTGTATAAGCGCAGCTCGCTTTAAATGGATGGCTAGAGAGCCGCAGTTTAATAATTAATACACACTCAGTGTAAGAAATGGAATTGAATTTATTTACATTTTCTTACAGCTATTTATACCTAAATTATATTACAAATCTATTTGGGATATCCCCTCTTATGAACTAAATTACAAATAAGAATGCATCAGCATTCTGCTTCTAATAAATAAATTATTGGGGCAGTCGTCTCATTTCTAATGTTGACGAACTTGCATTCGGGAGTAGTGTAACAAAATACATTCACTGAGCAATCACAAAGCAACGTAGTCAAAACGATGTCTTTGAACTTAGCTGGCCAAAGGGGGCAACATAATTGTGTACATCGTTTTACTATGATATTAAGTATCAATGAAAACGTGCTTGTTTGTTTGTTTCTAGTATTTTGGTTGTGGCTTTTCGAATGAATGTTATTACACTACATCCCTCCCCTTTAAAAAATGATATTTGTTTATATTTCTAAAATTTAAATAAATATTATTCGTCTCTCTTTTTTTTTTTTTTTATGTACCTATAGATGGATTTAGGTTTGTGTTATTTATTGATATTTATTGTAAGTTCGTATTTCTGGCTTTAATTAAATTGTTATTATGCATTTCATATTTCTTATCATCTAATAAAATAATACTATTTACACCGTTTTGTGATATAATTTTATATGGTCCTCTAAAAGGTTTATCAAATTTTCTTTTTTTTTGATTTTTTAAATATACATAATCACCTACGATAAAATTTGATTTATTAACATTTTTTTGAACATTCTGTCTTTTATATTTATCATTGATTAAGTTGTTTTTTGCTTGCTCGTGAGCATATCTTAATTTACATTTTAACTCATTCAGGTAATTGTCAATATTATAGATTGTATCTTTGTTTTCTATTACTTCACATGAAAGAGTACATAACTTTCCAAAAACTAGTTCAAATGGTGAATATAAAGTACTACTATGTGGTGTTGAGTTATAACAATAAGTATAGTATGGTATCCATTCTTCCCAGTTATCTTTATCTCCTACGCTCATAATATATTCATTAAATACCCTATGGTTTCTTTCTATTGATCCCATTGTTTCATGGTGAAAAGGTGTAGAAACAATCTTTTCTATTTTTAAAAGTGTACAAATATTCTTAAGCAATTCATTTGTAAACTCTGTTCCCTTATCTGTTTTAAGTTTTTTAAAACATCCGTATTTTAGAATAAATTTTTCTACTATTGTTTTTGCTACAGTATTCGCTTCTTTATTCTCTATCGGAAATGCTTCTACAAATTTCGTTAAGTCACATTGTATTGTAAGTATGTATCTATAACCATTAGATGGTCTAAGTGGTCCTATAGTATCAATTGATATTGTTTCAAATGAAGTATTGGGTGTATCTGTAATGACAATATTTTCTTTTGTATACCTTGTTGTCTTGGTTTTATTGCATGCTTCGCAGTTGTTAATAAACTTTTTAACCATTTTATTCATGTTTTTCCAAACATATCTTTGTTTTAACTTGTTGACACATCTTCTGATACCGCAGTGTCCTCCTATTTTCGATTGATGATGTTCTTCTATTAATTTGTGCATTTCTTTCTCATCTGTTATTTGTTTTGGAGGTTTAAATAATATTATGTCTAGACATTTATCTCCTCTTACATTTTCTTGCAGCTTATTAAATATATTTTTAAATTCTTGTATGCATACATTTTTAAATATTTGACTAGTTCTTGCTAGCGCTAATGTTTTTACACCTGCATTGTTCATATTGAATATTAGCTTCCTCAGAATCAATTTTATCTCTGATAAAGATTTATCGCTAAATTCTACAATTACAGTGTTTGCTGCTATTTTTATTTCATTTATTTTTTTCTTTGTAACGTTAATTTCTTCAAATTCTAACTTTTTCAATCGCCTAATGTCCGATATTGATGTACAGTCCCAAATATGAAGGTAGCTAGTCTTCTTATTTGAGTCCAAGGCTTTTGCACAATTTTCTTCTTCATTTATTATTTTATTATTATTCTTTTTCATCGCTCTTGTTAAAACGTCTATGTTATATTTCGGTATCATTTCTTTCAATTCGTCAGATTCAATTTTTATTCTTGATAAAGCATCTGCATTCGTATTCATGTTCCCCTTTTTAAATATTATTTCAAAATTATAATCCATTAGGTCAACTCGAATTCTTGTCAATTTGGATGATGGATTTTTATGCGTAAATAAGCTGACTAAGGGTCTATGATCCGTGTAAACTATAAATTTTCTACCAAAAAGATAAGGCCTGAAATAATTTATTCCCCAATGTATTGCTAACAATTCTTTTTCTATAATGGGTTTGTTCAATTCGTGTTTACTTAGGGATCTACTAGCATACGCTATAGGTTTATCAGAACCAATCTCTCCCTGTGAGAGCACTGCTCCTAATGCGAAATTGGACGCATCTGTAGTTAGTATGAAAGGTTTTTTAAAGTCTGGATAGCTAAGTATTGGAGGAGTTATTAAGCTATGTTTAAGTGTGTTGAATGATTTGTCACATTCTTCTGTCCAAGAGAATATTTGTTGCTTCTTCAATAAGTGGTTTAGCGGTTTAGCTTTTTCTGCAAAGTCTTTTATAAATTTTCTATAATAATTACAGAATGCTACAAATCGTCTTACATCATCTGCATTTTTAGGCAGTGGATAGTTTTTTATTGTATCAAACTTTCTTGGATCTGGCTTTATTCCATTTGATGTTATCAAATGACCTAAGTAAATTACTTCTGGTTTCAAGAAATCACATTTTTCCAAGTTTAGCTTCAAGTTGTATTTACGTAGCCTTGCTAAAACTTTAATTAAATTTTCATTGTGATCTTTCAAATTCTTACCAAATACTATAACATCATCTACATATAAAAAGGCTGAGGCTTGTAGACCACTAAGAGCGATCGACAACATCCTCTGAAAACTATTTGTTGATATTTTTAATCCAAACGGTAGTCTCTTGAATTGGTAATGACCCTCATTTGTTGAAAATGCCGTTAATGGCCTAGATTGTCTGTTCAGTGAAATTTGATGAAATGAGCTTGTCATATCTAGAGTGGAAAAATATTTAGCATTACCAAGTTTATCTAACACATCTTCTAATCTTGTGAGTGGAAATTTATCATCTACAACCTTTTTATTTAGTGATCTAAAATCTACTACTAATCTCCACTTAGTTTGTCCGTTAATGCTTTTCTTTGGAACTATAAGTAACGGTGAGTTATATGGACTGGTAGACTCTTCTATTATGTCATTCTTAAGTAACTCAGACACTTGGTTTTGAATTTCTTCTAATTGTGCATTTGGTAGTCTGTAATTCTTTATATAAACTGGATTTTTATCTGATACTGTGATATGTTGTTCATAAAAATTATTTGTGGTCAGTTCTTCATCTTCGTCATGGAAAACATCCTGAAATTCTTCACAAATTTTTAATACTGACTGTGCAGCTGCTGTATCCAAGTTATCTACTTGAATGTTTTTTATTAGGTTTTGAAATTTTTGTCTATTTTTAAATTTTGTGTTGTTTGATAATATTCTATATTTACTCAACGGTTCTACTCCTATCATTACGTTTTCTATTGTTTCCTCTTTATCTGTACTGTTTAATATCTTTACATGTTTAACACCTTTTGATGGTAATATTGAATTTGATAAGAAGATTCCCTTTTTAATCTCATTCCCAATGATAACACTATCTTCACTTAAATCTAAATTTATGCTTTTATTACTTCTGATCTTGGTGGAATTTTTAATTTTCCAATGTTTTTCATAGAAATATTTAATGGTAGCACAATCTCCTCTTCTTGTGTTAAGATTGTCAGCACACAAGTTTCATAATCAATTTTACAGTTATAAGTTTTAAAAAAGTCTCTTCCTAGTATTGCATCTGTTGATATATTTATTTCCTCACTAACCACGTGGAATTGATGTTTTATATTTGTTTCTCCAAGAATGAGTTCTAGTTCTGTGTCTACCTTTCGAAAATATTGTTTTATTTGTTATGCCATTTATTTGACATGACGAATATTCATTTAAATCTTTTACCAGAAACTCTTTACAAACAGAAATATCTGCTCCCGTGTCAATTAAAAATTTGAAAGTTTTGTTTAAATGTTTTATTCTTATGTTAACGAAATTTGTGTCACATTCCCCATAGAAATTCAGAACTTTCTTTGGTTTCCCCGATTCTGCTGCCCGGGGATCTCTAAGTTTTTCGACCTAGTGTTACTATTGAGGTATCCCCTTGCAATGCCTCTACCTCTATTGTTATTTTTGTTCCTTTCATAACCATTATTATAATTGTTGTTATTGTACTGTCTATTGTTGTTTCTACCATTATTTGAAAATTTTGGATAGGAAGAATTATGGTATCTACCATTATGATTCGTCCTAAATTGCATGATGTTATTCTGTCGTGTAGACGCTTCAACCTCAATTGCTATCTGTACAGCTTCATTAAATGTAGCTACTCTTGATGCTTGTACTACCTGTCTACATGCTTCATTTAATCCATTTTTAAAAACATTTAATCCTAGTTGGTCATTTAACTTTATTATAACTCTTTTATTGGCTTCATCCTGTTCAGCTATCTGAATCTCATTTAATTGTGAAATTAGTACTTCTATTCGCTCTGCATATTTGTTAACTTCTTGTGTTCCCTGATGCTGTCTAGCTAAATCATTATGTAGTTTTAATGGGTTTATTTTTGTTTTGTAAATATCTGTTAAAAATTTCTTTAAATCTGAAAAATTGTCAGGTTCTTTGTCTAGAGTCAGTAGCCTATTTTTTGCTTTGTCAGTAACTTTAGTTGCTATAACAAATCGAATTAATTTTTTCTTTTCACTTTCTTCACCTAAGGTGTTATGATAGAATTCAATTAGCCGAAAAAAATTTGAAAGGTTCTTCGATTCACCGTTAAATTCTGTAATAAGCTTTGTAGCTGTTAACATATTAAATTCTGCCATTTTTGTTGGTTCAGTTTTTTTTGTTTTTGGCTTAAGTATTGCTAAGATTTGTTTTTCTATTACTTTAAAGTGTACTGATATTTCTTCTATTTCCGTTTTATCTGTTTTTTCTATAAGTATTTCTTTCCATATATTGTCAATTTCTTTCTTTGTTTTGTCAATGTATTCTTGAGTATATTCTCTGTTTGGACTTTTTTTTAAATTTGCTAATATTTTGGAAATGCTTTTTAAACTATCCATAATAGAAATGACTTCAAATGTATTTTATAATTTTTTTTTTTATTATTTTTTTTTTAGACATTATTTATTCTATTTCTTATAATTTGTTTTCTAACATATTTCTTATAGTAAGAATGAACTTTCGCTACTAATAAAATGATTAGTATTACCAGAGTTATATTGTTAATATTCGAACTGCTTAAAATCTGCTGGCTGCTACTCAAGTTGTTGTTAATCACCTCCTTTGATTGTGGTTGCCCCATGACGTTCTAGATGATGATGGCGTTCTGATGGATTTATTTCTCTTTAGTTATTCCTCTATTGTAAGAGGTTTTGGTCCTGCTGTCTTCGGCGTTGGTATATATTCTGGAATACTGTCTTGGACTTCTTGCATCAAAGGAATATATTCTTCTACTGTTGTTGGCGCGTTGAGATCCTCAAAAAGATCATCAAGCTCTTGATGTGAGTAGCTCATCTAGGATAGAAAGTGGACGGCCGGTGAGGTGAACGTTGAAGACACACTAACTGACTTTTGGAAGATCTTTAAATACGATATTTTTGGTCCGCGTCTTGTTGTTAAATTAAATTTAACCAACAAGTTGGCAGGATCGCCATGTAAAGTACTACCCTTATTCTTCCCTACTTTTTGCTGTATAAGCGCAGCTCGCTTTAAATGGATGGCTAGAGAGCCGCAGTTTAATAATTAATACACACTCAGTGTAAGAAATGGAATTGAATTTATTTACATTTTCTTACAGCTATTTATACCTAAATTATATTACAAATCTATTTGGGATATCCCCTCTTATGAACTAAATTACAAATAAGAATGCATCAGCATTCTGCTTCTAATAAATAAATTATTGGGGCAGTCGTCTCATTTCTAATGTTGACGAACTTGCATTCGGGAGTAGTGTAACAAAATACATTCACTGAGCAATCACAAAGCAACGTAGTCAAAACGATGTCTTTGAACTTAGCTGGCCAAAGGGGGCAACATAATTGTGTACATCGTTTTACTATGATATTAAGTATCAATGAAAACGTGCTTGTTTGTTTGTTTCTAGTATTTTGGTTGTGGCTTTTCGAATGAATGTTATTACACTACAGTTGGGTTAAGCATTCCACATTCTTCATGTGCAGCTAAACAACCAACCTCTATACCTCTATATAGGTGATCGGATATAGTTAATCTGCCTAACATTTTTTAAACCATTTGACAGTACACTAATATTATAAAGAGGAAAGATTTGTATTTTTGTATGTAACGTGATGCGGCTAGCTTTTTAGCCGAATATTTAAGCAAAAAATGCGAAGTGAACCAAACACAAAAAAATAAAAGGCGATAGAATTGCAAGTTTAATATACTTTATTCTTTATTATTTAAATAAATGCGGAGATGCTATGTTGATCACAAATGATAATGGACTGTGTCCCACGCCTACAAAGTATAGGCTTTTATACTTCTATCGAATTCCATCTGTGCACCTGCATAACACTTGTTGTTGGTTGTTGCTACTGCTTCAGCTTAGTTCACTTAAACTAAGTCATCGTTGTCGGTCGCAACTACCGCTATTTGGGAGCGACGATCGATGATGGAAAGCTTGCTATATGGGTCAAGGGCAGCCGATGCCGTTGATGTTGATGCTCTGTGCTTATGTGTCAATGGTGCAGGTGTTACAAAAAATACAAGATTTGTATTTTTCGGTCGCAACAACAGTTACTTGGGAGCGACCGATGCATGTTAATGATGTTGATGATGATGTTGATGATGATGTTGACTTCTAAGGTTTGTATTTTTCGGTCGCAGGTACCGCTAGTTGGGAACGACCGATGTCGATGGTGCAAAGACAGTGCAAGTGCATTGGATGGCCTTGGCATTGGCCTAGTTGTGAGTAAATGATGACTTCTGTGCTAGGGCAAGTGCGATTGACAACAACAGCTATTCTTGACAGGTTGATGATGAAGGCGTGATTGAAGTTGCTATTTGGTGCTAGGAGGAAACTAAAAATATTATAGGGTGATGTTTGGGTGTTTGGCAAAAACCAAAGTTAATTTATTGCGAACAGCAACATAACGAATAAACTCAAAAAGTACTGGACCGATTTTAATAATTCTTTTTTCATTAGAAAGCTACATTATCACTGAGCAACATAGGCTATATCTACACTAATATTATAAAGAGGAAAGATTTGTATTTTTGTATGTAACGAATATACTCAAAAAGTACTGGACCGATTTTAATAATTCTTTTTTCATTAGAAAGCTACATTATCTGTACCTATTTATGTCTACCCGTGCGAAGCCGGGACGGGCCGCTAATCGAATGGCGATTTTGATATTGGTAAAGTGAAACCCATTTTCAAGGCAAAATATGATCTTATTCACCTAAATGGAAGCAGATTCGTGCGTTTTGAATTATCGATGCGCAGTCTTTGTAGTTGAAGGGAAGAAGAAGGTATCACTTTTTGGGCAGATGCCCAAATAAATAAAACTAGTTTAACTGAAAATGGAATATTGGGAACGTTAAATGGTTCTGTTGTATAGAACCTGGTTGGAATAGCAATGCTTGTATTTCGACTCTGCTGTACTGTGTTGTCCAAAGCAACATCGCAGTCATTGTCTCTCAAACACCCGAATCTTTTCCATTTAAGATGGGGCAACGTTGAACCATACCGGACACCCATAGGCAATCATCGGCCTTATAAGGGCCATGTAGCAAATCACCTTCACCCTGCTGTCAAGACGGCTGCTAAAAAACAACTGTTTTGTCAGGACAAAGGCTCCCCTAGATCTGGCCAGAGCAGCACTTATATGTCTGTCGAAATACAAGTACTAATCCAACCAAGTGCCAAGGTACTTTACTACACTTTTATTTGCCAGTGGTGGCTGTCGATTTGGTCCAACGATCACTAGATTTTTCCAGTTCTTTCTCGTATCCCTTGAGGCTCCATACAGCGGAGTCTTGAACAGAATAGTTCGGCATTTCTGAAGGTTGATTTTCAATTTCCAGTCATCGCAATATTGCTGAATCATGTCGAAGTAACACTGCAAGAGTGTCTTTATAACCTCAATTTTTGGGGCCGTTCTGTACGCAATTAGGTCGTCGGCGTACGCTATTGACTGAGTCAGACTAGCTATCAGATTACTGGTGTAAATGCTGAACAAGATCGGCGAGTTAACCGCTCCCTGTTGAAGACCATTTATAATATCAAAGATTTTGGTAGATGTCCCATTGCCAATTTTGTCAATAAATCGTCTACCATTAAGCAAGTCATAAAGCATATACAACAGTAGTTTACTTATGCCAAGTCTGGTCAGCTTTAGATACAGACCCTCTAACCATACGGTGTCGAAGGCCTTCTCCAAGTCAACCAGATAAGCACCCGTACATTGCCTTTTAGATTTGTTCCACTGGATATCAGAAACAAGCTTAGACGCAGCATGAATAGTATCATGTCCCGCCTTAAAGCCGAACTGATTATCCGGAATAATTTTGTTGTTCTCAGTCCACTTGGACACAGCTCTATTTATAACCTTCTCGAAAACCTTACTGATACTCGGCAAAAGACTTATCGACCGGAGATTCGCCGGATTGGAGTTGTCCTTTCCCTTTTTTTGGGAGAGGACCGGATAACATGCATTATTTAGAACGTTGCTAAACAGAGTGGTATAAATGTCTACAGCTTCCTGAGGTAAATGTCGTCGTACAATGTTGGATATACCATCGACACCTGCTGACTTCTTTTTCTTTAACGAATCGAAGATGAGCTGGAGCTCTATCTTTGTGACTATAATAGGGTATTAGTCCCGTTTTGCTCGGCGATGATGGCATTTACCAAGTTTTATTATCTTATGATCTTAAGAGACACATGTTCACAAATATTGTATTGTGAATGTTAAAACAAGTATTAACTTTGTTGTAGCTATCTTACCAAAAAAATGCGATTTTTGGAAAAATGTTCATCCTTACACATTGAAAACCCATCAATAAAAAAGTTTTGGGATATATTTTTTAGACCTTCCTTTAACTTTGTAAAAACACATAATATATTTTTAAAAATCAAAACATTTTTTCAATTTAAAATCAACTTAAGACATTTAAAAAATTTAATAACAGCTTCGTTAAAAGTTCTTAAAACAGGGATCAACTTCGTTAAAGCTTGTCATTTGCAAGTAATATTACGCTTTCTTCTATAAACAAAAACTAATCACTTAGAAAATGTTTATCTTTTAAAATCTATTCAATCTTCACTTGTATCCTCTAAGACACACCCTTAAATCTTCTCTTCTTTAAGAAATCGAATACCATTAGTGCAGTGCATAGCATATACCTAAATTTATCTTTTTATAAATTCAACATTCGTCTTACACCCAAATACAAATTGCTACTTAAATATTCATCTAACGTATTCATAAGTACAAATTTCGTTTTCGTAATTATCCATATCTCTTGAACTGCATCATCATCATCATCAAACAAAAAAAAAAAAAAAGAAAAACCAAGAAAGATATACATTTTTTGTTGTTGTTGTTGTTGGATAAATTTATTATTTGCTGTCAAGAAAGAAATCTTTTCTATGTGCAAATTTGCAAATAATAATTTTATTTCCGCTAGAGTAGGTATGTATATACGGATATCTAGTACATTCAGAAAACATCCCTATTTTTTCCTTATTTAGGAATATTCACACTAAGGCTTTTTTGTGAACGCACAAACGAACAGGAAATCTGAAATTTATCTTAATTGGACATTTATTAAGCTTGCATCTCACGTATCTATCTTTAGATACAAGAAAGTTTTTTTTCTTTTCGTCCTTCTTTTTTTGTTGTTGTCGAAAGGAAGGATATTTTCTGGAGAAACATACAAATATGACGAATATATTAATGTGTAGGATTTATTTCATGTTAAAGATGGAATTTAATCTGATATTTAGTATTAAGATCTTCGAGAGGCGTACAAAAGCTGAAAACCTAAGAATTCTACACCACATTCGATGTGTACTGTAGTTTTCTGATTATGAAAAACACTTTTTGTAGAACCTCCACCCCAAAGGAAGAGGTCGAGAATGAGAACCATGTCAACTAAACAATGGTTATCCTTATTCAGGGAGAGAGATAGTGCATATGAAATCTACATACATACGAACCCTTGAGGGTGCAAAATAAAAGAGCACATCGTTTGGTAGCGTATAAATAAGGATATTGTTCAGTAAAACGCAATTACTCATCACTATTCCCCTTCTTCCATCATATACACATAACCCACCACATTCCAAAGAACTTTTGTACCTACGACAAACTACACGCTTTTCATACTTATACCTTAAGCTGAAGCCAAAGCTGACGATACGATGGCGGAAAAGGTCATTTTGTAAACAAAAATTATCCATAACCCTTTCAGCTTTCATCATCAGCCCCTGCCCGCCAACTATATACATTATACATGGATGAAAAGTAATGCCGGTTTACACAAAATATCTTTGTATCTAGATAAATTAGGCATACACCGCGTTGGCCGCTCGCCGCCTTTGTCCACTCGTTGCGTTGTTATTGTTGCCATTGCTGTTGCTGATGGTCGATGGGCTATGGCGATGCCGAGGTTAGCTTGGTCCGATTCGTGGGAATGAAAAGTCCTGGTTGTGTACTAAAAACAAATTCATTTGTTTCTGAATGAGTGGAAAAGTACCTTACATCGCACATAAATATTATCAAAAGAGGGGGTGTAGTCAAGTCGGATAAGAATTATGCTCCGGGTGGTGGCCGACCATTATGCTCACCACCATCACCATTACCACCACCACCACCATCGTGATCACCACCACCGACGGGCAATTGGATACTTTTCTGCAATATTATTTCCCGTGCCCCGTATACTCCCCTACACCAAACTGAAACCGTGCCTGATATGGAGGGTATAAAGTATCTTTAAGTTCAAATGATTATCCTTTTTGGCTGAATAGGTTCATTCAAACATATACAGGGTGGGTCAGAAGTGAATTCTTGAATTGAAAAAAATCATAATTCTTCTATTTTTTTTAGGTACTTGTAGAACAAACCTGTAGTAGTACCCGTGGCATGATGGTTAGTGCGTTGGACTGGCATGCCAGAGGTCTTGGGTTCGATCCCTGCCTATGCCATCTAAAGATTTTTCAACGGGTACTGCCTCTTGCGAGGAATTGACAAATTCTCCAAGAATAATTATTGTCATGAAAAGTGCTTTTTCAAATTAGCCGTTTGGATTCGGCTTAAACTGTAGGTCCCCTCCATTCCTGACAACAGTACTCGCACGCATGAACGGTTGAGAGTTGTAAGTCACTAGGCCCTAGTTCTCAACGAACACTTGCGCCACCCAATTCAATTTAATTTAATTTTTAGAACAAACCTGGGAGATTTACTTAGAGAAACTTGATAAGTTTGGTCAAACATTCAACATTCGTGTAGTACAGCTAAGGAACGAATCTCTATACTTGGTACTGTACATTCGAATTGTTCGAGAATATACTGATGAGCATTCATGGAAGACAGTGAGTTCCTCTGAATACTACAAACAGGGGAACACATAGTGTGTTCAAGTATTCCACATTCGTGTAGTACGGCTAAATAACGAATTAGTGTTTTTAACAGTACGACCGTGATTGAGCTTGAGAGCATAATGGTAACATTTCATGGATGTCAGTAAATTCTTGGAAGAGGAAAAGATAGAATGTGGTCAAACATTCTAGATTCGTGTAGTACGGCTAAGTAACGAATCAGTGTACTTAATAGTACGACCGTAGTTGAAAGCGAAGGTATTATGATGACAGTTCGTGGAGGACAGTGAATTACTCTCAAAGTGGAAAAGATAGAATGTGGTCATGCATTCCACATTCGTGTAGTACGGCTAAGGAGAGAATCTCTGTACTGAACTGCATGATCGATTCAACAATCATATGATCACAATTTAATTTGAATGTTCTTTGTTCAAGACTCTCCAAGAGACTTAAACAAGTTGGAGAAGCATCAACCCAGATGTGGGAATTTTTTTTTAAGATTTGGCCGAATACAAGTTTTTTAGATATCGGCCATATAGGAGGGAAGAAAAACTTCTTGCATCGCCTCCAAACACCTAGAGGCTTTTTTGGAGACAACACTTTTGTTGAAGATTATGCTCTAAAAATCTACTCGATTTTTAATTCTCCTCTTAACAATGCTCTCCAGGTCAAACTTTAAGGAGCTTCAAATGCATTGCCGTTGAAGATCCACATTCTTAGAGCAGGGTTATGAATATAACAACGATTACGATAAGCTGGAGGTACTATCTTGAATGAAGCAAGTAGGCACTAAGGAGATCATTAAAAGAAATGAGAAGGAATGAAGGAGTCAGGACAAAGCCCTGCGGCACACCAGATGTATTACGAAGTGTTATAGAAAACGCTTTAAACGCTACCGCCTGTATGAGTATGAAGCTGGTACTCTTTGAAGGACATTATATTTCATTCTTAATCTCCAGATTAGGAGTTTTTCACAGATGATGATTATCAAAAATGAGAAAGAATGTAGGAGACAGGACAGAACCCTGGGGCACACCAGGTGTTCTACGAAGTTTTGTAGAAAACGCTCCTGCCAGTGTGAGTATGATCCTAGTGCTTATTCGGAGGACATTATGTTTCATACTTAAACTCTAAAGATAAGGAGTTTTACACAGAAGATCATAAACAGGAATGAGAAAGAGTTTCGCAAACAGGACAGAACCTTAGGGCATACCAGATGCCATACAGAGTGCTGTAGAAAACGCTCTAGAATGAACCCATCTGCGTGAGCATGAAGCTAATTCTCATTTCAAGGACATCAAATTTCCTACTAAAAACCTCCAGAAGTCTTTTAAAAAATACATTATTAATACAAAATTAATTAAGAAGTCACTTTTGATCCACCCTGTAGACATTCTATATGCGTGAATTTTTTTTTTTTTTTTTCATTTTGTGTATTACTTGTTTGCTGGTCGTGTATCTCTGTAATCCTTTATTGCAATTATAGTATCGTGTTACTGCCCAGTTAGTGGGTGATAAAGAACAAAGCAAAATCAATATCACTGAACATTATGTATATAGAAAACACTTGTTTTCCGCATACACATTATACACCCCTCCCCCCAAAATTCCACCCCCATACAAATCCACACATCATGAATTCGCATATCTTCATCCTCCATATATAGAAATCGGAGAATCAGATCGGTCCTTTAGTCCTTTTACCATGTTAAGGGGTGGTATCAAAAGGACGAAGAGAAAAAAAGAATATTTTCCAAACAAATTTCGGTTTTTAATCTTCCCCCATGCAGTGCGACGCACACATCGCTAACACAAACATTATACACACCCTTTACCAACCCCCTCCACCCCTATCACCATCATCATATATGAAGAAAAGGGTCCTTTTTTATGATCCCGGGTCAGAGTAGAATTACTGCACACATTTTTCCTGCTTAGAATTCAGGTCGAATGAAGGAAAAAAGGGTTTGCCTCATATTAATATCCTTATTCCTGCCATTTACAAATACACACACACACACACGACGTTTATACATATAGAAATATAAAGAACGTGGGAGTGTAGCAACAACAAAATAGTCTTCAGGCTTTTTGCAGCAGGTCCTTTACTTTTTATGATTTTATTGCTTTCGCACATAAATACGGATAGTATAGTCCTTTCGCGCATACATATTTACACACAATTTCATTTCAATTCATTTTCCATACTATCTCTCTCTCTCTCTCTGTCTTTCTCGTCCTGTTGTTCAAAATGGTCTAAAGGACATATAGGAAGGTAGATATGTAGGTATGAAAATTGATTTTTATTGGCACGCGTGTTCAAACTTACATAAATATATAGGAACTCGAGAGAGGGACACGATGACGACGACGAGGGTAGAAGATTGGAGATGAAAAGGCTATAAAGAGTGAAAAATGAGTTTATTTTGTGACTTGCTACATTCTTATTTTTTTCGTCCTTATTTGAAAAAATTAAAGGAGAAAAAAAAGTGAAATGTTAAAATTAATGGTCTTTCGTTACACATTTGTTTTGAAAAATGTTTTCTAACAAACAATAAATAAGTATAAGGAAAAAAGAAAGAAAAATAAAGTTAAAAATAACTTTAGCCATGGGAACACATTTGAGAGTGAATTATATTTTGTATTTCTGTATATGTGTAAGTTTATGGCAAAAAGTCAAAGTCAAAGAGACCCTATAAAATGGCAATAGAGTGTGGGGAACAAGTTCTGGATTTGATTTCGGAAGCTTATTATTATTGTAGGCATAAGAATAAATTACTTTCTTTGAATGTAAGAGAAAGAGGAGAAAGGAAAGAGAAAGTTGTGGAAAATTTGTAGTTTGTAACTTTCATAAGTAATTGGTTTCTTAAGTAGGTCCCAAAATCATTTAAATCTTAACAAAAAAAAAAGAAGAAAAGGATCTGATGGTTTCCAAATGTCAACTATTTTTGTACTGAATTGATTTTTCATATGGAAACATATACTTGGGGGAATTTTTTAAAACAGGAAAATGATATTGTTAACTTCCTTTAATAAGCATTTCGATAAATTAAAAACGGTTTTAACGACTTTGTGGTAATAAATTATTGGTTCAATTTGAGTGAAAAATTTGAAAAAAACTTAATTTGGTATGTATGAAGTTTATCATAGTTAAGAACGCCGAAGACTTCAATCAATAATAACCGTACTTTTTAAGGGATCTTATTAAAGCTTAATTGTTTTTTAATTTTTTTTTTAAAGAATTATCAATGTGCAGTGCTCTTGACTTCAAAAGGCTGCTAAGAAGTTCTATGGAGATTGCGCTGAAATTGGAATTCTTAAAAATGAATAGTTTCTAAGCATCAATCATCAACAATGTATTTCATATACCTTATTTTTGTCCGATCACTACACTAATACCGTAATGATTGGGTTCCTTATCCTTAGCAGTAAACGGGTGGCCTTAACCTTTCCGTCATAGACTAAGAAGAAGTGGATTGCGGAATAAAACAGGGCTGAAAGTCCCTTCGTGCTTCTAGAAGCAAACCAGAACATGATCGATGTTTTACCTCACAGGACAAGCTACGTCGGTCATGCGCTTAGAAGAAGTGGATGGCGAAATAAAGGGGGGGGGGTAATGAAGAAGGTATTTCAGAAAAAACTAGAGAGACGGTCCTGTACTCGAGAATTCTTTCATTTGTACACCAGATTGGTACCTAAACTCAGTAAAGACAAAGGACGAGTTTGGGTTGAAATTTTACCTATATGAAATATTCTGTGAAAAGTAACTGTGAATTGAAAGCAGCTAGGCGTATGTGTATGTGTATGCAATCATCATCCCTACTACATCGGCTGGTTTAAAGTTTTATTGTCTCAGGTTCGGGGTGATAAAGGAGAAGTGTAACGCTTCGTTACATAACTTCCAATTTCAAAATTAATGGAAGCTCTTAAGGAAAGTGTTGCTTCGGAAAGGATTCACAAACTACTTTTATGAATTAAAGAATGATTAAATTCCTTTGAACATATTAGGCGTGTTATTTTAATCTAATTTAATGGAATATTTTGGGCAAACAGGCCATTAATAAAAATTTACGAGTAGCACTAAATTCCGATTTTTAAGACAATCAGTATTAATGTTTGTATATCTTTTTGTATCCCTATACCAAACTGATATGACTTATCAGGATGACGCTGGAAAATGCTCGTTGCTGCGTCAAAATTGAAAGAGACTCGACCGAAACCTTCGAAACCACCAGAGGACTTCGACAAGGCGATACGCTGTCATGTACTAGCTGCCTCAATATTGTTCTTGAAAGAGTGGTGCGCAACACCAACGCCAATACAAGTGGCACCATCTTTCAAAAATCCACACAGTATCTTGGATGTGCAGATGACATCGACATTATGGGAAGAACCAAACGAGCAGTGACGGGTGCTTTCTCTAATGTCGAGTCTTAGGCGAAGAAAATGGGTCTTGACATTAACGAGGACAAAACGAAGTATTTATTGTCGTCAAATAGAGTCGATTCACACCGTAGACTTGGTCAAAATGTGACAATTGACAGGTACAACTTCAAGGTGGTAAACGAATTTGTTTATCTGGGCACTGCTGTTAATTCTGCAAATGACATCAGCGCGGAGATCAAACCCAGAATTATCCTTGCTAATCGCTGTTTCTTTGACCTAAGCAAGCAGTTGAGGAATAAGGCCCTATCGCGAAGTACCAAAGAGACACTGTACAAAACTTTAATCATCCCAGTCCTGCTGTATGGTGCAGAAGCATGGACCCTCTCCCGGGCGGATGAAGGATCTCTTGGTATCTTCGAGAGGAAGGTTCTGCGTACGATCTATGGTCCGGTTTGTGTCGACAGGCAAAGTAACATCTGGCGGAGAAGATTTAATCAGGAGTTTTACGAGCTGTACCGCGACTTGCCACTGGTCAAAAAACTGCGTGTTCAACGCTTAAGATGGCTAGGGCATGTCGAGCGAATGAACATGGAAGCTCCAGCCCGTAAGGTATTCAACGCCAAGCCTGAGGGAACAAGAAGCGGAGGCAGGCCTCATCTCCGGTGGAGTGATCAAGTTGAGGCCGACGTACGTCAACTTGGTATTCGAAACTGGAGGCAGCAAGCTAGAGATCGAGTAAGCTGGCAAAAGTTATTACTTGAGGCCCGGGAGCACAATGCGCTGTAGCGCCAACTAAAGTAAGAATCAAATATTAAATAGAACTTTTGAAAAGTTGTCAAGTTTGAAATTATCACTAAATTTCAAAATTTTAGTTTAAGAATTGTAATAAAAACTAAAGGTCTAATATAACTGCCTTTTGGAACTCCAATCGATAAGATCATTTTTATTAGTTAGCCTCGAGTCATAATATTTGGGATAAGTAGGCATTTCAACTTACGTACTTATGGCGCAGCATCATAATTTTAAGGATTTCGATAGCTCTTATATGATTCTATTTCATCAGTCGTTAAAATGGAACTCAGGGATCTTACTCTTGTTCTTCAATGGCGACCGTCAAAAATTGCGATAACGAGCTTCAGCGTGGTTGCACATCGGTTTTTTATGAGCCACGCCCAGGTGCCCCGGAAACGGCTACTACGGAGGATAGGGTAACAAAAATCGACGATCTCATATTGGCAGACCACCAATTCAAGGGTCGCGAAATAGCTGAGACATCTAGGCATCTCAAAAGACAGCGTGGGTCATATACAAAATGAAATTTAATGTTGAGTATGAGAATGCTGTCAGCGCGATGAATGCCGCTTTTGCTCACTCCAGACAACAAGTGGAACCGTGAGACCATTTCGGAGCAGTATTTTACACTGTTCAAGTGCAATTCGAAGGAGTTCTTGTGTCCTGGTTTCTGACCGTCGAAAAAACATGGATCTACTGGTACACGCTAAAGACCAAGGAACAGTCGAAACAATAGACTTCACTTGGTGAACGTACTCTAAAGAAGTCGAAGATTGTCATATCGGCCGGAAAGATAATGACCACTCACAGGTGTGGTCTACATCAATTACCTAGAAAGGGGAAAACGATCACAAAAAAAAACGAGCCAAATTATAATTATTGTCCCGATTCGATTGCAGGAAAAACTTAGTCTTTCACCATGACAATGCACCGGCTGCTACCTCCGTCCTCGAAACAGACAAATCGGTCAAATTAGGCGACGAACTGCCACCCTATCCACCGTATTCTCCAGATTTGGCTCTTTGAGTCTTCTTTTTATTTCCAGAACTAAAAAAGTAACTCCCTGTTCAGAAATTTGCATCGAATGTGGAGGTCATTACCACCAAGGAGGACTACATTGCAAACCTTGAGAAACCCAATTTTTTAGACGGCTTAAAAAATTGAAACACCGCTGGGTGAAGTGTTTGCAGTCAAAAGGCGACTTTGTTGAAAAAAAAATACAAACTTTGTTCAAAATGTTTGTTTTTTCTTGTATAGGCTAAGTATTTATCGGACCGCCCTCGTAGATCCAACTTATCGACGAAACGAGGTTTTACTAGTTTGATATTATGCTGATGAAATTAAAATTAACTTATAAGGATTTTTAACAGGTAGGAATTTTGTTCATACTCCCTAACCGATTTAAAACCCTAATTTACTGCCTAAGCTTAAAAACACCAATTTTTGTATAGGTTCTAAAAACAAAACTCAGAATTGATTTCTTCTATTCAAAGTTGCATTTCTAAATTTGCAACGTACGATCTGGCATCATTAGTCACAATTTTTTGATTAGCTTGCAAAGATATTATGTTAGATCCTTTAAGACACTCTTCTAATATATGAATACAGCATGAACCGTGACATCTATAAGCATCTGACATCAATCTAAATTATTCTTAATCTTAAAATTCTTCCATGAACTTGATTAACAACAACAACAACAACAACATTGCTATATATTTCATTAATATTATGAAAGAAAAAAAAAATCCTGTCCTTCCGCTTATCGTAAATCAAATGAAATCTTCTTTAATTCAACGCAACTCAAATTTGACGACTTAAGTGCTTCATTTCAAAATGAGTTATAATTTCACTCAAAGTCTTCTTAAACTTCTTATAGTATACCTATACCTATACTTGAATGGGTGGATTCTGGATGAAAGGAGGCCTACAATACGAACCTATCTAAAGATGGCACATGGTGCGTCATGACCATGAGCCCACACCATCTTCGACAAGAAGATACCTTGAGACACGACATAGGTAAAAACCTGTAATATTTCTTCTTTATCCAAGCGCAGCGTATATTCAAACATACCAAGTCACCCATTCCGTTGCGTCGTCCGTCGTCGGTTTTTGTCTTTCCTGTCTGCCTATTTCCTATCAAAAGAACTAAATTCCAGAACATATCAAAAGCAAAGCAGCTGTCAAAGGAGATCTATTTCCATGTTGTATGTACGTCTGACGGCTGCAATTAAAATCATTTCAGAAATGCTCTATGTCAGCATTACAACAACAAAAAAAAAACAAATGAAAGCAGAACAACACGTTTGCCCGAGATCTATAATTCAGTTTTTATTGGAATTGGAGGGCCTGACTGTGAAGAAAGGACGACTGACCGGACCACAATCATCATCATCATCATCACAAACAAAAACAACAACGAAATCCACATCGACAGCTACAGCGACTACGCCTCGAGAGATGAAGGAATCAACGAAGGAAGGACGTAGGGAGACGACGACGACGACGACGACGATGATGATGATGATGGTGACTATAGTACTCTATGTAGGAAGGTAAGGTAACTATGGCCTGTCATCTAGAAGAGGATTAATGTTCGTCATAATATGAGAGCAAAAAGGAAGAAGAATGCATAACCCCCTTAGGAACTATAGCGAAGTTTCTTCGCGCACATAAATGCTTCCAAGTGGATATTATTTTTTTTTTTCAAACTTGTGGTAAAGTTATGAGTACCTAGATACTTTAAGGACTACTTTCTGGATTCATAGAAATAAGAAAAATCACACCTGTGAAGCACATTTTTTTTAGGAATACGGACTTAGGGTCGGTTTTAATTGCGATCAAAGTCAAATATGAGATTTTAATTTCTTCAAATGTGTAAAATTAAGTCAGACTTAACTTAAACTTCACACCATAAAAAACCTTTGTCAAAGTTTATCCCAGGTGAATAAATAAGTAATATTTTTAAACTAAGAGGTTTTGTTTTAAATATGCTTTTGTTTCAGCTAATTTTTTGACATTTGACACTCCAAAACTATGTCAAAGTTAAGCACAAGTGGAGCTTCCGTATAAAGTGTTCTAGTGAGTGGTTTTGTTTTAAGTAGCTCACTGTTTGACAGCTGTAATTTTTTGACATTTGACAAGCAAAAACTGTGTCAACCTTAAGCTCAAGTCGAGCTTCCGTATAGTTTTCTAGTGAGAGGATTTGATTTAAATAGCCCGCTATTTGACAGCTTTCATTTTTTGACATTTAACAAGAAAACTACCCCCTTACTAGGTATACAATGATAAACGCTCTAACAACGCATTAAAATTTACTACAAACATTTTAGAAATGATACAGTTCCCAAAACCCGTGAGGTCTTGGGTTTAATCTCCGCCATTTCCACCTAAATTTTGTTACACGGGTACTGAATTGTGCGAAGAACTAACAAATCCTCCAAGAATAGATATTGTCATAAAAAGTGCTTTCACAAATGAACCGTTTAGATTCGGCATAAAACTGTAGGTCCCCTCCTGATCTCTAAAATGACTCCCACACAGTCAATAGGCCCCAGTTTTCTAAGGACTGATGTACCACCTAAGTTCCCAAGACTTGAGCATTTTTTTGTCATTGTGATATACTCACCGTAGTGCTGAAAAAAGCTAAGGTTTGTCAATTTTTTGTCGATCTTATTTAAATATCCGCAAAGAAAAGTAAGTAAAATAAAGAAAAGGGTTTGAGCTGGGGTTGCGTTGAGCTAGGGCCTTATTTATTCGAACGTAGAGCTATGATTAATTATTATTTAAGCCTTAAAGGACAGAACTGGAAGATATTGATGTGTACGACGCGACGTTTATTTTCAGTAAGACTACAGATTGGTGCAAGAGAAGCAACAAAACGATCGCAACTTCGCTAGACAAATTTCTGGAACGTGTTACATTTCGAAAAGGTGAGTAAAATTCGACAGCGAGATCCTTAACACCTTTAGAGTTTTTTTTCTTTTGGCTCGTATGAAAGATAAGGTCTGTGGTGATTGTTTAAAAATTGATTCAAAACCTTGAAGATTAATTTCGTGAAGTTATTGACGGCCTATGGCTTGTTTCACACTACACGGTTTTGACCTTACGGCAAAAAACCGTACGGTAAAACACGATATATGTAGGGTTCCTGTGCTTAGTATACTTTTTCACAGGTTTTGAAGTGGCTGATCGAACTCTGCCGCACGAATAAAATCGTATGATGTGAAAACATGCATTTCGTCACGCACGCCACTAAGCTTATCGCTCCGCGCGCCGTCCGGCTGCCGTATACTGTAGTGGCAATAGACGGTTGCTACACGGCGCGGCGCCGGCATTTTGCCGTGACCGTATAATATGAAAGCGTATATGCTCTTCTTCGCGCCTCTAACAAAATGTCGCCGTCCGGTTTTTTGCCGTACGGTCAAAACCGTGTAGTGTGAAACGAGACTATATGTGCAAATTCTGAATGGAATGGATTAGCCCCTGCAACCGTAGAGGGGCCGCCATTTTGTTGACGTTGTTTTCCATTTTAAAGGGCATAATTTCTTCTTCAAAATTCAATAGACATCTATTGATCTCAATTTTAAAAAGCGCTTACTTTTTCAA
This sequence comes from Eupeodes luniger, assembly GCA_951509635.1. Lineage (NCBI taxonomy): Eukaryota > Metazoa > Arthropoda > Insecta > Diptera > Syrphidae > Eupeodes > Eupeodes luniger. Next base: position 294,380,122 of record OX608073.1, on the reverse strand, counting down.
ACATCAAAATTAAACCTCTTATTGGTAAAATAGTATACTTTTGAAGAACATCGTCCTATGGCCAAACTTATACTTGAAAAATTGGTTCTTAACCTACTACGGTCCCGAAGGTTCCAGTGGCTGAATTTAAGTATCCTTTTAAGAATGATGAACACCTTTAAGAACAGTCGGGCGGGATAGGGATGACAAATTTAAATTAATATTTCGAAATTTTATACTTAACGAGAGCAAAGAGTGCGACTCTGTTGTTGGCTTTATCTTTTATTAGAACTTAATATCTTTGATATGGCTTTGTTATCTTCTTGACCGCATTTGATGTGTCAGATGGAAGTGGATTTTTTTCTGCAGGACTCCGGTGGTCATTATAAATTTATTATTGTTTTTGAAATGACAAAGTCCAATGAGGGTTTAGTGCTAAATAAATGCTGAGGCTGACCAAATAGCCAGATAGCCAGTGACAAAAGTTCCATTTGAAGAGTGTGTATCTTTATAGTACCTACATAGATATTATCATCAAGACTTTTATCATTATTTTTTATATTTTGCAGCCAAAAAGTGATAAAGGAAAACTCTGGTCTTAAAAATAGAAGAAAATTTCCAGAAAAAAAAAAACCCTCCATCAATTTGTTCCCTTCTTCGACATCCGTGTGGACTCTGGAACTGGCTGTCATCTCAAAACCCACTCGAGTACTTATTTTAATAATAACCATACCCATCTCCATTCTGGTTTTTGAAATTGGATTGTTTAATGTTAATACTATACCCAATCTTGCTTTTCCTTCTTCTTCTCACTCTGTCTCCTTTATCTATCTATATATATTTTTGGTTTCGTGCCAAGAAGGTATTAAACCCAAAAAAAAGCAATAAGTATAGGGTATAAGAAGGAGAGTAGACTACCTTACCTATGTTATAAATATTATGGACTCAATGTACATCCCACATAGATATAGACGGAAGTTAAAACTTTTGGAAGTATGTTTATGGGTAGAAAATTTTAATTCTTTTAGGGGTTATAAAAACAGAGTTTATTTCAAGTCTGATGAACGAAATATTCACCAAGGTTTATATAGTAGCTACATTTTATTAAAATGTCTACCAACTAAGGAAAGGTACTGTCTGCCGGTCGGTAGTGAAGGTGTTTACGTCTTTTTTTCATTTTTTTCAAAGGTATACGAGGAATGTGAAATGTAGGTTTTAATGACAGTTAAAGGCGGACAAAACATATCAAGAGGAAACGAACATGAAAATTGAGTGATTGAAATATACAAATTACAGGAAGTATTTAGTAAAGTTGAATATTTAAAAGTGAATCATTTTCGTTTTGTAAGAATGAAAAAAAATGTGTGATGAAAAAGTTAGTTGGAGTATAAACTGTTTTTGACTCTTTGGTCTTAAGCTAGTTTTGGTGGCATTACAAAGATTGTCTTTAAGGGAAAGTAAAAAGACATATCAATTACTACAAATTAGCGATTAAAAGTACAAAGATCGGCAGCTTATGTGATATTTGTAAAGGTTTAAAAGTTTCTCATAGCAATTTCGAATCCAAGAAAAAGTGAAGGACCAAAGAAGCTCTCCTGTGGTACCCCAAAAGATTTTTTTTTCATTGTAACTAAGTATTTATACCATTTTTTGACAACAGTTTTAAATCGAAATATATAGTCATATCATCAATAGAGAACGACACTTTCAAAAATATAGCTGGGAACAATGTTTCGTTCAACGACTGAAATTAAAGACATGGATTTGGCAACATTTCGTCGATGTCTTAATCATGTTATCAATGCATTAAACGATGTTAATAAGCTACTTCCAAGCTGCGCCTTCATTGCTGTGCAAGTTCTTTTGAGGGCAACTGAGAAAGATCCATTCAATATTGACAACGAAAATTAACAATCCCGTCTTTCTGACATATACGAAGTAAAGATTGCCTTATCTAAGTTGAAGTCTAATAAAGCCACAGAAGCAGAAGGAAATGATTAAATGTCGAGCTTTTCAAAGAAGCTGGAGATATGCACCAATTAATCTTTAAAATATGCTTGGAGGAAAGTATGCCCAAAGAACCTAAGTATTGCTTGCCCGATACTAAACAAAAGAGACTCTTTAGGTCAATATCAGTTTTGCTTTAGACCAGAAAAGTTCATAGTCAATCATAAATTGACATTACAACATATCGTGGGAAGAATTCTAGAATATCAAATCAACATCCACCATCTTCTCATCGATTTTAAGGCCGGATATGACGCTTTAAAGGGATGAAGTGTATAGAGCAATGCCTAGTTTTGGCATTTCTGCCAAACTCGTCCGTTTGTTGCAGGATAACCATGGAGAATTCGGGCTGTACCATTAAGGTTGGACAACAACTTAACCAAACCTTTCGATACCAAAAAAGGCTTTAGACAAGATGATGGATGCGCTGTCATGCGATTTCTTTACCATCGTTCTTGAAAAACCCGACCATCCTCTCAAATAAATATTTCCTCGCAACCGGTGGAAAAAGTGGAGAGCTTTCAATACCTTGGAAGTATATCGTCTCAATCGAAGGCGAAACCGAACAAGACGTCATCTGCCGTATCGGGCGCAACGACTGCATTGCAGGCCAAGCAATGCAGTGGAATCCGCTCATTCAAGAAGGAAGAAGATCTGGACGACTGAGAAGCACATGGCGCAGGACAGTCGAGGCGGAATCAGTGTCACTGGGCAAGAGTTGGAGGCAGCTGAAACACATCTCCGGAAACCTTACACGATGGCGCGTAGGCGTTGTATAGAGGCCCTATGCCCCTTAAGGGGTTCCCAACGGACTTAACAGGTCTGAGGACCTAAGTAAGATGAAAGAATAGTGCAGACCTGCAACGGCACATCTTTCAAGTTTGTCGAATTACTCACATATGCTGATGACATTGACATAATCTTAAGAATTTAGTGTTGTCAATGGGACTTTTGTGAGTATTAAAACAAAAGCCGTAAAATGAGATTAGCGGTTAATGAGGGGGCAAAACAAAGTACATGAACTACAATACCGACGCACGTCTCGGTCAAAATGTCACAATTGACAGACGCAATTTTGAGGTACTTAAGGACTGTGTCTAGCTACGGTTCCGCTGTGAACTTAGGAAACAGCTGTGAACTTTAGGAAACAGCTGAACTCAAACGGAACGTTTCTGTTGGTAACCGCTGTTTCTTTGGGCTAAGAAAGAAATTGAGTAGTTAAGCCTTTTTCGAGCAACCAAAATATCGCTTAAAAGAAGAATCAATAAAATGTAAAAGGAAAGAAAAAGAAACAAGTTTTATGTGGCTACTGGTGGTAGTGTGTTGTAATTCGTCGTACGAGTTGATTTGTAGCACTCGATCTGAACGTACGAGTCGTGAAACTTCTCAGTTTAAATAAACATTAAATATTATAAACGAGGTGTGTTTAAAAAGTACCCAGAATTTCCGTTTTTTTCAAAAAAATATTTATTTATTTGTTTATATCAATGTGGTCCCTTTCAAAGTAGTCCCTCCCAGATATAATACACTTATGTCAGCATTTTTTCCAATCTTGGAAGGACTCTTGATATTCACTTTTTGATATGTCCTCGAGCTTTCTCAGCGATTTTGCCTTTATTTCTGCAATCGAGAAAAAACGCCGTCCTTTCATTAGTCTCTTCAACTTTGGAAACAGGAAAAAGTCACACGGAGCCATATCTGGTGAATATGGAGGTTGGGGCATGACTACAGTATTGTTTTTGGCCAAAAAATTACGAACAAGCAACGACGAGTGAGCAGGTGCGTTATCGTGGTGCAAAAGCCATGAACTGGTTTTCCATAAATCTGAGTGTTTTTCTCGGATTGCTTCACGCAAACGTCGCATAACTACAAGGTAATAATCCTTATTAAACGTACGACCTTTTGGTAAGAACTCTTGATGTACTATACCATTATAATCGAAGAAAACAGTAAGCAAAACCTTCACATTTGATCAAACTTGACGTGCTTTTTTTTGTTCTTGCCGTTAGATGCTTCCAGGTGGAAGATAGTGCTTTGGTTTCGACAGCATAACCGTACACCCATGTTTCATAACCAGTTATGACCCTTTCAAGCAAACTTGGATCGTCGTTGACGTCATTTAACAGCTCTTGAGCGATGTTAATGCGATTGTTTTTTTGGTCAAAATTCAGCAGTTTCAGCAAAAATCGCCGAGCTCATAAAAACACATCGAACTTTAGCAACTACCACAGACAAAGTTAACAGTGAATATAGCTGAAAATTACATCATACTTTAGGGGCATGTATACCAACACAATAAAAAAATAATATCGTCTCCGTCTTGCTATACGGTGCAGAAGCATGGGCTAGATAGAAAAATTCTTCGCATGATCTACGGTCCCGTGAAGGCGAGTCGAGAAAAAAAATGGAGGGCGAGCTGTAGAATTGTACAGCGACATAGACCTAGAAAGTTTAAGTCCAACGATTAAGATAGATGGGTCGAGTTGAGCGTAGGGAAACCAATGCTTCGGCCCGGAAAATCTTCGAACCCACCTGGAGGTAGGAACTAAGCTAGATGGATAAGTTTGTTGGGTGGGGCCAAACTTTACACAGGTCTGTAACTGTAAAAGACTTTTACGCCAATATCGTTCAAGCCAATATCCTTCAAGTATCCATAGCATGATGTTAAATTTTGAAGATTGTCACATCAGAAGTCTGTGTCACCTAAATCTTTTTTTTTGTATTCTGTAGATTAAGCCATTTTAACCGCTTTACAATTACTTAACGAGTATGATAGTAGGTACGTGTATAAAGGTAGAAAAAAGGTCTCATTAAACATGGCTGTTTCCACAATTTATAAGCCGCTACAATTAAGAACGAAATTTCAATTAACCTATTGCATGAGAACAGGTAAACAAAATGGTTAAAAATCTCAAATATTCATTTACTTTATACGTATAATTAAATTCCAATCAATTAATTTTCATCACACCCTGCACCTTCATACATATATGTAACATATACCTTCTATATACATACATTACATACGTACATCCACCTATACATACATACATAAATACATTTTGGTGCTGCGATGAAATTAATTCTATTAAATGTAATTTTAACACAACAAAGCAGTGAACTATAATTTAAAATTAAGGATATAATAAAAATTCAAACTCATATTAAAAAATTATACACACACTGGTATATGCGTTTGTATGCTTTATGTGTATATATGTGAATAGTATTTATACATATATGTATAAGTGTAGCAACGCGCGTAATTAAATATGAAAATAATGCGAAGAACATTTAATTAAAAACTCAATGGGTATCGTTATTGTATAGGATGTACTATATATGTTTATGAATGTATAGGTAGTGTAGCAATTATATCTAACTACGTCCTTTTATAAAATCTGAATGCCTACAAACACACCTTAACTTTACACACATGAAATTAATTGTGTGTGTGTGTGTGTATTTGTCATATCCTTCCTAACATCACATCAGCGGGATGGGATATATGTATGAATAATTTCAATTTGTGCCTCTGATTACACACTTTGGGCCAACCTCTATCCATGCATATCCTTTCCTACATCATATGAAGTAGGTAGTCCTTTTATTATTCAAAATATAAAGTGAATCCTTGTATGTGCTCCTTTTACTCCGTTTTTAGTTGTTGCCATCAAGTTTTGAACTGACTTTCTTCGCGTTCTTCCCGCTCTCCAACAAAAAAAAAAACGACACTTAATGACATATCACGGCACCGCGTAACTGTGCTTTCTAATTAATTCAAATAAGAAATTGTACGATCATCATCTCACCCGCACCCTCTTTCACTTTTCTCCTTTAAACCTCAATTCCTTATGAAATCTTCCTCTAAAAATATTTTCTTCCTTCAGAAAATTTTATCGACCCTGATGGCTTGAATTCGTCGTACGGCCCCCTCCTCCTCCCCCTCCTCTTTCACTTTGCAGGTCTTACAAGGAAAAATAAAATAAATGTTAACCCTTTTTTTTTTACTCCACATGCAAAATATCCTTTTTCATATAAATACAAGAAGAAAAAAGGAGGCAGGTAGAGATGACAGGAACAAAAAAAAGAAAATATAATCTTATGACAAGGATAAGAACGTAAGCGGTACTTTTGAATTAAAATGGGAAAGGGAATCATCATTTGAAACAGTTTTTCTTATCATTCTTACTATGATGGTACTATAACGCACCTCATAGGGTACTTCTTTTTTGACACTCCCTCATCACAATCCCCATCCCCATCCCCATTTTCATCCATCGTCCTGCTGCTCCGCATCTCGTCTTCTTCTTTTATGAAATGACAAAAAATAAGGTTATAAAATGTTAACTCTTTTTCGGGGACTTGCAACTCAGAGTCGGCACTTTTTTTTAGTAAGTATAGAAATGAGAACAGAAACTGTTTTATCGTCCTTGTCACACTTTGAATGTGTGGTTTGTGTCATCCAAGAGTCCCTGTGGTGCTTTACAGTTTTACTCATTGCTCTATACCTTACCTACCTATGTATATATGTTACATAAGGACTATAAGGAGTATCTTTAGTTTTTTTGGTGTTGCTGCGTTGTTGCTTCTATATATAAAGCTTCAGGCGGAATAGGCAAACATGGTCCAACTTAAAATTTTACCCCTTTTATACTGGGTAAAGGTATCCCCATATGAGCTACGAGTAAAAGGAATAAGTTGGTTGGGTTTGAATTTTGTAACTTTGTCACAGGATGTTGCATTTAGGTAGGGCATCAAATAATATTACCTTATAAACTTAAATTATATGAATAACTTTCATAAATACCCACACACATATAGATCGACATGGGTATGGGGCACATCTAGGAACGTTACGGTACATATGCGTGTACCTATACCTAATCAAGTTGTTCTGCACTTTTATACCTGGAAAAGTGAGGTGATGGGTAATATAGGATAGTAAGATTTAAAGGCACCATATTTTTATATGACAGATATGAAAAAGCATCAAGCGAACTCTAGCGGTAGGTAGTAGTGGTTGGGTTTGGAATGAATTCATAAATGAGTTTTGAGTAAGTTTAAAATTGCATTAAAATAAAAGAGTGGAGACTATACTACCATACACTACACACATATAGATAGGTACCTCATTTAATGAATTTGAAGGACGGGGGAAAATTTTTGAAATTATATTTTGAGTGCATTTATCTTCAGAATTAATTTCTTTTTTTTTTTTTTTTCTGAGAGGGAGAAAAAGAAGACAAATGATGGAGGTAAATTCAGTTGGGGTTCAATTTGAATTTAGTTTGACACTTAAAATTTATTATTATTAAGGAATATATTGTATGGCTTATTTTTTAGGTAAATCCTTGAGGTACGTTACCACATATGCATTCCAAAAGAGTTCAGTCATATTTCTCTTAATAAGAATGATGAACTTTAAATTGTGTTTAATTAATCTTAAAATTCTTAGTACGTGGTTATCTCCAAAAATAATACCACTTTCTCTATAGAAACGAACTTTAATGTCGGTTTATGAGTTCAACTTGCAGGTATAAGTTCTACTTCCTTAAATAAGTTGTGTTAAACTTCCTAGAAATAAATCCAAGGATTCAAATAAAATTATTTAAAATGGTAGTTAAATTTTAAGGGCCGATGTTGAATGTGAAACACACCTTAACGTCAATTTGTTTTTCTGTATTTCATTTGACATTTCAAAAATTTAAAACTAATTCAATTTGAACCATAGAAAGATTCACAAAAGAGCAAAGCGTTAAAGTTATTCAGGCTCATTATGAAAAAGGGCGGTCAAAACAGTATTGTTTGCCCGATTCTGAAAAAAGGAGACCAACTAAACTGCACCAACTGTAGAGAGGCATAGCTTACAAAATATTCTCTGCCATAATATGTGAACATCTTAAGCCCATCGTCAACAACCTGATAGGTCCTTATCAGTGTGGATTTAGACTAGGAGAGTCCACAATCTATCAAATATTCACATTACGGCAGATCCTGGAAAAAACCCAAGAACATCAAATCGATACCCACCATCTTTTCATCGATTTCAAGGCCGCATATGACAGTATCTACAGGCACAGGGACGAGCTGTATACTGTATAGAGCCATGTCTAGTTTTGCCATCCATGCCAAACTCGTCCGTTTGTGCAGGATGACCATGGAGAATTCACCCTGCTCCATAAAGGTTGGAAACAACTAAACAGAACCTTTCAATGTCAAAAAAGGTTTTCGACAAGGTAATGTGCTGTCATGCAATTTTTTAACATTGTACTTTAAAGAATAGTGCAGAGCTCTCACGTCAACACTAGAGACACTATCTTTCAAAAGTCTGTCCAATTACTAGCATATGCTGATGACATTGACAAAATCGGAAGAACTCAGCGTGATGTCAATGGGGCTTTTGTGAGTATTGAGGCAGTGGCGGCAAAAATGGGTTTAAACGGTTAATGAGGGCAAAACAAAGTACATGCTGTCGTCAAAAAAGGACTTACAACACCGAACGTCTCGGTCAAAACGTCACCATCGACAGACGTAACAAACGAAGAATAACTCTTGCTAACCGCTGTTTCTTTGGGCTAAGAAAGCAATTGAGTGCTAAAGTCCTCTCTCGAGGGACTAAAGTGTCGCTATATAAGACTCTCATCATTCCCGTCCTGCTATACGCTGCAGAAGCATGGACTATGACAAAAGCGGATGAAAGCTGCTTGGATTGTTTCGAGATAAAGTTCGTCGTGTGATCTACGAACCCGTGGAGTGGAGTAGAAGATGGAAGGACGAGCTGCACAAGCTGTACAGCAACGTAGACTTAGCCAGAAGGGTTAAAGTCAATCGACTAAGATGGTTGGGTCACGTAGAGCGCATGGAAACCAATTCTCCGGCCCGGAAAGTCTTCGAAAGACAATCTCCTCTATCTAACAAGATTGGATAGCACCATGCGCTAAAACTATCATCGGACAATAACAGTGTGGCTTTATTCCAGGCAAATCACACAACCAATCAGATGAAAAAAATGTCTAGAATTAGATATTCCAACTTACCATAGCAAGGTAGAACTATACAAAGCCATGGAAGAATTTGACATCCCAAACAAATCAAAATGATTATGTATTTACGTCAAAATAATAAATTACGTTGCGTAACAGTCCACAGAGAACCAGGTCCTCAACAATTCCTTTGTGCGAGTAATGTTGTCAGGGATGGAGGGGACCTACAGTTGTATGCCGAATCCAAGCGGCTAATTTGAGAAAATACTTTTCATGAAAAGAATTACTCTGGAGGATATGTCAATTCCTCGAAAGAAGCAGTATCCGTGAAAAAAACTTCAGATGGCACAGGCAGGGATCGAACTCAAGACCTCTGGCATGACAATTCTACGTATTAGCCATCACACCACAGGTAATAACGTTGACCATGACCAATATAACAAACCATGTTAAAATAGCCAGATTGCTATTGAAAACCATTCAATATCTACAATGGATTTCGACAAGGGGATGGTTGGACCTGCTTCCTGTTCAATCTGGAGTTGGAGAATGCAATCTGTGACTCTGACACTTCAAAAAGAAGGACCATCGTTATAGGTCCATCCAGATACTAGCTTACGCAGACGATATCGACATCATAGGGAGAACCGAATAAGCTGTACACGATTCCTTAATCCGGTACAAAATCTGGAGCTGCACAATTGGTCATAGACAATCAAGGCAGCGGAGCATAAATTTGTAGTAGTGCAATCCTTGAAATACCTTAGGTCAATAGTAGCAGCCGTCAACAACATTGAAGAACAAATAGGAGGGCGCTTGCTCAAAGCCGATATAGAGCCTACTTTAGTATGTCAAAGCTAGTTAAATCCAGGAACCTTGCCATAAAGTCTAAGCTGCTGCTATACACGACGATACTTCTGCCATCAGTACTCACATATGGATCCGAGACCTAGGTGCTTAGTAAAATGCACTTTGTCGACCTCTTAGACGCGTTGGAGAGGAAGGTCTTGCGGAGAACTGATGATCCCTTCTGTAAGGAAGGACGATTCCGGAGACGCTAAAATCGCGGATTGTACTCACATATGGATCCAAACCTTAGGGTGCTTAGCAAAAGGCAATACTACCTTTTGGGTTCATTCGTTCGAGACGAAGGTCTTGCGGAGAATTGTTGGCGTCTGATGTGAGAAGGACGATTCCAGAGACGCTAAGATCTCGAACTGTATGAAATCTACCTGAAATCTGATATTGTGACTCCGGTGGAAGAACCAGCTCGCAAAGTGCTTCGTAATTCATTTTATGGTAGGCGACAGCGTGGCAGACCATGATTACGCTGAAGCTGAAGAGATGGCGTATATAAGGACGCCCAAATCCTTGTTTTGAGCAACTGGATGACGTCGGCTCCCGATCGGGATAAATGGAGACACTTGCTGTATGAGGCCGGGACCGGATTCCAGTTGGACGAGACAATGATTATGATGACATATATTTTATGATTTTAAAATGTACTAGCAAAATAAGTTCATCTTCAATAATACAGGTGTTACATAATTTCTCAAGTAAATCCTAACTTATTTAATTGTTTGTTTCGAAAATCATTAAAGCGTTTTTTTTTTTTAAATTATATTAACTATTTGAAGGTTGACTGGGTGGCGGCCACACCCATGATAGCTTTCTTACCCTCTCAAAATTATAACTAAACACAAATTCATTTCAAAATTAAGATATCCTCTTTGGAAAATTCCTTCAAATTGGTCAGTTTTTTAGAGTTTATTCCTTTTTTTAAATTCTTTTTCTCTTTTGAAAAACGAAAAGCGTGAAGAAAAAATTTTGACTGTAAAATAAAAAATAAAATAAAACCTTTCTATTTTAATTACACACTAAAACCCATTCAGTCGTTTTTGTTTTTTATTATTTGTTTCTTCTTCTTCTTTAATTTAACTACGGTCTTATTGAAATCCTATGAAAAATGTAGGCCAAGGATTTTCATTTCAAATTATGTATAAATATGTTTGTATATGTATGTATTCCTTTGCCTTGTTATAATGATAAGAAAAAACAAAATTTTTCTCTTTATATTGAAAGAACCATTCATGAAATTACCCAACCAATTGCGTCCTTTTTAGGAATTCTCATCAGAAAATGAGAAGAAAAAAAAAGAAAAGAAAAACCAAAAAGAAAATCAAAATGACAGAAAAAAACAAAAACAACAACAAAAAATGTCGTCTTTTAGATTTCTTTGCATATTTTTCTGCTGATTTACAATCATGCCTATAAACAAACAAACCAAAAAAAGGACTATTCTTCCACACCAATAAATTTAGCTTAACCTCAAAAGGCAAATTTATTTAATTTTAATAGCTCGCAATAAAACAATGGACTTCATCTCGTTTTCTTTTTGTGCTTTTCTTTCACTATTTTGCGATTTCAAATCTCATATACATACATATAAACATATTATGCAATATTGATGATGGATGTCCTTGAAATCCTTTTCCTTTTTTGGTAGCAACAAATTTAACGAAGCTCAAGCCATCGCATCAGTTGGTTTTTGATTTTTAGCGCTGATGACCCTATACAGGAAAGTTTATGAGATCGTAAAGAAAAAAAGGACATCTTGTTTTTGTGTCCAAAAACAAAACAAGCAAAGCAAAGGGGAGGAAGTGTGAAGGAAACAACAATAATAATGATAATGTCTACATAAACATCTCGCGTCACTCAAAATGTCCTTTCAGATAAACATCTCATTATAAACGTTGTTGACGTTGTTACATCAAGGATAAGACAAGAGTGTTTAATTTGCAAAACGGAAAAACGGAATTCTTATATATATCCTTACGAATCCTTGACAACACAACAACAAAATAAAACAACAAATGTGTCAATGAATGTTGTACAATACATACATACATAGAGGTATACCGACATTCATTATAATCCATCCAATGCGCTCGCAGGACATCAAACAATCTTTTTATGGCTTATAAAAGAAGAATATATATACTTAATGCTTGACGTCGTCGTCGGTCGTGTATATTTTCTAAGGTAGATAAAGATTAGGTATAACTCTTATAACCTAACGCCATCGACATCGCCATTGCTATTGCCATTGCCTTCAAAGCTTTCTCAAGAATATAAGAAACAATAAAAAAGAAAGGCAAGAGATGACATAAAAAAGTCAAAATGAGAAACAGACTTAATGTGAAGCCCATTTCTTTGTTTCAAAGCAAACAGCACAGTACCATCATCGTCAACGCAAACACCACCGACACCAATACCAATACCACCAACAACGACAAACAACACGAGACGCCATCCTTAACCGTTACCGAGAGTCCCTGTGCCGCCAAGTAAGGATGTCATTGGGGCTAAAGCCAATATAAATGCGAGAAGGAAAACTCCGCGTGTAATAAAACCTATTTTAAGGACCTTGCCATTAATCCGGCTTAGAAGAAATAATACTCCTTCTAATGCGTTACTTTGTCTTTATGTTTGTATGTATGTATATGTGAATGTTTTATTGCTTTGGATTATGTGTATATGTTTATTTTTTTTTCTGTTTGTCATTGTGTAAGGTCGTATTCTATCACATTATTTAGTTCACTTTTCAAGGAAAATGGTTGAATGGTTTTGCCGTTGTTTGAATTTTGGTATAGGCCCCTTTTGTAATAAGGAAATATAAAAATATACAAACAATGTAACATAGACTTGTATAGGTAGGTAGGTATTAATTTTATAGGTGAAATTTTACCGTTCTCTTACCAAAGGACTAAAGGACGACACATGGAATTGACAAGAAATTCTCGAGATATGGTCATTAAAATTTCGAGCATAAAAGAATTAAGCCTCAAAGGATTCAGAGAAGACATTTTTGTTCCTCATTTTCATCTCCATCTCTTCTTCCTTTCGATGTCACTCGCATTCAAAAAAGGACGACATTTAACGTTTTCATCTTTATTTTAGATTATGTTTGTTTCTTGTTTGTCGCGTTTTGTTTTTGTTTTGTTTATTTTTTTATTTCATTTTTTTTTGTAATGTTTTGACACTCGTTAAATTTTCTTGATCGACCCTTAAAAACGAAAGGGTAAAAAGTAGATTAACTTCGTAGATAGGTAGGTCTACATTTTGGAATATAATAAAAAGAGAAAAACTTTACAAAATATGCACGAAACGTCAATGTAGTAAAATTGAAACAAATTCAAAGTGCTTAATGTGTTTTTTTTTGGAATTTTCTTTTTTAAGGACTCGTTTTTTTTATGGTTTTTAATGATACAAAGGATTCTACTTTGTTGGTAACGTTGTTTATTTTTAACAAAATAAAAAAAAGTTACAAAAAAACATTTTGAAGTTTATTACCATTTAATTCTTATTTTTGTTGAGTCATCAGAGTTTGAATTGAAAAAACGTTTGATAAGGCTTATTTTAGATTTATTACGGTCAGATGTACCTTCTATGATTTATTTGTTTTGTTTTTTGTCTTATTTTTAATAATGTTTATTCAAAACAAGTAAGAAAAATTGTGAGGACTGACAGTACGAATAATCTAAACAATCTAGATCGAAATCTTCAAAACCATTTGAGAGGAAATTGATTCTAATTTAAAAAAAAAAACGATATGGCAGATCAAGTGACTAATGGTTCTTTTGTCTCCGTCATATGCTCGGTGGATAAATTCAATTGCACGTACACAATAGAACTTTGATAATGATTGCTTTTTATAAAAAAGCATATGAACTTTTCAAGATAAAACAAAGCTTTTACATGGAGTTCCTCACGGTTGTTGATTTGGACCATTCCTTTTTCAATATTTTAAAAGCACTTTAAAAATTTGCTAAGTTGGCGTAATTTATAAGGCTTTAAAAAAATACGTAACTTACACATACATTTTATGGTCCCATCTTATGCTGCATTTATTGTGTATTCAACGCCCAATGAAATGGCGCCCTTTTATGATTTTCACACGAAATAAATTTCATTTTTAAAACATTTCATTCCACTTTTCTTTTAGTGAAAGATTCACTCCAAAAGCGGTTCATTTCCGATAAATTGCACTTTTTGATATATTATTTTGTTGAAAGTTCAATTCTATTCAAGATTCAAATCTTTGATTAGGTTTTTGAAGCCTGTTCGAAATAGTTTTTTCAAAGCCGAAGTGAAATTTTGAAAGAGAAAGTTCCACATCCGTTACCATAAAAGTTTAAATTGGAGTTCCTCAGGGCAGCCTTCAGGGACCACTTCTTCTTAACATGTACTGAATGATATTTCAGCACTGATTTACAACTTACTTATCATTTCGTTTTGTTTTGACATGAATATAAAAAATTATGTTCTTACAACCAAAACATTATTGAGTACAATGAGTAATTATTTTGAGTAATTTGTTTCGTTTCTGCCGTGCTTCCTTGTAGTAAGGGAAGAGCAGATCACGGAGAGTTGAAAATAAAAGACTTTAGATTTAATTTAAGTTTTATTTATTTGGTTTCTTTTCAGTAAAGGCCCGCTGTCTCAATGCGTGGCTGCGACCTTAGCTGTTAGTATTCTAATCTCAACTCTGCCATTCTTCCCATTTGGTTCTCTATTTATCAGTTTTCGTATTCTCTACTTTCATATACTTTACTTACCATCCCCAAAACCAGGTCACTTTCATCGAGTTTACCACCAGGCCACACACCGTGGTCACAATTCTTCATTCATTGTTACGTAGAACATACCTAGACCTTTATGCCGATCGTATGGTGACCCACTCAAGTACTTCTGGGTGTGTCATCATCGATCGCAGATGGTAGGTTTCCTATTGCACATTGCACTTGACATACTCTATTGCATTTACATTTCTGCATTCGCTACAACAGAGGCGCGCATATGGCGTCATTATGTAAGTATTGCAAAGTATTGTTCTATAATAAGAATGAAATGGAAATTATGCTTGGTCGGTGTTTTATTTCATGGTTCATTGGTTGGGTGCCCTTTCGATGGGAATTGGCTTTCAATGAATGGTGTTGAATGATTTATTTGGGGTTTGAGAATAGTTGTGGCTCGCGGGTCACAACATCCTCCCCCTCTTGAAAAAAGAAAATTCGTAGCCTAAAAAAAAAAGGTTAGGAATTTTCGCAGAAACGCGTAGAGTTGAACCAAGTGCGAAGAAGTAGCAGTTTTACAATTTTCGTTTTTCTTCTTATAGACAATTTATGTAAGTATATTTTTTTTTTTTTTTTTTTTTTTTACAATTGACAATGATTCGTTTATATTTCTTATGATTGCTAATATATATATATTTTTTATAAGTACATTTTCAATTTAGTAGATGTAGGTATAAATCTTTTTGTATTGCTATAAGCAATTTTTGTTTTTTTTTTCTTTTACTGTTCTATGATTACCTATAAGTATCAAATGCGCATATTTTATTTATATTTTAAAATAAAAAATAAAAATATTTTATTATACCTATATTTTTTCTATTTATATGTTAATGTATCCATTAAATAATATTTATGTTTTGTTTTTATACGTGTATAATGTTTTTTTTTTTTTTCAATATAATTTTAATGATATAATATATGATGATAATATAATTTTTTTTTTCAATTGCTTAACACGAAAATTGGTATATCGTTTTCTTTATTGTTTACTTGGACAATTTTACCCTTTTCTAAATTTGTTGTTTTCTCATGTTTTAATCTGTACGTTTTGTATTGTCTGTAGCAAAGTGATATTAAAAGAATGGTGAAGATTAAATATATAACTGTATAGTGATGTAAGTCATGCTTGTCTATTGTTAAGAATGGTGTTAGTTCTCTATTTTTTTGAAATTGTATATTCTTGGAGAGAAGTTTTAGTTCATCGCGACTAGAATATTTAACAAATGTAACTTCGGGTTTTGCTTCATTTTTCGGGTAATTGTCTCTAATTTCTGAAATATTTAAGGCAGGAATGAAGGAGTTATACACAAAAGTGGATTTTTCGTTTTTTGACCGTATAGTGAGATCTTTTGATTTTAGGAAACAGTTTCCGGAAAGTACTAAGATAGCTGTTCCTTCTAGAGTATGTGTTACGACAGTATCTTGGCATATTTCGTCTACTATATATTTTCCTAAAGTAGAAAATAGCCAAGTATTGGGTTGGGATACTTGTATCCAAACAGTTGAAATGTTTGATTCTTTTATTTCACAAGAAGTCGGGAAAGATTGGGTTCTTTGCAAAAGTTGGATTTCGCATTGAGGGCTATTGGTATTTGTGTTAAATAATGGATGTGTCATTTCGCACAAAAAATTGTTATCTAAATTTTTACAATGACTCAATTCTTCACTTTCTATGTTATAGTAGTGTTCTTTTTTGTAATCAATGATGAGATATTTTGAAGTCGGTTGTACAAATACAAGTTTGTTATTAAAACGGGTAGGTAGAGGGATAACTTTATATAGTTGGAAATTTTCTCTAAAGGGAAGTGGAATTTTAAATTCATAAATTACTTTTTCTTTTCTAATTGTTGCACTCATACTGCTTATTTCATAGAGTGGCAGAATGTCATTCTCGTTTCCCAAGTATGGTAACTGCAGATCACTTGGGAGTTCCTGTTTTATTTTAAGCAAAACATTTTTTAACTGATCCGGTGTAATGATGGTCGGATGCGGTGTGCCGTTTTTCGCGTTTACTAGGATATCGAGAATGTCAGAAATAGTATTTTGGTATCTAATGATGAGGAGTGTTAAAAGTGAAGTGAGAGATTCTATCTTTAATATCGTAGATTGATCTGAGGTTTGATTAATGAGCCCGTCAACTGCGTCTTTCACATCCCCGATTTTTGAATTTATAGCTTTAAATTGAGATTCTATGGTCATTTCTGATTTGTTAAACATATTGGTTGTTGTTTCTATTATAAGTGTTTGATTTTTCACGAGTTCTAAGAGGTAGTTCTCATTATATCTAAGTTTTTCTATTTGCTTGTCGTAAAACTTAGCGTCATCTTCATCCAGTGTTCCAAACAAAGATTTACTAATCGTTCCTATAACGTTCACCAACGCCCTTTTGTTTCTAGGTTTAGGCTTGGATTGTATTAAGCTAAATTTTAACCTTATATCGTCCATTAGGTGCGATACTTCCGCTACTGCGCTACTACAAAGAAGGTCAAAATTTGGTTTACCCTTTAATTGTTTACACAGACTGTTTATCTCGTTAACATAAAATTCTGCGTGTACTAGTGCTCCATTGAATAATGTAAGGTCGTAATATGCAATAAGCTTCCATTGTGTTGCATAGAGCTCAACCTTGCCCATCTCCTTGAAGTAGATTCCAGGATTCTGATCAATTTGGCTTATTTTAAGAGTTGCGCTGGTCAACAACGGTAATAGAATGAAGTAACTTAGTGGACCCATGATCTACAATGCCAAAGAAAACGGTTGGTTTCCTATATTTATATACTGTCTAATGCTATAATGCTGATGTTTTTGTTTTTGTGTTTTCTTTGTGTGAATGTGGTGTGTAAAAGGAATTTAATTTCATACACCCTTATCTGAAGTAAAAGGTGGATGCAGTTATTCCTTAAAAAGTTGTAAATTGTTGTTGTGTATAAGTTTGGATTTCTTACCCATCCTGACTACTGTGTTTTCATCCGAATGGATTCTTATAACCTCATACGGTCCATCCCAAAGGGTCGAAAGCTTGTTCTGTCTAGTTTGATTCTTTACCAAAACTTTGTCGCCTACGTTGAATATTTTAGGTCTAGCATTTTTATCGTAAAGAGTTTTTGATTTCTCTTTTTTCTTTATTAGGATAGAGTTTGCTGTCTCATATCCGTATTGTAGTCTAGCCTTAAGTTCGTTGACGTAGTTGTCATAGTTGTAAGATATTTTTGGTTTTTGTGACAGAACACTTGGTATGTTAGCGGTAAATCCGTATAGGAGTTCATAGGGTGAGAATCCAGTACTACTATGTGGTGTTGTGTTATAGACAAACATTGAATAAGGAATCCATGTATCCCATGATAGAGGGTCTTGGTTCACATAGTGTCTTAAGTACTCGGCTAATGTCCTATGACTTCGCTCCAATGCTCCATTTGTTTGAGGATGGTAAGGCGTTGTATTCAATTTTTTGATTTTCATTAGACTACACATTTCTTTGAAAAGGTCGCTTAGGAAATTTGTTCCTTGATCTGTCAAAAGAGAGAGAGGTATTCCGTGGCGACAAATTATAATTTCCACGAATGTTCTAGCTACAGTTGAAGCTTCAGCATTTTGTATTGGCATAGCCTCTGAAAATTTTGTCAAATCATCCTGGAATGTGAGTAAGTATTTGTGTCCACCGTAGCTAACGGGAAGTGGTCCAACTATGTCTAGGGCGACTCTTTCAAATGGCCTAACACTAGTAGTTGTTATTTTCATTGGGACGGGTGGATTTTTCCTACTCTTATTCCGTTGACATGATGTACATTTACTTACATGATTTTGTACGTCTGTTTTCATGTTTGGCCAGGTATACTTTGCCTTCAGACGGTTGTACATTCGTGAAACACCTTGGTGTCCTCCGAAAGGGGAATCATGGTATTCGGATAAAATTTTCGCGATTGTGTCTGAGTCATTCAAGGAAATCCTTTCATCGATATGTAAATATATGTCTAATGTCATATCTTCGAAAACTTTATTTAATATACTTTTGAAGGTATGCCTAACTTGGTTATCTGGGATAGGTAATGGAAAGGAAATAGTTTGTTCGTCTTTAATTTGTTCTTTAATCGTTTGGAGACTTTTTTCAGTTATTTCCTCGTCCTTCGTTTCTCTGAACGGTAAAGGTAGAGTAACTACCATTAGAGAATCATACACTTTTACTTTTCCTATAGGGGGTTTTGTAAAATTTTGTATTCTTTTTGCTAGGGATTGCTCATCTGTTGAGTCTATTAATGGTAGAATTATAATTTTGCGGTTTGAATTTTTATTTATGTATATGGACTCGAATTTTTCAATTACATTGTATTTTGGTCTTGAGTTATCAATAGGTGCTGTATTTACATTACTTTGAATGTTATTTTCATTTAATCTTTGTTTTTGGCCTCGAGTTACCACCATTACTTTATTTTCTTTATTTTCTTCCGATTCACCTATGTTTCGGCTTAAAGCATCTGCGTTTAGATTTATTTTCCCCGGTTTATGTTTAATTGTATATTCATATTCAGATAATAAAATTTTCCATCTTGCTAGTCTGGACATAGGATCTGTGCGAGAAAACAACCATTGCAGAGGCTTGTGATCAGTGCAAATAGTGAAGGGTTTACCGTAAAGGTAGGGACGAAACTGTTGTATACCATAAACGATTGCTAGTAGTTCCTTTTCTGTTGTATTGTATTTGAATTCAGTATCATTCAGTGTTCTACTTGCAAAAGATATCGGCTTATCTTGTCCGATGGGACCCTGTGACAGAATAGCTCCTATTCCGACATCGCTAGCATCTGTGGTGACAATAAACTCTTCTTTGAAATTGGGGTAAGCTAAAACTGGGGGGTTTATTAGTTTGTTTTTCAGATCTCTGAAAGCTTCATCGCAGAAGGCATCCCATTTAAAAACGCAATTTTTCTTTAGCAGCTGGGTAAGAGGTTTTGCTATAGTAGAAAAGTTTTCTATAAACTTCCTGTAATAGCCAACGAAACCAAGAAAAGATTTTATACCCTTAGCATTTTTAGGTGTAGGATATGTTCTGACGGCTTTAATTTTTTCTGGATCTGGTTTTAGTCCATCTTCAGAAATAAGATGTCCCAGATACATGAGTTCGTGCTTAAGAAAATTGCACTTCTCTGGTTGCAGTTTCAGATTATGTGTACTTAATTGATTGAGGACTTTCCTAAGCTTGGAGTTATGATCTTTAAGGTCGTACCCGTAAAGAACTATATCGTCCATATAGACAAAGCAATCGAACCCTTGTAAACCAGTGAGGACTGTGTTCATCAGGCGTTGGAAGGTTGCAGGAGCATTTTTTAACCCAAATGGCATCCGATTATATTCATAGTGTCCAAACGGAGTGCTAAATGCAGTCTTGCATCGATCTTTCTTGTCCATCAGGATTTGGTGAAACCCTTTAGCCAAATCCAAAGTGCTGAAATATTTAGCTCTACCCAATTGATCAAAAATATCGCTAATATTTGGTAATGGGTAAGCATCGCCGACGGTTAAGTCATTCAGTTTCCTGAAATCTACAACCACCCTCCAACGTTTGCTTCCATCACTTCCGGGTTTCTTCGGAACGAGGAGCAAGGGTGAGTTCCAGGGACTCGAGCTTGGCCGCACGATGTCATCGTCTAACATCTCCTGCACCTGTTTATGGATTTCTTCCTTTTGGCTTTCTGGGAGTCGGTAGGGTTTTATGTAGAGGGGGGCTTTACTTTCGTCAGTACTGACTTTATGAGTGATGGAGTCGGTATTGGTGAGGTGATCTCCCTCCAAATAAAACAGATCGTTGTACTCCCTACAAATCTTGAGGATCGATTCCTTCTCTTCGATGTTACAATGGTCTAATACTAACATGGATTCTAATTTTTCCATACGTTTTTCAATTTTGCAGTGGAAATTACTTGTATCAGCTTGGTCGTACTGATCTAAGTTATCCCAATTCAAATGTTTATTATATATCTCTATGGGTTTTTCCGTTTCTAGGGTGTTCATTGCTAGTACTTTTATCTTATTGTTTTCTGGTCTAGCAATGGTTTCACCTATATAAACGCCTGGGGAAATTTGTTGTTTCCTAACAACAATGTCCTTGAGACTATTACCATGTTCAGTAAACGGGATTTCAATCATTTGTTGACTACGGGGGGGAAGGGTTATTATTGAATTAATATGACTTTTAATATTGATACTTTTGGATGTATCCTCCTTTAAATTTGTTTCAATTATTGCTTCAGTTTCCTTGCTCTTTTGGCTTTTGTTTTCTGAAGTTTTTTTATTTTTAATGTCTGCTTCAGTTTCCTCGCTTTTTTTGCTTTTGTTTTCTGAAGTCCTATTGTTTACTCTACCTGCTACGTCCTCTGCCGGTGTAGTCTTATGGGTAGTTTTTTCTTCTACTTTTAACGGAGAAGGTGATGATTCTCTGCCGCTGGAATCAGTATCCATTTTTTGCTTATTGGATTTTTGGTTGATGGTGGCTTCATTGGATTTTAGAACAGAATTGTTCTCCTCCGCCTTTTCATCACCTTTTGTTTCCAAGTCATAGCCCGTAGGCACCGCCTCGTGAGGGGTAGCTTTGTTGGTACCTTTTTCAGCTACAGAGTCATCACTTAAACTCATCTCGTTAATTTCTAATACCCTTTTTTTGTAATTTACCTTACATCTGTGTTTACTGAGGAAGTCGTTTCCCAGTATACCATCGTAGGTTAGATTAATTCTTTCCGTTAAAACTTGGAAAGGGTGTTTTAAAGAAAGATTCTCCTTTTCGTTTACTACAAAAGAACCTGTTATCTCTCCTAGAGTGAAAGTCGTGCTACCCGAAATCGTGGATAGAGATAAAGAGCAGGTTTTATTTAGATTCGCATCTGCCCCTGGTCTGTATTTAAACAGGCTAATTTCCGCCCCAGTGTCGACTAGGAACGTGGAGTATTTCCTGTCAGAGGGCCGAAATTGAATTCGCACAACTGGTTCGTCGAATTCTGGGCAAAGCGAAACTGTAATGCTTTTAGTATCTAATTTGGACAGTCGACCTTCGCATCCATTCGGGAGGGATGGCCGATGTCTTCCTCCCGAACACATTCGTTTCCCGAATCATGTTGGTAGGGATAAAAATCTTCACCCGATTGCCAGTTTCTGTATCTTGGTCGGGCGTTGTACTGTCGTACATTGCTAGTAGAATGGGTTTTGTTGTTGTTATTCGGATTATCCTTAAACGGGTTAGACGTGTTCGAGGTTCCCTGACCTGTCTGCAACCGTTTAAGTCTACATTCCGATTCACGGTGATTGTTCTTTTTGCAATAATTGCACACGATCGATTCTCGCTTTTTTTGATTTGAGGAGTTGGAGTTGGAATTTCTATTTGGGTTACTGTAGCAGGCTTCCCTAGAATGGCCTACTCTGTTGCAGATCTGACATGTTGGACTAGACGTTTGGGAGAAATTTGAATATGAGCGGCCCTGGTTGATCGATGTGGAAGGGGCAACTCGTTCCAACCTATTCGAATGTTCCTCAGCATATGCGATGGATCTTTTTAAATCCGACTCCCCATGTGCTTGAACCATGAATCTGAGGTTTTGATTCTTCAGACCATCCTCAAAGGTTTGGATTGCTAGTTTGTCATTCTCTTTAAATAAGAAAGTAACAACTGCCTCTTCTGTGGAACTAGCGTACGTAGCAGAGTTCAGAGAGTTGAGAAGCTGGCTTATGCGATCGCCAAACTCCTTAACCGACTCTCTCGTTCTCTGACGAGCAGCCAGTAGTTCATTCTGAGCGGAGGATCTTGATTTCACCACCATATATTCCTTTTTTAGGAGAGAATGTAATTCCTCCCACTTGTTCACTGTTTTGAACTGAATAAATTCAAAAGCTGGACCTTCGAGTCTAGTTTTCACTAGGCTTAGGAACAATTTTTGTTCAGTGTCTGTTTTAACAGACTTAAACAATATGTCCCCGCAGGCCAAAAATTTTGCTAGGTCTCCCGGTTTCCCGTTAAATACCGGTACTATTGTGAGTATGTCGTTTAGACTGATCTTATACTCTGGGTTAGTCATTTTATTGAAAAAATGGAAAGGCAACTCCTCGAAAAATGAAGCTTTTAGAAATTGATTACGGGTAGTAATTTTGGAAACGATAATGACACTTATAAGAAAACCGACCGAGTTTAAACGCACTCGAAAACAAGGTATAAAGAATGGTAAAAAAATCCAAGCAAAAAGAAATAATTTGTAGATATAATGTATGTAGTGACTTATATAAATTGAAAAATATTAATAAAGGAAATTTTGATGCACGAAAAAAAAATTTCTATTTGTATTTATTTGTATTTATGAAAATATGGTTTTGACTAAATTAATAATAGTGATTTTTTTCTTACTAATGTGATTTCTATTTGCTGATGTTGATTTTGTTGATTTTGTTGATTTTGCTGATTTTGTTGATGATATTGATGAAGGCGGGTGTTGTCTTGTTTTGTTGATGTTGATGATGATGGTGATGATGATGTCTTCAGATGTTGTTGATGTGTAGTGCCAGGCAAGCTTCACGCCCTACAGTTGTTATAATTACAACCTGGTCTTTTTCACTGCCTACTGTCTGCCAAATGCTTGCGCTCTATAGCTAGCAAGGACTTACAATTGTAGGACTTCTAACACTTTTTTTTTTTTCACTATTTTCACCCCTTTTTTTTTTCGCTTATTGTCTCCCTTTTCCTTTTTTTTTTTTTTTTTTTTTTTTTTTTTTTTACTTTAAACTTTAAATTTTTTCTTTTAATCTTTTTACTTTTACACTTTTAAAATTTTCTGGTGTATAGCCCCAGAACGCATCAAGAGTCAGTATGTCTTGTTTTGGTAGTTATCCCACCGCTGCCACCAATGTTTCGTTTCTGCCGTGCTTCCTTGTAGTAAGGGAAGAGCAGATCACGGAGAGTTGAAAATAAAAGACTTTAGATTTAATTTAAGTTTTATTTATTTGGTTTCTTTTCAGTAAAGGCCCGCTGTCTCAATGCGTGGCTGCGACCTTAGCTGTTAGTATTCTAATCTCAACTCTGCCATTCTTCCCATTTGGTTCTCTATTTATCAGTTTTCGTATTCTCTACTTTCATATACTTTACTTACCATCCCCAAAACCAGGTCACTTTCATCGAGTTTACCACCAGGCCACACACCGTGGTCACAATTCTTCATTCATTGTTACGTAGAACATACCTAGACCTTTATGCCGATCGTATGGTGACCCACTCAAGTACTTCTGGGTGTGTCATCATCGATCGCAGATGGTAGGTTTCCTATTGCACATTGCACTTGACATACTCTATTGCATTTACATTTCTGCATTCGCTACAACAGAGGCGCGCATATGGCGTCATTATGTAAGTATTGCAAAGTATTGTTCTATAATAAGAATGAAATGGAAATTATGCTTGGTCGGTGTTTTATTTCATGGTTCATTGGTTGGGTGCCCTTTCGATGGGAATTGGCTTTCAATGAATGGTGTTGAATGATTTATTTGGGGTTTGAGAATAGTTGTGGCTCGCGGGTCACAACAAATTTATTAACATGAGAGAACTAAAATATTCGAAATCAAAGGACAAAGAGCCCAGTTAAGTTCTAAGACACTACTTCTTTTGAACTGGAAACTCTGCAGGTTTGTAACCCCCTTTAACTTGAATTGTTAAGACCGTAACTGAATTAGAAACTGATCATCAAAATTATGAATTATGTTCCTATCATCGTGAAATCGTTCAAAAGCAGGTGGGATATAGGGGCGTGGTATCCACCCACCTTTCAAGTATTTGTTACTATTTAACACTTCTGATTCTTACAGAACAATTTTAGCAGAGAAATGAAATAATATTATCAGAGGCCTTGATATCCACCTATGTATAAAGGATTTATCAATAGGGATAGGTTGATCCTGGAGGCTATATTTTTCTGTCAAAACATCTTCTTTATATCAGTCAATAAAGTCAACGAAACGCAAGATGTGTCGAAAGTATCGCCGTTGTTCGTAAAGTGTGCAGCAGAATCCGAGACAGTCAATTGCGTGTCGCTCACAAGAGCAGACTACAGCACGGCGAATTTTTAGTCGTATTTTGGGCCTGAACCCATATAAAGTCGGTGCAGAGACATAGGGCCCAGGGACATAACGCCCAATATTTTTTTGGGGCTTATGTCTCACTTTGGTGGGACATAAAACCAAAATTGAATTTGGGCCTTAAGTCCTACTCAAATATGACCTAAGTCCCAAATTTGTTTGTTAAAAATGGAACATTGTCCCCAAATTTTTGTAGAGCCAAAATAAAAAGTTTTTGTATTTCAATACAATTAACAATAATTTTTTGATATGGTGATAATACAAAAATATCAACAACTTCTTTCAATAAAAGCACCTGTGGGTGGCACGCTTCGCGGGTTCTCAGGATTCTAACTCCCTTGTTCGGGGTCACACCCGCTCACGCAACTCCGTTGCTCCGCTTAGGGTATGTAAAATTGTAAAGTCGCCAGGCAGGCGTCTATATCAACAAGTTCTTTCAATAAAAGCACCTGTGGGTAGCACGCTTCGCGGGTTCTCAGGATTTTAACTCCCTTTTTCGCGGTCACACCAGCTCACGCAACTCCGTTGCTCCGCTTATGGTATGTTAAGTCGCCAGGCAGGCGCCAATATCAACAGCTTTTTTGAATAAAAGCACCCGTGGGTGGGGATTTAAACTCCACAAAACAAAGTCTTGTGGTATTGAAGAGCTCCAAGTTTTATCATTTGGTAATTCTTATTAAGTGGGACATTAGCCACAACATTTTTATTTGGGGCTTCGGTCTTACTTGGGTGGGACTTAGGGCCCAAAATAGATTTCGGTTTTATGTCCCATCGAAGTGAGACATAAGCCCCAAAAAAAAAAGTTAGGCGTTATGTCCCTGGGCCCTATGTCTGTGCGCCTACAAAATCCAACTGATAAAGGCGCTGAAACCAAACGACTATACTCAGAGCTTTTTGTTTGCTAATTGATTCCAATATTGGTCGAAAAATCATCTTTAGCAATGAGGTCCGTTTTTGACTGAATTGGTACGCGAATAAGCAAAACTGCTGGTTTTGGGACGATACCAATCCACGCGAGATTCACAAGATGCCAATGCATCAAATGAAGTTAATGTTCGTTATGTATTTTGGCCTGGAAGCGTTATCGGTTCGTATTTCTTCCAAAATGATACTAGACAGACCATCACCGTCAACGGAAATCGCTATAGGCCGATGATCACCAACTTTTTGTAATCCGAATTGGATGATGGACACCAAACAAATATGGTTTTAAGAGGATGGTGCCAATTGCCACATAGCTCAAGTCACAATCGATATTCTGCGCGTTCGGTTTCATGCCATTCTTAACTCAAGCCGAGGCTACGTGAATTGGGCACCAAGATTGTGTGATTTTACCCCTTAAGACTTTTACTTGTAGGGCTTTTTTAAGTCGCAGATCTATACGAACAAGCTGCAAAACACAGGGACTCTTAAAAACAACATAATCGATATTATCAGCCTGATTTTTGCGTCATACTCATAGGAAACTGGAACTTTCGAAAGCGTGCCACACAGCGAAGCCGCTTAAAATAAATTAATATTAAACCTTCGTAATTATAGTACTTGTCGTCTAATCTAATTGCTTTAAAAGCAGGATTACTGCAGTCTCTTGCAATTAATAGGGTAAATCTTTTCATAGCAATTTGTTAGCCTTTAAATAAGGCTTTGTTGACTTTTCTTTAATAAAACACAGACAATACAGGAGTTTGACTAATTTCCATAAGATCGATATCTTATACGTTAAATGACTTGTTATTTTGGAAATCAAATATAATTTAAATAAACTCAATGTAATTGAACAATGAAATAAAATTGCAACATGTCACCGAAGAAGTCTCCACTGACTGTAAAGTAACGCTCAATATCAAAACATAAAATACAGTACCTACATATACTTTTCGAGGATGAGGTAGGATTTCTTAATTCTTTTTACCAGATGTATTATCCATTTGTGACTTGACTTCACCATAAATAAGATCTCATTGAGTTTCTTATAAATGTTTCGGTAAGTGAAAGTTTCATCATTGGTTTAAAAACAATAGTTAAGAGAAGTGGTCCGAGACGGCTGCCCTGCGGAACCCCAAGAATATAGTTTTTTTTGGTACATTTGCTGACTATGAATTAGAAAACCATTTTTAAAACTGTCCACATTATTACATCTAAATTTTTAAATAATTTGGCTTAACCATTTCTTTTATTAATTTAATATTCTACATAAATTTCATCCACATAATTTAATTCAATAACAAACTCAAAAAAAAAAAACTAAAAATATTTCTTAAAAATATTTCTGACATATTAAATTTCTTTCACTTAGAGAACTTTTTGAAATATAGTTTTTATTTACAGCTGCTTAAGTTTTCCAACACATTTCAGAGACAAAAAAGAAAATAAAAATAAAATAAAAACTTGTCGAAAAATAAAAACCTTCATTTGAAAAATATTCACAGCACACTTTTGTTTATTCTTTTTTTATTTTTTTTTGTTTTGTTTTTCTATATTTTATTTTTAATATTTCAGTTGAATGAAATTTTTATTTTTAAGTTCATATGCATGTTCACTTGAAATCATTCCAAGTTATGCTTAAAAAGGATAAACTTTTCATTTGCATGTTGTGTTCTTGTCACACTGTAGACCTTCCCTTTCCTCCGCCCTCTTCCCACCCTTAAAACGAGATATGTACATATATTCCTAGATATATTCAAAAAAAAAACCCTGAACCTTGTGAATGATGCGTGGTCCATGCATCCGAAGGATTTGCCATTTCTCATACACAATACATATGAATACCATCCAGAGAAGAGCTAGCTCTAGTATCCTTTTAAGGTAGGGTATGAAAAGTGTTAGCGGTACATAATCTGGGAATGAGAGATGCAACCACAAAAACAGATTTTATAAATTCAACTCATGCATTGTGTTTGTAATAAAAAGAAAATACACCAACAAAACAAAAATAAATAAATAAAAGTACCCCATAGGAAGAAAAAGAAAAAGAAAAAGAAGAAGAAGAAAAAGGAAGAAGAATTGAGAATACAAGAAAAAAGAATCCTGTCATCCCGTAGAGTTATTTCTTCTCCTTGTAAACACACATACATACAAATGTATGCACAATATTGTGTTATACAAAATGTAGTACTATGCGAGTGTCATCCGTTTCTAGAATTTATATTTTTTTATCCCTTCCCTTTTTTAGACAATTTTATTCTATCTCTATTTAAACCAATCCAAGAAAATGAAGGGGAGGCAAATTTCACGGGAATATGTCCCCATTCTTATAGTAGACATTTATAACAATAACAATATGATTTTGCATATCCTGGTCCTGGTCTATAGCCCCCACCGTTGAATATTCTAGGTACATAGAATACAAAAAGGACCTATGTATGTATACAACAAAAATATACCATCCATCAGTAGGATATCATCAGAGGACGAGTGAGGTTGGTGAAGGGAGGTGGAGGAAGAAGGTGGACAAGAAAAGGGATAATTTTTAAACAGCATTTCTAAATTGAGTTGAAGTAACCGCATACCAAGCCCGCCACGAACAACCATGACGCAAAATACATACTAACATCCAAACCAGGGGTGGATTTTAATTTGACAACAAGGACTTTTTTTTTGTTTACAATAAGAAATGGCTTAAGAAGGAACAGGTTCGAAGCCTTATAAGAAAGTATAGAAATTTGGCTTTGAAAAAAATTATCAACTGGACCACGAGCAGTTGACTAGGTGTTAATCAGAGCAAAACTAAAATGATGCTTTTTGAGACGAAAATTAAAATATTTGCCTTCACTCTACTCAGGCTGAAATAAGGTCAAATTCTGTCATTATCCTCCAGCGCGAAATATATGGATGTCATTCTAGATCCAAATTAAACTGGAAATTAACCATTGAAGAACAGGTTTAGAAGGCTTGTATTGCCTTTAACGATTGTAGAAAATTTTTGGTTAAAAGTGGGGCTTTCAATATTATAACCTTGTACGACCTATTTTGTCATATGGATCGACTGTGTCGTGGCCTACGCTTAACTAGAAATACAACATCAACAAACTTAAGAAGGTTCCTAGTGGTGGCATTGCAGGGGTACTTCGATTTTGTCTAACAGGAGGCTTAAAAAATCAAACTGCCAGTTTTCCAGACAATATGGGCATGGCAACACTAATGAAATGACAGACAACGACTACTCTATTGCTGCCTTGAACTTCAGTAAAGATTTTAAATACACCTTTCCTGCCAGAAAATTTTGGGAGGATGGCATGGTTACGATAGACTTCGATAGCACTATCTTCTTTATTGACGGGTCAAAGATGGAGTGTGGAGTCCTTAAATATATGTAAGAACTTTTCGGCTTCCTGATTTTACCAGTGCGATTTAAGCTTGTCCAACAATGTCAGGATGAACTATCTAGCTTAAACATTAACCATCGTTTCACCCTTATGTAGGTTCCAGGTCATAGTGGCATTGATGGATATGAACGGGCTTATGAGTTGGCCGGCAAGGATTGGCCCTTTGTAGCGCATTTGAGGAAAAGGTTAAATACAGTGTTTTTCAACAGGGATGCTACAAAAGTAGAGTGACAGGGACAGCAAACGACGCCATATTTTTTGCAGCTCTTTTGACATTTCTCTTCAGTAAGGTTTGCCATTTCATGATGGAAAGATATACGAGCCAACAACGAGACGAAATTATTAAAATTTACTACCGAAATTCGGAGTCAGTGCCCTCCGTCGGTCCAATGTATGGTCGTCATAATCGTTCTAGCAGTTCAACAATTGAGCGTCTAGTGGACAAATTTGAATCCACAAGTACAGTACAAAATGAGAATATTTAATAATATAATACTAATATTGCTACCGCTGAGGCTTCAGTTGCAGAAAGCTTAAATGAGGCTCTCAAACGTTCTTCAGCGTTGGGCATCTCTGTGGCCAATTTTGCAAAAAGATCTTGGCCTTCATCCTTACAAGATTAAATTCACGCAAGAACTTAAGCCGCTTGACCACCAGAAGCGTCGTATGTTCGTGGATTGGGCTGAGCAAAAACTTGAAAATTATTCGGATTTGGATGATATATGGACTTGGAGGACATGTGGTTCCAACAGGACGGCGGCGCGGCGTCACAAGCCACACTGCGAATGTCACAATCAATTTATTGGAAACCAAGTTTGGAGAACGTGTTATCTAACGAAATGGGTCAGTCGCTTGGCCGCCTCGGTCGTCTGATTTGACAACGTTAGACTATTTCCTGTGGGACTACGTCAAGTATATGGTCTATGCCAACAAGCCAGCGACGATTAATAAACTTCGTACGAATATCGAACGTGAAACAGCCAGTTCTAGAATGTCATTCCGAGATGAAAATCAAAAACCTCGAGATGAAAATCAAAAACCTCGAGATGAAAATCAAAAACCTCGAGGTGAAAATCGAAAACCTGATTTCCTTTATGAACGCTACAACATGGCTCTAGCGTCGTTGATTTGGTCTATATAAATCCGTTATAAAATATTCTTTTTCAATAAATACATAGGTCTAACGAGTTTATGGTATCAAAACGGCACTTTCTTGCGCTAATTAAGTCGCGCAGAAGGGTAGGCTTATGACTGCCATTTACACCTATCTACCTACCTTTAGTGGTATTTTGATAAGGTTTTTAACTGCAGTTTTGATTTTTCTAAAAATGTTACCGTTATTCTTCGATGCATACAATTATTTTGGAGGTCTATTACCACTCCATTTTCTTAAAAGTCCTTCTTGCATCTCTGGATGTTATATTATCTGTTGTATTTGAATATCTCTTCTGGTGTCCTCAATATGGCCGACGAAAAAAGGTTTACGTACGTACACAAGCACGCACAGATGTCACTCTAAGAACCTTCTATTATGTTAAAGAGACCTTGAATCGTCGAGAAATGTCAAAATTTTCCTATGGAAAGTTTAAAATTCGATACAATTTAATAAAAATCTATAGGGCCAATTTTGAAAATATTCGATTTTTCGATATTTGAAAAATAAAATCGTATTGAGACTACTTGTACTTCTGGTCTAAAAGAAGTCTTTAATTTTCAAGTGTAAACTTAATCAACCTAATTGATAGCTTAGGCTGTCAGACAGGCCGCGAAATAGTTTCTTCATGTCGCAAGTAAAAATGTTTTACACCTAAAATTTCATGGAAAACATTTTCAAAATTTAATTGTCTAAAATTTTGGTCTTAACAGTTTTTCCTTTAAGAATTGATATTTTTCAAATTATTGTGAAAAAAGGAATATTTATAGTTTAATCGCTGTCAAAAATTCTTTAAATGAATATCGGTTTCGAGTAACGTAACAAAAACAAATGTTGATCACATTTTGAAAGATGAAATCAAATTTTGCGCCTCTTATTGAACGATGCTTAGCTATTTTTTAGATCCAGCCCTGTTTTTAAAGCTATGTACAATAATTCTTATTCAGTTTTGCAATAATAGTTTTATATTTTTGAAGTCTCTCTTTTCTTTTTGTTGTTAGTGGGGGGGGGGGGGGGGGTGGTTACACGTTTTTTCTAGCCCTGCTTGCTTTGTATTCATAGGATTTCTATTTTAATTTTATTTACTTAAATATTTTCAATTTTTTTTTTATTTATTTTTCTAGAACATTGTTGTTTTTTTTTTTGTGAATATAATATTCTTTAGATCCTTTTGAGAATTGTGTGAAAGGATTTGATGAACAAGAAGTAAGAAGAAAAAATAAATTCATAAGAGCATAATGGAAAACAACAAAACAAAGTTATTTTTCTCTTGATGGAGTGGAATCTGATTTGAGTTCTTTTTTATTTGAGTTTTCGCAATGAAACAACAAAAATATATAAAGTTAATGTTTTTTCAAGGGTGGGTAAAATAAATTTTATTTTGATTACATTTCAAGAAACAGATAAAGAGGTACAGAGAGGAAAAAAAAGCAAAATGAAGTGCGGTATATGATTTATAAGATAACACATACTCTTGTATATACACTTAATTTTGAAGGATGTTTTTAAAGCTCAAGGAGGAAATTGTATTTTTTTCCTTGTTGTTGTTATTTTCAGAATGTATAAGTATAAGTAGGCACCTACACTACATAGACACATACGAGTATATGAAAAGAGAAGTGTCTTTTAATTTTAAAATAACTTAGAATTTAATACCTACGCAATTTAAGGACGACATCAAAAATTGTGTGTTTCATATATAAATTCAAAAGGATACACTACTTATAGGTGGTAGGTATACACATGTAAAATTTTGTATCGTATTGGGTATGGTTAGGTACATACTCGTATATGTCTCTCCAAAATCTGAAATATTTCCAAAGAATTTTAATATAAACATTTTTGTGAAGTATAATATTCAAATCTTTTGAAGTGATTTTTCCCCGAAAAATTATCCTCAAAAATTCGAAAATGTGTTTTATAAGATGCTTGATTTGTGGTATCCTCTTGTTTATAGGCTTTAAGAAGGAAGGTGTTTTTGAAAATTTATATTATAGGATGAAGGATAATGTAATAATACGAACTTTTTCTTAGAATTTAGAAACCCCGGAATGACATCATTTTAATAAAACTAAACATTTTATAAAAGTAAGAAATTCGAGAGGCTTAAATTTGTGTCATTTCCCTGAAGAAGGATGTAAAGTAGAGTTTCAAATCTATACAACTTGAATCGAGTCTTCAAAAATGAGGTTTAAAAATTGAAACTAGAATAACGTTTTATTTGTCATAAGCTTTGTGGTAAAGGTTCAAGTTCATAGTTTTACCAGAACTAACAATAAAAAAATTGTGTTAATGAAAAAGTTTCAATTCAGTTAAGAAATTAATATGAAATTACATAATAAACTAATCCCTATATGGACAAAATTTCTTTCAGGTAGGTTTTTGTAATCTAGAGCTTTAGCAGCAATTTTAATGATTAAACTTGGGTTTAACTAAAAAACAGACATTATTTTTAAAATACCGCAAGAGAGCCACTTTGGACCTCTTTTGGTAAGATTCTATGGAACTGGTTTACTTCATGTATATTACTTTGGAAGTTAACTATCACAATTGATAGTTGAAAATTCCTTCCTTAAAGTCACTTGCAATTGCACATTTTCTAGTTTTTCAGAATAGTTTGGCGTATTTTCAATTTAAAAAACTGTTAAAAATTTTCCAGTTAAATGTTAAACTTTGATATTTTTAATAAACAATTTTGAATTGATACTTTTCAATGAGAGGTTTTGTTTTGAATAGTCAGTTATTTGGACTGTAACCTTTTGACATTGAGCAAGTAAAAACCTCGACATTACTAAATATTAAACAAAAAAAGGCGTTCAAGTTTTGAAAATGATGACTATTTAATACTTTGGGTGGACGTGAAGCACCTGAACTGTTATACAAATTTAAGATGTTCAGTCGATCACCACAGACGTCAAATCTTCGTACTCGATAAATGAATACAAATTATCCGGATTTAATGGGAATAACCCATGGAAGAGCTCTACAGAGTCTAGTGTCTAGATGTCTAGTTTTGGCATCCCTGTCAAACTTATCTGTTTGTGCAGAATGACGATAAAGAATGCACGCTGCTCTATTAAGGTCGGAAAAGACCTCACCGATACATTTGATGTCAAAAAAGATTTTAGACAGGGCGATGAACTTTCATGCGACTTCTTCAACACCGTTCTGGAAAGAATTGTGCAAAACTCAACCGTCAACACTAGAGGCACAATCTTCCAAAGGTTTATCCAATTACTCGGATACGCAGATTATATTGACATAATAGCCGCGTTTTATTATCACCATGATCTGATCCGGATCAGATTATGATAATAAAACAGCATTAGATCATCATATTTTTTATTATTTAAAGTTTGGTAGCGGTGTCAAATTCGTTCTTTCAAAAGTGACATTTCGAAGCAAAAAAAAAAAAAACAAACACATACCAAAAATGGAAGCTCCACAACTTTTGAAAATGTTTCTGCAAATCACCATTGCACTCTCAAACTCAAAGCATCCAGGAACGCTTTGGTCTCACATGTAGTCCAGATTCTTTTTGACCTTTTAATAAATGTGACACTTAAATAATTTAATTTAGAGATTACTTACAATTTATTTGAACATCTTTTCTCCCATTTGTGCTGCAGCTTTCTCGATTTTATTTATATTTTTTGACATTTAAAGCAGGGTTGCCCAAAGAACATTTTGCTCAATGATTTTTTTTGTTCCTTTTTTTTGGGGAAAATAATACCCATAAATTATGTCAAATATAAATTTTTTTGGACTTTATTATTTTAATTTCACCAATTAATATCTAGTTTTGTTAAAATATCTAATTATTTCATGGATTATATACCAAATAAATAAATATAAAGCTTCTCGCTTTCTATTTAAAAAATATTTTATTTCAGTCAAATGGAAATGTTTATATGGCAATACAGGTTTTATTTAATTTGTTTGCAATGATACCAACATTTACATGTGAAATCACAATGATAAAGCGCTCCTTGTTGTGAAAAAAAGAAGTAAATTTTGGATCTCAAATTGAGATCCATACACAAAGCAGGATCTTGTGTTGTTGTTGTAATGCATGTAAATTCAAGATCCGGATCAGATCATGGTGATAATAAAACGCGGCTAATGTGAAGATCAAAGGGTGATGTCAGTAGAGCGTTTTTGAGCATTGCGACGGAAGCGAAGAAGATGAGTTTAATGATGTCATCAAAAAAGGACATTGAACGATGACCTTGGACAAAACG
Organism: Eupeodes luniger; assembly: GCA_951509635.1. Classification (NCBI taxonomy): domain Eukaryota; kingdom Metazoa; phylum Arthropoda; class Insecta; order Diptera; family Syrphidae; genus Eupeodes; species Eupeodes luniger. The sequence continues at coordinate 294,345,697 of OX608073.1, read as the reverse complement.
TCACCATGGATAACTTTGAGGTAGTTGAGGACTTTGTCTACCTAGGCACCGCTATAAACTCAGACAACGACACCAGCGCTGAAATCAAACGAAGAAAAACTCTCGTGTTTGGACTTAGAAGGCAACTAAGTAGTAAAGTCCTATTTAGAGCATCTAAAATCACCATCTATAAAACACTCATCATCCCGGTTCTCATTTATGGCGCTGAGGCCTGGACCCTGTCAAAGAAAGATGAGAGCGTCTTAGGATGCTTTGAGAGAAAAATTCTTCGGGTGATTTTTGGTCCCGTCTGCATAGATGGAGGAGAAGATATAATGACGAACTGTACGGGCTGTACAGCCACACTGACCTAGTTAACAGAATTAAAGTCCAACGGCTTAGATGGCTAGGTCATGTAGAGCGAATGGACATCAACGCTTCAGCCCGGAAGGTCTTCGAATCCAAACCCGAGGGACAGCGCAGTAGAGGAAGACCGTGACTCAGGTGGCGCAAGCAGGTGGGTGAAGACCTCAACCAACTTGGCGTGCGAAACTGGAGACAGCTAGCTAGGGACCGAGCTGGCTGGAGACGCATGTTGGTTAAGGCCCAGGTCCACCCTGTACGGTAGCGCCACCATAAGTAAGTAAGTAAGTAACCGCTTCAGAAATGAGGCTAATTTTCATTTCGGAGGCTATGTTAAAAAGCAGAAGTATTGCATTTGGGACTCAACAAATCTTAGAAAGATTTTTGAAAGTTCTCTCTATCCTCAACAAGTCAATGTTTGGTCCAGTTTTTGGGCTGATTGAACTTTTAGTGAGATGGACTGCGCTACCAAGCTTTCATTAACTATGACTTACGGTCAGAATTGGGAGGTATGGTTGTGAAAGACTTTTATTTTTACGAAGACAGCGGTGGCACTTTTTGCCACATGACCCACGAAATTATCGCCAAAGTTTCCTGAGCGTGTTGTTTCTCGAAAAAAGGATAACAATTGGTCATCCAGAATTTCTGATCTAACACTTTCAGACCGTTTTCTCTGAGCCTATATGAAATACAAGGCCTATACTAATGCTTCATAGTCAATACAAGACATCAAGATAGTATTTAAAAAGTTCTTAAGAACATGCAACGCCAAATTTGTGAATTGGTTAGGAAAAATTCTATGGAAAGGATATGCTGCTGATTACGTTTTTCAGTGATTTTTCTTTACAAATATTTGCCTTTTCTTAGAGAAACTCGATAGCTTTACTCGTTTGTCAGAAATGTGTGATCAAACTTTTAATATCCTAAAATAATCTCCTATTGAATTTTTTCAATACAAAGTGTGTGTGTGACAAAAAGCACAAAAACATTCGTAAACATAAAAGTCTCTTAAATCAGCGAATTTGGATTCTAGGCACTTTGAAACAACGATAAATGTTAAAAATTTCAAGTTGAAAAACCATACTGTGTTATCAATTTTAGCTTCTAACGGGAATTAAAAAACACATTGAAATGAAGTGTTTTTCGGATTTATCGTGAATACAATTTTCCTGGCAATTTTGTATAATAAAAATGTTGCGAAAGAATGTATTATTAGTGGAGTCATTTAATGTTTAAAATTCTAGATTATCGAGAATTTCATGAAATTATTGAAATAACTACGAGTGAACTGTTGTTTTGGTGGCCTTAATTCAAATTCGACTTCAAAATTAATGCCTTTTTAAGTTTTGAAAAGAACATTGAGCATTATGACACCTATCGTGTTCGTATAGCACGAAGAAAGTCGGTCTAACAAATTAAAGTGAATGCGTTGAAGAAAGTTTTCGTTTATTAATGCAATTTCCGTTTTTTTTTTGCATCCTTTAGTTCGTCTAGTGTACATGGTTTTGACTCGTAAACGCGTGATAACCCCAAAGGAAAAAATCGCGCATTATCAAGTTAGGTGATCTTATAGGAGGCCAATGCATATCTCCAAAACGTGAAATGAGGCGGCCAGGAAACATCTCGCGTGCGACTTTTATTAAGGCGATCGTAGTGAGAGGAGGTTCTTCATCTTGTTGAAACCAGACATTTGACGGGTTGATAATTCGCCTTCTTCTACGAAACTCTGATTTGAATGAAAAATTCTGAACGTTGTTGATAATCAGTGGGTTTCAAATGTTGAACAATTTTCAATTTATAAGAATGGAAGTTTAACTAGCGCTTGACGATGGGTCGAACGGAAAAACGATTAATTTGTAATGCCTGAGCTTGTTTGCGCACCGATCATCATGGAGTTTGGAGAACAGCGGCTTTTACCCTTTCCATATTTAAGGAGTTGTAACAGTATACGTACAGGGTTATTCCCATTGTTCGAAAAGCTGTGACCCATTTCATAACTGTTTTCCGATCGGGAAGCGTTGATCGTTTGTAAGACGATGCATGGTTAAATTATAGACCAAACTGAAGATGTTTGATAGTTAAACAAAACACGAAACGTGCGTCAGCTGTTTAAACCAGAGTGTTGCCAAAAAGATAATAGCTCAAAAATCAAACTTTACAATTTATTGTTGAAAGATATTTTGAGTTTTAACTTAGGATTAAAAAAACTTCGTTTTTGGTTGTTATTAGCATTTTTAAAGGGGCATATTTTAAAAAACCTGATGTGAAACATTCAAAGGTGAAATTCGAATTAAGGACATCTTAATCATTTAAACAAGTATTGTTTTGTTTGTGGGACAGACAAAAAAACGTGAATAAACCTGACATCAATTGGCAAGTTAATTCAAGAGAAATTTGGTCCATACCAACTCAGGTATCAAATGCAGTTTCAATAATCTTATAAGTTGTCAAAAATGTTAACTATTGATAAATGTTGACAATCGTATAACGGCAAATAAATGGAGGTAATTAAGTACCAAAATCGTTGTTTATATTACTATATTCAAGATACAATTTAAAAGTCGTTTGTTATATATCTTACTTATAGACCCTCTCTAAATCTATCTGAGTGTCAAGAAAAGTAACCGAAATAGTAGAAAAATACATAACTTCTATTTCAATTGTCCAAAATCACACTTTATTCTAAACGCTCTAAGCAGATTAAGTATCATAAAACATTCTGAAAATAATGCTAATAATTATGATAAATAAAGCTTTTTCTCAAAATTGATAAAAATTCATAGCTTTTTAAGTTGTATGTTCGATATAGGTCTTGAAAAAAGGAATTATCATTATCGGTATAACGCGCTTTCACAAAATTTTTAATAAGATTAAATCCTAAGTCCCCTTATTCTCATTTTCCTAAATAAGACTCAACGAACTTCTTATATTATGTTATAATTGACACCCAAAACAACAAACCTCAAACCTCCATCATCTAAATCTTCTACCTAATGAAAATCCCTTTGTATATCTACCAACCTACCTTACTTATACCAACTTATAACCTACTACCATATCGACTATAAATACATAGGTATAATAATAAATCCTCAATAGGACTTGTTGCAAACAAGGTGTAAATACCTTTAAATCATTCAAAGTTCCTTCATTTGAATTGTGTAATCCAATATCTAATGATTTCAAAACTTCTTCTTCTTCTTCATCTCATCCATTTCCCAATCATCATCATCATCATCATCAATAAAGAAGGTTTCCATGCCGATGCAATGTTAGAGAAGAAAAAGTGGGTGCGTGCGTCGTCGTGTGTCTGATGTTACTGCATCTATGAGATATTCTATTTAATGGATTATTTCCCCTCCCCTCCCCTTTTCCCCTATCTCCTTGTCGAAATCTTTACATTTATAATCAGATTAAAATATTTCTTTCATTTGATTTTGATAAGTCCGAGTATAGAAACAGAAAACACCAGGATTTTGGGATTCTAGACAACTCTAACAGAAGCCTCCTAAATGTGTATATGGAATATGGATACAATAGGAGTCAAGTTGATACGAGATGGACACTTGATTCTCATGGGAATTGTCTTTGAGCGTTTGATGTAATCCGGTGTCAATGGGATATCTAACTGTCTTCTAAAAATGTATCTACACGTGGCAGTAAATACAGATACATATTTACGTTACGTATACGTAATCGTTGTTTTGTGAATGTTTTCGTGAATCATTATGAATGTCACTCGCGTAACACAAACTAAAACTTTTGTGACAAAACGTCTTGTGTGACAGTAATAATCCTTATTTAATCTTTTTTTTTTTCTGTCAGTACTGTTGTTTTCAGGATCATCCTCGCATATCCTTATGTGATCCTTATAATTTATTCTTTTACTTTTTTGTTTCTTCTTTCAAAGAAAATCAAAGACGCAAAAGAATGGATTAATCTATGAAGAACAAATAAAATCTTTTATTAACATTCTCTTTCGTTTTTCTTGATCCTTTATCATTTTGACCTCATTTCAACACATCCATACAAATCTAGGATATAAAAAAGTTGTCAAGGTAGATAGAAAAATAAGGTATCCCTAAGACCTAATGAAAGGTTAATCGATGAGGAAAAAGAATTACTTTGGTTGTTTTGGATTTTGTAAAAGGAGGATATAAATCCACTTAAAATTCACCCAGTTTATTGAATTTGTTCTCATACTCACCCCCTTAAAGGATATTTTAGTTTAGCTTCACCTTGTTATTGAAGGAACTTACCTGAAAAGAAAAACAAAAAAAAAGAAGATAAAATTTAAATCAATTTGTATTTTTTTTCGTTTTGTATTTTATGATTAGAAATTAATATTTCAATATAATAAAAATAAAAGGGTTTTTGATATTCATCTTTTATTAAAAACAAGAAAAATGGTAAATGCAGTGAATGGTGGTAGGTAGCTGTTGCTTTATTTTATTTTCATTATATACATCTTTTTATGGCAATTTTTACGATTACCTTTTTTCACGGAAATTATTTGAAATTGGGTATGATAAAAATAAAAATAAAAATGAAACAAAACAAAATTTTAGGGTAAAGAAAAAAGTAGGTAGCTAATGGCTGGTACGGCTAATAAAATTTAATGAGATCATGGATATGCGTGCACCTTTAACGAATTTAATTTAGTATACGGAATATAATATAATAACATTTGTCGCATTTCAGCAATTAATTAATTTTATGACTTCTTTTTGTTGTTATTGTTGTTGTTGGTGGTTCAGAATCTTAATGGAAAAAAAGTGTGTCGGTGGCGTTAACGTTGAGAAAAAAAAACAAAAATAAAGAAAATGTTAAAATATTTCGGATAATAAAAATTTGTCTAGAGATTTTTATTTAGTTTTTAGTAGTTTTCATTCATAGTCTTATAAATGATTGTAGGTATTTTTTTTTACTATTGTTATTATTATTATTTAAATCAATGGATAATCTAACGGTATTTTTGTGACCTATTATCTGTCCTGTACCTATTCGGCTAAATGATAAGTGGGTGGTTCCATTATTTTTATTGGTTTAACTGTCTTTTTATGAGTTTTGTAATAAAATTTTAGTCATATCAGTTATTTTTAACATATTTAAAAGTTGCCTACTCTTTTTTGGGGAATGGTTGTCCCAATTTTGAAGAAAATTTAAACATTTTTATGTTATATGTGTCAATAGATTAAAGCAAAACAATAAAAATTAGTTTTCGAAAATTCGAAAATCAATTTAAAAAAAAAATAAAGTTTATCGGAGATAGCTAACTTGGATCAAAATACAGATATTTGGATCAAAGATAACAGATTGATCACAAATCGAAAATTTAAAATAGGTTTCGAGCACACAAACTTATTAAGTCTTAACTATCCCGCAGTTTCATTTAATCAAAAAATTTAAATAAATATCAGTGGGACAATAAAGACCTATACTTACTATTTTTATAATGTTGAAACTTTGCTTTTGGTATGGAAATTATACTCCAGTTTTGGACGAATAAGAGCTTTATAAATTATAGATAGGTCGACGATGCAAACTCTTCCGTCGTCGGAGAAATACTAAACACTTAGGACCATTTTTGGCGATTGGATAACGATGTCAAGATCAAAATATAATGAGTTTATCATACGCTGCTATTGGTAATCAACATACAAAGAACAAGGATGAGAATTCAAGAACAAATATGAAAAGCTGAGGGTACTGTCATCAGCGAAACAATTTAGTGGAATAGAAGTTAAAAACAAAACAACATTTTTGAAATTGAGGAAAAGTGTCGTAGACAAAACTAAGCCCTGGGGCATACCAGCGATTATTTTGTGGATATCAGATTTAAGCCCGTCCAATATTACTTGAATTCATCGATCCGAAATGTAAGTTCTTACTTAACAAAGAAGAGATTCATCAATAAAAATTGCCCGCAATTTCGATAAGTGCGCTTGATGCCAAACTCCCATTTAAATATTTATATCATATCAAGTGCCAATCTTACTTTCTCCAAAACGAGTAATGTTCCAGTGTTCGGTGAAATAAACCATGAGATCAAGAGATCACTTGCTGCGAAACCGGTCATTAAGAAGTATTTTTTTTCAAGATATTTCTTAAGCTGAAAATTATTCAGCGTTTCTATGACCTTGGAAATAATGCATGTAAGGGCAATTGGAAGACTGGACATATGCTTTTTGCATTCATTTGAAAAGAGACCTATTGAATAGGACAGAGGGAAAATCTTAGGCAATAGTTTTGAAATTTTTCGATTTATGTAAATGCACGTTAAAATGGATAACAATTTTCATCCTTGGATTATGTTCACATATTTTAAAAATAAGTTAAGTTTTATATTCAACATTTTTTAATATGGTCGATATATCAATGAGCTCAGTATAGTACAGTGATTTTATGCACGTTACACAAAATCTTACATTACTTTTCTCGATAAGATTGAGTTCCTTCAATTGTCTTGAATAAATGTAAATCAGTAGTAGCATATCTCAGTTCAGGTAAATTCTCGACCATATGGAAGAAGGAATTTATTACACTAATCCTTAAAAAGGGTAACAAGTCTGACATTAGTAATTACAGACCAATCTCTGTCTGTATTCTGTAACTTATTCCCAAGCTTTTTGAAAAAGTTGTTTACGATAGTTTGAATTTTAACTGCAAGAACTTAGTCTTATACGAAGAAGTTCGATAATTAATTACTAATCTACTTCCATTTTTGCATAAGTGCTCTAGAACTCGGTCAAGAGCTCAACATTATTTACACTCATTGTTCTAAAGCTTTTGACCAACTTTTTCATGATTCCTACACAATGTATCCCATGGATTTCTTCCTGTCTTGAAAGAAGATCTTATCAAGATAAATTCAGAAATTCATTCTCCAAACCTTTCATTGCCAAATCAGGAGTTCCCCAGGGTAGTCATTTAGGACCTATGCTATTTATTTTAGTTATCAATGATTTACCTCTTTGTGTACGGTACAGTATTATTAAAATCTATGCAAATGATATGAATATCTTCAAAAGCATAAAATCTTTAAACGATCGATTACAACTCTAAGAGTGTATTAATAGTTTTGTTATTTGGTACAAAAAGAATGGGCTTAACTTTAACTCAATTAAATGTCAGGCTATGACTTTCTCTAAAAAAAAATACTCGTAGTTTTATTGATTATAAAATATCGTTCTTTTTTAATCTAGTATCGATTTCACGGTAGCCTTAGTAGTGATTGCTAGTGCGTTAGACTGTCGTGCCAGAGGTCTTGGGTTCAAACCCACATGAAATTGTTTTCTGAACAGGGAATCACAAAGAAAAAGTGATCATAATTGGCCACTTAGATTTTATGATTTTACATCTTTCGATTTCTCTATTTGTGGCTATAGATAAGGTCTGTGCAATTGCATCAAAATCAATTCAAGACCATAAGATGGAATTCGCGAGATTGCTAAATACATAGCCATGGCGGCCTTTTATAAACCTTTTTCTTTTAAATCTTTATTACTAATAATAATAACATTTCAATATTTTGTCTCAGAACGTTCTCAGTAGCATGATACTTTTAGTGTGAAAGTGCGAAGAGACCCTTCTTCCGATAAGTACGTAGCTTGTCTATATTTTTGTCCTAAAGAAAATGGAATCAATAGCAACCTCGAAATATTTTGTAAAGCTCATCAACTTGGATGCATTCTGTTCATATTGAATAGAAATAATTTCTGAAATATATTTGCTTGTCGGTTTTTTTTTAATATGTGGACTTGGACGATGCCGTGACACCATCGAACAGCAGCATCAAATTTCTTTGTCTTATCATTGTCGCTTATTCCAGAAGCCTATCGCGAACAAAAATTGCAGAGTCATCAGAAAAAGCAAATGGAATACTTAGCTTAAAAACTCGATAAACTTCATTTGTATAAATTATGAACAGAAGTGGCCCCAAATTAGATCCTTGTGGAACTCCATATTCAACAATTTTTGCTTCAATGTTAACATCTTTTATCTTGACGCAAAACTTTTGTGGTTGTGTTTGGTTTTGTATTGATTCATACCTCGAATCAATATTCTTTCTAAAGCTTTCAACAGTTTTAAATGGCTAAGTCTGAGTGTATCAAAAGCCTTGCTGAAATCTATAAACAACTCAAAGAAATAACATCCCTTTTTTAAATTTTCGTTCAGACAATTAGCAGTCCCGTATTCTTGTGCTTTTGAGACCCATACTCGCTTTTATTATAATAAGCTTTCAAAGACTGAGAGTATTGAAATCGGTCTATTATTCGTCAATTGATTCTTACCGAAGCCTTGTCCAAGATACACTTAACATTTTGGAAAGGAAGACAAGCTAAATAAAAGTGTGGGGGGGAGGGGGGCTTGGTAAATGAATGTAAGAAAAAATAGAACCAAAAGGTCCAAATACTTAACTGAGGACATTTTATATTGGGATCGATGGACCAGGTAAATCTGAGAAGCGTATCCTAAGTATCCCCAAAATACCTCTGTTGACTTTTTCTCCACTTGCATTTAAAGAGGCTGTGAGTAAGGGAAGGTTTCTAATTTCTATTTAGTTCTGCTTTTTTATATTTTAAAAAAGCAACCTAAAAATAAATATTAATCTAAATCTTTTTTTCCCTTATTCAAAATAAGCAAACATTTAAAAAAAAATAACTCTCAAATAAGGTTTCACCTTCCACCACAATTAAAGTCGTTGAACTCAACTGAACTATAAAAAAAAAGAAAGCTCAAAGGATTTTATTTGTACGCTATACTCTTTCCCTCTGTGTACTGCAGGTTCATTAAATCTTCAAAGAAATTAATTCTTTTGAAAAAAAAGATTTACTAAGAAAACCTCATCATAGTTCAGAAGAAAATCCAATGTTTCTTAGTTTTATACAAATCATCTACTTCTTGTCTTCTGATGTTTGTTCTAATAGAGAAATGTACAAAATCAGCTAATTCATATATAAACCCTCTGTATCTTTTATGCAAAGAAAAACCTTGTAGGTTGTAAGATATATACCTTCCTTACATAATAAATTGGTTTGAGAAATTAACATTATACTAACGCTGAGTAACTTAAAAATTAACGTTTTCTATATAAGAACTTCATTTTGCTTCTTTGAGTTTATTTGCATTGTACGATACATATAATCCATCCCTATAAACCTTCCTTAGAATCTTAAAACACACTTTGAATAATTGTTATAGTTCTTATAGCTTAAGGGAACTTCTTTCGAATACAAGTTAAGAAAAAGCAGTAAAGATGTAAAACCCTCACTTCCAATACTAAGAAGAGAGAGTTCCTTTTCCATACCTATAACCTATAGGTAAAACCAGCTTAAGCAAAAGGTATGTACGTAAAGTATACGTATTTCTAGTTAACCATTGCAAAGTCCTTCATTTTTCAAAGCAAGCATTTGTAAACAAAACTTCAAGTGTATTCTTTGTAAACAGCGCAAAACGTTTTCATGTAAACATTCCTTTATACAAAAATTCCACCTAAAAAAAAAAAAGAAACCCTCTATATCCACGCCACCCTCGCTATTTTATTCGATGCTCTTAGAGAGTCAAGCAATAGCGCGACATTGGTTAGTAGGTGGTTACGGCTGCGGTGGCGACAACGCACCCTTAAGGAGGCGCGTATATAACTTCCCTTGTAAGTTATGGAGCTCGACCTGTTCTTTTTCATCGCGCACTCACTTCCATAAAACACAGACTAAAAGGTTTAAAAAGAGAAGTCGTGTACTCTATTTTTTTTTTAATTTTAACCCTTAGCAAGGATATTGCCCCGAAGTCAAAGTGCAATTCTCCGTCATCATCATCGCATACTCAACTCGTACCTATACTTAGTAGGTACTCTTTGAGATCAATATTATAGTGTACCCATAAAGGAGTCATCGCATGGAGGTATTATGAAAATGCGCTAACGAAATTAGGTGGCCATTGAGTCGCGCTATACCTGTAACTGTAAGTGATGTGTAACTCAAAGGACACACAAGGACTTGTTTGTAAATTCACATTAATGTCCTCTCAAAGCCTCAAAGGAATTCGAACAACTTAAATGTGTTTCTGTGAGAGTGATATTAGTCTACAAGGATGTGTACTGAATATTAAATTTAAAGTTTCAAGACCAAGAAATGCCTATTCCCAAATATCTATCACGTATAGAGCCGAGCTGAATGTAAACCAAAAGCAATTTTGCTTCCGTATATCTATTTTTAAAGTAATTGCTTTTCTACTTTGAAAAGTCATTGTAAATTAATTTTCAAGTTGAATCGACAATTTTTTGAATTGCTTCACAAAACCAAGCGGAATGTTTACCAAAAACAAAAAAAAAGTTCCCAAAGTCACTTGGGCGTATGTGGAACAATTTGTTTTTGATTTTCCCATCCTTCTCATAATAGACAAATCTTTCCTTGTCGCACCTTTAGTTAGATGTACCTCTCTAGGGCTAAGTCAGATTACTCCTTCAAACCCATCTCCACCTCTTTCATGCCTTTAAATCTATCCTTATAGAGCTACAGCGAGTGTCCTTGCAACAATGCTTATTCATTGTGTATCCATAATTCTTGTTATCAGAATATGCAAATTAGATTGGCATCAGTGACGATGTTGTGGTTGTTTTTAGATTGGCGGGCGCGGTTAATAACCCTCAAAAGACGCGGTACGGCACAGCACAGCACAGCACCGTACCGTACCTCCTTGTATAATTCGTATACAACCAACAATTTCTGCGGTTGACAAAGAAAAAAGGACGAGAGTGCAATTTCACGAGAGAGCATCATCATCATCATCATCGTCGTAATATATACAATTGATGTCACGAGCCAAAAACCTACGCAGTACTACAAAGTGGTGGAACAAAATATATTTTCAACATTTCGCGCGTCAACTCCCCGCATAGCGTCTTGTCATTTCATATCGTCCTTTTTACAACCGACACTGACTGAGACTATGTACGGAACTTGCTTCATGTATCCATCCCTAATTCATTATTTTGAGCAGGTTCTGCGTCAAGAAGGGTACAAGTATAACCCGGGTATTATTTTGTATGTAGCAGATATATGGAGAAGAATGAGGCCTTAGCGACGACGACGCGACGAAGGTTACAAACAACAACATTTTGGTACAACACTCGTATATTTGAGTATCCTCATATAAGGAGTATAGACGCTGTAGATCCTCGTGCTTCGACATTTAAATAATTCAGCACACAATTCGTGTGTTGCGCAAGGATATATAGGAGGCCTTATAGTATGTTTGTGTTGCAGGCTAGGTTGAATGACGAAGCGGCGGCGGTGGCGGTGGCTACGGTGGCTCATGGTTGGAACGAGTTTGCCACGTATACATTTAAAGAGAGATCTCTAAATTCGTAATACATACGTTTCCCGCGACCGCCTTACCACCACCGAGAACGTTGATGGATGATGAGTTTACCGCCACGACCAGCGTAAAGGATATTGTGGGTTGAACTCTGTGCGCAAAAGAGGTCGGCACTGGTAAAGCTTACGAAAATGTCAGGAAGATGAGGAGTGAAGGTTGGGAGAGGTTATTGTCGGTACACTAAAGGCACAAGCGCCAACAGCAGCAGCAGCAAAGGGTTAATCGAAATTCTTACCCATGGCTAAAATACAAATAACAAATTCACCTCCTATGGCCCGCTCTTCTCAAACAGCACAGCACAGTACACATGTGTTTTTCTGGCTAGCGCTTTGTTTGCGCGTGAAAGGAATTTTCAGGACCGCAATACAATTGTTACAATATCTAGATTCTATAATACACATCAACAAGGATACATACATATATGCAGATACATTATATAGAAACATAGCGCAATGTTGTTAAAATATTCAATTTGGTCAGGTGTTTGGCGGCGGCAGCAGCAGCGGCAGCGGCAACCATCAGCTGAGAGGAGCGGAGCGGTTGCGGTGCGGTGCTGTGCTGATGGTGGTGCGGTGGTTTTCTTATTTCATTTTCTATTTTGTGAATTTTATTTGTATTTTTTTTTTTTTTTCGAGTCCTGGAAAATCTATGTTTTTCCATCAAGCCAAGCGAATATAAAAGCGCGTGGTAAGAGTTTAAAGTCATTTTTTTTAACTTTAGAGAAAAAAGCTATTTGTATTCTTTTTCTTATTTCAAGAGGATTGGTTTATTTGAAATAAAATGAATGTATGTTCAGAAAATGAAAACAGAAAATTGGATAGGTTCAAATTTGATAGAATGTTAGATTTTATCGAATTTCATTTACATATGTAATTGAAGGCTGTAAGTTAGACGCATTTTTATTTGCAAAATTTAAATACGCAATTTAATTTAGTTAACAAAATTGAATGTTTATAAAGTATTTTTAAAAAGTAATGTTAATTTTTGGAAAATGTATTCACACTAACATCTTTTATTAATATTAATTTGTAATAGAAGCAAAAATTATCATAAAAAACTATGATGAAATTGTTTGGATAAACAATAATAGATATTTGGTGGCTAACATTTTCAAAATAAAACAGTTTAAAGTACACGGATAAACCACAAAATAAAACAATTAAAATGATTCGGATAAAAATTTTTAGTAGTAAACCAACAAAATTGTCGAAATGAACTTGTAAGAACGACTTGGATAAACAATTATAGATATGTGAAGTCCTCAATTGTCAATTTGAAAAAATTAAATAGTCCGGATAAACAAATACAGTTGTGTAGTGACGAAATTTTTTTGAATGAAATAGTTAATTAAAAAACAGTATAGATTAAAACTTATACGTGAAACAAAATGGTTAAGACAGAGTCTTATCATTTATAATGTACAACGCCAAATAAACCAGTTAAAACGGCTCGGATAAACAATTTATCACAAATAACAAATAGTGTTAAAATAGAACTATTTAAATGGTTCGGATAAACAATTTTAGTACTACACCACCAAATTGTAGAAATTAACTCGAAAGAACGGCTTGGATAAACAATTATAGATAGATATATAGAAAAAATTAAATAGTCTAGATAAACAAGTACAGTTGTGTAAGGACAAAATTTGTTTAAATGAAGTAGTTAAATTAAAAACAGTATAAATTAAAACTTATAGGCGAAAAAAAAATGATTAAAAAGATATACAAATACGTCAAAAAAAAGCAGTTAAAACGGCTCGGATAAACAACTGAACAGAAATAATAATAAATATAGTTAAAATAGAACTTTTTAAATGGTTCGGATAAACAATTTTAGTAGAGTACACCAACAAAATTGTCGAAATGAACTTGTAAAAACTGCTCGGATAAACAATTATAGATATGTGAAGTCCATAATTGTCATTTTGAAAGAGTTAAAATAGTTTGGATAAACAATTTTAGTTGTGTAAAGACCAAATTTGTATAAATGATCACATCAGCAACATTAAAAACAGTATGGATTAAACTTTATAGGAGTAGAAGGAATTAAATGGTTAAGACAGACAAAATGGACCTGGTGAGAAAAAATATTAAAACATATCACTTAAAAGTACAAAGATATATACAACATAACAGCTAAAAGAGCCCGGATTAACAACTATACATAAAGAATTACAATTATTGTTAAAAAAAAAAACTATTTAACTGGTTCGGATAAACAAAGATATATACAACATAACAGCTAAAAGAGCCTGGATTAACAACTATACATAAAGAATTACAATTATTGTTAAAAAAAAAACAACAAAATATTAAGAATGAAATAGAAAACCTTTCAATTGAAGATTATCAGTACAAAACCCTTAAAATAATCCGGATAAAGGATTTTAGGTATTTTAAGACCAATACTGTTTGAATGAAACAGTTAAAACTATACGAATAAATACTTTGACAGACAAAATTAAGACTTTGGTGCCCAACATTTTTAAACTGCGTCAGATGATTGTTAACAGCAACTAAGGACTAAATTACAAGTATGGGGGTTCGGATAAATAACTTTAAATGAATAATATTCAATAGTTTTAAAATAGAACAATCGAAATAGTTTGGATAATCATATACAGGTGATATTGCCATAGTTAAATTGTTTAAATTACTTTGGAAAAATGAGGACAAACATTGTTGAAATAATGTGACTTAAATGTTCTGAATAAACATTTAAAACAAATTTAATAGTTGTAATTGTTGATTAACATTGTTTGAGCATAAACATTGTTATAATATGGTGACTTAAATGGTCCGGATAAACATTTAAAACATATTTAATATTTATACTTAACGATTAACACTGCTTTGAAATTGTTTAATGATATGACTTTAATGGCCCGGATAAAGAGATATATATCACAAGAAAAATACATTAAGATTAAAATTGACGAGAGTAAAGCTTTCCGAGACTCTTTAAACAATTCATGAAAACGGTTTTAAGGTGGAAAACGTTTTTAAATTTTGATTTTGTTCCGGATAAGGGTTTATAAAACCTTCATTGCATAACACAAAATAAGATGCCTGTGTCTACAGGAAAACACCCTAACTAATTGAATAATACAAACGGATGAATACATATCGGATAATCGTAATAAGAATAATTGCGACACTCAAATAAAAAAATGGAGCCAACGTAGAATCAACTTAAGGGAATCATTTTTTTTTTAAGTCTTACCCAAAATATATTTATCCGGGAAAAAATAACTTTTATCCAAACAAATTTTATTTGATAAAAAAGTAGTGAGCAGTAATGGAGAAGACTTTATCCGTAAGATTTTATCCGGAACTCATATTTATAGCTTAAAACAGGACCCAGACTTAAATCTCTTGTGCAGATTCGTTGTTTTATTGATATTTATACAAAAGAATGGTTATATTTTAAGGGCCGATGTTGAATGTGAACCACACCTAAACGAAAAAAGTTTTGTCTTCATTTCAATTTACATTTCTCAATTTCAGACTAATTCGATTTAAACCATGGAGAGATACACAGATGAGGAACGCGTTAAAGTGAAAAATGGCAAATGGGCTTTCAAATCAAAATTCATATCGTGCACTTCGTTATTTTTTCGGTCAATTTAATCGTCCAATCGTTAATAATCAGAATGGTGACAAGAAATGGGAACAGAGGATAATCAATGTTCGAAAAAAATCATCTTTAGTTATGAAGCACATTGTCAACTCAGTGAAATTTTCAATAAGCAGAATTGCAGCATTTCGGTGAATGATAATTCGAAAGTGATCGTTGAAAAAGCAATGCATCCACAAAGAGTGACTGTTTGGTGTGGTTTATGGGCTGGCGGCATTTTTTTCAAAAATGAGACCGGTCAGGCAGTAACTGTGAATGGTATTCGCTATCGTGAGAAGTTAAAGAACTTTTGATGTGGACGGTGTGTGGTTTCAACAGGACGGGGCTACACAGCTAACGAAACTATGCGTGACAAATTCAATGGCCTCAGTTGGTGGCGATATCAATTGGCGAAGATCATGTGATTTGACACCGTTGGACTTCTGTGTACGTCGATAAGCCAGCAACAATTCAATAGCTTAAGGATGAGATAATTCGCAAAGTTAACGGCATAGAACCTCAATTATGCCTTATCGTCGAAAAATTGGACTTTCGAATGGAGGTGTGCCGCCGAGGTGGCAGCATAATTGAACCAAACCAATATTCTAATCATAAAAAGTAATTACAATTCGTGTTTTACTTAAAATCACCATCGGCCCTTAAAATTAAACTACCCTTTATTATTAGCTTTTATTCTATAGATTGGTTTAGCTGGGCACCTTTTGAACAGAGTCGTTACTTCATTAATATTTTTATAATAAATTGTCTCTTAAAATGTCCGTAATTAATTTTTCTACCTCAAACAATTCGGTACAGTAATACTCAAATTTCCATAAGCTCAATTTTAGGTATAGATATTTTTTTTTCAGCCGTACATTGTGAATGTGAAAAGCTTTACCCAACTCTGTTTTCTCTTAAATGTTGATATTCAAATCTTTTTGACAACAGGTGGCTATTTTCCAATTCTTCCAAATTGTTCTAAGACTCCCTTTGTCTTAATACATGTAAAGGGTAGTAAGAACCACTCACTAAAGGAGGAAAGTTATAGCAGAACTTTAAATAGAAAAAGATCGAATAGAAAGGTTTAAGATTTCTTAAGTAAATATTTAAAAAACAAAACTGAATTGTTTTTGGAATGTATTTTAACTCAAAATCCATTCTACCAAAAACATTCCTTTTAATTAATGATTTTATTAGGAATAAATTTCGTAATCAAATCAAAAATTGTTTGATCACAAAGGCATCAGTCTCATTTCTTACATCATTAATTTATTATTATTCCTTTTGCTATAAACTCCATAGAAATATTTAAGCCTTTTAATCCACAAAAAGCGCGTTTGTGTTTGATTTATCAACTAATTACAGTTGTTTCTCTTAATAAACATTAATTTTTCATTTGAAAAGCTTAAAGCAAAAGTGTGATGGCGGCGAGGAGGAATATGGTGGTGGTGGTGGGTGGTCTTATACCCTTTTAATTTTTCATCCCCATTTATCAACACAAAATTGTATAAATACCTCTACATACAAACAAATAATTAGACTTAAAAAAGGAATTTTATAAACACAAAAAGAAAATATGAGTTAAGAGTATAATTTCATGCCAACAAGTCCCCCCCTTCCCTTTTTTCTACCCATCGGCTCAATAATTATAAATTAATTATTACCTTATGAAAATGAGAAAACAAAGAAAGAAAGGAAGTTAACAAAAAAAGTGTGCAAACGAGCGTCAAATACACGCAACTATAAGATTTTATTCATCCTGTTTATTGTTAGTGTGGGTTTTGTGTTATAGTTGTAGTTATTTTTGTTGTTTTTCTTTTGTTAAGTATTTTGTTTATTTCGTGAAAATCGCCATCAAAACAAGACCACAGAAAAAATGAATAACAAATTAATTCCACACTTGATATAAAGGTTGGCGCAATGTTGACGCGGAACAGAGTAAAGCGGCGGAGGCCGGCGAGGGCATTCGGTGGCAGTGTGGTTGGCGGTGGGTGAAAAAATCGCACGACAACAAAAATTCAACTTTAATCCTTTACAACTTGTATTCTCTTCTGACCCACACCCCCTTTTAACCCTAACCTGTGCTACCCCATGAAAGAATATCCCTTTGAAAAAACGAACTCACCAAAACAAGGATTGTTTGATTTAAATATGCAATCATACAAAAAGTACAGAGGTAGTTCGGGTTTTTATATTTTTTATTCGTGAAACCACCTTGTGATGCCCTTTCACTCTTTTATCAGTGATTCCGTTTGCATGCGATCTAGAATTAACAAAAAAAAACACCAACAAAAAAAGAAATGTTAAAACCAACTTACCACCCCTACAGCAATGAAATATGGATATCACATTTCCAATTCCCTGAACTCTTGTGGCAATGCAATGGCGGTGTGGCGGTGACGTTGTCGGTGATGGAGACTATACCGCGCGCGACTGCATAGCATACATATATGCAAGGCAAGAGCACTGCGACTTAAGCTGCAGGTAAATGCTAGTTAAAGGGTGGTGAATCTATCCCCTCCCGGATCTGGGGGTTGAGTCGAGGGTAAATTATGTGTGCACACCGAATATGCATCATATTTTATATTTTTTTCTTACTTCTCTTTTAAGCCTTTTCTTTATTTCTTCTTTTTTGTTGTTGTTGTTTTTCTTTTTGACAGAAAACATAAAAACGAATACGAGAATGAATGCAATATTGCATGCCTTTGCATAAATAAAAATCTCATCACACACAAGGGATGATGGGATGGTGGGTGGTGGGTGGTGGTTTGGGGTGGTCGTGTTGAGAGGGAGTGGTAGCTGCTGGTTATAGTCCTGATGTTATATAGTTGGAGGCGTACAGAAAAAGAGAACAAAATAAAAATCCGTTCAAGATAATAGGGTAAGTTCGGGCATTATGGCGCACCTAACGTTAATCTAAAATAACTTTAAAACGAACAACATTTTATAATTCAGTATTTTTTTTTATTAAATAAGAGAAAACAGTAACATAAATAAATCAAATAGAAATAATAATTCAAGTTCATTAACAAAAAATTAATTAGTTTAAAAATAGTTTAAAAAAAACCATATTGCCCTACCTGCGGGCAATATGGCGCACCCCTGAGGGCAATATGGCGGGGAGATTTCATTTTTGATTTAAACGCCCAAATCCATCACAGGTGTTCTTAAATCCCGTAGATGAATCGTGAGACCACTGTCCGAAAAGGACACACTGCATCCACTCGTCCTTTTTGATTGTAGTGGTGTAATGCTCACCACATCCAGCACAAATATTTTCCCCGAAATCTTCGGGCCCATCCGGCTCGTCGGCTAGCTGGATCTCAAGATTTTGTTCGTCGGATGACGTTGATGATTGCCGCTTTACCTTTATTTGTTTTGGCCTTGGAATCTTAGTCTTCAGTTGTTGTTGTTTTTGTATTGAAGAGACATACGTATGAAACTATAATTTACATGAAAACTTCATAAGGGCATTATGGCTTACCCGCGCCATAATGCCCTCACAGTATCTGCGCCATATTACACAAAAAACACTAATTCACAACACATTACAAAAAAACTAAGTTCTCTTTTCGTTTCAAAAATTTCCCGCTACACAACAAAACTGAAACTGTATTCTGCATTACACTCTTCACACCGAACACCTACGTTATATACTTACCGAGAAAAACGAATCCAAACACAAAGCAAAATTATAAAAACACGAGCAAACTGTACATTTTTTTTGTATTCTTTTTTTTGTCCAGCGAAATT
Organism: Eupeodes luniger; assembly: GCA_951509635.1. Lineage (NCBI taxonomy): Eukaryota > Metazoa > Arthropoda > Insecta > Diptera > Syrphidae > Eupeodes > Eupeodes luniger. The sequence goes on along the minus strand of OX608073.1, from coordinate 294,326,605 downwards.
TGTCGTATCGACTAACGATGTTTACAGGGCACGTGTTCGGCAGAGATTGAAATTTTTGCATTGTTTTTATTTTAATTAGAATTTTAGAAGTATGATATTTGCGAGGTGCGCCATAATGCCCCATGCGCCATAATGCCCGAACTTACCCTACTCCCCAGGATGTGCACTATAAAGTTGAAACGAACACAAACAAAAAAAGGACGAAAAAGAAACAACATGGAAAATTTATAGTATGTATGATATCCGGCGGTGTTTGTTTAACTCCTCTGAGTACCGCAACACATAAATAATACACGCCAACAAACCCAAACCCAAACGAGCCCTTATATCCAAACCCAGTTAAGTTTTATACCGCATATAGAAAAGTCTCAAACTCATCTTCTTCGTCACGTGACACAGCTGGCGGTCGTCGTTCTATGGCGACACAACGGGCGATGACGACAACGACAACGACGACGCACGTTTGCAGAGTTCGCATACACATGCACAGATATATATAAATCAAATCGGATTAAGCTTATTATAAAACCACACTTCACTTTACTTCGCTTCACTTCAATTTCTTATATTAACATATTCAAATGAAGTTGCAATCCCAAATTCCTTGAAAACAAGCCACAAACATTAGGTAGGTAGGTAGAAGGTTATAATAATAATAATAATAATATTTCATGTTAAAACAATAGTGATTGCTTTCATTGGAATTGACTTAGGGGTGCAGGGGGTTTTTGGGTGCATGAAAAGAAAATTTATTCTAAGAAATTTTATAGCTTTAAAATTAATGCCAACAAGGTGGATTCACGTTGCAATTTTGATTTCATCTAAGTTGGCAGGTATAAGGACATTCACAAAACGCACATACTCTCATTCTACTGGCCGCGGCATGCATGGCATTTTAAGCCATTATTCGTGAAATAATCTCCCTTACGAGGTTTTTGGCTAGTTTTAAATACGTGGAAACTAGGATTACTATTACATAATTACTGGCTCTTAAAAAGATCCTACTTATATCGAAATGTGTATAACTCTTGGTAAAGTACCTACTAAGGGACATTTGAATTCACGTCAAATGAAATTCTTTAAAGAGCGATTACGATTACGATTTATTCGATCTTAAGAGGTATTACAAATAGTATTACAATATTAAGCAGCAAAATATGCGGAGATATTAATTTTGAAATAATTTGGATTTAGAACTGAAAGCAAATAATTAAGGTTAATGTAATAAGATATGTTGGTAGTTCGACAGTTGAAAGCGGCCATTTTGTTGAAAAAGGGATTTTTGTAATTTGACAGGTGAAAGAAAGTTGCCATTTTGTTAAAGCTTCTGTCAAATTGATTGTCATTTATTTAGTTTGTTTAGCTTAATCATTTCCTTCTATGGCGTGAAAAAACGTACAAGTGATAATATAGTTATGTATATGAAAATACTTAGGTACTCTAATCGAGCAACTTTTCATGCGATTCGCCTTTTTGTCGGTAACTGTAATCGTTTAACCGAAAATGTCATTGATGCGCGTGCACGAGAATACGAGTCAAATGATTTTGTGACTCCGAAATTTGCGAATTGACTTCGAAGCATTTTTTGTTTTCAAAAAGTCAACTTGATTAATGAGGCTAACTTCTGGATGAATTGTTGCATCAGAAAATAAAATTGTCAAATTTGGGAAGCTGTCAACCTACACTTAAAGTGTAATCAGTTTCAGACCGTTCGCTGTCACATCTGTCACATTGGTATCAGCTTTTTGAAAATTAACTAAATGACAGCTTTAAGTATTTTTTACAAGTGTACAGAATCATTTTGCATGGTTTTACATGGGAGCAACAACAAGACTTAGACTTGAGAGAGGGAACGAGTTAGTTCATTTAGTCGAAAGCAACCAATTACTGAACATCGTGTTTTCTGTAGGGAACATTTTCTAAATTGAGCAATTTGTAAAATAAAAAAAATGGTAGAGTTTAGTTGAAGAACCTTTAAAACGAGAATTTGAGCCATCGGTTGGTAAAGTGGAAGCAACACCCGGCAGAAATTTACGGTTTGAGCCGCTGTGACTGCGAATGGGCGTTCTCTAAATGTTTACATTAAAGCTGACCTTAAAGTAAATGCGACATATTAAACGGAAAATATTCTTGAGGCTGCTTTGAAGCTGTGTGCAGACAAACATTTCGGTGGCAGACCTTGAACTTTTCAATAAGACTCTGCACCGTCTCACAAAGCGCAAGTAGACCAAGAATTGTTGAAAAACAACGTTCTAAACTCAATTTTTATCTCATAATGGCTCTCGATTATTTTTTGAAGGCAAGGTCTGAACTAAAAAATTACTGATACCGGCATGATACGTTTGTTAACTTCCCATAGGAAGTTATTGTAATGGGTCCGATTTGTCAAATTGAAAATTTTGACATTTCTCCACGTTTCAAGGTCCCTAGAGTCGAAATAAACGATTTCTAGAATGATGTCTGTGCGTGCGTGTGTACGTACGTTCGTACGTCCGTACGTCCGTACGTTCGCGATATTTTTTTCGTCGTCAAAAGCTCAAGAACTAGAAGAGATATCGACTTCAAATAAATTTAGTTATACAGATAATAAGGCAGAAAGATGCAGAAAGGGCTCTCAAGAAAATTGCGTGGGTGGTTTCTTTAATATAACATTTTTAAAAAAAGGTGAACATTTTGGTTAACCCTAAATATCTTATGAACCAATGACGCTAGAGACTTGAATTAAATTTTATATTATATATTATAACGTGATACAAATAAAGTACATTTTTGGAAAAAAATCAAATTAACGTTTTTTTTTTGAAATAAAAAAAAAACTGAAAAAAATGTATGACCTCGAAAATTTTACGACTAAAATATGATTTCATCTCCAAAACAATTTTGTGCAACGAAGAATGATGTTTTTGTCATCTGATAAAATTTTGAGAAAAATCGAATTGACAGTTTTTTTTTATAAAAAATAAAAACCTAAAAAAAACATTACTCAAAGTTGGTAAAATTGAATTTCGACTCAAATATCTTTTCAAAAATTTTAAATTTATGGCTTCAAACTTATTTTATCTTATAAGAAATATTATTTTCAACATTCGGAAAAATTTTGAGAAAAATCGAAGTGACAGTTTTTTTACAAAAAATAAAAACCTAAAAAAAATTAATGAAACTTGGTAAAAATTGACTTTCGACACAAATATATTTTCAAAACTTTAAGATATTGGCTTTAAACTACTTTTATTTTTCAAAATTTATTGTTGTCAACATTCAGTAAAATTTTGAAAAAAATCTAATTGACAGTTTTTTTACAAAAAAAAAAAAAATAAAAACCTAAAAAAAACAACAACACTAAAACTTGGTAAGAATTTACTTTCGACTCATATAGCTTTTCAAAAATAAAAAATATTGGTTTCAAACTTATTTTATTTCACAGAAAATATTATTTTCGATATTCAATAAAACAAAATCTACAAGTTTGAAGTAGATTTTGGACAAACGTGTCACCGGCGCATATTTCTTTAAATTTTTTAAGAACGACGACATCGATTATAAGCTTAGCTTAAGACAACTTCTTTCTTGGCTTCAATACGAAAACATAGACACCAAAGTGTTTTAAGCAATACATCGCTGCATGCTATTTAGATCGCGCCTCATTGGAATCTCTTCAAGAGCTATAAACATCTTTTGTGGAGAAGATGTGAACTGACCACACGGATTGTGTGATTTTATTCTTTTTAAAAACTCTACAATCCTCTACGAGCGCTGAAACCAACATTTTTTATTATATATGTAAGTCAAATTTAGTCCCATTAATAAATCAGCCAAAATAATGTAGTAGTAAATAGAGTATTTTAGGTGGGCTACAAATATTTAACGACTTCAAATTTCATAGAAAATAAATTCAAAATTTTGATAATATTTTTTCGAACTTTAGGTTTAATTTTGAAGAAGTCGGTATTTGGGCAGCTGTAATTTTTGAAGCTGTCATCTTTGACATTTGACTAGTAAAAACTACGCCATTCCTAAGAATAGAACTTAAGCTTAAGTAACACGTTCAAATGGTTTACGTTCACTTCGAAAATGGTGAAAATTAAGTAACCACAGTTCTGAAAACCAAAAATTTTTTTTAATTTTCTCGATCGGCGATTATAAAACTGATGAACAAATTTGTACTGTTGGGATAAGTTATTGATGTGAGGAAAAGAAACTGGGAGCCTTGCAAAGACAAAATTTCAAGTTTGTAAATTCTTCGTCAATATTTGGAATTAGACATTTCCCAAAGGACATTTCACAGTATTTTGGATAAAGACTTAAGTCTTTTAAAGTCAAGTTTACGAAAGAACTCCAGCAGGTCAAACACCAACAACGTGAGTCGTTTCTTTGGTGATTGGGCTCTTGAAATGTTTAAAATTAACTTAAATTTCATCAGAAAATCATATTAAATGATGAGGCGTATCATTTTTCATAGCGGAGGCTATAATAAGAAACAACATTCTTGCATTTGGCTGTCAATCAATCGTAAAAGGTTATTAAACTTGGACACGAGATCTTGAGGTTAACACCTTTAGACTTTTTTACTTGCGACATATAGGAACTATATGGCAAGTTTTGCATTCGTGCAAAATTTCGAACTCGAGATTTTAATCAAACATGATATTACGATGGTAGAGAAGTCGAAAAAAGTGGGTCCCGCGATTCCGTCCGGTCAATTTTGTCTGTCTGTCCACGCTCCTACAGCCTAAACAATTGGGTCGATTGAGTTCAAACTTGGAAGTTAAGGTTTTGAGCAGATTCGCGTTAGGCGTTTTTTTCATTTTTTTTTTAAGATCAAAACTAACAGTGGCCCCCATACAATTTTTTTGGTCAAAAAACGAAAATTTTAATTTTCTCTAAAATTTTATTTTTTAACTTGGCTTCTTTTAATAAGAAAAACATATTTTTGTATTGCTCAGGAAAGGTACCGCTCTTTTGTTTTTTAATTTTCTCAGCAACTTTTGAACCGATTTCAATAATTTTTTTTCTAAACGAGCTCTTATATTGCCTTAACAATATTTGATTATCAAAAGTACAATTTTTTATTGTTTGGATTTTTAAAAAAATATTGAAATTTTTTTTTTCAAAATTCTATATCTCAAAAACGGGTGAACATTTTTTTACGAAATTGAAATATAGAGTGTATATTTACAATCACTAAACAACTGCATACCAAAAATATTTTTAGAACAAAATTGAAAAATTTTATATATAAAAAATTAATTTAAAAAAAAACCGCTCTAACGATTTTCAAAAAAAAAATTTGAAAAATCAAAGGTTTTTTGATTTATAAAATGGCATTTAAATTTTTGAAGACAAACTTATTTTTCAGCTAAAATGTTGAATCTTAAATTAGTTTTTTTTTTAATTATTTTAACTGTATTAAATGTAACCCCCTCCCAAAAAATTGAAAAATGGAGGTTTTTTCGACAAATCAAATAATGGCATATATATCTTTGAAGACAAACTTATTTTACAGGTATATTTTTAAATATTATATAGATACTTTTTTAAACAGACTCTTTGCATACAGGAGCAAGTTCGTGCGACCCAGTCGTGCACTTTATTTATTTTGCGCTTTGGGTGAAACATTTGGTTTATGCCAAAATGCTCCATAATCAATTGAAGGCCTTAAAGATGGAATTCGTGAAGTTATCGAAGACACACAGCCACGAATGCGCCAATTGGACATGGAAAATTTGATGAACAAGATATGATGACCGTAGTCGTGGCTGCCAATTGACTGTTTTCTTTCTAAGGAAATAAACATCAATTGTTTTTTCTTAAAAAATGCTTGTTTCTTAATTCAAAAAGAAACCTTTTTTAAAAAACCCTGTACAAGAAACTTTTATGCAAATACTGTTAAGCTTAGCATTTTATTAGCCAGCCATTTTCTAGCTACTTCCGAATTTGATCCTGTTTTCATTTTACACACTTTTTAAACTCTGATTCCCTCTTAAATAAAACGGTACATCTGAACGTTTCTTAAAAGTGAAAGTTTTTGGAGAATATCAACAAAAAAAACCTTAATCTGGAAATGGGACGTTATTTATTTGAAATGTCAAAAAATCAGAAGTAATACAAATTTAGAAAATAAGTAAATGTTGAAGTACATATTTTGTGATTTTAAATTTAATGAAATTTTAAAGATGTCAGAATTCGTCTTTTTTAACTTAGATTTTACTAAATCGCTTTAAATCGTGTGCCCGTGATCTGAAGATTTTATTATATTTTATTAATTTGTATTTATTGTCAAAAACTGCACTTCTCTTTAACTAATAGATGGGCTTTGCAGATTTTCAGGATTTAAGTACGCTTAGGTCATACATGTGGGACTTATAACACTGAAATCGTTGCTTTTTTTCTATGGTTTGCAAACAATCTGAATCTTGCATTAATTTTGGAACACCCTTTATTCAATTATTTCAATCTTTTCTTTTGTAAAAATCCACGACAAGGTAATAAACGTTTAATGAAATTAAATTTAAATTTTTCATAACCTCAACCGTTTTCAAGAACATTTTGTCTTCAACAATAAATCAAAGTAAAACTTTGAAATAAGTACATCTTTGTATCTATATGTATATTCATTCCGACTTGTAAAGAAAAACAATCCACAATGTCTGCATTTCAAAAAAATATTCATACATTTTATATTTTACCCATTCTTAAACCTTACGCCAATTTTGGCAAATCTCCATTATGTGCTTACAAAACTCAGCTGGGGTTGCGTATTTTTGGCAACATTTACAGAATATTTTTATATCGTTTATGTTTTAACATTGCTTGACAAAAAAAAAAAAAAAAACAGCTTTCATTCTTTTATTGCCAAAATCGAAGAAAGTGTTTTGTAAGTCTAACGACTGAATCAAAAAAAAAAATTTTGAATAAAAGTTATTTGTCTAGGATTGAAATTTTATGATAAACTTAATTTTGCATAAAGTCTGGCAGGAAAAGAAAGCAGCAGCCGTCCCAGGCAGGCAGGCAGGCAGGCAGGCAGGCTTGCAGGCGGGTTGGCTGACAGGCCTCTTGATGAATTGTGTATGCATACGTCATACACTAACTACAAAAAATACTAGCTAAGGGGGGTTAAGAAATGTTTAAGTTCAAACTCGCTTCGACGGAGGACGGACGGAAATATGAAAGAGGGTTGCTATACGCTTTCTACGAAAATATTTGAAATTAAAAATTCCTCCTTTTAGTGGATGTACGAGTCAGAGTTTTATAGTCAGAGAAAAACATGGGAATAAAAATAAGGGTGTTAGGGTTTTTGTGATGGGAAATGCAAACTATAAAGCATCAGCTTCAATTTCAAACAAAATCAAACTCTGCAGAAAGACCAACACAAAAAATAAAGATAAAACACAGAGTGAATGTATCTGCAAGATTGTAATCTGCATGAGAACTATCTATGTATCTATGAGCAAAAAAAAAAGAAAAACTTTAAAAAACAAAATGGAAACGATATCCCGTTCCATCGCACGGTGTGATATCTTTCGCCCCAACAAACAACCAACCATCGCATCGCAGCCCTTCATGGGCAAGGGTTGGGTACGATATAACAATGGTAATCTTTGTTTTCTGTTATTTTCATTTCACAAAGTAAGAACTGCACAGTCCTAACGGTGCATGGTGTGTACGACGACCCAGAACTAGGTGTACCTCTTACTACTGACAATAGTGATAGTAAGCAAGCCCCATCGCAACCCTCCTGATGCTGAGTGCTTGCTGATGCCAGTTGAAGTGCCCTACTACGCGCACGGGGGTTAATTTCATCATTCTGGAGCTGAAGTATGGTAGTTAGAATATGGTGCGATGGTTGTCTGTATAGGATGTTGGGGTGTTTTTTCTAGGAATTGAACGAGATGAATTGAAGAAGAGCGTTGTTGCTCTGCTATCTGTCATCTTTGGTTGGATGTAAATACAATCTTTAGAATCTTCATTCGATGATATCGAATGCAGAGGGGGGGTTCCCTCAATCAATTCGTATTCGATGTTTTTTTTTTTTTTTTGAATTTTTGTATTCTATATTTCTCGTTTTATTTTGCATATCGTTTGGAAACCTTTCCTAGCTAAAATTAGAATAAGGATTTATTTGTTGCATCTTATACAGGGCAGTATTCAATTTGGTGGAAAATGGTCTTTGAGTTGGAGACTTCTCGGACTCCTCGGACTTTAAGTATTATTATTAATTGTTCATTTATAAAAGTTGACAAGAAACTTTAGGGTGGGGCCTTCAAATGAAAGAATATTGAGTATCCAGAATAGAAATCAAAGAAATCAACAATTATTGTCCATTTTAGAGAAATATCATAGAACCTTAACGGTTACGGTTTTCACTTTTCACCGATGTAAGTCGTGGACGCGGTGGAAGGGAAGATTCAAAAAAAAAGGCTTCAGTCACCAAATTTAGACGTTTGGTTCGTGATGATAAATCTCAGAGCCTCTACTCGTTGCCAATCAAAGATTTCGAGAAGAAGTTCTGAAGATCATACCTGCCCAGAAACAAATTCTTGCTGGTCAACTTAAACGTTTCATGAACCTTTATCGCTATTGGTGACAACAACCGTCACATTAGTTTCGGTGTTAAATGCAGAAAGGAAGGAAACCACTGCTATTTATGGAGCCATCATCTTGGGTAAATTGTCTTATCCCAGTTCATCTTGGTTACTGGGGTAACAAGATCGGTAAGCCGCATACCGTTTCATGCAAGGTCATCGGAAAGTGTGGTTCAGTATCGATGGGTCTGAGTCCAGCTCCAAGTGGAATGGTATCATATCGACTCCAGTTATCAAAAACCTCTTGACCATGGCAAGTATTGAGGATTGTTACACCTCAGCTCGTGGGTAACTTTGCCAAGGCAACCTATGCTGCCATTGCACTTGACCCCAGGCTTGTGGAAGGACATGCCACTCGGTGTCAATCCATACCAAGAGTTCGATGATTTCTTAATAAACAAAATAGGTGTCAGATACGTTAATGTTAAAGTCAAATACAGAGGCAATTCACTTCCTGTAGACTCTTTTGATCCTGTTTGAAAATCTTCTTTTTTAAGAAAGTGTTCTTAAGGTTGAAAATAACGATTTAAAAAAAAAAAGTTTAATTGGCTCAAAACCAAAACATGTTGGCTACTTCAATCAAAGCGTAGCACTCTAATATTAAAAACGAAATAAGGTCCTTAAGTCCAAGTCACAGTCAAGCCACAGAGGAAATTGACACTTATTTTCCAATATAAAGACAAACGTTTTTTGAGTGTGCCTCATGACATGGGGCCTTAGACTGCTAAATTCGGGACATTTATTTTATGGATTGCTATAAATCGACTAAAAACAGCATAGCATTTTTCAACAGGCTCTTAATTTTCAATGTGCGATGTTTTCTATGTTTAACGTTTTTAACGCTTTGTCAACTTTGAATCGACTTGTGGAAACATCCCTTGAAAATAAAATACTTATAATATTGAATGTTTGTATGGATTAAAATAAAAAATCGCTATATAATCGCTATATATACAAACAAACAGAAAGCACTACCAACTTAAAACAGTCTTTTTAAAAAAACCTTTGTACAAAGTACAAACTTTCAAGTTGAATATAAAGTGGCTTGAAATTAGCCATGCAATATTTCGTATGTTAGTTATATCAGAGGCAAAAACACAGAAGATATAGAAATAGCAAACGACAATGTTTACTCATATTGAAACACAATTAACATTAATAACAAAAACATAGAATACATTTTTCATACAATGCACAAAACATGCCTTACTGAACTGAAAATATTTGATCGGCAAATTATTTTGCAATGAAAAGTAAGTTGCATCCCTTTTCGTTAAAAAAAACTTCGTCAACTCGGACTTCAGGGTAAGTTCATAGAAAAACATAGAAAACATTTAACTAAAATCTTACCTCTAAGCAAATACTTTTTTATGGCATATCTTCGTTAGCAAGTATTTGAATTATAAGAATTTCAACTCTTTACCTAGAAAATTATTTTCTTACAATCAGTCAAAAATAAAGTCTCACAAATAAACATAGAAACCAATTCACGACTTTATAAACTGTATTAAAGCATGTTTATGTAATATTATCAAGTTTTATTTTTGTTGGATACTATTAGAAGTAGTTTTACCTCGTTTATACTGATTAAAACAAAAACATAGAAAAACATCGCAAACTAACATTGAAATTATAACATTAAAAAAAACAGTTTCTATTTATTATTTAGTATAAAAAATTAAAATAATCACATTAAATTTAGAGTTAATAAGGTAACAAACTGCCACCCGTCCTAAACCGTCAAATACGTCAAAAGAAATGTCTAAAAAGAGCGAAATGTCAAAACTAAATTTTATGTAGTTTACAAACAGTAAAACACATTTCTTCGTTTTACTCTACAAAATGTGCTCAAAGGCACTTTTCATACAAAGTACACTACTGATGCGATGTTGTTTGTGTCTGACGATTTATTAAAACAACAAACAAATTGATTCGAAATTCTGATGGAGGAACATCAGCCTCATTCTCCAGAACTCCAGAAAACAAAATACAATACTCGCAATAGCGTAATGCTGTATCCATATGTATTTTGCCTTGTTCTTCTTCATATTCTCGCTTTGATGGCAAAATACCTTGGTTGCAATTCAATCATCATCGTGATGCTGAGCTGATTCCAAATGATATTGATGCTGATTCTGATGCTGATGCTGATGCTGCCCGGGGTTACGAGATGAAACGCATCATAGGAACAGAACCAGAACCAGAACCAGGACCAAGGACCAAAAGATATGAACAAGAAGGGAAGAAAACGTCGAATCATGGAATATTAGAAAAGTATATAGATATATAGGAGAGTACATTCGTATACAGACAACGAAGCATCAGTAACAGTTATTTGCCTGCAGTATAATTGGGGGTGATGGGGTAAATTGCAATATGGCAATAATGGTGATGGGTGGTTGTTTTGGAGTATTGTGAAACAACCAAACTTCAACGACTGACACGACCAACAACGACTTCGAACGTTGAACGTCGACGTCAATGACGATGACGATGACGGACGGACAGAGAACTGAACTTTGAAGTCATACATTCGGTACACAGATATATTCGAAATTTAAAGATGAAAAGACTCTGGAATGCGGTGATATTGAGATATCTGTTAAAATTGGATTTTGTACATCCTATCATATATAGGAAGGATATACACAAACCTATACAAAACCCAATACTATAAGTGCGATTGACGGATGAATGAAAAGGATATACTACATATCTATACGTAAACAGTACATATTAATATTAGAGGGTATAACAGAAGTGAAAATGATCCTAGAATTTAAGCTGCTAAAGGATTTATTAACCAGTTATTTGTAATTTTGCAAAAGCAAATCTACATACATACATACATATGCGAACTTATACTCGACTCGTATAGGTATAGCAATAAGCTATGAACGGATTTGTTTTGGCTTGACCCTGGAGGTTATTTGGAGAAACTATAAAAGCGAAAAACTTGTTTGTAGATTATTGCAGAAGTTGTTGCCTAATAGATAAAAGCTTGCTTGTTCGTTTCATATGAGGGAGTTGGGAAGGTCTTACAAGAGAAGGAGTAGAAAATTTTGGTGAAATTAATACGAGACTAAGGGGGGTTAGGAGACATGCGACAAAGTGATATGGAGAAAAAATCGGTTAAAAATAGAAGATTTTTCCATAACTTTTAATTAAACATATAAAACTTCAAGTTTCCTCTACTCGTTGACTTGATTTATTCAAATTTGTTATTGAAAAGGTGTGCAAAATGGACATTGATAGAGACTTAATAGTTAAAAGAAGTAAAAACATAACAAATTTCAAAAATTTCACTGTTTTTCGAAGGACGGAGTGAGTACAAATTTTTAATTGTCTAATGAATTATTTGATTTTTCTTATGATACTTAAATTATCAGCAGTATAAAGCGAGCCTGAGCTGAAACTGGGTGACTTGTGTCAGACAATTTACCATAGGCAAAATAGGTCAACGACACAAGACGAATTTTAAAGTTATCACTTTTTCGAATTAAAGAAAGCTCAATAGTAAAATACACTTTTAAAAAATCTGAGGACACCCTGATTGTTATTGCGCTAATGAATGGGGCAACCGAATGGACTTTATCAAAAATGGATGAAATATTGCTAAGGTGCCTTGAAGAAGGAAAATTTTTGGGACGATTTTTGGGCAAGTGATTAACTAAGCAGCGTTGAGAAGATTTTATGAAGAGGTTAAAAACAGTTTTAAGATAGGACATATCGCTAAGAAATGAAATATTTCATTTAAGTTACCAAAAACGGCAAATTGGGTTGATATCACTTCGATATGGTCTTAAAATTAATTTCAAAAATGTCCGCCCGATCTTTAAATATAAGGCTTATATCATGAGGCAGAGAGGTTTCTTCTAAAACAACATTTTTTACCTGGATACAAATTTGAAGTTTTATATATAGCCCTAGAAGTAGACTTCCTAGACTTATTAATATGCATCTGATACTTCTGTTCGTTTATTTTATTTATAATATAATAGAAAAATTATAACTTACTGAAAGGGACACCATGTTCCAAGGCCAGTTCTTGCCAATTTTTAAAAGAGAACGTAGAGAAACAAGCATTTTTTGTTTGTGTAAGTTATCAGTTCTTTTTATAACTTTATTTAAAAAGTCAGCAATAGCCTTTAAGTTCTGTATACAAAATTGGGGTCAACCGGACTCAACGTAGTTAGCACAGTTTTGAGTATTCAAGAGTAATTTGAATATTCTTTAGAAGAAATATTTTTTTTTTTAATATTCTCCATCCATTGATAGTCGTAGACTTTGTTAACATAGCAGAAACAAGTTTTAATTGTGGCGTTTAAACCTTTGTGTTTGGAAATTAAGTTCGCAAAAGACTTTGAATTTTGACCATATTGAATTAACTGCTGATCTTGCTACAGCCAGTTTTTTTTTAATATGTGCATTGATACTCAGTTTACTCGAAATAACCTAGGTATTCCAACTCGTTGACAACTTCGATACTGGTACCATTGAATGTCCATGTCCTCAAGTTTCTGGCAGACTGAGTTTGATTTCGGAATATCATTGTTTTAGATTTTAAAGAATTAATTTCCAGATCCCATAGATCACAAGTGTTGAAGTTGAAGTGTAACTGGGTTGTCAGCAAAAATGACATAGTAACATTTTTACAAATATTTCGCCAAAAGAAACTCCCCATGGTATATGATTCTCTATATATCGTTTATAAACAAAGCGAACATAAACGGACTAAGAGTGCAACCCTGAGGCACACCAGTTTCTGAGCGTAATGAATTTGACTCATTTTTTTCATCACATCGAAAGGTTGGGCTGAAAACCTGGTTGAAGACAAGTGTCTTGCACTGTGCCGAATTTGACAAACTGTGATATAAAATCTAAGTGTAAGGTTTCCTGAGAGTATTTAAAACAGAAATACATCTAGTTTTCTGGATGATTTGGATTTCCTATTGTAAAAATGGCAGTTATCTTTTCAGGCGAAAACTGTTTGGTAAGGTCTCTTGATTAAACATTTCATTGAATAAGTCAATTAAAATTCGGAAGTTGAATTCTTGTAAGACTTTATGAGGATACAGTGGGACCCTGCAGCTTTTTTATTATTTAATTTTTTTTTTAACGATGTAAGTAGCTCAGGCATTTCAAGGTTGGAGTCTAATTTTAGAATATTTACATTTGGGAGTGCAAAACTCATTTAATTTTGGATTGGATCTGCTATTTAAAGGTTTTTAAAGTAAAAGGGTGGTTAAATTTTAAGGACCGATGTTGAATGTGAACCATACCTAAACGTCAAGTTTTTATTTTGTATTTCATTTGACACTTCTCAATTATAGACTAACTCAATTTAAACCATGGAAAGATTCACAATGGAACAAAGCGTTACAATTATTCAGGCTTATTATGAAAATGGACGTTCAAATAAAAATGCATATCGTGCACTTTCTGATTTCTTCTGTCAACTTAAGCATCCAAATGTGAGTACAATCGGAAATATCGTGCAAAAAATTTGAGAAAACCGGGTCTGTAAAAGATGTTGAAAAACTAGTGCAGAAAATATTGCTGCTATTCGAGATATTGTGGCTGAAGAGCCATCCAACTCAACTCGTCGTAGTGCCCAACAATTGAACCTCTCAAGCTCATTGTGGATGAACATAATGCATTAAAGGCTTGCATTTACACGCTTACAAGTGTCAATTGACATCACAACTAAAGCCTTTTGACTATTTTAAGCATCACGTAATCAATGGTCAGAATGGTGGTAAGAAATGGCAACAGTAGATGATCAATTTTCGAAGAAAATCATCTTCAGTGATGAGGCATTTTTTCACCTCAGTGGATTCGTCAACAAGCAGAATTGCAGCATTTGGGCGAATTATAATGTAAGAGTGATTGTCGAACATCCAATGCACTGTTTGGTTCGGTTTATAGGTTGGCGCCATGATCGGGCCGTATTTTTTTTTTTTTAAATGAGGCCGGTCAGCCAAAATTACTATCGCTATCGTAAGATGATAACAAACTTTTTTTTGGAAGTTATGGAAGTGGACGATATGTGAATTTCTAAAGAACGGTACCAATTGCCACAAAGCTAACAAAATAATGACTCTTTTGCGCGACAAATTCAATGGCGGTGTTATCTCACGTTCTGGTGATTTCAATTTTGAATCCTAAGATCTTGTGATTTGCCACCTCTGGACTTCTCTCTTTGAGGTTATTTTTAAAAAAAAAGGTGTACGTCGACAAGCCAGCAATAATTCAAGAGCTAAGAGATGAGATTATTCAGCACATTAGCAACATTTAAACTCAATTATGCCTCAGCGCCATAGAAAATTTGGACCATCAGATGGAGGTGTACCTCCGAGGCCTTTAAGGCCATTTGGCCGATATTTTGTTTCATACATAATTGAACCATACCAATATTATCATAATAAAAAAAAACTGACAATCATTTTCAAAAAAATGTATGTTTTATTCAAAATCAACACCGGCCCTTAAAATTTAACCACCCTTTAGTTTAGGCTGTAAAAACGACGACAGACCATTGTTATGTCATGTTTGAATAAAACATCAAGTTAAAATTATTCATGAATGCAATATTTGTGATATAGTTTCAATATTTCGCAAGTAAAAAATTAAATTCAAATTTGACCATAATTTAATTTTGATGCATAGAAACTCATTAAGGACACAAAAAAACACTTTTATGATTTTCATATCTAAAAACATCTCAATAGCCTGACGTGATAGAAAAATTCTCATGTCGAATTCGAAAATTCAGGACAACACAAACTCTGTTTCACTTAACTAACTTTTTATGAAAGGACCCATATATAGACGCCTGTTTTTGTATATCCACTCTATACTTGGCTTTCATCCAATAACATACTTTTTGCATTAAGCTATGCCCATTCTGTCCTCGGTTACCCATTAATTACGCGATTAAACTGTCCAAAAGACAATACAACGAAAAAAAAAATTAAATCCACCCATTTAATTAAATGCAAAATAAAACAAGCTGCGTGTTTTCACTTTGGCTTCGTATACCTACCTATAAAAGTCCTCTAAAACCTATTATTTATTTACCTACCATCAACAGAACATAAAAAGCCTTTAAAAATAAAAAGTGGAAAAAAAACATTTGCCCATTGCACACAATCGACAAGTTCCTTAATTGTTGTTGTTGACGCATCATTTAACCCTCAAACAAAAATCCCCTTCCCAAAAATAAAAAAAAACTTTACCCAAAAATTACACTTTTCATCAAGTGAACTCCTTTATGTCAATGATGAATGATTCCAAAAAGTAGGTAGGTATACCTCGAGGTTTTCAACATTTACAAAATAGTTAGATTGAAACAGCAATAAAAACAACAACAATTAAAAAACAAAAAAAAAAAATCCTGGTAGAATCGATCATCGAAAATCCAAATACTTTTACCGCACTAATTGTGGGGACGCGGACGCGACGCGACGACGCGCGCTTATACAAAAGGCGAACTGCCACTACAATTAAACAATGAAGATTGATTCAGCTTGATTTACATTGATTGAACTCAATTAAAGCAAATGGAATCGTATTGCGTGACAAATTATTCTATATATCTACGAATTGAGTTCGAGTATAGCGACTCTGATGATGATGGTCAATTTTGATAGATGATGGTAGAAGCAGCTGAATTAGAAGCGGAGGCAACTAAATCCAACTAACTAAACATCAGCCATGTTTCTAGCCACCAAATTATAAACATAATTTCGGAGAACGTCAAAAAACGCCAACGCTAGCGTCAACAACAACAAGCCCTGCTCTATACGATTACACAAGCCCCTCTCCCTCTCTGTATGAAGTGTGTGATTGATCTGTGAGATATCTCGCCACCAACCCCTAATCGAAAACAACAACTGGAACAGAGCATTCCGCTGGAATTGAATTTGTAATGTTTTTGACAGCTGAGAAATTAGTATTAACCAAGTGCAGAAAGAGAGAAGGGATGGGGTGCATGGTTCGGGGTGTGGGGTGGCCCAGCAGCGCCAGGGTTTCTGGGAAGGAGGTTTAATAATTCTCGTTAGTTTTTGGAGTTGGCGTTATCTGAAATTGATAAAGAAATTTGTATTCGTTTCGGTGGAGGAGGGTTGACCGACAAAATTTACCCACTGTCAACCACTCGCATCCCCTTTAGTTACCATCCCCATTGAAATATTTGAATATTTGATTCGTTGCCGTTAATATTTATGAGTTTTGTAATTATTTTGAAAGGTGCAGAGTAATATTTCAGAAACTAAACATAAATAACACAAAACCGAGAGAGTGATGTCACCATCATCATCATCATCATCCTCGTAATCAATGCGAGAGAGCAAGAGTTTGAGTTGAATCCTTTTTACAAATTACACAATATTGAAAGTGCGACTTTTTGTCAGTAAAAGGGGGGTCTCTGCGGCGTGGCGCGGAGAGGTTGCGGTGATGGCAGCAAAGTGGTGCCTACATATACATATGAGTGGAATATACTGTACATGGTTATTATAGCATGCGGAATACTAAATAGTTAATAAATTACTCCGCAGAATGTTTTGCCGCATTTGATGTGTGCACAGCACAAGAGAAGTGAAATTAATGAGTTGGATATACGGCAACCAACGAGAACGAATGGCTTGAATTATATAGGGGTTGATGTTTTCTGACATACTCGCTCGTATACCCAATCGCACACTACTCGCTCGTGTATGGCACCAAATTAAAAAAAAGGGGTGACAAAGAACGTGATGAGGGTAGGCTAGGCAGCGCCGCCGTATAATGTTCTATGTTTCAAAAAAATTTGTTTTTTCATTTTTTAAACTGTAGTTGAAATTTATAATGTTTTGTATCTACAGATAAAATGAGATTAAACATTTTTACCTGCATTATAATATACGAGTATGTATTTATTTTGAGAGGGGATGATGCTTTAGAGTAAAATTAATAGTTATATTTTTAGGGGGGGTTCGGGTTAGAATGTTAGATTTAGGAATATAATTGGAATATTAGTTTTTTTTTTTTTTTAGACTTATTTTTGTGTTTGTATTTGATTGATACAAATTGTTTTGAATTTGTGAGGATTGTGTGTACTAATTTTTCGGTGACATTGATTAATGATGTTCTATTATATGAAGTTTTAAATGGTTTTATTATTTAAGAGAGGGTGGGGTACTATTTTTTTGGGGAAAATTAGAAGGAAATAAAACGTAGGGGTGATTTTGGGAAAGAACTGTTCTAGAAAAAAACAAAGGTACGTATATACCTATGCCAAAAGAAAGCTATGTGTTATTTTCCTACAAACTTTGCTGTTTGTAAATATGTATGAATATTTACTTTGTTCTGTTGTCTTAATGTTTTAAGAGAGAACACCTTATCCAAATGTGCCAAGACGAACTTTTTTATTTGACCAATGAAGAATATATATACAAATGAATACGTACCAGTATATCACTTCTTCCTTTACTTTTTTTTTCTAAAAAAGTATTGAAACGCACTTTGATGACACAATTACTGACAAATAGAAGCGATAAAAAGATTACTTCAGCGAATTACTAAGAGTTACCAGAAAATACCTCAGCACTATTAACGAACAATTGAACCATGCTTTATCTACGACTTGAACCTGGACAAAAAACTGCGGCTTTTAATTAATATTATGTAATTAATTAAAAGCTATTAATTCCCTTAAAACAGACCTACTACTCTTTACGAATGGGAAGAAAATCCCAGATTATAAAGGGTGATTTTCTAGCTATTATCTTTTTGGCAACACTGGTTTAAACAGCTGACGCTCGTTTCCTGTTTTGTTTCACTGTCAAACATCTTTAGTTTGGTCTATAATTTATTAACCATGAATCGTCTAACAAATGAGCAATGCTAGCTAATTATTGAATTTTATTAGCAAAATGCGTGCTCTATTAAGAAAGTTCATAGCGCGCTTCTTCCATTTTATGGTCAGTTACGTAAATATGGTCAGGGTACGTAAATAAGCAGAATTGTCGATTTTGGAGTGAATATCCGCCAGAAGCATTGCAAGAGCTACCAATGCATCCACAAAAAGTCACAGTTTTGTGCGGTTTTATTTCACATTCGGGACCGGTCAATTGGCTGCCTAGATTGTGCAATTTAACGCCTTTAGACTATTTTTTGTGGGGATATGTTAAAGCTCATGTCTATACAGACAAGCCCACTTCAATTGACGCATTGGAAGACAACATTGAAGAATTTATTCGTGAGATACCGGCCGTATGACAAAATTAGACTAAGCGGATGGACCATTTGAGGCGCAGTCAAGGTCAACATGTGCATGAAATAGTCTTCAAACATCAAATTATATGGACGGTACTATCGATTCAAATAAAGATTTCATGCATTTTTCTGAATTGTATGTTTTTTTTTTTTTTTTTGAAAAACTTTCTTATAGCTTTTAAAAAATCACCCATTAGAACCCCTGGTACAGAGGAACTAAACTGAAGTTATCAGATCTAGGTAAATACCTATGAGTTATCTTATAGATACAAATCTAAACTGGGGCACAAATACACTAGAGAGATTCAAAAAAGCTCCGATCGAATTCTACTCATATAATAGGATCGATCTTCAATAGAAACTGGGGACCGAATCTTGGAATCATCATCTCAGTGCTCACTTATGGTAGCATGGTATAGTGGAATGCGTAAGTGAAAGCCAAAAACCTACGAACCCTTGAAAGGGAACAGAAAATGGCATGTACAGGTATTACAGGAGGAATGAGGACCACTAGTGCTGCAGAAATGGAGGTAGATCTCAATTTTGTACCTACATATGTACCTACATGTAAAGGAAACTGCTGCAAACAGCGTCTTTAGGCTGTCTAGTCGGACACGAGCGGATTCTACAGGAATACATAGGGAACAATGTAAGCACAAACATCACTTTAACAGAACCTTTAACACCATTTTTCCTGACACATGACTGAGTCGTCAATATCCATATACAGTATACACGGCTCAAAAACGGATACCGGAGTAGGTGCAGGTTTATTTTTTTAAACATTCAATGATGCCACATCTTTCAGACTTCCCGATCTAAGAATCGTATTTTAAGCCAAAGTATTGGCAGTAACATACGCTGCAAAACAGGTCTCAATGATGGCGCTATCACAAGCTGATATCACTATGTTCAATGACATCCAAGCATTATAAAAATCGATTTGTACCACAACAATCAAATCGAAGTTTGTAAATTACTGCTGCCAAGAACTTACATTTCTTAGCTCACATCATAACATTGGCTGGGTACCAGGTCACATTGGTACACCGAGAATCAAAAAGTTGATGAGCTGCCTGCTATTAGTACAAAACTGAACCAATCCAGTAAAGACTCAACCATATAGACACTTCATCCTTTGAATTAAAACACATCATTGATAACAAGATACTCCAAGAAACCATTAAAGATGGAAATGCCTTGAAATCTGTTTCACGGCCAGGAAATTATGGCCTAATTTCGACAAATCAGAATCCCGCTCGATTATGCATTATGATCATAATAACATAGAATTAACCATAACAAGGGCAGAGGATGCAATAATGAGGATAAACAAGAAGACACATCACAACAAGTTCACTTCTTATGTCACTGCCACAAACCTTGAAGAACTTGAAGAAATTTCAAGAAGCAGCCTATTAGATTTTTAAACAAGGCCTCTAAATGGCTAGAACAGTACAACCCATTATATCATACTACTATTAAGCATAAAAAAAGGTACATTAGGGTTTCGGTCAGAGATTCATTAAACCTCTGAAAGTTGATGTCATTGATTAAGTATTGGAGGCTAGCTTTCGATTTATCAATTATTAAATACATTATCATAATGGTATTAAATTGCATGTACGTTATTGGTTGAACTTTGGTTGAAAATGTTATAACCATACACCAGGGGATCATATATCTTTGTTGAGGACATATAAGAAAATCTCCGCTATGTTAGAAGAACGTCTGCCCACATACATTAAACTATCATTGGCATCATTATACAAAAATCAACAACTATGATAAGATCTTAGCAGAATTCAGAATGTTTAACCTATTTAAAAAATTTAAGGATGGCTTCGATACCTTCTATAGAACTTCCGTAGTCATGACCAAGAACTTAATTTGTGAATTTGGCACACAAATGATAGTGTTCATTTTCACTCGCCGGTATAGCACTCAAGCACTGGACATTGACCTCTTCAGAAAGGCTGATAAATTAGTTTCTACTTTTCAAAAAAAAAAAAACAGAATAGTGCCGACCAATTCTTAGTCCAGTCAATGAACGAAAAAAATTGCCTTTACCTAAAAAAAAATCCAACAGTTTTGAAACTTGGCACACTTACTAAGGGATGTCTGGTGATGACCCAAAAAAAATTCCCCAAGAATCCGAAGTGAGCTCTAGCAGCAGTTAAGAGAAACATGGAGTAGGTTTCAGTTTTTCACGTTTATCTCAAAAACTATTTGTCGTATCAAAAAATTTTGTTCCAAAAAATTAAAGCTCATTAAATTTTATAAAAAAAAGCTTTCATGAATATTTTCGTATCTCTTATAGTGTATAAAATAACTCTAGCGGCAGTGAAGAGAAACATACGGTTTTTTTGGGTTTTCCGGTTTATCTTGAATACTATTTGTCGTATCAAAAAATAATCTTCTACAAAATTAAAGCTTATTAAATTTCCTAAAGAAATATGATATTAATTTGTTTGTACTTTTTTTAGTTTGTAAAATAACTGTATCGGCATTTAACGATTGGGTGGATTTCACCTGTTAATGTCCTATATTGGTTCAATAGGTTTTCTGATGAGTGGAAGTGGCCTGCAAGAGTTAATCAGCACTATATGGGGCGTTTCTGTTGAAAAGAAGCTGCAAAAAAAAGCTTTCACTAGAGTAGTTCGTGCTTTAATACTAATACAGACATCTTTAGCTAATATAATAATGGAACAAGTCGACATAAGCCAACAATGTCACGAAAAATTTTATTAACTGGGCTATCTAAGGTTAGATATTAATTGAGGAAATATTGCCAAAATATTAATTGACGAACCACTCATTGAAGCAGAAAATGAATTTTGAATAGGAAATTTTTGTTTCAAATATTTTTAAGCTATCAGAGCGACAGACAAAAAGGTAAACGAAGAAGTACACTGATAGCGGTTCAAACTCAACAGAGTCTTCCTTAATCAGAAGTGTTTTTATATCCAAAAAACTCACACAGGCTTCTAAAGTGGTAAAGTATAGGAAAATTGTTCAAACAATAATGTCACATCAATCCGAGGCATTGAAAAACACCTCTTAGATCTGATTGAGAGAATATTCTTACTGAAAATCGTTTGTTTCGGTTCTGAGTAAGCTCAATCGCAAGAAGCTGTAGACAATTTTCTTTGTAGCATAAGTGTATCTTTGGTGGACAGGTTGTACCTTTCCTGAGCGAAGAGCAACCGGGCTAATAAGTCCTTTGTAACACATTTAACTTTAATGGTTTACAGACCGACGACGCGTTTTATCATCACTGATTATGTGATTGTGCGATGATCGCTGGAAGAACATATAAATGAAATAAAAGACTTAGTACCAGCAATAAAGGATTCGGTTGAAATACTCAATCAATATTAATGTAAGATGTTTCCTTAGAGTGTGAAAAAGGCTCATAATTTATCTTTGTCTTATTTGGTCGCAGTGGATATAACAAAGAAACAGTCGAATTTCATTTTCTTTTACCAACTTTAGTATATAGGTACTATAAATATTATTATATTAAATAGTATGTACAAGAATAACTGTTGGATGATTTATCAATTCTTTGCAAAAGGAAGTACCAGTCACAAAACTTTAGGTGGCACATACAGGGATTGAAACCAAGACTTCTAGCAAGACATTCCAACGTACTTATCATCGGCCACGGGTACTACCTTTATGGATACAAAACTTAATCAAAATATTTAGTTGAAAAATCGTTTTCTGTAGGATGACAATTCTAGAAATTTGTGATCAAAACAATGGAATTATCCATTTAACAATTGGAGTTCATTTGTAGTCTAAGGACCAACAAACAAGCGAACGGCGCGGCGGCGACGTGAAAAACTCACTTTATAGTTAAAACTTAAATGTTTCCAACGGATAACATAAGGCTCTCAAGAATGTTGAATTTTTTGCCTAAACTACTAAAAAAAACGAATGGATCATAATTCCAACCGGCTTGGCAGCACCATTATCATTAAGCCCAATAAAATAAATCAGAATTCTATAGAAAAATCAAAATTCCGCCACTTAATACTATTAACATTTCCCCGAACCGAAATTCTACAAATAAAACCAATCAAATTCACATAAAATCCAATTGCAACTGTCCACTGTCCAATACTCTATCTGTCAAACTTAATTTAAATATACACCCGTCCTCAGTAAGCCCGTGATACATCATCGCAGTAGTGTCAGTATAGTTACATTGAATTGCACTATACCCGGGTACCGTACCGGACAGATCAACCTTTATACCACTAATTTATATCACATTCATATAAAAACGGAAAACAGTGGCGTAAAAATCAACATTTCACTGTAAGCCTATATACCTACAACTTATATTCACACCCAATTAAGAGGAAACGTTGAGATGGACGTTGAATCAACAAAAAACATAATTCAAATAAAATTATAAATTTACTGATGGCGCAATGGCTAGAGATACAAGATACAAATAGTGACAGTGGCAGTGACAATGAGAGAGGGAGAGATATAGAGTCATGTAATCGGAAAAGTTAAACATACCATACTTTTATAGGACCGTAATTTAATGTTTAATAACAAAAAAACAACAAAATTACCCAACAAAACTAAACTGATGATGAAGCAGGCTATAGGACGGATTCAGAGTCAGAGTCAGTGTCAGACAGAGATTCCATCTCTTGAAATTGTGTGTAAAATTTACACTCAATCAACTCCAATAGAATTCGAGTGTAATTCAGTTTAATTTGATTCTTCTCCTTCATTTCATTTCATTTTCTCCCTTTAAACCTACCTACCCTACCCTAACCCCTTCAACCCCCCCCCTTCTTCATAAAAACCTCCTCCTTTTTTGTCATCTGATGGTTTATTGTGTGTTTATTATTTGTTTGAGCCATTGTTGAAAACACAATCCGTATCTATATTCCCCTTGACCACGACTGTACAAATGAATGAATGGACAACGTGTACGACAACGACGACGATGACGACGGACAGAATGGACCCAAGCACTTAACAATAATTCTCTATCTGCCAAATGCAACGCCTGATATTCCAATCCAATCCAATCTGGCGTTGAATGAACTCCAATGCGGACCCGGACAATCGCTCTTAACATCCATCCTCCTCTATAGAGTGTATACTCTATTGTATATAGTGTACAATTGTTCTATCTACGTATCTAGTATCTTTAGTTATTTTCCTATTTTAATATAAATATAGTTTCTCGTTACTGTCCCGACACTGGACATTAATAATAAATCGTTGAAATCAAAAGCAAATCTATATAATCAAAAAAATAATCTGAATAATATGGAAATTAATATAAAATATAAAAGAATACACTGCTGTGCAAAAAGATATGAAGGGGAGCAAATCATCTCTTAAGTGCTTGGTGGGAATAAATTAATATAGAGATGTCAGGTTAGAAAAGAATTAGAACAAAATTTGAAAAAAAGGTTGAATTTTAACACGAAAACTGATTTTATAGTTTTTGGAGGGTTCAAAGCCACCAGAAACACTATTTTTACGTATCTTCTTAATAACAACTGTCTTTTCTTTTCACTCACAAAATACAATAAGCTATAAAATTATAATACTCGAAAAGACATAATAGTAACCTGACATCGTCAGTAACAACAAATTCTAAAAGTCGCAACGAACTTGTACCAATTTTATTGCACCGACAATCGATTCAAAAAGCACTAATGGCTGAATCACAAACACGCTTCAGCTTCGGCTTCGTCTGCGTTACGGTGGGCCTGCTTCGAGGTTGCTTTGAATGACATTTCTATTATTTCATCCCTTCAAAGAGCAAATATTTTGTTTGTTGACATTTTTTTTACAGCTGTTGAGCTGTCAGACAAAGCAAATGTTCAGATAATTGAACTAGAGCTTCCGTTTGGAGTCACAATACATTACATTACGTTTTTTTCCTTACGATTGTCAAACGAAACGTGAGGTCGAAGCTCCATTCTGATAGCATGCATTGAATTCCTATCGCTGAACTCGTAAACGTCAGGCGAAGCCGAAGCTGAAGCGTGTTTGTGATTCAGCCATAATATAGTTTTCTTCAGATTTCAGAAGTAGAAACCGATGTTATAAAAGCTGTTTTAACATATATTTTCAACTCGGTTATTTTGACATCATGTCGGGTACCAGACTTTCAGCACCTGAATATGGACCTATTTCAATTTTGACATGTTTTTCACAAGGTAAGGAAAAACTTCTTAACTTTCAACTTTTCGGTTTCTTGACAAGAAATAATCTTAATGACGTAACAAGCGATCTGGTTATAGACCTACTGAGCATAGTTCTGCATTGATAAAAGTATCAGATAATATTCGAACTTCTATTAGCAATGATTTTGTAACTTTTGTAACCTTTAGGACTTCTCTAAACCTCTTGATACAGTTGATAATATGCTCCTGGTATTCTAGATCACAGCTCAAAAGTACACATATTGAGTGGAGTTCCTCAAGGATCTATATTGGGACCACTGCTTTTTACAATACTTATAAACGATCCACCTCAGTGTTAAAAAAAAATAAATAAATAAGGTGGCGCAATAGTCCCTTGAGATCTAGGGCCTAGACTTACAACTCTCAACCATTTCTGTGTGCGAGTAATGTTTTCAGGGATGGAGGGGACCCACAGTTTAAAGCCGAATCCGAACTTCTAATTTGAGAAAACACTTTTCATGACAAGAATTACTTTTGGAGGAACTGTCAATTTCTCGCAAGAGGCAGAACATGTGAAAAAAAACTTTGGATGGCACAGGTAGGGATCGAACTCACGACCTCCGGCATGACAGTCCAACCTACTTTTTTGTTTAACCATCATGCCACGGGAACTACATCTCAAAGTATTAGAGAAGCTAATTTGCACATGAACGCTGATGATGTGCAGTTTTTAAAATCGAATATGTCAATAAAACAAAGAACTTAGGCATCAGGTTTAACATGACGCTTAGATGGGATGATACTTTGATGAGTGTAGTAGGGAAAGATTAAGTTAACCTTAAAAGGCTCTCTTTGGCAAAGCATTATACGCCATTTCTTACTTAATTAAGGCCAGTTATAGCTCTAATAGTTACAATTACTACGTTTAGTGGCCAAATAAATTATTTAAGTTCTGTAAATGCAAAAAGAAAACTTAAAGTTGCATTTAACAACATTTGCCGTTACTGGCTGACAGATTGTGGTAATACATTCCACATTCACGTTGTACTGCTAAAGAACGAATCTCTTTACTTGACAGTTCGAACAAAGTTGTGCTCGAGGGTATAAAGATGAGCATTCTTAGAAACGCTCTTAGAAGCGCTAGAAGGGGAGAAATGTAGCTGGCTATTTCTCTAGAGCTCAAACGGTTAAAATAACGTTAAAAAAGGGTGAGACAAGAAACTTTACAACGATTTTCAATGATAATATTATCCCCAAAAAAATGTAAATGCTCTACATTCAATATTGTCCAAGAGGATTAAGTAAGTTTTTATACCTATATATAAGGAGTTATACTCCTTTGGACGTCTATAAGTCATGTAAATATAAAAGCTGAGGAGGGGGGAGGTGGTTTGTGTGTTGAATCCCAAAAATCTTGCGGCATTTTTGGCGTATGTGATCTTTCCACAAGAGGTGGTGGGTTATGGTCATTGATGAAAATCCCACTATTGAATAATGCCAGGGGGGGTTTATCTCGCTTTAATGATACAAGATATCATTGAGTTTTCTAAAGCATTAAGAATGATGTGAGTTTGAAAATGAATATGAAAATCTAAACAATATATTGAATTAAAAGTTGCAGACAAGAGATCATTAATAATAAAATGCACGACTGGGTCGCACGAACTTGCTCCTGTATTCAAAGAGTCTGTTTAAAAAAGTATCTACATATGTATATAAGATTTAAAAATATACCTGTAAAATAAGTTTGTCTTCAAAGATATAAATGCCATTTGATTTGTCGAAAAAAACCTCCATTTTTCAATTTTTTTGGGAGGGGGTTACATTCAACACAGTTAAAATAATTAAAAAAAAACTAATTTAAGATTCAAAATTTTACCTGAAAAATAAGTTTGTCTTCAAAAATTTAAATGCCATTTTATAAATAAAAAAGCCCTTGATTTTTCAAAAAAAAATTTCGAAAATCGTTAGAGCGGTTTTTTTTTTAATTAATTTTTTATATATAAAATTTTTCAATTTTTTTCTAAAAATATTTTTGATATGCAGTTGTTTAGTGATTGTAAATATACGCTCTACATTTGAATTTCGTAAAAAAATACTAACCCGTTTTTGAGATATAGAATTTTGAAAAAAAAAAATTCAATATTTTTTTAAAAATCCAAACAAAAAAAAATTGCACTTTTGATAATCAAATATTCTTAAAGCAATATAAGAGCTTATTCACAAAAAAAATTATTGAAATCAGTACATAAGTTGCTGAGAAAATTAAAAAACAAAATAACGGTTCTATGAGCGGTACCTTTCCTGAGCAATACAAAAATATGTTTTTCTTATTAAAAGAAGCCAAGTTAAAAAATAAAATTTTAGAGAAAATTTAAAAAAAATCTATCGGTTTGTTTTTGAGAAAATTCGAATTATCGTTTTTTGACCAAAAAAATTGTATGGGGGCCACTGTTAGTTTTGATCTTAAAAAAAAATGAAAAAAACGCCTAACGCGAATCTGCTCAAAACCTTAACTTCCAAGTTTGAACTCAATCGACCCAATGGTTTAGGCTGTAGGAGCGTGGACAGACAGACAAAATTTTGCACGAATGCAAAACTTGCCATATAGTTCCTATATGTCGCAAGTAAAAATGAGAAAGAGTGTTGGAGATAAAACAGAGCCTTGGGGCACACCAGCATTTATTTTGTGGTTTTCAGACTTTTGTTAAATTGAATTTTAAATTTTAGCCGGAAAAGGATAAAATCGACCAATCCTTTTGAAGGACACCTTTATATAAATTTATAAATTATCTACATGTAAAATAATTACACAGTTCTGTTGATTTATCATCAAGAAGAAGGCTGCAATTCTTTTCATTCAATTTTTCTTTCTAAAAATGGAGGTGAAGAATGTTGATGTTGAGGTTGATGGTGTTTTTCATTGTTAATTTGTTTGAATGTATCTTTTATATTATTTTGTATTTATTGTTAGTTGGGAAAATTTTTCTGATTTTCCAGAAGGTATACTCTTTTGTTCTAGGTATGTACAAACATTTATATAGGTACTGGAATATGGTATTTGAATAGTGTGTGGGCGTTTTTATTGATATAGCGCATTCAAAAACTATAAACTCACCGACACTGACCCAATGCTAAACATACTCTACAAACATACCTATTTATATAGATATTCATAATTTAGTTAGTTTGTCATTGTTTGACTAACTATATATATGACGAACAAACGACCGATACGACGACGACGACGATGATATCTGAGCCAAAGTGTGTAAATAAATAATCATAATTAAACAGTGACGCAGCCGGTTGATGCGGCCGGCAGTGACGGCGGCGGTGGCAGGCGGTGTCAACAAAATTGTCGTGCCTAGTCATCAACACGGCTGGTGGATGGCGGTTTCGGAGCGGTGTTCTAACTTTATGTGTTTTAGATAGGGTGTTTCAAAAGGGCGGCTATATAACTTTTTAACAATGTTTTACTGAACTCTTTTTTACGCGAGAGGTTCATAAAGCAAGTCGCCATTGAAACATTATTTCTGTTAAAATATTACAATCTATACTGCATGTTGCTGTTGCTATAGAATTAATAGAAAGGGTAAGCTATCTTAATACCGCTATTTATTTACATTACTATGGACTTCGTATTGAGAGAAAGCGTAAGATTTTTTTTTTAAAAGAGAATATAATAGAAAACCAGGGCCTAGTGACTTACAACTTTCAACCATTTCTGATCGCAAACTATTTCAGGGATGGAGAGGACCTACAGTTTTTACGTCGAATGGGTTACTTGAGAAAGCTCTTTTCACGACAAGAAGTAACCTTGAATGATTTGTCAATTCTTCGCAAGAGGCAGGGATTAAACTCAAGACCTCTGGCGTGACAGTCCAACACACTTATCATCACGCTAAGGGTACCGAACTAAAATTGATAATTGCTTCACTCTAAATTGGTTGAATGAAAATTTGAAATGTTTTATCCTCTGAAAGAAAATACCCAATGGTTTTAAATATGTCTGAACAGTGTTATATGTAGGGGTAAGGTTTTCTTGATTCGTATAGTGCAGCTTGAAAATCAATCTCCGAACTTAATTGTATGTCCGAAATAGAGCTAAGATTTAAACTGATGGAAAATCTTATTAATTATTAAAGATTAATAATAAATTGGGTGGCGCAACAGTCCGTTGAGAACTAGGGACTAGTGACTTACAACTCTCAACCATTCCTGTGTGCGAGTACTGTGGTCAGGAATGTAGGGGCCTACAGTTTTAAACTGAATCCAAACGGCTTATTTGAAAAAGCACTTTTCATGACAAGAATTACTCTTGGAGAATTTGTCAATTCCTCGCATGAGGAAGTACCCGTGAAAAAAACTTTAGATGGCTTAGGCAGGGATCGAACTCAAGACCTCTCGCATGAAAGTCCAACGCACTAAATAATTTTAGAGCATCAGAACTGTTCTTCGCATCAAACAATGACCATTTTCAATAGTACACATTTATTTGACCCTTACGTCTAAACTCTATAAAACAAGATTTTATATCTAAACAGTCTCTTCCACTGAAGTAAAGTAACAAGACTCTTCTTTTTAATATATGATCAATGCCTCATCCAGAATTTCTAAACTCATATATTTATCGATGTTTCTTTCTATCTATTCCAGTTTCTGACGCTCTTGTTATATTTAGTATCACACCAAAGTAAGCAATTACCATACTTTAAGATTCAACAAATATTTAACTCTCAAAATAAGAATACTGCTATTGTTCTGAAGAGGTGTTCTTCAACGCTGGCAAAACCACTGCGTAAGCTTTTCCATCTGTCCTATTCTACAGGTCTCTTTCCGAGTGGATGGAAAACCGCATTTGTCCAGCCTGTCTCTAAAAAAGGCGAATCCTCCTCACCATCTACTTATGGTCCAATTGCACTTACGTCCATTCTTTCCAAAGTCATGGAAACGCTGATCAATTTTCAGCTTAAGAAATATCTTGAAGAACGGAAGCTTCTTAACGACCGGCAGTATGGCTTTCGTAGCAATAGGTCCACTGGTGATCTTATGGTTTATCTTACCGAACAGTGGAACAAATTTTAACATCGTTTTGGAGAAAGTAAGATCATTGCACTTGATATTTCAAAAGCATATGATAGAGTTTGGCATCAAGCTCTCTTATCGAAAATGCGTGCATTTGGTATTGATGAATCCCTTCTTCGTTGGGTTAGAAATTACCTTTCGGACCGTTCAATTCAAGTAGTATTGGACGGGTTCAAATCTGATATCCACAAAATAAACGCTGGTGTGCCCCAGGGCTCCGTTTTGTCTTCGACACTTTTCCTTATTTTTATAAATGATCTGTTGTCTGAAACTTCTAACCCACTTAATTGTTTCGCTGATGACAGTACCCTCAGCTTCTCATATTCGTTTTTAGATTCTCATCCTTGTTCTTCGGATGTGAACTACCAACGGCAGCGTATGATAAGCTCATTAAATTCTGATCTTGACAGCATTGTCCAATGGGGAGTCAAAAACCGTGTAGAATTTAATGCTTCGAAAACTCAATGCTGTCTACTGTCACAAAAGCGTAACCTTCCCTCAATGCCACTATCCATGAGTGGTACTTTCATCGAGGAGACTGAACAGCTATCAGTCCTAGGTATGTGTAGTACAAACCACTTGTTGTGGAGTGATCACATATTTGATATCGCCAAAAATGCTGCTAAGTGTTTAGGTTTTCTCCGAAGATGCAAGAAGTTTTTTACCCCTTCTGATCTGGCTATAATCTATAAAGCCTATATTCGTCCGAAACTCGAGTACAATTCCCATATTTCGGCTCCTATAACCTACTTGAGTCTCCTAGACAGAATTCAAAAGAGAGCTCTAAAAATGATAAGTGACCGTTGTCTAACTGAAACTTTTGTATCTCTCGAGCACCGTCGTAAGGTTTCATGCCTGTCATTATTTTATTGCTACTTTCATTGCCAGTTCCATTCCTCTCCTCAAACAATTCAACCGTAATACCCGTTCTTCTAGGAATGCTCATCAGTTTACCCTTGAGCCCAATTTCGGACGTACTGTAAAGTACAGAGATTCTTTCTTTAGTCGCACTACACGAATGTGGAATGCTTTACCAGACTCAATATTTCCCACTCATTACAATGTGCAGACATTCAAAACCAATGTGCATCGGTATCTCCTTTCTAATCCTATCCTCCCTTCCTAATTGCTCGCACTGTGATTAATCATCATAAGGGTATTCATATCCTCTTGAGTGCGCGTATAATATAAAAAAAAAAAAGCACTTCATATTTTCAACCAATAGCAAATCTTTCAAAATACAGTTTTTTTTTAAAAACAAGCATTTTTGACGTTGATGATGACGTGTCTGGCTAGTCGATGATTTTTTACTTTTGACACTTAAATTTGTATCACTGTTCCACTGATGTTTCAGATAGGTTAACGGGAGTTTTGTGAATTCTCCAATCTGGATTATATTATGTTTCGGAAAATAGAATCAAATATGTATTGATTATGTGCAAATATGACCACAGCAGCTTTGCTTTCAAACATGTAAATAATTTAAAAACCTGTTCAACTTAGACATTTGTTGTTCTGAAAACTAGATGATTCGATACCTAAAACATTTGATATTCAAACCAAAGCAAGTTCAAAAAAATTAAATAAAGGGTCTAATCAAATACTCTATTGTATTTATTATGCGATCATTTCTATATATATTGTCATAACTTATATTTATAGTGCAACAAAAAACACCCTGTTCTATGAAATGCCCGTCACCTTTAGGAACGAAAGAAACAAAAAAATCAGTAGCCATATAGCCAGCATATGAAATAGAGAACTATAACAGCCTTAGCCTGCAGCTGTGCAATGTGAAACTTTCGAAAACTAATCAATTGGTAAATATTTATCCAAAGTGCATTCACGCATTGAAGCTTGTGGGCTTGTGGGTCTATTGGGTATGTTGGGTTTGGGTATATGTACATAACATAGCTATGGGAATCGATTAGGGTATATCTTGATTTTGTTTACAATAAATTCTCTGTCTCTCTCATTCGCATTCATTTATTTGTAGATAAATGTAGAATTGCGTGTATAGGAAAAGTTAATGTTTCAATGAAGTAGTTAAGATATTTTCCTTTTTTTCAAGACTTCTAAACAACTTCTAGAGAGACAAAAAATGACACTCAAAAGATTGATAGTGTTGATATTAAAGAACTGGGTCAATTTTAAGTGAGTGTAGACAGGTGAAGTTTGAAGAGGTATTTTTTTGTAGTTTTGGAAAAATAAGATTAACCTGAATTTGAATTTCAAATAAGTTTGAAGTTGTTTTGTTTGAAGTTTCTTTGATAGGAAATTTATTTTCTTGTTTTTAATTGAAATTTAATATGTTATTTCCGTAGGGCACACTAAATTAGCATGACTCACATAAGATATCACAATTTAATGTTGTTTGTTAATGTTTTTGACAGATTGATGCACAGAATTCATTTAAGTCTTATAAGTGCCCTCTTTCAATTATTGCTTTGTTAATATTGGATGAACATGATGATGAAAATTTAAATTTTGTGCTTTTCAATCAATGTTGATGATGACGATGAATACAAACTCCAGGCTTTTAGAATTGAGACGACTTCTTAATATAATCATTATCAGGGTTTTCCATTTCCATATCACTATCAATATAGGTAGAAATTTAATACTCTTTCCAATGACAAATTTAACTGTTTCAAATATAAATTCATTAGTGTATGGATAGATGTTTGCTTAAGCGGTGCCGAAAGCAATTTATGATCTCAATTTCAGATGAATTCTATATTTAAATATTTGTATAAATTGTACATAATATACAATATATGTTTATGCATTATAATGACCACATTTTGGGTGGGAACTAAAATTTAGCTTTGCTGATGGTGAAAAAGAGAATCTTAAATTATTAAACATTTTATATGGAAATTGGGCTATATTAATATTTAATGATATTTTGATTTCTTCATTGAAAAGAAGAATTTTATCAGTTTTTATTTAATAGAAATAAAGATAGATATAATCTTTCTTAATAGTATTAAAGATTTCTTAAAATGTTGTTTCCCATGATTATGAGTTTCATTCATAAAATTGGAGCAAACTTAAATTAATTTAAAGGCAGTGCTGCATGAATTAAGAACAATTTGTTTTCAATGGAAGAAGAAAGCTGAATTCTAGATACTTCAAGGGTTTTGTATTTTATATGAAATATGAATTTTACTAAAAGCAAGAAATTTAATTTCAAACTGACGCATAAAATTTGGAAAAAGGTCAAAATATACAATAAGACCGTTACACAGTATAATTGATGCATTTCAAAGAACTCTTTTTTAAATGCAAGTCTTTGAAAATATGTTCTATTTTAATTCAAGGCACATTTTCATTGATAGTAAAAGAACTAGATCTAAAATTCAATTCTAGTATTTCAGTTCTGATTTTGAAAATCAAGTTGATTTCTGAAATAATGATGTTCAACTAGGTTAAGACTTTATTGTCGAGAGAAACTCTTTCTCTACAATTCTGATGGTTGGAAAATATCTCCTTTCCGCCTTTTTGTCCTTTGAATTTCGCGGCTATGTACAAAGCGCTACAGAGCTCGTATCTGGAAATACTATACAACATTTGAAAGGTCTTGACATAACCTACAACGACGCTACGACGCTAGCATGATTAGTTTGGATATTCCGTTCAACAGTTATTAACGTGTAAACATGGAGTTTACTAATGCCGAAATTCGCGCTATTTAAAAGTTTTACTTCGTTAAAGGCAAATCCGCTAGAAAAACGTTCCGTGAGATTAATGGTGTTTTGAGGGATGGTACTGTATCACTTCGAACAGCGGAGGAATGTTTTCGACGATTCAGAGCCGGTGAATACGACACCATGGATAAGCCAGCCGGCGGAAGACCGATGACGACGAATACCGATCAAACCATGGAAAAGACCGAGTTAGACCGGCATGTTGCATTTCGTGACATAGCTCAGGATATGGGAGTTAGTCATAAAACTATTTTAAACCATCTGCAGAAGGCTGAATACAAAAAAAAGCTTGATGGTGCCGCATGATTTGACGCAAAAAAACCTTCTGGATAGAATCAACGCCTGCGATATTCTGCTGAAACGGAACGAACTCGACCCATTTTTGAAGCGGATGGTGACTGGCGACGAAAAATGGATCACATACGGTCCATACAGCGAAAACGGTCGTGGTCGAAGGCCACTGAATCGTCTCAAACAGTGGCCAAGCCGGGATTGACGGCCAGGAAGGTTTTGCTGTGTGTTTGGTGGGATGGGAAGGGAATCATCCACTATGAGCTGCTCCCACATGGCCAGACGCTTAATTCTACCATCTACTGCGTACAACTGGACCGCTTGAAGCAGGCGATCAACGAAAAGCGTCTAGAATTGGCCAACAGAAAGGGTGTATTGTTCCACGAGGACAACGCCAGACCACACACTTCGTTGATGACTCGTCAGAAGCTACGGGAGCTTGGGTGGGAGGTTTTATCGTATCCACCATAACGCCCGGACGTAGCGCCAAGTGATTACCACCTGTTTCTGTCCATATCTGGGCAGGTGCTCCTATAACCTACTTGAGTCTCCTAGACAGAATTCAAAAGAGAGCTTTAAAAATGATAGGTGACTGTTGTCTAACTGAAACTTTTGTATCTCTCGAACACCGTCGTAAGGTTTCATGCCTGTCATTATTTTATCGTTACTTTCATAAACAATGCTCTAATGAAATAGCCAGTTGCATTCCTCCCCTCAAACAATTCATCCGTAATACCCGTTCTTCTAGGAATGCTCATCAGTTTACCCTTGAGCCCAATTTCGGACGTACTGTAAAGTACAGAGATTCTTTCTTTAGTCGCGATACACGAATGTGGAATGCTTTAGCAGATTCAATGTTTCCCACTCATTACAATGTGCAGACATTCAAAACCAATGTGCATCGGTATCTCCTTTCTAATCCTATCCTCCCTTCCTAATTGCTCGCACTGTGTTTAATCATCATAAGGGTATTCATATCCCCTTGAGTGCGCGTATAATGTAAAAAAAAAAAAAAAAAAAAAAAAAAGGCTTGTGAAAAGTAGCTGTCCGAGTTCTTCGCAAATAAGGAGTTGGGCTTATTTTCCAACCCTTATAACCTTGGTTTATACAAGCTCTGCAGTAAAGACATTTTTTGAATTCTTCGATATTATCGATTTGCATTGTGGTCCATCCCTGAAAACAGTACTCACACACAAGAATGGTTGGGAGTTATTAGTCAATAGGCCCTACACCTCAACGGACTGTTGCGCCACCTAATTTTAATTTTAATGTGATCGAAAAGTCATTCGAAACAGACAGTTTTTGACTGGGCTGTAACCGGTATTAAATCTTATCTTAAGAATTTGTTTTTGAAAATGTTAAGGTCTAATGGACTCATTTCTTCTAAATGCTTATATCCGTAAAGATTATGAGCAGTTTTTAGCATTGAAGAATTTAAAGTTGGAAAAGAGCTAATAGGTTATCTGACATGATTACGAAGTCGTCTTTATTGAGAAGGACCTTATCAACATCACCTATCATAATACTTCCTGGGATTATGTTCAATATCATTAATAAATGAGGAAAATAACAAAGGACTTAAAACAAAGCCTTGAGGGACGCCTGTTTGACAATTAAAGTCTCTCGATTTGTTTGAGCAATCTTGGACAAATGCAATATTGTTCTTTAGCATCTTCTCATTGAATTTTATGAATTTATTTAATAAACCTATTACTGAAAGCTTGTAGATCAATGATTGCTTACTAACTCTGTCAAATGAAGCTATCAGACCAATACAAAAAGTAAACAAACATTTCTTTATATCAATTAATGGCCTGGCCGGAGTTATTAACACGAAGATTTGATCAATAGTTGAAAGATTTGAACGGAAGTCAGCTTGGAAGCAACTGATATTGTATTGTCTAACCCAGTTCGTTAGCTTAACGTAAAGTAATTGTAAGAACAATTTTCTCAATAAGTTTAAAATCTTTCTTAAAAACGGCTGACATTTTGGAGCGTCTAAAGTATTCAGGAACTGTGTTCTCACTATACAATCTTTTGTAAGAAAACTAAGATGTATGCGAAAAACTCTGGAGTGGTGTGTTTATAGCTGGTATCAGCGGACAGTAAGTTTTGTCAAATCACAAAATGACTTTGTACCGTTCAAGAACAGGTGAAAATGATAAATTCAAATTATCAAAATAAGTGCTCTGGCCTAGTAACGTAATTTTTTTAATGATCTCGAACTTAAAGGGCTTTTTTTTAGACTTTTGAGGCCAAAAAAACAATCTGAGCATTTTGAAAGAAAAAGAGGGTTTGAAAGGAGGTGTCTCTTAGTTTTTAATTCTTGATTATGCAAAAAACAAGTAGAGACAGCACGTGATAAAGTATTCTACATCCCATGACTGCGGCAAAAGTATGAACATTTGTTTTAACAGTATGACTGAAGTCGGGCTAGAGGATGTATTTTTGATTTGTTAAGGATATTTCATGAGATCACAGATCTTTGAAAAAAGGGTAAGAAAGGATAACACACAGAAATATTTAGATATTGTTCCAACCAACCATTTTGAGCGATCTTCTTGTCTAAGGTAGTTAAGCAAGTCACGGGATCACAGAGGTGGGAATTATACTCAAGTTTTGAATATTGTTTTTTTATAAAAGCCAGTTCTTCGGGTAGCAATCATATTTTGACAGACAAGTTAAAAGTACTTCATTACTGAAAAAGGTATGAAATACGATTCAACAACGCGTTGAAATAGTTAGGTAATAGGTAGTAAAGTCCGAGAAAGACCCTGCTTGGATCACTTTGGATCCAATGTTGCCCCAAGAAAAGGGAGGATTAGGTAAAGCATAGAAGTATTGGCCTATCTACACCATCCTCCTGATTTCTGTAAAAATCTCACAATACCCTTGTTTTTTGAAATTCTATAAATAGTATAGTAGGAAATTCCCAAGAAAACCCATCGGCAGTAGCCAGATTTTTGTATTTAAAAATTGGTACAATTGGTCACAATAATAAATTCTTTTTGTTTCTAAAAAATATTTAATTGTTTAATCATGTAGCTTAAATGCTAAAATTAGTTTTGTTTACCTTTTTCTTGTTTTCTTTTAGTTTTCTATTTTCAGCTTTCATACTTGGCGGTCGATTTCAAAGTTTTAAACTAACAATTTGACATTAAATAAAAACTTCAAGAAGGGGGTTTGTTCGTAGACTACTACATTAACATGTGGTGTTGAAGCGAACTTGAAGCTCGCCTCAATTCTTTATATGTATACCTAAATAGAGTTGAAATGTTGATTCGACTCGATTCCGGTCGGAGATCGGAATGCAATAGCAATCGTACCAACATTTGAGAACGAAATCAGATGAGATCCATTCGAGACTCGTATAAATGTCAAAAAACCCATCCGTAGTAAGATTCTACTTTAACTTTATCGGAAGTATTCATACTGCGGATATTGTTTTTGTTATTCGTGTAAAATCTTACTATACTATTGATAGATTTTCCAACAAAACACGGGTAATGTCTCCAGGTGGCAAGAACGAGATGTCGAATATATTGTCGAAAAAGTATTGTATTCAGCTTGAAAGACACTGCAGTAATCTGGTAGCTTTATTGATCTTTCTGAAAAGATACCAGACCCGTTTTGGAACCATCCGCAAAGACTTGTTTTTACAACCCTCTGTTTTACATCCAGGCCTCGCTAGTATAGTAATTTCTGCTAGTGCTATACTGGGTAAAAATCTATGTAAGCTGCTTTAAATATTAAGTTTGAGTATCCATGTCTACGTCAATA
Source organism: Eupeodes luniger (assembly GCA_951509635.1). Lineage (NCBI taxonomy): Eukaryota > Metazoa > Arthropoda > Insecta > Diptera > Syrphidae > Eupeodes > Eupeodes luniger. Next base: position 294,288,724 of record OX608073.1, on the reverse strand, counting down.
GTGTTCTTTATGAAAAACTGAAAAAGGGACCCCTTTTCCAGTTCTTCCATTGTCGATTATTTGTCCACCTTGGCAAAAAAAAGCTGAAATTTCATTTAACATCTTCTCCTAAGACAAATGACTATTTTCAAATGTTCCTGAAGACAAATAAATCGATCGATCTAATTGTACCTGTTTGAACTGCTCAGGTTTCAAAACTATGTAATAAATCCTACAATAAAATATAAATACAAATATTATAATTTTTTGTTTTAAAAAATGATAGCTTCCTTAAAATTTAACGAAACATGAACTAAGGTTATAAGTATCAAAGTACCGATGGCGGTGAGAATTTTTGAATACTATTTGGTGTCCAACTAAAACCATCACGAATGCTCATACACTTAACCCCCCATTGAGCGTTTCAAAAATAATTGAATTCATATTCTAAACATCTTTTGAAACTTATCATCAATTTTAAACAAATAAAAAAATAACAAATATGATTAGAGGTGGGCGCGCACACAAACTTAATAGGTCCACTTTATAAAGAATGAAAAATTGTCTAAAAATTAGTCACTCATGCCGCTTACACTAACTCGTTAAAAACAAAAATTGGAATTTGATCAAATATTAAAAAAAAAGGTAAGGTAAGGTACAAATATCGTGGAATGAAGAGAAACCCAGCAGGAGACTACTTAATTAAAGTCTTTAAGAAACATTGAAACACGATACTTTGTGATGGTATTTTATTTTTTTTTTTTTTTTCAAAATGCAAATGAAATAAAAATAGGAAACACATGAATTGAAAATTTGTCAATAATATGTTGGGTAAGTATTTCTTGTGGATTTTATTATTCTGAAAACTGATGACTTACATCTATTTAGTTAAAGGTTCGAGTAGGTGTGACTAAAATTTTCCAATTTTGTTGTTTTCTGGTTTTCTATTTTTTTGTTTTCCTATAATTTAACCTTTTAATGCATGTATAAGGCTGTAATATGCATAATGAAGCATATTTTTAAAAAAACAAAACCAATTTTTAATTTATTAATAAAATCTGAGAATTTTTTAATTTTAATTTTCTCTTTTGTTTAAACTCATGTACAGAACATAATAACCAACGGAAATGGGTTGTGTTTTTCTTCTTTTTTTTTTTTGAAAATTTCATAAAGCCTTTGATTTAATTAATTCATTAAGGTATGAATTTTGAGAAATGGAAAATATTTTATCACATAACATACCCCAGCTCCTTGATGAACTTTAATTAACACATAATTCATTGACTTACCTAAAAAGAAAAGAAAAGAGAAATGTCTTTTGTTAATTAAGTTGAATATAAATTTAAATATTTTTTGATTAAATGTTTAAAGTGACACAAAAACCACGCAAGAACATGGGTTATTGGATAAAGATTAAAGTTTAAAAGGTTTTTCAAAACGGATATATTCATTTTAAACTACGTGAGTTTTTTGGGTATGAGGGTCGCTTTTATATGCAATTAATTTAAACAATTAGAAGATTATTTATAAGTTGTAGAATTTAAGGGATTTAAGGGAATTGATTAACTAGAAAATATGAGAATAGCACTGATTTTGTATATTCAGCTTCTAATTGATGCTTTGAAGATAATACGTTGTCAATATCCCAGATTGACAGGTTTCATAAACACAATTGAAATGAAGACAGTCAAAAACTTAAAAAATATGAGTCTTGATAAGAGTAAGCATATAGAGGGAAACAATTTAAGAAATTTAGGTTCTCGGTTCAGGTCTAACGAAATTTTGTTGCTTTCGTGTGGATTAAAATTTTTTGATTAATTTTTCTTTTTTTTTATTTAATTTAACAATAGTTTTGAGAAATACAAAAAATATTAAATTGGAAAATACATGTAATTATTCGTCACACGTTTAATTAATGTATCGAATATTGGAATATACTATAGTTAAATGGAATTAAAGTTTTGAAACCACAAGCTATGTATAAAGGCTTAGACATTTTAAAAGGGTATAGGACAGGTTTTTAAAAAAAAGAAAGCCGGTATACCAAAGTTTTACAGACCTCCAAATCTAACTCTGTCACAATATTAAACTTCCAAAAAACATGATATACATGGTAAACGAAATCTGATGACATTGACATAATCAGAAAAACATAGTGTAATGTCGATGGCGCCTCTGTGAGTATTGCGACAGAAGCGGTTAAAATGGGTTTAGCGGTCAATGGGAGCAAAACAGGGAACATGCTGTCATCAAGAAAGAACCTACAGCACCGACGCGACAACGTGTAAGCTTGGTCTATGACAAAAGCGGAGCAAAGCACCTTAGGTCGTTTCGAGGGAAAAGTTCTTCGCGTGATCTTCGGTCACATATGCATAGTAGGTGAATGGAGGAGAAGATAGAACTACGAACTGAAAGGGCTGTAAAGCGTCGTAGACTTAGCCAGAAGGATAAAAGTGCAACGACTGAGATGTCTAGGTCACGTAGAGCGCATGGAAACTTATGCTCCGGCCCAGAAAGTCTTCGAATCCACATCCACAGGACAGCGCAGTGGAGGAAGACCACGGAAAAGTTGACACACACAAGTGGAAAGTGACTTCACCCAACTTGGAGTGCGCAACTGGAGACATCTAGGGACTGAGCGAGATTTTTTTTTTATAAATTACAGGCACTTAAGGGGTTTAAGTACTCTTTATGTTTAAACACAGTGCGAGCGTTAGGAAAATATGATAGGATTTAAGAGGAGATACCGGTGCACACTTGCCTTAAGGTTCTGAACATCAAAAACAAAGGGAAAACAGAATTGGCCTAACTATTCCACATTCTCAATGTGCGGTTTAAAAAAGAATCCCTATATTTGACAGTACGCCCGAAATTGAGCGTAAGGGTAAACTGATGAGCATTCCTAAAAGTGCGTGATAGAGAAGTTTGTTGGGTGAGGCCCTAGTTCACACAGGACTGTAGTGCTACCTTAAGTCAGTTATGTCACGTATTGATATTCTTATATCAGCCGGACATCAAGAATTTGAAATGCCTTTCCAAATTCTGTATTCCTCTCCTGTTTTAATATGCATCATCATTTCTTTAAACATACTTCTTTTTGTTGTAACTTTCAACATATCAAGGTAAGGCAATGTTTCGAAAGATATTTGAAAAATTAATAAGGTTTTCGAAAACTTACGTAGTTTTTATTAAAATGTATACATATTTATATTTATATTTATATTTATATTTATATTTATATTTATATTTATATTTATATTTATATTTATATTTATATTTATATTTATATTTATATTTATATTTATATTTATATTTATATTTATATTTATATTTATATTTATATTTATTTTTATATTTATATTTATATTTATATTTATATTTATATTTATATTTATATTTATATTTATATTTATATTTATATTTATATTTATATTTATATTTATATTTATATTTGTATTTATTTTAAAAGTATGGGGTGAAAAATATGATAGTTACAGTAGTACACTGTGGCGTATGCGCACTTTTTTTTGTTTATATTGAGTTACCTTAATTTGGGTGCCCGTTTTGGTTTCTTTATGTTTTTTGGTTAACTTATAACACAAAGTACTTAAAAAGCAAGCATAACACCTATTTGCCAGTACCTATGTAAATGTTGAGAAATTCTAAAAACCAGTGTTTCCGATTGAATTTTTAATGCTTTTTAGATATTGTTTTATCAGGGAGCGGGTCGAAATGCTGTATTTTAAAATACTGTATGGTCAAAATTCTGTATGATACTGTACGATACTGTATAGTCATAATACTGTATGGTTAATATTCTGTATTTCAAAATACTGTACATTTAAAATACTGTGTCTCAAAATGCTGTATTGTCAAAATACTGTATCTCATAATACAATTGTTTATGCAAGAGACTTATGAAATATCATAGGTACACATGTTATTGTTTAAGGGAAGCATATTACAACATTATGCTAATGACAAATTATTATGATGTTTTCTTAAAAAAACTATTCTTTTTTCAAAATTCGAAATTTTGAGATACAGCATTTTGATCATACAGTATTTTGTACATACAGTATTTTGAAATACAGTATTTTGAGATACAGTATTTTAAATATAGTATTTCGAACCCAACCCGTTTTATCAGCTGATAGCTTTTTGTCGTTTTTTGGTTAAAAAGATAAAAATAAAAAGATAGTCAAAATATTAAAGTCGATGAAGTAGTTTGGAGACTTAAAGTTTATGTTTTTGAAGTGAGTATAAACGTGTACATATTTCATGATATGAAACATTGTTTATATACATTTTTGTGTTAATTCGAAAAAAAATACTTGTTTCAAGTTTGTCATAAGACCCCCCCTCTACTTTTTCTCGATTATAACAACAAAGGAAGCACAAAATAATATATTTTCCCACTTAGTTATATGAGGGAAAAACCATACTTAAACTGTCAAATCTTCATATAAAGTACATATACAAATATAGTGAAATTTTCAATCCAAAACAAAAATAAACAACAAAAATACTAACCCCCCTTCCCATCCCCCCCAATAAACTTAATGTTGGCAGTAAAATTTCTCAGTAATTTTCGTCAGTACAAAAACTTTTACTATATAGAACTTTGTATGCATGTATGTATGTGTACGTAGGTAGATATAACGTCAGTTGTTTATGTTTTTGTCTTTGTCACATTGTCCTTGTTGCCGTTGCTGTCGTCGTCGTCGTCGTCAATGTCGTCCCTTCAGGACACATCAATAATTCATCAACTTATTCCTCAGTAGAGAGTATCTTCCATCAAACGAGTAATTGTGACACGAAGACTATTAAGGACGAAATGGGGGGGGGGGGCTAAAGGAGAGTGAGATATATACGCATGAAAATATATTTAGATGAAGATATATATAGAGAAACGAAAGATGGAGGTGGAGAAAAAGTTTTCTCTTGGCATATAGTTCACGAAGCAAAAGCAAAACTCAAATCCCACTTGTCAGTCAGTTGGAACTTGCAAAGGGAAACGTCAAAAACTAATCCCTCTCGATCCTGGAAGGAAGAAGATCAATCACAAGTGTGCTACAGACATAATCATCATCATCAACTAAACCCCCAATTCTTATTCTACCCACACCGCCCCTTCCCTCTCTCTCCTACCATTCTTCAACTATAAGATTTTTGTTTGCCCTCAAACTTTATTTTATATTAAATGCACAATAAGAGAAGAAGACTATATTTCTGGAACATCAAGAAAAGTAAGAGAGAGAGAGAGAATCTAACATTCAAGGATTTGAGGTCAACAACTTTATATCCTTTTGGTGGGGTTATAAGAGTTAGTTGTGTGTAGCAAATAAACCACCCCAAAAAGATCTAGAGTGTTGAAGTTGAAGTTGAAGAGTAGATATAGGAAGGTAAGGAAAGAAGACAACTCTTCCACATCTATACATACATATATAAAACAAACTAAAGGACAACATCTCCTCCATATTCTTAAGCTGCTAAATCTACATCTCTTCACATGCCTCAGTTTCATTTAAAGTTCATGGTGAGCCAGCTATATAGTGGAAGAGGATATCTGGAATAACTGGGATAGGGATATAGCTTCTGGCATCCCGCAACAGACAAATTAATAATGACACTCTTTTATCCCCAAACAAAAATGTGTTTTAGTTTTAGTGCTGCTGCTAGATGCTGCTGATGCTGCAGTATTGTCGTGCATAGCTCATAGCTCGTAGGTAGAGTAGGATATGTTGATGGTGCAGAAACAGGAGCAGCAGCAGCATACAACAAATATTGACACTATATGTGTCCCCAACATGGCCGCTGCCGTCGCACCACTTTCAGACAAACCCCATACAGCCCACAGTCCATACCTTCAGTCCATAGTCGTACCTAGAAAAAAACCACCCAACATGCATCTGCACCTGTGTTATTCGTCCTGATGAGCTACTAAGGTTGTTGGCAGTCCATCGATCCATGCGGACCGGTGTTTCTCTATATACTCCAATATATGTATAAACTACTGTAGATATCTGCTAGGAGCTAATGGACCGATATATACTGGACCAGAGCCAGCTGCTCTCATTCTCTAGTGTAGATATGTATATCCTGTCCAGGACTCTATGCTGCTCCATCCATGATTATGTCCAGCCGAGTGATATTTATTTCACCTGTGCAACGGTGTGATAGAATGTAGGTACTGTTAGCAAGTGAAAATGTGAAAACGTTTTTGGGATGCGTCATTAACTCTTTTGTTGATTTTCCATTAAAATGTTCTCTCCACAACGCGTGCTTCTAAATATAAGGACACAACATATACAGGACGACCAACAACGACGACGACGAAGCAAAAGAGAACCTACATACCTTTCCTAGGTATGCTGTAGCTATGTTGTATTGTGTATATCCTTTATAGCGTAGGTTCTACATGACAATGACTCCGAACAAAAGCGGATATTTATTTGCAGGTTTGTGTGCTTTGTTATGTTATGCCGTATAGTTGTACTCCTTTTATACAATTTTCATCACATACATATATACAGTTATACAAATATGTTATAGGTATATGAACTTCTATGTCCTTACGTTCGTCGTCGCCATAGTCGTCCTGATGCTCTGATGATGGCTATAAGGACTCAAGCTTAAAACAGAAACATGTGATATGTGCAGTTGATTCAAATTTGTCTGTTCTATTTTATATTCCGCAGAATGGAAACGTGCAAAATGTATGTAGGTGTACCTTTACCTTACCTATACCTCCACTCTTTTTGCTGTGTTATGACCCAGCCATCCATTTTATTTTAGCCTTCCTTAATATATACATACACATAAGATAACATACCTACATTTAACAGAGTATAGTTAAGGTACAAGGTGCGTGGGTTTTGTTTTGTTTTTAAAAATGCTAGATTTTAATTCAAGATTTTTATTTTATATTATTTCCATTGTCTTAGATAAACGTGGAGCTTGAATTTTTAATTTCTATAGAAGGTAAGGTTTTATAGAAATAAGAATAAAAGAATTAGTTTGCATCTTGTTAAGAAGAAAAGAGGGCTTTAAATTTGTTTTTTTTTTTTTTATTTTTATTGTTTTAACATCACGCCTAAAATGTACGGTTTTTATGTTAGGAATATAATTTTGAGGACAATTTAATAACAAGCATTTTATACAAGTGTTGAAAACAAAAATTTTATGAAATGAAAATTATTCGAGAATTCTTCTCGTTTTTTAATGTACTAGTGACTTTTGAAATTTACAATTTTTTGATCTATCGCTCCTTAAAGCTCAATCAAAACTTTAGAAAGATAACTAAATAACAAAACAAAAGTTTCATACGAAAAGTGAAGATTAACGTTTTCGAATGCAATTTTTTTTTTGAGACAGAAAAGTAATTTTTGGAGTAATTTGACGGAGGCTCATGAACACTAAAACTTGGTTAAAATCTATGGATTTTCATCATAGAGTTATTCTAGGAAACAGTTATTCATCATAATCATCTGAATTGTTCGAATTATCAAAAAATTACGTTAGGTCTTAACGCCCAAATTCTAAAATTTCATAAAGCCCAAAAATTAAAAAAAAAAATCGCGAATATCGTAACTTTCAAATTTTAAATAAAAAACACAAAAATTTGTAGTTGTCATTTTGCCCAAAAGAATTTTTAATTTTAAATTTGGGTTTTATGACAGAGGGTTTTTTTATTTTGGGCATTAAGACGATTATTATTTCTATCGTTTCTTACGTCTTATCACCCAACAAAACATAACCCAAATCATAAAATGGCATAAAGCCCAAAAAGAGAATTGTCGTTAAAAATATCATTAAGAAAATGTCCAAATAAAATGTCATATCACTCAAACCCATTTTCAAAGTCGTAATGTCCAAATTTAGAAATGTCATAAAGCCCAAACAAATTTTGGGTGGTTTGGTTCTAAGACGCTCACACTGTGATCAAGCAAACTAGTTCTTTTATTTCACTTTGAAAATTGGCCTTAAGATTTCTGAAAGTGAAAGCCAAAAACATTTGTTAAACTTTCTTGACGTTCCCAGGTTTTGGGCGATCTGACATTTTTTTTCGCTTAATATTTGCGTTTTACCAATTAAATTTAAAACTCAAAATGTGAAAGTGCCAAAATAAACACACATTTTTTCGGACATTTTTTCGGACTGCCCAAATTTTGAAACAGATGCCAACTTTTGGGCCATATGACAATTGGTAGTTTGGGAGTTAAAATATTTTAAAATTGATTTGAGCAATATGTTGCACTTTCCTCTGAAAAAGTTTTTGGGCGATATAGCGAAATTTTCACTTCCAAAAGTTCGGTAATTTTGCCCAAATCGTACAAAAACAAAATGTTAATAAAACGGTTTTAGGCACTATGACATTTTTAATTTGAACGATATGGTTTTGGTCGAAAAGACGTAACGCTTGAACATATACACACAAATGACAGATAAAGTCGAATTAGATTCAAATTCTTAGGACCTTCGAATGATTTTAACATTTAATATACTGAAATTTTAAACTTAAAACTTTGTATTTTTGCGATTTTGGGTCATAGCTGGTTATAAATTAGCAATTGGAAGTTTTTGTCCTATTTGTGGCTTTAAAAATTTTGACATTTCATAATGGCCCGGCGTTTTAATGTCCCTAGAATATGAATTGCTGTTTTTTTGAGATAGGTTTATGGGTTCGTTTGCACTGCCGGCCGTACCGCCGATTGTTCGGGATACTTTTTTTCGTTAATCATATCTGAAGAACAACTATCGACTTAAGATAATAGGAAGGGGAGAGAGGATTTGAAAGGAGATGTCGGTGCACATTGGTTTTGAATTAGTGAATTTAGTGATTGCCAATGACTGGGAAAGATAGAGTGTGGTAAGGCATTCCACATTCGCGTAGTACGGCTAAAGAACGAATCTCTGTATTTGTCAGTACGACCGAAGTTGGGCTCGAGGACGAACTGATGAGTATTGCTAGAAGCGCAAGTATTAAATTTGCACTGTTTAAGGTGAGGAATGCAGCTGGTTATTTCTTCACCGTTAAAATTACGGTAAGGGTAATACAAGAAACCTTACGACAATGTTCAAGAGACGTAAATGAACCAATGATCATATTATGACCAATCAATTGTAATGCTCTACGTTCAATACTGTTCAAGAGGCTTAAGTAAGTTGCAGGAACACCAGCCTACAGATGGGAGTTATACTCAAGTTTAGGACGTATATAAGTCTTGTAAATAACAGCCAGATCAGAGAGGGGGGGGGTAAGAAAAACTTCTTCTATCGTTTTAGAAAACCCAAACATCTTGCTGCATTTTTGGCGATATCGCGTATGTGATCGTTCCACAAGAGGTAGTCAGTAACACAAATACCGAGAATATGAAAATGTTGAGTCTTATTGATACAAGTTCCATCCATCGATAATGGCAAGGGGTATATCTCGCTTTTACGATACAAGACATTGAGTTTTCAAAGCATTAAATTCCACGCCGTTTTTTATTTCGCATTGTACAAAGCTGTTAATTTAATGAGCTTATCATATTTTATAGTTGCAGTACCACATTCGTAGAAGAAGGATGTAAAACGAATATGAAAAGCTAAAAGTACTATCGTCAGCTAAATAATTTTATGGATAAGAATACAGGAAATCATTTTGGAAAGAGTGTCGGAGTCAAAACGGAGCCCTTGGGTACACCAGCATTGATTTTTTGGACTTCAGACTTATAACCATCCAATACTACTTGTATTGAACGGTCAGAAAGGTTATTTCCAATCTAACGAAGGAGGATTTCATCTTAGCCAAAGGCACTTATTTTTTGTAAGAGGGCCTGATTCCAAACCCTATTAAATGCTTTGGAAATATCAAGCGCAATATTCTTACTTTATCCAAAACGATGTAAATATGTGCTTCTCTGTTTGGTGAGAAGGACCATGAGATCACCAGTGGATCTATTGTTGCGAAAGCCGTACTGCCGGTCATTAAGAAGATTTTCAACTTCGAGATTTCCATGAGCTGATAATTAATCAGCGTTTTCATTACCTTGGAAATAAGGGACTACTAGTGCAATTGGAGGATTCGCCTTTTTAAGAGAAGGACCATCAGAACCAGATATTGACTTCAAATATCAAAGTACAATTGGTAAAATTAAATATACAATTTCATTTACGGTTTTATTTTTTCTAAAATTTAAAATCATTCTAAAAATATCACATGTAGTACTTAACGCCTTGACTATCTCGACAAAAAATATGACACTTTTAATATATTATGTTTAATTTGTTTGGATTAATCAAAGTTTAATATTTAAGTATTAAAAACAAGTTTAACTAAGTTGATAAATGATTACTGGAAGAGTTTATATGTATTTAAGAAAGGCGTACATTATTCGAAAACTATCAGTATTTTTATTTCTATTTGGATAGAAAAAGTAACCGAAGTCTTAAATATGTTAAAAGAAAATTTTTACAAATTTGTATTTTCAAAAGTATCGATTCAGAACAATGGCTCTCGCAAATGATATATAAACATACTATTAATGTAGTACAAAAGATTCAAGTTCAAAATAACTTGAAAAAATAAAATCCAAAACTTTGACTAAAGGGGCTATTGCAGTTGAAAAAAATAAAGAAATAAAAGTGCAGATATTTTTTTTTAACTATAAGAAAAATAGGTTAGAAAATAGATTAGACGAAAATTCAAGTATTCAAGTTGAAGACAATAGCTTTATTTTTTTGAGAAAATTTTCAAATATTCTAAAATTATCTGTTCAGTCATAAATATTTAACGTAGCGTCGGGTTATATGGCCTATACCAAGTAGTATTTCATGGACTTAACATGCTTAACATTATACGAATTTTTAAGCTTATTAAGAGTCAATTTCTTCCAATTAATTATGTTTATTTTAAATAATTTATTTAATTATCCTTCAATAAAAAAAAGTCATCACCATGATATTACACGATTGCTGAATTAGAGTCCTTAAATTCCAAGTTATCGTTTATTATCGTTTTATTTTTGGAAAGCTAAAAAAAGCTTGGTCCTCTCATCAGTAAAAGGTAAACAAAAAGGGAAACTTCCCTAAAAACCATGAATCAACGAAATGCTTAAAATTTTCAAATAAAATTCTAAATCATTTAAGAATTGAATTCCTTTTCCACAAAGATAAAAGAAAACTTTCCGACAAAAAAAAAAAAAAAACAATCTAAATAGAAAACAAATAGGCGGAGGGGTTAATGGAAACTTTTCTTGAGCAAACATTTTAACTTAGACGAAAAGTAAACAAACAACAACAGTAGGAAATTATAAGAAAAATAAAACACATTTTCATCCCTTTTTTTGTTGGCTTGAATTCAGAATCAGAGAAAGAGAAAAATATATAATTCCTAATCAGATATGACTGAGTACAACGTCATCTTAGCACAAACCCTACCCAACAACAATTCTCCATCAACCACCCTTGCTACACGAAGTACGACGACGCGACGCGACGACTACTTCAAAGACGTTTCAAGGCAAAAACATTGAATAACTTTTCTTCCGAAAACAAAAACAACAACGATTATTATTATTATTATTTAAGCCATCCAGCTTATTAAGTTTTCTCAATTCTCGTTCCCACAACCCATAACCATACCTATATACAGACTTTTATACTCTTTTAGTCAAGGACCTGGAGCTGCTAATTTTTGAAGGGTGATGGCATGGTGTGTTTTATATATTCAACCCTTCAATTACAACCAACTGTTTTTTGTTTATTTTTGACTTTAATGATGGCCAAGCTATAACCTTAAAAATTAAAACAAATTCTGAAACCAAAAACTCAAGAAAAAGAAACGAACAAATAAAAAGAATTCAAAAATGCAAAAGACTAACTAATTACAAAAATTGTGCACGTGCTTTTAATTTTCCCAATAATCTGTCGTTCAGTGGGTACTAAGTATTACTTTAAGAAAAACTGATTATAAAATCTCTCAACAAAAAAGAAAAAAAAAACATATTTTATTCTGGAATCTAGAAGCAGGAGCAGCAGTAGCCAAAAAAAAAGGGTTAAGCTTTGGTCGCTTCATCAATGAAATAAAAGGGTTAAATAGATTTTGCTAATGCTTTATGCATAAGATAACAAAAAATTGAATGGAAGCCGAAAAATAAAATTGAATAAGGTTTATCTTCCAAAAAGCTACAAAACAAAGAATTTTTTAGAAACAAGTGACTTTTATGGAAAAGGGATTTAGAAAAAAGGAAAAACAGGCTCCAAAACACTCCACAAACATTTCAGATCGATCAAGAAATTGACTTACTCAATTTACATTTTTAAAATGTAAGTTAAAAAAAAAAAAAAAAACAAGATGAAAAGGCTGATGACTGATGAGGAATCTATAGGTTTTAACTTAAATAAGCGAATAACTAAACTGGCCATGAAAAACCTGGCGATATTGGCAAAAGTCAATTGCAGTCAGCTGACTGCAATTAACGGGTGGTTTTTTAAGAGCTTGAGAACTTTTTAAAACAAAAAAATGCATAAAATTTGCAAAATCTCATCGATTCTTTATTTGAAACGTTAGATTGGTCCATGACATTTACTTTTTGAAGATAATTTCATTTAAATGTTGACCGCGGCTGCGTCTTAGGTGGTCTATTCAGAAAGTCCAATTTTGGGTAACTTTTTCGAGCATTTCGGCCGGAATAGCCCGAATTTCTTCGGAAATGTTGTCTTCCAAAGCTGGAATAGTTGCTGGCTTATTTGTGTAGACTTTAGACTTGACGTAGCCCCACAAAAAATAGTCTAAAGGCGTCAAATCGCATGATCTTGGTGGCCAACTTACCGGTCCATTCCTTGAGATGAATTGTTCTCCGAAGTTTTCCCTCAAAATGGCCATAGAATCGCGAGCTGTGTGGCATGTAGCGCCATCTTGTTGAAACCACATGTCAACCAAGTTCAGTTCTTCCATTTTTGGCAACAAAAAGTTTGTTAGCATTGAACGATAGCGATCGCCATTCACCGTAACGTTGCGTCCAACAGCATCTTTGAAAAAATACGGTCCAATGATTCCACCAGCGTACAAACCACACCAAACAGTGCATTTTTCGGGATGCATGGGAAGTTCTTGAACGGCTTCTGGTTGCTCTTCACTCCAAATGCGGCAATTTTGCTTATTTACGTAGCCATTCAACCAGAAATGAGCCTCATCGCTGAACAAAATTTGTCGGACGTAAAGCGCGAAACACATTTCGAACCGAACACTGATTTTGGTAATAAAATTCAATGATTTGCAAGCGTTGCTCGTTAGTAAGTCTATTCATGATGAAATGTCAAAGCATACTGAGCATCTTTCTCTTTGACACCATGTCTGAAATCCCGCGTGATCTGTCAAATACTAATGCATGAAAATCCTAACCTCAAAAAAATCACCCATAAAATTAAAAAAGAAGTAAGTATGATTAAGCTGTTCTTGGATTTCTAAAATGTTCGGCTAAATTAGCTCTTGTAATGTCTAAATAATATTTGATGAGATATAATGCCAAGCTTCAAGATTGATGAATTTAACGTAGAAGACCGGCGCATAGTGGCAGAAGAAAGAAAGTTTTTGAAAATGCAGAATTGGAGACATTACTGAGTGAAGATTAACGTTAAACTTAAAAAGAACTGGTAGGTTCCTTGGGAGTGATACAGCAAATGATTTCAAAACGTCTCAAAGCCATAGGTACGTTTCAGGAAGAAGAGACTTGGGTTCTATATTAGTTCAAACTAAAAGACATTTAATTGCGGCGCTGCGGCATTAAAATTTTTGTAAGCAGTTGCTTCAAAGGCAAAAAAGGAAGGGATTTCCTCATCGCATTTTGACCGGGGACGGTTCATGGGGATATCCCGGCTACGCTCTCACGTCGTTTTCGACCAAACGGAATATTCATGGGTCCAAAATCATGCTGAGCATTTGGTGGGACCTGCATCGGCGTCGTCGTGTACTATGTGAAACAATCACAGGTGATCAAAAGCAATTAATGTGTTTGAACACGCTAAACACCGAGAAGCACGATAACGTGAAATTGCAGAACAACAAAGCTCGACCCACGTTGCAAAAGTGTTCACAACGTACTTGGAAACATTAAGATGGGAAATATTAAGCCTTAACCAGCCGCTGAATTCTTCAGAAATTGTTCCCCCTGATTATCACATGTTTCTATCAATGGATCATGACCCGGCTAACCAAAACTTCCGGGATCTTATAAAGAAGTCAAAAAGTGGATCCATTCGTGGATCGACTCCAAATATGAAAAATTCTTTTGACGCGGAATTTGTACACCGACCGAAAGATGGAAGAAAGTAGTAACCAGCGAAGGACAATACTCTAAAGTCTAAATAACACCTGTGCAAGAACTTTTATCAATAGAGGGTCATATTTTAGAATAATGGTTTTCGGAAAAAAAAAATAATAAAAAAAGATTTTCTTGAAGGTAATTTTATTTTGCGCATATTTTTTAATTTAAAATTTAAGATTTTTTGAACAGAATCTTTGGATACAGAAGCAAGCTCGTGCTAACCTAGTTGTGCATTTTATTTCATATAACTTGACGACTTGACAGTTTATGACTTGCAATATGAAGGAAAACCCATATTTTTACATTTTTATCATTTGTGTTTTAAGCGTTGTCCAGAAACTGTATGGTTCAATATGGAGATTTAAATCTCATAATGGTTTTACGACATTAACTTAAGTTTGCAACTGCACGCAACGCTTGTGTGGTAGTTACATATTTCAGCAGTGCTAAATTGATCACCAAACTCCTTTTTGTGTAGTTCTTAGCCTTGTATTTGTTTAAATAAATCATGTAAGAACTTAGATATCGTCACTGATATTCCAACTTTTAATTAATCTACTTAACAAAGTTGACAGATTACACAATACTTAAGTATTAAGCAATATTTTCTCCAATGTTTAATATGGAGGAGTAATTTCAAATGTTTTTAATTTTACTTCAAAACCATTTTTGCTCTTGCAAAGAAAAGAGGGTTATTCCTATTACGTAGGAAACACCAAAAGTATGTATACCAACCGCTATAACTCAAAGCCAAACTTATGTGCAGACGTTGTATAACACTTTTCGACAAGGTTTTCTTACTGTCAAAAAAATGTAACTTTTCCAATTGGTTTTGGTGGCCTTGATTCAACTCCGACTTCAAAATTAATGTATCACGTCAAGTTTTTGAGGAAATACTATGTAAAAAAAACACGTATATAAAGCTTTTTGAGGCTTTGAATAGCTTTTTTGCTATAAAATCCGTAATGGTTTTCCAAATCAATAATCTTTTTCTTCACTATTCAGTAGAAATATTTTTTTATTATTTTATAAAATTTTCCAAAAATCTTCATAAATTTATTGACAAAAATCAATAACAAAAATCTGAAAGCTGAACGCTGAACCTCCAACGGTTTTCAACAAAAAAGAAAGGCTTGGAACGATTTAAAAGTAAGTTTTGTTCTTGTAACGGATCTGATCTCTAAACAATTTTATTTGATCAAGTTTTTGAAATTTATTACAAAATGGTAAGTAACACGGGTATTTTTAAAAACTGAGCAAATAGCTAAAATTAAAGTTTTTTTTATTTTTATCTAGTATTTTCCAAAACTATGAGTATTAATTTCAAGGTTTGCTCAAAACTTCATATGGACAAGTAAAGATTCAAAACTAATGAGAATTTTTAGAAACTACAATTAAAAACACCGTTTTTGGTTGTTTTTTAGCATTTTGAAGAGGCATAATTTAAAAAACTGAAATGATTGAAAAATTTAAAGGCTAGATTAGAATTAAGGTCCTCTTAATCATTTGAAAAATTATTGTTTTGCTTGTGGAATAGAAAAGAAAATTGTCATTTTGTCGACCAGTGGTATATAAAGGGTGGTTAAATTTTAAGGGCCGATGTTGAATGTGAACCACACCTAAACATCAAGATTTTTTCTGCATTCAATTCGAGCAACGCGTTAAAGATATTCAGGCTAATTTGAAAATGGGCGTTCAAATGGAAATGCATATCGTGCATTTTGTGATTTTTCCGGTCAATTTTATCGTCAAAAAATCGGGTCTGATGTGAGAACACCAGTCTATGCTCATACTGTAGAAAATATTGCTGCTATTCGCGGTAGTGTGGCTGTCTACCTCAACTTGTCATCGTGCCTAGCAATTGCACCTCTCACTCTCGTCGCTTCGTTGATGAACGTTATGCATAAAGCCTTGCATTTAAAAGCTAACAAGGTCCATTTGACTCAAGTACTAAACCATTTCAAGCGTCGTCGTCAATGGTCATTGGTCAGAATGGTGGCAAGAAATTACAACAGTGGATAATCAATTTTCGAAGAAAATCAACTTCATCAATGATGATGCAAATTTTCACTTCAGTGGATTCGTCAATAAGCAGAACTGCTGTATTTAGGCAAATGATAATCCAAGACTGATTGTCGAAAAACGAATCCATCTACAAAGAGTGACTGTTTGGTGTTATTTTGTGGGCTGGCGACATCATCGGGCCGTATTTGTTAAAAAAAGAAGCCGGTCAGGCAGTTTCTGTGAATGGTGGTTGTAATCGTGAGACAATAACGAGCTTTTTATGCCCTGAATTGGAAGATATAGATGTGGATGATATGTGGTTTTAATAAGACAGTGCCACTTGCCTAATAGCTAAAGAAAATTGCTTATTTGTGTGGTAAATTCAATGGCCGTGTTATCTCACGTGGTGGCGATGTCAATTGGCCGCCAAGGTCATGTGATTTAACCAACTGGACTTCTTAATTTGGGGTGATTTAAAAGGAAAGGTGTACGTCGATAAGCCAGCAACAATTCAAGAGCTAGGTAAAGGATAAAATAATTCCGCACATTAACGTCATAGAACCTCAATAATGTGTCAGCGTCATCGAAAATTTGGACCAACAGATGGTGGTGTGCCGCCGAGGTCGCGGGGACTATTTTGCCAATATTTTGATTTATTAAAAATTGAACCATACCAATATAATCATAATAAGAAGAAATGACAATAATTTCCTAAAAATATTTTGTTTTATTCAAAATCAACATCGGCCCTTAAAATTTAACCAACCTTTATAAGCTTTTATGATCTATTCTATTATTTTCTTGGCTATCTGCAGATACTCCTACAAATCTATTTAGACCTTACGTTTTTTTTTCCATTCATTCTCTTACCAGAGTTTCGTTTTTAACCTCAACTGAAAAACAAACAAAAAATTATCTGCTTCTTTCAAGTTCTAAAAACATAAGAATATTCGTATTATCTTTGAAAAACGAAAAGGGTGAATACACTTAAATTTATTGAAGTTTCTATACGAATACGAATATTACTCTTTACAATGTGATGCATAAACTCTTTTGTAAAACACATTTTCAAAACCATTTGACACTTAAAAGTAAAATGTGTAGGTACTTGTACTTAAATATCTAAAAATGTGTGTGTACCAAACATTATTTTCAAATGAATCTTAAATCACCACGAACGAAAAAAAAAACAAAAACAACAAACAAATGCAAAACAAATTTATATTTAAAAATAAAAGTTAAAAACTTCACACTCTTGATGGCATTAAAAGGGTAACATAAAATTCACAGCAGCGAAACACAAACAAAAACATAAAAATAAAATATCCTGAATATTTATGTACGTACACTGTACAGCCATCTCCAATACATACATACATATAGCAAAAATTTCCATTCCATTAAGCCTTTCGGGATGAATCTCTGTTCGAAAAATGTAAAAGGGAATTCTGTCTCGAGCAGGTGCGATACAGGAAAAATTCCACAATAAATCTATTTCTTCGTCAAGTGTGTTGAAAGGATTCTCGCCGAGTGCTGATGGGTTGTATATATGTATATGGGATGTTGGAGGATGTTGAATATTGGAATGAGGAGAACAAGTGGTCTGATGGTGGATATGTTCAATGTTCATCCCTATACCTACTTTTGTCTTCTGTAGTTCCTCTTGCTGTATATCACACCAAAAGTCGAAAATCTCAAATGAAAAGGAAGCAAACGAACGGAACGGAACCAACCAAAGGACGACTGTTGTACGTATTGAGAATACTACTAAAATATACATATCTATATATAGCAGGGAACATAACACAGAAAAAAAAATAAAGGATAATAGTGTTGTTATGCAAGACTGATCCTGGTTTAACTCCGAACTTGTGGAGAACTTTCACAGTACTTCCTCGCTACCACATACACCTGTTCCAAAAAGGTATCTACATCTACAGACACTCTAATACGTTTAAACTTTTATCGAAGAAGACGAAAAAGAAAAAGAAGAAGCAGAAGCAGCAAAAGAAGAAGAGCTGCAAATGAATAATCCTTTTTTGGTAGGAGTTTTCCTTTTGCATTTCCCGTTAACTCTTCGCTGTGAATACAGGATGTGCACACGTCTGCGGTGTGGTCTAGGATGACTGCTGGTGTCGGATTGTGGTGGTGTTGCAAGAGGGTTGCACAAAACCCACAAGCGGCAGGCTAAGAGAATGGGGGGAGGAGGAGGTATTTTCAATTTCCTTCAATTGGCGAAAGAGCGTCATATTTTACAATAAGGACTTACCTATACCTTTCGTATACTTTCTCTAACCCTGCTTCGAAAATATTCTGCAGCAGTCATTTATGGCAGACAGACATTCGAAAAGGCTTTTTACAGTAGGTATACAGAAATTAGGTATGGGGTTAAGGGGTGTGGGGGGAGGTTGTCGGGTATGGGTAAGTCCTGATGGAAGAAGTTCTGGTAGCTGCTGCTGGTATATATGTAGTGTGCACTGCGTAGGAAAGTAGAAATTAAGGAAAAAGAACGTTATGCTGCTGCTGCTGCTTGCCATTTGGCAAATGCTTCTCATGTCCAGTTTGAAAGTCCGGAATGGTATCTACTTTCGATATATGTATGTAGGTAAGGATATAGAGAGCGTCCTGAGCGTTTTCAGGAGCATGTGATATATATAAAACTGAATGTTAGTGCGGAGAAATAAAACAAACTTCTACCATTAGAACTATGTTGAGAATCTTTTATACAGGAGCAAATCCTGATGATGATTTTTTCGTCCTTTTTTTTTTGGGTTCTTTCGTTTTTGTTTAACGAAACGGGATGCCAAAACTACGATGAAGTCAAGCAGAAGTATAGAAACTTGGTATATGCTGCAGCTGGAACCAAAGTTCACATCTAAAATTCTATTTAGTTCTTAATGATTGTTCCTTGCTTCAATAAGAGAGAGAATGAGAAAAACGAAGATAGACCATATCAAACATACACACACACACACTAACATCCCATATCCTGATAATAGAAAACCCGGGAAAGGCGGCCGCCATTTTAACAGTGCTGCCAGCAGATTGTGATGTGTATTTCCATTAGCTTTATTGATTAAAACTTTTTTTTTTCCGAGTTTAAGGTGGTAGCGGCGGCGGCAATGGCGGGTGGGGATGGTTTGAAAACTCTCCAAGGATATTTCGTTCTTGCCATATTTTTCGCCGTCGCTCCTTTTATTTTATACTTGTTTTTCTTTTTTTGTTTGGATACACCAGGGAACTGGTGTATTATAGTATAGTGATACTCTTGCTCTATCCCAAAGAGGAGGATTTTGTGTATATTTCTTGTATTTTGGGTTTGCTCTCCACTTTGGAATATATCCTGCTTTTGATATTGAATATTTGGATCCTGTACTTTTGTCGAGAGGATATTTCTATTTTTTTTGTTTTTCTGAGCTCTGTGGAAGGAATGGGAGTGAGTAACGATTGGCGACGGGGGATTTCTTTCGTAAACAGGCGTGCTTTAATGATATGACTTGAGGGAGGGTAGAAAAGAGGGGGGATTTAGAGAGTTATAAAGGACGAAGATAAGTTTTGCGTCGAACAGCATTTCTATATTGGATTGGGTGTATGTTTTTTTTTCTTACTTTCTTGTTTTGTTGTTCTTTGAGGGATTTTAAAAGTTCCTTATTTTTTGTATATGTGTGTGTGTTTTTTTTTCAAGGATAATATATGGAAACTGAATAATAGTATCTAAATGAAAGAAGGCTATAGGTAAAATGTTTTGATATTTGTACATATATTCGTAGTAGTTCGAATTGATACCTTTCTATATATCAACCTATAACCTTATGCTGTAATAAAGGATATAGGTTAGGTATAGGTACCTACTTGAGTTTATTGTAAAACATTAAAAAAGTACCTATAGCAGTTTTCTGTCTTTCAATTTGAATTGATTTTTTTCAAAAACAATAAGAACGAGTTTTATATTGGTTTCTAATATACCCGAAAGGAATGTTGTGAAAAATAAAATAGTTTTTAGGTATATGAAATAAAATCAAACATTTTGTTGTGTTTTATTTTATATCGGGAAGATTTTACAAGTTTGTTGCAATGTTTCATGTGGTTTATTGGCATAAGAAATGAATGGAGACATTATTTAGCAATGGAAATTATTGCCGAAGGATGAGTTTTTGGAAAACTTTTTGAGCTAACTTCCAGTACCTAAACTTTTAAGGCCGATTCATTCAAGAAAATTAGAGGTTTGCACAAAAATTATTGCTACAATGTAAAAATTATACAGAAGGTGGATTTTAAACTTCAATATCGTTATTTACTCATTTCGTTAATTGGTAAGAGCTATTCAATACGTTTCAAAAGAGACCCCATAACTTTGACATTTTACAAAAGGTCATATTAATATCATTTTGACAAATCACCATTGACGAATTTAGCGTATAGCAACACTTCATTGTTAACATAATCGTCACATCGAGAGGATTGTAGTGAATAAGTCTAAGTGCGTTGGTTCATTAATCAGCATAATCTACCCATTTCCAAATGTCGATGGAACGGAAAGTCTACGGAAATTATATTCACTGTCCGTGAAAAGAGTCTACGTGCGTCGTTCCAGGCATTTCGTGGACTAAAACTTGGCGAATTTTTGTGTCGTGACTTGCATCAACTGATTCAAAAGATGAGAGTTTAGGTAACAAAAAAATTGTCTTCAGCAATGAGGTTAATTTTTGGAGAAAAACCTGACGCAAAACTAAGATTTTTGAAATTGGGTTACTGCTCATATATAGGAGGTAGAAGAATGTTAAAATCGTCCCGAAGATGTCACTATTTTGTAAGGGTTTTTGACTTTGAAAACAATGCTCAAGTAAGCCAGGCACTTCGGGTTCCTAGTACCTCAACTGCAGATTGGGTTCCAACCCCAGGGGAAAGTTGTTGGCGCCATCAAACGAGAAAGGGGGAAAAAGGTTTTTCCAATAAGGCACCTTTCCTTTCATCCAGCGCAGGAATTCCAGAGATGGAATCAACGGTGGCGTTGATCTACTTAGTGAACACCTTATAAGGCTTCTACGATACATTCGGAGCTCAGGTTGGTAAAAAGTGGTGAAGCCGACTCTCGCCCCCGTTGGATTTTAAATCAGGGACTGGTCGTTCAGTTTGAAGGTAGTGCATTGTGATAACTTTCTGACCACGTAGTTGCGAATCACCAACAAGCCTCGAATACGGACGGATTTACTGTTGAAAACCCGCACGAAAAAGGTTTAAGAACAAATAACTTCGAATATACACGTAGAAAATTAAGTCCCTTAATAAATGACGTGCAGCTGAACAAATGGCGGGGACCCAAAACTGCTATAAATCAGATATCACTGCCAACCAGGAAATGCTTTCGGATGGCCGGTGGCTGCTATAGGAAAAATATGTAACGCCTTCTTTTATGCAGTTTTGTCATTCGAACCAAATTTGGCAACAA
Source organism: Eupeodes luniger (assembly GCA_951509635.1). Lineage (NCBI taxonomy): Eukaryota > Metazoa > Arthropoda > Insecta > Diptera > Syrphidae > Eupeodes > Eupeodes luniger. Next base: position 294,266,977 of record OX608073.1, on the reverse strand, counting down.
GTTTTGAGCTATAGGTGCATCAAGTCTAAATTCGGCTAAATTAGACTAATATGCGCACACCCCTCCACAGAAGAGAAGGATGACAACACCGAGGATATGTTCTTCGAGCTCTTAGACAAAGCAGAGGAATAGTGCCCTAGCTACGATATCAAAATTGTCTTGGGAGATTTTAATGCAAAACTAGGGAAGAAATCTTTGGTGTATAGGCTCTTTAATTAAAAACCAAATTTCTTATTTACAAAATATTTAAGATGTTTATATTTTGAATCTTTTTATTTCGAATGAATTTATTAAATAATTTTATTCGTCAAAACAAAATGATTCAAAACTAGATTTTAATATTATGATAAGTTTAAAGTACTCCTACAACTCGGCCATCCTGACCATTTTGATCGACCCGATCAATAACAATTTTATATAATTTAATCAAAACATGAAACAGTTAATATAATACAATAATACAAAGATTAATTTTAAACGAAATAAATACACAGTTAATAGCAATTTAGTAAGTATAGGAATTTGTACTCAAAGTCGAAAAAAAGATTCTGAAATTCTTCGGTTTTTGTAACACTTTCAGTTTTTATCATTTGTAAAATATTGTTCTTTTCACCAACTTCAACAAATAGATCCTTCAAACGAACTTGTTGTGATTTTTCTTTCGATTGTAATGAATCAATCAAATCTGTACGAAATTCCAATAGTTTTTTTATCTAAAATAATTTTTTCTTCAAGATTTTTCACTTGGAATTGTGACTTTGTTATTTCGTTTTCGAGATTTTTTATTTTTTTATTATTGACATTATTGATTCTTTGGAGTTTTGTCAGCTCCTCTTGAACATCCCTGGAAACAGAAGCCTGGTTTTGACTTTCCTCTAATTTTTCCTCCAAGTTTCTTATCGTTTCATTGAGATCTAATTTTTCAATATTTGCTTGATCAATTTCAACTTGAAGATCCGAAACTTTAGATTGATTTTTTTTTAACTTAACAATTTCATTTTCAAAGAATTCCTTTTCTTTTTGGACATTTAAAAGGTCAGACTTAAAGGCATTTATTTCATTTGTATATTTCAAAGTCAGATCTCTAGTTACTTCATTATCTGAATTTTTTGCAGCGTTCAATTCCAACTTCAATTTTTCAATTGTACGTTCTAAATCTTTATTTTTGCCTTCAACTTCTTTGTTTTTAACTTCAAGTTTCACATTGTTATCAGCACGGACTTTTAGTTTCTGAATTAAATCTTTACAGTCATGTATCTTTTTACTAAGTTTTTTACTAGCTTCCTTGTTTGCCAACTTCGCTTTGTGATTTTCCTTTTCCAAACATTCGCACTTCTTTTTAAGCTCATCAATTTCTAACTTAATTTTGCTTTCAATCTTATGCCTTTCTTCAAGTTCATTTTTAAATGTGTTTGATTTTTGTTCTGAAATCTTTTTAATTTTAGTGACCTCAGCTTGGCTTTCTTTTAAGCGAATTTGTAGTTCATTGAATTCATCTAAAAGTGTTTTGAACTTTGTCTGAAGACTTTCAATTTCAGTTAAGAAATCATTCAAAAATGTTTTCTTTTCAATTTGGTCCACTAATGCAACTTGAGGATTTGATTTCTTCGTGCAATTATTCAAAATGTGTTCTTTTGAACCACAACGAAAACAGGAACCTTTTTCTCGCTTTGGATTTGGACACGAACTTGAAAAGTGTCCTATTTGTGAACAATTGAAACACTTTTGTTTTTTAATGTTGTCATTCTTATTTAATGAAAACGAAGAAGATGGATTTCTTTTCTGATTTTTAAAATTCCGTTGACTTCGTAATTGACCATAACGATGTGCCAATTCCTTAAGTTCTTGAAGGTCATTAGCTGGATACAAAACAGCAATGTCCACTGAATCATCTTCAAAGCCGGCAATTATAAATTGAATAACTTCTTTTTCATCCATGTTCGCTTGACCAGCAAGTTCTTGCATTTTCAGGATATATCCAATAATTGAAAGTTTGGATGAGCAATATGTTGTTTTTCGGAGTTCATTGATTACTTCAGATATGGTGTGCTTTCGACCAAAATTTGATAAAAAATTTTGTCGAAAATTGGAAAAATTGGTAGAATTATCTACTCGCAAAAACAATTCAGCAGCAGAGTTCATTTTCATTAAACGTCGGACTGACCTTAAGCGAAAAACATCATCCGCACTCAATGAATCACAAACACGTTCAAAATCTTTAAGCCACTTATAGCCATCATAAGTTTCGTCAAACGGATTCATTAAGTGTTGAACATCTTCAAAATTTGGACAGCGGACTACAGAATTTATGGTTAACTCTCGCTGCAATTGTTGTATACGTTGTCGTTTATGTAAGATTCTAATCTCTGCATCAAGATTAATTTCTTCTTGCGGGTTGAGGGGTTCATTTTCGGTGTCATTAAAATTGTCATCATTATCTTCATCATTAAGATCCAGTTCATTCCTTTTTTCATTATATAATTTCCTTAATTGTATTAAGGAAGCTGAACTCGAAAAAGGAATTTCGTGTTCGGTTAACCAATTTTGTATATCTGTCTTATTCATTTTTATTTTATATTTGTGAAATAAAAATTGCAGTAATAGGTAGTCTTCAATCCCACTTCTGAAGTTATAGGCTCTTTAATTAAAAACCAAATTTCTTATTTACAAAATATTTAAGATGTTTATATTTTGAATCTTTTTATTTCGAATGAATTTATTAAATAATTTTATTCGTCAAAACAAAATAATTCAAAACTAGATTTTAATATTATGATAAGTTTAAAGTACTCCTACAGGTGGAATAATCGAGAAAACCAGCCTTAACGACAAAACTACTGATAACGGACTTAGGCTCATTGATTTTGCTGCGGGGAAATCTGGTGGTATCCAGTACGCGTTTCCCACATATCAACATCCACAAAGGAGCTTGGAGTTTTCCAGATTAATCTACCATCAACTAGATTGACGATATTGCAATCGACGCTTCCAGAATAACTTTCCAAGGATCTAACATCGACTCAGACTACTACCTTGTTTAAGCCAGGGTAGCACTACGGATTTCCAAACCTAAGGCAAAAGAAGGGGATAAAAGAGATCGTCAAATCGTTCTCCGACCGAGTAACCATAGTAACCTCTTTCAAAGTTCTCTGCTGCCAACACGATGTATTGGTAACCAGTGTCAAAATTGTCAACATACAATAAGAGAACATGCCTCTGACGTGCTGGATTTCAAACAGCCACCAACGAGAAACTCCTGTTCTGGTGAGGAATATCGGCACGCAAATGCAGCCAAACAACAGACACGCAACAGGCGGCCTGATTTGGCTGGGTCACGTAGAGCGGATGGAAACTAATGCGCCTGTCCGGAAAGTCTTAGAATCCAGGACGGCCGCACAGTGGACCGATCCATACATGCTAGACGTAAAAAATTCTTTCTCTTGGTTAAATGATTTTATTTGACAATACAAGCATTTTTTACTATGGGAGGTGGGGGTCTATCTCCCCCCGTTTAGGCGGGGAGATTTAAAAAAAAAAATGTATTAAAAAACAACGGAAACACCTACAGTTATGAATGATACTTTTTTTAAAAGCCAAAATCGACACATAATTCTAATTTTTAAATCAAGTTATTTCAATCAATGGTTTTCGAGATAATCGATTTCAAAGTCAAAATTTGTGAAAAAAAAGATTGAAAAAACACATTGAATACAATTTCTTTCATGACTGTGACATTAAATATGAAATTAATAGATGAAATAAGCTACCTTAATTAATTTCTAATCAAATACTGAAAACCATATGCTTCTATGCCTTCTAGTTTTTGAGAAAATTAAAAATAAAAAAATTACCTGTTCATCATATTTTCATTTTCTTGGTTATTTTCGCCAATATTAACAGCTTTTTAACTTTAAAGTATTATGCCTCAAGATTTAAACACCCTTTTGTATTCTCTGTCCCGCTCAGACAACTTCGTTGCTTTGCTTAGGCCATTAAATTGGTCCTAAGAATCTCTTCCCAAAAAAAACAATTTTCAATGCAAAAAAAATAAAAAACCTAAAAATTGTGTATATGTATGGAATTTTTAATGAACTTAAATTTTATTTCCAAATCATGATAAATAAAAATTTTATATAATATTAATTAATCGGATTCGTTATCGGATGTTTGGATGTTTTGCGCGTTTAGAATGAGGTGTACAATCATCAAAACTTTTGTTTGGCCTTCCACTCTTAAAGTGCCCCTCATTTTTTTCTAAACTATTATTCTGATTGTCCAATGCTAATATAAAATTGGAACCATCTAGCCAGTCTTTGTATTTCAGGCGAAATCTATCATTTCTCGAACCAGCTGCCTTCCACTTTTTGTCAAAACTTGCAGACAAAAGCTTAATTTTATTTTTAATCTGCTTGCAGATCTCGATATTTTCTTCTGAAAGACTAAATTTATCCAGAACATGTTCGAAAATTTTAACATTCCGGTTCTTCTTTTGATTCGAACGCCAAACGCCATAAAATTCCATACGTGAAATTCCAAATTCTAGTAGGATTCAAACCAAAAAAAAAGGCCTTGCAAATTAGTGCGAAAGAAAAAAAACATATATGTATGTATTCTTTAACTAGACATGACACACTTTTCAAAAACACATAATTTATCACGACACTTTGACATACTCATATTTAGATTGTCTAAAACAAAATAACATTTTTAACAATTTTTACCACAAAATAAGTGTTTCACTGAAAGCTCATTTCCAAGACAAGTAAACGGGAAACAAGATATCAAACATGGAAAAATATAAGAGAACAAACCGACTAATACACCTGCCATTTGTTTAAATTTAATTCTTTTTGGATTCAAAATTATAAAAAAAATTGTATTTACTTTGAATTGCAAAAATTTTATTCAAGAAATATTATAAATTGAAAGTTTGACTTTGAAGTGACAGAACTTTTTATTTAACCAACCAAATGTCAAGTGGATTGAAATTCTGAGATCAGCTGGGTATTGTTATTATTTACATCCGCATGAACAACAGTGAGTCGCAGTTGACTTTTTTACGTCTGGCATGTATGGATCGGTCCACTGTGCGCCGCCGATACTTTGAAAATGTGCAGGGTATGACATCTAGTGGTTTCTTAAATACATCTAAATTTAAATAAAAGTGAGTCACTTTAAGCTTAAAAAGCGTTGAGAAATATTGAAAACTTATTTTCAAAGAAATTGGTATGTAGTCTATACACACTCCGTTTTTTGATTGGGCCGAAAATGTATTATTTCAGACGAAGTGTATTTAGATGTCAGTTGCTTTATACGTGGCGTGGCTCTGTGATCCTAACGTTGTTAGCATTAAATGGCTATACAGGGTTTTTCAACAGGGACGCTACAAAAAAGAGCGACAGGGACAGCAAACGCATAATATTTCTTGCCGTTTTTTGACATTTCTCTTCAGTTAGATTTGCCATTTCATGATGGAAAATTGGAAAGATAAACGAGCCAACAACGAGTGGAAATGATTAAAATTTACTACAGAAATTCGGAGTCAGTGGCCTCAACATTAAGACCGCTACGTCCAATTTATGGTTGCCATAATCGTCCTAGCAGATCAACAATTGATCGTCTAGTTGAAAAATTTGAATCCACATGCACAGTACAAAATTTTCATGTGCCAGTGAGGCAAAGAAGTGCCCGTAGTGTCAGGAATATTGCTGCCGCTGAGTCTTTAGTTACAGAAAGCCCAAATGTGTCTTTCACACGTCGTTCTCATAAATTGGGTATCTCTGTGACGTCGTCGGTCGTTGTGGCAAATTTTGCGAAAAGATCTTGGCCTCCATCCTTACAAGATTAAATTGACTCAAGAACTGAAACTGCTTGACCACTAGAAGCGTCGTATGTTCGTGGATTGGGCTGAGCAACAACTTGAACTTGATTCGGATTTTCATCAAAAAGTCATCTTTAGCGATTAGGCTCATTTCTGGCTGAATGACTTCGTCAATAAACAAAATATGCGATATTGGTCAGGCAGCAATCCACACGTACTCCATGAGTCATCATTGCATCCCGAAAAAATTACGGTTTGTTGTGGTTTATGAGCCGGCGGCGGCGTCATTAGGCTGTACTTCTTCGGTGATGATCAAGATTGGCACTTTACTGTGTATGGGGATCGCTACCGTTCAATGATAACCGAAAATTTGATGATATGGACTTGCTTATGGACATGTGGTTCTATCAAGACGGCGCCACAAGCCACACAGCGAATGTTACAATCAATTTATTGGAAATCAGGTTTGGAGAACGTGTTATCTCACGAAACGATCCAGTCGCTTGGCCGCCTCGGTCGTGCGATTTGAAGCCTTTAGACTATTTCCTGTGGGTGGGGCTACGTCAAGTCTATGGTCTATGCCAACAAGCCAGCGACGATTGATGAACTTCGGACGAATATCGAACGTGAAATTGCAGCAGTATCGGCCGATTTATTTTTGAAAACCATCGAAAATTGGATTCAGCGTCTGGACCTCTGCAAGCGTGTCCGTGGTGGCTATGCAAAAGAAGTCGAGTTCCATACATAATGACATCGAACGTACTTTTACAAGAATAAAGAATTTCATTGATATCCAAAACCTTTTTTTATTATATTTAAAAGAACTTTTGTAGAGCTCTTTTTAAAAAACCCAATATTAACTGACTTTTGGTATTATTGACATTGAAGAAGTTCATGCATGATGGAGCGCCATGCCACACGGTTCCTTATTTCCTCACCAAATTGAAAAATCTTATCCTTTTAGCAAACTTGGAAATGTCAATTTGCCTCCTTTGAAATCTTTTCGTAGGGAACAGTGAAAGAAAAATGATTTGCCAATAATCCGGAAATGATTTTAGGCAAATATCAAACTATAAAACCATCAACAATTTCTCGGTGAATTTGAGTCAGGGAATACGCTTCTGTGAATTAAGCCTAAGTGGACACTCGGACAACGTGTTAGTCTATAAAATATGGGAGTTACTAATGAAGTCATAATTAGTGGAAAACATTTATTTGTCTTTATTTGGTATTTAAATAATCAATTTATTTCTAGCTAATTGTACAAAAATCAACAAAGCATTTTGTTTTATTTAATTTTTTTTAATTGAGCAGATTAATGCGATGTAAGCATTTTTTTCAAGGTTAACTCAAAGATTATTAACAAAATTGATCTAGAATCCATATAGCTTTGTTCTTTTTAAATACGTCAACAAAAAAGCACTGTGCACTCAGGCGTATACTTACTATTTGTTATTTGAATTATTTTTTTATTTAATTTTCTCAGATTTTTGTTTTCTATAAACACTAATTTATTTTATTTTATTTCTTAGAATTTTGTTTGTTAAATTCTTATTATTTTTTTAGGACTTTAACAAGAATCCTAAATTTAATCAAGAAATCAAACAAGCGCAGATGCATATTATTTTGTTTTAAGTTCGAATTCATTAAAATTTCGACTATAAATTTGTGTTAAAAGAAATTTCTTGGTATTTTAACTGAAAAACAAATTCTTGGAAGAAAATTGTATTAAATATAAAATTCAAAAATTTTCCAGTGCGCTTTTCCACGAAGCAATTATTTTTCGAGGCATGATGGTCCTGTAGATTCTACTTTTTAATCTAAAACTGTTTTTAAAAGCTTTTTGGATGAAAAATCAAGGTTTTTTTCAACACAATACGTAAAATATATACGAACGCTGAATTTCCTCAAGCCAAAAAAAATATATAAAACTTTAAAAATGTTGAATTTAAAAATTTCAAGAGCACATCTCTGTAGACTGCACCATCATATAAAATTGAATGCATTTGTCTTTTCTTTTTTCTACCACGTCTACTATTTGCACATGAAGAACTCATCTTCTTTATACTCAAATAAAAATGTGCCCAACTTCAAAAACCCTTAAATATCATCCTTTAGCTATAAAAAGGAAACATTAGAGTGGTAAAGTATTTCAAATAATATAAAAGGAAAATATAAGAAACAAAATCAAATATAAAAACTATCTTTTAGGTAGATGTCTCTTCCACAAGAGTGAAAAATATTCTCACAGGATGGACAAAGATGACGATGTTTTTTCTTTTTTTTTCTTTCTTGTTTCCACCCAACATCCGGCCAAAACGGAAAGACATTATTCCATTCTCTCTGACGGTGTTATATGTCCACCCTTTTTTAAGAGGCAAGAGTAATATAACTAAAAAAATATACATACTCATATATTTTTACAATATAGAATACGGAAACACTATCCCAAGGAAATCACATAAAATGATGTAGGTATAGGTATGTATGTACCTCCATGTACGGAGAAATGTCCTTCTTTGCTCAAGGAAATAAAATAGTTTTAACACCGAGCGCCATTGTAGACACACTCGTAGGTATATCCTTTTCGTTTTTGCATCAGAGCTTAAATTCATTCAAGAAGTATTTATTCAGACTTGCATGCATGCTGGTGGAGCTCTTCAAGAGCACACATTGGAACACAAAAGTTTAATATTCCTTAACAACCCCTCCGCCTCCACCCCTTTTCCAACGGCCTCAAGGACTCCACCATAGCATCACCGAAAAACGTATAGCGACACTTCATGATTATGTGGATGATGGCGCTGGTTATGGTAATAATAAAAATTAACGACACCCAAAACTAGAGTCAATGTGCTTGTGAAACATACTGATGCAGCAAGGACGAAATACGACGACATGGGATGGATGCCTGTGTCGGTTCCGACGACTCTGAGCTGAGTTGGATGGTTGGCTGAAGTAAGGCGGGACTGGGATCAGGATCGGGACATGAATAAACGTAGAGCATAAGAGGAGAGAGCGAATGGCATTGATGGTTTGGCACGGCAACGACGATATCCTGCTGAGTGTTTTGTGCTTTTGTGCCCTGCGATACAACCAAGTTCACATTTTTGGTTTATACAACAGTCTTCCATATTTCGGAAGCGCACAGCGTGAGGAGCAGCAACAAAAAAAAATTAAATAAATATCCGCATATGAGATTTTCTGTGCTATCTAGAAAATTTAAAATAGGATCACAAGGAAAACGAAAGGATGACACAGGAACACTCATGCAGATTTGGCGAAGGAAGCAAAACAAAAGTCACATTTATTATTTTTATGACTTTTTCTCTGGAAGGATAAAACAAAAAGAAATACAACAAAAAAAAGAACGAGGAAGAAAAAGGAGGAAAAATATTGCTTCGTTCGCGAGAGGGATTTTTAAATGTATTTTATTGTTGTTCTCATTTTTTAAAGATACGAGTGAAACGTTTTTTAGTTTAAATCCCAAAGCATATCCTCAGAAAAAAAAAGCTGAAAGCTACTCAACTCATGCTTTAGTGATTTTATTTATTAAATTTTAGTACTTTGTTGTTTATAGCTGTTTATAGTACAATATTCCTACGTTGAAGAAGTGCAACGGAAATACAGCTTTACGATACAATCGGAAGAAGGAAATAGAATTTACGACCTTTGTTCCTATGTAAAAACTGGCGAAAAAGACGAGTAAGTTTAAAACTGGACCATTGGAATGAGTGTTTTTCACTTTGTTTGCTAAGTTCTTAGAATAAATAACCTTCTTAAAAAATTCAGAGTAAACAAGATACCCATGTGTTTTTTAAGACTTCGTTTGCTGATGAAAAAGTTATCAAATTCTTTTTGGGATATTGGAATGAAAAATATGCTTCTTAAAGGCATTTTATTGACCACAAATGTTAGCTGCTTTCAATGAAACATGGATTGGTCAAAAATATATATTTTTTCTATCAGTTATTGAAATTTTTAAATGTTGGGATATTCACAAGTAAACTTAGGATTATTAAATTCCCTCAATTGACTCTTAGGACTACCCCAATTTCAGCTTTTATCGTGAATCAAAATGTCTTTGTGGATTTTGGTAATGATCTTTGAAATCTTTTGTCTCGAATATCCCACAAAAAATATGCAAGAAATTTCAAAAAGTTTAAACCCAAGTTAAACAAACTTATAACATTTAACCTTACGACACTTAACTATCATTTTTTTTAATATCCCACAAATGAACTACTTCAAAAGTAAATAATTCGAAAACTATTTATTGATTAAATATTATTAAATATTTGTCATTTCAATGATGACTCAATTTATATTAAAAATGTTTTATTTATTCGAATGTCCCACTAATTCAGGAGTGCCTTCAATCTCACAAACGTTACAAAACTTAAATCAAAAATCAAAACTTGAGGCTAACAAATTTATGATTCTCTTTTTAAAGCTTCTATGTTGGTAGGATTCTATGAATATCCCATTATTGTACGAATTACAAAATTTGACTTTTGCTGCCTCCAAAAACTGACAATCCTTGATATGCTGTTGTTGGGCTATTTTTGCCCACAAACTGACTGCAGCTGACATTGCTTGATATTTTGTTTGCTTTTTAATTATCAATTTTCAGCGAATATCCCAAAAAAACAGGAATATTTCGAGACATTGAAAAGAAACACGAACCATTGATTAGATTAATTCCAAAACCTTACCTTAACTAAAGGTTGTTGTATGACTTTTAAAAGATATTTTATGAATAACTCACTGATTGGGAAGTATTTAAAATCAGTTGAAAAAATGTGAATATTAACAAATTCTGTGGTTTCGTTTCAACTTTTGATTAAACTTTTTCAATAGCTGAACAAGTTTTTGGAATGAACCAAAAATTGCTGAATGTTTGCAACTAAAGACAAAAAAACTAAATATTTCAAACTTATTTATCTGCATATTTTCTTATAATTATTTAAATAATTTTGTATTCGAATATCCCACAAATGGGAAGGAATAGATATTACAGACGTCAACAGAGCTTAAACCTTGATTGAAGACTTAAAGAGCTTTCAATCTTTGAAAACCTTACAAAACTTAGATCAAAACTTAAGGCTTAACTTAAATTGTAAAACTGGGCTTTTGCTACAAGAAAAAACTACTATTAAATCTTTTTTGAATATCCCATATAAAGGGAATATTTTAAGATATTAGAAAGAAACACGGTCCATTGACTAAATTAATTGAAAAAGGTTACCTGAACTAATAAATTGATGATAACTTTAAATTTAAAAAAAAATATCCTTTAACTCTGAAATTACAGACCCTAGGCAACTTTAATAAAGATTTTGTTAATTTGTATAAATACATAATTATTCGATTTTGAGAATATCCCACGTATAAGGCAATACTCAGAAATATTGACCGAATTTTTCGAATAAACCAATTTTTACAACTAAAGACAAGAAATAAATAATTTTGTATTCTAATGTCCCACAAATGGGTGGGAAATAAAATTACTGACAGCAAAACTTAAACGTGGACTTACTTTCGATAAGTGTTTGTAGTAGAAAAACTTACTGATTACTTAATGATTTCACAATTGAAACACTAAGTATTTCGAATATCCCATAAATCGAAGAATGTTTTAAATTTGAAAAAAACGTCTGAAACTCTCAAATAACTGACGCCAGCTGAATTTAAATGGAGATTTTTTAATTTCCAAACAAATTATACGAATTTTGGGAATATCCTACAAATGGAAAGGAAATGGGATTACTGACGTCAACAAACCTTAAACGAAAACTTACTTCTCGAAAAGTGTTTGTTTGAATAAACCACACAAAATAAGTTCAATTTGATGATAATTTAATACTTTCACAATTGAAATACTTTGGAATTCGAATATCCCATAAATGGAAGAAGACTTTAATTTTGAAAAAATAAGTCTGTAAATCTCTTTAGCTTTATAGCTAAACTTTAATGGAGATTCTGTTTGTTAATTTCCAAATAATTATTCGAATTTTTGGGAATATCCCACAAATAAAGCAATACTCAGAAACATTGAATACATTTAAAAATTTTGAATCACAAAATTCAAATAATTGAAATATCCTTGTTCATTTCATAACAATCCCTAAGACCAAATTTTCATTAATTTCAAAAATATATTAACCTTTCTTGAATATCCCAAAAGTGGGGTTTTGAGGTTATGGAGCCTTTAGAATGAAATCAATGACTTATTACGGCATTCCTGATGTATAACAATAACAGTTAACTTTATTGTAACACCCTATACCGATTATAATTAAAGTTCAATGAATTATTCAGAATTGAAAATTCGATAAATGCATCCCTCCATCCATTCATCAGTCCTGAGTTCTGGACAGTGCATGATAATCATATTTACGTGGTATTATCACCATCACCCACAAAACAAAAACAATAACTAAAAAACAACAACTATCCGATGCAATGTTTTCAGTTTGCAAATATTTACTTATTTTTACCCATCCATTCCACACGCGCATCCAGTAATGGTAATGGCGGTGGCGGTGGCGGGTGGCTATACGAGTATCCTTGTGTATGTATAATCAGACCAAAACCGAACTCCACCATACTCCAGAGCGTTTGTCAGTTCCGTTCCAATCCCAGAACCTAGGCCAGGCGGCGGGCGGCGACGGTGAATAACCTGGGTTATATTATTTATTGATTTTTACGAATGAGGCTTATCGGTAGTTGATTGGATTGTTTCCATTATCTCGTCTCGATTGAGTGTGATGATGAGTTGGTCATTCGGATTGAAGTGGATTGAAAGACACATTAAGACAATTTAATTGCGTTTTTGGAGAACCATATAAATCTCCACATATACCTTCATATACGACGAGTATCTAGTATATGAAAGTTTAGTAGAGGAAGGGTACACCAGCCAAACAGACCGACATACCGTCAGAGCGAGAGCTAAGACCCAGAGAGAAAAAGATAACAATATAGAAAGAGAAATAATGGTTATGGCTAAGAGGCGTTTTGCAATTTCAGGATATAAATCGATGTTCATGAATTTATGTGTTTTTGCCTGATGGAAAACACTTAATGCCGCTTAAGTGAAGAACCATTCGGTTAAATTGGTTGTTTGTAGTATGATAAGGATATACTATATCTATAAACACACATAAAGGATAAATATATAAGTGAGGAGGGAGAGTGTGTATAATACTTTGTTTATATAGAGACTCTAAGGATAGTGTTTACCAATTTGAGGCACTCTTAAGTGTACATATTGGCCGGAGCCAATATGCTTTGAACTATAACTACTAATGCCAACTATCAAAGGTATTTAGGGCGTGTTTTATGATTATTTAAACTAACATTATGGTCAATAGATGACTATTTGCCATGGCAAAAAGGTTAACAATTAGCGGCTTTGAGTTATGAAACATTTTCAATTTTGTGGGTTGTGGAAGTCGGTGTGTGTCTGTTTATCTTTTCAGCATTAATTTCGTGCGTTAGTATTTAAGGGAAATTCTGTATTTCGAATTTCCCACAAAGTGCATAGAATCACCCTGAAGAGTTTGAACATTTTTTTTCATTGATCGATATCTATATTGTGAAGACTTAAACTATAACATATTTAAATTCGAATATCCCACAAAAGGATATTAAATTCTTTTGGTTTTTGTATGGTGGTGAGTCTGTTTTATCTTTTTAGCAAAAGTGTTAGTTGGGTACTAAGACATTTAAGTGAAAATCCTGTAGAATTACTGACCAGAGCTGAAAAATTATTCTTTTGGAATATCCCACAAAAAAGGAGCACTTAGAATCAACCTGATCAGTTTGATAACTTTTGTAATAGACTGAAATATTGTAATACTTTATTATTCTTTATAACATTTTCAATCAGAACTTTTTGAAATTCGAATATCCCACAAATGGAAGAATGATTTGAAATTAAAAGAAATAGGTCCCTAACGCTTATATGATTTATTGCAGCTGAGCCTTAAGGCATTTAAGTGCCAATCCTGTCGAATTGCTGACCACACCTGCACATTATTTTTTTTTTTCGAATATCCCGCAAAAAACGAGTGCTAAGAATAACCCTGATTAGTTTAATAAGCTTTTATAATTGAATGAAGTAGTGAAAAAATTTATATTTCACTACTTTTCATTATATTTTCAATTATAACTTTATGAAATTCGAATATCCCATAATTGGAAAAATGATTAAAATTTTTAAAAAATATGTCTTTGACTCTTAAATTATAATTTGAAATTATACTTTAAAGCATTTAAGTAAAAATCATGTAAAATTGCTGACTACAGCTGAATAATACATTTTTTTCGAATATCCCATAAAAAACGAGTGCTTAGAATTAACCTGATTAGTTTGATAAGCTTTTGTTATTGATGAAAATATTGTAATAAATGTATATTTCATTATTTTCAATTATAAATCTTTGAAATTCGAATATCCCAAAAATGGAAAATGTATTTAAATTAAAAAGAAATAGCTGACTATTTCTAAAATTATTGATTGCAGCTGAACTTTAATGAAGATTTAGAAAAAATAAGTTTTTTTCCAAAATCCCATTAAAGGAGAAATTCTAAGATTCATTGATAACATTGATGAAATGATTTTTCAATTTCTAACACAGTTTTTGCTATATTTTTTTAATATTTCTTATAACTGGTAATCGACACCAAAATTTTGGGTTGAGATTTTTATGAGCATCGTTTTTTCAATCTTTTTTTTTTGAAATTCAAAAAAACTAATTCACTTAAGAGTCGGAAGTTTTTAAAACCCAAACAAAGAAAAATCTTTTAATGAGTTCCTAGCATAAGTTTTGGCACGCAAATAAATCAACATCCCATGCCATTTGCAATACCTCCGTATTTCTTTTTGTATTGTTTTTTCTTTCATTTTATACTTTTTGATAACCATTAAAGTTAAGTAAAAAGAAATCACTTGGATTCCACATAGAAAAACAAAAAGAAAATAATAAAAGATTTTACAAAAAAAAGTAGAAGCGAAAAAGAAACAAAAGAACTATACACAGCTAGTAATTCAAATTCACATTAGTTGTGACCTCCCAGGTCATTAATCATTTTTTGAATAAGATTAAAAAAAAAGAGAAATCCATAAGAAAGAGAAGCAGAAGAAGAAGAAAACTTCAAGAAAAACTTCTTATACCATCACCAGAAACTTCCGGGCCAGGCTTTTTCCTCATTTTGCTAAAACGGAAGAAAAAGTTAAAATATATACAAAAGAAAAAAACTCCATCAACGACTCTCTTGGAAAAACAATAAATCAGTCTGGTCAACCTTGCTTTACGTATAGCCCACATCATCATCTTAGCAAAAAGCTGCCTCTCTTTGTCTTTTGTATATTTATATAGATTGTAGGTATGTGGCCGAAAAGTATAGGTACACCAAAAACGACCTCCTAGAAAAACAATACCTCCACAAACTCTTAAAGACGGCAGCGATGACTACAACGACTACGACGACGATGAACTAACGAAGAAACCCAACGTTTGTTTCAGCAAAAACAAACAATTCTCATTAAGACGAACCCGAAGTATGCTTAAAAGCCCTTCTAAAAAAAATAGGGTACAACCAAACTTGGGCCCCAGAAAACAACACTGAAAATCAACTTCAGTAAACTATGCAAGATGTGAGCTTGGAAGGAAAAACGAATCAAAACGAAAATGAAGATACTATATACGTAGCAGCAGTTTGATGGTAGCATCAGCAGTAGCAGTAGCCCCGGCCGGTCGGCCTTATCTTAAAGATTTTTGCGAAAACTTTGAACCATAAAACTGTACTAAATATATGTACCGTACATCTTCAAAGGAAAATAAGACTGAAATTCATGAACATGTGTTTGTCATGGTTGGTTGGTCGGCCCGGCCCGGCCCGGCCCGGCCCGTCCAATTCCAATTCACTCCCTGGTGATGATGCATCTACAGCTCTACACGAACTACTTTCCCATTGGGGAGGTATTTGAAAATTAGATACAACATTCTGTATCTAAACTTCTTTTAAAGAACGTACAACAATTTTGCTATTAAATATTTATTTATGTAGGCATGTTTTTCTTATTCTTAAACACTGATATATGTCATTATGCAGCGCTTTTTCCTACACCTTGAGATCTTCGATACATCTTCCTGACTTCGTTCGCAGGGATAGGATATGCATATGAAGAGCAATTGCTTTAACCGCACACTACCAGCACTAGAAGACTAGAAGAGCCAGAAACAGCTATTTATTCGGCTTTGCTACCATTTCAAAGTCTTCGTCGTTGTTCCTGGTGTTGTTGTTTTTGTTGTTTTTGTTGGTATCGTCTTTGGTCGTTTTTATATAGCTCAGGTTTTTTCTTGCTCCACGAATGCAATCAGGAATTATTTCCGCTCAAGTGATTTAAATAAACTTAAACGAGTAACTGACTGAATGTGTTCGGGTCGTGGATGTAGCGAAGTACACTCAAAAAATTATTCTCCTAAACTCAAAACTTTATCTAAAAGTTATACGAAGTGCTATGTAACACCTTTCCGAAAACTTAATTTTACTCAATTCTCATAAAAACTACTGAAAAAAATAGATTTTTAAATTAAGTTTCTAGAGTATTTGAGGTATTAGACTTTTCTTGGCCATCTTAGCGCTTTGAGAGGAATTGGTATCAACAAGATTATATAGGTTTATTTCTTGATTGCAAGGTATGTTAATTTTTATTTTTAAGAGGTAACTTTGAAAATGAGGGCGTATATCTCTTTATATCTGTCTTTGAGTTATTTCTAAAAAAAATCATTAAACTATTGATTCGAGAAAAGAAGTTTTAACTGTAAAACTGCATCAATATGAAACTTACTATTCAGCTTTATTTAGACTTGGTACGATTCGTTCATAGGATTTCTTCTTGAATACGAGGTATTGCAAATAAAGAATCGTTATGGAGAGATATCATATAGAAATATAGTTTAACTTATGCGTAGGAAGTTTATAAAATCATTACTTCTTGTTTTTTAAGTTTCTTTAAGATTTTAAGAAAATCTGGTAGCTTTAACTTTAAATACCTCACAAGACAAACAAAAACCTTTAAAATAGACACACATAAGCTGATAACAGTGATAACATTATAAAAGAAGCTTTGTTATAGTTTTCAGAGCAATTTAATTAAAAGAATGTAGGTAATTGAAAATAAATGTGTACTTTATAATTCAATAAGTTAGTACTAGTTTACGAGGTATTATTATTTATAAGGATACCAAGGTATTCTGGCTTCCGATTTTATTTCTGAATACATTTTAATGATATGAGGTATTTAATTTTCGAATTTTATGAACACATTTAGAGCATTTCAAAAAAAAAAACACCACTAAACTTGAGCGCATTTTATAAGGTATTTTATCAAACATTCTTTTAGAGATATGAGTTATTGAGTTTTTAGCATGAAGCATACTTAAATTTTAAATTTTATTATCTGAAATGTGTTTTGAAAATGCTTTTTAATATCAAAGATAAACAATTATTTTTGTACACGAGATATTAGAACGTAATCATTGCATACCTGTTCTGACTTTTCTTCTTGTTTGAGAGATATTAGAACTTATGTATTAGATATATGTTCGAGGGATTTTGTGGAAACTTTTTTTTGACTAAAGCACTTAAAATATTCACGACTAATAAACTGAACATAATTTATTGTTTAAAATTGCTCCAAGAATGCAAAAAAATATGTAAATGTACAAATTAGGCCTTTTTCAATATTTAGGGCTCTTCTCGAGATATTAGAACATAAGCATCCAATAGCTGTTCTCAGGTAGTTTATTGATATTTTATTCAGAGTCTTTTCTAAGCCGTCGGTAAGCCGACTAGGAGCCATTGATAAGCCGGTTAAGAACCGTTGATAAGCCGGTTATGAGTCGTAAAAAGGAGGTTAAAGGCCGTTGATAAGCCGTTAAAGTCATTGATAAGCCGGTTAGAAGCCGTTGATAAGTCGGTTAAAAGACATTGATAAGTCGGTTAAAAGCCGTTGATAAGTTGGTTGAAAGCCGTTGATAAACATTGCTAGGAACAAATAAGTAATCCTAGGCGACTGAACTGAGCAGTCGAAGGAGACCTACCAAGGAAGCAATAACTTGAAGTAAGGTATTTTACAAATTGGCTCATTGTTTGATATTTAAAAGATGAAAATTCGTTTGTGGCTAAGAGATATTAAATGTTTGGTACGAGATATTAAAAATTGGGGATACGAACATTTCGAACATGGTACATTTTGTGTTTTAGGTTGCTACAAAGAACGCATTTTATTTTTCGTTACGAGGTATTTCGAGGTACTTGCTATAAATAAAGAGATATTTCAGTTGAAAATTGGTCTATACAGTTCTTATTTTTTTAGCTGTACTGTGAAGAATATGATAAGATTATTTATTGAAAATATACTTATTTTTATGAAAAGCAAATTTCCTTTATTTTACGAGTTTTAAGAACTTAGCACTTGATGTTTAGATATTTTAGCAAAAAAGTTCGTTTATCAATATCTTTTCTATAAGTTTCCCGACGAATATCTTAGATTCTCACTTCCACAAAATGTTAAGTATTGAAGTTAAATTATTTTGTAACAGATGGAAACAGTTTTAATGAGAATTTCTATTTCCGTGTGATTGATTCAAATATGAAATATGACATGAATGATAAAATTTCATCATGAGAACTTCTTTTCAGTGTAAGAAGCTAATGCATGCAAAAATGTTCCTTCTACATCAGGTACGTAGACAACCCGCCTTCTGCTTCAATCTTGAATCCAACAAAAACGAAAAAAAAAAAATATAAAATGTACGTAAGGAGTTTCCTTCGTTTGCAATTTATGGTCTTTGCCATTTGCAAAATAGATATAAAACCAAGGATATGGAGGTCGGTCTTGGAGGTTTCAAAGGTGTGGTGTGTTGGGGTGCTGTTTGCTGCCTTGAAGGCAGTGCAATTCGGTGAAGTTCCATCAGTTCGGTTGCATCTTATGGGCAAAAGGCAAAAACAAAAAAAAACACAAGAACCCAGAACCGACAATCCAATTCGAACCAGAGGCGTTCTGTTCTGCATTCATAGGAAATCGTTTGCCACCACAAAAGTTCCTGATGTGGCGGCAGCAGTAGTAGTAGCGTGGATGGCTTGGCGCGGTGGTGGTGTGGTGGCAGCTGTGAGTTGAGAATCAGAAAGCGTTCCACTGCGGGGCTTTTCCAATGCACGACAACACTCATTTCAAATTGGATGACGACAACAACACGACGAAGACGTAAAAGAAGAAAACTATAAAACCAAAGACGAAGACGTCGACAACGACGACGACGACGACGACGGTGTTGGCTGTTATAGCTTGGTCTGGTTCTAGTATCGTTGCAGTCTTGTATTTTTCTTCTTCTAATTTCATAGAGTTGTTGTTGTTGTTGTTTTTGTTGTTTTTGTTGGTTGTGACTTTTCTTAACTGATGTTTCTTATGTCGCTGCTGCTGTCTTCTGCCTTCTGCTGTTGCCCTTGGTTAATATTGTAAGGAGTGAAGTATCTCGCTCGCTTCCTTCGTACACAAAACACACAAAACTATTTCCAGCTCCACTTGGAAATGTAAATATGCGCGAACAAGAGTGTTGTAATGCACTGCCTCTATACCGCATGAGACTATGTAAACCTGGGCTTAAACCATGAGGACGATGTCGTTTATCTTTTAGGACCCTATGCAAGGAATAAGAAGTTTGCAATGTAAGGCGGTGCGGTGGTGGTGCTGGATGTGACGATGCGAAGGCTAACACCAGCGCTGCCAAGCAACCAACCAAACGGACCAAAAAGGCACACGACTTGAGAATAAAATGTAATTGTAGGGGAGATTCCATTTGGAACTGGTCATATTATGCCGCTTGCAGCAAGTTGTTATCATCATCTGTATATCTCTTCTCTATTCCAATGCCAGGGAGAAAGAAAAACAGAGGGGGAGAAAGGAGTGAAGTGAAGTGAGTGCCAGTTCCGGATGTGTCTTTTTCTTGAAAAGGATAAGATATTAGTGTAAGAGTACCACTGATGATGGTATAAGAATATTTAAGGACTGCACGAAGTGTGTACAAGGACAGGTGGCTGTTTATCATCAAATGGGCAAAAGAAAATACCTACTACTAAGATGACGACGAAGACGACGACTACGACGACGAAGTAGGTACCTACAATCTTATACGTCTCCAAGAGCAAAAGAATAAGAAGATTGCTCCAAGTTGTGCAATTATTCTTTCTCAACTCAGTTTTACTGTCTTTTGGAATATAAAAGGAACTAACATCCGGATTCTGTTGCAAGGAGAAATATATACATGGATTCAATTTTGTTCCCTTTTTTCTTTAACAAAAAGACTGCTGTTGAACAAAGATTAGATAGTTAATGGCAGGTATAGAAGAGAGTTGGCATTCTTGGGAGGCACGCAAGATGTACCTATGTACGAGTAGGTTAAAAGTTTGCTTTTATAGAATATGTTCTTTCCTTTCTTGTTTTTTTTTTTTTTTTTTATTTATTGTGATTGTGAGCTCAAGATTATATAGAGGTAGGTAAGTTTAGCTAATATTTTATTTTAAATGGACAACTTTGACATGGAGCATAACAAGGTGCTAGTTTTTGTTAGTTTTTTAATTAGCTCAATTTTTTAAAGGTGCTTATTTTGTTGATTTAAAAAAGTTATAGAAAAAAGAAGTTAAAAAGAAAAAGAATTTTCTTTGATACGAGGTATTAAAACATGGAAAGAATTAAAAGGAGATATTGGAGAAGTAATTTAAGCATCAGGACCTATACAAATATTTGTAAGTTTAGTTTATGAATTTTGCGACTTCATTGGACTAGTTAGTAGAAAAAAAGCTTCTGGTTTTTCTATAATTTAAAGAAAATCAATTTTTTCGCTCACGAGTTATTAGAACAATACAGCGAAGATATTTTTTTAAGGGATTTTTTTGACACTTTTCTTTATTTAACTATTAAGAGCTTGGTTGGAATGAATTTTAAGAAAACGTAAATATTTATAGTCAACTTTTTAATAGCTCTTAAGCAATAATTCTCCATCGAGGATTCAAACACTAACATTTTAGAAGTAGTAAAGGCCTATAAATTTACCAGCTGATATGAAGATCCGTTTAAACTCATTTTGGATAAGTATAGTTCTTCTGATACAAAGTCTTCTGTTTTTTTTTTAGAAAACATTTGATTTATAGTACCTAGTTGAAAGTATAACCAAGGCGATGATATGCTCTTTTAGAAACACTTGTGTCACCTTTTTTTAAGTAAAGTTTTAAAAGTCTATCAGAAAATCAATTATGAATATTCCCACTGATACGTATTTGGTGTCAAACTATAGAGGACTTTTATTTCTCTATACCCTTTATAAGCTTTCTCTTAAACAGACTGTCAACTTGGTTAGAAAACAGAACAACATCAATAATGAATTTTAAGCTGCATATAGAAGCAACTATTCTACTGTTTCCCAAATTCATAATCTTTCATACATAATTAAATTTAACTCCGCCAAAATAAGTAACTCTAAGCTTTTTCCATCGATACGCATTGATAGAAATGCTCTTATTTTTAAGCTATTGACTCTGAGAATATTTTCGGAGATATTGGCTACAATAAAGTTTCTTTATTAGGATACTGATGCACTTATTTGGGATGGTTCGTGTTTGTCTGATTTCTTCGACCACTTAGTAAGGTGTTTTCAAAGGATGTGCGCTAAGTTAAACTCTCTTTTTCTTTTTGTTTTATTTTTAAATGATCTTAATGTGGAAGTACCAATCGGTTTTAGATAATCTTCAAATAAACGTCCTCTTATATGAGGACGATATTGTACTGTTATAACATAATCCTTCCAATTTACAACAACTAATTAAGGGTTTTAAGGCTTACTGTATTGGAATCTTGGAATCTTCAAAAATATCTTTTTAAGTCGGAAATAGTAATATTTCGAAATGATGGAAGCAGCGTGCGAAAAATGATTTTACAAATAAATGTGTCTAATCAATACAAATATCTTGACGTAGTGTTTAATCAACAACAGATTGGGATCCTCATAAAATTCCATAATTTTTTACTTATAATTCTTTTACTAAAATTGAAAGAAAAACACCGGCCTGAATTTGCAGTTAGTGTAACACGGTCTCAATTTCATGATGAACATTGCAACTTGATGTACTCGAATATACCGAACTACTTCGATGACTCCAATTCTCGTGATATGATTTCTATAATTTTCAAAGCACTATGCCAGCTTTTTAATATCAATTAAAGAACCTTCACAAGAGATACATATGGAATATATATGTAATGTGTATTATGGATGAATTGGAAAATACCCTGCATTTCATCGGAAACTGTCCAATATTCAAAACGTACAGAAGAAAATTTCTTTTGGCATCGATATGCTTTCTCACTTTCAACTTCTTAACGTTTTTAATGGATACTGCTACTCAAACTTTTATAACTTCTAAATATAGTAACCTTAATATAAATGAATTTTTATAACTTGCGTTACTTAATCTACTCACTAAACTTTTTTGTTTAGTTTTGTTTAATTTTTTTGATAATAAAATAAAATATCTGTCTATGTACATCAAATCTATGAAAAGAAGTTCAGCAATATCAGAACCTTTCAATCACAAAATACACCAAACTCAACTCCGTTTAGTAAGTTATTAGAATTTGGAGCCAGGAAAAGAGATATCAAACCTATGAAAAGAAGTTCAGCAATATGAGAAGCTTTCAATCACAAAATACACCAAATTCAACTTCTCCGTTTAGTGAGTTATTAGAATTTGGAGTCAGGAAAAGAGATATCAAACCTATGAAAAGAAGTTCAGCAATATCAGAACCTTTCAATCGCAAAATACACCAAACTCAACTTCTCCGTTTAGTGAGTTATAAGAATTTGGAGTCAGGAAAAGAGATATCAAACCTATAAAAAGAACTTCAGCAATATCAGAAGCTTTCAATCGCAAAATACACCAAACTCAAATTTTCCGTTTAGTGAGTTATTAGAATTTGGAGCCAGGAAAAGAGATATCAAACCTATGAAAAGAAGTTCAGCAATATCAGAACCTTTCAATCACACCCTACACCAAACTCATCTTCTCCGTTTAGTGAGTTATTAGAATTTGGAGCCAGGAAAAGAGATATCAAACCTATGAAAAGAAGTTCAGCAATATCAGAACCTTTCAATCAAAAACTACACCAAACTCAACTTCCCCGTTTAGTGAGTTATTAGAATTTGGAGCCAGGAAAAGATATATCAAACCTATAAAAAGAAGTTCAGCAATATCAGAACCTTTCAATCGCAAAATACACCAAACTCAACTTCTCCGTTTAGTGAGTTATTAAAATTTGGAGGAAGTGAAAAGAGATATTTCTATGAAAAAGTTCG
Organism: Eupeodes luniger; assembly: GCA_951509635.1. Taxonomy (NCBI): domain Eukaryota; kingdom Metazoa; phylum Arthropoda; class Insecta; order Diptera; family Syrphidae; genus Eupeodes; species Eupeodes luniger. Next base: position 294,243,733 of record OX608073.1, on the reverse strand, counting down.
TTTTGAAAACATTTTTTTCATAATTTTGAAAATAAAAAGAAGCTTGTGAATTCACTGTAATCGTAACGCACTTACACCCTGGAACTCTACTGAGTGGGAAAGAAATTTTTATCAGCAGACTTTTTCATGTGAATTTTAATATCAATATCTCCGTTTTTCAAACTTTTGTTCTAATTAAAAGAATATTGTTCTTAGAATGAGTGATACCCTTTTGTAAGGGGCCGTTCATAAAATACGTTCGCACACAAGGCGGGGGGAGGGCTCTTGCTGAGTGTGACAAGGTGTGACAAGGGGGGACGGGGGGTCTATGGTAACGTGACGTTCGCCATTCATTAAAACATTTTCAATTAGTATTTCTTTTGACTATTTTTCTATTTTGCTGCTGCAGCTGGCCCGCTGCAGTTGCCCGTTGATATTTATTTTCCTTCGATGAAGTCGTTCTCGGTCGCAAGTACCGCTTATCACGACACTATGAAAAAGGGTGTGTGGCCTGCGCACGTGTATGTTGATGGTCTAATTTCGATTTGATCGTCAACGTCGTCGTCGATGATGAGGATGCGTAACGTTAATGTGGTTGTTGTTGCGCTCGTGCCCAAAAATCTGCTGGACGAAAAATAATTTCTTGTCAGCGCCGGCCGTTGTTCTGCACATATGGTTGATGTGCAATAGAATTTTCACTTGGTGATGATGTTTTTGGGTGTCCCGTTGGATGTTTTTTCTCAAAATTTGTGTAGTATCATTTGAAATTTATCATATTCAGGGGGGGGGGTCTTCATTTTTGTGACGAAATATTTCTAGGGGGGTCACAGAAAGCGTGACACAGCGTGACAATGGGGGGGGGGGGGAGTTGGTCAGAAAAAGCTGATTTTAGCGTGACATATTTTATGAACGGCCTCTAAATCTAAACTCTCAAAATATCAAAAGTCTTACATTTTAAGTAAATTTATGGTAGTGACTTCAAAAGTTAACGTCAGTTTATAAAACGCGTTAAAATTTCTTTAAGTCTGTTACATTTTTGCTTATTTCGTCTATTTGAACCTGCCAAAGGTTAAACCTTCTTTATCTATTGTTTAAGATCAAGCGCACAAAGGTGTATAGCGAATCATTGAAATGGAAACGTCTACAGGAACTTTCCATTCTTTTTTTTATATCAAAATGAAAAAAAAGGAAAGGCAACCAAAAAGAACAAAAACACAAGAAAAATCCATACTAATGTCATGGTTATGATGGAGGTGGAGTTGTTGTTGTTGCCGAAGATGGTGGGTGTGGAATTGAAAACTCATTCAAGCCATATGGTGTTATTTTTTTGATTTTATGAAATAAAGTAAAAATATCTGAAGTACCTTCATTCATTTTCATTTTATTTTTCGGTCAGGGACTGCGAAGAAGACTTTTTCAGCAGCGACGACTTCGACGACGACGAGCGACGAGCGACGTTTGCCTTAAGCAAAGTATACGACTGCAGCAGCAGTTTACCCTCTCTCTAAATAAATTTTCAAGTGTCTTAACGTCAGTTTAAGGATTTTTTATTTTTTTCCTTTCTTTTTGTTCATTTTTAAGTTGATTTGTTCTTATTTTTTTTTTGATTATTTTCGTCTTTCAAGACATCGCCGTCGTAGTTGTGGGTTTGTAGCAAAAATCAAAAATAAAAAAGGAATAAAAAGGATCAGGTAATTGGTAGCACATGCTAGATCAAACACTCTGGGGGTTTTAATATAATTTTTTGAAGTCAGCAGTTTTTTTTTTCGTTTCTTTTGTTGGTCCTCATAAGGATACAATAAAGCAACCATCATTCAAACTATTGAAGGATATCCAAAAAATTATTATTGTTGAAAGCAGTCAAAAGGATATATAATTTTTTTTTTATTTTGAAATCTTTTTCAAGTACTTAAATTATGTGTAATGTGTTTAAGAGTGCAAAAGGACGAGAGTGAACAAGCTGTTACAATTCCATCTTTTCTAAGTGTACCTACATAAATCCTGTAGTCTAAATCAAGGGGTGAGATATTTCTGTCGGATTTTATCACGTTTTATGGTTCTGTATCTTTTTTTTCTTCAACATATTTCTCTTAATAGGTAATATGAATTGTGTATATGGTTGGTTTCATTTGATATTAGCTAAGATTTAAAAGAATTAGGATATTATTTATGTTGTGGGGATTATTTTTTCTTTTTTTGATGCGTGTGTTTATGATTTTTGTATGGGATTGAGATTGAGATTAAAAATACCTCCATGCCTACTTTTAAGAAGAAAAATGTGTAGTTTTGAGGAAAAGTCATTGAGTTTTGAAATGTGAAGAGATTATTTTAGTTTAAATTCTTGAGGGAATAAGATGAAGATATTTGTTGGTGAATTCTATTTTCAAATTGAAAAGGATTTGAAAAGTTGTACGATTATCAATTATGGAATATTTAGCAGGAAATAGATGACAGTGATGTGTGCTATAAGTGGTTGAGGTTTTTCTTTTAAGAAATACCAGGTTTAAAAATATGTAGGTGATGTTTATAAAAGGAAACAGATTTGATGCCTGTTGTCATTCATTAAAGTTGTTAAAGAGATATTATTGATTTAACATTTTTGTTTCAATAAAAATATAAAATACATATATTTATACATTAAGATTATTTAAAGTTCTTAGTGATCGATCAAAAATAAGTTTTACAGACAAATACAATGGAGTCTTAGAATTTTACGAATTTTTTAAAAATATACAGTTTCTGGCATCAATATGGTGATTTAATGTAGTTCCCCAAAAGGACGTAGCATGATGTGAAATATGGTCGTATCTACACAGAAAAAAAAGTTGTCATATTAACAATCGTCGATAGTCAACCTGAAATTTAGCCATATTGTCGCATTGACTACCAATTGACTACCGCAGTTGTCGTATTGACTACCGCAGTTGTCCTATAGACTGCCGCAGTTGTCATATTGACTACCGCAGTTGTCGTATTGACTACCGCAGTTGTCATATTGACTACTGCAGTTGCCATATTGACTACTGCAGTTGTCATATTGACTACTGCAGTTGTCATATTGACTACCGCAGTTGTCATTTTGACTACCGCAGTTTCTATATTGACTACCACATTAGTCAATATGACAACCGTAGTTTCAATTTCCTTCAACCAAAGTTGTCATATTGACTGTTACAGTTGTCATATTGACTACCAAATTGTAAAAAAATTTCGGATCCCAAAATTGACAACCGAAAGTTGTTCTATTGACTATCGCGGTTAACGGCTGACAATTGACTACCAAATAGTCATATTGACTACCAAAATAGTCAATAGGATGACTTTTTTCGTTCTGTGTACGAAGTCCATGGATTAACCTAATCGATTCATTGAAGGAATCAACATTAGGATAAACTACTTCAAAGTTTGTTATGAGGGGTCAGATTAGATGTTTATAAAACCGTCGTCTAGAGTAAAGTAAAGACAAGAGTAAAGCTTTTGGAGCCGCCCATATATGATCATACCTTGACAAGTTACAATCTAAAACAAAGCCCAGACTTGTTACAGTTTCAACAAGTGTCAATTTTTACTTAGAAAGTGAAATTCTTGGAGTTATTGGGATAACTTGAGACTTGAGATTAAGTTGTATAACATATATGTAATACAAGTTCCTCCATATTATTAACTGGCCGAGCTGAACATCATCAGCATAGAGTTGTACGCCTTAATGTTTGCAAACAGATGGCTATTCATTAAATAAAAATACGGAAAAAAATAGGACCTAGGATTGCCCCTGTGGAACACCCTGTCGCAAAAGCATGAAGTTTGGAAAGATTTCATTACTGACAATTCTCTGAAGTCGGTCAGAAAAATAGCTTTCAAGTAATTTTACTGCAGAGTTTCTAGAACCAAACTGATTTTTGAGTTTCCAGCGTTAAATTGTATAGTTTACATTGTCGAAAACGAAAACTTTCGAAAAATGAAACAGATACAAGAAGCCTAGCATATTCTTTATCATAATCCTGTCTTATACCTTTCTGTATTGTAACCATGACAGTAGAACAACTGCATTTAGACCTAAAACAAGATTGGTCAGAAAATAAAAGGTTATGTAAAAATGAGTTGCTGAAGAATCTGTTTATCTATTAATCTCTCAAAAAATTTCGATAAGTACGGGAATAATTTTGCTGGCAGAAGGTATAACTCTAGATTTATTCCATGACTTTGGAAAGGTTAAATTTGTAATGCAAATTGTTAATAATATTAGTAAGACAAGGTTTTAAGAGTGAATTAGCTTTATAAATTAGAGTGGTATCCCATCTTCTTTCACTGTCCTTGGATTAATTCTTTCTGAGAAATCGAAATTATGGTCTTTAACATTGTTTAGCACATTAACATCAATTTCAAACTAATTGAGAAAGAAATACTTATCGGTCGTAAACTTTTCCAAAGGTTTTTTCGATTTTGGTTGGAACATTATCATTAAAAACACCTAAGACTACTTCTTGGCAACGATTTAATTAACATAAGGATCGGAAATAAAATGACAGTCATCCCAAGGTACTAAAAACATGGCTTGATTAAGATCAGCGAAGTTTATTGACCGAAAATCTTTAAAGAAAATGATGTATAAGATCATGATCAGGGATAAAATCCAAAGATAGCTGATCACAAAGTAGAACAGATGATGTATCAGATAGAATATTTAGACCAGGAAGGCTTGTGATACAAAATTTTGCAAATGTCGTTTGATAACTGATATTATAAAACATAAGTCCTTATGAAGAAGCAAAATCATGTATTTGAAAAGCCTTACAATCATTTCTGTAACATATTAGCATTGAAGCCATAAAAAAGTGAGACTTTTGAAAAAGCAGAGAAAAACGGTTGAGCCCAACAACTTCTTTTTGAAATATTATGCACAGGCAACCAAGCATTCAATGTAACCATCATGAATTTGAGATCATAAGAACTCAATGTCTAGACGAACCGAACTAATTAAAATTTGGTGTGTGACAAAAATTGTATAAGATACACGGGGACAAAATAGCTCCTGTCCAAAACTGTGTATTGTAACATTTGTCTAAAAAAAAAGGCTAGTGAAAATGACAATAGGCCACCTTGTCTGTGTTTTGATACCTTACAACTTACTTAAACTTTCTTCAATTTGTCATTTAGAAGCGACCCACTATTGACGAAATAAGAAATAATTTAAAGGAGGGGAAAAACTGTAACGATAGGATGACCACCATAAAGCACACTAGCGTAGGTCATATGCTAAAAATTATATTTAAACATTAAATGTCACTAATTTTACAAGCTTATAAAGCAAAACCTTTTGGTGCTTCAATACTCATATATCACATTTTTCTAATTTTCTGTCATTCAAACAAAAGTTTCAAATATTTAATCTGCAGTTAGATTGTTTGAAAATGCTACACAAGAATTATCTAATATCACTCTTCAAAAGTATAGATAATGTTTTAAGCTGTCATTCATCTTAAACTTATTTTCCTAATATTATAACTCGTGACTAAATCTGAAGCTAAGTTAAATTTCCACCTTAAAAACTGTATGTGAAAATAAGATTGTACCTTAACGCTTTCTGCAAGACAATATGATTTTACCTTATGTTTTATTCATTCTCCTACTATATTTTCCTCCACATCTATCACGTCAAGAATAATTGTAAGAACGTAAGAAGTTCAAAATTTCCAAACCTTAAGATGGAAAGGTTTAAAACATAATTTGATAATCTTATTTGTTTGTTTTTGTTTTTTTTTTTCTTCTCTTCGTCGAAAATCTTATAAATCAAATAATTTTACAACTAAAATACTATCCGGTCCCCGTCATCTTTCATCGTACGTCGCGTCGCATCGTTGGTCTGCAGTAAAAGTTACAAACTAACCCCTCACACTAAAAGGAAGGTAATTTAGAACATTTATTTAATTTGAAAAATCTCCAGGATCCAGAACTGATGCTCTCTAGAGACCTTATTCCTCACCCTTTGACTTTTTTCCAAAGTACTCAAGAGTTTAACCTAAAAGGTGCTATCTCAAGATTACTAGCAAACATAACAAAAAACACAAGACTAAGAAATGGTAAAACTAAAAACAACAACAAATGAAAATAATAATAATAATAATCTGGAAAGTGTTCTTGGGTTAAAGGTAGGTAAAGGCATAGTCATCATCCGGATAGTCGTCGTCGTTGTCCTCATCGCCAACGCCGCCGCCGTTGTCTTCTTCGTCGTCGTCGTCGTCATCATTGTCCGATGATTTATGTACCTGCACACACAAAGTGCGCTCCAGCACATTGCCGTAGGTATTTCATCTTGGAGTGGAGCAGGAACTAAAGTAGTATCTTGTCCCATTCTATATCTAGGTATCTCTAAAAAGGCTCAAGTGTACAACAAGACTAGGACCGACGACGACGACTACCACGATGATGATGGTGATGGTGATGACTGAGATGACGAAGATGACTACGATGACGACAAGGAACGATGGACTAGGACGAAAACGAGGATGAGTCTTTTGTGATGTCCTAAATGAACAAAGAAAAACACGGATGCCCATAGTGATGGTGATGGTTGGTGTTTTAAAAGGGAAGAAGAGCTCCTCCATCATAGAGCCAGCTCATTGCAGATGTGCATTTATGATGCAAGCCAGGAAGCATTGCAGAAAGGAAGGCCATGTTCCTCCAGGATGAGCTTCTGTCTTTGCAGGATGATTTTTTGTTTGTATTTTTCTTTTGCGAAAAGTTTTTCAACTGTTTATATGCGGCACGTTGGGATTATTTGTTTTGGTTTCAACCAAGAATAGCAAAAACGAGATTCACTGGTGGTGATGATGGTGATGGCCGCATGGCGGTATGAGGTAGAACCAGGCGGTCGGTGGCGATAGGAGATTCTAAGCTCAACGATTAATGAGTGGTGCTTAGGAAGCTGGCATATATAGATATGGCTTTTTTGTTTTGAAAGTGATAAGACTTCGAAACTGCCGTTGCTGTTGCTGTTGCCGCTGCCTCTGTCGCTGCCATCATTGCCAATGCCACCGCACACTGAGCCGCACACAGGGATTTGAATGCTGAAATTTATATAAATCAACGTTTCGAGGTGATAATTAATCAAAAGGAATTTGAGGTGTTGTTCTTAATGGATTTGGCGGTAGGTATACTAAGAAGCTATGGGAACGGGAAGATTACAAGAGAAAATGGAAGGACTTTTTTTTTATGTTTGACTAAATCCAACGGGAAATGATGGCTTTTGTTGTTTTTCTTATTTTTTTTTGTTTTTTTTGAAGACTTACAAAGTTAGATTGATGTAATGTGAAGTAATTAGTCTTTGGAGTGAAACCTACATTAAACAACATAAAGGATATATATGTAAGTACAAAGTTGTGGGTTGTTGTTTTTTTTTTTGTGTGTTTTAAATTAATATAAATAACAGTTGATTTGTCCTTATTACCTTTTTATTTTAAGGTTGGAGTTTTTTTTATAAGGGAGTGTTTTGGAGGATAAGTGAAGAAAAATGAATTCTATTTTTATATTTCCATTTAAATATTTATAAAAATTTTATTAAACTTCATTCGAGGCTCTAGTATGAAGAAATTGATGGAAATTCTTAAATAAAATGTTGATCGGTTTCCAGTCTTGAAGTGTTCAATTTTTGACTTTTGTGAAGTAAACTCTACGCCATTACTAAGAAAGGAACCACACACGCTTCAACGACACACTGAAATTGTTCTATATTATAATCTACACTAATATTATAAATGGGAAAATCAGTTGCTTCAGTTTTTTGCTTGTTTGTTTGCTTGTTTGTTTGTTTGTTTGTTCGTCCTTCACGTTGCAACGGAGCTATATTTTGACATGATATTTTGTGTAGAAGTAGTTACGAGGCTGGAGAGTGTTTGAAGCTACTTTTAAACGCCGTAAAATATCTTAATCCCAGCTCATCCGAGCAGATGCACCACTAACTCTTTTAATTAGATACTCAATATATTATTTTTTTGGAACAATAATTAGTAGTATACCCTTAGGTGCTTTCTTTAAGCGTTTCTTATAATAACATAAAAGCAGGAAACTATGCTGAAGCATTATTAAAAATAGAAGATATTCGGTTACAAACGGCTATGTAACACTAACGGAAGATTTTTGTAATTTACTACATAATCACAAGTAGTAGACACATTCATGGACTCAGAACAGAACACTTTATACCCCCAGGGTTTCTTACTCATTTGATCTGTTCGATTTGCTCTCACAAAGGCTCCAATTGAAATTAGGAGCCTCGATTACGTTACGGTACATGACTTCGTATCACTACTGGTTTAAGCATCAACATTCTCTATAGTTCTTGAGCGCGGCACACGGTTAAGTTATAAGTACTAATAACTTAACCGTGTGCGTCGCTCAAGAACAATAGTGAATGTATACGTTTAAGCCTGTAGCTTTGCGAAAAACCCAAGTTTGTCGATTCCTCGCCGATATTTCCAGTTAGATATTTAAAAACGACATTACACTGTATTTTGCATGAAGGCTTAGATCGTTTCATCACTGATATGCCCTTTAAAATGCATCAAAATGATCCGGATTTTGATCGAAGGACACGTGAATATACAAAATCAACACATTTTGGGCTAAAAAATCCAAGAATGATATTTGAAAAACCTCTTCATGACTTTCTGTCATTGTCTTGGGCGATTTCGGTTCGGAAAAGAGTTCCGGTGTTATTGGGACACGTTTATTCGAAAAACAAGCTAATGCAATTACGACACTTGAAGGATGGCGTTACCGAGGTTTCATAGATAATTTTTAATCGACCAAGAGTTAAAAAAGGCGGCACCTGCAGTAAGCAAACAACGAAACAATCGCAGTTTTGCAAGAAAATTTTCCTTACCGTGATATTTTTTCGAAAAGCTCATCGAAAGTGGATTACGAGATCTTGTTGTTTCGATTTAGTCCTTGAAAAAACGAGATCCTCTTAATTGTACAAATTATAGAGGAATCTGTCTCCCTTACATCGTAATTATCAGTGTAGTTATAGACCAGGAGAGTTCATAGTCTATCAACTATTTACGTATACATCACGGCAGACCCAGGATAAAAATTAAGATCATTAAATCCACAGTCTACATACATATTGCAAAATCGCATGTTACAGCATCTACAGGGAAAAACTGTAAACTAGTCCGTTTGTTAGTTATTAGTGTTAGCTCAGCTCCACAAAAGTTTACAGGAAACAACTTAATCGAAACTTTTGATGTCAAAAAAGGCTTTAGACAAGGTGATGCGCTGTCATGTGATTTTTTTTAACATCGTCCCTGAAAGAATAGTACAGAACTCATGCGTCAACAGTCGAGGCAACTGTCTGTTCAGTTACTCGCAAATGAATATGGTCAACACAAATTACTCTTACTGACCGCTGTTTTTTTGGGCTAAGAAAGCGCTACTGAGTAGTAAAGCAATTTCTCGATCAACTTAAGTGTCGCTATATTCGTCTTTTTGCATCCCCATCCTGCTATGCGGTTTAGAATTCGGATTTTCATAGAAAAATCATCTTCAGCGATGAGGCTCATTTCTTGCTGAATGGCTTCGTCAATAAACGAAATATGCGGTTTGGTCAGGCAGCAATCATCATTGCATCCCGAAAAAATTACGGTTTGGTGTGGTTTATGGGCCGGCGGCGTCATTGAGCCGTACTTCTTCCGTGATGATCAAGACCGACACGTTACTGTGAATGGGGATCGCTACCGTTCAATGATAACAGAATATTTTTTGCCCCAATTGGATGATATGGACTTCGAGGACATGTAGTTCCAACAGGACGGCATGCACCACAAACCACACAATCACAATCAATTTATTGGAAACCAAGTTTGGAGAACGTGTTATCTCACGAAATGGTCCAGTCGCTTGGCCGCCTCGGTCGTGCGATTTAACGCCTTTAGACTATTTCCTGTGGGGCTACGTCAAGTCTATGGTCTATGCCAACAAGCCATCGACGACGATTGATGAAATTCGTACGAATATCGAACGTGAAATTGCAGCAGTATTGGCCGATTTATGCTTGAAAACTATCGAAAATTGGGTTCAGCATCTGGCCTTCTGCAAGCGTGCCCGTGGTGGCCATGCAAAAGAAATCGAGTTCCATACATATTGGCATCGAACGTACTTTCACAGGAATAAAGAATTTCATTGATATCCAAAACCGTTTTTGTTTTATTTAAAAACAAATGTTGCGCTCTTATTGAAAAACCCGATATTTGAACATATCATTTCTCTAAAGAAGCTATCAGCGTTAAGGGCTTCAAGTTCTGACTTAAAAACTAATATTATATGCTAAAACAAACATATAATATTTATAAGTTCGCCTTACGATGGCGTCAACATTAAGTTCTAAAACCTATAATAAGAGCATATAAATACTTGATACAAAGTTGAAGGAGTTCTTTCAATTGAAAGTGTGCTTTTACTTTTTATTGACTATTAACTTCTAAAACCATAAAAAGATATATTTTTGTGGATCATCTTGTTATGTAAGTTTTGAGAACAATTAAGTTAATAAAAAAATATAAAAACCATTCAAAAGTTTATCTTAAAACTCATGTTCATATTGAAGATAATAGAAAAAAGTCCATTAAAGATTATAATGTGCTACACAAATGACAATATTTTCAAAACTTTTCAACCATAATCCTTATTTATTTGAAGTGATTGCCTCTAAAAACTAATCACTGACATTAAAATTTATATATTAATGTCATGTCACTCATCCTTTAAAATCTACTATATTGGTCCTTACTTCGATTTGTAATATCTTTTGATCACCCTCCCCTCTCTCTTACTTTTTTCTAAAATCATTCAATCTATCTGAAATTAACGTTTGATATAATATCTCAATTTGTTTCAAAATTTTTGTTCAAACTACGAAAAATTAAACAAACAAACAAACTTTACTTTACTTTACTTCACTTCACTTCAAAGTATCCTGCGAACATTGACCCTTTCAGGACTTTTTTTTCTCGTCTTTATTTGTTTGTAAGTTTTTATGTGAAAGTTCCCACCTCCCGTATTTTTTGTTATCCCATATCAATGTGTGTCCTTATTATATAGATACATACACGTGTATTTGTAAATAGTAGCTCGTTTAGAAACAGTAGAAAAGTTTTCCAATTGAAAAATAAAGTTTTGCCAGATTGTTAAAGCAGAACATAAAGAAAAAAAGAAAGAAAAACTGAAATAAAATTCAAAACCAATGAAAACGCTACTAAACATACCTCTTCTCGTTCTTCCCGTCATCGTCGTCGTCAACGTTCGAAGAAAACTTTAATTTGTCTTTCCGTTTTTTTTCCTGTGTCCTTCCAGAAAATTACTTCCTTTGCACAAAAATAATACAAACACAAAAAAGCAAAATCCCAACCAAAAAAAAAAGGATAATCTAAGGATAAAAAAAGCAAACTAAGATTTGCAATCCTTTCTTTTTTTTTCTGTTAGTAGTCGTCGTCGTCGTCGTTTCGTTTATAAAAATGTAGGTGTATGTTGGTATAACTGTACATACGTCCTTTTGACATATACTCTTATGTATGTATGTAGCTAGGTAGAGCTACACTCTGTTAGAGCTAAAAAAAGGCTTTTGCTTTCTTTAACCCTTTTTATTGCTTCGTTTTTTCTTCTTCTTTTTTTTCGTTGTGAATAAGTACAACAAAGATATCCTGTCTTACTATAATGGTCCACCGGCAGGATCGGTTTTCTTAGAGAAAGAAAATACCTTCCGAAAAAGAATGAAGCAAAGAAAATAGTATAGGTAGTAATCTCTGTATTTTGCTTCCTTTTTTTTTGTTGCTTTGTTTGGATATACATTCGCTTTGGTTTGAAATTTCTATTCGGTTTTGGAATTTGCTAGGATATTTTGAAAAGTCTATGAGATTATCCTTTACACACGAAATTTCTTTTTCTTCGTCTTCATATATACAAAGGCTACTTTTCCTACTTTTTTATGTATGAACCCTCTTCAATACATTTACACTCCAAGTCAATTGATTAAAACCACTTTTTTTTCTGGCAATTTAAAAAATAAAGGAAGAAGAAAGAAAAAGAATTTTTCAGTAACTTTCGAAGTGCGGCCAATTTTCGAATATCATAAAATTAAATTTTATTTAAAAATTATTTTTCGGCTCAAGTATGAAATTTTATGTTTGACAAATTTTGTCCCGACAACACACACTTAAAAGGGTTTCCATACTTTTAATATACTAAAGACAAACTTTGTGCGTTAAGGAAAAAGGGAGGGGTTGAAAAGGAGGTGTTGGTGTACACTAAGTTTGAATTTCTGAATATTGTAATTACATGTAGCGATGTAGTATGGTAAGGCATTCCACATTCGTGTAGTACAGCTAAAGAACGAATATATGTACTTAACCCTTTGTTCCCAAAGGTGTCAATTACATTTTGCCCAAATGGATTTGACTTTCACCATGAAACGTCTAGGCACCTATCAGAGAAGTATCAATTGTGTGGTTATATAACGAAACCACTAGGAAGCAAAGGGTTAAAGTTGGGCTTAAGGGTACATTGATAGGCATTCCTAAAAGACTTTTTGACTGTTCAAGAGTAGGAATGCAGCTGGCTATTTCACAAGAGTACAGTTCATTAAAAAACGATAAATACGGTGGGGCAAGAAAATTTACGATCATTGGGTGACGAAATAAAGTTAATGTTTTTAGTGGCATCAACAGTTTTAATAGCTTTTCTGGAGACACACTGGAGACTTAAGGAAGTTGCTAAAGCCCCATACTAGACATGAAAGCTATACTAAAGCTTTGGATTTAAACTCGATAAGAATTAGAGACAAATTTCTTGAATTATCACGGAAAACATTAACATATTGAGCCATTTTTGGGGAAATCGCCTAAGTCATCTTTTTGTAAGAGGTTGTTCGTGATGAACATACTGAGGATATCGTGATATTCAGTTTCATTGATCCAAGTTCCACCTATGGATAATGGCAAGGGAGTTTATCCTACTTTAAAGGTACAAGAAAACATGGTTTTTTGGAGCTTTAAATTCTACGTTACTTTTTTATGCTCCATCGTAAATTGCTGATTAAGTCGGAATTTAATAAGCAAATGAAGATTTGTCGTTGTTGTTTCACATTCGAAAAGGAGATCTATGAGTTAGGAAACAAATGTGAGAAATTATGAGTACTATTGTTTCCGAAAAAATTAAATAGATCATTTACAAAACTCAGAAAGAGTGTCGGGGACAAAACGAAGCCCTGAGGCACATCACGAATTCGTAAAAAAAAAACTTTAATTCAAAACAAAAATTTCTAACCCAATGAAAGAAAAATTAGTCGATACTTAAAGCGAGTATTACTTTATTAAACGCCTTTTTTATATTGTGAGCGCACTCAAGGGGTTATGAACACCCTTAAAATGATTAAACACAGAGCGCGCAATTATCAAAGAAAGGTAAGATTAGAAAGGACATACCGACGCTAATTTGCTTTCAATGATTAGAACTTTGAAATGAGTGGGAAATATTGAGCTCGGTAAAGCATTTAACATTCGTGTAGTGCGGTTAAAGAAAGAATCTATGTGATTTAAAGTACGTCTAAAAATAGGGAAACTTATAAGCATTCTTAGAACTACGGGTATAACAATTTAATTGTTTTAAGGAAGAAATGCAACTTGCTATTTCACTACGGCATTGCTTATAAAAATATAAATTAAGCAGACCTAGTGGCAGTGTTCAAGAGTAGCCAATTCTTCAGGGATAGAACGATCGCCTTTAATGTTTAGACATCTTTTTTTTATTCTATCTAAAAGACTCAAGCACATTATTGGGGCACCAGCCCAAATAGGAGAATTATACTCTAGTTTCGGATGAATAAGATTGAGGCCATATGAGAAGGGTTAAAAAACTTAAACATTTAGCAGCATTTTTGGGAATGTCAAAAATGTGATCACTCCACGAGGAGTGGTTTTTGATGCACAAACCTGGAACTGAAAGCTGTTCAGTCTCCGCGATGTAAGTATCACTCATGTATAGTGGAATTGGGGAAGAGTTATGCTTTTGAGACAGTAGAGAGCATTGAATCTTCAAAGCATTAAATTCTAGTTTTTTTTTTTTTTTTTAAGTTGACAGGAACTCAAAGGGTTATTATACCCTTAACACGTTTAAAGTTTAAGCAAGTGCGAGCTTTAGGAAAATAGGGAAGGATGAAAGCGGAGATACCGATGCACATTGGTCTAAAAGTTTTGAATGTTAAAATGATAGGGGAAAACAGAGTTGGGTAAAGCATTCCACATTCTCGATGTGCGGTTAAAAAAAAGAATCTCTATACATTACGTCCGAAACTGAGCTCAAGGGTAAACTGATGAGCATTCCTAGAAGTACGAGTATTACGGCTGAATTGTTTGAAGGGGGAAATGCAACTGGCTAATTCGACAGAACACTGTTTATAAAACTATCGGTAGAACAACGAAAGGCATGAAACATTGCGGCGGTGTTCGAGTGACGTAATTGTTTCGGTTATAGTTCTATCGCCTATCATTTTCATACCTCTTTTTTGGATCCTGTTCAAAATACTTAAATTTGTTTTAGAGGCGCCTGCCTAGCAGCATTTTTGGCAATATCGAATATGTGATCATTTCATAAGAGGTGATCTGTGATACACATACCGAGTACTGAAAGTTGATTACTTTCCTGGATGCAAGTGCCATTCATGGATAGAGGCATCGGGGGTGGGTTACGCTTTAACGACAGGAGACAGCATTGAGTTTTTGAAGCATTAAATTCTACACGGTTTATAATTCCCCATCGGAAAATGCTGTCGAGATCAAAATTTAATGAGCTTATCATACGCTGCCGTTGAAGTTCCACATCCGAAGGACAAAGATGTGAATCTAGAAAATGAAAAGCTGAGAGTACTGTCGTCATTCCCCATTTGACAATGATGTCAATGATATCAAACGGGGTCGTCTCTAGTTCTTATCCGTAGAACAAGGATGATAATTTAAAAACAGCTATGAAAATCTGAGTGTACTGTCATTAGCGAAACAATTTAGTAAGTTAGATGTTTCGGACAAAAGATCATGTTTAAAAATAAGGAAGAGTGTCGGAGACAAAACAGAGCCCTGGGGCATACCAGAGCTTATTTTGTGGATATCAGATTGGAACTCTTCTAATACTACTTGAAATAATTAGTCGAAAATGTCATTTCTAACCCAATAAAGAAGAGATTCATCAAGACCAAATGCATGTATTTTTGATAAGAGATCTTGATGCCGAACTCTATCAAATGCAATAATCTTACGTTCTTCAAAAGGATGTACAAATTTGTTTCACATTTCTGTAGTATAAAAAAGATGCTCTTTTAATGGGTATTACATTAAGTTCCTTTGAAATCCAATGCCCTCAAATAAAAATGCAAGTTCATAATAAAGTAAAATTAATTCTTAAAATAAAACAAATGCTATATTCAACTTAACATGTTTTCTTCAATGATAAAATTAAAAATAGGACCTAATCAATCAACATGGATTCTATGGCTCAACTTCTTTTCGCTATATATATTTTAGTATTTTTGGTTTGCCTTTTTTTCTGGTTGGGTTTGAATTCCTATAAAATAGCATATCATAAGCACACAGGAGCTTTCTTATTTAGATTTTGCATTCGTTTTCCATTTTACTTTTCTATAATATATGTAAAGGATGCAGAAAATAAAATCCTCTTTTCTGATGAAAGGGCCAACCAACATCAGCAACAAAAATACTATCACCAACGCCACCACCACCACCACCACCGACACTAACATCACATTAAAAGAAAGGATTCATCTCTATGGTATTTATTTCAATAGATTCAGACTCCAAAAAGAAAAACTTTAAATCCATGCAAATCGATTGTGTATAGTTTATATTATATCCTCGAAGAATAAAAAGAAATCCCGATATAAGGTGGTTTTTGTGGTTGAATTTTATCCTAAACAACAAAAAAAATCTCATTAGGTAAATCTCAGATCCTTATAGACTGATTTATTTCAATTTTGTTGGTCTATCCTACCTATTTTAATAAATGAATGCTAAAATGCTATGTACTCGCCTGTCATCATTACTTATGCGAAAAACAAACTCGTCTATTTTTATTTAAATATATATATGTATTTTATTAATCGAAGATATTGAACCCATTTCAAAATATAAGGAAGACAAAAATCCAAAAGATACAAAAAAAAATAAGGATATAAGAAAAAATCCTTTCAACTATATGAGAAATCAATATCAACATATCTACATTATATAAAAGTTGAAGTGAGGAAGAGATTGATAGTTTATTGATAGCTTCTCTCCACAGACATAAGACACATTTTTCACAGTTTGGAAAATTTATAGGTCCATAT
Source organism: Eupeodes luniger (assembly GCA_951509635.1). Taxonomy (NCBI): domain Eukaryota; kingdom Metazoa; phylum Arthropoda; class Insecta; order Diptera; family Syrphidae; genus Eupeodes; species Eupeodes luniger. The sequence continues at coordinate 294,227,367 of OX608073.1, read as the reverse complement.
ATACAATATACCTCCTCTATTGTGTTGTGCGTGTAGATCTGGGTGTGGATTATTTTTGCGCTGAGATATAAATGCATTGTTCATCACACATCCTTGGTAACTAGGTCAATTGAGTTTTATCGTCAAAAATCGATTTGCAACGTTGGCAGGTTTTTCTATATGAAAGTACCTATACGAGTATACACGACTACGACTCTACGACTCTCTATAAGGGAATAAAGTTTTGAGATGCGATAAAAATATGTAATACAACTTTTCTGGGTAACATACAAAAATAAAAATCACAGGGAAAAGTTTGTTTGGTTGGTTTATATTGCAAATCGATTTCAATTTGAATTTTTTGTTTAATAACTATTTTAACTTGCTTTTTATTTATGTTTAGAAAAATGAAACTTCGAATATGTTGGTTTTGATTTAGGTTCTGGTTCACGTTTCATTTCAAAAAGGTGGATTAAGGTTAAATAGTGATGAAGCGGAAGTAGGATTTAAAAAATGGGGTTTTCGTTGTAAGTTTGAGGGATTATATATTTTAACAAACGGCAAGAGTGGCAGAGTCATGACAATTTAGAAAATGATTAGCTGATTTTAAATTGCAATGTAATACATTTTTGGATAGATTTTTTATTGTGTGGGTTTTTATTTGTATGTCAAAATTTTGTAGAAAGCTCGAATTTGCATTTTTGCATTTTATAGCCTGACTATATCTAAAATATATAAATTACGTGTCACGATGTTTGGCCGCTATTGACTCCTAAACTACTTATCCAATTTTAATCAAATTTGTACACTGTGTGCAGTTTGTTCCAAATTGAAAGATAGAATAGCTTACATCTTAATTTATGATCGCAATATTATTTTATTGCAAATTATTTGTCTAATATTTGTTAGTCACAATTATCTGTTAGCTCCAAACTATAGATGGAGACACCTGTTGACTGGATTGAGTAAGTATCCAATAGATGGCGCTATGTCAAACTTGCAAAAGTTTAATATAAGCTACAATTTAATAGCATGACCACTATGCATCCACTAGAACTATGTAGGATTTAAACGGCAATGCTTTCTTACTTTTGTCTGGTAATTTCCGCCAGACCTTACACAGTTATACCTCGCTCTACTTTCGTAGATGTTTTTATGTTTTTATGTTTGTTTTCTTATTTTTTTAAACAATCATTCTTATGGCTATTGGCCATAAATGTGATCCATCAGCACACATATTTTTCGAACAATTACTAAATATTGGGAACGGTAAAATAGAACTGCCAGACATGTTTTTCTCATGGGCGTCGAAAATATTGTGTACCGATTAGTGCTAAATTAAATTGAGATTAAAAGTATTTACAATTCAAAATAATATATATTATTGTTAGAAGATTTTAAGATATCCGCCTTATCTACTTTATTAATAAGTTTAGCTGTCACATGTTATTTACTAAAAAACTTTGTGATATACTGATTTGTTACAAACTTGAATAAAAAAAAGAGGCTGGGATAACTTCCCATCCCGTCTGTCGATTTGTCTTGCTGAAAAGTTTGTCTATATGTATCAGTTTTTAAAAAATTTGCGTACAATTTTTTTAGATTTTATTTTTTTTTATGAAAAAACGGACTGTTGGATTTTTATAAAAAAAATTACTGAATATCGAAAACAATATTTTCTGTCAAATAAAATAAGTTTCAAGCCAATATTTGTAATTTTTGAAAAAGATATTTGAGTCGAAAGTAAATGTTTACCAAGTTTTAGTATTGCTTTTTTTGGTGTTTATTTTTTGTAAAAAAAACTGTCAATTCGATTTTTCTCAAAATTTTATCGAATGTTGAAAATAATATTTCTTATAAGTTAAAATTAGTTTGAAGCCAATGTCTCAAAGTTTTGAAAAGATATTTGAGTGGAAAATCAATTTTTACAAGCTTTTATTAATTTTTTGTAAAACAACTGTCAATTCGATTTTCCTCAACATTTTTCCGAATGCTGAAAACAATATTTCTTATAAGGTAAAATAAGTTTGAAGCCTTAATCTCAAGTTTTTGAAAAGATATTTGAGTCGAAAGTAAATTTTTACCATCTTTGAGTAATGTTTTTTTTTTAGGTTTTTATTTTTTATACAAAAACTGTCAATTAGATTTTTCTCAAAATTTTATCAGATGTCAAAAACATTATTCTTCGTTGCACAAAATTGTTTTCGAGACGAAGTCATATTTAAGTCGTAAAATTTTCGAGGTGACAAATTTTTTTTTTTTCAGTTTTTTTATTTATAAAAAAAAACCGTTAATTGTTTTTTTTTCCAAAAATATTCTTGTTTTGTATTACATTACAATATATAATATAAAATTTAATTCAAGTCTCTAGCGTCATTGATTCATGAGATATTTACGGTTAACCAAAATGTTCACCTTTTTTTAAACTGCTATGGTAAAAAAACCACCCACGCAATTTTCTTGAGAGCCCTTTCTGCATCTTTCTGCCTTATTATCTGTATAACAAAATTTATTTGAAGTCAATATCTCTTCTGGTTCTTGAGCTATGGAAGACGAAAAAAACGTCGCGAACGTACAGACGTACGGACGTACGAACGTACGTACACACGCACGCACAGACATCTTTCTAAAAATATTTTATTTCGACTCTAGGGACCTTTAAACGTCGAGAAATGTCAAAATTTTCAATTTGACAAATCGGACCCATTACAATAACTTCCTATGGGAAGTAAATAATAAAACATTTTAAATTAAATTATTTTGTACTAATTTTTGTTTTACATCAACTGTACGAAAATGTTGATCAATTGTGTTCGAAGTCCTTCCCCTTCTAATCCCAAATCAGTAAATTTGTATACCAGCTTGAACGTTTCCATCTTCAATCGTAAATAATAATTTCATTGTAATAAGGGGAAAAACGGTAGTAGAAAATTAGTCATGGAGGTCACCATATTTTTTTACAAATGGCATCTATGTGGTGGTGCCCAAGTCTGATGTTATCCTACCGTTCCCCATAAATAGTTTACAACAATGTAGTATGTCAAAAAACGTCAGCCAGAGCAACGCGTGACTTGGTCAGCTAGTTAAATACATATAGATAATTAAAGTGTATCGTAACTTGGAAGGAAAAATATGAAGAATTTTGTTTTTTAAAATACAAATATACAACAGTACGTATACGCCCCATTGCTCAATTGGCATTTTTATTTCAATTCTTTTTGAATTACCGCAATGTGATACTTGCGGATATGAACATTTTTAGAAATTGATACTTAAAATAAATAAATTGAGTGGCGCATCAGTCCGTTGATAACTTGTACTGTTGTCAGGGATGGAAGGATGGATGGAAATTGATACTTAGTTTTTTAAATACTTTATCGGTCAAAAATGCTATCATTGAGCGATTTAGGTTAAGCAACAAATTTGGTATTGTCACACGTACATTTTTTTAAACACTCTGATTTGTTTTTAAAAATTATAAATATTTTTAGGGAAATTTATTTTCAACTTAAAAATGTGGAAAAACACCTAGATATACATTTTTGAATAGGAAAGTAAACAAAGACAAACATTTTGTGTGTGCGGATTGAAAAAAAAAAAAAAAAAACGTTGGCAAAATTACATTTGTAAATATATTGGCGATTTAATATTTCAAATGTGTATTTTAGCACGTGCTACATGAGGTAGTATAATGAAAATACGAAAAAATAAAACACACCCTCAATACTACTCTACTCGTCGTTATAATCTCTCATCGTGGTTGAACGACATGTTGAAAAATTAAAAACAAAGTTTTTCTTTTTTAGTATTTTGTAATATTTTTTTTGCAAAAGGATAAAACCATGTTGATACAGGCAACCAACACCTTTTTTCTAATATTAATAGCAGGTAGAGAACGATAAAGGTATACGAGCCCTTAACAGATCGAAAACGTGGTGACCACCTTTACTATTTTTTTTGGACGTGTTTTTAGAAAATGACTTGAACAAGATCTCTTTAGTTTAAACTTTGTATTAAATTTGAAAAATAAGAAATTAAAATGTTTTTAATGTTTCAAATCTCACCCTTTTTGACCTTTAATTTAACTTATATACTCAAGTTAAATGGACAGGTTTATTCCTCCTTTTAAACTTGCACAATAGTTTATTCTTGATTTAAACTTCTGGTATACCGTGGAGTTTCGCGATTCCTTCTTTGTTATATTCAAGAACTAAAACGAACTTACACCGACATCTGCTTTCTAATCGCTTTCGTTTTTCCTCCTCCCACAATGTCTCAGATGCCTAATCTATACTAATATTATAAAAAGGAAAGTCAGTTTGTTTGTTTGTTTGTTTGTTTGCTTGATTGTTTGCTTGTTTGTTCATCCATTACGTAGCAACGGAGCAATATTACGACATGATTTTTTGTGTACAAGTTGTTGAGTGGCTAAAGAGTGTTTTGAGTTACTTTTTACCGCAGTAAAATATCTCATTCCCAGGTAATTCGAGCAGATCCACTTACACTAATGATTAGATATTCTATATAACCTTTATTTAAGAACACTAATTAGTAGTATATTATTAGGTGCTGCCTACTTTTAGACCTATCATCGTTGCTTATCATTAAATAAATAAAAAAATAAATTATGTGGCGCAACAGTCCGTTGAGAACTAGGACCTAGTGACTTAAAACTCTCAATCATTCCTGTGTGCGAGTAATGTTTTCAGGGATGGAGGGGACCTACAGTTTTAAGCCGAATCTGAACGGTTAATTTGAGAAAACACTTTTCATGCCAAGAATTACTCTTGGAGATTTTGTCAATTCCTCGTAAGAGGCAGGGATTGAACCCAAGACCTCTGGCATGACAGTTCAACGGACTAACCATCATGACACGGGTACTACTCGTTGCTTATCATTAGGTGTTTCATATAATGGCATTTACAGTTTTTGTAATTTAGTACATGGTATTTCTAAACTCTTTGCAAGTGTTTACCCTGATTTACAAAATAACATACAAGACGATCAATTTCTCGGTAAGGTAAAGAAACGACGTTGTTTTGAAATCAAATTAAACCCTTTTGGATGAAGTATCAGGAGATATGAGGGAGTATTTGTCAATAGACAAAAGAGCTCTTCATACCCAGTATAGTTTTCTAACTTACTTGAGCTGTCCGGTGTGCCCTCACATAATTTGATATTTTGATTTTCTTTTACTAGGCGGACAAAGCCCTTGGTAACAGCTTGTGGAATAATAAATGACAAATCTAGTACAACAAATATAGGCGTGGCAGTATGCCCATTTTTATTAAAAACACCCTTTAACATGCAAGTTTTCAAAAATTATGTTTTAAAGACTTAATTTCTAATAGAATGCAGTCAATAAAAAGGAGTTTAAAGCTTACCGCCCACTGACACGCCTACTTTAACACAAATCATGTTTCTCGAAATGCCATAAAGTCAAAAAATTGTATACGAAATTTTCTCAAAAACATTAGGTTTTACTTTCACTTCGAATATACGGTCACCGCAAGCGCCCTACTCTCATTAATTAGGGAATTACAATTTAAAAAAAAAGTTGCGAACGGCAACGGAACCGGCCCAAAGTGATTTAAATTCAAAGTGTGGTCCAACAACACTTGAGTTGGTTTTAAAAAATTCTGTTTTTATTTTTCTATCTGAAAAACCAACGGCCATCTTTAAAAAAAAAAAAGAATCAAAAAATTAAAATCAAGGATAACGACGACAACGCGAAGCGACGCGACGCATGGTTGCGGCAAGGACTTTCACGTTGCGTTGAAGCAAATTTAACAAATTTGTTTTCTCTTTTTTGTTTGTGATTATATTGAACAACAAATTAACGACTTTTTTTACGTACCTATATTTATCTTTAACAGGACCATCATACATAAAATCACCCCTTATCGTTCGATATATTTACCGTTGAATGCATAAACGGGATAAGGATAAACATTTATACAGATAGACAGACAATAAAACACACATCATGCAGACCATGATGTGCGATGCAGGATGGAGTTTGAGGGGTGGTGGTGGTTTGAACGAGTTGATGCTCCTGCTGATGTAAACTTTATTCCTGTGTGTGATGCCCATTCAAAGGATTACAGCCTTACGTCAATTAACATAAGCTTCTTATGTCATTTAAAATTTTGCTTATATTTGTATGATATTCGTTATCTCCCTCTCTCTTTCGACAGATAATTGTGGAATGGAAAATAGATCCTTAAAAAGGACAGGGAGTGTGAGGACGAGAGAGAAGCAGCATGTAAAATTGGAAAGTTAGGTAATACAAGGACGAGTAACGACGACAATGACAATTTTCCTGGTTATTCTTATCCCAGAAAAATAAGAGCACTATGTGATGACGACATAAAAGATACTTAACTTATTGCCATGAGTGTGGTACTAATATTTTTTTATTTTGTTTGCCATTTTGTTTCCTTTTCAAGGAGGATTTAAATTTTTGAGTAAAGGTTTACGACAAACGAGACGACACGAGACGATGATGACGATGAGGACGAATTTCCAGAAAAGAAAACATCCCAAAAAAAAAAAACCTTAAAAGAAATTGGCTTTTAATGCGAGGATTATGGCTTGAAAGAAGGATTTCGAACTTCACAACTGAGGTTATATCAATTTGCATATTTGTATTGCGGTTTAAACCCCACTTTGCCAAAGAATTCTCATAGAAACTTTATAATTATTATTTTTATTATTATAAATTTTGTGGTTATATAAAAGAGCGGTATGGTATGGTATGGTACCTATGGGATGGAAGGGTGGTAAGTTAAATTTAAAATTAAAAAAACAGAAAAACAAAACAAAAATCTACAAGAAAACAAGGGGGCGAATATGGGAAGATTTTGGCAAAAAAAGGCATTAAGTGTGATTGTAGCGTTGAGATTGTTCATAAAACTTTTGGGTTCTTCTTATATTCCATAGGATAAGGATAAATAATGGCAGTCTTAATAGCTTGGGGTTTCCGGTTGGTATACAAAGTTATAATATCTCCTCTATACCCTATGCCATTATAGAATCAGAAGCAACGTGTGGAAGGGAGGAGGTACTTACAAGTGTAGACTTTTGCATAGATAATGTTGTTTTATGGTGAACTTACCTGAAAAAAAAGAAGAAAAAGAAATATGTAAGTATGATTTTTATTTAAATGCGACATAGATTAAAAACTAATCAAGATTCTAATAATTTCTTTAAATTAGCAGGAAACATAATTTTAAATGTTTTTTTTTTCTGTAAAATGCATTAACACTTAGGCTTGTTTCACACTATACGGTTTTGACCGAACGGCAAAAAACCGGACGGCGACATTTTGCTAGAGGCCGTGACCGTATGATATGAAAGCGTATATGCTCTTCTTTGCGCCTCTAACAAAATGTTGCCGTCCGGTTTTTTTGCCGTTCGGTCAAAAAACCGAACGGCGACATTTTGCTAGAGACCGTGAGGCTTATTGCACACTATACGGTTTTGACCGTACGGCAAAAAACCGAACGGCGGCATTTTGCTAGAGACCGTGAGGCTTGTTTCACACTATACGGTTTTGACCGTACGGCAAAAAACCGAACGGCGACATTTTGCTAGAGACCGTGACCGTATAATATGAAAGGGTATATGCTCTTCTTTGGGCTTGTTTCACACTATACGGTTTTGACCGTACGGCAAAAAAACCGGACGGCGAAATTTTGTTAGACGCGCGAAGAAGAGCATATACGCTTTCATATTATACGGTCACGGTCTCTAGCAAAATGTCGCCGTTCGGTTTTTTGCCGTACGGTCAAAACCGTATAGTGTGAAACAAGCCTTGCGCCTCTAACAAAATGTTGCCGTCCGGTTTTTTTGCCGTTCGGTCACAAAACCGAACGGCGACATTTTGCTAGAAACCGTGAGGCTTATTGCCGTGACCGTGACCGTATAATATGAAAGCGTATATGCTCTTTTTCGCACCTCTAACAAAATGTCGCCGTCCGGTTTTTTTGCCGTACGGTCAAAACCGTATAGTGTGAAACAAGCCTTAAAGGTGAAAACTTTTACATTTCTTATGAGAGATATATTTAAACTTTTGATTTAATAGTAAGGCTTGTTTCACACTATACGGTTTTGACCGTACGGCAAAAAAAACGGACAGCGACATTTTGTTAGAGGCGCGAAGAAGGGCATATACGCTGTCATATTATACGTTCACGGTCTCTAGCAAAATGTCGCCGTACGGTCAAAACCGTATAGGTCTCTAGCAAAATGTCGCCGTTCGGTTTTTTGCCGTACGGTCAAAACCGTATAGTGTGAAACAAGCCTAAGAGTGTGAAAAAGAGGAGATTCGCTGTGTTTTTGATATGGTCTAAGAATAGAATTCTGAAATATTATGTGGCGCAACAGTCAATTGAGAACTCGGTTCTAGTGAGTCAAGTCATGGAGGGGACTTATAGTTTTAAGCCAAATCCGAACGGCTAATTTGAGAAAGTACCTTTAATGAAGAGAATTACTCTCTGAAGATTTGTCAATTCCTCGAAAGAGGCAGTACCTGTGAAAAAAAAAAACTTTAGGAGGTACAGGCAAGGATTGAACCTTAAGACCTATAGCATTACAGTCCTATGCATTAGCCATCACGACACGGGTAGTACTACCATTAGGTGTAATTTCAAAACCTAGATCTTGGACCCTTTGGTTTTTCTCTACAGTTGCATTCAATTTAAACCAAGATAAATTAGGCTGAAAATGAAGACATAAATGGCCATCAGTCTGCTCAAGCAGGGTAGGTATCCTACTGATTTATCTGGTGAAAATTACGGTCGCGATCATCGCTGTACAGAAAAGGCTATTCAAGATATGCAAGATCGAATCAAAACGTCTTTGTTTTCAGTGATTTTGAGTTATTTATAAGAACTTGGATTCTCGCAACAAAAATTGGGTGAATTTTTCGACGTGACTTAGATTCACAAGTTTAACTGATTTAGGAGACGAAGGTAAACTTCCAGAAACACCAAGTTATATGTTTACTAAATACGGCTTGAAATAGTAGGAAACTGGCCCAATTTTTATCGAATAAGCAAACACAAATATTATTGACTTTGGCATGATTAGTATCAAGAAAGTGCCGATGTTTACCAACTTCTTTTGACATAAAACAGTTGATATGGACACTATCGAGATTTGCTTTCCAAAAAGTTCGCCACACATTAGAAATTCTTCAAGAGGGATATTGAAGCAAACTAACCACCATACAATCGGTCTCATTAAAAATTTTGACAGTGATGCAAAATTTTAAACGATTTAGTAAAATTTTATAGCCATGTAAGCAATTTACTAGGCTTAGAAGATAATTTTAAACAATTTCAACATCTTAATATCTCTTAACAATTTGCTTACCTTTAAAACGGAATGGCTACTTTAACTTTAAGCAATTTGTTAAATTTATATGGCATCTGTTAATTAATCTTATAAGAGCTGTGGGTGGAACGTTCCAGGTTAGTTTAATCTTGTTAGCTTTCTTTATTTTCACGAACTGTCACTTTTTTTTAAACATGTTCGGATTCTAGTTATTAGAAAAGAAAGGTTTTAAGTCGCTTTGTAAATTACTTAATATTTAGAAAATTGCTACTTACGAAAATGTTAGGCTCTTAACAATGGGTTGTTTACAAGATATTTGTGTCGAAATTCAATTTTATCCAATTTCTAGTAGTTTTTCTGTATTTGTAAGAAAATTGCTTTTTCTAAAGGGTACACCAGGTGTCAAAAACATAATTCCTAGTTGAATACAATTATTTTCATGTAATATCATCTTTCGTTCTTATTTAATATATTCGAGATGACATATTTCTCATGTTTGTTTTCTCAGTTTTCTTGATTTAAAAAAAAAAAGAAGAGTTTAATACAAATTTGTTTGAGTTCATACGAATTTTGTATAAAGTCACGATGAATAATAAAATACTTTTGGCCAACCAAAATTTCATATTTTTAAAAGTCCTTTCTGAACATACAAAAAGTATTTGAAATTCATATCTCTGCAGGTCTTATGGCCTTAATTTATATCCGACTTAAAAAAGATCCGAGATAGTTTTCGAAATCTATAATCTATTTCTTCAGTATTCAGTTAAAATATTTACATTCTCTTATATAATATTCGAAAAATCTTCATAAATTGTTAGATTTTACCTGTCTTACAAAAATTTGAAAAAAACGCATAACAATTTTTCTTAAAACGGTTTTCATCAGATTAAGAAGGCAAAATGGTTTGAAAGTAAGTTTTCCTCTTGCAACGAATCTTTTGTTTATACCATGTTTTGAAAACTGGTATTTTTAATACTTGAACAAATAGTTCAAATAAAAGTTTGGAATCGAAACAGTACCAAAAATTTAAGTCTACAACTTATCTTTTAAAACTATAAAAGTATCAAATTCTAGGTTTTTTTCTAACCTTCATATAGAATTAAATAAAGACTCATAACTGATGAGAATTTCCAAAAACTAGGTACTAAAATAATTTTAATTGTATCTATAACCGAAATATTTGTACTTTTCAAAATCACCTAAGCGATATTTTGAGTTTTAAAAAAAGACTCAAAAGCCTGATTTTTTGGAATTTTTAAAGGAAAAAATAAAGAAAACATTTTTAGGGCAGATTCGAATTTAGGACATCTTAATCATTTAAGAAAATATTGTTATGATTCTGGGACAGAAAAAAACGTAATTTTGTCGATCAGTATTATTTTCTCCAAATTTTGAGACTAAGTCAGTTCGAAATAAGTCGCTATACCCTTTAAATACTCAAAAAACGCTTTTTTTGAAAAGAAGTTTTCGTCAAAATGAATCGACTGGTGCGCTAGTGGAGAACACTCATGGGACCCGTCCCTTGATGAAAAGGTGGCTGCTGTGGACGAGAGTGGAGAGTGTGAACATCAATCCGTCATTGATCTCAAGATTTCTTACACTGATGGCGTAAGTATCGGATTATAAAATAAAAAATAAATTAGGTGGAGCAACAGTCCATTGAGAACTGGGGCCTAGTGACTTATAACTCTCAGCAATTCCTGTGTGCGAGTAATGTTTTCAGAGATGCAGAGGACCTACAGTTTTAAGCCGAATCCGGACGGCTAATTTGAGAAAGCACTTTTCATGACAAGAATTGCTTCTGGAGAATTTGTCAATTATTCGCAAGAGTCAGTCTCAGTATCCGTGAAAAAAACTTTAGATGGCACCCAAGACCTCTGGCATGACAGTCCAACGCACTTACCATCACGCCACGGTTACTACGTATCTCGGATTAAAAGGTCTAATTGAGTAAGCAACTAAGAGCGCACTTCTATACACTTTCGTAATCGAAAATGACGGAAAACAACGATTCCTTTAATGTTGTTCGTTACAAAACCTTGCTAACCGATTTCATTCTTTTATTGAATTTGAACACATGAATTCGGACGTGCTCCCTTTTATGAAGAAGCTTTTGGGCACCAAATTTCTTATTTGTGTTATTAGCCGTCTTTGGCAATGTCAATCTACGTTTTAACCCTTTTTTATTGTGAAAATGTCCTTACTTATAGAAAAAACTTCATTTTGTAATGTTATGGCATTTTTAAAAAGAATTTTGTATTGTATTGAATTGGTATACTTCCATTTACCGCTGTTTTCTATGTATCCTTTTATAAAAGAAATATCAAAAATAAGAAGCCAATAAAAAGGTTCTCTGATCTTAAAGATACTTCAGAACTTCGATTCCTAAATTATTCTAGAGATTTTAATATTTATTGTAGTGTAGCGCTTGGTTATACCAATCACAAGAAAAATGTCAAATTTGAATTCCAGCTTTTACCTGTTTTGAAATTTCAACCTTTCAAATTCAGAAAATGTCATTTATCCAATTTCCCTAAGTAGTTTATTGTGGTATTTTTAAAATGATACACGAATTTTTCACAAATTAAAAATGTCCCTCTTGAAATATTTCACAAAAACAAAAAAAAAACACATTGTTCTACCCGCGTCTCGTGTCTATCAAATAAAATTTAAATTTCAAAACTGTCTTAACTTAGCAAAACAAAAAAAAAAACAAAAATATCCTGGCCCTGAGTCAATATACAAAATTTTCATTAAATTCATATACCTTTATCAAGACCAAGTTATACTTATAAAAATGTACCGCGTTCCTATATATTTTAAAACCTTTGAGCCTACTTTTCCCAGCTCGGTCATGATCATAAAAAAATATTATTAAAAATAAAAAAAGCTGCCATTTATATTTTTATTTTTTTTTGTTGTTGTTGTTCTTGTTGTTTTATTATTATTTTAATATACCTCACAAGGAAAGGGGGAAAAACAAAAATTTCATAACCAATGCCTCATTTTACCTTTCCTCACCCAAGGAATCATAAATAACTAAGACCTTTTTTTCGTCTTGTTGTTGTTGTTTTTGTTGTTCTTGTGTAACAAAGTACCTACACCATAAAAAAAAAGGATAAATTGCTTTTGCCACAAAATCATAACCCTCTTTTTGTGCCCGGCTTGAAGCATCAAGATGGCAAAAACAAAAACAGTCTGTTCGTATCGTGGATACAATATTTGCGTTAACAGCAGGGCCAACGAGAACGAAAGAGAGCCAACAACAAAATAAAAAAAAAAGATAAATAAATATTTAGTGTGCCTCTTTTAACCCCTCTTTCCCCCCCCTCCCATTTCATCCCTCCAGCCCACCATTCAACTTAACTTTTTTGAACGCAAAAATTCCGCATGATTACACCTGATATAAGAATATCTTTTGTCATGGTAAAATCACTTGCGGCAAACTTAACACCAAGGTCACAAAATTTTTTATTTTTGTGTCCCTGGTTTTTGTTTGGTCTTCTTTTATAAATAAAAATTATACACAGTACTGTGCGAAAATTACATCAATTGGTAAGAAGTTGTTAGTTTGGTTCTTTTAGCGACTATACAAACACAACATGTTGAGAGCTAGACTCAGGAGCTATTTTAGGAAAATATCTTCTGACTAATATGTTCTATACAAAATTTGATAGGTTTGTACATTATCTTAAAAATGGTTTTCCGATAAGAAGTTTCATTTTAAGTACCCCACTATTAAGACAGCTGTCTTCCGAAATTTTACACACAAAATCGGCACTTTGAATACAAATTTATAACTATACACGTTTTCAACACCGCATTGAAATTTTTGAATATTCGCTACAAAAATGCTGAAAATTCTATGGTCACACTTTACAAATCTAAAACACTTCATAAAGCGTCTTCTTAGCCGACAATAGTAAGGCTGGTGAAAATATTTGAACTATTGGGAAATGATGTAAAAAATCAAAACCGTGTTTATCGCTAAGAATAACTATGAGAATATTTGTGCTGAAGTGTTAACGTAGACCTAACAAAAACTCAGGTTTGTCGACTACTTGTCGATCTTAAGAACACGGTATTTCAAAAAGTGTTGCGGTTTTCGGGCTGGCAATGGTGCTGTAATAAGATTTTGTACTAATTTGAAAATGAGACTGCTCCTACTGTTACGATGAATAAAGCAATCTACATCGAAATTTTTTGGTCAAAAATCGAACATACGAATTTTTATAAGAAGCAGACTTGAAAGATTTTTTAGAAAAGATTTTTAAATGTTTAACTTCCTATCCTCGTAAAATGTCATTTTAGTAGATTTGTCGAATTGAAAATTAGTACATTTCCCGACGTTTTTAAGTGCATAGGATCAAAATCAAAGATTTTTAAACAGATTTTACGTCTTGTTATCTCAAGACCTTTTGTCTGAAATTTCTAACCCACTAAAATGTTTCGCTGATGAGAGTACCCTCAGCTTTTCATATTCGTTTGTAGATTCTCATCCTTGTTCTTCGGATGTAGACTACCAACGCACGACAGCATATGAAAAGCTCATTAAATTCTGATCTTGACAGCATTGTCCAATGGGGAATACAAAATCGTGTAGAATTTAATGTTTCGTAAACTCGATGCTAAAACCGTAACCCGTAGTAGTACCCGTCGCATGATGGTTAGTGCGTTGGACTGTCATGCCAGAGGTCTTGGGTTCGATCCCTGCCTATGCCATCTAAAGTTTTTTTCACGGGTACTGCCTCTTGCGAGGAACTGACAAAATCTCCAAGAGTAATTCTTGTCATGAAAAGTGCTTTCTCAAATTTGCCGTTCGGATTCGGCTTAAAACTGTAGGTCCCCTCCATCCCTGACAGTACTCGCACACAGGAATGGTTGAGAGTTGTAAGTCACTAGGCCCTAGTTCTCAAACGGACTGTTGCGCCACCCAATTTATTTATTTATTTTTAAAACCGTAACCCCAATCTCACTATCCATGGGTGAACCTGGTATTGTGGAGACTGGACAGCTTTCAGTCCTAGGTATGTGCATTACAAGGCACATGTTGTTGAGTGATCACATATTTGACATCACCAAAAATGATGCTAAGTGTTAAAGTTTTCTCCGCATTTAAATTTAAGTGGGTGTTTTTTGTTTTCCTATAGCAATTTGGAAAAAAAGTTAAAATTTACGTTGGTCCAAACCATCTCAAGAACCAGTACCGCTAGCGACTTCAATTAAGTCTTGTGTTATGTTAATGTGGCGTGGTGCTAAGCAAATATCTTTTCTAAAAAACTGAAAAATTTAATTTGTCACCTTCAAAAAATGACTTTACCTCCAAATATCTTGACAAAAACTAAAGATATTGGCTTTAAACTAATTTTATCTTATAAACAATTTTTTTTTTTAACATTCAGTAAAATTTTATAAAAATACAACATTCGTTTTTTTTTATAAAAAATAAAATCTTTTAAAAAAATACTACAAAATTGGTAAAAATTGATGTTTGACTCTAGATATCTCGAGAGTGAATGAAGTTATTGACTTCAAAATGATTTTATTCTAAGTCGAATTTTGTTGTTAACGTAAGATAATGGTCTTATAGAAAATTCAATCTGTATTTGTTTATATAAGAAATAAAAATTTTTGAAAAAATTCTACTAAAATTAAAAAAAAAATTGGTTTTCTACTTTAGTTTTTTAAATCTCATTAATAAATACAGATTTTAAAATTAAAGTTATTTTGTCATATGCAAAATATCGTTGGTAGTTTTTGTTTGTTTTTTTTTTGAAAAATTCAACTGACGCCTTTTTTTACAAAACAAGAAAACCTACAAAACAATAAAAAACTGTTAACAAATTGTTTTTGACACAATTATTATGGGAACAAAGAATGATATTAACTTCAAATTTGGTTTTGTTAAAGTTTAGGAAAAATCGACAGGCGGACACGGATGGAAAATTGTTAGTGTCGGTCGAATCTCAATCTCTCCTTTTGTTTTTAAATTATATAAAGAACTAAAGTACCGATTTAAATATTTTTTTTTTCTGAACAAGCTCTTTTTTTTGCTGACTTATATTTTATGATCAAAAATGTCTAATATTCTATGTTAAAGCCGATAAGATATAAACATAATTGATCTAATTTTAACTGATTTTGACATCTCCATATCTTTTAACAATTTAGTAAAGTTAAAATCATGGAGTGGCTTTTTTTTAACTTAAAGTTATTTGCAGTCTACAGTTGGGAATTCCAATTAATACGTCCGTTTCCGGATTACCGTTCTTTAATAAAAGCTTATTAACAATTTACTAGTTAGGAAAACCAATTTCGGAGTTGTTAAGTAAACTGCTTAATATTTAGAAAATTGCTACTTATAAATCCCTTAAAAACATATAGTTTAAAATTTTGATTTTAAAAACTTGATACCTCAGACAAAATTATTAAATAAATAAATGAATTTTAGTACACAAACATTTTACAGCACTGTAAGGCAATTTTATTTTTGCATTCCTTTGAGTACAATTTTTTAACAGCTCTCCACGGACAAGAACATGACAAAAATAAAAAGACAAAAACAAAAGTGTAGGTAGGTATACAAAAATGTTTAAAAGAAAAAGAAGTATAAAATACACAAAACGTCCAAAGCACGTAGGTCGTAGGTATATTAAAAAAAATAAAAAAAGTTTCAACAAAAATAAGAAAAAGAAAGAGTAATAAGAAAAATAAATAATTGAATAGGATGCCAGAGCATAATAAGCATCCGCCAAGGACATCTCGAGCGAAAAAATTAAAAAAAAGAACAAAAATAAAACAAAAGAAGAAGAAACGAGAGGGTAAAAATATATAATTTGTATCTTAACTCATCTCCTTGGGCTTCTTTGCTTTGCGCGTGTAGCTTTTTTCATCATTGCATATTATCGCACAGATATATCGAACCCCATTCGTCCTGATGCAATGAAATGTGCATCAAAAAAGAAAAGAAAAAATTACGAAAAAGACTTTATACTGATGGTTGGTTATTTCATTTTCTATTCAGGGTCCTGGGTACTTATTTTATTATTATTTTTATTCGTCTTCTTATTTTTATTCTTTTTGTCTCATTAATTTTCGCTTCATCTATCCTGAATATTTAATCGGGCGTAAATAATATTCCCTCTCGTTTGTGTGTGTTCGCTTTGGCTCTTGCTCGTTGTTGTCGTCTTCACTATAAAGTCCTCCGGCATTGAATTCCTAAACTGATGAAAAATAAAACCAAACCTAACCCAACCCAACCCAACCCAGGCCAACCAAGGCAATGCCAAAAGGACCAAAAGACGTACATACATATATAAAATGAACAAGAAGAAGAAAAGGAAGAAATTCTAAAACGCCTTTTGATATAAAAATGAATTAAACCCACAATTTAACCCGCGCGTGCAAAAAAAAAAAAAAAAAAAAAAAACTAAAAAGGAATAGAGATGCAGACAAAAGAAAACCGAATCCTTTTTAATGGTCTTCCTTGGGCAGACTTCATTATGATCATTGAATATTTCATTGAATTAAAACGAAAGGTACAATCATCCTATGTTGACCTTTTATTCATTCTCCATTATGCACTGAAAAAATAAAATAAAACAAAAGTGAACAGAGACAAAAAAGCGAATTAAACCAAGAAGGAAAAATGAAGAATAATATCCATTAGGACCGAAATCCCTAATTACTTATTCGGCCCTAAAGTAAAACACACAAAAATTGGTATCTGTTGTGTATGGAACTATAATTAAAGTTTATGTATCAACGAAAATGACATTAAAACAAAAGTGAAATCCATATTAGAAATGTCATTAGGTCGTTTTTAATGGTAAAATATATAGAAGTTCTATTACAAACGGGACACACACATTAGAAGGACACATTTTTTAAGACATCTGGGCACACAACAAGGATAATAAAATGCAGAATATTAGAGGTTAACGTTAGGGTTGCCATTTAACACTTTTTTGGTTTTTAATCATTAGGACATAGCACATAATTACAAGAGGGTGGTAAGTCATCTCACATTCGTGTAGTACGGCTAAAGAAAGAACCTCTCTACTTTAGAGTACGCCGAAATCCGGCTCAAGGAAAACTGATGGACATTCCTATAAGCTTGAGTATGTATGAGTTGGTGGTACCCGTGGCATGATGGTTAGTGCGTTGGACTGTCATTCCAGAGGTCTTGGGTTCAATCATTGCCTGCGACATCTAAAGTTTTTTTCACGGGTACTGCCTCTTACTAGAAATTGACAAAATCTCCAAGAGTAATTCTTGTCATGAAAAGTGCTTTCTCAAATTAGCCGTCCGGATTCGGGTTAAAACTGTAGGTCCCCTCCATCCCTGAAAACATTACTCGCACACAGGAATGGTTGAGGGTTTTAAGTCACTAGGCCCTAGTTCTCAACGGACCCAATTTATTTATTTTTATGTATGAGTTGAGATGGTTAATTCAGAAGTGAATAAATAAATACAAACATATAAGGTGGCGCAACATTACTTAGAGAACCAGGGCCTGGTGAGTTACAACTCTCAACCATTCCTGTGTGCCAGTCATATCAGGGATGGAGGGGACCTACAGTTTTAATGCCGAATCTGAACGGCTAATTTGAGGAAGCACTTTTGATGACAGCAATTTACTTTTGGAGGTTTTGTCAATTCCTCGCAAGAGGCAGTACCAGTCGAAAAAAAAAACTTGTAGGTGGCACAGGCAGCGATTGAACCCAAGACCTTTCGCATGACAGTCCTACGCACTAGCCATCATGCTGCCACGGGTAGTAGCAGAAGTGAATAGTTCAGTAAAATAACGCTTAGGCATAAAACTTTATAAGATCTTCGAGAGAAATTAAGTTTATGATACAACTTTGCTCGCATGTTAAAATAAAATCAAAATGTCACATAGAGACATTATAAAGGCAAGTATACATTACTTAAGCTTTCCATAATCAAAAGAAACAACTAGTCTATTCATTGTTAAAGTGATGGGGCGCGACTATTTTAGATTGATTCTCGATATTTTTAGTGTTTGACCTTGCGGCTTATTAATTGTCATAGCAAATCTGACTTTCATAGGGGAATTGAAGCCTTTTGAACTTGAATAAGGAATCTAGGAATACTTAAATTTTCACGTCTTTAAACACCAGTTAAGTTACTTAACACATACATATCTCTTATTTTTAATAGTGATTTGGAATATTTTCGTGCGTTGCTGTCATAATACGAAACGCCTAATGATATGGGCAATGATGATAAGTCTAAAAGCTAGCAGTATCTAATGAAATGCTACTAATTAGTGTTCTCAAAAAAGGAATATATTGAATATCTAAGTATAGGTGCTACCGGTGGATCTGCTCGAATAAGCTGGGAATGAGATATTTTAACACTATAGAAAGTAGCTTAAACATTCTTCCAACCTCGTAACTTCTTCAGCACAAAAAATCATGTCATAATATTGCTCCGTTAAGACGTGAAGAAAGGACAAACACACAAACAAACACGCAAGCAAACAAAGTTACTATCATTTATTTAAAAGCTATTTTTTGAATATTGTTCAGGAGGCTTAGGAAAACTATTGCAGCACCAGGCCAGAGCTGCGAGTTATAGTAAAGTTTTGGACTCGTGTATATAGGTTTTTCAATATTAGCCAGAGAAGGGGAGAAACATTTCTGGCATCATATCATAAACCCAAACATTTTGCGGCATATTAGGGACATCTAGTATGTGATCGTTCTACAAGAGGTTGTTGCACATACCAAGAATATCAAGATGTTCAGTTTCATTGATGCATGTGGCACTTATGAATATTGGCAACGGGTTATATCTCGCTTTAAGAGCCCCCGCAGACTGCAGACTTTTTATCGGCCAATAGTTTGGTCGGCTTCTTAATCAGTATGGAGAGGAATGCATATGCGCACACTACAGCGATTCAGTATCGGCCGATAAAAAAGTTTGATGGGCTACCCAATTACATTCAAACTAATCTGTCGGCCAACTATCGGCCGACTGTTTAATCAGTATTGGCGCATACATGACGATTGTTTGGTCAGCCGATAATTCAGTTCGCTCTGTGATTTGGCATCGTGTGCGTGTATTTTGAATATGGGGTCGCCCAAATCACAATAGAACAGTCAGCCGACTGTTGGGTAGTCTGCGCCCTGTTCACCAACCAAACTGTTTAGTTGGCTCGGTGTGCGCACTTTCAGCCCAACCCGACCAAACTATCGGCCGATAAAAAGTCTGCAGTCTGCGGGGGCTCTAAGTATACAAAGATAGCATTGGGTTTTCGAAGCATTAAATTGTCATTATACAAAGCCGTATAGGTTAGAATTTAAAGTGATTATCATATTTTGTCGAAGCAGTTACACATTCGAAGAGGAGAAATATTAAACTAATATGAAGATCTCCAAATTCTATTTTCAGTGAAACAGTTTATTGGATTATAAGTTGCAAATAGGAGATCACTGAAAAAAAACTAAAAAAAAATATCGGAGATAGAACAAAGCCCTGGGGCACATCAGCATTTATATTGTGGCTTTTGAGACTTGAATCCATGCAATACAAGTTACATTAAACGATTCGAAAGAAAATCTCTAATCTAAACGAGGAATGAATTCGTCGACAGGGAAAGCATGCAATTTCGATAAGAGAACCTTAACCAAGTCTATCAAATTCTTTTGAAATATCAAGTACAATAACCCTACTTTCTCCAAATGAATATAAGGATTTATTTCAATGTACGGTAACCATGAACCATGAGTTCACCAGTGGGCCTATTGGAAAGCTATACCGACACATTAAGAAGCCTTTGTTCATTGAGATATTTTAGGAGCTGATATTTGGTCAGCGTTTTCATACCTTCCTCATCTTCTATTTTATTTTCTCATATTTAATACCTCTTGATAATAGTTTAAAAACCTTTTTTAAACAAGGAAATTAAATTCAAAATATCCTTGCACAAATACTTATGTAGTGGCAACGCTGGCGCTGTGCTGGTGGCTGTTGACTGTTAGCTATTAGCTGGTTACTGTTTGTGGTTTATTAGAGTGTTTATGTTTGTATTATTTTATTACTCTATTTGCTCGATACACACAAATGGTGAACCTAATGACGCAAGATAATATGTTAATGTAGGTATATGAGATATTCCCTCTAGAGTCCTAGAATCGTAGTATATGTGACGACATAAGGGAGACTTTAATAAGGACGAAAACTACGACTACGATGACAACGCACCAATTTATCAACGAATATACAACAAAATAAAATACGAACACAAAAAAAAATGAAAATTAAAACCCAGACCCGGATGACCATTTTCCGGAAACCATTATACCTCTAAGACCAACATAAAAACTTATTAACATTAAACTGACATTTAGATAGCAATTTCAAAATAAAAAAAAATGTGAAAATGCGATCACTGTGTGCGGTATATGCGGTATCTATGCTATATATCTCCACACATACTTATACTCACGCCTGTGTATATGTGCGTTTTGGGGTTTTAAAATACAAATTTCTCTCTCTTACTGTATTTTAGGATGTCATTACCATAAAGTAATTATGATAATGGTTTGAATATATATCAAGCACTTTTTGGTTTTATTTACAAGTCGTTTTTCTGCAACAACAAAATACAACAACAACCAACAACAACAAAAAGAACAACAAAAACGAGAAAAAAATAAATAAATAAAAATGTATCGGCGCAGAAGGATGTTCACAATGTTAAGCGGAAGGATTTATGGTAACCGAAAATGGCGCAGAAAAACATTAATTGTACTTAATCTGGTTTTATTAGGAGTTATGGCTGTGAATTTGTGTTAATGTTCGCAAAGTGAGTTTCAACAACAACAAAAATAGTCATTTTATTTGAAATTTCAGTTTTTTTGTTGTTGTTATTATTGTTACTGTTGTTGTTGTTGTTATTGGTGTCCTGGGGGTTGTATATAGGTACATAAGTGGGTGGAGATATTAACTAGGTATATAAACGAAATATTTAAGCTTTATTGCGCTAAGGCTTGGAAAACCTTTAATTTTTAATAGGTAAACATTAGTACATGGTACTAAAAAAATATGTTTTTCTTTTCAGAAAGAGCTGAGCTAAGGATAACGAAATTTTAGGGAATTTTCTTTCACAAAAAAAAGAAACATAAATCTGGTACTTTTGTTTTCAGAAGTATTTATTTTATCTGCCTCTGGTGAATTTCTGTAAAATAAAAGAAATCTGTATCTTAGAAGAATAGCTTGGGTCTTTGTATGTAAGCAAATGCTCAAGAAATGTGAGCCAACATTATGGGTGGAATGAGCAGCGCCCCCTAGGTCTATATATTGACTTTTTTGTAATCCATGGCCTCTAAAGTCTCAGTATGAAATTTTAAATGAATATTACAAGATTTTCAAGCATACAAGAGTATTTTAAAATTAAAAAAAAGATATTAGATAGATATTTTTGACAGTTCTTGGATCCTAGCTTGATTGTGTATAAATTTAAATGAAGGTCTTGAACATAGCCAAACGATTCAGTAAAAATTACAATATCTTTTAACTTTTCGAAGACAATTTGATAATACTAAACGAGATATTAGTGTTTTTTTCAAAAATTCTTGCAAATTTGTATTCGTTACAGACAAAATATTTCTCAGTCAATTCCAGAGTTTTATAAATAAAGAATAAAAGTATTTGAAGAATTCAAAGACACTCAAAAAATAAAAGAAGTTAATATTTACTACCGCTATACACGCAATATCCTAGTTCATGAACTTGTCCATACACAAATTTAACTCATATAGTCAACTTTAACACCAAATTTAAAAAGTTAAATTTTTTGCAAATAAACTCTTAAATAAAAACAAACTATATTACAAATATTGTCTGTCTATAGAGCCTCAAGGAGAGAACGATGGTTTTTGAAGATTTTTTCCTGACTCCTGAAAGCTCCGAACAGCGCTGAACATATTAAAATGTAATGGAAGTCTGAAAAGATGCAAACTCAACACAAGGCAAAGTGAAATATCTCCGAAGGTAAACATTTAATTGTTTTTTTTTTTTTTTATGCAAAGAAGCTATTGTAGCTATATAATCTATAAACTCTAGCGTTTTCATTACACTAAAATAATGGTCTTAATTATGGTCTTTTGATGCAAACCAAAGATCAGTAATTGGGTCTACTTGAGCTATAAGATTTAAAAGAAATGACCAATTTTACACACCAAAATGAGAGTCCCTAACATGTAATAGCTTGTAAATAGAAATTTTAGTATTCTTAATGTTTGAATTGAACATTTTGTTTTCTTATTTAAACGATGAATTAGCTATTGAAGACATCTATAAGACACATAAGTACCACTTTATGCTTAAACATAAAGCACTCATAAACTCTTAATTGACGTATTGGAAAAATTGAAACACCTTCAAATCTGCTTGTGCCATAAGTATATGATTGGGATTCCTATAAAGATTCTCTCAAGATATATAAAAAGGAATTGAGAAAAACCAACCGAATGTCTTTGAGAAATGTTTATAAATGTATATAAAAGCATAATAAAAGATAACTTCAAGGCATCAAGGCTGCGTACGCCCCTCTTAAACAATCCAGATATTCCTAGTTGCTTAAAAAACACAAATGGTTTCTGCACAAACTCAAGCGCAGAATTGCTCAACCTGCTCTTGGATGTAAACTTTCCAGGTAGCTACCCTTCTGTTAACAACACTGACATGAACAGTTCCGTCAGTAACTTAACTCTTCTACAAGGTCTTATTTCAAAAGAAAATCTAAAATGGGCAATTAACAGCTTCAACCCACACATATCTGCTGGGCCAGATGGAATAATTGCAGCGGAACTTTTAGGAAAATTCTGATATTCTGATACTTATACTTATCGTTATCAACACCTTGAATGGTTGTACAAATTTGGCCCACATTCCGTTGTCATGGGAGAAAAGTCAAAGTTGTTTTTTATACCCAAACCTGGCAAACATAACAATGTTAACCCTAAAGATCTAAGGCATACGAGTATAAGCCTATGATCATTCCTTCTTAAAACACTTGAAAATCTGATTGATATCCAATTGAGGCAAACATTAACAAATCTTTATTATCCAATGCTCAATATGCATACAATAAAGGAAAATCTGTGGAAACTGCTCTACATATACTAGTTTGCACTATCGAACATTCCCTCCATCACAAGAAGTTCACTTTAGTCGATTTCCTAGATATAGAAGGAGTGTTTAACAATGTCGAAACATTCGTAATTCATATGCTGATAAGCTGATTTATCAACAAGCAAGGCGGTGTCTTTTTTCTTCTCCTCTGGAACTTGGTAGTGAATGAACTACTGACAATGTTAGAAAAGGAGCTGCTTTCAACAAGCTTATTACCTGGCCAAATCTACACGGAATTTGGCATAAATCAGGACAAAACCGAACTTATCCTCTTTACTAGGAAATATGAAATCCCCTGCATAGACCCTCTTAATATAAACGGTATAATGCTTAAATTTTAAGATAAAGCAAAATACTTGGGTCTTATTTAGAAAAAGAAATTAAACTGAAAACCTTATATTTAAGAAAAAGTTCACAAAGCCACTGTGGCCTTATGCTTTAGTGAAAAAGCCATTAGCATTAAATGGGGTATACAAACCTTTAAAACACACTGGGTACACATCTTGGTTATTATAGACCCATAATTACATGGAGTACCAGTACGACGACTTGCACTGGACACTCCGCTCTACCCTCTCCTCTGCACTTGATGTTTTGTTCAATCTTATACCACTAGATATTTTCAGCAAACATTCGGCCGCTGGCACAGCAATTCGACTTAAAGCTTCCTCAAAATGGATCAATAATAATATTGAACACTCCATTATTCCGATCTCATTCAGATCTTTACCTTTAGCCAACGTTGACTACATAACCTCTCATTTACAATTCAACAAAAACTTAAAATCATCCATCCCTTCCAGTTCTACCTGGGAGAATAAGTCATTTTTAAAAGATGAAACAATTAACTTTTATACAGATGGATCAAAAACCAATGACGGGGTTGGTGCAGTCGTGTTGCCTATACTCCGACGGACTAAATCTATGTCTATCATTTCCTCTTCCTAATCATTGTAGTGCGTTCTAGGCAGAACTTCTAGTCATCAAAGAAGCCCTCTCTTGGCGCAAAGAAAACTGGTACTGATATACGCATCTTCTCAAATAGTCAAGCTGCCATAAAATCATAAGATTCTGTCTCAATATTTTCACTATAAGCCCGAAATTGTCGATCATCTCTTGTGGAGATGGCGGAACAGTTCAACATTCACGCTGTTTGGGTGCCGGCTTATAGAGATATTCCAGGAAATTGAAGAGCTGCATAACTTGCAAAATATGGAACAACTTTAACTTTGATTTGCAACAAATAAAACCTCGGTATACCCCTAGTTACTTGTAAACTTATGCTATAGCATAATGATGAATGAAAGCAGACCACAGATGGTCTAAAACAACCACTTGTCGGTCAACCAAATTAATTTATTCAATACTTGATGCGCTCTAAGCAACTCATTTCGGTTAGTACAGTACACATTAGATCTGTTATAGGAGACTTTAGAGGATACTGCTAAATGGGTAGGCAGCTTTGGAGCTCCTACAAACGATTTTTTCAGAAGCCACATGGATGAAGAAGAATAGGATACAGTGTCTGAATTTCTATGTTCATGTCCTGTCCTATCGAAAAGACGAAGACTCCACCTTAGAGACTCATACTACAATTATCCTAGTGATCTAAGGGATTCCGACATAAGGTAGACCTGAAGATCTATGTGGTATCACAACAGAATAACTATTGGTCTAAGTGTGTTGGCCTTCCCGTCAACAGCCACTTTTAACCTATGGTAAACGATTCAGTTGAGTCTAAGTTTTTCTATTTATCTAACAACACTTTGGTTGACATGAAATTATTTTTCAACAGGCTAGGCAAATATTCACATATTTCAAAAGATTAATTCGACTCAAAGAAGTGGTTTGATAACTTAAGGATTTTTTGTTATAAAAGGATGATTTTTTTTTAAATATGTGCACACATATAGATTTACATAATTTGTTTTTCATTTTAATTTCATTAAAAATGAAATTGAAATAAAATGGAAACATATTAATCGACGTGATTAAATTATCGTCCTTTAAGACTGAGTAAAGACGTTAATGATTTGATTTGTAAGATTTACGGAAGTTTATAAAATCAATCGCAACTTGCAACACTAAAACTATATTTCCTTATTTTTAACTTCCCATAGGAAGTTATTGTAATCAGTCCGATTTGTCGAATTGAAAATTTTGACATTTCTCGACTTTTCAAGGTCCCTAGAGTCGAAATAAAAGATTTTAAGAGAGATGTATGCATGGGCGTGCGTATGAACGTACGTTCGTACGTCCGTAAGTTAGTGACGTTTTTTCGTCGTCCATAGCTCAAGAATCAGCAGAGATATCGACTTCAAATGAATTTTGTTATACAGAAAATAATGCAGAAAGATAAAGAAAGGACCTTCAAAAAAAATTTAGTGGATGGTTTTTTTACCATAGCAATTTAAAAAAATGCGAAAATTTTGGTTAACCCAAAATATCTCACGAACCAATAAGGCTAGAGACTTGAATTAAATTTTAACGTGTCACCCAACTAGTATATTTTTGAAAAAAAAAATCCAATTTACGGTTTTTTTTTTACAAAACCAAAAAACTGAGAAAAAAAATATTTGTCACCTCAAATATTTTACGAACACAAAATGATTTCATCTCCAAAATAATTTTAAGCAACAAAGAATAACGTTTTTGACATTTGGTAAAATTTTGAGAAAAAACGAAAAATAAAAACCTACAAAAAAAAATTACTAAAAGTTCGTAAAAATTGATTTTCGACTCAAATATCTTTTCAAAAATTTGAGATATTGGCTTCAAATTAATTTTTTTATACAAAATATTGATTTTAACATTTGGTAATATTTTTGAGAAAACTCGAACTGACACTTGTTTTACAAAAAATAAAAAACCTACAAAAAACATTACCAAAATATTGTAAAAAATGATTTTTTAGCAAAATATCTTTGCAAAAATGTGAGATTATGGCTTCAAACTAATTTTGTCTTATAAAAAATACTGTTGTCAACATTCGTAAAAATTTGAGAAAAATCGAATTGACAGTTTTTTTTACAAAAAATAAAAAAGCTAAAAAAATGAAAAAGTTGTTAAAAATTTTGTTCGGCTCAAATATCTTTTAAAAAATTTGACATTATGACTTTAAACTAATTTTTATATAAAATATTGTTTTCAACATTCGGTAAAATTTTGATAAAAATCGAATTGACAGTTTTTTTACCAAATATTAAAACCTAAAAAAAAACAATACTGAAACTTAGTACAAATTTACTTTCGACTGAAATATCTTTTCAAAAATTAAAAAAAAGTGGATTCAAACTAATTTTATGTCACAGAAAATATTGTTTTTGACATTCAGTAAATTTTTTATAAAAATCCAAGAGTCCGTTTAAAAAAAAAATTTTAATTTACAAAAAAACAGTACGCAAAATTGTTAAAAATTGATCTCGTAAACAATAGAAGATATTGACTTTAAATTATATTCATTCATCCAATTTTTATTTGTTTATATAAGAAATACAAACTTTTAAGAAATGTTACTAAAATTGGTAAAAATTGTTTTTTGACTAAAAATCTTGTTAACAAAAATAGATTTCGAAATCAAACTACATATTTCATCAAATGCAAAATATTGTTGATAATTTTTAAATCTTGTAGAATAATTCAACTGACAACTTTTTTAACAAAACACGAAAACCTACAAACCTTTTAAGCAAGACAAATCGACGGACGGGATGGGAAGTTATCAGTGTGGGTCGCATCCCAGCCTCTTTTTCAAATTTGATTTCACTCAATTTGTTGGACCTTATCGTTTATCTCATAATGTTTAACTTGGCAAAGGTGATACAGGTTTATATTTTACCACATCTTTTAAAACACTTTAAACAAAAAGCAATTATTAATTAAAAATGTGTTTTACCTTCGTGATAACAGAAACATATACAATACACCCACTACTTTAACTGGGTCAATTTGCTTTTATGGTTTATATATATATCTATATTTTTTTTATTTTTTCCTTATGACGAGTTAACTTCATGTCGTGCGACCAATATAAGAACATTTCAAATTTATTTACCCCTAGTTAAATGATCCGTTAAAATAAAAACAAATTTCGAAAATAAAAACACCTAACTGTTTTATATAATATATTGGTCGACTTTAAAGCTTCATCATTATGCCATCAGAGAGTAAAGTATGTAATGGCTAATAGTCCGGCCGTACGGTCCTATACGTCGCGTCGGTCGTTTGTCCTAGTCATCGTCATCATCATCTCGCTATAATAACAAAACCCAAATATCATTAACCGGCTCATTAAATTAAAATAAACCTTTGTTAAAGCGATAAAATAACATTACGTGTCGGTCGGTCCGTCGCGTCGGTTGTTCGACGAAATCATTGGTTGGATTGGCTTGGTTTGGACGGTCTATCGGTCTGACCGTGATATAAATTAAATTATATGGCGCGCAAATTCAATTTGTGAGTGCCATGAGTAGATTCTTTTTTTCTCATTAAATTGTTCTTATTATTTTTATTTTTTAGGTAACTTTAATTTTAATGAACTCAACCATATGCAAAAATAAAAAATAAAAAGGATAAACAACACGAAAACACGTTGGATAAAAAAACGCAGTTTATTTTAATCAATTTATAAATTTCCCTGCTTTTATTTTTGTTTTTTAATTAATTTTAACCATTCCTTCTTTCGCTCTCTTTCTCTCTTTCAGTTGCAGTTCAAATGCTCGTTTATCTCATGATCGTTATAGTTATAGATGAGATGTCTATAAAAAGATACAAAATTATATCTCATTATAAGACAATGACCTATAAATATAATCCGAAGACACTGACACGCCGCGCCGCGCAGCACCATTCACTTTACAAACAATCTTCCATCACGATTTTTTTGTTTTTAGATACAAATATTTCATCTGCATCATTGCAAAGGGAAATGATTCGTGTTCTTAATTGCCATTCGTTTTAAGTCTGGAGCTGAAGCTGGAGCATCTGAATCTAAATCTCAGTGTATGTCTCTGTCTGAGACAATCCCACAATCCAAAAATTCCCAAAAAAGATACATTATATCGACGACGCGACGAGAGTAAAGATACGGATACACGGTTGCAGTAAAAGATTTGAAATTGGAAAAAAATCGCACGATTCTGAACTTTTTCGTGGCGCTCGTTATCGATAAATAACATCACGAAATCGAATATCACTTTAAAGATACAGATACATTTTACAAGAAGTATAAAAGATAGATTTATGTATATGAATGTATCTATATAAATATAAAAACCATGAAAATTAAATAAATTTTCTTTTTTTTTTGGAGGGGAAGGGGGGTGGGTATTGTAAATTATTTGGTCGTCTAATTAAAATGCCATAAAGTTGAGCATTTTACAATAAAATAGATTTCCCTGTCGAGTGTCGATGTCGTATCTCGTAGTTTGTAGAGATACGTTCGGTATCTGGAGTAAAGATGGGGAATTGAATTAAATAATTTACTGGATTGTTTTTATTTTTACAATTTCATTTAATTGTTTGTATATTTTTGGTTTTGCTTTTGGTAAATATAGAACATTTTCCAAAATGATTTCGTTTTTTTTTTCCTATTTTATATTATTATGCATAGTTATGTTAATTATTATGATGTTGCAGCTTCCATCATATGACACTTGGGATCGATATATTTATATATTTTTATTCTATATCGTAATTTGTTGTTTTGTGTTTTATTTTTATACAATTTGTATATGAAATTTATCTTTGGGGCATTACATTTGTCGATATAGATCAGATATATGTTTGATTAATGTTATGCACAGGGAGAAGTATCTACATAATATATATTTTGCACAATTCCAATCGATGATGGATATTTTTATATTTTCAGTTAAATTTAGCATATACAAATTGAATTGAATATGCACACAATTTTGTATTTTTTTTTTAAATATTTTGCTCTAATATATAATATTTTTATATGTTAAATAGAATATTATTGATGCATGATTGGTTTGTCTATGTCGTGTGTGTTAAATTATTAAATTGAATTTTATTACACATGTTTAATAAATTATGTTAATTTGAAATATTATTTTATTTTAGATTAATTTTTTTTTTATTCTTAATTTAATATTGATCAAATAAATATTTAATTTGCAAAATATTATTTTTGTTTTTATTAGAAAAAATCATGTGGAAATATTAAAAAATGGAAATGTGATGAATAAATTATTATAGTTGAAGGACTAAGCTAATATTTACAAAAATGTGGACGCATATGAGTATTTATGGCATTTTTTGGGGGAGATTGATTTAGGAACGATTAGCAAATAATCTGGAGCCTATTATTAGGCATGCAAAAAGGTTTTTTTTTTATTTTTAAACAAAAAACAAAATTCGAGTTCTTATTTTGATTTTAGTCGAAGACACATCATTGGTACCGGGACTTTTTTATGGAACTTTTTTATTCTTATGTTTGACCCTCCATCAATTCAGCAACGAATAAAGCCAAAAAATAGAGTCAAAGTTAGTATAGAGAGTACAATTCGAGTAGGGATACACACTCAAGACACACAAGAAATCACTAGCGATCCTGCTGCCAAAGCCTCGACCATGGCACCTGAATCTAGGTCACCGGACAAGCCGACCAAAATCTACAAAGATTAGGCAGGGGCTAGCGGATTAAGAATGCTAAAAGGGCAGCGCAAGGACATGACAAAACAGATCTAAGAAAACTCCATTTTCGGAATCAACAAAGGTTGATTGCGACTGAAAAACTGCTTAGCAGCATTAAGGCGCATCGAACCAGCCCAAACCCAAACCTGAGGACAAGAGCAAGATAAGCACCTCTTCTCAAACCGCAAATACCAGGAACCAACAAGTGTTGCGAATCAAAGACCCAACTCACCCAAGGGTAGATAATGGTGATCCAAGTGGTAGTGGAAAAATAAGGCGCAGGGACATAGGGCCCAGGGACATAACGCCCAACTTTTTTGTTTTTTTGGGGCTTATGTCTCACTTCGGTGGGACATAAAACCGAAATTGAATTTGGGCCTTAAGTCCCACCCAAGTTAGACCGAAGCCCCAAATAAAAATGTTGGGGCTAATGTCCCACTTAATAAGAATCACCGAATGACAAAACTTGGAGCACTTCAATACCACAAGACTTTGGTTTGTGGAGTTTAAATCCTGAGATCCCGCGAATCGGGCCACCCACAGGTGCTTTTATTCAAAAAAGCTGTTGATATTGGCGCCTGCCTGGTGACTTAACATACCCTAAGCGGAGCAACGGAGTTGTGTGATCGGGTGTGACCCCGAAAAAGGGAGTTGAAATCCTGAGATCCCGCAAATAATGTTGAAAATAAACTTTTTTGTTTTTCCTAATTTTTGTATTATCACCGATTCAAAAAATTATTGTTCATTGTCCCAATCGGGTGGGACATACGCCCCAAAAAAAAATTTGGGCGTTATGTCCCTGGGCCTTATGTCTCTGCGCCGAAAAATAACCAGAAATAACGCGTCGATTCCTCCTCCAGCAACAGCAAACAAAAGACCCAAGATGGCCAACAATTCGGACAACCTAAGTTGAAAAAAGAAAGCTTTCAGGTGGCCATTATCAATGAAGGAGGCCTGATAAAATGCTGAGTAAGGAGCAGTGGTCCAAAGCAGAGGAAAATCTAATCGACCGTGTCAGCGAGGAAGTACTTTCCTCCTACAGGAATCTGCCAATATTTATCCGCTCTATACTATTAAGGGTTTTAAAATTCTCACCTGACGTGATGAATACACCCTATACTGGTTGAGAATAGAAGTAGTCGTCGAAATGGGTCACTTAATAAAAGGTGCAACTCTAAAGGCTCCTTTTAAAAATGACTTCCCTACAAGACACAGAGTCCGAATCAACATTACGGGCCCTGAAAGAAACGTTAGAAAACTTTATAAAAAAAGTTTTAAGCCTGATCTTCGACCTGCATCCATGTAAAAAAATAAATAAATTGGGTGGCGCAACAGTCCGTTGAGAATTACGGCCTAGTGACTTACAACTCTCAACCATTCCTCAAGAATTACTCTTGGAGAATTTGTCAATTCCTCGCAAAAGGCAGTATACCCGTGAAAAAAAACTTCAGATGGCATAGGCAGGGATCGAACCCAAGAACTCTGGCATGGCAGTCCAACGCACTAACCATCATTTTACGGGTATATCTGCATCCATGTAGAGGGTACAAATTGTGCATTGGCATTAATCAGGTAAGGGTAAAGCCTTTAACGACGGTCAACTTACAAAGCAATAAAAATGATGAAAGTGCTACAGTGCACCAGTAAGTTAGCCTCTGTCACTTTATCCTCATATCTGTCAAAGGATAATTTTGACATTGCCCTAATCCAAATACCCTGGATTAATAATGCAAAACAAAATGAATTCACTGTAATTTTAAGTTTTTATGTAACGTTACGTTCGCATGTCGAAATCGTAAAATAATTGTTCCAAAAAGAGGTTTCATTGTGAATAGCCAACTATTTAGACAGCTGTCAGTTTTTCGGCTGTTATCTTTTGCCATTAGCCAAGTTAAACTACACCATTTATAAAAATAGAACAATACCTTATATAAAATACCCGATATAAAATAGATTAAAGTTGATAAAATTCACATTAAGAAAACGATGAACATTTTTAAGTAACAATTAACTTTTAAGTCGTCGTGCCGCAATTTCGCAGTCGGCAATACTGAAACTGGTTGACAAATTTAAGCTGTTGAGAAAGTTAAGTCTTCTGAAGAAACAAAACCGTGTGCTTTGCAGCCAGCGCCATTCTTGTCTACTTGATGAATAATAGACATTTATGACGCAGTCATAATCAAAGAAATGTGAACAACAGGTGGCAGAATAAGGGGACTAAATTCGAAAGAACTCGTACTAAACAAAGCCAACACAAGTGACTTAGACAATAATTAAAGAACATGTACAATAGTTAAAAAGCAGTTTATCTCTTTCTTTTAACATCTCCTATTGATACAGATCAGATGGTAGTGAAACTGGAACGGGAATGACTATCGCTAGTCATCATAGGATCAGTATTTGCGCCACATAATGGAGTGACGGCCGAACCCTACTAATCAGCTGGTAACTTACGCTGCCAAGAACAAGTTCGATCTGGTTTAAGTGTGAGAAGCCTTCGAATATAGCTGTCCTCTTAAATCACCTTCTAAATCAGGCAGGAAACCACTTTGTTGGACTAACGAGCTTATAGCAGCATAAGAAACAAGAATGTTACTAAACATACTAGACAAGACAGTGATTGGGACTCTTTGAAGTCAAGTCAAAGAAGATTTAAGTCAGAATCTTAACGAGGGAAACGAAGTTCTTGGAGGAAATTCTGTAACGAAATAGAATGAACCAATAAAGTCAGCGAGACTTAGGAATATTCTTGCCAAAGAATCCACACCAATGGGGCCACTAAAAATCACAATGGTCAATAAATTCCTAACGGGAAAGTTTATAACTCATACTGAATACCCATTTAAAGGGTTTCAATCATGATGAAAATAATGAATCAGAATTTCTATCCTATTTTGAAAATGTAGTCCCGACCAGTATGATAAGGATGAATAAGATAAAATAGACTATAAGTTCCTTTCTTACATTCAAATCACCAGGTCCTGACGGCATCTTTCCTATGATAATAAAAAAAGGGTTACGAGCCCTACAGCCCCAGTAGTTTGTATGCCTACAGCTGGCCACACAAGTGCTAAAGACTACAAACCAATAAGTCTCACATCTCTTATCTTTAAAAAAATAATGAGACTCTAGACATGCACATCCATAGCAATATTAAGCCCGAAGTTATATCTCCTTCGAAAGAACAAATCATACCCATGGTGGCTATTTATCACTATTCATTGTTAATGGTATACCTTTCTCTTTAACGTGCAATTACCCTCTATTGATTGCTTAGTAATAATACATTATTTTTTTAAATATCAAAATGAAACCTCTTATTGGAAAACTTGTAATATATTTTTTCCTAATACATGAGATTGTATAGCAAAAATTCTTCGTATCGGAGATAACATACAAAGATACATCCGATTTTGAAAAACCTTATTGGCCTTTCAAATTATTTAGATTTTTAATAAATTTCCCACAGATATCCTTCACATTATGAAATGCAAAAATTCCGGAAAAATATACTTCTTTAAAAGGAAACTGATTAACTGACCAACATATAAAATGAAAATGGAATATTTAACGCCTTAAAATTATTAAATTCTTTCAAAATTTGTATTGATGGAACATTTTTCCACATGACTTTCGCTAAACAATCATCGAAAATCTTAAATTCTTCCTACCTACGAAAATTCCTAAACTCAAACTTAATTCAAAATCCCAGCAACACAATGTTTTGAAAATTTTAAGCTGATTACTATATGACTATCATAATCGTATATGAATATCGATATGCAGGTGAATTTTTGGCTTACATAATAATCTAAGTGTATAAAGCGTATTTGTTTATTTTGAAATTTCGTTGACAGTTAATTATGTCTTTTTTATAACTCTTAATCTCATTATCAGATCATCGAAGCTATAAATTAATCTCTTAAATAGATTCTTGTTTGTTTTCAGTTGTTATATAGCTACGACGACGACGACGAGTATCTTATGAATGTTTGAATGAAGATAATGCTCATTTAACAAAAGGGTCTATTGTTATCGATTCAAATTTAAATATATGAGATAAAGATACGAATAGTATAAAACCTTTATATGCATATAGATACAATAATGAATATCAAAGTTAGAAGATTATATTATTATTCTATAGCTTTTAAACAGAGGGGGGGGGACATTTCTTAACCTACCTACCTTACCTACATACATATAAGATTATAGTAGGTAATAATAAAATGAAAACAATATGAAAATTGTTGTGTGCCTATATTATCAGAGTTTTATTGAAATGCATTAAAATCGAAGAGCTTTTTTATTTTTGTTATCACATCACACTCTTCATCAGGGCCAGGGATTCGAATGCGGGGACGGCGAGGAACAAACTGAGATAGAAGCCTAAATAGGCGCCAGGCGGCTGTGAAGATACTTAATCTTGATTTTTACGACACGCATTCTTATGATGAGTGTATACCAAAATTATTTCCTTTTTGTCTTTTACGAAGTACGAGTATCAAATTGTTTTCTTAATCGATACATAACAAATTGGGAAACAGATTTAAAGGATATAAAAAAAGAAATCTTAAAACTTTAAACATCACTTATTTTTCTGGATATTGATTGAGATTGATTTGAAATAATTTCAGAGCCCCCTTCGTGTCCATTAATTTAATTAAATCAAATAAAATTCATGATTTGAGTAACACGATCTTCTTTTTATTTAATGTCTTTTTTTTTATAGAAACATAATGATTACATATTGAATGAAAGAAAAAATGCATTGTAAAGTACAAGCTAAGAGTTCTTTAAGTATTTAAACAAATACAAATCGTGGTTGAAATAAGTAAATTGTTAGAAAAAGAACCTTAAAAAAAGGAGCTTGATGAGCAATGTATCATATTTTACTGAGATATTAAAATAAACGTTTTCTGTACGTTGTGATAAGTCGAAAACGTAGCCCAGAAGGGCTTAAAGTTATAATACAAATTTGAAATAATGGTTTAAATTAATTCATTTCATTTGTCAGTGATGTAATTACACTGCCAATCACTAGGATGAGGCCACATATTTTTCAACCGATTTTCGTTCTTTATACCTGCTGGAAATTTCGTACCAATAAAAATTTACTACATTTGAGTAGGTAGATATTTTCTTTAAAAAAAGTAATAAAATTAAGGGGTTAAATAGAAAAAACAGTTGGAATTTCCCTACATTAATTAAAGAGCTACTTAAAAACAGTATGAAAAAGTGCGTCACTTGGATGAGGCCACATGAAAAATCTTATAAAATATCAAAAAAATTAAAGAAATGTTTACAGTTTTTGGTTTTCAAACATTTATTTATTAAGTTTTTCTCAATTAATAATGAGTATGCCCCCCATTTTTCGATATGACCTCTATTAGACGGTTTGGAATGGAATCATAAAGTTTTTTTAAATAGTCAAGTGAAATCTCGTCCCAGGCATCACGGATAGCTTCAATTAAGGAGTCCTTGTCTTCAAATTGTCTACCGCCTTCATAAACTTTTCGAGATAGCCATGCCCATACGTTTTCGATTATGTTCAAGTCCGGTGAATAGGGTGGCCATGGCAAAAGCTCTACGTTTTCTGATAAAATCCAGCTTTTGACAACCCTGGAAGTGTGGATGGGGGCATTGTCTTGTTGAAAAATCCAAGGCAGAGGTCCAAAAATATTTTTCATCTTCGGAAATGAGCGTTCCAACAAGTATTTGTAGCTGTTTCCGTTCATTGTTAGAGAAAGAAACTCCAATTCGATTTTGCCATAGTAGGTGATAGCTCCCCACACCATAACACCTGATGTACGGCTGTGATGTCTTCCCAAAATTAGTTCCTCTTTTCTTAAATCATGGAAATAAAAGTTGTAACCATCGGGGCCGTCAAGGCTAAATTTGTTTTCATCCGAAAAGACGACGCGTTTCCATTGACTGCTCCAAGAGGCATGTTCTGTTGCAAAGTTCATTCGCAGCTCCTTGTGTACTTGCTTTAGAACAGGTTTCTTTTTGAGTTTTCTTCTCTGGATAGTACCATCTTTTCTTATTATCCTTCGGACTGTCGAAATACTGGCTGATACTCCGCTTTTGGACCTTATTTTAGTAGCTGATTGAGTAGAATTTGAAGCAATACGTAAAATTAACCGCTTTTCTCGGGATGTTGTTGCTTGGGCTGTGCGTCCTTTTTGGTTTTTTCCATAGTTTTGAGGATCAGCAAGATAGTTGTTTACAACTGTCTTACTTCTGTTCAGCTTCCTTGCTATTTCTCGGCTTGAGAGTCCCATTTCCTTGAAAGCATCGATTTGTCCTCTTTCTGCTACTGTCAACGTCTTTCCGGAACCCATTTGTAGTTGAAATTTAATAAAAATAGTTATTTGTAAAACGTTCTTAAATATTGTAACCCAAATTTTGAAAAAAATTGCTGATCTGAACTTCTACAACGAAATATTCGCAATGGCCTCATCCTAGTGACTCACTTTTTTATATCCTTTTTAGGTAGCTCATTCATTAATGTAGGGAAATTCCAACGGTCTTTTCTATTTAACCCCTTAACTTTATTACTTTTTTTAAAGAAAATATCTACCTACTATATAGAACGAAAATCGGTTGAAAAATATGTGGCCTCATCCTAGTGATTGGCAGTGTATGTACCTACGTCTAGTTGAAAGAACGTGCTTACTAATTTAAGTGTCGTATTTTTTTTTTTTTGGAAATTTTTGGTTATTGGGAGTGAGGCAAAATAAGCTTAAATTTACTTAAAATAATAATCTTAAAATTTTCGCAAAGTAAATTTTAAGACCTTTCTATTCAAATAAAATACTTTTTTTTGTGTATCCCAAATTTTGCATAATGTTTTATCAAGCGACAAAAAATCCCGCTAGGATCAATAAATTCAAGTATTGTGCCACAAAAACAAGATTTTTTGCGGAAAAAAATTAAGTGATTTTTAGTTTTTGAGTTAAGACTACTTTTCGACAAATCTACAGGTCTGACTTATCGAATTGCAAATTTTTAAATTTCACGAAGTTTCAGGGTCCCTAGAATAAATATCAAAAGTACTAAGAGAGATGTTTGCGCGTGCGTGCATATGCACGTCCGCATGTTAGAGATAACTTTTTTTGTCGGCTGTATTTCAAAAACCACCAGATTTTGGTGGACTCGAAAAAAAATGAATTGGCGGTTATGTATGAAAAAAAATATCTCTGGAATATCTCGTTATTGACATCTGGTAAAATGTTACCGCCGATTTTTTTTAAAATAATATAAAACTAAGAAAAACATTACTAACTTGGCAATAATTCAAGATATTGACTATCAGCTAATTGCTGTTAACTTATGGTACAGCTTTTGGACAAGTCCAATTATTAGTGTTTTTTTTAAGAATTAAAACATTAAATAAATAAAAACTACAAATTACTTGATTTAACATTTCCAACTTACTCGGCAAAATATAAACGTTATAAACTGTTAATAACAAAAAAACTACAATTGTTTAAAAACAGCTAATCACTTTGTTGATTTAACTGACTTTTAATAGAGTATGCTTGTTAATAAAAAGCATGTAGGCTGGTTTATAATTATCAAATAGGGTGGTTATTATTAAACAAGTAATTCGGCTAGTTTCAACAATATAGGTTGATTAGTATTAACCCGTAGCGTGATGGTTAGTGCGTTGGACTGTCATGCAAGGGGTCTTGGGTTCAATCCCTGCCTGTGCCACCTTATTCTTTTCACGGGTACTGCCTCTTGCGAGGTATTGACAAATTCTATAAGAGTAATTCTTGTCATGAAAAGTGCTTTCTCAAATTAGCCGTTCGGATTCGGCATATAAACTGTAGGTCCCTTCCATCTATGACAACATTACTCGCACACAGGAATGGTTGAGAGTTGTAAGTCACTAGGCCCTGGTTCTTCATGGACTGTTGCGCCACCTAATTTACTTATTTATTTAGTATTAACCAAGTGATTTTGTTATTATTAAACAAGCATATTGGCTTCGGAGCATGAATCAACTTAATTGTAAGATATGTTCGGTAGAAAGCATCCTCGATTAATGGAACCTCCGTATTGTTTGTCCGATACTGCAAAAAGGAGACCCTCTAAACTGCACCAACTATAGAGAAATCAGTTTCCTTAACATCGCTAAAAAATCTTCTCTCCCGTAATATGTTAACGCCTAACGCCCATTGTCAACAATCTGATAGGTCCTT
The DNA here is from genome assembly GCA_951509635.1 of Eupeodes luniger. Taxonomy (NCBI): domain Eukaryota; kingdom Metazoa; phylum Arthropoda; class Insecta; order Diptera; family Syrphidae; genus Eupeodes; species Eupeodes luniger. Next base: position 294,189,013 of record OX608073.1, on the reverse strand, counting down.
ATCAGTGTAGTTTTATACCAGGAAAGTCAACAGTCGATTAAATATTCACATTACGACAGATCCTGAAATAATCCAAGACAATCAAATCGACACTCATCATCTTTTGATCGATTTCAAGGCCACATATGATCGGATCTACAGCGGCGAGATGTATAGAACCATGTCTAGTGTTGGCATTCCTGCCAAACTCGTCTGTTTGTGCAGGATGACCATAGAGAATTTGCGCTGCTCCATAAAGTTTAAAAACAATTTAACAGAACCCTTCGACGACAAAATAAGCTTTAGGGGCCATTTATACATAGCTTTCATTGAAATCGATCCGGAAAAATTTTTGAATCGATATTTTACGGTGTTTGATTTGATTAGAAATGAAAATTATATACTGATCGATCGGAAATCACACAAAGAATTTTTGTTTATTGGGGAAAAAAAGTGTAATTGCGCATTCTATTTTTCGGACGGAAATTCATTTTCCTGAACAGCTGATACTTTTATGTTCAAAAGTGAAACGAATCGTTCCACTGATTTGTGGTCCAATTTCACACAATTCCAATGACAGATTTCTGTCAGTAAACATTTTTCGGTGGATTTCAATCAGGAAATTTTTTTTCAATGACAAAAATTTTTAATGATAACTATAAACGACCTCCCAACAAAATTCTAATGTTTGTTTTCAATGATGAAAACCAATGATAGCTATAACTGGCGCCTTAGGCAAGGTACCTAATGCGCTGTCATGCGATTTCTTTAACATCGTCCTTAAAAGAACAGTGCACAGCTTTCAAGTCAACATTAGAGGACTATCTTTTAAAAGTCTTCTCAATTACTCGCATGCTGGCATCCTTGGCACCTTGGGTCGTTTCGAGATAAAATTTTCTCGAGTGGTCTATGTAGCTGTACGTAAGTTGAGTGGTGGAGAAGATGGAACGATAAGATTTACTGCCGAACGTAGACTTACTCAGAAAGATAAAAGTCCAACAACTGAGATTGCTGGGTCAAGAAAATGCATGGAATCCACGCCCACAGGACAGCGCAGTTAAGGAAGGCCGTGGACCAGGTGGCGCGCTCAAGTGAAAAGAGTCCTCACCCAACTTGGAGTTGGCAACTGGAGATATCTAGCTAGGGACCGAGAAGTTTGTTGGATGGAGAAGTTTGTTGGTTGAATCCCTAGTTCACACTGGACTGTAGCACCATCCTAAGTAAGTAAGCAGGTTGGCTGATATACCAACCATAGAAACCAATCTTTATACACGTATTACCGAAGTAGGTTGGTTAAATTAAATAGTTGGTTAATATTAACCAAGTAAGTTGGTGTATTTCACCAAAGAAGGTTAGTTTATTAAAATCAAGTAGGTTGGTTAATATTATCCAAATGGATTTGCAAATTGAAACAGGGTAGGTTGATTAATTCCAACATAGTCTGTTGATAAATATAGCAGATTTAGGTTGTTTTAATTCAACTAGTTGAACAGCTCAAGTTGATATTAAAAAAGTAGTGGGCTGAAATAAAATATGTAAATTGGGTTAAAAATTCTAAGTGAATGGGCTGTTATTTGCAGAATTTACTTTTTTGTATTGATATGAGTACATTTTAGTGGTCAATGATCGTTGATCGTGTATTTGGTTATTTTTAACCGATTTTCCATTAATCGAGTTAATTCGAATATTTTCTTCAGAGTAATTCGATTATAGCTGTTTTAACCAATTCATATTCTTTTGTAAGAAGAAGAAGACTTGAACATTTTATGTGGTATGTCCAATAACGCTGTTCTCTTTTTGGATAGTACTCATAACCTTTGTTATACTGCTCTTAAAATCCTTTAAAGCCAGCCTTATATATCAAAAAAATCTCACGAAGTAGTTTTCTAGTAAATTACAAACAAGTACATTTTTCCCCTTTTCAACCCGACAATACTGTCTTCAAAAACTCAGCTTTGTCGACATTTTTGCGAAGTAAATATATATATTTTTTGGACTTATTAAGTATCAGAAATCAGAGCCATATGCAGTGGCGGACTAAGGGGGGGGCGGTGGGGGCGGTCCGCCCCGGGTGGCAGACTAATAAGGGGTGCCATCAGTAACAGAAAAATAACAGCACACCCGATGAATCACATATCGACCAAATGAGCGAGGTCATTAGATACGTTCACATTCAGGACGGCAAAGTTGAGGTTAGGGAATCTTTTCTAGGGTTTTTTCCTACATCTGGAAAGACTGCCAAAGAACTTACCGACGATATCTTAAAGCAACTCAATGAAGATAGTCTTGACATTAACCTTTGTCGGGCTCAGGGATATGACAATGCTGCGACTATGGCGGGTATTCATGGAGGAGTTCAAAAATTAATTCGGCAAATTAATCCAAAAGCTTTGTTTACGCCATGTGCAAACCATTCTTTAAACCTTTGTGGAGTTCACTCTTTGGGAAGCACTCCTTCAAGTACAACGTTTTTTGGGACAGTGGAAAGACTTTACACATTTTTCTCAGCATCTACGCATCGTTGGGATATTCTCATAAAAAATGTAGGTGTGTCAGTCAAGCGACTTGTAGACACTAGATGGAGCGCTCATCACGAGGCTGTTAAGCCATTGGAGACAAATTTTGTGAAGATAGTTTCAACTCTTGAACTCCTTTGTGATCCTGAAAAGGAAAATTTAGATACAAGAGGTGCTGCAACCATACTCTTATCTGCTGTATGCGACTTTACATTTTTGAGTTATTTTTCATTCTGGTTCGATATTTTGGAAGAAGTTGATTCAGCACAGAAATACTTGCAAAAATCCGGGCTCACTCTAGAAAAAAGTGTAATAAAACTTAAGGCACTAGCGAGTTTTCTTCGTGAACACCGTGATGAATCCGTGAAAAAGGCACCGAGCTAGAAATTTCAATTGAAAGGCGGGGAAGAAAAAAAAAGAAGAAAATTATGCCAGGCGAAAAGGCTCAAGATGCTGGTTTGACAATGGAAGAGGAAACACGAAGAGCCATGTTAGAATGTCAGGATACATTTTATACTGAACTTGTGCATCGATCTAGGGCCATGGAAGATATTGCGTCAGTTTTCTCAGCTCTTCAACCGAAAATATTGCTGTATGGAACGGAAGAAGAACTGCGGGCTGTGGTTCCAATGCTTACCTCGACATTTACAGAACTTACAGACAACAGTATCATATTGGAAATCCAGCGAATTCGGCGTCACATGGTAACTTCAAAGATAAATTTAAAAGATGCAGAAATTTGGACAGCCTTTGAATTTTTAAGCTTCATTGTTAAGTGGGATTTTTGCAGACTCTTTACCGAGTCTGTCATTGGCGATGAGAATTTATTTAACAATTTGCGTCTCAGTGGCATCGTGTGAACGAAGCTTTTTCAAATTAAAATTAATAAAGACTTATCTAAGATCAACGATGAGCCAAAATAGGTTGACTAATTTGGCTATACTTTCAATCGAAACAGAGCACACAAAAAATATGGATTTTAATGATATAATCGAAACATTCAGTACAATAAAAGCTCGTAAGCACCTTTAAATAAAATCTTTGTTCGTGTTTTTTTCTTAAATTTTTCAAGGGGTGTAAGCTTGCTTTACCGCCCCGGTGTCACTGCCTCTTAGTCCGCCACTGGCCATATGAATTTTAATTGAAGTGTTCCTTAAAAATTCATTAATTTTGTGAATGAATGAGCTAGGTTCATTAGGTGACGTAAAATTCGTTGTTTCAACAAAATTAGTTAACAATTTTACTTTTTCCTGATTTCTTACTATGCGCATACGAATGATTATTATTCATTGACCCCACGATAAAAAACCATTTTAATCGTAGCAGAATTGATTGCCATTTTTAAACTTCCGCTATAGCATACCTATTAATTTCTATGCAAAGGATGTTTCCATTATTATTATCATGATTATCATTGGCACTTTTAACGACATCGAAGAGAAAACAAAATTGCAATTATAATAAAAATAAATGATTTTCATGATGACAACAACAACAAGAATCTTCAATCAAGATTACCCTAAAAAAATAAAAGAGACACGAAGTGCACATTAAAAAAGTATTAAAATTAACTTCAATACTATGTACATTGTACATTGAACGTAACGTAGGGTACTTCTTATAGATACATACATATATCTTTATTAAAAAATAGAAAAAGAAAAAAAATAATATAAGTTGTAACTATTTTTATATAAAACTTACCATCCTGCCTAGCTGCCATGCATTTCGCTGATGTGAATATATACAAAATTAAATACAAAGCTGTCACTGCTGTCATCGTTTTCTTATCCTTTCGCATTGAAATGTGGAACTTCCTCAAGACATCGGGCAACGCGGTCACAATCACGGCGGCGGCGGTTGTAGTTGCAAATGCGGATGAAAATGTTGTTGGGGTTTTTGTTATTATTGTTGAAGTTGATGATGTAGATGTTGTTTGGAATTGAGATCCCGATGACGACGACGACGCGGACGCGAACGTTGCTGTCGGGCAGCAATTCAATCTTCGTAACATTGATCCCACCATAGTAGTTGATGTTGTCGCTGTCGCTTTCGACGACGATGTTAGGGTTGTACCTAGAATTCTCGTTGTTGTTGCAGTCATATCACTATAATCATCGTAATCACGATGATGATCAGAAGCGCCATTGGCGTATTTAGCAGCATCGGCGTTGGCGACAACGACGACGACGTCAGCAGCAGTAGAAGCAGCAGCAGCGGTAGTAGCGGCATTTTCCATCACAATCCAACACGACCTAGCTGCTGGTGCTGCTTCAGCTGATGATGATGTTGATGATACTGCTTCCGACGATGGTGGTGTTTTTCTCCGCACCGTCGCCGTCGCGGTCGTCGCCGATTGGCTTTCATTAAATTTTATAACTAAATTCTTTTTATTAGATATTCTATTATCTACAGGAAAATTTTTAGTACATGTTCGTCTATTGTCCTTCGTTCCTTCGTCCTCATCATCATGGTTCAATCGTGATGCTGATGTCAGGAGTAACTTCAAGTCATCCACTTCCACGTCGTCATCGTCGTCGTCGTCGAGCGATGATGTCACTAACGAATCTGTTTCGGTATTTTGATGGTTGAGCTGCTGCTCCTCCTCCTCGTCGCTTACCTCTTCCTTCTTGACATGCTGGAGTTCGTCGTAGTTGTCATCATCTAGCAGTGTTATCGATGTAATCGATTTTGAATTTTTAAAATTTCTATCGATTTTTTTATCATTAGAATTCAGGAGTAGAGGAAGGAGGTAATGTTTTTTCTGATGCTGTTGTTGTTGTTGTTGCTGTTGGAGCTGCTGAAGCTGATGCTTCTGGTGTTGATGGTGGGTATAGTTTAATGGCAGAGGAATACGTGTTGGCCCTTGGCTATTGCCTTCCCCTCTGCTGCCATTAAATTTGAAAGGAGAATCCTTCTCATCATCATCATTATCATCATAGATTTGATGCGAAGGAGGCGACGACATCAACGTCGACATCGACGATGTTGTCAGTAGCGGCGACTGCGGCGGCGATGGCGGCGGGAGCAATGAAAATTGTCGAGTATCGTGCACTAGTTGTTGATAGCAGTTAAACGAGCTATTGTGAGCGTTGTAATCGTCATCGTTGGCATCGCTTTTTACTGCTGCAGATGATGCACAGTGATGCAACTCCATTCCTATGTTGTATGGCAGTCGATCCCAAATTGATGGAGGAGCATTTGTTGTTCTTTTATTGTTTATCTGTAAACAAAAGAAAAATGTTTTTTAGAAACTTTTTATTTTCTGTTGTTTGTTGTTAAAATACAAAAAAAAACAATGCAAATGAAAATGTTTAAGTGTAACAAAAATTTTAATTTAGATATATAAAAATATATTTTATATAGTGGAATGTTTAAAAGTTATTGAAAATTGTTTACACAATTTTTTTAGATTTCAGTCATTATTTTTGTAATATAAAAGGTTTGCCAATAAAAGCTTTTATTTTGAATATACAGTTATTAAATTTAAACAGTTGTGACACCTAAAACTGTCACCTTCTGACACTTCACAATTTTGTGACAGTTCCATAAAAATATAACTACAGAAGTTTTTAAAAAGCCTTGAAATTGTTCAAGTACACTGCAAAAATAGTGAACATTTTGCTGACACAGCTCGCGAAACAAAAGCATTTTTGTGTTTTTTTGAAGCGGTTTCACATCTAGTAAAACTGGCTGGCATCAAATTTAAGCTTTTGATCGGTAGAATTGAAATAGAACAACTGAAAACATCACTGCTGTAGCTCGTAGGGTTGACGAAAACCCATCAGGTTTGTTGATCCAAAGTAGAATATTTTAAGAATACAATCCAAAAAATGACACTACACCGTATTTTGCATAAAAACTAAGATCGTAAAGCTTTTAAGGTTTAATAACCAGCAACGTATTATCTTCGCTGATTAGGGCCTTGAATGCATTAAAATGATTTGGATTTTCATTGAAATATCGTCTTAATTGATCTTAATAACCTATTTGTAGCATTTGAAGCCTTCAAGATTCAAGAACGATTGTTTAAAAGCTTCTCCATCTTCAGGGTGTCACTTTTTGGTGTGGTTTTTGGGCCGGCGATATGATTGAAATTTTTTTATTCGAAAATAAAGCTTTTACAACTATTACGGTCAATGGATTGTGGCTTTCTTTGCCACATACCGGAAATATATATGTATGTTTATAACAAGCATTGGAGTCGACATTTCCGAACCCCGATTTTGATTAAAAATGAGTCAGTTCGTCTATCAGTCTATTCTCATCCCACTTTCTTCAAGGTAGAAAATCTGTCATCAAAAGTGGCAGTTCAGCGATGAATTCGATTCTCTTCACCATTTACACCAGAATTATCTTACAGCGTAATTTCGACAAGATTCAGCGATGTTGCAAATACTGGAAACTAAAAGCAAATGTACAGAAGTCGGAGACAATTTTGTTCCGGACTCCGTTGGCTAGGGTCCCAAGTAATAAGTGCAAGAATTGGTGGAAAATGGCCATCGTTGATCTTCGCAGGCAACCATTAATAAGCCAAAGTGTAACGAGGTACATAGGAAGATCAATATTTATACATAATTCGACGGGCTTATAAATGCTGCACTGACCAGGGCCAGAGGAACCTTTGGTCTGATGAAACAGCTGTTTACACATCAGTCCGCTGGGCTCCAGAGTGCAAAATATTTGCTACATTGCCCTTATACGGCCAATGATCGTTAATGGCTGTCTTGTGTGGTTCAACGTTGGCCCTTATCAGTTTAGGGTATTGGAATGACAGTGCTTGGGAAGCTGTTAACCTTATTACTATTATTATTCTAGTAAAAGAGGTCCTATACAACAATTGTAATTTCGTGATAAAACTCTTTTGAGGTTTCGAAAGCTTTAATTTTAATAATGTCAGACGAAGAACCGTGGATAGACTCCTTACAATCAGTAGGGCTGTGTTTTAACTGAACGGAATTGATAGGGCGAAGCAGGAGAATTAGTTTTAGGTGCTTGAATCTGCACTTAATAACGAGTAGTTGGGATGGGGTTTCAAGCATTGGCCGGCACAACAAAAAATAAAAAACAATCGAAGCCAAAAGCCCTGAAAAGACTAGTACACAGGAATGGTTGAGAGTTGAAATTCACTAAATTCTGGTTCTCTCCGAACTGTTGCGTCACATAATTGATTTATTTATTTAAAAGACAAAAACTATAACTTCTTAGATATTGTTCGTAATGACACAAAATCTTTTAAACTTCCGTTTCAAACAAAAAATGATTTATTCAGAAAGTTCCCAAAGTTAATGAACTCCAAAATACGACTTGATTAAAACCTCATTTGGTCAGTAAAATTTTGATCGTTAAAAATAGTTTTAAAAAATAGTCTAATCAATATTGTCTTTCATTTCCTCGTTCAAACACTATTCTCCCATTTGGCCTATTTTTTACTCTTTTTTTGTTGAATAAAAATAAAAAAAATTAAATTGGACGTAATTTATATAAATGTTCTGCTCTTTGATGATCATCATCGAATACGCACTGTTTGATGAATGGTGCTTACTGCTTATTGAAATGACAGTATAATAAATTATTTATTGACCGCACTCGACTTGATGGAACATTTCTGGAGCTGCTGCCATTATTTCATCAAATAGCACTCATTCTGTCATGTTAACAAACATCCCTTCTAATTTCTGATATAGTACCTATACATTAACAAAGTATCTCTCTATCTTCCATCAAAACAAAAACAAAAAAAACCAGAAACAGATCTTAAATAGTATCTAACAACTTTTATTAGATACTCGTTTGTAAGTTTCCCATGATATTAAATCTCGAATAGAAAAAAAAGATACAAAATAGAACAACACTTCTTTTCTGACCGCACAGTTTCTTGATATGATGCTCATTGGGAAAAAGATACAAATATAAAACAAATGATTATTGTTTTTTTTTTTTGTATCTTTTCTCGAAAAAGAAGAAGAAGAAAAAAACAATCTAACGACATCAAGTGAGTTCGGCAAAACTTCAGAAAAAAAAAACCTTCTTTTAATTGGCACAAATCTTGATACCAGAATGTAGTCGTATATATTGCTTAGCCGCAAGCGATTATCCTATTTTTCTTTATTGGCTTTGTTATGTCAACATATTACTCCGCTTCGTATCATTCTAAGATGTTTTACTTCACATCATCATGACAAAAGATACAAAAAAAGATTCTTATATCTACCTCAATAAGTACCTACTTATATTGGTCTATCTTTTGTATCTCACTTCATTTTCTGTATAGGTTAGGTTAGGTACCTATGTTACTGATGTTGTTTTCTATATACTCGTATGTAGACTTTGGTAGATTTAATTGCGATATACGGAATACTGAGCTTCGTTGGGTCGTCGATATAGATCTTTTTTCCCTCATTCAAATGGTTGATGGTTTTATGAAGTGAGTGGTTATTGTTAATTTAGTTATCCTTTTTCATACTAAGATTTTTTCGGTCATTTTGAGCTCTTGAAGTAAATATTTAATTAAACACCTCAATAAATAGATTTATCTGGAATAAAATTAAACATTTTATTTATTCGAACATTTGTTCAACCTCAAAATTAACTGGAAGCTAAAATAATTTGTATTGACTAAAAGTATTGCCAAAAAAGAGAATTTTATGGGTTTATCTTTTTACTTTCAATTTGTTTTATTTGTCGAAGTTTGTTTATTTGGAGTAATATTATATATTGCAGTGTTGTCATTGTAGTACCCGTGCATTTTGAAAAAAATAAATACAAATAATTACAAACATCTACATAAGTTGTTAGATTTTACTTGGCTTACAAAAATCTAAAAGTAGATTTAAAACATTTAACTAAAACGGTTTTCAACAGAACAACTTAAAACCGTGTGAAAGTGTGAATCCGTTGTCATCACAATTCTTTTTTAGCAAGTTTTCCAAATATACGTATTAAAAAATATAAAAATAGTTTTGAAAATGTTTATTTTTAAAACTTGAGCAAATCAGTACTAAAAATTAACTCCAAAACGTATTTGTCAAAGCTTCAAAAGCATTAAATTCCAAATTTGCTAGAAACTTCATATAGACCCATAACTAATGAGCATTTCCAAAATCTAAGTAAGGTCTTGCGTTCGATCCATGCCTATGCCATCTAAAGTTTTTTTTTTCACGGGTACTGCCTCTTGCAAGGAATTGACATATTCTCCAAGAGTAATTCTTGCCATGAAAAGTGCTTTCTCAAATTAGCCGTTCGGAATCGGCTTAAAATTGTAGGTCCTCTCCAACCCTGACAACAATACTCGCACACAGAAATGGTTGAGAGTTGAAAGTCACTAGGGCCTAGTTCTCAACAGACTGTTGCGCCACCCAATTTATTAAGTAAGACACTAGGTTAGGTTAAGGTGGCTATTGACAGGAAAAGCAAAATAGTTAGACCAATAATTGATTTGTTGTGATACCACATGGATCTTAAGATCTACCTAACTCATTGAATCGGTTAGAGTTGAAAAAGAAGCGTTTGAGACAATAGATAATGTAATTTTTAAGATCACTAAAATCAATGTAGTAAAAGTCTTCAAGGTTGAGTATTCCTCTTTGTGAAGGTGAAAAATTGTCTCCTTTTCCTTCCTTATCCATTAATGCAGCTTCTGCAAAAATCGTTTGAAAGATCTCCAAGTCAAAAAAAATTCCCAACCTTTAAGCAGTGTCCTATAAAGACTCTTATTACAGATCTTATGTTCAGTCTTTCAACCGAAATGAATTGCGTTTAGCATCAAGCACTGGCCAAATGAGTTTAGTTGATCGACAAATGGTTATATTATATCATCTGCGGGTTGCTTTCTTTATGGTATCATGATTTAGCATAAGCTTACAAGTAGCTAGGGTTATACCGATGTTGGATTTGTTGCCTATCAAAGGTACAGTTGTACAATTTTCTGCAAGTTCGTCATCTTTGCAATTTCCTGGAATATCTCTATGACCCGGCACCCAAATAAGGTGAATATTGAACTGCTCCGCCATCTCCACAAGAGCTGATCAACAGTTTCAGGCTTTTAGTTAGTTTATTGAGACCGAGTCCAATGAGATGATGTGTATAGCGATAGTCGATATTACTTTTTCTCTAAACCAAGAGAGGACTTCTTTGATGGCCAGAAGTTCTGACTGAAACACTCTTCAGTGATTGGAAATACGAAATGACAGTCATAAGCCGTGTTTTTTTGGTATTCCATATATGTATAGTACAGTGAGAAATTTCCAAAAAAACGATCAGCAGTAGTCCGGTTTTTATATTTGAAAGTTGATACAATTGAATGTTGGCCAGAATAATTTACCAAAAAATCCAAAAAAAAATAGCGAAATTCAGACCAGGGGTGAAATCGTGTAAGCTGATTTTTGATAGTTGACTTATATATAAAAATGAATCGCAAAATGTGTTGGTTACCGCATAAATTAACAACGCCTGGACCAATTTGGCCAATTCTTTTTTTAAAATGTTCGTTTAAGTTCAAGGATGGTTTTTACGGCGAGAAAAATTCCAATAATTGCCGGAAAAACCATAAAAACAGCCCTTTTCTTTTTCCCATACAAATGTTTTCTAACTAAAACGTAGTCGGCTTTAAGAATTTGACTTCAAGTCATATCAAATTTAAAAAAAAAAAAAAAAAAAAAAGATGAAAAAAGTGTTGATGTCGATTTGCTGTTGTTTTTTTTTGGATTTTCTGTTACCTTATCTACTGAGTTTGCTTTTGTCAACTGATAAACGGCTGAAACAAATCCGTATATCGTGTTTTGTACAGAGTGTTAGTGTTTGTTAAGTTAGTGTTTAGTGACAAAATAATTTATATTTGATATGCCTCCTATAAGACGAAGCAATTTATGTAGAAGAACCCGAACTGCTACAAAACAAGCTAATTACCGATCTAATCGTACTGCACAAGAACGTGGAGACCAAATTGAACGTGAAAGAATTCGGATATCACAAACGCGTGAAGCGCGAGCGCGACATTCAACTAATGATCAAGTTTGAATCAAGCTGCTTTCAGTTACGATGTGTCAATTGACTACAGTAACTACCAATGTGCTGTTATTGGTTTTATGAACTCGGTTTGCTCACACTGTAATGCACTGAAATACAAAAACGAAGCTAATGGATTGTGTTGCGCAAATGAAAAAGTGAAATTGATACCATTGGATCCACCACCAGAGCCATTGTACTCATTGCTTTCAGGAATAGGAACGATTCCATACTCTTTTGACACATATCCAACACTATAACTATAACAATTGCTTTCAAATGACTTCATTTGGGGGGGCAACAAATGTAGTTCGGGAAAATTTCATGCCAACTTTCAAGGTATGTATTGTAGTAGTTATTCATAATTATTTTAGCGAACAAAATTTTCTATCACCTAAGTTAAGATGTTTATTGATAGATATTAGTTACAACTAAATACATAATTTTTAAGATCAAATATTATTTAAGTTTGATCACTGACAATCCATAAATTTATACCCCATTGCTTATTTATTTTATTTTATAGTGTTTGGTACAAAAATAATATTTTTTTTAATAAACAGATACAAGGGCAAATATATCACAGGTTCACTGTTACCAGTGTTTGATAACGACAGCAAATTCCTGTAAATTTATTGTATGGGCAATTCACCACAAGGAATTGATCTGCGTTGTGCAAATAACAATTAAGTAAAGAGGTATATTGTAGAACAAATACAAACTTTATTTCATGAACACAATTAATTGATCATATTGTTCAAAACTGCTGCCATCTGATAATCATAAAATTGTAATCAGAGCTGATAAATCACCTGCAGGTCAACATGTAAGACGTTTAAATGACCCAACTATTGATGAAGTTACTATCGTTGTAGTTGGAGAAAACTTGGAATCCCGTGATATTGTTTTACATCGTCGGAATGATCAATTACAACGTATAAAGGAAACACACCGCTCATATGATGCACTGCAATATCCCATTATATTTTGGCAAGGTAAAGATGGCTATGATTTCTCAATAATCAAACAATGCCAGTGATTCAAGAACAAATTACAGGCGAATCGAGGATATATGAATCAGTTGATTCGACTGCTAACCAAGATGATGTAGTCAACTATCCACCGGAATTTTTAAACTCGCTGGATTTGCCAGGATTGCCACCTCACAATCTTCAATTAAGGGGGTATTCTAGTGTAGAATTTTGAAAAAATCAAAATTTTTTTTTCATATTTCCAAAGTTTAAACATTCAAGAATATGCGTTTAAAAGGATTTTTTAATATTCCTATTATTTCACAAGTTAATTGAAGGTCATAGAAACTGATTTTGAAGGTCATAGAAACTGTTTTGTCCTTTTAGTTTCATTTTAAGTTACTTTTGTGGCAACCTTTATACTGAGTGGAAGTGCTAGCTCTGACAACGTGTTTATTTTTGAAGTGATAATTATATGTACGTATTCTGTATCATTCTATATGTAAAATTGAAAACTTGTCTCAAAACTCTGAACGCGTTTTTCTCGAAACTACTTTTTTCGAGCTGCGGTAAGGATATATCGAGTTCTAATAGACCGATTTACTTCAAATTTGGAGAGGATGTTTTTTTATACATCTCTTTATCGTTTGGTTCTTGCCCAAAAATATAACTTCTCATTAAGAATTGTTAAAAAATTCGGAATTGTTGAAAAATATGCAACAAGAACATTTTTTTTTTCAAACTGCTGCCATTTTGATAAAAAGTTTTTTTTTTAACTTATCCAAGGGTGAAATAATAGCGACATCTATAATAATTAAGAATCCGTCTGGTTTTTGTTTTTCAGATCACCAGGAGGGTTGGTAGGATGCACGCCAAGACACCCTCTTTTATTTAGACCCCCACTTTGACTGCTTGTAACTTTGTTAATTTTAATTTTTTTTTTTTATTAATTTTTTTTGTATGAACAACAAATCGATAAACAAATGATAAAAAAATTGATTGTAAAAAAATTGTTTGTTTCCTTTATACAACGCTTCAAAAACCGGGCGAAATTCATGTCTCTACACTAGAATACCCCCTTACAGGTTGGATCAATAGTTATAGTATTGCGAAATTTCAACCAACCGCGTCTTTGCAACGGTACACAGTTAGCGATACAAAAATTACTAAACAACGTGATAGAAGCAACTATACTCAAAGGAAAGTATAAAGGAGAAGATGTTCCCAATGATTCCGACTGATGTGCCATTTGAGTTTAAACGACTACAGTTTCCAGTGCGGCTTGCTTTTGCTATGACCATAAACAAGTCCCAGGGACAATCATTAAGTGTTTGTGGTATTAATCTAGAAAACACATGTTTCTCACTTGGTCAATTGTATCTTGCCTGTTCTTGTGGTGGAAAACCATCAGATTTGTTTGTCTATGCGCCAAGTAATCAAACAAAAAAACATCGTATATCACAAAGCACTACAATGATAATAAAACTGATTTCTGTTAATAATTATGATTCACATGATTAACAATAAAGCGATTACTTACTTTTAAATCGTTATATGTGTTTAATTTAATTATTTTTTACTTACAACGCCCTATAACCAGGGTGACGGTTCTGTTCAGGCCACGACTATAAAATACGTAGGAACAAAAAGTGCCACTTTAGAAATCTTTATGACAGGACGAAGTCTGTCGGGTCAGCTAGTATTTTATAAATCTTTCCATATTTTACACCTACATGAAGCTAGAAGCTAAATCAAAAATCTTCCTATCTTAAGGGCTTCTATACTGAAAAGATCAATTAAAAACATTTATCCTTCTTAAAAAAAAAAAATTACATTTAGTCCTTCAGTTTGTCAAGAGTTCACCTGACAAGATAACAATCCTCATTTATTTAAATTAGCAATTACAATATAAAAACACATCAATTTTGACATCATCTGATGCTATAAAATGACTATGGCAGGAGAAATTAAATAAAAATACAACATAAATTCAAACAAAAAGTTTTTAAATCTACATTCTTAATCTTAATCCGACAATTTTCGCATAAAATCACAAGATTAATCTTTTGCAAAAACACACTTTTGTTATTTGTATAACTTTTCTCATGATTGCGCTCATCTGGCATAATTCTCTATGTGCGTCAGGCAGGCAGGCAGGCAGGCTGGCAGCAAGTCACTGAATCAGATCTTTCAAATAATCGTACAACACCCCCTCCCCCTAACCCTCTCTCCATTAAGCTTAAATGTTATTTTGTTAAATACAAATAATAATAAAAATAAAATACAAAATACAAAATAAAAAAAACTTGATCCGCAATTGCTGCTTTAATCCACTTAATTTGCTTGAGCAATTTGTTCGCATTTAAAATATATGTATGTAGGTATATATAAGAATAAACCACCAGCAAGTCAGTTTGTCAGCCAGAGTCGGGCTCAGGCCAAGAAGCAAGGCAGGCAGGCAGGCAACGAGGCAACGAGCGTGAACACAAAAACTCAAACGATAAATAATTTAATTTTCGCAACCATCATTTGTTGAGATATTTTTTAACGAAGAAACTCAAGAGTCAGAGTCCTGAGATTCTCGAAAGTGGATGATGATGATGATGAAAATGATGATGATGAGGTTGAGTTTTATATACGCAAATTAGCTGAAGTAATAAAAATTAATAAAATAAAAACAGAAAATAAAAAAAAAAAACAACCACAGAAGAAATCCTAAACAAATTGTCCTCGTCTCTGGCTCCAACTGCGGCGGTCTAAAGCGCCTCTTTCTCCATCATGTAATATTCCACTGCCATTGAAATTAACCCCCACCCCCTTACTTTAACACCCCCGCATAATCTTCTCATTTACTTAAGTTTAATCTTAATGGCTTTGTTCAATTTGGTTTTTGTCGTATTTAAATATAAACACAAATATAATGCTCCTTATCATGGACTCTTCAGTGTCTAATGGAGGGCCCCTTCCAAACTGCCTCCGCGTCGCGTCGCGTCGTTCGTTGGTCGCCTTGTGCGCTATGACTGCATAAAGGGACGACACATTCCCAGAGATTCCTACCTACTTAATTTTACTTACATACATTATATTGAAACCCGCATGAACTCACATCAATCGTAAATTCAAATTATTCATCCAAGAAAAGGCATCAAAGTGCTCATAAATTTGTCAATTTACTGTTGACACAACAAAAAGACCGGATTGACATTTTTATTGTCAAATTATAAATGGATCCACATTCATTGGGCCCATAACAGATGAGAATATATACCAGAAACAATAACAACACCAACAACAAAGACTACATCAGTTCTGAAGAAGCGCACCACCACAGTATTAAATAAAAATGACATCTTCAAGATTCGTAATATTATGACTTTTCTTTGTTTTTATTATTTTGTGTTGTTTTTGGATTTCTTTTGCATATACAATTTTGTATTTGGTGACATAAAGCTACATGTACACTGCAAATGTCACAATTAGACATAATCTTTTAACTTGCGACTTAATGGAACTATGTTGCATTCGTAGAAAAATTTTAACTCTTTAAACATGACATTACGATGGCAGACAAGTCGAAAAAAGTGGCTCTTGAGATTCCGTCTGTCTATCAGTCTTGGCATATGCAGTATGCACCACTAAACCTTTTGTCGATTGAGTTCAAACTTGGAAATTCAGGTTTCAAGCAGTTAAGATAATAAATATCAAAAGTCTTAGTACAAACTTGCTGCTCAAAAACCAAGAATTCGAATTTCCTCAAAAACGGCCCGATGGATTTTTGTGAAATTTTTCTTAAAATTTATTTTTTTTAACTTGGCTTCTTTCAATATAAAAGAAATATATTTTTGTATTGCTTTAGAAGGGAACAATTTTTAAATTTTCTCAGGAACTAATGAACCGATTTAAATAAGTTTTGTTCTAAGGAAGCAGTACTTGAAAGTGTAAACGATTCTATGGTACGAATCTTCTTTCGAACTAATACAGTTTGCTAGAGTACTTAAAGAAATTGATCTTGCTGTTACATCTATCCGATTCTACACTCTTTTCGAGTGGATAGAAAACAGCATTTGTCCAGCTTGTCACTAAAAAAGGAGAATCCTACTCAGCCTTTAACTATTTTTTAATTGCACTTACATCCCTATTTTTAGAGGTCATGGAAACGTTGATTAATTTTCAACTTAAGAAATATCTTGAAGAACGAAAGTTTTGTATGGCTTTTCTAGCAAAAGGTTTACTAGTGATCTAACGGGTAATCCCAGCGAACAATGAAATAAATATTTATCGTTTTGGGGAAAGTATGATTATAAAACTTGATGTTTCAAAACCATTTGATAGAGTTTGGCATCAAGCTGTCTTATCGAAAATGTGTGCATTTGGAATTGATGAATCTCTTCTTTGTTGAGTTATAAATTACCTTTCGGACTATTCAATTTGAGTAGTATTGGACGGGTTCTAACTTAATATCTACCATATATCAAATCCACCTAATGTGGTGTGCCCCAGGGGTACATTTTGTCTCCGCAACTCTTCCTTATTTTAATAAATGATGTCTTGTCTGAAATTTTGAACATACTTAATTGTTTCGCTGATGAAAGGGCCCTTAGCTTTTCATATTTGTTTTTCGGATGTGGACTGCCAACGTCAGCTTATAATAAGCTCAATAATTCTGATCTTGATAGCATTATCCAAAGGGGAATCAAAATCCGTGTAGTATTTAATGCTTAGAAGACTTAATCTTGTCTAATGTCGCTAAAGCGTAACCCTCCCAAAATGCCACTATTCATGGGTGGTACTTTTATCGAGAAGACTGAACAGTTTTTAGTTCACATCCACTTGCTGTGGAGTGATCACATATTTGACATCGCCAAAAATGCTGCTAAGTGTTTAGGTTTCCTCCGACGGACGATACAAAAAGTTTTTTACGCTTTCTGATTTGGATAAATGATGCAAGAATTTTATTTGCCCGAAACTCGAGCAAAATTCTCATATTTGGCTTGGTGCTCTAATACGGTACTTTTGAATAGAATTGAAAAAAGAACTCTTAAAATGATATGCGATCGTTCCAATACTGAGAAATTTGCTTCAATTGAACACCGCCACAAGGTCTCATGCCTATCATTGTTTTATTGATATTTTCACAAAGAATGCTCTAGTGAAATAGCACGTTGTATTCCTGCCCTCAAACAATTCAACCCTAACACCCGTAATTCTAGAAATTCTCATCAGTTTATCATAGAGATTCTTTCTTTAGCCGGACTACACGAATGTGGAAGGCTTTTCCAGACTCAATATTTCCCACTCATTACAATGTTTAGACATTCAAAACTAATGGCAGGGTTTTCTCGAGATATTAAACGTCTTTAAAATTTTTGGATCTAAGTCTATATTGCAGGATATTTTTTAAAACAGACTCTCTAGATACAGAAGTAAGTTTGTGCAACCCTGTCGTGCATTTTATTTTGTATTTGTATATAAATTTGTTTTTGGTAAATTTATTTGACATCTCATTCAAATGAATCAGAAAACACATTTCTAAATAAAAGGTCGTTAAATTAAGTACCTTATCCAATTAAATTCCAAAGAACTTATTCAAGTGTATCTAATCAATTGAATTGAACTGTAGACTTCTTACAAGGGACACCAAAAAAAAAAAAAAAACAAATTCCCTACAATAATATTGAAGGATGTCTATTTAAAAAGGAAGTCATAAAATTTCCGCGGAAATGCCTTCCAAACATAAAGCACAAAAATTGACTCAAAACACATCATCATCATCAGTAACGTAAACTTATTATGAGGGTGCAATCTTCTTCGTAGTCGTTGTTGTCGTCTTCAAGTCAGGCGGTAGCGGCATCATTCATTCCTCGTTTATATAGTCTATATAGTCTTATAAAGTCGTAATGTCATTTTCATTTGTTTTTGTTTTTGGTTTTTGGTTTTGTTGCAAAAGGAAACATAGAACATGAGGGGTCGTTCTATTTGAATATGTATATTGTTTCAATTTTTATTGCCATTGGATTTAAAACAAGATAAGGGTCTTAAAATTAGAAAATTTTTGGGAATTAGTTACCGAAGATAAAGTACTAAAAGAAGCCTGCGATACATACATATATAAAACGTGCGTTTACCTATACCTATAAACTATATGGTAAAAGTATGTATACTGTATAGTCCTGTATTGATGGTGATTTATTAGGAGACATTTTGGCAGAATTGTTTTAATTTAATTGGTAGGCGTTTTGGTTGATTGGTTTTACTTTTTTTTCAGTTTTTTTTTTTTGGTCTTATTTGTCACCCTAAATTGTGGATGTATATATTTTTCTTCTTTCCATTTTAAGATTAATTCAAATTTATTTTATTTTTTACGATTTTTTATGTGAAATTTCGTTTGAAAAATGGAAAGATAAATTTATGGTTCACAGCAGGAATGTGGGCATAGGTACTTAGGGGTTAGGGTTCTCTGCTATGCGTTGTAGGTGGGTAGATTTTATATGATTTTTCATTCTTGAAAAGGTGAAATATATAGTAAAAAGTCTGGGAAATATGCAGTCAAAACATATTGTTTTTTGTGCATCTAATTAAATATTATGAGTTGAAAATTTTAAAAATATTCCTCAAATTGTACCTCAGAGTACGTTTGCAAGAAAACGTATACCTACTGGTTATTTATAATTTTTAAATTTGAACTGTAAGACAAAGTCGAAATTTACTTTGATTTCACTTATAATGTTGGTGTTTCTTCCTCACAAAGTTACAAATTGGGTTTAAAATTTGTTAAACAACTAAAGAATTTGATGAAATCGTTTTTTCATAAATAAATACATTAGATGGCGCAACAGTCCGTTGAGAGCTAGTGCCTAGTCGGGGATTAAGAGGATATACAGTTTTAAGCCGAATCCGAAAGGCTAATTTTAGAAAGCACTTTTCATTACTCTTAGAGGATTTTTTCAATTCCTCGCAAGACGCAGTACCCTAGAAAATAACTTTAGATGACATAGGCAGGGTTTGAACCCAAGACCTCTGGAATGAAAGTTTAACGCACTAATGTTTTCATAAATAAATTTAGCACAAAAGTACCGTTATTTTCACGTCTGCTGTGTAGAAATTAAAACTTGATTTTTTTTCCATATTTCTAAGGAGTTTGATTTATTTCGATTAACACTCAAATTTCGACAAAACTATTAAATTGCGAGTTCAACTTTGTGAGTTCTAATTCTGCAATAGTTTTTAGCTAGGTTACAATCTAGCTACTTCATGAAATTGATGTTATAAGATGGGAACTACTTCTAACGTTGATGGTTAAAAGGAATTCGTCAAGTAGCTTTAGCTTGCTGAAAAAGATGCTAAATTCGCCGAAATCACCTTGAGTATAGAGCCAAATTGTTGTTACTGAATACAATAGCAAAAAGAGGCTGGGATGCGACCCACACTGATAACTTCCCATCCCGTCTGTCCATTTGTCTTGCTTAAAAGTTTGTCTATATGTATCAATTTTTACCAAATGTGCGTACTATTTTTTGTAGATTTTATTTTTTTCTGAAAAAATGGACTGTGGGATTTTTATAAAAAAATTACTGAATATCGAAAACAATGTTTTCTGTGAAATAAAATAAGTCTAAAGCCAATATTTGTAATTTTTGAAAAGCTTTTTGAGTCGAAAGTAAAGGTTTTTATTTTTTGTAAAAAAAACTGTTAATTCGATTTTTCTCAAAATTTGATCGAATGTTGAAAACAATATTTCTTATAAGTTAAAATTAGTTGGAAGCCATAATCTCAAATTTTTGAAAAGATATTTGAGTAGAAAATCAATTTTTATCAACTTTTATTAATTTTTTTGTTTAGGTTTTTATTTTTTGTAAAAAAAACTTTCAATTCGATTTTTTTCAAAATTTTACCGAATGTTGAAAACAATATTTCTTATAAGTTAAAATTTGTTGAAAGCCGTTAGTTTTTCAATTTGACAAATCGGGCCCATTACAATAACTTCCTATGGGAAGTTAATAATAACAATTTAGACATCTGTTATTTTTTTTAGAACGATTTAAGAAAAGTTTTTTCTTCAAATTTAATCTATCATTTACTAAACATTTTTTGAAAGTTTTATTAAAATGTTTGAAAATTTAACTATCAGTTGTTTTTATAATAAAAATAAGAATTTCAAATAAAAATTACCCAAAATGTGTAATAACTGATGTTGAATTCGAATATTTCAGGAATAGATGAAGGTATTGACCTCAAAGATATTTCATGCTATGCAAAATTTTTGTTGTTAAATTAAGATAATGTTCTAAGAACAAATAATTGATTATGATTCCATAAAAACTTATTTAAACATAGTAGATTGGCAACATATCTTAAGCGGTAAAGATACTAAACAAGCTTTTAACTCTGTTTCGGAACATTTTAGATTCAGCGGTTTCTTCTTACGTTCCTACAAAAACTTTATTTAAACGTTCAAATAAACTTATTTGGTTCAACAAAAGTATATCAAGACTGAGAAATGTCATGAAAAAACTTAATAAAATTAAAAAATCTTCAATTCATTTAAATAAACAGTTCAAACAAATTAGAAGGGAGTAGGTATGAGTTTTTGAAAAAAAATGTATACAATACAAGCAATACATCTCGTCTCTTGAATCGAATATTAAGAATAACCCTAAGAGTTTTTGGGCATTTATTACCACAAAAAAAGAAACTCAACTGGGATTCCATCTAGCATGACTTATAATAATGTGTTGTCCGATGATATTAATATAATTTGCAATAACTTCGCGTCGTTTTTTCAATCTAATTTTATTAATCTAAAATTAAATTATGCTAACACAATATATTCTGATCCTATGGTTGATCTTGGTAATTTGCAGTTATCTGTAGACAAAGTCTTACAAGTACTTTTATCTCTTGAAAAAAAGTTTTCCTATTTCACCAGACAATATTCTACCAATTCTTTTAAAAACTTGTGCTAGTGTACTTGCTACACCACTTTGTATAATATTTAACCTTTCTTTAAGTAATGGTGAGTTCTTAGATGAATAGAAACACTCTATACTCAGGTACAAAAAATTTGATTGAAAATTACAGACCAATTGCAAAACTGCAGTTAATTCCTAAGGTTTTCGAAGCTGTAGTAAAAAACAAATTGTATAAGCTTATTCACAATAACATTTCACTTTACCAACATGGTTTTTTAAAAGGTAGACCCACTACTACAAATTTATCAATATTTTCAAATTTTTGTCTATCACAGATGGAAATGCGTTCTCAAGTCGACATTATTTACACTGATTTTTCAAAGGCTTTCAACCACGTACAACATAGTGTTCTCTTAAAAAAACTAGTGATATATAAATTTCACTATCAGCTCCTAATGTGGATAAAGAGCTATTTAGTAGTTAGAAAACAGGTGGTAAGAATTGATAGTGCCTTGTCTAAGAAAATCATACATTTTTCGGGTGTTCCCTACCTTGGACCACATGTTTTTATCATTTTTTATTAAAGACTTACCATTACATTTTACTTTTTCTTAATGTCTTCTATTTGCTGACGATTTTAAAATATTCAGTTCCATAAATTCACTTTACGATGCAAAAAAAGTTCAAATTGATTTAAATAATTTAATTAAATGGTGTAATATCAATGGGCTATATTTTAACAATAAGAAATGTAGCGTTGTGATATTTTCTAGAAATCACAGTCCATTATAGTTATAAACTTGAAAGCGACATTTTACAAAGACTTATTAGCCATAAAGATCTAGGCGTAATCCTCGATTCTAAAATGAATTTCTCAAATCACATAGACCATGAGATCTCAAAAGCAAACTCTATGCTTGGGTTTGTTTTTCGAAATTCAAAAGATTTCGAAGACCCCTATACATTAAAAACTCTTTATTCTAGTCTCGTCCGACCACATTTAGAATATTGTACTGTTATATAGAGCCCCTTTACCGCGTCTAGCATTTGTCGTATAGAAAAAGTTCAAAAAAGGTTCACAAAGTTTGCTTTACGAAAAATATTTGGTTATCCAAATGTTCTATCTTATGAGACGAGATGTATTTTAATTGATCTAAAACCTCTTGCTCTTGCTTTTGATGTCTTGAATTTTAATATTGACTGTCCAGCTTTGTTATCTATGTTTTTTATTTATGCGCCTTCTAGAAACTTGCACCCTCGTGACTGTGATTTTTTAAATGTTCCTTACCACAGTACTAGCTATGATAAGTATAATCCCATCACAAGAGCTTGTATGGATTTTAATGAATATGATTTTGCAATTGATTTTAATATTAATAGAAATATTTTGAAACATAAATTAGTAACTTTTTTATAATGCTATAGGTAAATTATGTATTTTATTTTTATGTTATGTATCATAATTATTAGTCTAAATAGAGTGTGTAACTTTTAAGACGAATAAATAAACAGTCTAATCGTTTTTTTTTTACATAGACTTTCAAAACTTGCTGCTAAAATTGATAAAAACTGGTTTTAAACTCAAAATGTCGAGAACTAAAACAGATATTGAAATCGAACTTATTTTATCACATGCAAAATATTGTTGCTAACTTTTATGAATGTAAAAAACAATCCAATTTAGAAAATTTTTTAGAAAACACTAAAACCTACAAGAACAACAAAAGGGTTTTCGACTCAGAGAATATTGAATTCCAATTTTTTCCACCGAAAATTACAAAACTATTTGATCAATTACGAAATAAAAGATTATTAATTATGCAGTTTTTAATTTCTCGAAATTCCCCCTAAAACTGCACCTTGATACCCCACAGAATTTATAAGTTTCATTATTTTTACCCTAAGCTTATTATTATTGTTTTTCAATAAAAAGAAATAAATTTTATAGACTTTCAAGTCAATAAATCAAAGATCTAAATGTGTGGTACATCAAAAGTTAAATTCCTTGAATAGATTTATTAAAGCCATGTATTGTATAGTACACTTCAATTTATTTATCACTTCTATAAATAAACTTAAAATTTCCAAATAAAATTTTCATAAATCATTTTTAAATTGACAATCTGCCTATAAATATAAATGCATGTATCTGTATGTATCAAATCTTACTTTTTTTTATGAAATATTAAACAAAGGTTTTAAGCATCTCTTTCAAAAACGAAAAGAAAAAAAAAATAAATAATAAACCATTTACCATTTGAAGTCTTAATGCATCGAAATGGAAATATAGGCACATTAAGATTTAAGCCTCTTTTGCGTTCTTCACACATTTTTGTGGTGTGTAGATCTAAAATTCCATAAATGCTTCATTTTTTCGTTTTGAATTTGAGGGCAAACCAAATTGAATTAACTTTTCGATATTTTGGTACATAAATACAGATCTACGAGCACCTAAAAACCACAAACCTAACATAGGTACCTATATATCTTTTGAAAGCATAGACAAAAATAAAGAAGAATATTCATCATCATTTCTTCTTATTTTTCTGGAGAAAGTATAACAAAATAAAATGTTGAGATGTTTTTTAGAAATAAAGAAAAAAAAAAAACAAAAACAATTCAACAAAAACCACGCAATAGCTCTATTTAATATTTATAGCTGTAATCTGGCATTGTGAATGTGTCTTATTATTTCCTCTGCGTTTTTCTTTCAATTTTATTTTTTTTATTGTTTTCATTCTTTTTCTTTAACCTTTTATGTTGTGAAAACTCATAATTTTGATGGTTATGCTTTTGATATCTTTTCTTCTTATTCAAGCTAAGCATAGGAATAAAATACCACAAAACAGTTATACTCGTATGTTGGTATTGTGGGTGGGTGGGTTTGAAATTGATCACATATTTAACAAAAGAACGCTAACGTTAACGCACAAGAACCAAAAAGGGAAAGATAATAAAATGAAATATTCTTTTCTTAATGGTTTTTATTGCCATAAGAAGACAAAGGATATAAGCGTCATCAACCATAACCAGAGTGTTTCCAGGATAATTAAACTTGATTAGATTCTTAAATTGGTGCAAAGTTAATAATAAGTTAACACAAGATTTAAATTTGACAGAAGATTGAATTAAGTAACAAAGGATATATTTTTGGAATATTTCTAACAAACTGATAAATTTAACAGACAATTTAATAAAAATAGGTGGATACCACGCCCTCTCAGAACAAACAACTCAAATCCTGTTTTTCATATGAATCTGATAGATTTTAAGGTTTTGAGAAGTTATACTAGTTATAGTGTTGATTTGGGATGTCTACGATACGAAACCAGACTATATTTTTGTTAGATTTGTCTTCGTCTTATCCAAATTTAAAAATGTCAATCTCGTCTCATGATTTTTCTCATGAACTTTTGAATTTGAATTCTCGTGTCTTCTAGGTTTTTTTTTTTTTTTTCTTGAAATTAACTCAAGGTTTTAAGTTTTAACTTAAGCTTAGTTATAATGTTTGAGAAACTTGAGGAAATAGTATACAAATATGGAGGAAGCCAATGCATCCAGCTGTCTTCATAAAGTTACATGAGTTGCTTTTGTGACCTAATTATTTGTAAGAACGATCAGGGGAACATCGTAGTAGAATCGCAGTCTATGTTGAGAATATGGAAAGACCACTTCTCCAAATTATATAACGGCGATGACGAACCAAATTCCGCTGTAAGGGAGATAGAACCACTCAACCTAGGCGGCGCAGATCAACAATTCCGCCTACACGACCTCGACGAAGTGAAGATAGCTATATCTTAACTGAAGTCAAACAAAGCATACTGGAGCTGACGGCATCGCTGCCGAACTATTCAAAGCAGCAGGCGATGACTTGGTAGGGAGCATGTAGCAACTCATCAGCAAAATATGGTCGGAAGAAAGCATGCCCCTCTAAATTGCGCCAACTTCAGAGGCATCAGTCTCCTTAACATTGCATATAAGATCCTCTCTGCCGTATTATGTGAACGTCTGAAGCCGTTTGTCAACAACCTGATAGGTCCTTAACAGCGTGGCTTCAGACCAGGAAAGTCCACTATCGACCAAATATTCACACTACGGCAGATCTTGGAAAAAACCCAAGAACTTCAAATCGATACCCGCCATCTCTTTATCGATTTTAAAGCCGCGTATAGGGAAGAGCTCTACAGAGCAACGTCTAGTTTTGGCATCCCTGTCAAACTTATACGTTTGTGCAGAATGACGATGGAGAATGCACGCTGCTCTATCAAGGTCGGAAAAGATCTCACCGATGTATTTGATGTCAAAAAAAGTTTTAGGCAAGGCGATGCACTGTCATGCGACTTCATCATCCCAGTTTTCATTTATGACGATGAGGCCTGGACCCTGTCAAAAAAATATGAGAGCGTCTTAGGATGCTTCGAGAGAAAAATTCTTCGGTTGATTTTTGGTCCCGTCTGCATGGACGGAGGATTCAGGAGAAGATATAACGACGAACTGTACGGGCTGTACAGCGACACTGACCTAGTTAACAGAATTAAAGTGCAACGGCTTAGATGGCTAGGTCATGTAGAGCGAATGGACATCACCGCTCCAGCCTGGAAGATCTTCGAATCCAATCCCGAGGGACGGCGCAGTAGATTAAGACCGCGACTCAGGTGGCGCACGCAGGTGGGTGAAGACCTCAACCAATTTGGCGTGCGAAACTGGAGACAGTAAGTAAGTAAGTAAATAATCACTTAAACGTGAACCAGGTAGAACTTCTGGGCATCAAAAAATATCTCTTTTGGCTCAGAGAAAACGAAATATCGACTACCAATATTGATTGGCTTCTTTCTCCGTAAACTCACTAATAGCCTGAAACTATCGATTATCTCTCGTGGAGATGGCGGAGGAGTTCAACATTCACCTTATTTGGGTGCCGGGTAATAGAAACATTACAGGAAATATCAAATCTATCTTATCTTATTGGACAACAAATCCCTAGCTACTTGCATATTTATGATAAAGTAACCACTTGTCGATAAACTAAATTAATTTGACTAATGCTTCATGCTAAACGCTAGAAGTAACTCATTTCAGTCGGTAGATTGCACATTAGCTCCGTGTAATAGGCTTCTTAAAGGATATGCATACTTTTCAACTTGGATCTGCTGCAAATCATTTTTACAGAAGTTGCATTGATGAAGAAAAAGCGGAGACATTGTCTAACTTTCTATGTTCATGTCCCTGCCCTGTCACAAAGACTTTTACTACAATAATCCAAGTGACCTAAAAAATTCCGACATCTATTGATTCAAACACTTCATACCTAGTTCTAACTGGTTCAACGAGTAAGTTAGATCTTAAGATCCATGTGGTATCACAAAGGACCAACTATAGGTCTAAGTGTGTTGGTTTTCCCGTCAACGGGCATTTTATTCTAACCTAACCTTAGCTGAATGAACATTTGTTTGGAATGAAGTTATACTACAGCTTGCACAAAAAGTGTGCCATGCACTGGTTTTTTAGTTGATAAAAACAACATACAAAAAGGAACATTTATAAAGACATTTTAGAACAAAGCAATCTTCATGTCGAATTCTTCGATGAAGACTTTTTCTTCAAGTAAATCAACTACATACATGGATTTCTCAGTAAACGCTTATCTTATGTGAAAGTCTGTAACTTTAAGTTTTTTTTTTTTGTTTTGCTGTTTAATTCCCAAACTAGAAGAAATTGGTTACACATCAGAACCTTTTTCCGAATTACTTAAGTGAAATATTAGAATCCATATACTTCATCCGAAAAAGTTCAAAGTTATGATGAAATTGCAAGAAAATCTTTCGAAACTAATAAACAACTTAAGAACTGTGTGAAGAAACCATAGAAATTCTTATAATTATTGTCAATGCATCACACAGTTTTCAAACAATCCGCTTTTATGTTCCAATTAACTATAGGTGTCACATATCTATGTTTCTCAACACCAATTTCAACAAGAACTGAATCAACTTATTGTGTATGGTGTAATATTGCATTTAAAATGAAATTTCGATATTTCCGTCTTGAAATCCGAAATAGAGTTCATTTACACAATTAGCATGAAAATCTTTGGCAATAATTTTAAATTGTGTGCTTAAGTGTTCTTATTTCCTTTTGTTTGAATTGAATTCTGTCACAATCGTCACAATAATTTCCTTAAACCAATGCGACGATGATGATGATGATGACTAATAACAGTAAATCTACCACACGGCGAGTAGCGTCGCGTCGTGGTCGTGTTCGTGGCTGAATGTCTATGAGTCTAATAATAATATATCAACCAACTGGTGGGGTTCTAGACCTCCTCCTTTCCTTTCCCATCAGCATTTACTTCTATGCATCTACAATTCAACAACATCTACATATTTTATATTGTCAATGTCATCAATCTTGTTGTGGAGTAACTTGTTGTTTTTTTTTCCTCCAACTTCAAGCTATAGACCGTGAGTGTGAGACTACATTTGCATTCCATCATTTCACGGCTTCACTGTCTGTAGAGTTGGGGTTAACGTCGCGTCGTCGCTAGGTTGAAAGTTATTCCTCCCCCTTCCACTTATAACTTCTCTACCAACTAAGCGATAGGAGGCTTAGTGTTCAAAAGGTAGACACTAGATACATGAAAGGTTATAAAGGTGAATTTTTCCCACAGACATCGTCAACGTTGTCACCGTTGCGTCCTTCACCGTCACCATCATCGTCATCGTCGTCGTCTACGCCACAACAGTCAGAGTCATAGTCGCAGTCATAAAAGTGCAGCAAAAGACCAAAAGAATAGGACAGACGGAATTGCACTAGTACACCATATTTCCGTTCAATTATCGCTCAGATACATCATGATGACAATACACAACTCTACACCTGCAAAATGTGTTCTATAGAGGGGCATGTTTGTCACCGTAGCTGTAGCTTTGGTTTTTGGTTTAACTGTGACTGCGATTCAGGCGACAATGTGCAAATGCAAATCCCTGTGATGCGATGCGATGGGGTATGTGCTGTAAATCGCAGTTCCAGGATAATCAACTTATCTGGTTGCTCTTGCTGTTATGCTGCTATTTACTAAAGTGAGCATATGGGATAGTTTAAAGATCTACTCTGAATCGACATTTGCATCCATATAAATTTGTGTTACCTGTTTAAAATAGTCAAGGAGTTAGAGATGAATTTTTGATCTTACAAATTTTAACAAATCGTGTTGGAGTTAGAATCATGAGATACTCGTAAGTTAAAGCAGACCTTGAATAAAGGTTTACATTTAAAATATTTAGTTCAAAATTTAACCATTTTTGTTGATAAATACAATATTTCTCTGTTAATTCCCTTAAAGATATTAAGTACAAGGCTAAACTGCTCGTACTTGTTCTTCGGGTTTTGCAATAGGGACTTGAAAACTTGGAATTTAATTTGTGAACGCACCCTTTTACTGATCATCTAACTGTCATTGTTGACTTATTAAGAAAACTCAACATTTTCATCATCGTCCAATGTCTTTAAATCAAATAAATTCGGTACCGAAATTCTGAGTTTTGACAGCTCTTAGCTCTTTAGCTGAAAATCCACATTTTGCTTCCTAAATCGCAACTTCGTTCACAAAAATAACCGACCGCGTCATTGTTTCAGTTGTTCGTCAACATTAACGATTGTCACGTTACTGTGAATGGCCAGTGTTATTGCGCCATTTTTTTTTAAATAATAAGAAGACACTCAAATTGATATTACTGCCCTTATTATGAAGAGACACAGTGTGAGCACTAGGAAGAGTAGAGAGCGTTTGAAAGGAGATGTCGATGCGCACATTGGTTTTGAATTCCTGAATATTGCAATGCCTAGAAAAAACATCGTGTGGTAAGGCATTCCACATTCGCGTAGTACGGCTAAAGAACGAATTTCTGTACTTGACAGTACGGCCGAAGTTGGAATCGAGGGTATACTGATGAGCATTCCTAGAAGCGCGAATATTACGGTTAAACTGTTTAAGGGGAGGAGATCATTTATAAAAATGAGAAAGGGTGTTGGAGATAGAACAGAGCCCTGGGGTAAACCAGCATTTATTTTGTGGTTTTCAGACTTGAGTCCATGCAATACTACTTGTATTGAACGATTCGAAAGGTAATTACTAATCCAATGAAGCAGGGATTAATGATAACCGAAAGCACGCATTTTCGAAAAGATAGCGTGATGCCAAACCCTATCAAATGTTTTTGAAATATCAATGAAATAACAATGAAAAGATTTACTCCACTGTTCGGTGAAATGAATCATGAGATCACCAGTGGACCTATTACTACGCGAAAGCCGTATTGTCGGTAATTTCTCTAAAGAGCTAACAAAAGGAGTGTCATTGACAACGAGCGTAGGAACCGTGAAAGAGGAAGAATTTCTCATGTTTTTTACATGATTAGGGATTATTTTTGGTAGTGGTTTTAACAGGATTTTACAATCAATTTAATGAAGAGTAAACTTGATTACCGTATTATCTGAAGAATTGGAATATTTGGTTTATGCCAAGAAGACGACGATGTTGGAAGAGTTAAAATGTGGGACCGAAGTCGAGTTCCATTAACAGATGATTTGATCAGGCTTTTAAAATAATGCAGTCTTTTGTGAATGCAGTTTTTAAAAATCATCAATTGAATTCAATTAGAATATTGCTTTCATTGATTTCACTTTAGGAATGCAATATTTGAATAATTTTTGCATTCTTTGCATTATTCTTATTCCATCTATTCTTTTGAATTCTTTGCTTTTTTTCAATTCTTTTGCATCTTATGTGATTTCGTTTTCAAATGTTGGTACGATTGATATTGCATTTGTATCTCGATGGCTGTGTTCCTTGAGTACCTAGTTGTGCATTTGGAATCATGTGTTTTCCATTGGGGAAAAAAATCAATCTGTTACTGTTGATATTATTAAGTTTTGTTAATGAAAATGGACTAACTGGGCTTATTTTGCAAGAGAAAACAATAGAAAAGATACCTAATTAAGTTTTACCATGTTTCCACCAAAGGTTAATCTTAGTTTAGATTAAATAAATCTTTTTGGTGTTTTCACCGCAAAAGAACATTTAAAAATGATCAAGTTTGACAGCACTTTCTAAAATGCAAATGGTGTTTCGTTGTTTCTTTTGAAATGCAAGTGAGATAGTTTTATTCGTGTTAAACAATGAAGAACTGAATAGTTCAGCACCATATAAGAATATGCTACCTACTCCACGTACAATTTTTTTTTTTTATTTTATTAAAACAAAACTATATTTTTTCTACACAAACATGCAAAAAAACAGACCATAATGCATTATCTGTAAAACCAATTCCCCCACACAGGTTTTTCTTCACAAATTTTGACTCGACTCCGATCTCCGACCGGAATCAAGTCGAATCAAGCTCATTTCAACTCGATTCAGGTATAAAAAGAATTGAGGCGAGCTTCAAGCTTCTGTTCTTCTGTTGAGTCTTCGAAACTAGTATGATCTTCAAAAACCATTCCTGGAATGAACTCATTCCCGCTGGCACTAGACTCGATCAATTCACGCAAAAGCTACAATTGTTAAATTAACTTTTTTTTATAGAATCTCAATTTCCAGATGTTTTCTCACCATTTCTTCTTGAGAATTAGTTTTAGTTAGTTTTTATTTTTTGCTGAAGTTAATTTTAACTTTTGATTTTCACAAAACTTTCTTCTATTTGTGTTTTTTTTTTTCTTTTTATTATTCTGACAGGTCTTCTTTCAGTTGTACCAATTTTTAAATACCAAAATCTGGCTACTGCCGATGGGTTTTTTTGGGAATTTTCTACAATACTGTTTATAGAATGCCAACAAAATACGGGTAATGTAAATCGTAGAAGATAAACAATATGTTGCAGCGATCGAAAATATTCATTTTGTATTAAAAGCAACAACACTGGACAAGAAGTGACAGCTGTTTATGACAGGAACTCACTTTAGCAATTACACATACCTATTTTAATGGATAAGAACTTCCTGGACTTTAAAAGGCGTCCCTCCTCCCCCTTCTTCCTTTCAAAAACCTCAAAAACAAAAGTTCTCTATACAAAAACACAATTTGATAATTGTCAAATTAACCCTATCCCCCAGACTATATTCTACATTACTGGCGATATGTACATCTTACAATTAGAAGAGATTGTCTTCCTTGATGCGAATACACCAAGAGAGAGAGTATACAGTAAGGATTGAGGTTTTTCCAGAATTTTTGGTTTTGATGGTTGGTTAGATGCTCACCGAATGGTTCTTTGGTATAGATGATCATCTTGTGGTTTTCATATGATGTTGCCTCGTTGCAACCGCACTACGATGATATTTGTGGGTTGAATTTGTACATTATTATATGGTATATGTTTTGTATGACATTTTGTGTTCTAGATATCACTGAATATATGTTGGAAACCAAAAGATGCATTAAGCATATTCGATTTTATATATATATATATACCTATATAAAAGTCAAGAAATACGTACAAATGTATATCTATATGAATATACAGTGAACATTAGAAATTATGTGGTTTTAATATCTGGAATTAAAATGGATTTGTTTTGTACTTTTGTTCTTTGATATCAATTTTATTAGAGTACGGTCTGACAGGAGAGGTTTTATATTTCTTGGAAAATCGAATATTAGGTTTTTGTAAACAAAATGAACAACAGAAGATGCTAAAAGCATATAACCTATGTTTAGATGCATAAAGCTAAATTATTTATTTCCCATATACATAAAATATTTTCGAATACAATACTTTTGTATTCCAAAATAGAATAAAAAGCACTTTTGACCTTTACTGTTTTTAAGTTATTTTACCTCTAGAACAATATTTAATAAACATCCTTATTGCATTTATCTAACGATACGTTACTATAATTTGAAACGAATTAATTAAGTGTCGAAAAGGTTAAAACGGTACTCTTTCCTACATCATGGTAAGTTGAAAAACGAAATTATACTTGGGTGTATACGCACTTATTTTAATTTTATCGATTTTTTTGAAGACTGACTTTAAAGATTTTTCTTACCCTAACACACAAGAAAACAGTCATTTTATATCAATACATTTTTTTATTTCGGGCACCTATATGCGTGAAATTGTCTGCTATTTATAAATTGTTGGAATTAATTTATTGTGTCATAATTTCTTTTTATTGTTCTTCGGTTGTGAAAATCACGTAAGTTTGTGAAAAAAAATACTATTGCTAATTTATTATTTAGTTAGGATGGATTCCAAAGACACTCTCAAGAGGATTAAATCTGTAAATAAAGTCATTTAATTCTTCTTAATAAATTCAGCAAAATTAGACTCAACAACTGTTTCGTTATATGGATGTCGTAATATCTTTAAGATAGATGGTGTACCAAAAGGAAGTCACCTTGGTCCATTTTTGTTTAATTTAATTTTTTAATGATTAGCCCTATGTTTAAATTAATTCTATGTCGCTAATCTTTGCAGATGATGCTACAATCTTTCGAATTATTAAATCCATCAAGGATTGTAAAGAGCTTCAAAAAGATCTAAATCAATTTTTGGTAGTGGTGATATAAAAAGGCTTCACAAGTTATTGTCTTAAAGGAGATTTCTCAGTGAAAATTAAAACATTTGTTCAATTTGGCATTTTTCATGTAAGGGTTTTATAAGAGGGACGTTACAAAAGTAGAGCGACAGGGACAGTAAACGACACCATATTTCTTGTCGTTCTTTTGACTTTTCTCTTCAGTAAGGTTTGCTATTTCATAATGGAAAGATTTACGAGCCAACAACGAGTCGAAATTATTAAATTATTAAAATTTACTACCGATATTCGGAGTCAGTGGCCTTAAAGTTAAGATCGCTACGTCCAATTTATGGTCGTCATAATCGTCCTAGCAGATCAACAATTGAGCGTCTAGTGGAAAAATTTGAATCCATAGGCACAGTACAAAATGTTCCAGTGCCAGTGAAACAAAAAGTTCCCGTAGTGTCGAGAATATTGCTGCCGCTGAGACTTCAGTTGGAGAAAGCCCAAATGTGTCTTTCACACGTCGTTCTCAAGCGTTGGGCATCTCTGCGACGTTGTTGTGGCGAATTTTGCGAAAAGATTTTGGCCTTACAAGATTAAATTGACGCAAGAACTGAAGCCACTTGACCACCAGAAGCGTCGTATGTTCGTGAATTGGGCTGAGCAACAACTTAAAAATGATTCGGATCTTCAGCGATGAGGTTCATTTCTGACTGAAAGTCTTCGTCAATAAACAAAATATGAGGTATAGGTCAAGCAGCAATCAACACGTTCTTCATGAATCATCATTGCATCCCGAAAAAATTACGGTTTGGTGTGGTTTATTGGCCGGCGGCGTCATTGGGCCGTACTTCTTCCGTGATGATCAAGACCGGCACGTTCCTGTGAATGGGGATCGCTACCGTTCAATGATAATCGAATATTTTTGGAGGACTTGGAGGAAATGTGGTTCCAACAGGACGGCTCTACAAGCCACACAGCGAATGTCACAATCAATTTATTGGAAACCAAGTTTGGAGAACGTGTTATCTCACGAAATGGTCCAGTCGCTTGGCCGCCTCGGTCGTGCGATTTGACGCCGTTAGACTATTTTCTACGTCAAGTCTATGGTCTATGCCAACAAGCCAGCAACGATTGATGAACTTCGTACGAATATCGAACGTGAAATTGCAGCAGTATGGTCTAATTTATGCTTGAAAACCGTCGAAAATTGGGTTCATGGTCCGGACTTCTGCAAGCGTGCCCGTGGTGGTCATGCAAAAGAAATCGAGTTCCATACATAATGGCATCGAACGTACGAATTTCATTGATATCCAAAAACGTTTTTGTTTTATTTAAAAAAAAAAAAAACTTTTGTAGCGCTCTTATTGAAAACCCCGATACAATTTTCCTATTTAACTGATGCATTCACGCTTCTTTATATATTTTATCTTACCTACTGTTAAAATAAATGTCGTAACTTTCTCAATAGTAAGTTAGTCCTAAAATCATGAGAGTAATGAATTCAGGATTTATAAAAGTTTTCATTTAGTCATAAAAAATAGGATTCGTATTTGACCCACTGGCATCAATTTTTTTCAAACTACCAATTTTCGAATGATATTTGAAGTACCATAAATAACAGACCTCCAAAAGGTAATCACCGTACTTAAGCTTAAAAGTTCACTCTTCACAAACAAATGTTGTACCTCAAGATAGTTAAACAACCTTTAACTAATTTAAATTTAAAACTAAAAAGTAGTTGTTCTATGTAAGTCTCTTTTTTTCGCTGATAAAACTCACTTAAAATCATAAATAATTTCTCACGTTACAAAAAGGATTTACCATCATAAATTATTAAACTCAACTCGAAAACCTTGGTTATACCCAAAATGAAAAAAAGTTGCAAGAAAACAACCAACAAAACGTACATTTTCGCACTCTCAAAAATTGAGATAACCCGCTTAAGTGCATCATAAAACTATAAACAACAAGTGTGTGATATACTTCGTATACTTCGAATGAAATTAATTCAAGCCAAGAAGCCTGATGCACCACACCCTTCTCGGCGGCGCGCGGTTGGATGGGCGGCATCAAGTAACTTCAAAAAAATGAAAAACCTGAAGATATATATAAAGAACCCCGTTGTGCAACAAATTAGCAAGTGTGTTTCTTTTCAGCTCTTCTCGAACCCGCAGGTTAACATCACTCATAGCTCACACCTGAAAGTCTTCACAAGAAGGTTTTGTTTTTTTTTTCTTTTTTAATCGAATTTTGGAAATAAAATTCCCGAAAAAAATAAAAACAAACTTTTTATAACCAATAAATGCCAATCAGCGGGATATAATCACTCTGATGCCTTATGGCGGAAGAAAAAAACCTGGGTGTCCAAAAACTCAGCGCCATTTAATATTTAATTTCCGTTTTGCCAATAAACTCACAAAAAGTTATTACCTGCGTATAAAATTTTGTTTTATTGAATTACTTTGTTATAAACAAACAAACAAAAGAATTTTTTTTTATTTTGAATGATGAAGTGAAGACAGGCGGGTAAATTTTTATCAAAAAGCATTTAGCCTCTTAAGAACCTTGCGAACGAAAAATAGAAAGATTTTATTACAACTTTTAGCACGATACTAAGTTGGTTTGATACTCAATCAACTTTACATTAAGCTGATTACAGTTTAACATACCTACCCTTACCTTTACTAAAGTTCAAATAAGAATGACTACCTTTCTAGGAATAAATAAAAATTAACTTAATTTAATGCTCTCCTTTCAAGTAGGTAGATATAAAGGAAAAGGTGTAGGGAAAGTTATGTAGGTAGGTATTAAGGGTTCAAACACGTACTTGGTTTTACGTTATATAAAGGCGTCCAGTAGTTTAGCTTGAATTGAATTGAGCGTGAATATCAAAAGAGGGTTTACATATAGAAGCAGCAGCAGCTGTCCACAAAACCAGCAACAAAAAAAATGTAATAATAATGTGGAAGAATTCCAATCGAACACGAAACAATTTAATTATACAAGTTATAGGACCTTTTAAATGACAGCAGGCAAAACACTGGACTTCATAGAAGACCAGAAAATAAAACAATAAAGAAGACTACAACCTATTTGAGTTTACGTGATACACTATTTAGACAAATACTTTAATTTGAGGATAATTCATTAATTATGTTGAGTCTTCTTCTTCTATATGAAGTTCTGAAGAAAGTCTAACTAATTGTCTTCACTTTCTTCTTTAACATAATTTCAATGCTTCAAAACAGTTTTGACACATACGTTGGAAGTAAATGCTGTCAAAACTTCTTACATAATTTTGAAGAACATTTCAGGAGTTATGACTTTTCTGTTAAGGCACTACTGAATTCTCTGAATTACTTCGGTCAGTTTGACTGATATTTCAATATTATGTTTCCATTTTTGTTTGTTACAACTTAACATACCCTATGTTCGTTTTAATTAATCGAAGACTTAAAAAAAAAAAAACTAGCAAATACAATGAATAAAATTTGATTGCGTGTTACTTAAGCCGAAACGAACAACTTTATTATAGACTTTCGCTCATTCGGTCGGTTTGATTAAGTATAAAGCCGCCAAAACAAAGGGAAGACTGAACCAAGAAAAGAAATAGCCTTTCAATAAATAAGTATGTATGTAGGTATAGTATAGTAACATTAACCAAACTGACTGGACTGATCTCACTATAACACGATTAATTCCTTTCAACCACGGTTATCGTGACCCTTTAACGCCAATAGCGACATCAGCAGTTGTTGTTGTTGGCGAAAACATCAGAAGAACATGGAAAGACAACGAACTTCGAATATTTTTATATCGTGTCGTGATGGTGAATGGAGTAAGGATCGTTGGTTGCCGAAAAATAAACGCAATTGGAAGCACGCAATTTATTATTGTGACTTATTTTATGTCAGTTAAAAATAATAATTTTTCTTTTTTTTTATTTTCTTTGAATTTTGTTAATTTAGTCTCACTTTTTGTATCCATTCACTTTGGTTTTGTGGAAGAGGAAGATATTTTTAAAAATAAATGCAATTAATAGTCTGGAATATGAAGTTGTAAAAAAAAACAAAACACTCAAATTTCAAGGTTTATTGTGAACGCACCCAAAATTGTCAACATCAATATATTCAGAAAAAATATATGACAATTTTCGCCATAATATTAACTTAACTTAGGATTTCTCCGACGATGCAAGAAATTTTTCACCCCTTCTGATCTGGCTATAATCTACAAAGCTTTCATCCGTCCAAAGCTTGAATATAATTAGCATATCTGGGCAGGTGCCCCTAAAACAAGTTTAAATCTCTTGGATAGAATTCGAAAAAGGGCTTCAAAAATGATAGGTGACAGAACTATAATCGAAACATTTACATGGCTAGAACACCGCCGCAATGCTTCATGCCTTTCGTTGTTTTATCGATATTTTTACAAACAATGTTCTGTCGAATTAGCCAGTTGCATTCCACCCCTTAAAATATTCAGCCGTAATATTCGCAAACTTAAAGAACAATTTTTCAAAAAGTATGCAAACAGGGAAAAATGTCTTTTTAGTGATCAGCTTAATCCTCATGTTACTCTTGAAACGCTTGAAAACGTGGGATCTAGGATTTTTTAATTGTTAATTGTTACACAATTTGGAGCTTATAATGAAGCGTTTAAGAACGTAAATGTTATCATATTACGGAGATCTTTATACAAAAGAAGTCTTTTAAGTGGAGCCTTCAACTTTTTTATAGGGAAGAACATGAGAATCTAAGGTGAGAAACTCTTCTTCTTCATCCATGCAGAGTCTGTTCGCCAAATTTAAACAACAATTTTATTAACAAGCAAAAATTTCTGTTCGGTATCAGCTTAAAAGCTTATGAGGCTCTTGAGACACTTTCAAGACACTATTCCGAAATAATACATTTCTTGGTTAAATTAACATGTTAAAGGCACCTATCGGTCCATTTGTTTTCAAATCCGATACTAGTACAGACTTAACCTAGAATTCTGAACGCTAATGATTCTTGATTTTTAATTTATCATAATGTTATTTTAAGTTATTTCGAGGAGAAATGTTACCAACAAGAAGGTACAATATACAATTCAGCTTTTTTTGAGTCTGTTTAGTAAACTCAACAAATAGTCCTGTGAACAGTCCACATCGTTTGAGTAATTTGACACATTTGGACTACAATTTTTAGGAGTGCGTCAAATCTCTGGTCTGTGATGGATAAATTGTAAATGAGTGCTAATTCAAAAGCCAACATTCGACGTTATAAGACAGTGAAGGCTCCAAAAAGGATGCTAATTTGGACCGACTGTTTATGAAGTGTAGTCGAGAACTTATATGCCAAAAACAAGATCAATATTTTCTTAGTTCCATTTAATTTGTTAATTTATTTAAACAAACAAATTATATGCCTCTAAAAACACTACACATACAAATGCAATACATCACGTTACAGACAATAGAGATCTCTCTTATAGATTTTCATATGAAGAATGAATGTTAAATAAATTAACACTTTCTAACTACGTTTAACCATTTATCAATATCAAAAAAGCCAATGTTGTCGTTAATGGAGCTCAAAGCCAACTTATACACCTAGACTATATATAAGTTTGGAAATCATAACAGGAACAATAAGTCAAATGATTCATAAAATCTCCTCATTCAATTAAGTCCCTTTTTTGAAAGATGATACAAAGAAAAGAAACCTCAAGAAATAAAAAAATATTTTTGCGGTTAAACAAACTTATTGAAGAAATTAACAATAATTCGTGAAGTTATTGTACCTACAAGTATACATATATATTAATAATTTTTGTATTTTAAAGCTGCTGAGTCAGTGTGTAATTTGTGTGTGATGTTAAGGGATAATTATTTATTATCAAGTTTATTTCTGAAAATTAACACTTCGATGGTATGCGAGAGAAGATTGAAAGGTTATTCATGTGTTGAAAGACAACAATATATAATCAGAGGGTGTTATTTTTATGTTTTTTGATGAGTCGGTTTGGCGGCAAACTTCAGATACCTACCCAAAAAGCAAGAAATCGAAAAGCAAATTAATTTTATGTTTTCCGGTAGATCAAAATTAACGTAAAATGATGAAGAATTTCAAAAAAAAAATCAATATGACTCAATGACAATCCTTCCAAATTACTTTCTTAAATTTTATTAGCTAAATCCTCGTTTTGGTGTTAATTTTCAGATTACTTAATCCTACCAAACTTTCATTTAACATATTTAATTTAACCAAACTAAATACAATTTAAATTTAAAAGAAATAAGAACGTATACGCCAAAGTGACCCCTCTGGAAACCTAGTGAAATCCAAGCAAAGCATTAACCTCGGAGACTACTGCCCCTTTGATTTCGCGAAATAAATGAAGACGCTTAAGGCTTGATGACAATTGCTGATGGGCTATTGCTGACCACTTTTCCACAAAGATTCTTCGAGGTGGGCAAATTGCGAAAAACATTTAACTGCAAATTCTATAAGGTGTACATAAATGTGTAACAATTTCGGAAAACCAAACATTCTCCGGTTTTACTTGGATTACACGGACGATGTTTGCTTACTCTCTCATAGGATCATGGATCTCCATCAAATGACAACAAGTGCGGGGAGAGAAACAGAAGTCGTGGGGCTTGAAATTAATTCCGGCAAAACAGAAATGATCAGCCTCGGACCCTCCTCCCAAATAAATATTTCCTCGCAACCGGTGGAAAAAGTGGAGAGCTTTCAATAACTCGAAAGTATTGTCTCCATCAAAGGCGGAAACGAACAAGACATCATCTGCCGCATTGGCAAAGCAAAAGCGGCGTTCAGTATGCTGTAAAAAATTAGGAGGAATAACTCTATTAGCTTAAGAACAAAGCTACGACTTTTTCGCACAAATTTCGAATCTGTGCTTCTTTATGGGTGCAGCACCGGGAAGGTTACTTCAGCCATTACAAGAAAGCTACAAACCTTCGTGAATAAATGTCTTCGCAACATCTCAAGGATTTTCTGGCCAAACCGAATATCCAATGAGATCCTTCATAGAAGTACAGGTCAGGAACCTATAGACTCTATTATACGAAGGGGAATGTGGCAATGGATTGGACATACGCTTCGAAAAGGCAACAACTGCATTGTAGGCCAAGCAATGCAGTGGAATCCACTAACACAAGAATTAAGAAGAGCTGGACAACCGAGAAGCATATGGCCCAGGACAGTGGAGGAGGAATCAGTGTCACTAGGCAAGAGTTGGAGGGAGATGAAACACATCTCCGGAAACCGCACACGATGGCGCGTAGGCGTAGTAGAGGCCCTATGCCCCTTAAGGGGTTCCCAACGGACTTAACAGGTCTGAGGATTTCAGTAAGTAAGTAAAAATTAGCTGGTTTAAAGAGGCAGTTAGAGGTAGGTATAGAGCGTTTGAGATCATCGATATCGGAATTTCTTAGATCACTAGGTTCATTGTAGTAAAAGTCTCCAAGGTGGAGTCATCGTTTTTGTGACAGGGCAGGACAAGAGAATAGAAAGTGAGACACTGTCTCTTCTTCTTCTTCATCCATGCAGCTTCCGCAAAAATCATTTGCACGAGCTCAAAGTCGGTTAAGCCTATCCCTTAACCGAAATGAGTTGCTGCTCTAAGCATCAATCATTAACCAAATCAATTTAGTTGACCGACAAGTGGTTGTAATAGACCATCTGTGCTTTGCTTTCTTTATGGTATCATGCTTTAGCATAAGTCTACTAATAGCTAGGAGTATAGCGATTTTCGACTTGTTGCCCATAAAAGGTAAAGTTGTTCCATTTTTTCGCAAGTCCGCCAGCTTTGCAATTTCAAAGATTGTCTCTATGACGGGGTTCCCAATTAAGATGCATGTTGAACTACTTCAGATTCTCCAAAAGAGATGATAGACAGTTTCGGGCTGTTAGTGAGTTTATAGACACAGAGTCTAATAATTTTATGGAAGCGTGACTATCTGAGAAGATGCATGTATCGATAGTCAATGTCACCTTTTCTCTGAGCCAAGAGATGGCTTCTTTGATGGCCAGAAGTTTTGCCTGGAACACTCTTCAGTGATTGATAAGACAAAATGTGA
Organism: Eupeodes luniger; assembly: GCA_951509635.1. Classification (NCBI taxonomy): domain Eukaryota; kingdom Metazoa; phylum Arthropoda; class Insecta; order Diptera; family Syrphidae; genus Eupeodes; species Eupeodes luniger. The sequence continues at coordinate 294,148,011 of OX608073.1, read as the reverse complement.
GACATAGATTTAGTATGTTTGAGTACAAGCTTCGAACAATCATGCTTACAGCTTAATTTGAAATGATACTGAATTTGACTGACATGATGATTTCAAGATCACCAATATGAAACCAAAACTTTTAAAACCTCAAGTGATATCGTATCGATTTAATTGAATTAGCAAAAACCTTCAAACATATGTCATTTTTATTTAACCTAGGGCTTAACACTTTTGTCTGACATCTTTCCAATCCAATTTCAAAACAATGCAAAATGGACATTCTAGTTCAAAGAATATACAAAAAAGTCCTCCTTTCTCTTTCCCATTAATGCAAGCCGAGATAGTTTTTTTACATGTACATATATGAATATGGCTACATATACGTGAAATTCAACTCTTATTCCATTAAAATATTAAGCTCAGTTTTCGTTTAGCAAATGCCATCACCTGTTCGACTATAGACAGATTCAACCATGTTAAGGTTCGTTGGTTGGTTAGGTTAGTTTATTCCTACCATCAGAGTTTAAAAAAAAAAGAAGTGTTAAAAGAAAATAAAAGGTACGAAACGGAGTCGTTTAGTCTCACAACGACTTGACATAGAATTGATTTCCATCCTAGATAAATGCAATGCACTCCATTGCATTCTCTTTCAATTTAAAAAAAAAACCCAAACACACAACACAAAAGCATTGATGGGGTTTATACCTTGGAAGCGAGACTTTTCCATGTCACACAACACAAGCCCCAGCAACAATTCGAACTTATGCGAGTACTTTTCGTACCAACAAATGAAACAAAACAATACTACGAGCAAAAGGGGAAAAAAAGAAAGGAAATGTCTTTCATGACAACGTTTATACGCACAGTGGGGTAGATTTATAATTTGTTAACTAAAACCATAAGTTTAAAAACCTAAAACTTGCTGTATTTAGGAGTTAAAAGCTAACAGCAAAGATTTTCCAGGGATTTAGAGCAGTTTTGTTATGAGAACTTTTTAAAAACAGTAGGATTTTAGTCAAAAACTGATTGGATTGTACAAAAAATGACTGTCAAAGCCAAACAAAATTTAGTGGTTAAGATCGCTTAAACTTCATTTTTCCAAATTATCAAAAATTTATTAGAAATTTGTATCTTCTACTAAGTCAAAATGTCCCACTGTACAATAATACGACAACCAAGGCGACGTGAAGTCTTAACGCTAATTGAACGTGAAAAATGCAAATCCGTTGTTGCAGCAGCGCATCGTCGTTATGTTAATTCCAAAAATGTTTTGTCGTATAGGCACTTCCTGATGGTGCTAGTGTTATAGGATACAAAACACTAGCTATCTACACTGAAACTAAAACCTATACCTATCTATCTACCTACCTACCTACCTACCACACGCTAGCGTCAAACGTCACTTAGGCTTTTGCAAATGTGATTGACAGGCGGAAGAGCGGAGGAACGCGTGACCAATGTTACTGGTGTATATGCAGTGATTATGTGACACTGCACTCATGATGACGAAGACGACGAGCCACGAACGGAGACGGTATATGTTCTACAAAACCATCTTCTAGCAGGTGAACGTACATTCATATCATTTAATCTCTAATCCCCCACTTGGACATACTAATGGAGTTTTTTGAAAAATGCTTCTGATGTTTATTTTTGGGATGAGACGTGATGATTTAGGGACGTGAAAAATAAATTCAAAAAAGTCAAACAAAATCACACACAAAAAAGACATTCTTTCCGCTTAAAGTAGTCTTTTGTTAAAAATTATCAGATTACACCTTTTGATTGGTAGAAATTAATAGATACAAAGATACTTTCCCTTCCACCAAAAAAGGAGGCATTATTGTGTCACAAGAAAAGTGTCAAATTTTAAATAAAAGAAGATACAAGATTAATGTTTATTTAAAACATTAACTGTCGTTTGACAATGTTATGTCAGCAAGTTTGATGTATTTGATTTGATTTTTTTTCTTTTTTCTTTTTTGAAAAAGGTAAAAGTGTAAATAACAAAATAAATACAAAAGTATCTATCTATCTTTTAACACAAACAAACCATAACTGTGGATGAATGAATCACAAAAGAGGGTTGAATGTGTAATCAAGAAAACTCATTACACACTGCTGATTACTAATTAAAAGTAAATAAAAATAAAGTAAAGACTATTAAAAATGGAAAGAAGCAAGAGAGGAGAGTTGGAAGGGGAGTGGGGGGGACATTAGAATAGGTTGTAAAGTCATTAGCATGTTGTGGATAGATGACTATAATTTTATAGTTTGTGTTTTTTTCTTCTATTTTTGCTGGATTGTTCTTTTAACAAAAGGTTTACGGTTGTGAGTTTCAGTGAGTTGCAATATTTAGTAAGAATTTCCCGACGTGAGATATATGGGACCAAATTTTATGAGTACGAGAATAGTTATTGGAAACTTATAAAGCTTGTGAAAGAGGCGCTTTAATTTGACATCATGTGAATCTTTTTTTTTCTACTTGCAGCATTTTAATGCTAGCTTGTATGTCAGTTCTTAAAAACAAAAATGAGAAGGCCTTGAGAGCTATCTATGTACATATATCTAGAGAACTAAAGAGTTTTTTATTAATTGCGGTGACTATTAAAATTGAATACAACAAGTGGTTTATGAGATATCAATAAGGTTTTATCTTAATTTGAAAGCCCTATCAATAAAATTATGTGTGAAACATTAAATAGTTTAAATGAACGCTTCATTCGAAAGGTTCAGTTTTCGATAACTTTGGCGCATAAATCGGGCCGAATTTGACTATTCGGATTATTCGGATACACCTGCGAATTGAGAAAGCTCAACAAGAAAAAGTATAAAGGGGTCAAATCACACGGTTTTGGTGGCCAATTCAGGTCGCCTTTGCGTCAGATAAGCATGAAAACAAGCACCTCGTGCAGAATATGCATGTCTTGAGCTGTGTGGCACGTAGAGCCATCTTTTTGAAACCATATGTCTTCGGTACCCATATCATCCAATTCAGGCCACAAGAAGTTGTTGATCATTGATCTAAAGTGATCGCCGTTGAAGGTGATGACCTGGCCAGTATCATTTTCGAAGAAGTGCTGACCGATGAGGCCTTCAATCCTAAATCAACACTAAGCATTCAATTTATTTGCAATCCATACCACCTTGTACATTTCGTATGGATTGGTGTCGTTCCAATTTTCAATTCATTCATGGCTAAAGATGATTTTTCGACAAAAATTGAGATCAACTTTTAACTGCTCCAAAATCGAACTAAAGTACACACGACGACACGCTGCGTCAGTTGGATTTTATATGGGAGCGGGCTCAAATCACGACTCAAAATTCGCCATGTTGTAGTCTAAGACAATTTATAGTGAGCAAAGCGGAATTAACTGTACTGGATTCTTCTTCACTTTTAGGAACAGCGGCTGTGTGGTCTCGAATATAGCCATCAAATGTTGAATGGTCGACTTGGAAGAAATGCCACTAACAAGGTTAGGTGGAAAACCACATATTCGTGTTCGCACGCTGTTGTCAAACCTACTTTCATGGCTTTTAATTTGGCCCAGGGTTGCTATTTTAATCAGAGAGAATTACATCTCTTTCCTGGAACTCTCGTTTTATTAGTTGCAACACTCTTTGGCCTATATCACATGAAAGCTCTGAACGAAAGCTATAGTTTATGCTTATGGACTTATTTCTGCAACCTCTTGAAGGAAGTACAGTTTTTCGAAACTTTAAGACTTCTATAGCGAATCTTATAAGGGACCCATTAGGAACTTCAATCTGTATCCAGCTTTTTTTCCTTATTATCAAGCCTTCTTATAGTATTATTAATATACACAAATATTTAACACATGTTATAAGAATCGATGTTTTGGTAGTTCTCGGTTTAAACAAGAATATACGGAGTCATGAAAGATTTCTGAAACATAAAAAAAAAAATCGGGTGGCGCACCAGTCCGTTGAGAACAAGGGCCTAGTGACTTACAACTCTCAACCATTCCTGTGTGCGAGTACTGTTGTCAGGGATGGAGGGGACCTACAGTTTTAAGCCGAATCCGAACGGCCAATTTGAGAAAGCACTTTTCATGACAAGAATTACTCTTGGAGAATTTGTCAATTCCTCGCAAGAGGTAGTACCCGTGAAAAAAACTTTAGATGGCACAGTCCAACGCACTAACCATCATGCCACGGGTACGATTTACACACACAAAATAGGTTTGGTGTGTCAAGACGAGCGGTAGAAAAACAGTTTGGAATTTACGAGAGGCTGTCGATGCACATTAGTATTTAGGTTCAAAACATTAATATATAGGATTGAAAAACTTTTAGGTAAAGCTATCCACATTCTTGATGTGCGGTCAAAAAAGCATTTCTTCACGGGAACGTCCGAAATTGAAGATAAACTGATGAACATTACTCGAAGTAAAAACAGTAAAACAATTTAAGAGGGGAAATTCAAGAAAATTCTTTAAACAAAAATTCAAATCCGTATCTTTATTCGTCTCCAAACAGCAGACTTCTAAGGATAGACCATCTCACAGGTAATAAATAAAATAATTCTGGAAATGACATTTTTCAGTTTTTCTGACTTTTCAGCTAAAAAAGCCATTGTCCATGTGATATTTTTGATTGGCTAAATATTGACATTTTATCAGACAAATATATTTTTTACTATGACTACATTTTGACAGATATTGATACTTTCAAAAATCTTAGGTCAACCGAATTTTAAAGAAATCTTGTACCAGTTTCAGAAACTTCATATTTCGGGATCATGGCCGCAGAGAAGAAGATCTTATTTTGGGCCCTCCGAATACATCCACACCTCATAAGTCGTTTATATATGAATGTTTGCTTGTTAGAAATATTATGGAATAAACGTTCGATATAGTTAAATAACATGCTCAAATTTCCAAAAAATTTAATAAAGTACATGCTTTCTAAAAAATTTCAAAAGATCATCCAAATTTCTTTTAAAACCCACGAATCACTGATTACACTCTTTCACGTTATCAGACGACAACGCCTTATACGGATTAAAAAAGCATTACAATAATTTCGAAGCAAGAGTTTTATGAAAAAATAAGAAAAAGTCTCCATTTCCGAGTTGTCTTATACTAAAATTATATTTTATAACACATCCTGCATACGTAATTTCGTAATGACATTCAGTAACATTACATCAATTGCACGTACTTGATGGGGTCAATTAAATTTGCATTGAACTCAATTTCATATTTCTACAAATTCATTAATATTCTTCACTTATCTTAATTCTGAATAAAACGTATTCTATTCTTAAGGAACAATAGTTCCTTTTTGGGAGCCGTATAAAGAATCTATTTTGACTAAGTGTGCAAATAATAAAACAAATTATTAGTATCTATTATTACATCCACATCAACTACTTTTTCGAGTAATTGAATGAATGATAATAAAAACTTCATTACATAATTGTTTACGTTTAACTTGTAAGTATTTTTATTTTGAACAATTGTATTATTACTTCATTCTACAGGAAATAAACGAGACATAATGGCGACGACACGTCTCTATAGTCGTTTGACTAAGACCAAATTTGGCATAACATGCGAAGTTTGCCATATTTGGTAGTTGAACAAAGTTTATTGAAGTATTTTTTTTAATTTAATGTTTTTATTTTATGGTATGAAACGATTTGCAGAAGAAATAATAAAGTTGTCAAATAGGTTGGAAGCATATATAGAAATAGATACGTACAGAACAAGTATTTAATCAAAGGTCTAGACAAATTATTTAATTGCATAGGTAATTCTTCCGTCAGAAAGTTTTTGCATGACATAATAATAATTATAGGAAACATTTTTGCATTCCTTCCATGCATTTGACAATTTTACGTCTAAAATTTTTCATTATAGGCGAAAAATAAAGTACTCCTTTTTTAGTTTTCAAACATCAAAATATGTTTTACTTTTGTATGATACTTCACAAAAAGCAATAAACGTTTTTCTTCCTGTTTATATTTGATGTCGAAAATCCACAAGTGATAAAACTATCAAAATCCTCCTTTACGAAGAGGATTTAATTACCTTGTCTGATAATCCACTTACTCTATAGCTAAAAATTAACAAGCTTCAATAATATTGTCATACGTGGGACCTACAAATTAACAGCGCAAAATCAAAAATTATCGTTTTTAGATCGCGAAACAGATCAATATTTTATAGTCGTAACTGGACTCTCAGAGATGATGATATTGAAGGTGTTGACCAATTCAAAGACCTTGAATATTTATTAATGTAAAACTTAAACGTACATGCACATGTCAAAGAAGAAACGAAAGCGGCGAAAGGAGACAGCATTTGGTGTAATTTTTCCAATAGCAATTCCGTCAATAAAGCTTCAAAATTTAAAGTTTTTAACGCTAACATAAATAGTCTTCTTTGCTATAGCAAGGAAGTATATGGATGCGAGAAATTGGAAGAACTAGAAATTGTTCGAAGGAATTTTTTGAAGAGTTTTTATATTGTCAAATTATGCGATCCACTAGGAAACCGGCCTTCCGCAAAACCTAAAAGCAAATATAGATTACATAACCAAGGTATTGCGTCGACCTGATGAAAACCCAACAAACTAGCGGTGACAGACAATTTTACAATCTCACTATAAATTGATAATCCGCATGAAATTAAAACGTCGTGACTGCTTATAGCCTGCATATTTAATCGATGTACCGAATTATCATCGTATAGAAGTATTTATCGACAACTATCCTTTAATCTGGGGGAGAAAAACTACTTTAGAAACAAGCCTTATTTTGAAAGTAAGAACTGAAGTCTTAGAATTAAATTATAGACCTAAAAAATCTGACATAAATCGAATCTGTTCGCTTTGCAATTTTGGTCAGGACGAAAATATCTTTCACTTTATAGCTTTATGTCCGATATTACACGAGATCCGGAGACTCTATTGTTTAAAAATTTTCCAATCATTAGAAGAATTTATCAATATTTTGAACGTTAGCCAGGGTTGGAAGTCTCTGATGCAAAAAAAATATCGAGACCAGTATTTTAACTTTTTTTGATTCTAGCAGTTCTACACCCCATCTTTAAACACTTTTAAAGCTAATTGTAGCTTTTAAAAACATTTTTATAAAAGATGATTGCTATGATTTTAAAAAATAAAGAAGAATTGAAACGTCTTAACTATGATTTTTCTCTTTGCTTATAAGCAAAAATTGTTTACAAGATTATTACCAAGGACGTTTTAAACTGTCAAAAGAAAGTGCATAGAAGATTTATTGTAAAGGATTTTGCAACAATTTATTTTCAAGTTCTAAGAAAAGCTCAATTTTAGAATTTTTCAAAAACGTGCACGTACTTTTTCGCTATTTCAAATGTAATACAAAGCCATATTCATTTTGAGAAATAAGTGTTTCTTGTGATTTCATACTCCAATTAAACCATATTAAGTTTTAAAGAAGCTCTTATATCGTATCATACATGTGTACATAAAAAAGATCCTTCAAAACTAGTTACACAGTAACATACTACACAAGCAAGTTATTCCAACTTCCTTTGATATATGTAATGTCTTTTTTTCATAATTCTTCAATTACGTGTAATTAAAATAAATTAATATAAACTTTGCATTTTTAATCTAAATTCAAAATGATGTCAACAAGTCAAGCCATCAAAAGATTAAATAGTGAATGAAGAGTCCTTTAGAATATATTTTTTAATTTGAAGGATATTCATGTATACATATACATACATATAGGTACATAAGTATACCCTCAACTTTTGTTAAGTAACCTTCAACTATATTTATATAATCTTTTCCTCTCTATAAGGTACCTATATAGCAATTATGAACAATTTTATCATCTTCATCATTTTAGCAATCATGCCCTCATTTATTTTTCTTATCCTCTTTTTATTTCCTATAAAGGAGATACCTTCAAGTATAATATTATCATCTTGAGAATCCATTTTTGAGATAGATTTGAAATGATGCGACGACGACCACTTAACCGGATGACATTCTAAGGTTCTCTTTTCGTATTCATTATTATTTTAAATACGAAAAAGAATGTCATACTCAATGTCAAATTATGTTTTTGAAAGAAAATCTTATAATGGGTTATTTTTTCTTTTTCTTAATTTGATAAATTAATAGCCTTCTTCTTAAAATGAATAATTTTTATAGAAAAAAATATATAGTATTTGTCAAGTATACCCACTTTGTTGAAGTCCAGGGACGTATATTTTCTTCCCGAGTTATGATGGGTGGTCCAATCTTATGGTAATGATGCGGTTTTTGTAAAAAGGAAAGGAATTTTTCAAAAGTGGGGTACTTATCTTACAGAAACTACTTCGTTAAGAAAACTTGTTTCAGCAAAATTATGGAAAATTGATGTGGGAATATGGAACTGTGTATAGGGAGGCTTTGGGACATAGTTTTGTTATTTAAAATTAATGTATCAGAAGTTGCCCTTAGTTTCTTTAAGTTCATTTAGCTTTTTATCTTGTAATTAGTCGTCAACTGTCAAAAATTTGATTATTTTCTAACAAATTTATAAATTTGAAGTAGTGTTGAAAAATTTGACTATTTTAAGTAAAAAAGAAAAAGTAAACAGTGGAAATAAAGTCGGGAATCATAACAACCAAGAGACATAATAAAATTAAGTATGCTTCATTTGTGTGGATCTTAAATCGATACTCTGATTATATGAACTTTATCATAACTAACAAATGTTTGTGTTAAGGGATTGGACATACAGATATTCTGTAACATCTTCACCAAGGTTAAGTATTAGATGTACCTATCTAGTTTGTGTTTAACAATTTTTGGCAAAGTCACCGGATTCTAATGACCTGGAATGTAACATTGAAGGGTTACTGTTCTATATCTTCATTAGGTGTTATCTAAGAGCTTTGGAGTTTATTGGAAAAAGTTCAAATGAACCACGAAGTGGCAAAATTTATTTGCCAAAGATTTTAAAATTTTACTTTTTTCCTATGAAATTAATAACAATAACCTTTTTTGGAATTGAATTGGCGTATAGAAACTTACCTATCTATGGTCGGTGGAAATCATTGGAACTATAGCAGTTATTTCTCCAGATGGGAGCAAACTTAATAGAATTAAAAAGTTTAAGGAAACGAAAGGAAATTGAACTTCATTCGATTTAAAAGGAAAAAGACAATATGCATTAATCATAACAGAGTTAATAAAATAGTAATGTAAAGTTCTATATATAGAAGCAATTTACTGCCTTTTCCTCCTTCCCCTAAGGACTTCTATATGTGTTAATTTGTGTTTAATATATAGTTTAAGATATATTTTTCAACTTTTAAAACACTGTGTCTACACTCACACCGATTTTTCAGCATTGTCGTGGGATTTCCAACAAGAAGTTTAATTTTGATAATTTCAAAAAACGAGTCTTTTTGCAGAGGAGTTAATGGATGTTTTTTTTATTCTTAAGAGAAAAGTCTGTTATTAACAATGAAAACAAAAAAAAATATTTTTCTAATAGTCGCCTCACATTTCCTTTTCATTTGATACAATACGCCCATTTTCGGCCCGCGAAAACTTCACAAATTCAATCTTTCACGTCATGAATTGATGATAAAAATTGCACCACTCAAAGGTGTGAAGAAATCAACTCTAGCGCAGTCTTAAGCAGCCTTTGGTTAGCTTATAGCAAAAGTCGAACGGACAGAAATTTTGAACTGTACCAAAGTGGTGACAGAACCGTTCCAAAATGTGATTGTAAGTGGTAAGTAAGGGTACTGTACCATTTTTGGAGGAAATACAGAATATTTTTTTTTCCATAGCGAATTATAAATGGTTATCCAAAAGAAGTGCATTTATATGTTGTCCTTTAAAGGCGGTCATATTCGACAGACCTATCATTGAAATAGTGATACCAAGTCGAATATACAACATGTCAACATAAAAATGAAACACTCTATTATCAAAGACATTGTTTATTGATTTGAAATTTGCACCTTTAAATAAATGTTACAATTTCATCAAGAGTTTATTTTTTTATGTTGGATATTTTTGAAGTCAAAGTCTTAAATTAGTAAACCGTAGCCAATTTATGCCTTTAAGGAATGAGTTAAATTTGGTGTGTTTACATAATTATGACAGAATGACATCGATAATAATCTACTAAGTTCTATAACAAAGCCTTAAACTTCTCTTTCTCCCGGAACTTGGGACAATAAATCTTGTAGGGCCTTTAGAAAAAAATTATATTATACAGGTTTTTGCCATACACCTACCCTTGATTCACAGTAACTTTTGACCGGACATTTCAAACATGGAGGTGAAGTTTCAATGTTAATTTGTCTTTTGCCCGTATCCAGTTTGAGTATCAATCCTATGTACATTAAAGGAAAAATTTCCCGAGTAAAGTTAGTACCTCAACTACTGGATCATTGCGTCCGAAATACCTTCATCCATCGACCCCTTTTTCCACTATCCACTTCTTCTAAGTGCATGACGGATAGGCTTAGGGCACCCGTTTATTCTCTAGTTTGCTACTAGGGACATGGAACGTAGTTCGAACTGTTTATTCTCTAGTAACCTTCTTCTAAGGAAGTCACGTACAAAACTTGTTACTGCTAGACAAAGCCCTGATTATCTTCTGGTTTTCTGTCAGGGGCACGAAGGGAATTTATCCCTGTTTATTCCGCCGTTCACTTCCTGTAAGTTTACAACTTACAAAACTTAGACCGACCTATTAATTTCTAGTGCTAGGGACAGAGAGCTTCTCTCCCAACCGATTATTCTGTGGCTATCTTGTTCCAAGGTTGCCACGGACATAGCTTGTCCTGTTAGGCGAAGCACTGATTGTCTGGTTAGCTGCCAGGAATACAAAGGAAATTTTAGCCGTTTTATTCCGCCTTCCACTTCTTCTAAAAAAATGATCACCCGATTATTCTCTAGTTTACTGCAGTCACTGTCTAATAGAACCTTCAATCTTTATAGCCTTTTTTTGATAGTGTGATATCCGGATTAACTAGCCTTATCTGTATAATGCGAATGTCTGTACGGACAGACCTTTCTTTCTTCGCAATTAGTGGACAAAATATTAGCAAAAATCCAGAAATGGAAAGGAGAGACTCTCAAAAAGCCTTTACAAACAAAGGCGGCAAGCTGCAAGAATCCTGAAGGAATCTGGTAAATTATTGGAGGCCGGAAGGATACCGCAGCAAACCACTCACGTTGAATGGGCAAAGAATGTTCTTGCTGCAGAAAGGACCACTAAAGACTACGTTTAAGCACGAAAGGTCTCTGGAGGGCTGCCACACCAACATCAAAACGGCCTCGTATGCACGACACCAGCACTCCCCTCAATCCCATCAAAAAACCAAGTTTTAGTGACATCACGAAGGGCAAGGTCGTGGTTGCGGTCATTAACAGAAGCGATGATGATGGCACAATTTTGGCTGATCATTGGCAGTTGTTCAAGGTAAAGCTCTCGGGTGGCTTTCTAAGCATTTTAAAAGAGAGCTTCCAGGACCACTTCCATCCATAAGCGATGGGGGTTGGCAACAAGTTCATATCAAACTCATATTTTGTGGCGATCAGAGGTCTTATGACATGTGACATGTACAAGCTTGCTGTCAGCCGGTTAGGTGAAGTTTCGCCAGGTGCGAAACTCGAGGTTGTTGCTAAGGAAGACTTTCTTAGCAGACCTAGGGCCCACATTTAGATTCCAATAGAACCCCCTGGTATCGAAGATATTCTCGAAATGATCAAGGTGTACAATTAGTCAAAAAGGACTTAAATTTCGTAAGTGTTTTGTTATCTCCAATTCAGTCAGTTAATCAGTTTTGTCGAAATTATTGAAAATATCAAAATTACCAGATTTTTTAATTTAGTATTCATGAAGTCATCGTTGATGTTGCCAAAAACATCCATGGATTTGTTATATTTACCTGAAAAGAAACAAATAAAATAATTAGATTATACGTATTACGATAACAAGTTAAAATTGTATTACAATTATTAAAAGTTGTCTATAGAAAAATAACTTAAAAAATATTTTATCTCAAACAAAAGTTTCTCAAAAGACACAAAATGTTTATTTTAAATTCCTTTTATTTACCTTCTTATTTTTATTTTCTAACAAATTTCATTGTGACTGTATTCTGTATTTATTTTTGCGTTGAATCTTGGAATTTACTGAAGGGCGTCTCAAGATTGCAAGCAAGTGTATTCAGATAGCCTTACAAGTTCCACATTTTTTTCTATTTCTTCTATCCTGTTGTTCATGTAAACCTGTGTATCAATACTTTTAATGTTGCCATCATTAACTTAAAGAATTTCTTGTTTTTTTGAATTATTTTTCCAACAATTACATTCAACTTAAGAAAATCATGAAAAACCACCATCATTATCGATGGGAAAAGTAATATCAACATTCAATTGAACTTATATATCCTGATGATCAGACCTGGTGATTATGCAAAAATTGTACCTTAATACCAATATTCTTGTATAAGACCTAAACAAAAAAAAGTAAATACAAAATACCAAAGTAAATATAAATAATTCTGAAAAACAAGCCTTAAAAAAGAAAAAACTCAAAAAAACGAAGTAAACAATGAACCGTATCCCAGTGAAAGAATAAATATCTCAAACATAAAAATTGCATAGGGAAAGGAACTTAAAACCGAACAAAAACACCATCACCAACTACGAGTTTAACCAAACCAGACAATTGAGCAAATGGCAGCATCAAGGCGGATGGCGAATGGTGAACACAGAACACCAAACAGCCGAAGCACCATCACCATCATCATCAACCAAACAGAACTCATTTGTGGGACTTAATTCAATACTTGGAAGGTACATCTTTTCATTTTCTTTGCATTATGTTCCTTGTCGAATGTGCGCGAGGATTTTGTGCATTCCCTCTTTGTATAGAACCTATCTAGCAGATAGCTGTGATGGGTCTTTATCAAAGCCTCTCGCTTTTTATTCGCGATTATAACAACAAGACCGCTCGTTAAAGTTCCAACATTTATTTTAATACACCCAACCAGGCCAACATGGCGACGACCAACAACCGACGACGACCAAGAAAAAGACCACGACGACGGATGCCGCGCCGGCCACCTTGTCGACTGTATGGACAGATACAAGCGCCAATTCCTGTCTTGTATCACCACTCTTCGCTCCCAAGCTATAGGTATTGCATTACTTCAGCTTAAGCTATAACCAACCAACCATTCAAGATCCGACCCAACCAACCGAACCGAACCGAGAACCAAAAGAGAGGTTCTCAAGAAGTTTTTTTGTCCGAGGGCTCCATATTCCAGCTCCAGCTCGAGCTCCAGAGCAAGTTCACAGTCATAATGACAAGAGAGTGTTGTCTTTGGATTTGGAATTGGTTTCGGTGGTGATGGCGGTGCAAAAAAGAATAATGGTAACCAGTCGAGCAGGACAAGTACTTCTTGAGAATCACGATCTCCACTTTAATCGCCGGCCACAACAAAAGACACAACGTGCAACAAGCTCGCTGAGCGTATATAAACATCTCTTTATCCAGTGATAGACAAAAAAGAACCTTAAAAATCAAAAGCAAAAACAGAAGTAAAAAGAAACCAAGAAACGTGCATTCATTTCGACAGCTTTCTGAGATAAACCAAATGAGCAGGGAATCGCACTCAAGCCATCACCATCCTTTCCTCTAACCTCCCGCGCTCAAAGACAATGCCAATAACAATGAAACATCGCTGAGGAGCACTACAAACAAAACAACAGAAAACAAAACTAAGCATCAGGAGAAAGGAACGAAATCCAGGTGAAGTGGTTCTCTACTGTCGTCGACAAGAATTCTTCTTCTTCATTTCCCTCCCCCCTCATCATTTTTTTGAGAGGTTAATTTACATGCACAGACGTTTTGATAGATATCCTTGCCTCTAAGCCGATTAAAGAAAAAAAATACTGAAACCGAGTAAACCGACCAACAATCAACCATTGAACAACTCATCAAACCTTTCATTCAATCCAAGAAATTAAACTAAAAGGAGTATGAGTGACATTTTTCGAAAATGAATCCTCGTAACTCGTAGACTTCTGAAAACTCAAGAAAGATATGAATACAACAAAAAAAAAAAAAACAAGACGACTCTAACAAAAGGTTCGCTTTTAAGCTCCATCAACAATGTGATGCTGATAAAACAAAAATTCCTTCGAAAGGACCGACCAACAACGACGAGGATGACGATTACGATGACGACTGTAGCGAATTATTTCCTTTTTTTAAAGAAAAACAGACAGGTCCTCCTGGTTTTAGGTCTTATGGGATACAACTTAGGGCCAAAAGTGTTTGACAAGCGTCTAAAGAATTTTCATTAGAAATCATATCATCGTCTGGTTAGAGAGAAAGCCTGACATAGGAATAACTTCACTTAAACGTTTGCTATTTACAAAAAAAAACGCCAGATTTGATGTTTTGAAATACGATTTTTGATATCTTAGACCTTTCAATAATTTTTTTTAAGAGATCCATAGATGAAGATGGTAGAAAATGTGTAAAAAGTGGAGTTCCGAGATGTGGTTTAACTTTCATTTCAGGTATACAGTCTCAGCTCTAATTTATAAAGGCTAAATTTAAGGCTTCTGGGTTGAAAAGTTATTACAAGAAGGGTTACAAGCTTTTTCGACTTCATTCGATCTTATTAAAATATTTTGAAATTGTCCATGCGTTTGAAAACCTATTAAAACATTCCAAAATATTAGAACTATCAAAATTTGTTATACGTCCATAAGATCTACGAAGAATCTATGCTAATATCACGCATGGGAAAGTCAGATTGTTTGTTTGTTTGATTGTTTGTTTGTTTGTTTGTTTGTCCGTCCTTTACATCGCAAAGGAGCAATATTATGACATGATTTTTTGTGTGGAGGTACGTTCAAGGCTGGAGAGAGTTTTAAGCTACTTTTCACCGTGGTAAAATATCTCATTTACAGCTCATTCGAACAGATCCACCGGTAACACTTATTATTAGATTTTCAATATATTTTTTTAGAATACTAATAAGTAGCATATTATTAACTGCTGCCTGCTTTTGTACCTTTCACCGCCTATCGCCTCAAAATAGAGAGGCTGGTTGAGAAATTAGATCTGAAAAAGCCAGTGCATGAAAATGGCGAGGGTTACTCAAGAACAAGTAAGAATATTGCTTCGTCAGTCTTTAGAATCTTTGTCAATGCGTGCCATTTTCATTTCGAAGGAGGCTATACGTACGTTAATAAGCAGAATTATCGCATTTGGGGTATGCCAAATTCACGCCTCCCAATTCTCAATGTGTGCATATATTTGGTGGTTTTTTCAAGCAATGACTACGATTCGAAAATGTACCTCGTGCAACTGTAACAGTGAATGCGGATTGCCTGGAATCTATTTAAATTCAAGTATGGTTAAAATAAGAAAATAATCATGTGGCCGGCATTTATTTCAAACAATATGGCGAAGGAGTTACATATGTGTCACGCGACAACAAAACAATAATAATTTAACAGAAGAAGTTTTACTTCTCAAAGATTTCAATAAAGTTGGCGACCGAGAAGCTAGGATTTGGCACCTTACAGGATTGTTAAAGAATGTAAGCTTTTAAGAATGCAATCATTATAAATCATTTATTAAATTCAACTTAAAGTTTGCCGTCATTGATTTCATATCAAAACTGACTGCCAAATTAAAATACATACAAAACGGTTTTAACAAAACTGTAGCTGTAAAGCGAAATATTCTAAAGTGACCATACACCTAGCACAACAATTTTCGATGTCAGAAACCGATTTTCCATGTCAAACACCAAGAGATTAAAATCAAAATTTCAAAAGTGTGTATTGAAATTTCACTTAAAAACACAAAAAGAATGCAAAGACTCTAAAAGAATGCAAAAGACTCCAAAGGAACGCAGAGACTTCAAAATAATACAAAGACTTCAAAATCATTTAAAGACTTCAAAAGAATGCAAAGATTTCAAAAGAATGCAGAGACTTCAAAAGAATGCAAAAGACTTCAAAGGAACGCAGAGACTTCAAAATAATACAAAGACTTCAAAATCATTTAAAGACTTCAAAAGAAAGCAAGGATTTGAAGAGAATGCTGACTTCAAAATCATTCCAAGACTTCAAAAAATAAATAAATAAAGATTTTAAAATTGCAAAAAGAATGCAAAAGACTTTAAGCGAATGCAAAAATTCCAAAAGAATGCAAAAGACTCCAAAGGAAGGCAGAGACTTTAAAAGAATGCAAAGACTTCAAAATCATTCAAAGTCTTCAAAAGAATGCAAAGATTTCAAAATAATGCAGAGACTTCAAAAGAATGCAAAAAACTTCAAAGGAACGCAGAGACTTTAAAAGAATGCAAAGACTTCAAAATCATTCAAAGACTTCAAAAGAATGCAAAGATTTCAAAATAATGCAGAGAATTCAAAAGAATGCAAGAAACTTTTAAGGAACGCAGAGACTTCAAAAGAATGTTGACTTCAAAATCATTCCAAGACTTCAAAAAATAAATAAATAAAGATTTTAAAAATGCAAAAAGAATGCCAAAGATTTTAAGTGAATGCAAGGACTCCAAAAGAATGCAAAAGACTCCGAAAGAACTCAGAGACTTCAAAAGAATGCAAGGACTTCAAAATCATGCAGACTTCAAAAGAATGCGAAGATTACAAAAGAAAGCAGAGACTTCAAAACGATGCAAAGACTTCAAAATCATTCCAAAACTTCAATGACTTCAAAAGGATGCAAAGACTTCAAAGGAATGCAAAGACTTCAAAGAAATGCAAAGACTTCAAGTGAATGCAAAGAATGCATGAAGTCTGGAATGATTGCAATCAATTGATTGCAGTCAAATGATTGGAGAAAAAATGATTGCTCTTTTTAAGATCAAATGATTGGTGAAAGCAAAATTTGAAATATCAATATTAAGGTGAGTAGTACCCGTGGCGTCATGTTTAGTGCGTAAGACTGTCATGCCAGAGGTCTTGGGTTCAATCATTGCCTGTGACATCTCAAGCTTTTTTTCACAGGTACTGCCTCTTGCGAGGAATTGACAAATCTTCCAAGAGTAATTCTTGTCATGAAAAGTGCTTTTTTAAATTAGCCTTTCGGATTTGTCTTAAAACTGTAGGTCCCATCTACCCTGACAACATTACTCGCACACAGGAATGTTTGAGCGTTGTAAGTTACTAGGCCCTAGTTCTCAACGGACTGTTGTGCCAACTAATTTATTTACTTATTAGTCTTTAGGTTAATTCAATATTGGATTTATAAAAGATTGCATTCTTTTACAAGACACCTTCAGAATTTTTCTTATCGAGGGCATTCATCTACAAATATGCTAATTTTAATTAAATTCATAAAAAGGATATTTGGCTGCAACTGTATAGTTTGAAATCATTTCATTCAAATAATTGTTTTAAAAATTGTATAATTTTGTATGCCTAAATCTTATAGTTGTTGGTAATATTCTGTAAATATTTGAATTAGAGTGATTCGACTGTATCTCTAAAAACATCAACTTTTTTAAATAAATATTTTTTTTTATCTTGGAATGATATCAATCACAAAAGTCTAATCCTTCGTCTTTACCAGCATCTTTTATTGAAAAACACACAAAATAAAACTAACAAACAAGTCCTTGCAACCTTAATTCTAGTTAAACAGAAAGAATAAAGTTCTATCCGATGATCATCTCCATCAAGAATAAAAAAAAGGGGAAAAACATATTCATACACAAAAAAAAAAGGATCCTGCAAGGACCTTAATGCCAATTCCAGACATAGCCGATGCGTTTTACTGAACAATTAGAAAATTACATGTGTCTTTTCAACTTTTTATATATATATTGAATAACTGATGATGCACCCTTTTCCCGCATATTATCCGCATAAGGATTGAGTTTCCTTTTTCATACCTATGGTCTAAGGATGGATGTGAATTATCCAGCTGACAAAATGATGACGAAAAGAACCAAATTCGAGACAGACACGACCGAAATGAATTTAGGTACAATACAAAAACAAAAAAAAACGACAACAACAACAAGGACGACGAAAAATGAAAGGGAAATGAAATTTCATTTTAACCGCGAGGAACATATTAAATCCGGGTACTTAGTTCGACACAAAAGGATAAATGAGTACGACGACTCACAGGACTACAGGACTATACGAGTACGAGTATATTTTCTTTCATTCTTTCGTTTTGTTGTTCTATGTTCGGTATTCTGTATTTTCTGTTATGCATAGCGGATGAGAATCGACAAATTGTGGTCCATTGTCTTTGAAGTTGCTTTTGATGGCAAAATTAAGGATTCAATTTGCTCTCCGGCTGTTTTTAGGGTTCATAATATGTATTTGTATATTCGTATAAGTGTACGAGTATATGTTTTGAGATATTTATGCATTCAATTGAAGTGAGACTTTGCAAAAAGTCAAAGTTTCAAGAGGGAGATAAAGTTTTTGTGGTTGTTGTTGTTGTAACAAGGATAACGATGAAGTGGTGTTCTGTGTTCATCCTGCCTGCTTGCTTATTACTTCACCATCCTCTCCGAGTATGGAGCAGATGGGTGTGATGATGATGGTGATGGTGATGATTTTGATTCTGATGCGAGGAATGCCTGTTTCGCTGGAATTATATTGTTTTGTTCTTATAAAGCAAAAGGATACGAGGAGGTACATGCATACATACATATATGTATATAATAATGAAATGAGAAGTTATTTCGAATTTAAATAAATGTCATATGCATTTTGCACCGAGGAGAAAGTAATATGAGTAAAGTAAAATAAAGAATGAAAGGTACTTCAGAGAATTCTGCGAAATCGACACAAACGAATTTTTGTGTTGAATATCATTGCAATATATGTAATCCGATATTATTGAAAATGAATGATTTTTAAATAATCATATGAGAAAGCATTTTTGTGTATTGATTTTTTTCCAAAATTTAAATTAATAAATTGAAATTTTTTAATTGAGAAAAATATGTTTAAATTTAATTAAATTGGTCAGGACAAATGGAATTAGGGTTGCCAGAGTTTTCTCGCATCTCGACGACAACGGGAGACAAGTGTTTTGAATAAGGGACAATTCTAGGAACTTAACATTTTGTTTTGGAGCTAAAATCTTACAAATTAAATCCATATTTCTATACTTCTATTGTAAATGGGAAAGTCAGTTTGATTTAGTGTTTGTTTGTTTGTTTGTGTGTTTCCCTGTCCTTCACTTCGCAACGGAGCAATATTATGACATCATTTTTTGTGTGGAGGTATTAATAAAGCTGGTAAGTGTTTTCAGCTAATTTTTACAGCGGTAGAATATCTCATTCACTCTGTGTTCGAAGAATATGTTTAAAAATAGGAGTAAATATATTTTGCAAAATAAGATGCCAGACAAAAATAGAATAAAAGTGTTTGTTTGTTGATGTCGTTACTGGAAGGACATTAAAAAAAAAAAACAATCAGGCAAAACATTTTCATTGAAATCTATTTAAAACTCCTCCAGAGTGGGCGTTTGAATCCTCAAAATTTCATGTGCACACGAGAAACAATATCATGGTTTGTAAGACTGGTCAATAAATATATGTATAAATATAAATATATATAAAATAGTTAAAATTACTTAAAAAGGAATGTGTTGAGATTTGAAAATACAATAGAAAACATATTTAGTTTATTTCAAAAAATTTAATTGCAATTTAATTACTCAAAAAAACCTCATTTTGTTATACATTTTTTTTTAAACCGTTAGAGCTTATTTGACAATTGATAATTTTCAACCAAATATAAAGAAACGTTTTACATTTGATATCGTTTTCGCCCAAAACCGTATCGCCCAAAAAATGTCAGCCCGAAACAATTTTATTAATATTTTGTTTTTTACGATTTGGGAAATGTTACCGAACCTTTGAACGTTAAAACTTTGTTGGTTTTATAGAATTGGAAATAAAACGAAGCGTTTGGTCTTATTGCCCAATAAATTAACCCCAAGATATTAAAAATTCCATATCGCCAAAAATGTCTGTATTTTGCCCAAAACACTTTTTCAGAAGAAATTGCCACAAAGCCCAAAATCAATTTTAATGCATCATAACGATATGTCAATTAGTAAGTTGTACTAATTGACATATCGACCAAAAAATGTGATGTGTTTTAACACAAGGGCATCTTCACAAAATTTTGGCGCAGGAACATAGGGCCCAGGGACATAACGCCAAACTTTTTTTTTGGGGCTTATGCCTCACTTCGGTGGGACATAAAACCGAAATTTAATTTGGGCCTTAAGTCCCACCCAAGTAAGACCGAAGCCCCAAATAAAAATGTTGGGGCTAATGTCCCACTTAATAAGAATCACCAAATGACAAAACTTGGAGCACTTCAATACCAAAAGACTTTGTTTTGTGGAGTTTAAATCCTGAGATCCCGCGAAGCGGTTCACCCACAGGTGCTTTTATTCAAAAAAGCTGTTGATATTGGCGCCTGCCTGGCGACTTTACATACCCTAAGCGGAGCAACGGAGTTGCGTGAGCGGGTGTGACCCCGAAAAAGGGAGTTACAATCCTGAGAACCCGCGAAGCGGGCCACCCACAGGTGCTTTTATTGAAAGAAGTTGTTGATATAGGCGCCTGCCTGGTGACTTAACATACCCTAAGCGGAGCAACGGAGTTGCGTGAGCGGGTGTGACCCCGAAAAAGGGAGTTAAAATCCTGAGAACCCGCGAAGCGGGCCACCCACAGGTGCTTTTATTGAAAGAAGTTGTTGATATAGGCGCCTGCCTGGTGACTTAACATACCCTTAGCGGAGCAACGGAGTTGCGTGAGCGGGTGTGACCCCGAAAAAGGGAGTTAAAATCCTGAGAACCCGCGAAGCGGGCCACCCACAGGTGCTTTTATTGAAAGAAGTTGTTGATATAGGCGCCTGCCTGGCGACTTTATACACCCTAAGCGGAACAACGGAGTTGCGTGAGCGGATGTGACCCCGAAAAAGGGAGTTAAAATCCTGAGATCCCGCAAATAATGTTGAAAATAAACTTTTTTGTTTTTCCTAATTTTTGTATTATTACCGTTTCAAAAAATTATTGTTTATTGTATTGAAATACAAAAACTTTATATTCTTTTTTGGCTCTGCAAAAATTTGGGGACAATGTCCCATTTTTAACAAACAAATTTGGGACTTAGGTCTTACTTGGGTAGGACTTAGGGCCCAAATTAAATTTCGGCTTTATGTCCCACTCGGGTGGGACATAAGCCTCAAAAAAAAAAATTTGGGTCCCTGGGCCTTATGTCTCTGCGCCCAAAATTTTGTTTATTTTGGGCCTTACGACATTTCGAGTTTTAAATTTTATCGCCCAAACACGCAATTATTAAACAAACAAAATATCATAAAAACATAAATTAGGTGGTGCAACAGTCCGTTGAGAACTAGGGCCTAGTGACTTACAACTCTCAAACATTCTTGTGTTCGGGTACTGTTATCAGGTATGGTGGGGACCTACAGTTTTAGGCCGAATCCGAACGGCTAATTTGAGACATGACAAGAATTATTATTGGAGAATTTGTCAGTCCAAAATAAAGGTAACAAATCCTTGCCCTACTAAACTATATGGACGTTACGACATTTTTTTTAACTTTTTGGGCTTTGTGACATTTTAAGATTTGGTCATTATGGGTTTGGGCAAAATGCCATTTCAAATTTTTGAGTACTGATTGTATACTTTTCGAATTTTTTAAATACAAAACTTGGCCCATTAACAATTTTTAACGCTACAAACCTGGCTTTTGATGCAAACTTATTTATTTCCAAGATTATTTATTTCCAAAAAAAGTGTAAACTTAGCATTTTATTAGTAACGTATTTTTGTTAATTTTTCTCAAAAACATAACTTTTAAATTTTCAAATAAAAGCTAACTTTGCAATTCTATAACTTGTTATAGTTAAATAGAACTTTTACTAGAAAATACATCAAAATCTTCTAAAAAATATTGCTGAATGACTTACTTTTTTTAAGTTTTATACTCTTAGTCATTTTATAAATTGCTAGAAGCATTATGAGATGACTATATTAAGAAAGTCTTTTTTGACAACCAATTGTTCTGATTCACAAATAACAAAGAACATTGATTGAAGCTAAATACCATTTGTTGCTTTACTTTAAATTTTGTAGTAATCCAGTTTACCTAATTCAAACTGAGTCAATATTTTATCAAAAATAAGTTTACTTTTACTCAACACTTCATGGAATATCGTATCAGCAGTGTGATTCATTCAAAAATAAACAAAAAAGATAACAATTTTATCGAAGACATTTCATTCATAATTTTGTTTACTTTTTTTCCAATGACTATGAAGGTATGTATATTGAAATGATGATTTGAATTTAAGTTATTTATGTTAAGCACACGTATATTCTAAGCTTCAAAAACTTTGTCTGGAATAAAATAAACTGCACGATTGAATCTTGCAACTTCTCACGTTTAAATTCTCGTTAAGATGACAAAATAAAATAGTACATGCAAAAAAATAAAACTTTTATAATAAAGGTAAATGAAAATATGACTACAAAAACACGAATCAATGTCAATTTCAGAACGAATCACTTAAAAAATATATTTTTTCCTCAATTTATCAAACACCAGAAAAAAGAAAAGTATTTTTCGCGTTAAGTGCATCCACATGTTGAACAAAGTTTTTACTCAAAAATAAAAGAAAAACGAATTTGTATATAAATTTCGTTTCACAATATCGAACGAACACTCTAAAATGACTTTTCGGTGCAAAATAAAAGTTTTCCGTTTGTTTCAAAAAAGTTTGTTTCATTTTTTGTTTTCATATTTTTTTTTTTTTTATTTTTTCAGTGAGGAAAGAAAAAAGTTTTAAGAATAATGTCATTAGTTATGAGTACTTTTCCCATACACTTTTCATCAGGTGATTGAGGTCAATGTGGAAAATAAAAAAAACAATATATTTTGGATGTAATTAAACTTAATTGATATTTCTAAAGTGATAACGACACTCAAAAACAAAATAGGATATTTTAATCGATGAATTATTCACAACGTAATTTTTTAATTAAGTGTTAAGAAATATTTTAAATTCCCAGAAGCATTATTTTCTTTTTTAACCCTCTGTGGTCACACGGGTGCAAATCGGGCAGGCCAAAAAATTCAAAGTTCCCGCACTCTTAGCACAAGCGCTTTAGCGCCATCTAGTGTGCATGGTAATTATGTCATACTATAGGGCTACCAACGGGTAAGTAGTGCGGCGTCAGTCGCTTGAAGGGCTTGGCACTGTAAGGTTGCAAAAGTGCACATAGGCCAAATTTGCACCCGTGTGACTTTAGTGTCGTAAAGTTCCGTCAGTGTACGTGTTTTGAATTAATAAAACAATTTTTTTTTTTACTTTTCGCATCGAGTCTT
Source organism: Eupeodes luniger (assembly GCA_951509635.1). Lineage (NCBI taxonomy): Eukaryota > Metazoa > Arthropoda > Insecta > Diptera > Syrphidae > Eupeodes > Eupeodes luniger. The sequence goes on along the minus strand of OX608073.1, from coordinate 294,124,597 downwards.
CTGTACACCATAAAGCAGAAATAGATCCAATAAAAAATAAGCCATGTATTGTTTTGGATTATTATAAAAATAAAGGTGGAACTGACATGTTTGACCAAAAATGCCACGCTTACTCGGCAGGTCGTGGTACAAGACGCTGGCCTTTCAAATTTTTTACAAACTTGATCGACAAAGCTGGCATTAATGTCTATATTTTTTATATTTCAAATGCTCTAAACTAGAGATTGACTAGACATCAATTTTTAAAAGATTTGGGATTTGCCTTAGTGGAAAACCTGTTGCGCAAGCGTTTAGAGTCACGAAGTTTGCGATCAGAGCTGCGAAAAAAATTAACAAAATTTTGAAAATCGACGAGAGAATCATCACAAATGTCAGCATTGTGAGGGAGGAAACTCGAGCAAAGTGTGGCTTGTGCACAGGGCCGCAAGCTACGCGGACTCGTGCCAAATGTGCAGCTTGTCATCGTCGCGTTTGCGATGAACACCGGGCAGGTATATGCATAAATTGTATAGATACCGTCGAATAAATTAATACCTATTATACAAAAACAAAAAAATAATGATGTTCCTACATATTTTGTCCTTTTTTTACAAAATTTTATTCAATAAACACATTTGATTATAAAAAAGCCTGTTTTTTACTTTTTAGAAATATGCTTATTTCAAGCACCCGGGAAAAATAGTAAAATTGCCCTAATCAAAAAAACCTTTTTTTCATTTCTTTCTACAACTATTAAACTGCAAATATACCAAATTTCAAAGCCCTATATATATATGTTTTCTTTTTATGCTTATATTCGTAAAACGCGATTTTTCAAAATTTTGTTTTCATAAATCGCATTTTTTTTTATAAGATAATGAATTTTTAGAATATTCTGCCTTGCACCATTGGATTCCTGAGAAAATTTCCCATAAAAAAAATTGGTTTTTAATAAAAAATAAATTAAAATGAATAGGAGTTATAAGATGCCAAAAGTACGGGATCCCAATTTGCACTCGTGTGAGATTTAAGTTTCAGGAACGAGGTGTGACCACAGAGGGTTAAGTGACCTATAAAATGTATTTGGTTTAATATCAAAAAGTTGAGCAGGTGTTTTTAAGATACATGTTAAAAATGAAAATTGTACATGTTTTTATAGATCATATCCTAAAAATGTTTCAAAGAGTTCGTTTAATTCTTTCTGTGGCTTAGAAAACGAGAATGAAGTTGATATAATCTCCACTGACTTCAGCAAAGCGTTTGAAAAAATGTCTCATATTCTTATAGTGTTCAAATTCTCCTCCTTAGATTTTGACACTCTTTTCCAGAAATTTAGAACATCTTTCTTAGAGAATCACTTATATTATGTCCGATTTAGATCCGCACTTTCCAAGGTAGTCATTAAGGCCCTCTCCATTTTATCCTTACAATTAACGAAATTGACAATGGTAATGAAACATTGTCAAATATCCCTTGACGCTGATGATACGAAATTTTTGAAAATTATTGCAGCTCATGAAAACATATTTCTTTTCCAAGGAGATCTCGACAATTTCTCAACCTGCGGTATATCAAAAATTCAGACAATGACCTTTTCGCGTTAACCTTTTAAAACAGCTTCCCGTCATAACTATCTTCACAAATAAAGGGTTTTTCAATTGCCGCGGGTAGATTTTGGAGCTCGTGGCGGCCATTTTGTTTTGGTGACATCTGTCATATCTTTTCTTTATTATTCAGTTGTGTATGCCAAATCATCATGGCATGATTGAACAGCACGTTCAAATGATAAAACTTTATTATCAAAATGAGTCGTCGTTAACGCAAACGTTGAGCGCACTGCGCCCATTTTACGTAGACGTGGTGGCCCTTCACAGTCGACTCTTAAACGTTTGGTGGCCAAATTTGAGACAAGCGGTTCAGTAATCAGTAAACAAAACACCCGTACGTTCAAGTAACGCAAGATCGGCCGAAAACATCCGGGGTCTGTGAAAGTGTACAGCAGAACCCGAGGCAGTCTATTCCTCACCGTGCACAAGAACTCGGCCGTTCGCAGACTTCAACTTGGCGAATTTTGCGTCGGGACTTGGGCCTACACTCGTACAAGATCCAACTGACCCAGGAGCTCAAAGTTGATGACGATAGACAAAGTTACCGTTTGGTGTGGATTTTGGGCCGGCGGCGGCGGAGTTGTAATTGGTGGGTACTTTTTTGAAAACGACCGACGTTAGTGAGGCGGTCACCGTCAACAGCAAGTGCTACATAACGATGATAACTAATTTTCTTTTGGCCTAAATTGAACCACATGGACCTAGACGGCATGTGGTTCCAGCAGGACGGCCGGAGCAACGTGCCACACATCAAACCCCACGATTGACATTTTGCCCATCTAACCGCCCTTATTGAAAAACCCTTTATTAGAAAAAATATGGGATCTTGCGATTTTATGTGACCGTGAACTGAAGCGTCTACTTCACATGACTATGACTCGATTTCTTTTACCAACTCCCTGCGACTCCACCTCCTATAGCCTTAACAATCCTCTGACCCGTATGCTTCGGTTGATCAATTCGAATCCAAATTCATTTGATTTCAACATAACCTCCTATAAACTCAAACTCCTTTTGACCCACTCCCACTCTTAGTTATAAGTTTACATTTAAGTTAGTTTTTTAGTTATACTAATAGCTCGAATTATGATCTAGGACCCTCATGTGTGGGATATTCGCAAGCTAGAGTAAGTATTAATTCGCATTAATTTATTCTTCAAAAATAAGGAAATTTGATTTAGAATTTGAAAGAGTTAAACAATAAAATAAATTCTTATCTTGCTTTTCATCTCTGGGATATTCGAGGTCATAAAGTCTTTGCAAATGTTCAAGTTTTAAACGTTAAAATAAAATATTTGAGTAAGTTATCGTCCTTTTTGTAAATATTTTTCAAATGGCTCATAGAATTTTTAGATACAAAAAAAGTTACAAGCATTTATTAAAAAGTATACAAGGCACCTATATTTTTCCTAATACCTTAAAAATTTTACAATTTTTTGATTTGATTTTTGAATATCTCCTAAATAAGTTCTTTCTGATGATTTAAGAAAATCTATTCTACAGAATGAAGGATTTTACGAATGACTGTAGTTTTATGCAAAATCCCATTTTGCGAATATCCTAAAAACTAAGTGTTTGCACTTTGGAAGTCAACAGAATATCATATGAAAATTTATTGGCTTGTCACAAAGTGCGAGTTTTTCTGAATATCCCACATATTAGGTTTTTCCGATCTATGACGATTTTAAAATATTTAAAGTATTGATTTAAATTCATCGTTTATTTAATTTAAAACATTAATTGGCCTTCAACGAAGTGTTTTATTTCGAATATCCCACAATTGAGGTTATTTAAATTACTATCAATTTTGTTTGGATATTTAACGTTGAAAACTTGTTTATAATTGACAGATTTCACCAAACAGTGTTTATTTTACGAGTAATTGGGTGTAAGTCAAAATATCTTTTTTGACGAATATCCCACAAAATCAAGGATTTTATGCTGCAAATAATATTGAGTGGTTACATTTCAATTTTGAATAAATTGATGACACTGAAATAATCGAGATGACTTTGAAAATTTTGCGAATATCCCAAAACACAACGAATTTTTTGTCTCTAAGTAAAAATAAAGTGTTTGTACTTTGGAAGTGACCAAAATCTTATATGAATAATCATTAGCTTGTGAAATGGTGCGATTTTTGTCTGAATATCCCACATATCAGGTTTTTCCGATCTATGACGATTTTGGAAAATTTAAAACTATTGATTGAAATGTACTGTCCCAAAAATGATGGATTTCGCCAAACAAATTTTTTACGAGTTATTGCTTTTGAGTCAAAATACCTTTTTTGACGAATATCCCATAAAATCAAGGATTTTATGCTGCAAATAATATTGAGTGGTTACATTTAAAATTTGAATAAAACGGTGGCACTGAAACAATCGGGATATAGTGTATTGATCTGTTCTTCCAAAGAACAACATTTTTAGGAAAAAATTCGTTAGAGCTTTACAAAATGGGATTTTAAGATACAAAAAGTTTGATTTGATAAAAAAATATAACATACAGGAAGTCCAAATAAGGGATTAAGTTGGTGTTTGACTAAGTAGGTAAGGTACACATATATTTTTCTAATTTGTCAAAGTTCTGATTTCAATAACCCTTTTCTGTCACTTACCCTCTTTTTTTCGAAATTATGTACATTAATTTCCTTTAAGAAAACAGCAATTAATTGTAATATGATGTTTTCATTTACACAACGACGACGAAGTTGACGATGACGATGATGGTGACGAGGAACGCACAGATGGCTTTTTCTCAATTATATTCACTCTAAAACTAATCTCGTTATACACGGTGTGACATGGAGGCTTGAAAAAGCCTTTACACAAACTGTTTTGTTCTATATAATATATGCTTTGAAAATTTTACAGTTGTTGGTGGTTCATTAGAGCCCAAACATTGGATTAACCTAATTCACAGAGAAATCTATCCATATGGGCTTTGTATATATAGTAAGTATAATGTTCCAGAACGAGTATAGTTTATCCAGAACGAACGCAACGATATTCATAGAGGAGCAAGGGTTTTTGAATCAACATTATTGTAAGGGTACATTTTGTCACCACAGGTGGCTTAGGGGTGTAGCTATGTATATTTTTTTTTTAACCTCCTTCTCAGTAATTTAACTATAAGGTATAGAAATCAGTGTACCTACCTATGTCTAAGGCATACAAGAAACAAAAAAAGGGTTGATTCAAAAAACGACGACTTGATTTTTTAAGTGCTTACTCGCGTGTTGTATAATGTTCATATGAGGCATAAGGGATATAAGAATTAAGGTAGTAGGACTTGGAGTGCATTATACTTTTCTATAGACTACCTACATACATAAGTTAAGGGCTGATTTAATTTGCAAGCTTGAAACACTCAATGCACATACATAAATTGATTTAAGAGTAGGTGGATACGATTTTATCGATTTTGTGATTAAACCGTAGAAATTGATGCATTATTTGCATTTATATGAGAGTGTATAATGTAGGTATATAGTTAGGTACTTTTATGCGGGATATTGAGGACTTGTATATACTATACAAAAGAAAAATATAATTACATGCAACTTAACTGCCTGCAATGAATTCTGAAGAGACACATTTTGTACATATACGAGACTCTTGATGAGGCTTTCAGTTGAAAGGCTTTGAAAAGAGTATATATTTTGGGATTTATTTAGGAAAAGCCCAACCAATTACTGACTAAAAACTGTTAAGAAGAATCTTAAGTACAACTTTTCTATATCAGTGATTGGAGATTGACTTATTTTGCAAGTATATTTTTAAATCTTTAAAAACAGGCACTATTTTGAAACAGACTTATTTTATTTATTTACTAAAGTAAAAACGTAAATCTTCCCCTTCTCGAAATGCGACATAATAGACACCGACGACGAAAACAATTTATCTGCTTTACATGCGGTGCATAAAGGTACACATTTATGCACCATCCTGTATGTCTCATCGAATTTCCTTCAATTTAGTTTGGTGAATTTCCCAAAAGACATTGACTAATTTCCGTCAACAACAACAGCAGCACAAAACACCCTGATGCATGGGATGTTGAGAGCTGATGTTACCCCGTTTATATAGTCTCAAACTATCTCGTATATGATGTTATATAGGTGTAGCATGCAACCTTGTCAAATGTCATTGCACCAAAATTGCATCAATATTCATAGCTTATGCATTTTGAGGAAAGTATAAAATAGATGTTATGTGCGGTTGAGAGAAGCACAGGCACAGACATCTCTCGAGTACCTTCCCGTCCCATATTGAAGCCATGAAGCAGACAGAAAAACGACGACGGTAACAGCTTGTATACCGTACATATATGTTATTTTTTGTTGCTGTTGTTGTATATTGCTTTATGGAGTTGAAAGTTGATGAATATCAGCTGCTGTTTGGTGGTGAATGGTGAGACTGGTGACTGCATCATCATAATATCCCGCATTCAAGTATAATTTTCTGTCCCTTAAACTATCTGTAATATGAAGTCGTGTGAATTGGGATACATCTCTATGAAAATATAGATACGCACTGCAATTTGTACAGAAAGATAGATATGAATATATAGACAGAAGCTAACATGGCAATAAAACGTCAGTTGATGTCTTTATTTCGATTAACTCCACTTTTAACTTTTACTATATTGGAATCGGTTCCTGATTTCGTTATTGCCAACGATGATTGTTTTGAAGTGAAGGGTTGAAATGAGATTAACTGTTTCAACGTATAAAAGAGTAGAATTTTAGGAATTGGAATTATTGGTTCATCTAGTACTGTTTTTTTAAAGCATAAGTTATTTGGACACTGAAAGCTGTTTCCCGATCGAAATTTTGACGGAAAGTCAGTGTCGGAATAAAATGAGTCACTTAATCCTTGAACAGCCTAGCGGAATATCGAAAACTTATTTCAAAATAATGTGTTGGGCCCAAACATTACGATTTTTGAAGAGAAATATTGAACGAAATAAAGTACCTATTGCCAAGTTGGTGCAAAAAGATCATTAGACTGGTATGCATGGTCGTTTGTTAGACAACACTCATGGTCAGCGTCATAGTACGGTGGCTACAGATTAGAATTTGGCTGCTGTAACCGGGAGTTTTAGACTCAAACATTAAGGCTCGTTTCACACTACACGGTTTTGACCGTACGGCAAAAAACCGGACGGCATAAACTGGATCAATGGCTAATTACACATTATACGGTTTTAACCGTACAGTAAAACACGATATATGCAGAATTCCTGTGCTTAGTATGCTTTTTCACAGGTCTTGAAGTGGCTGATCGAACTCTGCCGCACGAATAAAATCGTATGATGTGAAAACATGCATTTCGTCAGGTACGCCACTAAGCTTATGTATCGCGCCCGTCCGGCTACCGTATATTGTAGTGGCAGTAGACGGTTGCTACACGGCGCGGCGCCGGCATTTTACCGTGACCGTATAATATGAAAACGTATATGCTCTTCTTCGTGCCTCTAACAAAATGTCGCGGTCCGGTTTTTTGCCGTACGGTCAAAACCGTGTAGTGTGAAAAGAGCCTAACTCGGAATTGATTTTGGTAGCTAAAAATTTTACGCACTTGATTGAGGAGAATTCTTCACAAAGTTTTTGGATTATTAGCTTACAGCGCTATTGCTTGGTAATATAGAGCAGCATAAATTGGAAAACGATTTTAAGGCGAAAGATCATATTTTTTGAGAAGGTTTATACAAAATTGACACAAAAAGCTTGGAAAACCAAAGCTATCACCGAGGGTGAAAGTTAGGTGCGGATTGTGAAGTGGTGACATAATTGGACCATTTTTCTTAAAAAATGAGACTGAGAACAACTTTTCGGTTATCCATGGGCTTAAAAGATCTATGTTAACCAAATTTTCTTCCTTAAGAAAGGCGACCTCTGGTTCAAGCAAGATGACAAGCAATTCCACAAATTTCATACCAAATTCCTAAACAAATGTTATCAGCGCTCTTGGCGAAGTCAATTAGCAGCCTTAGAGCATCAATTTGATGCTTTTGTACTTTTTTGTGAGGAATAGTGATTCTATGCTACCAATCTTGGAAAACTGGAAACCACCTATTTCGTAGTTTGCCATAAAACACATATTGAAGCAAAGCTAATTTTAATAACGTTATTGCATTTTTGGAATCCACCCTTTGAATAAGGATTTAGAATTAAGTCTTATGGAAAGTATTGATTAAAAGGAAACAACTAACTTTTTCCACCAAGAGGTTGAACCTGCAATTTCATTCGTACCATTTTAAAATGTTCATAATTGATGATATCCTTGAATTGAAAGCCAAGCCTGCCGAAACTATCGAAGGCGCCAAAAGCTCTATACAAAATTTCTGAAACAGATAATAAACATGTCGATTCACTTTTTTCAACAAAAGTTTATCAGTAAAGCTCTAAAAGATATGTCAAGTTACTGGATTCAGCTGCACCAAGGAGAGGTCTTCAAGCAACAAAATCTGAAAGTATACAAAAAAATTTAACATGTCGAGAAGCGGTTAGGGTAAATATTGGAAAATCAGGGTTTTTATTTAGCAGTTCTCCAAATTCCCAAAATAGAAAGTCCCCTTAGTTTAATTTTTGTATACCACTTATCAGAGGCTAAAGCCAAATTTTATGCTTGAAGATATGAAATTTAGAATACTCAATGGCCTTCTATGATTCTATCTTTTGGATCTGGTTAATGAATCGTTTCAATAAAGTTTATGGAATTGGATTATTATGAGTTCTTAAGTTCTTCTTCTTTTTTTCTTAGGTAATTTAGGTCCGCAATTCAAAAAACAGTATGGCCATTCAAAAACTTGAAGGTTCCTTGGAATACCTGTCAAATTCATTCCGTCTTCAAATGGAGAAATTTAAGATCTATCATTTTCAGTAGTTTTTCAGTTTTTAATAAAATTCTTGCTAGAATTAACGCCTTTAGCAAATGGCACTACAAAATCATGTTCAATTCGAACAAAAATTCATAAAGAAAAAGTTGGTAACACTGTTTCCACTTTTTCATCCACAAAATCCAAGCCCTAGAAATTTATAATAGGTACAAAAAAATAAATAACAAAACTGGAAGCGAATCATGACAAATTCCAATTATAGACACACATCCATACCATCGGCCGGCGGTGGAGCAACCCGGTCCGGCGCTCATTGGCAACAGAGAATGAACCTGCAAGGCTCACTCTAGCCAAACAGTCATGTCCAAAATAATTTAAACAACTTGTAATTTCTTTTCGAGAAAAAAAAAGATTGAAATTGAGTTATAACACATTGCATTTCTTCTGTATGTTATTATATTATTAAAACAGGGTTCTTATTTAGCATAGTCACATCTGAATGGTATAAAGAATATTAAACTGGTATAAACAATAACTATTTACTTGTCAAAGTCGTCAAACTCATAAGCTTAATGATTCGAGTCGTCACTTATACTATAATGGTCGACAAAATTACACAAATCTAAATATACCATTCAACATGTGTATTAGACCATTTTATACCAATAAATAAAAAAACAGGACACATTAACAAAAAGTTATTTTTTTATCGTCATTTCAATGAATTGCATAGATAAGGTGATAAAGTTTTGATCAAAAACTACTTCCAAGAGTTATTTTGTGCTTGGAATTTAGGCTACAATTATTTAAACTTATTTATACCAATCAGGGTTGAGAAATAAGATAAATTATAGAGGATTTATTTTAAAAAGCTTCTTTGGATCCAACACCTTTACTTAAACTTACTTCGTTTTACTTTCCTACTTCGGACTTAAAATTTAAAAGTTTTTTGTCCGAATGCTCTCTGCCTTGACTGTATTTTGAATACCAGTCTAGTCTACCTGAATTGCGTATCTTTTTTATCAATTATATAGCTTGTCCGGTGTGTGTGCAAATGGCCATTGGAAAATAATAATCACCACCTGTTGGGATTTTTTTTTTTTTTAAATTTATTTTGTTGTTCTTTGAAGGTATTACAAGTTGAATGGCTGGCTTAACTATTTGCTATACTTAACCATGGCTAACAACTTATACGACTACAACATGGACATTGGACTGGACATTCTAATTAGATGCAGGTAGATATTGGAAGGTACTCGTTTTATGAAATGATGTATTAGGTACAACCTTACATTTTATCTATACTTATATACCTTTAACAAGTTGTGAATCAAGCATAACCTGTATAACACTAGGACTGGGAATGGAAACGCATTTATGCCCATAACTCAGAAAATACCTATGTAACCAAGTATACCTACCGCAGGGAAATTAAAAAGTGACCATAAAACAAAAAAAAAGAAACTTTACTAATTAGACATCATATATGTATGTAGGTACTGTACTGTACACATATTTGAACGAAGGTTTTGCTTTTGAATAAGTTATGATATGAATATGTAGACTGTACAGAGGTTTGGTATAAGTACACTTTAAAAGTGTATACAGAGGGCATTGAGAAGGAAAAGTTATGGTTTCTCACGTCTTATAACCATATCAAGGTATCTATAGTGCCTACCTCCTCTACCTATGGTACACATATAAAGGGCATTCATTTATGTGGCATGCGGCAAAAACATCAGCAAAATTCCAAAAACAATGGTAAATTATTTGCGTCATGCAATGAAGACATTGCTTTTATTATTATGTGTACCTATAGTCCTCCATTCAGATGGGATTCGAACTTTATAATAGCAAAAATGAAAGAATGTTAAGGCTATGTATACAGTACATATATGAGTACCTATCTACATACATATGTATGTAGGCTTTATTGCAAGAACAATAAGTTTTGTAGTATAACAATAATAAATGTTAACCAAGTTTATTCGTATATTCGTCATTGGAAAGAGTAAAAGTGTAAAACTTTTTATATTGCATTCATACATTTTATTATAGTTATGTTATGTTAAAGTATGATGGTATAGCATGTGGTTTATAGGCTGTGAGATTGCATTCAAATTATTTTCTGAAAATTATGGTTTTAAACAAAAACATTCTACTTTTCTTTGTTTTTGTTTATTGTTTCATTTAAACATTGAAATGACTTTTGACGGATTTTAATGATTATTTCTATGTGATATTTTACTGTGTTTTATATCAATGTTTATTGGAGGCATGTGTTCTGAATAACACAGTTGGTTTATTTGTTTTTGAATTGTATTTCGTAGAGACTGGTTAAATAACCAATTATAACTTTTAAATTGTAAAATAGTAAAACGAGAAATGTTTTTTTTTCTTTTGTAACAAACTAAATTGTAGTGAAGTTTACGTGTCAAAATAGAAAACACAATAAAATAACCTATTGCATCACGCGGTTTAAGGCTCTTTATGTCATGTAAGCATTACAAACAGATTGTAATGTTAACAACAATTATTTGCATTTGAAAATTCAACCCATAAATGTCAAAAACTTATTGTATAAACATTTTGGTGTCCAAAAAACGATTAACAAAAAAACTCGCAATAACTCAACTTGAGTCAGAAATTTTTGTTGGAAAACCTTCCATGGCCACGGAAGGTTTAGGTGTAATAACACAAAATTACGTTTCATTTCTGTCCCACAAGCAAAACAATACTTTTTTAAATGATTAAGATGTTCCTAATATAAAAATCTCTTTTAAATTTCTTATAACATCAGGTTTTGAAAAAGATTCTAAAAACAACAAAAAACAGGCTTCTTAAGTTAGCACTCAAAATATCTCACAATAAATTGTGGGATGATTTTGAAAAGTACAAATCTTTTACTATGCAATTTTATCATTTGAGTATCTTAGTTATAGTTTTTGGAAATTCTTATTAGTTATGAGTCTGTATGAAGTTTTGAGAAAACCTTGAATTTGATACTTTCACGGTTTTGAAAAATACGTTTTGGACTTAATTTTTAGTGCTGATTTCGAATCCGAACTTTAATTTTAACTATTTGCTCAAGTTTTAAAAATATTTGTTTTCAACATTGTTTTTATATTTTTTAATGCATAGGGTTTTTCAATAAGAGCTGGTAGATTTTGTGTGTAGATATCGTGACGCTTGCTGTGTGGAACGTAGCGCCGCCGCCCGTTCTGCTGGAACCAATTGCCGTCTAAGCCCATATGGTTCAATAGAAATAAGAAATTAGTTATTATCGTTATGTAGCGCTCACTGTTGACGATGAACGCCTAATTAACGTCGTTTTCAAAAAATGACAGACCAATTACGCCGCCGCCGGCCCAAAATCCACACCAAACGGTAACTTTTTGAGGATGCATTATCACCTGGTGAACCTCGCCTGGGTTGGTGTCGTCCCATATACGGCAATTTTCATTAATCGAAAATGCGCCTCGTCACTAAAAATGATTTTTCGCCCAAAATTGGGGTCTTCTTCCTAAAGATTCGAAGGCCAGTCAGTGAACAAACTGCGTTGTCTATGTTCATGAACTTTGAGCTCCTGAATCAGTTGGATCTTTTACGGGTGTAGGTCCAAGTCCTAACGCAAAATCGTCTCAAATTTGGCTACCAAACGTTGAAGAGTCGACTGTAAGGGACACCAAGTCTCCCGTAAAATGGGCGCAATGCGCGCAACGATTGCGTTAACTAACACTTATTTTGATAGTAAAGTTTTATCATTTGAACGTGCTGTTCAATCTTGCAACTTGCCATGATGATTTGGCATAAAAAAACTTTAGATGGCACAGGCAGGGATTGAACAAAAGATCTCTTGCATGACAGTCCAACGCACTAACCATTATGCCACGGGTACTACAGAATTAGGAAAATAAGGAAGGATTTAAGAGGAGACACCGGTGTCTGTACACTGGTCTTAAAGTTTTAAATATCAGCATTCCACATTCTTGATGTGCTATTAAAAAAAAAATCTCTATGCTAAATAGTACGTCAAATTGAAAACTAATGAGCATTCCTAAAAGTGCGAGTATTTCCGCTGATATCTTTAAAAAAGGGGAGGGGGGAATGCAATTGGCTAATTCGACAGCAAATTGGTTAAACAACGGAAAATATGAAACATTGAGATGGTGTGCGTTCATTTTAAAAGCTCATTTTCGGTTTCTGTACAAATCACTTAAAATTGGTGTTATCCATAGGATTAAGTCAAGAACAACAGCGGCCTTCAAAAGCCAACAAGACCTAGGTCAATATACAATATACATAATGGCATCCAATATCCATATAGGTTTTTCAAGCAGATTGAAAATGTAGAAACTATCTAACATACTTTGTTTTATTTAAATGAAACAATATAAAGCTCTACAAGAAAAGCCCCGTCAATATCGTTTTTATTTAAATTCGGCTAAAATTGTAGTTGTTAGAATTTAATTCATTAAAAAAAAAACCTTACAAAACTAATTAAATCAATTTATAAATAATTTCACAAATTTATGAACCACTTTGACATTTAACCGAATAATTTGATGGACATAAGTTAAGGTGGACATATTTTTTTGTTATTAATTTAACATTATTCGTATATTAAGATGTAAATTACTGATGACATTTACAAAAACTTTGTTAGGCTAGTCTTATAATTAGTTAGGTAAATAAGCTACATGAAACTAATTGAACTTTTTCATTCAATTTGATGACCTTTCAGATATAGTACGAGTTTATATTCGAAGCCTAATTAGCCTCTCACACATTGTTAGATGAAGTCCATTGTTGAACTTTGAACTTTCTTAATTTTTAATGAGACATTATTTCAAAATAATGCAATGGTATAGTCTGTGTGTCTGACAATTTTTTCTAACACCATTTGGTACAATACTCTCAACTATTTTGTATTTGTCTACTTTTAGTTTCCAAGAAAAATTTATATTTCGAAATGCCCGATATTTGGGTAACTGTCATTTTTAAAGCTGGCATTTGACAAGTAAAAACTACACAATTACTAAAAAATGGAACGATACACCTTTTATTGCTTTCAAACTTCAATTAAATTATAAAAACTCAAGCCAGTCGATCACCAACAACGTCATTTCTTCGCTGATTTGCTAGACTTTGGGAGACTACGTTAATAAGAAGAAGTGTCACATTCTTTCTTAAAAACTTAAGCTAGCGCTACAGTTCTGTGTGAACTAGGGCCTCATCCAACAAACTTCTCCTTCTAGCTCGGTCCCTAGCTAGATGTTTCCAGTTTTTCGCGCTCCAAGTTGGGTGAGAATACTTTAAACTTGTGAGCGCCACCTGATCCGCGGTCTTCCTCTACTGCGCTGTCCTGTGGGTGCGGATTAGAAGATTTTCCGTCCCGGAGCATTGGTTTCCATGCGCTCTACGTGACCCAGCTATCTTAGTCGCTGTACAGCCCGTACAGCTCGTCGTTCCGTAGATCATACGAAGAACTTTTCTCTCGAAACGACCCAAGGTGCTTCTGCACCGTATAGCACGACGGGGATGATGAGGGTCTTATATACCGACACTTTGGTCTCTCGAGAGAGGGCTTTGCTACTCTATTGCTTTCTTAACCCAAAGAAACAGCGGTTAGCAAGTTATTCTTCGTTTGTTACGTCTGTCGATGGTGACGTTTTGACCGAGACGTTCGGTGTTGTAAGTCCTTTCTTGACGACAGCAAGTACTTTGTTTTGCACTCATTAACCGTTTAAACCCATTTTTGCCACCTCTGCCTCAATACTCACAAAAGCCCCATTGACATCACCTTGAGTTATTCTTCGTCAATGTCATCAGCATATGCTAGTAATTGGACAGACTTTTGAAAGATAGTGCCTCTTGTGTTGACGTGGGAGCTCTGCACTATTCTTTCAAGTACGATGTTAAAATCGATATATATATATATACGGCATATATATATAAATATATATATATATATATATATATATATATATATATATATATATTACGGCAGAGAAGATTTTGTAAGCAATGTTAAGTAGACTGATGCCTCTATAGTTGGTACAGTTTAGAGGGTCTCCTTTTTTCAGCATCGGGCAAACAATACTAAGGTTCCATTCATTGGACATGCTTTCTTCCAACCATATCTTACAGATGAGTTGGTGCATGCTCCTAACCAAATTATCTCTAGCTGAAGAGCTCGGCATTCAAGCCATCTGCTCCAGCGGCTTTGTTAGAATTTAGCTTAGATATGGCAAGTCGGGAAGACGGAATTGTTGGCTTTTGTCGTCTATGTTGAATGGATCATTCTGTCTGACAGCGGAATTCGTTTCGTCATCGTCGTTATACAATCTGCAAAAATGGTCCTTTCATATCCTGAGCATTGACTGCGATTCTACTATGATGTTTCCACTTTCGCCTTTGCAGCCTTCGGTTCTAGGTTGATTGACTTGCGAATTTCGTTTCACCTGCTCATGAAACTTTCGAATTTCATTCCTGCTTTTGAACCTCTCAACATCTTCGACCGCACGCTTCTCATGCTCTCTCTTTTTCCTTCTGAGAAGTCGGTGTTCCTCTCACATTTTCTGTTCATAGAGCTCGTGATCAGCTCTCGTCCTTCTATGCATTTCTATCCCCAACGTGTCGATTTTTGAACTTTATAGCAGTGTGGCAAGTTACTTACCTTATCTTTTAAGATAAACTATTTTAAGACAGAATTTGTAGATACAAAAAAATCAACCCTATATGATAATAAAAAGTATGTACCTTAAAACTGCATAAAGACCAGTATCTTCTTTAAGTCCTTACCTGTAACGAAATTAAAGAAAAAAATTATATATTAATATTATTCTAGAAATATGCTTTCAAAAATATTTTAATAAATGTTTAAATTATGGTTCTCTCTTGTGTTGAACAAAAGAATAAATATGTACATGTGCATAAGATTTGAAAATGCATCTCCCCCAAAGGCTCAAATAACATTCGAAATCCCAAAAGATATAAATATCTTCTTATTTTTTTTCCTTAATATCCTATAAATACACATAAACCTAATCATCGTCCTTTCATAGACCACACATCGTTGGTATACAACAATATTTTATAGAAAAGTAAAGAAGAGCAAACGTTTTATTTCTGACATTCAAATCAATTTAAATCAGATGCACAGTACGAGTAGATATATATGTTTAGAAGAAGTAAAAAAGAAGGGAAATCCAGGACATAATCAAAAGCAGAGATCATCAGCATACCAATTCTTAACTAAATCCACAAACATCAGTAGTACAGAGAGACAGATAAAGGACTCTTGAGAGTAAGGATGGAGGAAGGAGTTTATATATGCATATATATATAAAATAAAATATTTAAATGGAAATGCAGAAATCATTAAGAGTATACCCATAGTATAGGAATAGGAAGGAGCAAAATCATACGTCGGTTCGGTCGTCCTAGGAATAGTATATCCTCAGATGTGAATGTGATGGCTATAAAAGAGGAAGTTTATACTATCTCGTATTATTTATTCTTCCTATTTTCAATTCGATATGTATAAGGACATTCATATGAATCTCTTTTTGAACAATTTATAATAAATGGATCTTCATGTAGAGGTACAAATGTTGGTTGGTTTGAACTTTGTGATCTAGATTTCTCATTTCCTTTAAAAAATAGAAGAAAACAAAAATGTCCCTAACCAACAAATGATGATGATGATGATGATTTTAGAGAAACTCTATTGTGATTGTGGTTTTTCTTCCTTTTTGCGGTTGACCTCATTTATGTAATGTCAACTACTGTAGTTGTCAACTACGATGAGAGTATACGACGACAAGGACAAACTCTATACCAATGACGACGACGACGGACGTTTGAAGACGACGACGATTGCGACGACTACGACGACAACAGAAGACGAAAATCTCAAAAAAGTAAAATAAAATACGACTTTCACATTCGCCATCACAGTTCCATCACAACCAACAGTAGCACATCTGCAAAAGAGGGGGGGAGGATAATATGGAAGCTTCAGTCATATGAAAAGTAATCTGAAACATTTTACCCACTGCCTTTGATAGTTGACCCGAATAAAATGTTCATTCTTATTCCCTGTTCCGTGCCAGTGTGCCATCAAATTAATTCCTGAAGCCTGCTTGCATAAATGTTCCTCTTTTAACTTGGGCTTGGGCCCCCTTATTCTACTTTGAGTAAAATCCAAAAACCCAACACCACATCCCCCATCCCCCTCCCACCTTCCAATCCTTATATATGTATGTACGTATAATAAAGCCTCATATAGCTTTATGCCATCATCCCATCAGGCTAGTTTATCATAGGAAGATGGATTTTTCGCAATTTATTACCAACATCTTTAATCTAGGAACAATAATTCATACAACCTTTATAAATTAACCACCGCCACCGCCACCGCGCACCGGAAGAACAGATACAAATTTTATATACATAGCTTCTACCTACGTATATATAGTTAGAGGGTGTGTATACTGTGTGTAGGCTTTAACGATAGAGGAAGGAAACCTTGTGGTGGGAAGAAGCCTTCTGCCTGTGTGCCATCCCTATACCATCATGATGTTTTCTATAATTAGTTGGGAAGCTAATGAATGGAGATTGATTTTTTTTTGTGTAAGTTCGTTCTTTCGTTCTTATAACAGTTCTTTGAATTAATTAGGTGTACAGGCCAAGCCTTATTTCAATCCTTAAAAAAGAAAACACCAACAACAACAACAACAACATTTACCGAAACGAACAGAAAAAAAAATCCAAGGCTGATCCGTGAAATTTGATTAAATTAATTGGCATCTTCTATAAGAGACTCAAGCCAGCAGATCTCTACCAAAGAAAAACACAACCATCATCATCATCATCTCCGACATCATCAGGATTCAGCAGGAGGAATGAATAACAAACTGGACCTTTTATATTTTGGGTACGAGAGTTGAGCATCTAATGTTTTATTAAGATAAAACGCTGCGCTAATTCGACTCACTTCATAATGAACCTGTTATGTTTAAAAGACTCAAAAAGCCAAAATTAAAAGAAAAAAAAAAGAAAACTAAGACGAAGACGATAAAATACAGATTAGAGATGCCCTATAAAATCCATAGGTATATATACATACTTTAAGGTATTTAGGATTCCTTTGATGCGTAGATTTTGGACTAAGATGAAGATACCGAAGCCCAGTTCGAGGTCGAAGTCGAAGTCAACCTAACGAATACCTATAGCGTGTAAAATCAATTGAAAATATTTTCATCGAAGAAGGGGAGCCAGAGATCCAAAGCCAGAGCCACAAGATTTGGATTAAATCTTCTTTCATTTGTTTTGTTTTTGTTAAATTTTTCGTCAAGTGTAGACAGAAGGTTAAACGCACGGATATTAAAAAGTTATATTCATCAGGGATGCCGCATTTGGGAAAGGTGCTAATTGTAAGCATGATCGATAAATTAGGAACATTTTTTTTTGTGTGGTTTTTGTAAAGGTAGAGTAAAAAGATTTTCCAAAATTTGTGAAGGAAAAGACAGGTTTTTTTGAGGTATAGTCTTGGTTGGTGGTTTTATTTTTTAAGGCTTTCTCTTTAAATTTTTTAATAACCGTAAGATGGTTGTTGATGTGACTTTGCATATAATCCGATTTTGGGTATAACGATAATAAACAACTTAAGAGGAGATAAGTTGACTTAATGGAGTTGAATATGAACATTTTTTTAAATTTACGTTAACAGGCTTTCAAACTTGGTGGAATGAATTGAAAAAAAAATTACAAATAATCACTGGGTCATTTATGGGATTTAAGGTTTAAGGAAAGCGCTGTAACATTCCTTAATTCTTACTATATGACTGATACTGATAAACAGTGTTGCCGTCCAAATACATAATATTCGAATGCGTTACGTGGCAGAAAAATTAAGACTTGTTTTTGCTTTAACAAAAATTAAATCAGGCCTATTACTAATTCCTTCGTAATCGGAAACTTTTACGAAATCCGAAATATTTGGTAAAAGTTTTTTTTTTCGAGATTCTTAAAAGTTTTCGATTACTATAGAATTCATGACAGGGTTGAATTTCTTTTAATTTTAAAAACAACAAAGATTCCTGGTATAGGTAGGGGTTGTTTCGGTACAACTTTTATTAATTTATCAAAATTAATATAAGATACTTGTGACAATCTAAAATATTGAGTGTTATTGTAAGTTGAAGTAAAAAAATGGTAATAAAAACGAAGTGTAACTTTTTAATATTCGTGCTACTTTGTTTGCCCAAAAAAAAACAAAATTGCTTTACAGTGGCAACGCAGGGTGAAATGGTTGATTAAAATAGTTCTCAGGAATGATATCGGGCAATAGGACTCCCTTAAAAATGTCTAAAAACAGAATGTTAAATTTCTTCTATTGTTGTTCATTAAACTGACAGTGCCGTTTGAGTATTTTAAACAGTTGTTTGTTAATTTACAGTGCTGTCGCTTGCTTTTTAGAGACATTTTGTTATAAACTGTCATTTTCTATGATTTGAAAACTACAATAATGTGGCATCTTCAATGTTAATGACATTTCATTTTAAATGTCAAAAACTCTTATTCGTATTTAATTTTGTATTGTAAAGATAATAACCTTTTGCTCTTTAATCTACACTAAAACTATAAAGAGGAAAGATTTGTTTTTTTGTATGTAACGAATAAACTCAAAAAGTACTGGACCGATTTTAACAATTCTTTTTTTTATTAGAAAACTACATTATCACTGAGTAACATAGGCTATATTTAGTACTAGATTACTATAGAAATCTTTAGAAATTCCTATTGAAACCAAATGAAGGTGTAACAAAATTTGCCATAAAATGTCTTTCATCGCATACACTCGGAAAAGTATTAATGATAGGACAAAAAAATGTTTTCTAATTTAGTGATTCATGGTCGTTTTAATTAGCATGCTTATAACTTAAATATCTGTACCTATTTATGTCTACCCGTGCGAAACCGAGACGGGCCGCTAGTCCTAAATAAGAAATGTCTACTACTTATTATGCTCTAAAATGATTTTAAGTACCATTTTCAAACTATCAGGTCTGGGATTGAGTGTCACTTGTTGATATTTTCTATCGTATATTTATTCCAATTCAATGCCTTCTACTGAAGACAATCAGTTGGGCACAAATGCTTTTTTAGCCAATTTTATTGATTTTATTATGAGTTACCCAATTTTATATTTTATGGGATAGAATCGGATTGTATATTTGGCTACACCTGCTGATAGGGACTTCTGTTACTAACTATCACCCTGTCATTTAGTGACGTTCTCTATTATGAAGCGACATAAGGTAAGGCACAAGACAATAATCTAATGACAATTGTAACTTGCCGACTTGAATTCTTTTATGATGATATTAATAAAAGCGGCTTTAGCTGAAATCCTTAATTGTTACGTCTTGGAGCTTTCTCCGACAGTAATTTTTCAGTATGTTGGAAGAATTGTTAAAAGATAGTTAGAATTTCATCTTAAGACAAAGACACACATAGTGTTTCACGTGGACACTAAAAAAAAGCCTAAACTAGGTTTTTTTCGACACTGCGGGCTACAGAGGCATTATATTCAGTTATCCCGACAGCTGAAATGTTTCCAAGAGTTCAACTATTGAGAGCCGAGAATGTGTTTCACGACGCACAATCCAAAAATGATTAACTTTCATTAGGAAGTTATTGTATTCGGTCGGAATAGTCGATTTGAACATTTTGACATTTCTCGAAGTTTGAAGGTCTCTAGAATCTAAATAAAAGATTTTTTGAGAGATGTGTACGTGCGTTCGTAATCCGTACGTCCGGTTTTTTATAAATGAAAAAATCTGAAAAAAATAATTGTACCTACTCCAATAATTTACGAACAAAAAATGATTTTATCTTTAAAATAATTGTATGTAACGAAAAATAATGTTTTGGACATCTGGTAAAATTTTAAATTTGACATTTTTTTTACAAAAATTATATTTTTTTTTGAAAAATTACATTTTTGGTTACTAAAAATTGTAAGAAATTGATTTTCGTCTAAAATATCTTCTCAAAAATTCAAAATATTGCCTTTAAACTAACTTCATCATATAAAAAATGCTGTTTTAAACATTCAGTAAAATTTATTCAAAAATTTACGATTCTGTGTTTTTTTTTTTCAAAAATCTACAAATAAATTTACACAAAACTGGTAAAAATGAATGTTCGATTCTTGATACCACGTGAATAAATGAATAAACTTAAATTGGTAAAACAAAAACACATTTTGAAATCGAACTTATTTTATCATAATATGTAAAATATTGTTGCTACCTTTTTGTAAGTTTTTTTTTTAGAAAAATTAGAACAAAGAATTCAATTGCTGCGAATGCCAAGAAGTCGATAAATTCTAATAATTGCAACACTTGCACTTGTAGTTTATAACAATGTTTTTGACTGAACGTGCATTTCGATGACGCACAAGCTTTACGATATCAGAAACGCTGCACTGCACATGCTTCTAAAACTTCTTCACAATTTTACCGATTTCTTTCGAGTTCGGTAAACGGTCAATGCGTGATGCGTGAAAAGTTGCTACACACGAATTACAACTTTTGCACTGAATTTTTTTTAAATTTTAAGGTGTTCTTTGATAGTAAGTGGTCTATCGTCCTAAATGGCAAACATTTTACCAATATTATGACACACAAAATAACAACTGAGTTTGACAGGTGTCAAATGCCATGGCCAAACTTGAAACCACGAACGAAATTACCATATACAATGATATTAATTTACAAAATAACATTCGTAAGATATAATGTGACAATTATTACGTTTGGTTGTGCTTATTGAAAACTACAGATTTTTGGATGCGTACAAAAAGACTTTTTTTAAATTATCTTAAATTTCCATAATGTCTATTAAAAGAAAACCATGAAAAACATCACAAAAATTAGTATAATACTGTAACGGAGTGACATTCCTATGTTACGTATGAAATGAAGTAAGATTTGACAGAAACGAATTTTTCATATTCACATAAAATAAGTTCTCACTCCGCATAATTGGAATGAATTCAAAGTGATGAATTTTCCACTTCCCACTAAAATTTGAATAAATTTCCATTTTTGAGGGGGATAATAACGTGAAACTATTTCCGGATTCAAGAAAAGAAAACGTCTATATGATCTAAATACCACGTTTCATTAAAATCTATAGTTCAATCTTTAACGAGCATTACACACAACATTATTACTGATACCCTTTTGTATAAGGTATAAGAGAAGAGTTCTAAAATATTGGACGTAAAATTTATGTTACCCCTTTTTCTTTCTTTTCTTCTTCACTATATATCTCATATAAATATAGCCCTTTTTTAGTTTCTTGTTTCTATAGAAGGTAAAGGTATAGGTACAAAGCAGAGGCTCATAGGGCTTTGAAAGGATTTTCGAGTCCTTAAAATTCTATGAATATTAAGTGCATTATTATTAATTAGTGTCTATATGTAGTACACACATGTATGGAAGTGAATTTATTATCAAAAAAGACCTCCTCTGTATGTATCTACTCTACCTGGGTGTAGTTTTGGTTCTTCGTTCATATACGGAAAAGACAAAAGAAGAATAAAGATCTGCGTATACATATTCTTTATAGGTATAATCCCAAAGGGTATCCTAACTCTATCCCAGTTTTTCAAATTATGTTACAGGATATGTGTAGATATTTTTTTTTTTTATTTTTTTGATAAAATAGGTTACTTAAAATTTTGTATAAAACTACACACAAAATATCCATACCCTACATGTTAAGGGAATTTTACAACTTTGGTATTAATTTTTAGAGCGAGAATGTTGATATCCTTCCTTTGTTCTGTGAGCCGTACGAGAGTATGAGATTTATATATTAGGTTTCAGATACTCTACATTATTATTATTATACAAATTACGAGTATGTGAAGGTACTTGGATTTTTTGAAACTTTTACAACCTTCCGGATGAACGATGGAGAAATAATATATTGACGGTTTCATATATAAGGCGTTATCATAAGGTGTTAAAAAGACCGTATCGCAATGATACGTCATGATTTTGTTTCATATTTTGTTTTATTATTTTAAGGAGAAAAGATTTGATGTTAACATAAAAAAGTGGATTTTTGTTCTATTTTACGAATTGAAAGGATACGGCGACGTCTGGAAATACCATAAATCTGGGACATTTTACTACTTTTGAATGGGTCATATTTTTGGATGCATGAATAATGTTTATTTGATAAAAGAGAAGAGGATTTTGTTTAAATACTCCTAAGAATTAAAGCCTAATATGAAAACGAATATATATATTACTTTAAAGATATTTCCCTAATCGTACGTGAAAAATAGTGCAGTCAAAAATTTGAAAGGGAAACCATTGTGAGACTAATTAGTTTTAAACTTTATTGAGTAAGTTTACTTATGACAAAGAAATTAGTACAAAGAAGTTTTGAATATTAGAAAAATGAACATGATTTTTTCATATTGACGGGAAAACCAACACACTTGGACCAATTTTTGGTCCGTTTTGATACCACATCGTTGAACCAGTTAGATTAAGTTATGAAGCGTTCAAGATAATAGATGTCAGAATTTTTTAGATCACTAGAATCGTTGTATTAAAAGATTCCAAGGTGGAGTCTTCGTCGTTGTAAAAGGGCAGGACATGAACATAGAAAATGAGATACTGTCTCATCTTCTTCTTCATGCAGCTTCATGTCGAAAAGCTGGCCTATCCATTTAGCAATGTCCTGTAAGGACTCTCACAACGGATCTAATGTGCAATCTACCAACATCAAGTATAGGCACGTTAATTTGGTTGACCGGCAAGTGGTGCTATTAGACCATTTGTAGTTTGTTTGTTAAAGTTGTTGCATTTTTTGCAACTTCGTCAGCTTGGCAATTTCTTGGAATTTGTCTTTGCCAGGCACCGAAATAAAGTGAATGTGTAACTGCTCCACCATCTAAAATAGAAATGATTGATAGTTTCGGGCTCTTAGTAAGTTTATTGAGACAGAGTCTAATGACTGTATGGCAGCTTGTCTATCTGAGAAGCTGCGTATATCGCTGGTCGATATTACTTTTGACGGCCAGAAGTTCTGCCAGGAACACGCTACACTGATTAGGAAGACCAAGTGAGACACATATATTAAGTCTGTCAAATGACACGCCTCCAATAACCCCCTCATCGGGGTTGTAAAATGAAAAACAAAATTATTCACATTGAAGAATTTCTATGAACATTTATCACTTACCTTCAAAAACGTACCTACGAAATATAAAATATTTTTGAATGCTCACTTTTTTTTATTTTACGTGCAGCTTTAAAAAGAAACTTAATTTAGAAGAAATAAGTTCGTTTCATATGGTTATAAATTAGTACATTAATTTAGTTGTACTTGACTTTTTAGTTAAACACGAAATAAACTTTTCAAAAGCAAATGAAATCACTAAACATTTCATTTGAATTATTTTCAGTTTAAGAAAATTTGACTAGGGACTGTAAGGAAATACAAAAGATAACCTAAATATTAGAAAATTCAGGCAACCGTGAAAAAAATGTAACTTGAAATGTTTCCCAACAAAAAAGATTGAAAAAATCAACATTTTTGTAAAAATAAAATCGCAAAAGGAAAGTTTCGACATCGCTTTCAGGTTTTTTAATAAATTTGTCAATACTTTGAGGGCAGCCTTTGTTCCGAAAACTTTTGGTTTTATTCTCGAAGAAATTGGAATAAATTATGAATATTTACATAGAAGGTTGTTCAAATTTTCACTTCCTTTAACGATCAAACTTGTGTTAACCTCTCAAAACTTATAAATTTTCTTATAAGATTTTTTTAACTGAGGCTCTACACAATCCCTTCCTGTTTAGAAAAATTGTTATAATTCATATTGAATATCAGACACATTTTGCCAAGAAACAGCTAAGTTTTCAGATCTACATATGTCCTGACTAATTCTTCGAAAAGACTATCAATCCAAAGTTTTTTAGAAATCACATTGCTTTTGTGGCTGTTTTTGACTTTGAAATAATTCTACGAACTTAGTGTGACTTTCACACAATTTGGAGTAACGATTTTTTACCAATATCTTAACCCAAGTTTGTGGCATAAAAAAGGTTAACTTGTCATGCATGACACTACAAGTTAAGGAAAATTTTTAGACCACCGAAAAGTGAAAAGTGATGAAATGGAAAGCCAGCTGTCTTGTGGCTCACGGATCAGAGCACACTCTTGAAGACTAAGGCTGGGTGCGCACACGCAACTTTATTACCAAATTTGTCAAAATATAAGAACGTTTATTTTTTCCTAATTCTAAAGGACTACAAAAAACCCATAGACTTACCTCATCTTCTTAGTTCTAGGTCACTTATCGTTGCCATGAGCCGTTACACCAGGTCATAAGAACGTGCACTTAATTTCTGTTTTTTTTTTCCCTCCATCAATAGGCTGGTTAAGAAAATAATTTCTCGGCCCCTTGATCTATAAAAATTGTGTGCCTGTGAAAATCTGTGTGTTCAAAGGTAAGTCCAGAAGCTAGCAGGCGTCATAGTTACACATCCATTAAGATGATGGAAATATCCCCCAAAAGAGTAATAAAATTTTGTTCTATAGCAGCGGCAGCATTTTGTTTATTTTATTTATTCACCCCTTTCTTCCATTATATGCGTGATGGACTCAATCTGAATCTTTGTATCTTTTTAACTTTGAGGGTATAAAGTAGGTAGGTACAGAAAAGAAAAAAAAAAACCATATCCCAAGGGCGCATAATAAATCGAAAGAAAGCAGCAACAACAAAAAAAAAACCAATAAAAGGTCCTTGCGACCAAAATGAGTTCATATATCACCAGTATACTTTAGAGAAAGAGAGATTCCTGCTATGACAACAACACAACAACTGGTGTGTTGCAAGACTTTGCCAATGAATAACAAAAACCAAATTTATAAGGAGGGTTTAAGGACCCAATATTGTATACATAACCAAGGGCCAGGCTACAAATAATGGTATTCAATTCTATTCCACAACGACGAAAAGAAGAAGAGAGAGAGAGAGAAGAGGAAGAAAGTAACTATATATACCTACCTACATTATTTGTGTTCTTTGCTCTATCTTGGTCAACAATCAACCTGAATAATTGCGTGCCTTTTTGAAGGACTACGAAAGGACGAACGCGCCGAACAATTATTCTTTTTGTCCAAATACTTCGCTGACAAAAGTTGACATATTTGTTTATGGTGTTGTTGGGTATTTTTCTTCTTCTTTTTAATGTTTTTTTCTTATTTTTTGTTCGTCGTCGTCCTCGTCGTTGTCCTTTTTCTTAACTTTGAGTGTACGCTAAATTAAACATGAAATATATTCATTCACATGCATACAGCCAAATAAAAGGAGTAAAGGAGTTCAACACAAAAATCAAGTTCCTTATTTAATTTTTGTTGTTGTTGTTGTTGTCTTTCTTCCTTTCATTTTCAAGCCAGGAACGAAAAAAAAGTGTGTTATCAAAGATTTACCGTGCAAGTGGCCCGAGAGACATTATATTGTAGGTACTGCAATCCAGAATAAAAAGAAAGTCCTTTTTACCTATGTTTTGGTACATTTCTTTTCAGGAAGGACATGTAAGCATGTGTACATGTATTGTATATTTTCGTGCCAACAGAAATAGCTATATAATAGGTAAGACGTAACACAAAACGGGACTATGTACATTGAATACCTTTACCTATATTAAATGTATTGTCTCCAAAAAAGGGAGCGAAAAAAGATTGATGCGATCGGAACTCAGGACTGAGGAATTGAATAGATACGAGTATGGACAAACACGCAATGTTTGTTGGCAGAGTATCCTTTTTTTTTCTTACTTCTCTCACTTACTTTATTAACCCTCAAGAAAGATAGAAAGGAATAATAATGGTGAGGGTCAAGCGCCTTCAGGTGTTATTATTTTCTGTATGTCATGTTTCTGTATTCATATGGCGTTATGTCGCATCTAGACTAATTGGAAATTACTGACAGGAATGGCAGTGACAGTTAATGAGCTCTATAGGGGAATTAGAAGGTCTTTAAACAAAAGTTTGACGTTAAGTTGGGTTTACCTTTTAGAACATATTTAACTTAAAAAATATGAAAAATAAATATAGAAGGCTAAGGAGAAATTTAGAGAATTAAGGACAAATAAATATATACCCACTATTTGGTCTTGTTAATTCAGCAATGAAACTTTAGACTTTCAAGAATGACTGATATTTAAAAAAAACTTGTAGGAAAAGACTTTTGTTCTATAGTAAAACTTAAACGAATTTAAAAATAAATTTGAAATACTGGTTTAGTTTTTAGACCAAAGAAAGTCGCTAAAAGGTAATTGGTCGAACAATTTTAAAATTCTTGAGAATTAAAAAATGGCTTCAGGTAAGTAGATTTGTTTGTCTTTTTCTCTTAAGCAGGTTTTAACGCATCGCTCATAAAACAAGTTAAAGATTTTTCAAAAAGAGGTACAATTTTGAATAGCACACTATAAGCTAATCTGTCACTTTTGAAGCAATAATTTCTTTGACATTTGACAAGTGAAAAACTAAATCATTACTAAAAATAAAATGATACACTCTTTAAATTAATATTGAAGTTTTTTAAACTCATGACAAGAATGGAGAACATTTTGTAGTTCTCAGTTTTTAAAAGTAAAGTAGTCGTCGTGAACTACCTTCTCTAACGGCAATAGTGAAACTGGTGGAAAAATTAAAACTGT
Organism: Eupeodes luniger; assembly: GCA_951509635.1. NCBI lineage: Eukaryota > Metazoa > Arthropoda > Insecta > Diptera > Syrphidae > Eupeodes > Eupeodes luniger. The sequence goes on along the minus strand of OX608073.1, from coordinate 294,097,398 downwards.
TGGGACAAGTGGTGTAAAAATTGAAAGTCTTAAAAACAACTGAAAAAAATAGGATGTTATAACTTCCCATCTGTACACAACACATGTCAATTTTTCTTAAACACAATATTTTGTGTGACATACAAAATTTGAAGTCAATCTCTTTCGTTTTTCTCCTAATACTTGAGTTAAAAACCATTTTTTAGCAGTTTTGTTGATTTTGTCGGTTTTCGAGTTTTGTAAAAAAGAGTTGTAACTTGAATTTTTCTTAAACAACACCTAAAAGTTAGCAACAATATTTTACATATGATAAAAAAAGTTTGATTTTAATATCCTAAATTTTTAGACAGAAACCAATTTTTATCAATTTTAGCAGCATTTTTTAAAAGATTTTATTTTGATTTTTACAAAATATTTACTGAATATTTAAAAGAACATTTTTTATAATATGAAATTAGCTTGAAGCCAATATCTATTATTAATTTAAAAAAAAAGATATTTGAGTCGAAAATCAATGTTTAGCAGCTTTTAGTAATGTTTTTTTGTAAAAAAAAACTGTTAATTTGATTTTTCTCAAAATTTTACCAGATGCCAAAAACGTCAGCATTAAATTAATTTGGAGGTGAAATAATAATGTTTGTTCGTCAAAAATTTGAGGTTACAAATATTTTTTGATTTAGATTAAAGGGACCTTGAAATGTTGCGTCGAAAAATCTCAAAGTTTTCAATTCGACAAATCGGACCGATTACAATTACTTAATATGGGAAGTTAGAAATGAACGACGACGCTGTCAATCAATTTAAGGAATTAAAGTGTCACAAACGCAACGTTTTTGTCTGCCTCTTAATATAAAAAGGTTATTTTAAAGAGAATAAACAGTTATTGTAAAATTTACTACTAATTTACGACAGTCAATCTAATTTTTAATGTTTTTCTAAAATAACTGTACATTTATAATTAACTTTACCTAAGTCTCTTATTCGGCGCCATTTTGAACAAATGAAAAACCAATTTATCCCCAAAAGCCTTAAAAAGGTATAAGTATGTTAATTTTCTTTTAAAAGCAGAAACCAATATTTGCTGTCTATGTACATATTTTGTACCTGTTTAATATCTTCTATATCAGCAGCTTTCTATTTATTATCAAAAAGTTATTGATGCTTATGTTCGCACAACCATACCTTCTACACGATTTGGATCATTAAATGTTAAGGCCTCCTTTCAATTTTTATTACCAATTTTTACTAAATACCCAATACTTACCTATCTACGAGTATATAGGTAAGGCTCTCTCTTTTAAAAACATCAAAAACATAAACTTTTTTCTAAATTTCTCATCTCATTAAGGTTTACGGTTTTCAATAAATTTTACAATATTTTTACAATAAAATTCGTTGGCCGTTCAATGTTAATGAATATTTATCCAACCATGAGACTTCATGGTATCCTACAAAAACAAAAATTAAAAAGCACACAAACGCTAATAAAAACAAAACCGTCTATCGCAGGACTAAAGCTCAAAAAATCACCCAAACAATCAATGAGAATATTTTTGCTATCCTCCATCCCAGAGATATCGTCGTTCCTCCTTCCATGTTACGTTACGTTTCCTATCTCTGGCTACGATAGAAAGCAGAAGCCTTGAACATCAGACATAAAATTGTAGAAGAAGCAAAAAAAAAAAAAATCAATAATAGTAATTGCAATTAAATTATTCCACAATTTTCTCCTTAACCTCTAGTGTTGGGAGGAGAGTGGGGGTTGGTTCTAGAGGTCCTTGTTCGAGTCTGGTTTTTTCGATGTACTATACGCGAACTTATGTAGGGATATACCTATACAAAACTGAAAGGACTATTTAAACGGATTTCCTCAATCGATTCCGATAAAATATTTTGTAGAGTAAAAGTGAAATGACGCGTCGCGCTTTGGCATACACTCTACGCCGATAATAATTCAATTTACCAAGTCTATGTCGGTTCAGTTCAGTTCGGTTCGATTCGGTTCAATGGTGGCGGTGCGGTCGGTGGTGAGGATGGAATAGCCGATTTCAAAAGTCTAAAAGAGTACGTGTAGATGTAGATATCCTTTAGCTAAAGACCCGAATAAAAATGTGTATGAAGGTTCGAATGTGTATGCCAACGAGTACTTTATTTCACCCTCCAAACTATTTTATAATTTTACAATATTCCACAGCACGAATTGGCGATTCTCGATTGTCGATTTGGCAGTCAGATCGACCACTTTATATTTTATTATATAGGAACCGTATCATATGCCATCTTTTGTATATGAATATACTCGTGCTTGTTGTTGTTGCAAGAAGTGTTGATTTATTGCAGTAGAATTATGAGAGAGAAAAAGGAATAAGTAAATGAATGCCGACTTAATTGAAGTTCAGTTGCTTTTCAGAGGAAGAATATAAATATAGCCAGCTGAGAATTTATGATTGCCACTAGCTTTTAAAAACTCGACGTAAAATAAATTTGAATTTGAGTCTCAAGGCTATAAGAAGAATGCGGCTTTGGATTATTGTAGGTCAATAAAGGCTTAGAGATTGTTTATGCATTTTCATATTTCTTGGTGAAAATCGAAATTTTGACTTGTTTCTTTTTTTGTCTGACTTTCTTGATTATAAAAAATTCACTTTTAATGAAAAGGATGAATGCAGGATTATTGACAACTCTTAAAATCTTTTGCTTGCGAAAAATCAAACAGAATCATTGGAAACACCAAAACAAAAACTGACAATTTCTAGCAGAAACTCGTGGATACCAATTTTTCGGTAGATTTGTGTTCTTGGCGAGATCCCTTACGTGTATTTTGTTTCAGTAATTAAGAATACCAACAATTGGAAGGTAATTAAGAATTCTAAGGGAAATTCTTGTCCAACTTTAGCTTTCAGATAATAAATGAAATTCACGAAATTATAACTTCTCCAGTGTTTTCCAATTACAGGTTTCATTTTTATATTTATAGAAAATGAGTATTTCTTACAAGAAATCAATTAATAATAATATATGCCATTAACATTAGAGATTAGAGAAGAACGTCATACAAATCGTAACCACAGAAACGGTTGCAGTAAAGTATCATTTTTCAGAAATTTTGTATGACCATTTCGCACTTTTGTTGCCCTAAGATAGCTGCATTTATTTTATCTCTAACGTCTCGAATTCATTGTGTAGCATTGGTAATAGACATTGTCTTTTACGTGACTCAAAAGATAAAAGTAGACATTTGTTAAATCACAAGATCTAGATGACCTCTTTGAGAAATAACACGACCAAGAGACTTTCCTTGAAAAATATCCATTATTTCGTTTCTTGTGTCATCAAGATCTTTCATTTCCGACTCCAAACAAATCATTAATCATAGCTATGAAGTCTAATCTATTCACCGTAATATTTCCACTAGCCTCATTTACAAGTAAGAAAGGTGCAATAACTCAGCCATCGCCAGATCATTTTCATTCATTTCTGTGTTGGTTAAAATCTCCTTGAGTCCTTATAAAGGGTTTTCAATAGGGGCGGATTGATTTTAACAACTCGTGGTCTTTTCAAGTCGACTATTTTACGTTTGGTGGCAAAATACGAGTCTACTGGCTCATTTAACAATCAGCCAACACCCATTCGTCTACGAAACACAACATCTGCCGTTCCTAAAAGTGTGCAGCTGAATCCGAGGTACTCAATTCCGTTTCACTCATAAAAACTTGGCCTGTCGCAGACCATTATGTAGCAAATTTTAAGTCGCGATTTGGGCCCGCACTGATACAAATCCAACTGCTCCAGGAGTCGAAATGGCTATATGAATAAACAAGACGTCCCCTCAGAAGCAAACTGTCGTAACTCAAAAATTTGCGATTGTGAGTTAAGTATACAGAAAAAATCAGTAAAACAATGCTATCTTTTGGTCAAACTGTCATAATAATACTTCTTAAACTGAAGGCGTGAGGGCGAAAGTGTCGTTGTGCATTTTTAATAACGTGCCTGAACTATTCATCAGTAAAATGACATTTTCAGTTTCATGTCACTATGTCAGCCGTCATAGTGAGTTGTTGTGTCGTTTGTTGCAGAAAAAGTTTTTATCGGAAAATGTCGGACTACACTGAAACGAAGAGGTAAGTTTTATTTTCGACACTTATCTAAAAAAAATATTATTGAAGTATGAAAATTAAGTTTTAGGAAAAGTGACACTTTTCGTTATACGTCATTTCTTACACCAAAACCGTAATTATTTTTAATCCAAACGTCATAAGTCTTGCAATTTTTTGTTTTTTTTTTAAGATTTTTAAAAATTTAATTATACCATTTGATAGAGGACAAAAAATTAATTTTTTTTTGTTCTACCACTTTAAGCTCCTCAGATAAAATCCAGATAAAAAATCATTTTTTAAGATTCAAAATTATTCAAATCGCTTTTCTGGAAAACTAAGAATTTTGAGTTACGACAGTTTGCTTCTGAGGGGACGGAATTTCAAGAAGTTCCTATGCATCTAATAAAGTTACTCTTTGGTTTGGATTTTCCGCTGAAGGCGTCATAGTCTGTACTTCTTCAAAAATGATGCTGGCCAAGCCTTTTCACCGTCGCTATAGGTCATTGATCACGAACTTCTTGTGGCCTGAATGGGATGATATAGACACCGAAGATTTATGGTTTCAACAGGATGGCGCTATGTGCCACACTGCTCAAGACACCATCGTTATTCTGCGCGAGCGGTTTCATGGTGTGGTTATCTCGAGCCGAGGCAACTTGAATTGGTTACCAAAATCGTGTGATTTGAACGGTTTAGACTTTTTCGTGTGGAGCTTACTTATTTTGGCCATTAAAACGATATTATAATTCAAACATAATATCATTGATAGGGTTCTCAAGTAAAAATATATCCTTATTGATATTTCATTTACAAGTTGTTTTTATTCAATTTTAAAATGGACCCGCCTTTAATGAAAAACCCTTTTGAAATTAAACTTCAAACGTTTGAAACCTCTTTTCCTAAGGCTCACACTGTGTCTTTGGCATATTAAAGATATACAAAACCCTTTAAGTGTTCGCTAATTATAAAAAAAAACCAAAGTCCCTACTTAAAATACGGTCAAATGTCGGTTGTGAAATACCTAACCTAAGTTTTCATTAACACGGTTTACAGAGGCCAAATGGTCAGTTATTCTTATTCCACGAACAAAGTTTGGATTCTTCAAATCACTGACTTTTCTCAAAACCTTAAATTTTGATATGGGTTTTACTATTGACCTGAGATAGTGTTTGTTTTATTAACTATGAACTTTTCGTAGTAAATTTTAACAATTTCATTGCGTTATTGAAGTGTGTATCCTCCCATTCTCAGTAAAGACGCAGCTTTTACTTGTCAGCTTTGAAAGTGACAGCTATCTAAATAGAGTTTCTTTTTTAATTTAACCTCTAATTGGAAAACCCTTTATATACGACTAATGTCGATAAAAATAATTTTTCAAAATGTTATCTACCAAATTGAGTAAGAACTCGAACTTTCTTACAACAAACCAATGCTTTTCATGTTAAAATAAAAAAAAAAAAAAAACTTAGTTGGCAACCATGAAATCTTCAATTGATTTAAACAAGGAAGAATAAGAATTATAAAAGTTACAGCACATAAAGTACATAACAATCGCCGCCTTCACTTCTGCATAGTCAATCATATTACGTCGTCATCGTTTTTATCGTAATCTTTTCCTGAATCCCTGCAGAAGAGAAGACAGAGAAGACTATCCGCTTGAATTCAAAACTTGAATTTATTACTTTTTCGATTACTTCGCTAACAAAATACAATTTATTTTTCAACTTCAACAAACTATTTCTACTCAAGGAAGGGTGAGCGTGTAATGGGTATTTGAAAATATCTTTAACTGATTCACATTTTATAAGAGGGGAAGGTACAAGGTTTTTGATTTTTGGAGGGTGATGGTGATTTAAAAGAATTACAAATATAAAATCAAAATTCAAACATTGAGATTGTTAAAATCAACTTATACACAATTTTATCGAAAAGTTTCTTTGAATATCTAAATGAATTTTAAAAGGAACAACGACCGACACATTATTTGGCGAATCATTTATCATTTTGATATTATGAGATACTCCTTTGTTATAACCCCCGATGACGAAGACGACCGACCGATGACTGACGGTGCGGCCGGCGTGGTGAGGGGATATTGTTTCAATGTACAATTTAAAATAATTCGAACTGAGGGTGACGATGAAAATACACACTTTGTATTTGGCATACAAAACTTTATACACATAGTGTGAATTAATTGGGCGAAATAGTCAATTCTCAAAAAAACAATAAATCATTTTCTTGTTGTTTTTATTTTTTAAATCTTAAAATGAAAGTGATTTACGTCAAAGAATCAAAGTTTAATGGTTGAACACTAATTGGTTCGAGTTCGATTCATATACATACATACATATAAAGTGCGCGCGCGGATGAGTTATTGTTTTTATTTCGGACATGGTTAGAAGAAAAGGGGGAGATAAGAAGCACTATACTCAAATGGATGTTCAATAAACTTGAAAAATATTTTTTTTTTTCTTCGGACATGATTTATGCATACCAAAGTAAACAAATAAGAATTTTTAATTAAATAATAATAAAAAAAAAATTCAAGGCCAAAAAGTTTATCGAATCAAGTATAATGAATATTTTATAAAAATTATTCACAGACGTTAATTTAATGTTGCGTGGAACAGGTTTGATGTGCGTATATCGATCTTTTTTTTTATGAATGAACTGCCAATGTTATGTTAATGATTTTAAATTTTAATCATGTAGATATGTGTGAACACATATAAATTGTACAGGGTAACACGTTTTTAAGCTTACGTACCGTCAATACTTTGGCATTTACATGGATACTTTTTTAAACTAATTTTTAAACATTATGCAGTTGTTTCAGTTTTTCTCAAACTTCTTGTAAATTTGTACAATTGAATGAATTAAAAAAAGATTACAATAGCTTTATTTAAATAAAACTAAGAAATAAAATATACTAAAATTTATTTTTCTCAAAAGTGTTACAAGCAAAATTACCTATGAAAATGTTGGATGGTTTCAATATCTTGGAGAAATATGATAACAAAATGATTTAATTTCGATAAATGTATTTTTGTATAAGTTTAGTTCTCTTCTCCATGGTAATTTTTTTTTTGTTGATAAACAATACATTTTATTTTGTTTGTTAAAAATAGGTGACTCTGAATAAAATTCAAGATGCCGAAAGTATATAAAAAAAAACGGTCACGAAAAGCCTTACAAAAACTATACTGGAGAAACATTGGAAACAGCTTTATTTGAAGTAAGGGAAGGGTCAGTATCTTTAAATCTTCAGGTCGACTATTTAAAATACCGACTATTTAACAAACCACGCTCTCGGTGAATGAAGAAGCCTGCTTCGTTAAAATGTTAGTCTTATTAATAACGAGTAACTGGGGATTTCTGCTCTTGACACTTGACACCACATCACCAAGGCGCTTCTCGACGAAAAAAAAATTACCAGGGAAGGATTTGGCAAATTCATTATTTACAAGGACAAAAAGACACATAATAACCCGTGGCATGATGGTAAGTTCGTTGGAATGTCATGCCAGAGGTCTTTGGTTAAATCCCTGTCAGTGACATCTAAAGTTTTTTTTCACGGGAACTGCCTCTTGAGAGTAATTAACAAATCCTCCAAGAGTATTTCTTATTTCGAAAAGTGCTTTCTCAAATTCGGAATCAGCTTGAAACTGTAGGTCCCCTCCATCCCTGACAACAATACCAGCACACATGAATGGTTGAGAGCTGTTAGTCAGCAGAATGTTGCGTCACCTAATGTATTTATTTAAAAACAAAATAACATCTCCAATGTGCAAAATATAAATCCTTCAAGGGCATTCATAACTGTTACAACAATGTCCAGCTTTTTAAACAATTTAGAAATCAGTTTGAACGTTTTACCACTTGAGAACATCAGTAAGTACGACGAAACTAATTTTATAGATGATCCAGGAGTCAGAAAACCCATTTTTTGGAGAGGTGTTAAATATCCAGAGCAAGTTATGGCAAATTCTTTAAGTTCAATTTCTCTCAAGTTTTATGACACAACAGCTGAAAACTTGTAACCTTTACCTTTATATGTACGTTGTTTATAGAGATAAAAGAGATTATAATTACTGAATGGAAGGTGGTCTACCTGGAGCTCGATATAATGATACATCTCACGGTTGGTTTGACAACAGAATATTTTCCGATTGATTCCAAACTATCTATTTCCCATACGCCCAGAAGTTAACTGGTCCAAAAGCAATCATTGACGACAATCTTGAAAGCCTTTTTTTAGAAAATCTTATCAAACTAGCTGAAGAAAATGATTTTTAGTTTATTTGTCCACTGGATGTGGTCGTCTTTCGAAATCTTGTGGCGCAAGACTTTAACAATCTATAAGCTGACAAACCCGAGAAACAGAACAGTGTCAAAAAAATTGTTTCCTAGGCTTCTTCAAAAGGTCAGAGACAATTTATATGAGAACAACAATTCGGAGGAAATTTAAATAACTTCATCCAAGCGATAGACAAGAATTTTCAACCTAATTGGAAAAAACTGATTCAAGAACTCCTGAACACTTAGCATTTCAGTATTAGATTATATGAAGACCCTTAGGTTCCTAGATAATTTGAGTAAAAAGCCACGAAAGAAAAAGATTAAAACTGAATCTGGCGCTAGTGTAACCATAGCGGACTTCATTTATTCTCCGAGCAGAGTATTACCAATCTTTTGATGTAGAAGCAATTCAGAATGCCGTTCAAAAAATGTCCACTGATAATAAACTTGGTCCGTTAAAAATTAGTCCTATAAACGCAAGCCATAGATGTCGCGAGTTAAGGCTATATTATTGGATGAATTAAATTAACTAGGTAACTCATATTTCTAGAGGTCAACGTTTCATCGGCCTCATCACCTTAATACCTTAAACACTTTTTTTTTTAATGGCTCGAATAGTATTGAACTCGCTGCTTGGAAAGAACAACAAATTATGAGTGATGAAGGGATGACGGCTAGCAAAGATATTTCCAACAAGCCTGGTGACTATAAAAGAAAAAACCAACATTTTACGTCGGTTGCACCTCAAATGTAGAAAACCATAAGTTCACAGCCTTATTTTTACGAAGAAGTGATGGATAAAGCTTAAGGGGACCGTCTAACTTCGCGGTTTGAAAAAATCGATTTGTTTTTGCATATTTCTAATGTAGACATAACTAACATGCTCTGGGAGGATTTTATCGAAAACATGCTGGTTTACGAGATATCGAGCCTTAAACCCGGCCCCGCTCTGCTTAATTAACTGTAACATTTATCTTTAAAGGCGTTTTCCCAAAAGTAGTGTTTTTCAAAACTGTTGGAACAATTTTGACACGAAACTATAGAAGATATCCTAAATCTGTAAATCGTTGCGTATTCACAAAACACCTCGCTATAGGTCTAGACACAAGGTTTTTTTGATTTTTTACAGTCTTTTTTAGATTGAAAAACATGGTCAAAAAATCGCTACCATTTTGTGAAATTTTCAAATATTAATAAAAGTTTTTAAAAGCCTTCTTAAAATTAAGTTAAAACATTTTTTGTTGTTTCAAGGTTCTGAAGCTGAGATATCGTGCCAGCCGTTCTACTCCGTCGCACCGGCAGTAGTACATTAAACGACGCATCAAGGGCAAATTTTATTAAAAAAAAAGAGGCTGGGATGCGACCCACACTGATAACTTCCCATCCCGTCTGTCGATATGTATCAGTTTGTCTAAATGTATCAATTTTTACCAAATTTGCGTACTATTTTTTGTAGATTTTATTTTTTTATGAAAAAACGGACTGTTGGATTTTTATAAAAAAAATTAATGAATATAGAAAACAATATTTTCTGTGAAATGAAATAAGTTTGAAGCCAATATTTTCAATTTTTGAAAAGCTATTTGGACCGAAAGTAAATTTTTTCCAAGTTTTAGTATTGTTTTTTTTTAGATTTTCATTTTTTGTAAAAAAAACTGTCAATTTGATTTTTTTCAAAATTTTACTGAATGTTGACAACAATATTTTTTGAAAGATAAAAGTAGTTTAAAGCCAATATCTCAAAGTTTTGAAAAGATATTTGAGTCGAAAATCAATTTTTACCAACTTTTGTTAATTTTTTTTTAGGTTTTTAATTTTTTGTAAGAAAACTGTCAATTCGATTTTTTTCAAAATTTTACTGAATGTTGACAACAATATTTTTTTAAAAGATTAAAGTAGTTTAAAGCCAATACCTCAAAGTTTTGAAAAGATATTTGAGTCGAAAATCAAGATTTACCTATTTTTTTTTTATTTTTTTTAGGTTTTTATTTTTTGTAAAAAAAACTGTCAATTCGATTTTTCTCAAAATTTTTGATAATATTGAAAACAATATTTCTTATGAGATAAAATAAGTTTAAAGCATTAATCTCAAATTTTTGAAAAGATATTTGAGTCAAAAATCAAATTTTACCAACTTTTATTTATTTTTTTAGGTTTTTATTTTTTATAAAAAAAACTGTTAATTAGATTTTTTTAAAAATTTTATCAGATGTCAAAAACATTATTCTTCGTTGTTCAAAATTGTTTTGGAGATGAAATCATATTTTAGTCGTACAATTTTCGAGGTGACAAATTTTTTTTAGTTTTTTGATTTATAAAAAAAACCGTTAATTGGATTTTTTTCCAAAAATATACTTGTTTGGTATCACGTTACAATATATAATTTAAAATTTAATTGAAGTCTCTAGCTTCATTGGTTCATGAGATATTTAGGTTTAACCAAATTGTTCACCTTTTTTTTAAACTGCTACGGTAAAAAAAACACCCACGCAATTTCCTTGAGAGCCCTTTCTGCATCTTTCTGCTTTATTATCTGTATAACAAAATTTATTTGAAGACGATATCTCTTCTGGTTCTTGAGCTATGGACGACGAAAAAAACGTCGCGAACGTACGGACATACGTACGTACTGAAGAAGAGTGATTGGAGAGAAAACCTCCTTGATCGCTGAGAGAGACTGCTTTTTCCAATATCCTTTCCAGGATATAAAAAATTAAATTCATTTTGATTTTGTATTTTTGAAAAATTATTAAAAACCCACAATTTAGAGAAAGCCATTCAAAACTGTAAAAAAAATCAACTCTTTTATTTGAGTTAAGTGAAATTGACCTGTTGACTACAGTTAATGCGAAAATGAGGAAAACGTCCGACCACCTGTATTCGCTCCTATTTTGGTAATTTCAGCTAAAACTGCTCAAAAGAATTGCTTAAGACTTATCCCACCTATAAAGTGAGCCAAGTAGGTTGACGGTAAGTATATTTTTTCCAGTATCATTTTGCTCATCCTTGCAATTTTTAACTTGATTTTATTCTTATTTTTAAATGTCAAATTACTTTTCTGAGGATGTAGGTTTCCTCAGATATAAAATTCCCACTTTCTACATTGAATTCAAAAGCTTTTGGTTCTTAGAAAATCTAAAAGCATATATTTAATTATTTTATCAGATTTGTCCAAGTTATTTACAAAAATAAGTGATAAAAAACGTTTGATGAAAGACCATACACTATACCAAAGTTCATATATTTTTACTATACTTGAACACACAGTACTTAGCTTTATTTCTTTTGTTGACATTATCAACTTCAAAATTACAAAACTAATAGTCAACTTAAGACTCCTAAAACAGAAGATACTTATTGCTACGTGATTTATTCTGAAAAAATCATTCATTTTGGAATCAAGTTTCTACCAAATACTATTATTTATTTATCATCACTCAACAAAATAGCAGGTACCCCTTCCTTAAAAGTCTGTTCTTATCGATGAAATGACAAATTAGTCCACCTTTCCATTTCATTTGAAATGGAATTCCACTAATTTTTTTTTTTTATTTTGGTTAAAGGAGAACCATAATTTGCCAAATGGTCAATATCTATACTAATCACTTATTGATTTATGCGTAAAGATTTGTGGTGATTTGTTTTCCTGACCAAAACGAAAAACGAAAAACAAAAAATTCCAATAAAGCACAAGAAAAATGTTAACTAATACAAGTTCATGGGCATTTTATCACACTGTCAACCATACAGACAATAAGACAACTTTATTGACACGAACCTACTTAAATATTTAGACCAACAAAATAAAATAATAAAAACAAAAACAAAAACAAAACAACACGAAATATTTTGTAGCTATATTAATATTGACATAAAAAACAAGTCAATTTGTTTCGAAAAGCCTCTTATAAAGCACACCCAAAAGTCTGTGTCATTGTCAATGCGTCATGTTAGAAAAATATAACAACAACAACAAACAATAATTCAAATTTTCGTTCTCCCACACTTATTATATTTATTATCGATCACCTTACATTTGTATAAGATACGAGTAGAAATATCGAATTGAATCGAATGAATGAATAACTAATAGGATATATTTTATTAATTTACATAAATCGTTTGTGACATTTTGAATGAACGAGTTAGCTGCGGCTGACTTAACATCACAACCTTGTTCGATTTTTATAGACGCCTTATACCTAGCCTAACATAAGCATAAGCAAGCAGCGTGCGTTATTCACCTTTAAAGAGCGAACACACTCCAAATTATGCGCATAACAAAAACCTAAACTTTAACTCACAAAAAAAACAAGATACTGGAGACGTCGTCGTAGGTATGTCGTAGGTAGCTTGGACCCGCACTGTGAAGTCCAAGTCCAGTCCGCTGCTGAAGCCCAAAAGGGGACAAAGTTTGAGTTATTATTATTAACTTATACCCGTTATCAGTCAAATAAACGGCTTGGTATGGCCGTGGCCAATGATTGATAGGCTGACGTTTATTACGAATGCACGCGTTCTCGTGTTGAGCGGACGTGTGTTCCATTCAAAGAGTCTCGAAGAGTCGAAGAGAGGCGAGAACATAAGAGGATCCCATTAAACTATTCCTAGATACGAGTAGTATAAAAGTATCTTGTTTCTGTAGACTGCTTGGTGCTTGGTGGCACTTGGCAGTGGCAGTCACACAGCACAAACACAGCACAGCTCAGCTTAGCACCGCTGATGTTGTAATCAAATCGCGACCAGCAATAGGATATTTATATTATGCCTACACTTGTGAATGCGGCCAATGGATGGCAGCAGCAGCAGCGGCGGAGCGTCGGCGGCGTCATCGTACTTTTAATATGATTTTAAACACACGCACTCTCATAATAACGATGATGATGAAGAAGATGATAAGGGGGCAGCAAGGAACAGGTTTATCTTTAAGTGCACTCTCAATGATGAGCCATCAGTGGGTACCTACACTACACTACACCTTCTATAGATAGATGATATTTAATTTGAACGATGAATTTGGAATTTTAATCACTTAGAATTGTTTAAATTAATTTGCTTCATAATAAGTAAGTGGAATCGATTGAAGTTTGCATTTAAATCAATGCATTTTCAATTCAATGATTCTATGACAACGAATACGACGCAGTTAGAGAGCTTTGCATAAACGATATGAAAGGTCTAATGATGAAGGAACTTGAATTAATTCACTAATGATATACGAGTAGTATAGGAATATCGAGAAACTTAAGAGATACCTTTATGTAAAGTTCAAAATTAAATGGCTTTTGTTAAATTGGCTAACTAAGTGGTTTTAATTTGAATATTCAAATTACGCAGCTCTTATCAAAATGTATATATCATCAATTAATAGTTATACCTATAACTATTCATAAAACCTAAACGGTTTAAACGATTGGCTTCTTAAAATCTTTGAAAATAAGTTAATTGATTTAAATGTGAGATAAATTTAAGAAAAGAAAAGACTTAACTTAAGCTATTATAATTTTAATGGTTTTTAAATGATTGTGTTAGAGATTGGACTCAATTCGGGCGCCAGTTTTTGACGTCTCATCAATTTATCTCGCTACTTTACTAATTGAAAAACAAACATTTCAGTTTTTTTTTTTAAATCGTAGTTTATTTTGTTAAATAAAGGGCAGATTGTGTGAAAAATTGGTGAGGTGTTAATTATCTTTTCCGGTCAGTAGTAGAATGTGTGAAAATATTATTTACTTGACTTTGAGTCCTAAAAAAAACAAATTCATCGATATGAGAATGATTGTAGTGTATTTTACTTTTAATGTTCTTATAATAAATTAAGAGCGAAATAATGCACTTAATGCAACTATATAACTTTTTTTTTTATAATAAGTAGAGGCACAGTGTGAGCACTAGGAAGAGGAGAGAGTGTTTAAAAGGAGATGACGGTGCACATTGCTTTTGAATTCTTGAATATTGCCATGACTATAGGAAAGACAGAGTGTGGTAAGGCATTCCACATTCGCGTAGTACGGCTAAAGAACGAATCCCTGTACTTGACAGTACGACTGAAGTTGAGTTCGAGGGTATACTGATGAGCATTCCTAGAAGCGCGAGTATTACGGTTGAATTGTTTAAGGGGAGGAATGCAGCTGGCTATTTCTTTAGAGCATAAGCCGTTAAAATAACGGTAAAAAAGGTTCAGACAAGAGACCTTACGACGATGTTCAAGCGAATTAAATGAACTTATGATAATATTATCATCTATCAATTTAAATGCTCTACGTTCAATATACTATCCAAGAGGCTTAAGTAAGTTGCAGGAGCACCAGCCCAGAGATGGGAGTTATACTCAAGCTTTGGACGTATATAAGTCTTGTAGATCAGAAGGGGTGAAACATTTCTTACATCCCCTAAGGAAATCCAAACACCTTGCGGAATTTTTGGCGACATTGCGTATGTGATCGTTCCACAAGAGGTGGTTGGTGACATACATACCGAGAATATCGAGGTGTTCATTCTCATTGATGCAAGTGCCATCCATGGATAATGGCAATGTGTGTATATCTCGCTTTATCGATACAAGACAGCATTGCGTTTTCGAAGCATTAAATTCCACGCGGTTTTTTAATCCCAATTGAACAATGCTGGTTAGGTCGGAATTTAATGCGCTTATCATATTTTGTCGTTGCAGTTCCACATCCGAAGAAGAGCGATATGAGTCTGAAAACGAATATTAAAAGCTAAGAGTACTATCGTCAGCGAAAAAATGTATTGGATTAAAGGTTGCAGACAGGAGATCATTAATAAAAATGAGAAAGAGTGTTGGAGATAGAACAGAGCCCTGGGGCACACCAGTATTTATTTTGTGGCTTTCAGACTTGAATCCATCCAATACTACTTGTATTGAATGATCCGAAAGGTAATTATTAATCCAATGAATTAGGGATTCATGAAAACCGAAAGCACGCATTTTCGATAAAAGAGCGTAATGCCAAACCCTATGAAATGCTTTTGAAATATCAAGTGCAATAATCTTACTTTCTCCAAAGCGATATAAAGATTTGCTCCACTGTTCGGAAAGAAGGGACGTAAGTGCAATCGGTTGTCATTTATTGTGAACCTTAATTCAAAAGAAGAATCTTTTTTTTTAAGTTCTTGGTATAGAACCTGATTGATCTGAAAACGTTTTGAAAATAGTGTGTACCCGATTCATCTAGTTAAATTGAAAAGCAATAATTGTGCCCGTGAACACTAAACTGTCTTAAATGGAAAACTGCGTCATCTCGGAGTGACTTGCTCTAATCTCCAATTCTGACGGACTATTGGGTTCTTAGATCTGGCTGAGTATAATTTCTTGGATAAGGGGCCAAAGATAAGCAAGGGGGTTTTTGTTACCATATTATTATGCCAAGAGCCAACGTGAGCATTAGGAAAGCGAGAGAGGGTTTGAAAGCAGGTTTCGGTACACATTGGTTTTGAATTGCTGAATATTGCAATAACTGGGAAAGACAGAGTGTGGTAAAGTATTCCACATTAGCGTAGTCCGGCTAAAGAACGAATCTCTATACTTGACAGCACGTATAAAGTTGACGAGAATTCCTGTAGGCGCGGGTATTACGGTTGAATTGCTTGAAGGGAGGAATGCAATTGGCTATTTCTCTAGGGCATAATCTGTTAAATAAAGGTTCAAAAGGATGAGACAAGAAACTTCGACAGTGTTCAAGCGACATATGTATATAAATGATTCAACGATTGTATCATTACCAATCAGTTTGAATGCTTTGAATTCAATACTGTCCAAGAGACTTAAGTAAATTGCAGAAGCACTAGCCCAGAAACAGGAGTTATATTCAAGCTTTGGACGTACATATAGAAATAAATAAATTATGTGGCACAACAGTCCAAGAACCAGGGCCTAGTGACTTACAACTCTCAACCATTCCTGTGTGCCAGTACTGTTGTCAGGGATGGAGGGGACCTACAGTTTTAAGCAGCCGAATCCGAACGGCTAATTTGAGAAAGCACTTTTCATGACAAGAGTTACTCTTGGAGGATTTGTCAATTCCTCGCAAGAGGCAGTACCCGTGAAAAAAGTTAGGTGGCACAGGCAGGGATTGAACCCAAGACCCCGTGCATGATAGTCCAACGCACTAACCATCACGCTACGGGTACTACGATATATATACATAGGTCTCATAGAAAACATCCAGATCAGATGAGGAGAAAAACTTCTTGCATCGCCTTAGGAAACCCAAAGATATTGTGATTCTTCCACAAGTGGTGGTTATGGAGAATGGAGAAACAAATACCTAGAAATTGAAGGTTTTCAGTCTCCTTGGTGCAGGTGCTACCCATTGATAGTGGAAAAGGTGGTAAATTATGTTTCAACGACAGTAAGCAGCATTGAGTTTTGGCCGCATTAAATTCTTCTCGATTTTTGAATCCCCACTTAACAATGCTGTCTAGGCCAAAATTTAATGAGCTTATCATATATTCTCATTGAAGATCTACATCTAAAAAAGAGGATTGTAAATCTAAAAACGAATATGAAAATCTGAAGGTAATATTGTCAGAGAAGCAGGTACGTTGATTACAACTTTCAGAGAGGAGAATAAAAATGACAAAGAGTGTCAAAGAAAGAACAGAGCCTTTGGACACACAAGTATATTTATTTTGTAATGCTAAAGTTTGAACTTATTCAAAAGAAAAGTCCCACATTTTGGATAAGTGAGCCCGATGTCAAACTCTATTAAATGCTTTTGAAATATCAAGTGCAATAATTTTACTTTCTCCAAAACGATGTAAAGACTTGTTCCACTTTTCGGTGAAAAAAACAATTAGATCATAGATATATCATAACTACGAAAGCCGTAGTAAAGGTCATTAAAAAGCGTGCTGTGTTTTATTTCTTGAGCTGATAGTTAATCAGTAGTACCCGTGGCATGATGGTTATTGCTTTGGACTGTCATGCCAGAGGTCTTGGGTTCGATCTCTGCCTATGCCATCTAAAGTTTTTTTCACGGGTACTGCCTCTTGCGAGGAATTGACAAATTCTCCAAGAGTAAATCTTGTCATGAAAAAGTGCTTTCTCAAATCGGCCGTTCGGATTCGGCTTTAAACTGTAGGTCCCCTCCATCCCTGACAACAGTACTAGCACACAGGAATGGTTGAAAGTTGTAAGTCACTAGGCCCTAGTTCTCAACGGACTGTTGCGCCACCCAATTTATTATAGTTAATCAGCGTTTCCATGACCTTGGAAAGAAGGGACGTATGTAAGTGCGACCGGTCAATAATTTTGGGTATAGGCTGGACAAATGGCGTTCTAGAATAGATGGAAAGCTTACGCAGTGGTTTCCAGCGCTAAAGAACACTTCTTCAGACCTATAGCGGGGATACCATTTAAGCTAGCGAATTTATGTGTGTTGCTTATGTGTCTTAGATTTTGTCATTAAGTATTGATGAGTTGTTGTTCATACATAAAAAGCTCAAACGATTGAACATTAATAAGCATTCTAAGATAAATGCGAATGTTAGTTCTTTAAAATTTCGTTTATAGAATTTCAATAGTTTATCGAGTTCTATAAAGAGCAAAGGAAAACTGATTTTAAACAAAGTCACTGATATTCCAAAAAAAAAAGTGTAAAAGTTTGCTAAAGGGTTTGCTGAAGGGTTTGCTAAAGGGTCAAAAAGGGTAAATTTTAATAAAATAAAATTGGGTGGCGCAACAGTCCGTTGAGAACTAGGGCCTAGTGACTTACAACTCTCAACCATTCCTGTGTGCGAGTATTTTTCTCAGGGATGGAAGGGACCTACAGTTTTAAGCCGAATTTGAGAAAGAACTTTACATGACAAGAATTACTCTTGGAGAATTTGTCAATTCCTCGCAAGAGGCAAGAGAGGAAAAAAACTTTAGATGGCATAGGCAGGGATCGAACTCCAAGACCTCTGGCATGACAGTCCAACGCACTAACCATCATACCACGAGTACTACAGGGTAAAAGTTAGCTAAAAATATTATAAATTAAGGCAAAATCAACAAAAGGTCCCCACCATCCCTGAAATGAATCCCACACAGAAATGGTTAAAAATTGTAAGGCACTAGGCCCTAGTTAATTTTTTAGTCAATTTTACTTTCTGACTTCTTAAGTGTATTTCTTTTTTTAAGTTCAGAATAAGGACAGAAACACAAGGTAATCAGGTTTTCAACGAACTCAAGCTCTACGCAGTGCTTAGGTCAGAATTAAAAAAGAAATTATATCATCTGATATCTCCAAATCTTATTTGTTAATTTCGGAGTTGCTGTCGAAAGGGTCAACAATTTTTAAAACTTGTGCTTTTCGACCAACATTCTTTGTTTTATTGCAATTGTTTCTTCCTTTAACTTTAAAAGGCTATATGAACAATTCTTTTTCCGATTAAGGGTATTATATTTTTCACTGTATTACTAGTTTTACTAGTAAATTGCTAAATATTTAGAAAACTGCTAACTAGTTCGTTTAAATAATTTGTTCTTCTCACAAATTTTTTTTATGTTCGGTATCATCGAAATAGTTTCATGAAAGAAGCTAAACAATTTCATTGAACCTCCTCAAAATTTGGAAAATTCAATATAGTTGAATACATTCAGGATTTTTAAGAGTTAAATTTGTAATCTCAGATGGATTTACTTTTATCCTTAAAAGGTTAATCAATTTAAATTTCTGACAAATTTATATTTTTGATGTCGGCCCTAACGATTTTTTTTTTATTGAAAATAAGACAAACTTTGTTCTTTTATAAATTTCCTAGGGCCTTGTTTTAACGAATCGGTCAACATCAAAAGTGACAGCCAACATTTTGGAGAATTGATAAATCAATCATATCATCAACTTTAAAAGGCTTTAATACAAAATTCTATAAAGTGAACTCTTATTAATTGTTAATTAAACTAGTCTTACCATCTTAAAGCTACAAATTTTGAAAAGAGCGTGATGGCGTGAATGAATAGTGTTTCGAAGTATTTAATTTGATAGTCACGCATAGCACAATGATTCTTTACTTACTGAGCTGTAAATTTATGTCAAAAGAAATTTCAGGAACCGAAGTTTGCTTCTGTGTGTAAAGTTTAAAATAAATTAGTTGATATGAAATTTACGTACATAGATCTTAAATATTTATCCACAACTAATTTATAACAAAAAAGCTACAAAACTGTTTACTTCGTTTTTAAAATTTTCAAAATAGTTTGATTACTTCTGACTCGTGATTGATTAAAAAAAAAACTATCTATATATATAAAAGAAAGTCGTGTTAGTTACACTATTTATAACTCAAGAACAGCTGTACCGATATGGCTGAAAATTGGTGGGTAGGTAGCCTAGAGCCAGGAGACGGACATAGGATACTATTTATCCTGTTCGACAGCGTTCCCGTGTGACTTGACATAAAACGTCAGTCACTATAAAACGTTTTATAACAAAAAAGAATCAGACTTGGAATAACAAAACGCAAATGACAGCTATGTACATATGTACGTATGTTATGGACGAACATCTCAATTTATGATCGCAATATTATTGTATTGCAAATTATTTGTCTAAAGTCAAAATTATCTGTTAGCTTCAAACGATTCTAACAGATGGCAACATCTGTGGACTGGATTGAGTTAGTATTCAATAGATGGCGCTATGTCAAACTTCCAAACGTTTCATATAAGCTACAATTGAATAGCATAACCACCACATGTTGCTGAGGCATAAGTATATCTTAAATTTATTTTGTAGTAAACGAAATACAGTGAATTTTAATTTTTCAATTGTTGGTGTTAGCAATTTTTGAACAATTACTAGATATTGGGAACGGTAAAATAGAACTGCAAACAAATATGCAATGCATTAAACTGCCAGACAATTTCTGCACTGTTCTTCAGAAAAAAAAAAAATTAATTGGTTCAAATTATATTTCCGGATATACAGAGTAATTACTTGAATCATAACTGGCTCAGTCATCGGGCTATTTTGGCAGCCAAAAATGTTGAAGTTGACGAAATTAATTTCCAGTTATAACAACAGGCGATCTGATGTCTTTTTTTAAATCAATCCATATTGTTGTTAATGGATATTCAGAGTAGACATACCTGGACCACATAATCTTCGATTATAGATACATAGGTTCACCTATCATTCTCCTGTGTGATTTGAATCCACCTTAATTATGCAACAATACACGTTTAGTCATCAAAAAGATCACCGGAAATATTCTTGAAGCAACCATTTTAACTGGAAAGTTTAAAGGAAAAGTGGTCCTGTTGCCACGTAGTTCAATGATGCAGTCAGATTCTACCATAACTTCAAAAGGTTACAGTTTCAAATTCGTTTAGATTTTGACATGTCTATAAATAAGTCTCAATGCCAAACAATGTCCATTTGTGGTTTAGATTTGGAAAATCCATGTTTTTCTCATGAGCAACTATATGCTGCATGTTCACGTGTAGAAAGACTGTCGTACCTATTTCTGTTACCAAAAGACAGGTTAACCAAAAATATTGTGCACCGATTAGTGCTACATTAAATTGAAATTAAAAATATTTATAATTCAAAGTAATAAATGTTATTGGAAGATTTTAAACTATCCGCCCTACCTACCTAATTAATAAGTTTAACTGTCACATGAACTAAAAACTTTGTAATATACTCATTTGTTACAAACATGAATACAAATAATAATACATTTATTATACAATACAATTATTTTGTTTTGAATTGTGCTTTACATCAACTGTACGAAAATTTTGATCAATTGTATTCAAAGTCCTTCCCCTTCAAATCCCAAACCATTACATTTTTATACCAGCTTTAAAGTTTCCATCTTCGTTGGTAAATAATAATTTTATTGTCATAAGGGATAACGGTATTTGAAAATCAGTCATAAAGGTCGCCATGTTTTTTTTACAAATGGCACATATGTAAAAAAACCATAGTGGTGCCTATGTCTGATGTTTACTTATCTTTCCCCTTTAATAGTTTACAACAATATAACAAAAAACGTTCCACAGCAACGCGTGGCCGGGTTAGCTAGTTATATTTATGAATAAAGTTACGATTTTGGACTTAAACACAAAACTAAAATTTTAAAATTAATACAAATATTTACTTATAAAATTTTCCAAAAATGACCAAATATGTAAATTCAAGTCAAGTCCAATTTTAATGTTTCTGAACAAATTATCAGGAACTTATTGCATTTCATTCCATTTTTTTTGAAAACCTCTGTGTGGTTTAAGATTTATTTGCGATTTTTATCTAACAAAAGCTCATTTTCGAGAATGTTCATATTCTTTTTCTGAATGTAACTATAGCCCCTTCCCTTTAATCTAAGAAACTGTTATAACTTTGCAATTTGCATTTGTTTTTCCTCAACATCAATTTGAATTGAAAACTCTTAAAATAACCCTTAATGTATCTATAGTTCTACCATATGGTTAGGAAATAGGATCCTTTTGTCTTCCGAAATAAAAATAAATATGTCGTCAAAAGGAAGACGATGAAATAATATTTCCTAATAAGAACTAATGAATTACGTTTCTTCAAACATGCGAAGCATATATATATTCTACTGAAAGACAAGTTATTATAAAATTTCATAATCTCAACACCATGAGATAAGTGTGAAATGACAGAAGTCACAATTTAATAAACCAAGGCGTGCAAATGAATCCAGATGGTAACATCAGGCAAATTGTTTTGTATCTATAAATAAATAAAATACAAAAAGATACTTCATTTCATCAGTTTTCTTCACTTTGTCTTATACGATCGACTTATTTGACACCGAAATCAAAGAATAAAACAACCTTTGCAGGAACCAAATTAAAGGAAGGACTGTCTGTCTTCATATATACCTACATACGTTGCATATATGTATGATGTTGATAACTCGTATAACTTTAACGATACATCTCCTCGTTGAATGTATCCAAAGAAGCAATCTTAAGAAGGAGATCATAATCTTTAAGTCAGATATACATTTTTTTTTTCGTATTTTGTTCCTTTCGACAACATTATTTCTATTCTTTTTTTAAGGTTGTTCGGTTTGTCCATTTTTTCTTTTTGGTAACGGTTAGTCGAACACCCGTCATTAAGTGCCCAGGGCAAGGGACATAACATGAAAATAATATACTACATAGGTTAGGCATACCTTCGAACAAGATGCATTTCGACTTGAGAATTGAGAGGCTGATAAATACTAGCTGGTGTGCTCTAGTAACCTTAGGTTACCTCTTGAAGGAGCGGTTCGTTACACAACATAAATAAGGTTGGTATGTATACGAATAAGAAGGTACACCCTACCTAAATATGTATATGTATAACTGCTCAAACATTATAGGGGGCAAAATAATAAAAAAAAAAGTATCTACAAAACTGGATATTCAACAGATATTTAGTTCTTTTATTTTCTTTGTTTTATTTTATTTATTTGTATTCTTGTGGCATTAAGTTGTCGATTGGTTTTTTGTTTGGTGTTCCTTCTGATTTTTTAACATTTTGTATTTATTCAGTCGGGAGATATAGAGAAGGTTTTCTTTTACTTATTTGCATCTATAAACTTCTGAGAGGAGAAAAGAAAATTTAGTATGATATTATTTCTCGACACGGTACAATATTCTTCGAATAGGTATAAACAAGATTAAAATATCACAAAGTTCAATGTAAACTTGTAACCAAGGTGAATCGAAGTCAAACCTTTTTTGAAACTGGTACTACTGAGATTCGAACAAGGGCTGCTGATGCGAAACTTAAAAATTTTGACTAAGTTTAATCAGAAAACTCATTGTTTGAAAATAATCCGTTGAAAAACGTTAAGATTGATATTCAATTATTGCTAGAGTCAACTGAGGTAAGCTAAGTATAGAAACAATTGTCGGATGTTACAATATTTCCAGATCAGTTTGTGTTTTGGTAGTTACTTAGCTGCCAATGAGCTGACAACAGTCAAATACCTTTCAATCGGAAGATTTTGTTGCAAAGACTTCAAATTGTCCGATAAATGACATTGAAGAAATAGTCAGCCATTAACAGCGGACTTAAAAAGGGTTTTCCCATGAGAGCTTCTATTTTAAACATCCAGGTATTTGGGCAGTTGTCACTTTTGAAGAGGTTATCGTTTTACATTTGACGAGTGAAAAACTACGCAATTACTAAAAATTCAACAATACACGTTTCACAGCGTATTTAAATTGTCGAAATTCACTACAAAAATGGTAAAAATTTGGCAGTCTTAGTTTACAAAACATAAGCACAAACCCTAAATATAAAACATAAGCACTTTAAGGTCGTCATCGAAAAGCATTACTGAAACTGGTGGAAAAAATTGAGCGAAACAGTGTTTTGAAGAATCGAAGTCATGTAGGTTGCATAAGAAGGAGCTGGGAAAAATTTCCAAGGGAACTAAGTCCACTTTGAGGGACTTAAATCCTTTTTAGTAAAGTGGTCTTAAATAAATAAATTGGGTGGTGCAACAGTCCGTTGAGAACTAGGGCCTAGTGAAGTGACTTACAACTCTCAACCATTCCTGTGTGCGAGTACTGTTGTCAGGGATGGAGGGGACCTACAGTTTTAAGCAGCTGAATCCGAACGCCTAATTTGAGAAAGCACTTTTCATGACAAGAATTACTCTTTGAGAATTTGTCAATTTCTCGCAAGAAGCAGTAGCCGTGAAAAAAAAAACTTTAGATGACATATAGGCAGGAACTAAACCCAAGACCCAAGACAGTCCAACGCACTAACCATCATGCCACGGGTAAAGTGGTCTTAGTATTCGTGATTTGTGGGAATCTTATTCCTATTATTTTGCTTTTCAATTCACATTTTTACAAAGAAGAATTAGAATCAAGAACTTGAAAAGCACAAAATGATTTCGAAATACAGTATTAAATATTCTGGGATGCGACCCACAGGGATAACTTCCCCCCGTTGCCCGTCTGTCGATTTTTCTAAAACTTTAACAAAATATAAATAATAATATTTTGGCTGAGATAAAAAATTTGAAGACAATATATTTCCTTTTTCGCATAACATTTTAGTCGAAAACCATCAGCTTTTTGTTGTTTTTGCAGGTTTTCGTGTTTCGTAAAAAAAAAGTTGTCAATTGATATTTTTTTTTTTTAATTTAAACTATTAGCAACAATACTTTACATATATGATAAAATAAGTTTGATTTCAAAGTCTGTTTTTGTTAACGAGATTTTTGGTCGAAACCCAATTTTAACTAATTTTAGTAAAATGTTTTGAAAGTTTTTATTTCTTATATAAACAGATTGGATTTTTCTAAGACCATTATCTTACATTTAAAACAAAATTAGGTAAGCACAGAATGAAATATTTTGAAGTCAATAGCTTCATTTATCACTAGATATCGAGAATCAAACATCAATTTTTACCAATTTTGTGGAGTTTTTTGTAGATTTTATTTTGTATGAAAAAAAAAACTGACTGTTGGATTTTCCTGAATGTTGAAAACAATGTTTTGTGTTAGATAAAATTAGTTTGAAGCCAATATTTTGAATGTTTGCCCATATATTCGAGTCAAAAACAAATTGTTACCAAGTTTCAATTTTGTTTCTTTTTGCAAAAAATGACGTTTCAAGGGATCTGATAGCTAATTATAGTTTTAAACCAGTTGTTAAACAAAAAATGTGTTCCCTTTTCATGTTTTAAAAGTGTACCTGCAATGGAAACTAAAGCCATTTTACTAAAGTAGATTTAGTTCTAACTAAATCAGGCTAATTTCCCTGCACCGCTCAAGAACAGCTTAGAGTATTGCTGACGAATCCCACAAGTTTGACGAAACACCAGGTTTGTCAATTCCTTGTCGATCTTTGCAATTAGGCATTTAAAAAAAAAATGTACACCGTACTTTGAAACAAAGACTTAGGTACTAAAACTTTTAAGGATATCAGTTAACACAAGCACAAGCTCTTGAAATGCATCAAAATGATATGAAATTTCATGGAAAATAATCATTTTCAGTGATGAAGCCTTTTTTTACTTCGGAGGGTACGTTAAAAAGCAAAATTGAAATCCGTGTTATTTCTCGATTACAATTGGCTACCGAGATCTTGTATAGTTTAACACTTTTAAACTCTTTTTCTTTCAGTCACAGGAAATATACGAGTGTGCTTCCATCCAAAATTGATTCAAGACATACAAACCTAAGTGGAAAGGATATAATGTTTAAACCGAAGCCATGTTAGCCTTTAGGCTGATATTGTTCTTTGATGTTAATGACATAACTTCTCTAATTTGTCATGATTTGAGAATTACCGACACCAACGTTTCTGATGGTAATGTTGTCACAAGAAATTGTAAGATATGGAAAATTTTGTGTGAAGCAGCATTTATTGGTCAAAATTTGGAATATCACTTTGAACCTAATTAACTTGGAAAGTTCATGCTTTAAAAGCCGACATGTACCTAATTGTAAATTTACAATCAACTTTTACTTCAAGTCAAAAGTCGAAAATAATAATTAAATATTTAAGTTTCATTTCAGCTTATAACCTAAATGAGCTTAAACTTAAAATAACCACCTCATCAATCATAATTATTTGAGTATATACTTCACATGACAACTTATTGTTTGATTCTTTTATTTGTATTCAAAAATATAAATGCCAAAAGCATAACCAAAATGTGGAATAATTTTAAATAAAACAAAAAAACAAATAAAACTTACACTTACCACATTAACAGACTTGGGTAAGAAATGTAAATGTTATTTCAAACAGTGGGAAGCCTTAAGTCTTAAACAAACAAAAGAACTGAATCTGACCAAAATTACTACTAAATGTAATTTAACAATAACACAACATTAAGAAATTAATCATTTTTAAATCATGATGTTTCTTAATCTTTTTTCAAATGATTGCAACACGATTTTTTTACGCAACGTTGACGTTTTGCTTGACAATGTGTCAAATTGAATCCAATTTTATGTTGTTTTTTTTTTTATTTTTCCTGTGTTGTGTTTTTGTGTTCACACCTTTGTTCTTTCAGGTGGAAATGACTTCGTTAATGTACTGGAAATTCATTTGGTTTTGTGTTGATGATGATGACTAATGATTAGAATCGAATAATGTTTTTAATAACCAATGAGTCAAAACATTTCAACCTTTAAATGAGTACCTAACCTACCTAGGCCTACAACTACAAAGAGTAGCTCTTGATTCAAGGCTAATTAGAAAATTATTGAATAGAATTAAATGCCCTTCCTATATCGACTTCTTCATGAGTAGGTGTAAAGAACGTCATAAGTTCAAGACTTATTAACTTAATATTACTTTTAATTAAACTTACTCTTTTTCGATGATATTCAGTCGAAAATCTTGTCGAGTTCATATAAAGACAGAAATTTGACAGACATTTGACATTTAGTACTGACAGAAATTTAAAACAAGGGAAATAGATCTGTTCCTTTAAATAACCATTCAAAACCACCCTAAAATCTAAACTTTGAAAAAATTGTGTTTCATTTTGACAACTTATCTGTGTCTTTTACATCCAAAATGTGTCAATCTCAAATTTAAAATGTTTAAATTTAAATTTAAGATATGTAACTTTATCTGCTATTTACTTTTATCTTTACCTACTTAGTAGGTATATAACCAAACCACCCACGCTTTATAGAATTAACTATATAAATCCATTACCTTAATACAAAATTCACCACATCAATCACTTTAAATGCATTAAATATTCTCATTGCCATTTAAGAGAATTTGACATTAATGATTTATCTTGGGCTCTGAATTTGCAAAATGACAAACCCATTTTGCTTTTGAGATATGTATTTGATGCGGTGCGGCGGCGGTGGTGGTGAGAATACTAAAGATAGAATTGTATAGGTACCTGCGTTACGTAAATATAGATTTTGTAGGGAGGAGCACTTAAGTAATGGGGTGAAAATATACGAAGATAGGGAGAAAAGAGTGTTCGGGATAGTTCGGGTAATTTTTAGTGATATTTCGTCAGAAAGTCGTTTCTATTTTTGAATACAAAAAAAAAAAACAATCAGTGGTTTTCAAGGCAACAATATTTTTGGACAGTTAATATAGAAGTTCTGATTTGATTTTATCAGTAAAACGAATCATTGAGTTTTTTTTACAGGTTCTTTATAGCGATCATTGAAATGTTCTATCATTGAAAAAAATGTCCCTATTGAAATTAGTGGAACGATTCGATAAATTTTTTGACTAAATAGAATCAGCTGTTCCGGGAAATGAATTCATTCCAAGGAAATTAATTAAATGAATGAAAAATCAGGCAGTTAAACTTTTTTTTTCGAAACTAAATTCTTTGAGTGATTTAGGTGCCAGTTGTAGCTATCATTGAACTTTTCGAATTTGGGAACATAATAATCCTTCCAATGAAAATGTTTCATTTTTTTTTTGTATTTTCACCAGTCAGTTTTACATCTAATGATGAACTTTAATCTCAAATGCTTAGTTCTAATCAGGAAATGCTTGATTTTTCTCAACGACAATTTTTAATGAATGCTATAACAAACCTGTACAAAAATTCCAATGATGAAAACCAATGATAGCTAGTCCCATTCTATTTTTTAAGTTCAGAAAATGGATGTTCGGTACCCGATTTTTATGAAAGTATATGTTTCAAATACCTATACTCACGCCAATCACTTATTTCATCGTAATTGCGAACTTTTAAGAATCCTGTATCAAGAAAACTGTATCATGAAATCCATTCGAAATGCAAAGTTGTATGAGATTTTCCACTACGAAAGTATTCAATAATAGTTTTTTTTTGCTGGATTCGTAAAAGTTTTCGTTTATGACGGAATTCATAAAAGATGAATTATTGACCATAATCCATAATTTTTTAGTATACGTAAAGTGTGGATTAGATAATAACACTGGTCTACAAGGTTTTGTTCTTGACAATCAAATTTTACTTTTCTAATAAGTTTTGGCGGCCTTAATTCAAATTAATGTATCAAGTCAGGTTTTTGAAATATTACATTTTAAAATTAGACTATCCAAATTTATGAAGCAGCTTTTTCAAATCCAAATCTGTAACCACTTTCTTCAATTTTTAGTTGAAAAATTTATATTATTTCTTAAAATATTTAAAAAAAAGTTCATAATGATCTGAAAGAAATGTTTAACCATTCATGCCAAAAGGCATTTCAACAGAAAAAGGGAAAACAGTTTAAAAGAAAGTTTTGTTCTTGTAACGAATTTGTTGTCTACAAAACAAAAATATTCAAACACTGTTTAAAACGGTTAAGCAAATTGTTGAAGTTAAAGTTTTGATTATGAATCAGCGCTAAAAATAAAGTCCAAAAAGTATTTGTCAAAACTATGAAAGTATCAAATTCAAGGTTTTCTCAAAACTTCATATAGAATCAAATAAAGACTCATGTCCTATGATAGCTTCCAGAAAATAAGTAAGCTACTTAAATGATTTTAATTGTATTTTGAAGAGAAAAATTTGTATTTCCAAAATTATCATAAAATTTAGTGGCAAAGAGATATGTAGTTTAAGTTATAACTTAGGCTTAAAAACCCTGTCTTTGGTTGTTTTTAGCATTTTAAAGGAGCATATTTTAAAAACTTAATAAGATAGAAAAATTTTAAGGCAAGATTTGAATTTAGAAGATCTTATTGCTTTAAATAAGCATTTTTTTGTTTGTGGGAAGAAAATAAAAATAATTTGGCAACAAGTGTAATCATTTAACGAAAATTTGTTTAAGAAAGTAATTTTAGCATAACTTAAAATTCCCTACTTTTGCACTATTGCTTTGAAAAATTGTTCCAAACTTATACTAGACGAAAAATCTTACCATCGGGCATCAGCTGGAATCTAGTCATGCATTTATTGGGTATAATATTAATATAATTCTTAAATTCATATCAATGAAATGAATTGGGTCATTTTCTCTATAATCGAACACTTAGTAGCTTTCAAAAAGGCATCTCCAACTGTGAGGAAACCGTTAAACATAAATGAGTGATGTAGAGTTAATTCCTGATGAAACTCTAATGTTTTTTATTTATTTCCCTGGTTATCAAACACTTGCTTCATGAAGCCGATTATAAAGTTTCCTAATTTCAAATACATAGAAGATTTTGGGCATAGACTTAAAAAAAAAAGACTTAAAAATGATAAAACGCATATTTTGATTTCTTATTTCAGTTTACATACTCAAATTTACAAAGCTATTCTGTGTTTTCTTCAATTTTATTGAAAGTTGGACCAACATTTTAAATAAACCTTAAAAACAAAAACATATATAAAAATACCTAAGTATTGCAGAATAATTTCGAGAATTTGTTTTTAAATGTAAAAATAATTATTAAGTTTTGATGGAGGATTTTGTACATACAGAAATACAATTTCTCTCTGTAATGTTACTCCATTGGTGTTGAAGACTTAAAAATAATGATAACTCAGAATGTTTTTTTGACCAAAATAAATTATGGCCAAAATAAATTATGTCTCGTCCCTATTAAATATTCGAGCCTGCTTTTAAAAAATTCTATATTTATGCTCATGTTCTGCATTTCACTTATTGTGAAAACACTTTGCGAAAGTGAATTTGGGTGTTCCACAATTCGTTATAGTGAATTGGATTTTCGAACGTGCAAATGGTTGTTCTGTATTTCGGTTTGTTTCATTTTTTGAACGCATTCAAATCACATTTTTTATTTCTGTGAATTGATCTTTAATAGCTTCCTTCTGCTAGGAATCGGAGGGTTGCAGCAAGTTTTTGAAATGAAGGAATCAATGAAGGTATTATAAAAGGTTCTATTTCCCTTAGAACATATAAAAAAGCGTTATTGCCTAATCTAAAATTACAATAAAAGCTAAAAAGGGGAAATCAAGAATTTACTTTATTTATCAGAACAATTCTATTCTTTCACACACTTATGTACGTTGTGTCAGGTAAATCCAATGTATTTGATTTGTCTCGCAAAATTCGTCTCTTATTTTTTCTCTTGAATTCTGCTTCCTTTTTTCACTTAAAATTGCCAATTGCATCCATCTTCACAACAGCACAAATTTTACTTCAGAAACAAAATAAAAATGGATGATCATTCAGTTCTGACAGTTCGAAGCAATTTCGAAGTTTTCGAAATCGATCGAATTGAAGAACATGCAATTTCATTGCACGTGAAATTGAAAAGTGATTTCAATTCACTTTCGATTGAAATTTGGAACATGGGCGTTAATTTCTATTAATTATTTTTTCAAATCACGAAAACAAATTCAAATAAGTACCTATTTTCTTTCATTTTAGTTGCCATGGCCTAACATAACCGTTTAGACGTACTCAAGCTAACATCTTGGTGGGGATTAAAAAAATTTGAAATTTGAATGATGTTTTTCTATTTTCCTCCTTAACTATTTTTTAAACTACATCCAGAAGCTCTACACTCAATTTGCGACTTTGCGTTCTTCGAGAGTGTGTTCCATTAACTCTGTCATGAAGTGCAGACATGGGTATCCAAAACTCCATACTTACTGCTCGAAAGTTCAAATGGTTCTCACGAATACATTTTCTAGAGAAGCTTCATGTTTGATATTTTCTTTTTATTGTGTCTCAACAAAATTTTAGTTTTTAAATTTAATGAAAGAAACTATTAAACATTTCGAACCGTTCGGCCAAGGAAACCAAAAATACATAGTTTCCTTGAATTGAACCCTAGTGAAAAATGTGTTTGAATACTGGCCCTAAAGATTTTGTTATAGGACTTATTTTAGGAAAAACGTAAATATTATTCAATTTCCTTAAGTATTTGAATCTTGAGTGGGAGAAAACTTTTTTGACGAGGTTGGCTTTCTTCGTGTTCTAAGAGAAAACTCGTACAAATTTAGTTTTCTTTCATCGAACTTAAACAATACCAAACAATTATGATAAAATATTTGTTTTTTTTTTCAATATTAATAAATTTAAAGTATTAAATAAACTTTTAAAAATATCTACCTATTAGCCTCTAATTTTCCACAATACATAAAGTTTCCCACAACAATTCCAATTTTTAAAGATCTCCAAATAAACCACCATTCTTAAAAAATGTTGACATTAATTTTACTAATTCAACATTTTTAAAGGCTAAAGGTAAAAACACATTTGGATTTTCGCATTTACATAAGTTGAAAATCTGGGAAACTACACAGTTTAATCATTTTTTTTAAAAAGTGTTCCAATTATTAAAGTTATGTCGTCCAAGTTTATTTATAAAAACTAAAAACTAAAAAAAAAACTATTGTCCTAAAACAATTAATTGAACTTATGCTTAAATCTTATTTCTTAGACAAATACGTTTTTGCTTCATTATTTTTAGATGGGTACCCTAATCTGAATCTGATCATAGACTTTCAGTGGACTGTAATAATTAATTCAAAATTGAAATAATTGCCCAATGTACATATAGTTCTAAGAATTCTGAGAATTGTATCAATCGAATTGACAGAGAAAATATAAACAGAACTCAATATTCATTCTCAACTTTCTTCCTTTATTTTGAATTATTCAATGAAGAACAACTTCTTTAGAAATCAAATCAAAAAACTTCTATTCTAAGAGTTTTGACATTCAAATCAAGAAATTTTATGTAACATATTTCTGAGAATACAAACATCTCTGATATCTTAGAAATAAATACAAATAAAACTTAGAATACAACATTCTTTGGAGCAAAACTTCTTTATTGGACTGATTTCTGAAATGCTTTTTATCTACAGGTACACAAGTAGAATCGGAGAAGGAATATTGAACCTAATCAGTTCATTTTCATGAATCTTGAGTTCTTGAAATTCGTTTAACTTGATTTTAAACTTTTCTGATATCTGAAAGAAAACGAATCAAATACATTTCTTGAATTACTGCTTTCATTCATTTCAAAACAAATAAATTATATCTTACTATACCTACCTACATTCGTTCCTAAAAATATACCATATAAGAAACTTTTGCCGCACCCTGTATAAGGAGAAGTACCTATCCACCTATCAATGATTGATGAAAAACCTATTTAGTTAAATTATTTTTAACCTAAGAAACCTACCCACGTTCCCTAATTCCAAATTATTTGGTCCTTTACCTCGTTTATTTCAATTAAATCTCCCCAAAAAAAACCCAACCCACTATACCTACTGCTATAAAGTGGTTTTTCTTTGAAATATCAATAAAAATTCGAAATTCGAATTGGAATCTAAAATTCAACACAAAATTGCTTCCAAAATAAAAACGAAGAAGAAAATAATAAACAGCAGCACCTCTGCTCTGTTCTGTGTAGAGTTTTTGGTTCCTACTTACCTCAAATTCTACTCCCATTGTATCCAATTTAGCCGCCATTATCCCATTTTTCCTGTGCAATTCCTTGAATTTATGTCCCGAAAATAACAAGTTTTATATTTCTTTTAATTTTTGATTAAATTTCTCTTGCAGCAGCTGCTGACACAAGGAGAATACCAACTTCCACTTTGTACTTAGGAACGTTTTAATCAATTTCACACACACAAAATTTATAAAAAAAAATAATATAATCACAAATTATTCAACAACAATTTTGACAGCACTGATTGTTGTTATTTGTGGTGGGGAAGATAACAAGACACACAAAATAAAAAACGACTCAAATGAAAATTCAACTCAAAGATGCGGCTTTTCAATCCACAAAAACATCTTCTGTCAAAATAATCACCGTAAATATAAAATTTTCTTTTTCCCTTTTTCACAGAAAGAAAATTTAATTATTTTACTATCAACCCTTTTCTTTGGAATAGAAAAACACAAAACGACGACGAAAATATCACCGAAAAGAAAAAATAGAAAAACGTACTCAAGAAAACTCCACCCGAATTTTCGCACAACCGAGAGAGTAGCAGCAGCAGCACAGGCTAAAGCTGGAGCTGGCTGAAGGACGAAGAAAATTCTACTCGAAAATCGCGCACCGATGTGAAATGTGAAATGAATTTTCTTCTTTCCTCACAATTTTTCCTAGGTTGGTATTTTGTGATTTTCTTATCTGTCGAAGAAAATGAATTTAATTAAATCAAAAACACCACAATCCACAAAATATAACACAGAACAGAATAAACCAACAAGGTAAAGGTCAATCGCGGATAAGTTCGATCCTGGCGGGGGTTCGTCTCGTCTTCACGGTCTTCTCGTCTATTTGTTGTTTTTAGATTTCTGATTGTAATTTCTACTCCATCGCGTTGCGTGTAAATAAATAAAAATGCACGAGAAAATCGAATAATTGACTTTTCCCACAAAACTAAAATTTATCTCATTCGTATTTTCGTTGACTTGACACTACTTTACTTGGACTTGGAACTTCTTTTTTTGGTTTTGGTTTTCTTTCGATTTTCCAATTTCCACTTTGATTGCAGGTTTCACACAATGATTAGGTTTTCTCGGTGTAAAGAACTCTGATTGGAATGAAAATAGTGAATTTTATTTTATTTGTTTAAACAAATTCGCAGAGCGAAAGAGAGAGAGAGCGAAGGAAAAATGTTTACATCAATTTTAGTTGTTTTTCTTTGTATTATGTTTTAGAGGTTAGGTTAGGTATTTTTCACTTTTGAAATTTTTTGTTTTATATTTTTGCGATAAACGATCTACGAAGCGCTCTACCGTTAACAATGTCCACACGCGGCGAATGCAGGAGAACGTCTGGTCTGGAGCGAGCAAACTGTCGCTGCCGTGGGAAACACCTTGTGCGTGGTGGAATGAACGAGGCAGATGCGCGATTGTTTGTTAGGTTGAAGCGAGAGAAAATGATGTGGACAGTTTGGCTGTTCGTGATATTGATTTTCCAGTTGTTGTATATCTCTAACGTAGCCAGAGCCATCTAGCGGTATAGAGATCTGTGTTTGTTTTGTTTTTTGTTTTTGTTTAGGGTTTATGCGCAAGCGTTGAGTTTTGTTGATAAGAAACTGTTGCATCAACATGTTTAAATGATTAAATTGAGTTGAAGAAGCATTATGATGTTGGGTATTTGAGTGGTAATAAACAGAGCAACAACAAAGATGGATTTTATTGTTTTATTTTATGCAGATTCAACAGTCAGTGCAGCAAATGAAAAGCCGAAAAGTATGGATGAAAATGGAAGTGTAGATTAATGGTAATGGTAGATTTTTTGATGTTCTGTAATAATTCATGTTAAATGTTAATAATTATTATGTTTTGTATTTTGTGCGTGTGTTAGGCTATAATTGTATTATTTTCTTACTAACAACTAACACATGCACTTATGATGAGCCTCTGATCGTAGTGTGACGCTTGCTGTAAGCTGACTACTTTCTGAAAACTCTGAAGTGTAAAAAAAGAATAAAGATAATATTATTATAACCTTTAAACAAATATTTAGTTTTGGCCAATTGTACAGAACGTGCCATTAATTATTATATTTATATTATGGAATTAATTAATATCTTGTATACCTACCTTCAACCTTGGTAGATATTTAAACCCTACCCAAAGTTTTTCAAATAAGCTTATTTAAATTAGGTGTACCAAGAACGTACCATGATACTGAAAGTAAACAAATAATTTGTATATTGCGAACGTGCTAATTTTGCTTATTTACAAAATATAATCAAATATTTTAAATTCAAATAAGTTAGAGTAATCTCATATGGATGGTACATATATAGCTACTTACCTAAGAATCCAGACAAACAGAGAAATTCAGGATTTACATTTTGGACGGTTTAAAAAAAATCATTTAAACAATTCTCCTCGATTTGCAATAAAAGAATTGATGCCAAATTCGTGTTTTGTATCTGTGATCTTTGTTAAGAATAAAAAATGTAGGTTCGTTGATATATTTTTAAATTAAGATCTAACGACCGACACGTTTAGAATTTAACACATTTTTGAAAAATAAAATATTTTTGTGTAAAATAAAAGTGCAGAACACAGTAATCACTCGCAAAACATCGTCATTAAATCTTAATTTTAAAATCAAGTTGAAGACACCTATAATTAGATACGCGCATTGTATATATTTTGAGAACAGTTTCTTCGCTTAGTTCCATATTAAATTTATTTTTTCATTTGCAGTATTTTAGGGTATACTCTAGGTATAACATAACTGCATAAAACAACAACTTTGAAAAATATGTAATAAAATTTCTTTTTATACCTTTTTTAAACCCTTTTGTAGTGTAATTAAAAACAACATACAAATTTCTATCTACTCCTAACATTATTAATATCATTACTAAAAATTTAGGTTAGTATTTTGTTTGAGAACCTCTCTGCATTGGAATTTTCGCTCCAAGGATTCAAGAACTTGGATAGAGTACATCAGGAGTACTTCAAGTGGCTTCAATGTTCGAATTAAAAACATCAAAGTTGGTTTTATTTTTTAGTGCAACCGTTTTTTAACGTCCGACTAAAGACGTTCAATTGTGTTAAGGTCAGTATTTACCTATAACAATTCAGACATTGCGATACATTCGTCCCTATTTTTTTGTGTGATTTCAACGGTATTTTTAGGGTCTTTTAGTTGCTGGAACTTCCATGCATGTTTTTAGAGGCTATATGCCAAAGGTCTTGGGTTCGATCCCTACCTATGCCATCTAAAGTTTTTTTTTCACGGGTACTGTACTGCGTCTTGCAAGGAATTGACAAATTAAGTCATTCTTGTCATGAAAAGTGCTTTCTCAAATTAGCCGTTCGGATTCGGCTTAAAACTCCATCCCTGACAACAGTACTCGCCCACAGGAATGGTTGAGAGTTGTAAGTCACTAGGCCCTAGTTCTCAACTTACTGTTGCGCCATCCAATTTATTTATTTTTTATTTACTATAGACGTTTTCTTAGAATGCCTAGGCATTAAAGATTTAACGGCTGTCTCATTGATTTGATTTGTTATCAATTGAATTTTTCTAAAAAAATAAAAAAAAATTATCAACGATATTTTTAGCATACACTGCCGGTCATAAGGTTAGAAGCAGGCATTTTCGAGAAGTAAAATTGATATTCCTCCCGTTCCATGATGGATTAGAAAAAAACAACTATGGTAAATGAGGGACTATTTAGTTAACAACAAAATATAAAATTTGGGTAAAGGAGAGATTTAGCTTACGGAACTTTCATGGCAAATTGTTAATTGAGTCAAGAATATGCGAAAATAAATCGGGTCATTAGATTAGAAGCAGTGAATAAATCAACATTTTTTTGTGAAGTGCATTCATTATTCTTTCGGAAAAATGGTACAATTTATAAATTAATTGTTCTTCATTGAGTGTTAACAGAAATGGGCAACAAAAAATGTTTGACAGTGGAGGAAAGAACAAGAAAAGATGTTTATTGCTCTAAAGGTCTTTAATGCTTTGATATAGCCTGAAAAAAAAATCGAAGTGATCATTGTGTCAGCAATTATTTAAAAAACCATTGTCTTACTCGAAAAATTATAAAAAAAACACTTCCTCTGCCTTAAGACTTCGCGAAACGCGAAATGTCCTTAGAATAGCGTCAAATTCAGCTTTATCGACAGTTAAAACTAGGGAGAAAGCTAATGTTAAGGCCAGCTTATCCACTGTTAGATGCACAATACGCCATGCTAAACACTTAAAGCGCATAAAGCTTAGGAAAAAACCACCACTTTATGACGCAAGGAAGAAGGAACGCTTGTGTTTCGAGAAAGATCACATGAGCTGAGATGTGCGAAATGAAATGACCGCAAATGATTTGCGGAGGGTTGTTTTTTCTCCAACGAAAAATTTAACCTAGATGGGCCAGATGGTTATAATTATTATATTTCCATCACCTGAGGAGAGAGTAGTGATTTTTAAACCGTCACCATAGCAAAGAAGGAGGCGTTATCGTCTGCAGCTCAATTTTATTGTATGGCGCTGTAGACTTGGTAGCCCAAAATACCAAATGACTAGGAAAACATACAAGACCTTGCTAGAATCAGTGTTCCCCAATATTAGCGAGCTCTTTGAATCAATTTCATGGCTTTTTCAGCGGGAAAACGCTCCCATACACAAAGCCCGAGAAGTAAAATCCCTTATTGCGAACCAAAACTTCCACTTGCTGCCTTGGCCGCCATATTCCTCGGACCTTAACATAATTGAAAATGTGTGGGGCTAGCTTACAAGTATAAGGTACATAAAGGAGGAAAGCAATACGATGACAAGAAAGCGCTAATTCATGGTATCAAATTGGCCTGGAGTGAGATTTCTTTGGTGTACTTGGAATCTCTTTATAAATCCTTAAAAGATAGAATTTTTGAAGTTATTTTGAAGGCTGGTGGTAGCACACATTATCAAAAACCTAATGAAAACTAAAAAACATAACAAAATACAAACACTTGCATTTTATTTCCATTTATTTCATGTTCTTCTAATAGTCCAGTCATTTGGTAAAAAAAAAGAGGGTTACCTGGAAAGTTTTCCGGGAGTTTTGAAAATTGGTTAATTTATAGATTTGGGTATGCTCTTTTCGAATTTCAACTTTGCCACCTCGTACCCCCGCCGCTCGCGCCGCCATCTTGAAAAAATGGCGTCTAAAAACGGTTTTTTGGGAATATCTCCTTTCCGACGCATTTTACGAAAAAAATACTTATGTACAAAATTAAACTAGAAAAAATTTCCTACAATTTATGTATCAATAATTTTTTTCATAAAATCAATAGTTTTTGGCGTACGAGCGCCACAAAGTATCATTCATCTGCACCACCACGTGTTTTTCGTATATCGTTATAAAATATTCTATTACTGCCGCCGGTTTTGAAGAAGCAGGTATAAGGGTAATATGTGGCCTTTGTATTGGGCCCCTTTCTCTCGACTATGGAGATTACACACAGTGTATATAGTCTCCATACTCTCGACCTTCAACGAAACATCTGTCGGTCGAAGCTATATTACGAGAAATATTTTGTTGAGCAACTACTTAAAAAATACGGTGATGATATTTTAATTGCCGTCACTGCCAATAAAGCTCCAGTCGTTTGTTTTCGAAATACAGGATTTAAGTTATTAACAGAAGCCTGGTATAATCAAAAAAGTAATGACAATGCAGAAGAACGTAGGCGTATTGTGAAGACAGCAGCAGAAATTGTTATACAGGACATTCTATGAAAGAAAACATTATCCTCCATCAGATAATTTTTTTCAAGACTCTGAGTCTGATCTACCTGAAACTTTACGCATTTTTCTAGATGGCGTAATTTTAAAAAACAAACGAGAGTCCCTTCAAAAATGGAAGAAAAAAAGTATTGCTCTCGCTCATTCTATAATAGCAGTAGCAAGGCCGAAATCTTTTATGTCAACAGTGCAGATTGGATTAGCTACATTTTTGTTTCACAAATATGGATCTCGGCGACTAATAGATGTATTATCATCTCTTGGATTTTGCTCTTCATACACCGAAGCAACGCTGTTCGAAGTTTCAGCTATTATGCGTGCACCGTTGAGTATCGATGATAACGTATTTTCTCAATTTGTTTTTGACAATGCTGATTTTAATACGCAGACATTAGATGGTAATAATACTTTCCATGCCATGGGCGGTATCCATTGTGTAACACCTAAAACTACTATCGCTCCTGATCAAATTATTCCACGATTAAAGCAAATGCCATCTGCAAAAGTCGTTGGTAGTTTCGGTAGCATTGCATTAAAAACATTGTGAAAAAAAAACGATACCGGCTTAAAAACCATTAAGATTCAAAACCTCGGTAGCATTCGTGAGGTTTCGGAAATAGAAAAGCCGTCTGTTTCAGATTTATTGTGGCTCTATGGAAAATGGGCCGACCTGCCTAACATACCTGGATGGAGCGGATTCATGGAACAAGTGACTGCGGAACTCCATTTCCAAAAATCATTTGTAGGATGCTTGCCCTTCATTAATGCTCCACCGAGTGATTACGATACAATTTTAAATGCTCTCTTATCTGCTTTTGAAAAATGTGAATCATTACATCAGCATACTTGTTTTGTTACATTTGACCAGCCTTTGTATTTCAAAGCGCGGGACATTATTTCCTCGTACGATGTGGACTCCAAATTAAGTAATACTGTCGTAAGAATCGGTGGATTTCATTTATTAATGTCATTCTTGGGATCAATTGGATACATAATGACTGGAAGTGGATTAAAAGAGCTTTTTAACACTATTTACGCAACTAATTCAATTGAAAAAATTATGACAAGTTCACATATATTGACACATCTTTCAATTGCCAAAATTGTTCTACAATCAATAGATATTACACCCGATCTCAACGCAGAATTAGAAAGAATTTTATACAATTTTGATAGGTCAGTGGTACTCGAGGCGGACCAAGAAGAATGCTGTCAAGAACTTGCAGAGAAATTTGAGAATCAATTGATTACATTTGAACAACGTGACCGTACAGCAAAATTATGGGTCCAGTATTTCCGGATGGTTACACTTGTTAAACAATTCATTGAAGCAGAAAGAATGAGCAATTGGAATTTACATCTCGACACTATTCAGAAAATGATTCCTTATTTTCATGCTAGTGGCCACTTCTTGTATGCAAAATAATAGTAATAATTCGCCAATTCCATCATATAATTATGATGAAGAGGAAGAAACGGCGACTATTTTTGAAAAAGCTTTCGATGAAATCGAAAATGAAGAGACGTGTGATGAATCTGATAGTCACATCGCAGATGATGCGGACGAAATTTCGGTCCTAGATGTTTCGATCGATGCTCAGGACGAAGTCGTAACACCCCGTCCATCAGGAACAGCAAAGCGAAAAAGATTGCGCTAAATTTCAAAATAAAATTTATCACAAGTGGATTAGGCCTATAGGGGAAACCACAATAAAAAAAACGCGCCGCTTACTCTACCTCTAGGTGGACGTCTATTGAAATGGACGTTGTGGCGCTCGTACGTCAAAAACTATTGATTTTATGAAAAAAATTATTGACACATAAATTGTAGGAAATTTTTTCTAGTTTAATTTTGTACATAAGTATTTTTTTCGTAAAATGCGTCGGAAAAGATATATTCCCAAAAAACCGTTTTTAGACGCCATTTTTTCAAGATGGCGGCGCGAGCGGCGGGGGTACGAGGTGGCAAAGTTGAAATTCGAAAAGAGCATACCCAAATCTATAAATTAACCAATTTTCAAAACTCCCGGAAAACTTTCCAGGTAAAACTACCAAATGACTGGACTATAATCTAATGACCCGATTTATTTTCGCATATTCTTGACTCAATAAACAATTTGCCATGAAAGTTCCGTAAGGTACATCTCTCCTATACCCAAATTTTTTATTTTGTTGATAACAAAATAGTCCCTCATTTACCATAGTTATTTTTTTCTAATCCATCATATAACGGGAGAAATATCGATTTTACTTCTCGAAAATGCCTGCTTCTAACCTTATGACCGGCAGTGTATGATAAAATAAGTTTGATTTCAAAATCTGTTTCCTTAATTTTTAGTCGGAGACCAATTTTTACTAATTTTAATATACATTTTTCGAAAGTTATATTAATATAAAAAATACAAGTTGGATTTTTGTTTTTTCCTATTTACAAGAAAATTTAGCACAGAATGAAATCATTTTGAAGTCAATACCTTCATTTATTTATGAGATATCGAGAATCGAACATCAATTTTATAGAGATTTTAATTGCTATGAAAAAACTGACAGTTGGATTTTTATTAACATTTTAGTGAATGTTTTAACATTTCTTATAAGATGAAATTATTTTGAAATAAATAAAATCATTTTTTTACCAACTTTTAATAATGTTTTTTTTTTGTTCTTTGTTTTCTTGTAAAAAAAACTGTCAATTCGATTTTTCTCAACATTTTTCAGATGTCAAAACGTTGTTCTTCGTTGCATTCAATTATTTTTATTCAAGGTGACAAACATTTAATTTTTTTTTTCCATTTTTGTTTTATTAAATTAGTTTGGTATCATAACGCCATAATATGATATATGTACTGTACATATGTATGAAAAATTTAACTGAAGTCGCTAGCGTTATTGATTCCTGAAATATTTTGTGTAAACCAAAATTTTCACTTCTGAATCTGGTATACATTTTCTGGAAAGTCCTTTATGCATATTTCATAGTATTACAAATGTACGAACATACTTACACTTTGATTTAGATTCTATGGATCTTGACATATCGATAAATGTCGAAACTTTCAATTCGACAAATCGGACCGATTCTCTTAAATCGAAATTTCAACATGAATTTCAACAATACAAATGTCCCAAAAACCGCAAAGTGACACTTTCGTTAAATTGATGGCTAACTGAAATAAAAAAATATAAGTTTCATATCTAATACCTTAATAAGAAAGCTTTGAATCCCTCGAAAATTTAAGTGATAAGGGATTCTGGCACTCGCAATTTGTGAGTTCCACACTATAGTGTGTCAAAAGGTTCAACAGGGTCACGGAAACAGTAATTTTTAAGAATTTATCTTTTAGCATCATACCCAAAATACGAGTAAGCAAACTGAAAGTGATAGAATAATAGACTGCCGAAAATCGCGTCAGAAAAAAGTCGGAAAATTTGCCTTTATTTTTGTAGGAAAAAAGACCACATTTTTCTGGCAAACCTTATCATTTTCTGGCTTTTTTCATCTATATTTTTCGTATTCATAAAAATGGCAACAAAAACAGTATGTAGGTTTTTCAGGATTTTGGAATTTTGGGAATTTTGGATTTTAATGATTTTACTTTTATTTGTAAATTAGACTATAATAATAAAAAAGACGCTGAGATGCGACCCACACTGATAACTTTCCATCCCGTCTGTCAATTTGTCTTGCTTAAAAGGATTGTAGGTTATCGAGTTTTGTTAAAAAAGTTTTAGTTCAATTATTCTTAAAAAATTAAAAATTAAAAACATTTTGCATATCGCACCTCCGGTGGTACAATGACGTAAATGCAAAAAATTCGGTTCTTCGTAAAACACGATTTAACATTTTGAAAACGGGTTTTATCAAAAAAAAGGCATACAGTTTTTTTTTATGAAAAAAAAACTATTTATTCAAGGGTAATTAAACACAGTTTTTGGAAGTTCAGTCATTTTTGTCTGCTTCTAGCAGTTTTAATAATAATTTTAGTACAAATAAACAAAATAGTGATTTTAATAAATAAACTTAACACTTGTGTCGATGTCTCACTGAAATATTAGAAAAATATTTAAAAAATTCAACAAAAAACTGCCATAACGTGCACTTACGACTTTGTTCGACCGAAAATAATAAAACAATTATACAAAAAGTTTTGGAACTCATACAAATAGGTCGTTGTCTGACTAATCATAGCGTTGTTCGTTGCAGATTTGAAACACAAGTGACAGATAAGTCAATGTACTTGCGATACTTTAGTTTAAAAACATTGTAACGGTACAAAGACATATCTGTCCTCTGGACACAAATAGAACAATTTCACTTAGGTCTTTGTTTTATTGGAAGCAAATACCTTTTTTAAGAGTTGTGACATACTTAACTGAGAAAATTCAAAATTTGCACTTACGTCGTTGTACCACCGGAGGTGCGATATGATAAAATAGTTTGATTTTTAAAAATCTATTTTTGTTAACGAGATTATTAGTCGAAAACCAATTTTTACTAATTTTAGTACCATTTCTTAAAAGTTTTTAATTCTTATATAAACAAATACAAATTGGATAAATGAAATTAATTTGAAGTCAATATCTTCAAATATTCACAAGATATCGGGAACATCAATTTTTACCAATGTTGCGTACTATATTTTGTAGATTTTAATTTTTTATAAAAAAAAACTGACTGTTGGATTTTTATAAAAAATGTACTGAATGTCGAAAACAATATTTTCTGTGAGATAACATTAGTTTAAAGCCAATATTTTTAATTTTTGAAGATATTTGAGTCATAAATACATTTTTACCAACTTTTCGTAATGTTTTGTTTAGGATTTTATTTTTTATAAAAAAAACTGTGAATCCGATTTTTTTTTAATTTCACTAAATGTCAAAAACAATATTTTTTTTATAAGATAAAGTTAGATTGAAGCCATAATCACAAATTTTTGAAAAGATATTTAGTCGAAAATCAATGTTTAACCAACTTTTAGTATTGTTTTTTTTTAGGTTTTTATTTTTTAGGTATAAAAAAACTATGAAATCGATTTTTCTCAAAATTTTA
Source organism: Eupeodes luniger (assembly GCA_951509635.1). Lineage (NCBI taxonomy): Eukaryota > Metazoa > Arthropoda > Insecta > Diptera > Syrphidae > Eupeodes > Eupeodes luniger. Next base: position 294,053,879 of record OX608073.1, on the reverse strand, counting down.
CCAGACGTCAAAAACAATATTCTTCGTTGCATTGAATGATTTTGGAGATAAAATAATTTTTTTTTGTAAAAAAATCGAGGTGACATTTATTTTTTTTTTAGTTTTTTTGAATAATAAAAAAAATCGTTAGTTGGATTTTTTTTTGCCAAAAATATACTTGTTTGGTATCACCCTAAAATAATCAGAGTCCTGAATTTTCAAGCTAAACCTTTGAATCCTCTTAGAAATGTAATATTCATCCATGTAGATAATACTTTGGTTGAGACGAAAAATTAGAATAATCCCAACATAGGTACTTATCTTATTTATAATTATTATTAAATTGATAAATACTTAAATATTATTATTAATATTCTTTCTTAACGTAAAAAAAATATTCGAATAAATTTTGTTATCAACTCATACAACAAGAAAGTTTCATTTAAATATTTCTACAGCTTTTAGCCCAGTATGTGAAACTTTATTTTTCTAACTCAACTGAAACTGGAACCGACCCCAAGTGGGTTAAATTGAAATTGAAATTAATATTCACACAAATCTAGAATATGCAATTTAGTGAATGTAGGTAATTTAATTAATTTAATTAATTAAAGCTTACTTTGTGTTGCGATACAAAGTTATTGAGGTTAAAGGTTCCCTTTATATTAATTTATATATATTCCCTTGTACATATTCCACACAAACGAATTTAAAGAATTTTGTGTACTCAAAATAAAGAAATAAGTTGGCGCAACAGTCCGTTGAGAACTAAGGCCTAGTGATTTACAACTCTCAACCATTCCTGTGTGCGAGTATAATGTTGTCAGGAATGGAGTGGAGGGTACCTACAGTTTTAAGCCGATTCCGAACGGCTAAAGCACTTTTCATGACAAGGATTACTCTTGGAGGATTTGTCAATTCCTTGATAGAGGCAGTACCCGTAAAAGAAAACTTTAAATGGCACAGGCAGGGTTTGAATTTGAAACCAAGACCTCTAGAATGACAGTCAAACGCACTTTTTTTTAAACTATCTTAAAGCTAGACAAAAAATCATAAAACTAGCCTAATTAACCTTAACTTACAACTAACTTACAGGTCCTACACGGACACTGTAAGTTAAACTAAAATACGCTATAACCATCACGCTACGGGTGATAGTTTCATAGTTGTGTGCTCAACTTGAATTAAAATCAGAAATTCCGAAAAATTATAACGGGTTATCCATTGTGCGGTTTCAAATGTATAGGGCTGGAATTCAAAATCTGTCAAACTAAGTTGCTAAACCATTTTTTTCAGTTGAAAGTCTGACATTTACGAAAATGGATCTTATCTATCGCACAACGCATATAAATTGTTAAAACCTACTACAAAAATGGTGATTCTGCCACAGCCACATATCGTGATTTAAGAGGAGATTATGGTTGTGAAGAAATTTTAAGAGACTGGATTGGGTACAGATATTGCAAGACCTGTGTGTGTGCACTGAAAATATCGCTGCTGTAAGTGAAAGTAATGTACAAGACCCGAATGTGTCGATTCCTCGTCGTTCTCAGGTATCAAGACTGTTTTACGGCACATTATGGCGTATTTTGAATTTCGATCTACCCCTACATCCAAGTCCAGCTCACACAACAACTGAAGCTATACCTGACCATTCACAACGTCGGTCGTAGATACGTCGAATGGGTGCTTGAACAACAGGCGCCGCCGCCGGGCGGTGATTTTTCGAAATAAACTTTCTTATTCTCACTCGGTGGGTATGTTTATAAACAAAATTGTCGTATTTGGGGTTCTGGGAATCCTCAAGTAATTGAAGAAAATCAAGTACATCCACATCTTTTGTCCGGAGGTGTGATTCGACATTACTTCTTTGAAAACGGCGATGGTACGACTGTCACCGTCAATTCAGAGCGTTATGGTCATATGAAAACCGACTTTTTTGTGCCTGCTTTTGAAGAATACGACTTGGACAATATGTAGTTTCAACAAGACGGTTCCACATGGCAGACAACTCAAACGAATATGGCTACGCGAAAGACTGTGCTTATGCAGAAAAACCTTTAACTCTAGAGCACTTAAAACCAACTATGGCTGAGATACCCCCCAATATGTGTCAAAAAATTTCGAAAATTACCTCAAAAGAATCGATGCTTCCAACAATTCGGGTGGTAGTCATTTAAATGATGTACTATTTCACACATAGTGAGTGTCAACGTTCAAACTTTATAATAATGAAGAAATATTATGAAAGAAAATATTTTATATGTGTTTTATTTTTGAGCAAAATTTTCATTTCGGAATTTCGGTTTATCGGGATTTTAGAATTTTCTGTATCTGGTTTTCCGGGATTTTGGAGTTTGACTTTTCGGGATTTTGGTCCAGTCCAAATAATTCAAAATATAAAACTTGAAACGTTTAATTACGAATGTATACCAATACCAATAGAATTACCTGCTTTATATTTAAAAAGCATATTTTTTTTTTTGCAAAACCTTTTAACGAATATTAAAAAGAGAAGAAAAAGGGTCTTAACCTGCGTCTTATTTCTAGCCGAATAAGCTAAGCATCTGTTTGTTGTACACGAATTTTCGAGCCTTGAGATTATTTTTTATCAAAATATGTACTTTGATACATTTGTCTATAATAACTCATACATAGAATTCAAGGTTAAAACTAGGTCCTAAGTGATTCAAAGGCCGCTTAGATCATTAGAATAACAAACAATATACATAATAACAATAAATATTTATTAAGGTAGTTTTAAAATTCAGACTAAAATTTAAAATTCAGACTAAAGAGTACATCAGAGAACTGGCTTAAAGGCTACAAATTGAACACTTATAATACTTTAAGACCAAAAAATTCGTTGTTTTGCTGATGAATTTTTCAAACTTTTTACGATCTCGTGTCCGGAAAAGTTGGTCATTTTTTCTATCGAACAGACACATTTAATACAGTAGCCCAAGTTTGCCTTCATGCGCCTTTTTATATTGTTGTTATATGTATATTAGATCTCCTTGTGGTCAGGTCAGGTCGATATATAGTATTTTCGCTCCTCTATAATATGACTATATAGGTAGCCCTTATATATACATATCTTTATTATCATCATGCCCAAAACCATGACGAAATCAATAATTATTTATTGAACAGCAGGATGATAAATGATTGCACCATTAAGCTTAACATATTATAATGTTGCTATAGCTGTACAGTGTACATATGCATGAATACGTAAAAATTACTGAATGCATTAATCTTTTAATGTGTATACATCAGGCAAAGGTGTGTGTATGTAATTCCTTTTCGCCATTATTCTCACACTTCTTCCATGATGCTCGCCGGATAATAATCCAGGGCCAGGCATAGCATCAGGCGGTCTTTATACGGAGGTAGGTATACCGTTCCGAATCAGTAACTACCTTCAACCTACCTACAGCGAGCGATTGCGATTCTGAATGGAAGGTAATTTTGCAATCCCAGGGTCAGATCCGGGTGAACTTCTGATGAATATGTAAATAAATCTCTCTGAATTGAGAGGCTTAAAATGAGCAGAGCATTGTGTGCGTATGTATATAATTCGTCCCTTATGGATACTCTTCAATCTCTTCTCGACCTCTCTAATCGATTCTTCGAATTGAAACACGAAAGGAAGGGAAATACGGACGTACAATTTCAAGAAGCCAAAAGGGAAAGACTAACGCTATAAAGAAAGTTTTTGCATATAAGCGACTTCGCGTCCTTCGTCCTTTCGTCTTAAAATAACACTCAGCCAATTTAAAGTATACCAAACATTTTAACATTGATATGAAAGTAAACAAAGAAAGAATCCACTTGAGGTGTGCTCTGCGCTTATCAGGACATGGATGTTATGGGACATTTCTTTCACTTTCTGCGTCAGCCGGGGCATGGTGTGGCGATGGCACATACACTACAGACGACGACGAGGGAAGAAATGAAGTTTAATAACGATTACGTTATGGAGGTAGATACGCATAGAAGTTGTGCGTGGAAACGGTTCGTTACATTTGAGAACAACTATGTGGCAAGTAGTAAATTGCGGTAAGTGAGTGATAAAATATCCTTAAAATGACATGACAAGGTAAGTGCTTCCTGCCTACACACATGAACGCACTTGAACACCCACATGTATACTCTGTAGTATAGTGATGGTTTTGGTGGTGGTTCGTGATGTGAGTTGAGTATATAGTCCTTCGATATATAGAAGGTACACTATAATACAAAAAAGGACCTGCCTTTTACACAGGGGGTGATACCATCACTGTTCACCTTTTTCTACAGGTAAAGGACTAAAGGTATATAGATTGACTTCTATTTCTATTTTTGTTTTTTTTTTTCGGTCCTGATGTTTGAAATTAGCAGAGGGGGACATGTTTATGGTTGATAAGAATTGCCAGATGACGTCTTATTTAAGTGATGCCCTGGCCCTGGCCCTATAGCCTTGTTCATAAATATTTGATTAAAATTACAAAACCATTTTGGATAAGGGAATCTAATGTAATGTGGGTGTTGAGAAGGAAAATGTATAGTATACCTATGTGTTTTTTTTTCTGAGAATAGGGTTTTTGATGTGCTCTTGCAAAAGTCAATGGTAAGAATTTAAGATGAGCAAATTGATATTAATATTTTGAATGATAAATTTAAAAAAAAATACTATTTAGGTGTCTATAGAAAAGACAAAATTAGGATTATTGGCATACTGCACGTAATTTTGTAAAAGTTGAACTCAAATACTAAAGTTATTTTTATTCTAAAAATGCCTTTTTGAACACTTGTAGTTTTTCTTTTAAACGAAACTTGTATTAGCTGCCTGCGGCTCTTTCTTACATATATTCTTTATTCCTTTCAAAAGGATGATAAAAACTTAATTTAACTAAAAAGATAACTATCGTCACCGGGGTTTTTTTTTTTTGGAAATCAAGTTGCATTTTCGACGGGTTTGATAGCTTTTATTTAAAACGATTAATCTATTACGTTATAGTTTTTGGAGATATTACTTTTAAAAATTCGAAATAAAACACATCCTAATGTTTTTGAGGCTTAATTCATAGAGTAATTTTTTGTTTTAATAAAATTTGTGATTGTTTTCTAAATTTAAATATTTAAAGTATTTTATAAAATATTCGAAAGTTATTATAAATTTTATGTTAAAACAGTGATAAACAGAAAAAGGCAAAACGGTTTGAAAGTAATTTTTGTTTTTGTAACAAATCCGTTGTACAAACAAGGCTATCACATAAGATTTTGAGAATTTGTTGAAAATTATAAAAATGTTGTTGAAAACGGGTATTTTCGAATTAAGAACTATGTCAAAAATTAAGAGGTCCGAAAGTTTTGATATTTTTCGAAGGTTCAAGGCCCTTAGAATCCAAATAAATAAATAAGTGCGTGTGTACTTACGTTCGTACGTTCGGGAAGCTTTTTTCGTCGTCCATATCTCAAGAACCAGTACAGATATCGACTTCACATAAATTTTGTTATTTGTCTCAAAAAACAAATTTTTAACCCTTAATATCTCACGAACCAATAACGCTAACGACTAGAATTGAATTTTATAGGATAAAATGTGATATATGTATGTACATAATTTTCAAAAAAAATAAATTAACGATTTTTTTATAAATCAAAAAAAACTGAAAAACAAAATTTTCACCTCGAATATGTTACGCACAAAAAGAGGATCTTACCTTTAAAATAATTTTATGCAACGAAGAATAATGTTTTTGACAGATCATACAGTTTTGAGAAAAATCGAATTTACAGTTGTTTTTACAAAAGTAAATACATATCTTCTATTGTTCACGAGATATCGAGAACCGAACATCAATTTTTACCAAATTTGCGTACTATTTTTTGTAGATTTTATTTTTTTATGAAAAAATGGACGGACTTTTATTAAAATTTTTACCGAATATCGAAAACAATATTTTCTGTGAGATAAAATAAGTTTGAAGCTAATATTTTTAATTTTTGCAAAGATATTTGAGTCGATAATCAATTTTTACCAACTTTTATTATTTTTTTTTGAAAACTGTCAATTTGATTTTTCTAAAAATTTTACTGAATGTTGAAAACAATATTTCTTATAAGATAAAATTAGTTGGAATCCGTAATCTCAAATTTTTGAAAAGATATTTGAGTCGAAAATCAATTTTTAACAATTTTGAATTATGTTCTTTTTAGGTTTTTATTTTTATATAAAAAAAAACTGTCAATTCGATTTTTCTCAAAATTTTACCAGATATCAAAAACGTTATTATTTATTGCACAAAATTGTTTTCGAGGTGACAAATATTATTTGTTTCATTTTTTTTTTCTATTTATAAAAAAAACCGTTTATTGGAATTTTTTCCAAAAATATATTTGTTTGGTATCACGTTACAATATATAATATAAAATTTAATTCAAGTCTCTAGCGTTATTAGTTCGTGAGATATTTAGGGTTAACCAAAATGTTCACCATTCTTTTTTAAATTTCTATGGTTATAAAACCACGCACTCAATTTTTTGAGAGTCCGTTCTGCATCTTTCTGCCTTATTATCTGTATAACAAAATGTATTTGAAGTCGATATCTCTTGTGGTTCTTGAGCTATGGACGACGAAAAAACGTGGCGAACGTACGGACGTACGGACATACGGAAGTACGAACGTACGTCTTTTATGTCGACTCTAGGGACCTTGAAACGTCGAGAAATGTTACAATTTTCAATTCGAAAAATCGGACCCATTACAATAACTTTCTATGGGAAGTTAACAAAGAATGATTTGACTTAGAATTATTTATCAAAGACAAAAAATTGTTATGAATATTTTATTAAAGTCTTAATCAAGACAAATCGACAGATGGGATGGGAAGTTAAATGTGGGTCGCATCCCAGACTTTTTTTTATAAATAAAATTGGTCGACTTTTGTAACTTGTTGCCCCGTGTTGTTGGAACCTAAAATGAACTTAAATAGCCAGCCAAAAAGGAAATGTATACGAAATTGATAAATTCATGTTATTAGCAAAACTTGCACTTGTAGCAGTAATATTTTCGATCCATTATGTATTACTGTGACCCTTTCACCCTCTTCAAATTTATTTACAATTTAACGGATTGCTTGAACAGTCTGTAGGTTTTGACGACCATAATCATTACGTAATGTGGCAACGTTTTAATTACCACTACTCTAATAAATGTTAATAATTTTAAAACTATGTTATACTGTAAATTGCCAATATTAAACTAATATTATGACACTTCCAATAACCAAATCGTTTGACAGGTGTCAAATGTGAGCAGTACCAACTTCAAATAACAAAATTAAGTATCTTATTTTGTCAATTTGATTTTTTTACCAGAAAAAAACTGTCCAATTTACAATTTTCACTTTAACAACCATAAAATAAATACGTGCTCGTAAGACAGTAAATTTCCAAATGTCAGCCGTAATCAGTTTTTTTTCCAGTAGGTACTCCATGGTTCTCATTGATGCTCGTGGTTTTCCTTATTTCAAACAATAACTAAATTTGGGAAAAAATACGAATTTATTCGAAATATTGTTTTTTTTTTTTAATTTATGAGTCCTTATTAGAAAATCCTACTCACTATTTTTGTGCTTGACCTAAACTATGTCAATAGGCAGTGAGTATTTTTATTTATGAACAAAATTTAAAGAACACTTGATTGTAGCTTAAAATTTTGCATAACCTTGTTTGGAATATTGTCTTTGAAAAAAACCTTTTAATTTATTATTCTTCTAGGAATCAAACAAAAAATAATAATAAATCACATATAATACAATCTACCTACTATAAAACTTTTCTTATTTCCTCTTGGGATTATAGTGTCAGAGGGTGTTCCGCCAGCACCTCCTGCATTTTTGATTAAAAACTCCAAACAAATGAGAGCAAACATACATAAAATAGGAATTATAAATAATCTTGCATGACAATCAAATATCATACATAATACATTTATTAATGAATCCTGAATTAACAAAAAGAAATAAAAGAAACCAAAAACATATAAAAGTGTCCTGCCTTATTCTGTTGATATTGAACCACCTACGTAATTTTTTTTTTCTGTGTCTCTTATAGGACCGTATACTGAGTTTCTATCTAATATTTCATTGTTGGTGTATATTTGTTTCCCAAAATAAATTGTATGAAAACACTACGAGCATTCCATCAAATTTCTTTTTTTATTTGTCTCATTTTGATGAATGATTAATCTCTCTACGACTAACTATATGTATGTATGTATATGTACGAGTAGGTACCCTAGAGTGTATATAGGTTTGTCATTATGTCGCATACATATCGGGGTCGAGGTCGTTTCGAGGGAGGAGGTATATTTTCTAACTAACTTTATTTACGTCACTGACAAAAAGTTATACGAGTTGATATGATGAATAAAAAGGAGAATTAGATAAACGAGTAGGAATATACCTGTCAGTTTCATCAACACAACAAAATCTCATGCCCAATGCTCAAGCCCATATGCCCAACCATGACCGACCGTCCACTCAATTAAAATGATCAAAAAGGAATATAAGAAATGGTGTCACTCCTCGATATGACTATATGACATCTGCCAAAGGACATCAGTGTCACAGAGAAAAAATAAAAAGAGAATATTTGTAGAAACTAGGATAGTTGATTGAAATGACTTGACACAAATTTATTGTTTTCAAGTGGAAGTTATTCTTTTATTTTTTGGGGGCATCATTCAAATTTGTTTGTGTCAATGTTAGATTTTGAAAATTTTAAATAATTTAGAATCTGCATATAAAATATATATTTTGCCGACTTTAATGAACTTTCTGACCTGTTTTCTTTTGTATCCGATATAAATCTTCAAAAGACTCTGGGTAAGAATCTGTTCCGAGTTAGTGTGGGAGTCTTATTGTACTAAAAACACCGGTTAATCTGGGACCAATAAAATGAAAAATAATTTTTCTTTCTTAACTCTTGAATGAAAATTAAATGGAAGTAAAGAAATTGAAGCCGGTGTACCAGAAGGAAGTGTCCTAGGGCCAGCCCTGTATCTACTTTTTGTATACAAGGGATATTGCAGTGGACCTCAATGCGTTTATGATGAAGTTGTTGACTGTAAGCAAAATTGTGTTATTAACCGTACAGTAGAACCTACAGCTGCAGTTCTTAAAAAACAAGTTTAACCCGAAGATCAAAAGGCACAGAAGATTAAAAAAAATAAGATCAAGGAATGTCCCTTGGTATATCAGGAAGAGCGACCTATTTACATAGTGACCTTTAAATTGAAATGGTTACAGAAGTGGTTTAAGAACACAGCGCTGTTTCACACCATCAGCGAATACAAAGTCATACCATAAACTTACAATACAATGTTCGGGGACTAGGTTAGGTTAGGTTAGGTTATAGTGGCTGTCCAAGATGGAAACGGACACACTAAGGCCAGTTTAATGGCCCATTGTGATACCACATGAATCTTGATGCTTCTTCCTAAGCTCGCAATGGAACCAGTTTGAGTCCCTTACGAAACGTGAGAGGTTGATTTGATTTAGATCATTTAGATCAGCGGTTCCCAATCTTTTTTAGTCGCGGAGCACTTTTTGCTTGAGAAATTTCACGCGGAGCACTTCGTTGTGCATATGCCATTTTTCGCAGTTACATGTAGCAAATTAAATACGTTTTTTTTAATTTCGTTTGTTTTATTGAATTCAGGAAACAGTTTCTACAACGAAAAACACAAGAACAATATTATGTGTATGTTGATGCAAACGGCAGAAGAATTATTTTAGCTTTCTCTGACAGTAAACTGAACTCGTCTTTCACCAGAATTCTGATAAAGACTTCTTTGTTGCAAAAAGTTCTTTTATCGAATAATCTGATGTCAGGTCAATCAAGCACTCAAACTGCAGCGATGTCAGGGAAGGTGGGTTTTCCAACGCGGCAGAGTACGGGTTTATTACCCATACGTTTTCCTTAATGTTCAGGTGGAATTCGTCTGGAAAATAGTGGAGGAAGCTATCCAGCAAACATCTTAGGTGGATATGAAACTCATTTAAAATATCATCGGGAATGTCCAAATCAATTTCTTCTTTAAATTCTTTGAGCATTGGGAAGATGTCTAGGTTTCGATTTTGTATACATTCCAAAACTGGATTTTATTTTTAAATGCTTCTATTTTGTCACTGGCATCGAAAACAGTGAACTATGGCCTTTCCCTGAAGTGATACACTCAAATCATTTATTTTTTTAAATATATCTGACAGATACGCCAATTTCAATAACCAACGCTCATTAGTCATTCTCATTACACAACATGTCCCCAAATACAAAGTTGTCGTCAATGAGAAAGTTTCTAACTTCAGCTCTCATTTCGAAAAGCCGCGTCAGTGTTTTTCCGCGAGAAAGCCACCTTACTTCTGCGTGAAGAAGTAAAGAAGTATGTAGACTACCTATGTCATCACACAATAATTTAAAAGCCTTGTATTGTTTGGCCGTGATTTAAAAAAGTTAATTATTTTCTTGCTTTCGTCCAACACCTCTTTAAGGGAGACCGGCATTTTTTTCATTACTAGGGCATGGCGGTGTAGAATGCAATGGCTACTGGTGCATCCTTTAACAATTTGCTTTATTTTTGCGACGGCACCGGACGTTTTTCCAGTCATGGCCTTGGCACCGTCCGATCTTCTTGAAAGGACTATAGATATTGGTAGCGCACAACCCTGCAACATCCGTAGATTCATCCATTTGCAGCACAAGTTTTGTGACTTTTATTCGTAAAAGTAAAGTAGCTTTCACATTCTCTGCTAAGTCTCCGATTCGTCTTGATATTGTGTTATTTGACGAAGGAATAGTGGCAAGTAATTTGTTGGCCTTTTCACCCAACAAACATTAAACAATGTCTTTAACACATGGCCTTATTAAGTTTTCAGCAATGGTATGGGCTTCGCCAGTTTGCGCTATTCCGAAACTTACAAAGTAGGACGTCATCAACGCATTTTCGTTCACTGTTTTTGAGTGATAAGTAATAATGGTTTGAGATTTAGTAAGTTCAGCATACTTCCTTTTGAAGAAATCAGTCATTTTGCTTTTGCTATCTGGATGAATCCCTGCAAAGTGACGTCTCAAAATAAAATCATTGAAATCATTTTGTGCGGTTAAATGCTTACAAAGCAGAAGTTTTTAACAGGGGATTACTAAATTATGATTTTGTTTGGACATTCCCGTCAGTTGGTGATTCTTCGGCAGCTTCGGGTGCTTTTGCGGAGCATTCACTTATTTTTTTCAAAGATCCAGACTTAAGCCAGCGATCCATTCGAAAATTGTATGTATAAAAACAAAATAAAGTAAAACTCACTCACTAAAAGCAACTGCAAATTAACTTCACCGTACTACGTTTAAAAGTTTGCATGAATTGAACAAAAACTGTTTCTATTCAAATCGTCACTCTCACTAGTCTTCGTGGTATTGTATGAAAATTTATACGAGTGAGATAGAATAAAAATAGAATTTGTCCATGAATGTGTTTTTACTGTTTCAAGTGGATGAAAAAGTGTTCCTTACAACTACAAAATTATACTTCTTTTTGTCTTTTCTCGGTATTCGACTGATTGTGATTGCCTGCAGGTCTACTATGCAGTGCTGCCACTCAGAAATTTAAAAAAAACATTATAAAAAACATTATTTTAGCTAAAAAAACATTTTTTTTTTTTAGTTGGAAAATAGTTAAACCAGAAAAAAGAGATCTTAAACAAAATTGACACCACATCTCGGCTAGTGACAAGTGAAACAAATATTTTCAAATAATTATTAGGAGTATTTTATTATTAAAACAACAAAAATGGAAGGAATAACATTAAAATAAATTATGATACTAAAAATATTAAATATACATAGAATGTAGTGATACATTACTTTTTTGACACTGTATGAGTTCTTTTAAATAAATAATTGAAAAGGAATAACTTAATTTATTTAATTAAATATACAAATACAGGTCCTTAGGTACTAGTTACATTTTTGAAATTTTGTACATTTTAAGTTTACAAACATTTCTTAAGAAATAAATAAGTACTTTATTTTTTATTTGAACTCTTTGTTGTAGATATTCCTGAAGAAGATCTGTCAAGAAGATCTGTAGAAACCTTAAATGCATAGCATGTTTCGTTCTTAACCATATGTTTAGCATGTAACAACCCGTTTAGTGAATCAATCTCAAATTTGGTATGGTGAATTGACATCTATTCACAGACAAGAAGATAAATTACAGAAACAAAAATGTAGTTGTGCTTTTGAGACAAAGCGCCAATTTAGCTATGTTTATTTGAAATAAATAAAGCCGTGTTCATAGTTTCTAGGTTGTAGGGTAAGTTAAACATGTTTTTTACGAAGCGGTCATAAGAAATAATAATATTTTATTTGAAATTGAAAAAAAAACATTATTTTGGACTCGAAAACATTTAAACATTTTTTGGGTCCAAAAAACATGAAAATAATGTTAAAACATTGTTTCTGGCAGCACTGCTACTATGGCTGCCGTTGAAAAAACAAAAAATTATTTGAAATTTGTTTGTAGTTACCTAGCTATGCTCATTTTTTTTTAAATATGAATTTCAATTCGACTGCTGCGATCAAAATTGCAAGATCAGAAGCCCAAAATTAACTAGTTACTAGTCCTTCTTGGAATTTTTATACTTTTTCAAATATTTCCGCGGAGCACTTGGTGCTCCGCGGAGCACACTTTGGAAAACCCGGGTTTAGATCGTTAAAGAAGAATTCTCCTAGGTAATTCTTGCGCTTTCGAGCCAGAGCAGGGCATGTGCAGAGAAGATGAAGAACTGTTTCTTCCTCTTCCTCGTCCATACAGCTTCTGCAAAAGTCATTTGAGAATACGCCTAATCTCGTGGCGTGCTTTCCTATTAGACAGTGTCCGGTTATGACACCTATTATCGAGCTTATATGCGATCTGCTTAGAGAGAGCAAGCACCTTGAACGTTTTAAATCCAGTGCTGGCCAGATGTCTTTAGTGACTTGACACGTGGTGATGTTGTTCCACCTGGTGCCTGCCCTCCTCCCAGCGTCTTGCATTAGCAATAGTTTACAAATAGCGATTGGTATGCCAGTACGTGCCAAACGTGGTAGGATGGGCTGTACTGTACCGTTCCTGGCGAGTTCATCTGCCTTACAGTAACCTGGAATGTCTCTATGGCCCGGCACCCAGCAAAGGTGAATATTAAACTGTTCTGCCATCTCCATTAGAGATGATCGACAGTTATGGACTGTTATAGAGTTTGTAGAGACAGAGTCCAGAGATTTTATAGCGGCCTGACTCTCTGAGAAAATACGGATTTCAGATTTTGATATCACGTTTTCATTAAGCCAGGACAAAACTTCTTTTATCGCCAAAAGTTAAGCCTAGAACACGCTACAATGATTGGGAAGGCGGAATGAGAGACTTAATTTCAGTCGTTCAGAGTACAAAACTCCACCAACCCCTTCTTCCGTGGACTAACAAAGACCAAGCCTTATAAGCATTTAGATCAATCAATGAATTAAACGTCTTGATCCTAAATTGAATTCAAAAGCTCTCTGGAAAAATTTAAAAAATAACGCAGTTTGATCCGATTAATTGTCGCAGCAATGTATAAAACAAAAATGCTCCATTTACCAAGATAGGAATCTTTCGTACGTTTCACTCTCCAAAACCAGTTTGTTTACATTGCTGTATTTGTAATTTTGACAATTAGTCCATGAATAGATGTGAAATAAAAAAATAAATAAATTAGGTGGCGCAATAGTCCATGAAAAACCAGGGCCTAGTGACTTACAACTCTCAACCATTCCTGTGTGCAAGTAATGTTGTCAGAGATGGAAGGGACCTACAGTTTATATGCCGAATCCGAACGGCTAATTTGAGAAAGCACTTTTCATGACAAGAATTACTCTTGGAGAATTTGTCAATTCCTCGCAAGAGGCAGTACCCGTGAAAAAAGTTAGGTGGCACAGGCAGGGATTGAACCCGAGACCCCTTGCATGACAGTCCAACGCACTAACCATCACGCTACGGGTACTACGAATAGATGTGAAAAAAAAAACGATGCCTTGGGCTAGCGGCACTTTGCAAAGCAAGCAAAAACAAAATGGGGAGGTTAATAAGTTTTTTTTAGGTTTTTCTTTTTACTTTTTTCGATGAAAAAGTCAGTTTTAAGCTTTAATTCTGCAGTCATTTTGTTGATAGCGAACCAATGTACATTTTTGTCTTGAAAAAAGCATGTTCAACATCAGTTTATTATAATTAATTCACTAATTTACAGTAATCACTACGAAATTCTTTAAATTTCATAATTAACCTCGAATTATTGTATCAAAGATGCGTTCGAAGAACCATCAAGTTAAGGCTGCGAGCGCAATTTATTGAATTCCAATAAATTTTCGTTAATGAACGGCCCAAATATTTTTTTTGCAAGTAACAATTAAAATCTGTATCAATTGAATTTATCCAAGTATATTTATAGTTTGTTTCTCCATTTTGATTAATAAATATTAAATTTAAAAAAAAAGTTATAATCGAAAAATACCTCACCCATAACATTCTTGATTGATGAAAGCCTACATGTATTTGCTATCAAAAAAAATTGCACTAAAGGAACACCAATATTTAAAAAAAATAATCAGAACGATTCCTATGGTGTGCATACAAAAGTTTTTCAAATAAAATTGGATTAAAGCTCAGCACCACAAAAAAGGAGACTGATGAGTGCAAAAGTGGCAAAGCACGAAATAGCAATATCTCCAGCCCAAACAATGAGTGGTAGCACCTTTAAGTTGTTGTTGTTGTTCAAACTTTCAATGAAATTGACGGAATAAAGAATGGTCAAGTCTAACAAGCTGACATTCTAGTACGAATAGTACAATAAAATAACAATAATGAACGATTATACTGAACTTGTTGAATAAATGCATAGCAAATAAAATGCAAATTTTGACATTTATCACAAAATGAAAACGTCAAAAAATCGTTCTGAATTCATGTACAACTCATTCAATAGATAATGTAATCGACATGATTGTTTATTGTTGACGTACAGAACTTTCTTTAAGTGTATTCCCACAGTTTAACACAAAATATAAATTTCATTAATTCCTTAAAAATATTTAGTTACCAAAGTTCGAGTTTACTTATAATTGTTTGAAGGGTATGTTTAGTAAAAGTGCTGCTAATAATGAAAAAAATTAGTGAGTTTTACGTATACATGTTTTTGTTTTTCTTAATATAATAAATACGACCGTAGATTACATTTTATAAATGCAGAACATAGAAGAAAATATACATAAACAATAGTTTTCAGATAAAAAGCAGAGGTCAGGTTAGGTTATTTAAAGAAATTTCCGCTTTGGCTAACCTTCATCAACTTTTTGGAATAAAAAAAGTTACTTAAATCTATTTATTGCACTCATTTAGTTGGTATTGTGTGAAACCATATTGCCTATTTCTATTCCTTAAAGATGCTTTACACAAAGCAACTTATTTTTAAAACATGGTTCCTATTCCAAAATCTAACTACAAACTAAATTCTAACTCTAACATAGTCCCTTAAAAAGAAATTTTCAGGAATATTTCGGCAACAAACAAAACTAAAATTTGGTCTTGCAATTATTGAACTACTTAAATCATGAAAATACTAATCTAATTGAGGAATCTGAACTAGCTAAAGTTGGCAATGGAACTTCACAAGTATCTTTCTCGTAGAATTGTCTGTACAAGAAAAATACGGAGACACCCGCCTATTGTTTCCACCTGAACTTCTAACCGCGCCACCAAAAAAAAGCTCTAAGCAAACTGCAGCTGACAAAGTTATCTGTTTTGTTGTTTTACAAAGTATTGAGTTACACTTTTGTCCATTTCCAATTTTACTTAACCAGTTGCAGCGCATATTGCGTTCGCAAATAATTTAAGTAAACAAAATACAGCACTAATAAATTATTAAATATGTATGGTCAATTTTATTTTATTTAATATATATATTTACAACATTTATTTGGATTGAAATTAAAAAGCTATTCAAATCTTCCAATTTAAGACCATGGCAGCACTTCAGATTCTGTAAGTTAGCATTGTTTCATTGGCCTGAAGACTAAATGTGAGAGTGTGTTTGGTTTTTGCATCATTTCACGCACACTTTCTCACATTTAGTCCTCAGTAGCTTGTAGGCAAACCGAAAACTCAGTCTGAAATTGCCATCTTGATAAATGGAGTATTTTTGGTATAAAATTACTGTAAATGCAGTTGTCAGTTCTCTGTAAAACAGGTAAATGTAAAAGTTACTCCAATCCTAAAAAAACTCTAACACCAAAAGTCAAAAGGAATTTAAGAACAGCATTTCGAAATGGCAATCAATGTTTGGGAAGGATAACATAGTTGTGAATCAGCTGTCTTAAATGTTACTTCTGATTTAAGAAGATCAATGGATCGCAACGGATCTTTTCAGCACAGGTGTCCCACAAGGATCTGATTTAGGCCCAGTTCTTTTTTGCATATTCATACATGATGTTATTGCTAGAGTAAATGAAGACCTGTTACATTTTAAGGGGTGGCCTGAGTTAAATAAATTAGGATTGATTTCGATGAAATTGTTTGGAATGGTGTGTTCGAGGAGTGCCTTAATTTAAACGGCTTTGTCTTACTTTATCTTGAAAAAGTTAAATACTTTGGCTTATGATAGAAAAATGAGTTGTTGTGACGATACATCAGACTACAATTCAAAAATTTACGGTAGCTTGTGGAGTCCTTGAATATCTTCTAATTCATTAAGTCCCAACAAGAAGATGTACCCAGTGTTGCCGAATCTCATGATTTATCATGATTCTCTTGATTTTTCACCCCCATCTCATGATCTCATGAATTTATGGAAAATCTCATGATTTTTCAAATCTTCCTTCAAAAAAGAATAAGAAAACATTCCTATTCGGCCATTATAATCAGCACATGCAACTTTCTTCTTATAATTTTAAAAGATTTAGAAAATGACCCATCTAGCCTCTACGGACATAAGTTGCACAAAATATTTATGTGCTGTTGTTAGAATGTCTAACAATTTTAAGATTCAAGATTTCTTTTATAGTCTATTTACACTCGATAAATCTGATGCTAAAATAATTTATGATATTTTAGTAACTACTTTCAATAAAAACGAAATTGATTATAAATCCAATTTAATAGATTTTGGTGCCGCTGAAGTGATGATGGGAGTGAACTCATCAGTTCGCACTTATTTACAAGCTGATGTCCCAAACTTATTTATAATGAAGTGTGCTTGTCACTCCTTTCATCTCTGCACTTTATATGTATGTTCCAATTTGCCCTCTAGTATTGAAGACTTATGTCGAGATGTTTATTATTATATTCAGAACAATCCTAAGAGAATTGCAGCATTTAAAACTTTTCAAGCTATTTTGGAGATAAAGCCAAATAAAATTTTACATTATTCACAAACACGGTGGTTTTCGAGGTTAGAAGTAGTACATTTATTTCTTGTGCAATATGATGCCTTAAAAGCATATTTTAACGACGTAACAAAAAGTGACAACTTACTGTCAAGTAAAACTATTTTAAATATGCTCAATGACACTGTTCATTATATGTAGGTATTTATGTTTTCTTAGTTTTGTGCTACCGTTTTTTACTAAACTAAACAAATGCATGCAATCCAAAAAGCCCAAAATTATATGTATTACGGCGTAAAAATAGCGTTTTTATTGGAAAATTGTTCGATTGACAAACAAATTGTTCAAGGCTTTCAATGCCGTTGTTTGTCCTTCTTTGTTGAAGGTACTAAGCAAATATATTACAGATTCAACTTCAACAACAGTGTTTTTTCTAGATGTGCAATCTTTTTTTTTTTTTAATCACTAAATGTTATTTTAAAACTTAATAAAATGTAATCTCATATGTATTTTTTTATTTAAAATTTTTGTGTTGAATTATAAGTTAATGAAGAATAAGCAATCTCATGATTTTTTTGAGGATCTCATGATAAAAAATCATGATAAATTTTTTTTTGAATCGGCAACACTGGATGTACCTAGTGAAATCAATGCTGTTGCCTTATTTTTCTTACAATTAATTTTGATTTTTTAACGCAAGCAGTTTTCTTTCGAGTTAAGGTTGCACAAAGTGCGGATGATAAAAACTTCCATTATAGGGATCTCTGTTTAGCCAAAGAACCTCGCATATGGTTTTAAAATTATTAGCAAGACTTGTTTGTAATTATGCAAGTCACAAAAATAGTATCTAGATTAAAGTTTTGTTATGAATACAAAAATCTGCTCTCCGATTGCTAGGCTTCAGGTACAAGTAAAACCCCTCTGAGTATCTTCAAACTGTTGGATTTTACCACAAAACCAATCTTTTAAAGTAATTCTAGCACCTGCCAATATGTTGGTATATCTTCTCCATAGATAGCGCCAAGATTTCGCCATTCTGTTTCTTAATTTTTACTGAAGAATTTTGTTTACAAAACGAATAGCAGGAAAGTCAAGCACTTTTTGAATGTAGTCGGCTTGTGTTTTAATATCTCTAGTAAAGGTTTTAGCTAAACCTGTTTCTAAATAGATAGCATGATTTGGAGCTTTAATTGGTTCTTTTGGAATCCCTCATGTGTTAGGTCATGATTTCTCAAATCTAGACCTAGAATTCCACTAAACAGTTTGCCAATGGTACCTATTTGTAAAACAAATACAACAATATTTTTAACTATATCCAATGCGCCTTTTTTGTGTACCTACATATATGGAAGATTATAGACCGTTTAAAAGATTGTGGTACAGCAGAGTTCTTTTCGAAAAACTCGTACGTAATTCCATCTTCTCCCGTTGCCTTTTCATTTTTTGATTTTTTTAAAATAATTTCAATTTCCACAAGAGACATTTCAAAATCAAGGATAGCATCGATGATAAAGTGTGTTTGGCATTGAAAAATATTATAAATCTTTGATCACCACAAAGTAGGGCTACCTATTCCATAGAGTTTGGTTCTTTTCCGAGTTGATATTCTTCACAGGACAAATATTTTTGCAAGCGGTGTTGGACTAAGTGTACCAATTTCTTGAAATTTCTGTTTCTCTCCAAGCGTGTGATTGATTAATTGTCAGAAGTTTTTAACTAGAATCGGTGGAATCGGTTGTTTTGTAACTACATGGTAATAGGGAAATTATTGCATAAACATAGAAACTCAAAGCGAACAGACGAAAACGTCAACAACTCAAAATTCCATGCAATAACTTTAGAAGAATTGTTCACAAAAATCTCGGATCTCCAGCGGAAAATTATCTTTTTTGAAGATTTTCTTCTGGAAGGCTACGGTAACAAATGAAATTTCCACTTCTGAGGCTCGTAAAACCCGGACAATATTGTGAATTTTGTGTGTATTGTACAATTTTTGTTTCGAAAATGAGGCTCGAAACAGCGCTTTGATAACTGTGGGACTAATAAATCCATGTTAACCGAATTTTGCTGAAATTGAAGACATATTGTATAGTTACATTTTCCCACTTAAAATTCGCCCTCAAGGGCAATATCATACTATCCGTATGCTACAGCCTGAAGCCATGTACCTATGTGGTCTTGGAAAATTGGAGTTGGATGTATGTATATTTATTTTATTTTGTATTTATTTATTAATATCATATTCTCCTTACAATTTTTAGATATATCAGTGAATATGACGTTGGAAATAGGGAGTTCTAACTCAATGTCTTCTTAAATGAATGTTATTACTATTAAAGTGTAGATATTTTAACCCCCCTTCTACATTTCTAACTTTTCGCACAATTTCTGAAAGAGATCCTGTGATCCACTAAACCATCAATCAGTTAAAATTTCATCATCCGTCTTGGAATTTTCGCAGGCACGCATTCTACAACAAAAATTCTGTCAAAATAATATCTTCCTTTTTCATTATGACTTCTCACTAAAAACTCAGTTAAAATATTTCACTTGTCATTTGAAAATGAAACAAATAACTTAGCCCAACAGTTTATAAATAATGAAAAACACTTCAAGTCTCAAGGTGATTCAAGTTAACATAATTTACATACCTTCAAATGAACTTCATATTGCACCCTTTATGCAAAATATGAAAAATCGTTCATCTTATAAAAAGATTTCCATAAGACTAACGAACTTAAGATTCAAATTCATAAACTTCTGTTGATAGTGAGTACCTTATACCTACCTTACCTACAAATGGCATTCGCTTTCGTTTCCTGCACTTAAGTATTTGCCATATTATTTCACCCCCGACGACACGACGTCAATTCTCAACCTTGCTTGACGATTTCCACTAATTCTATTTCATAACAACAACAACAACGACAACATCAAAAAAGAAACTCAAAACATTTGAAATATTTAAACATTCATTTCAAAACTGGCATTTGGTATACAAACAACTTAGCAATGTCAAGAAGGAAACATAGAGACTGACAGGACATCTCTCACGCGTAAGCGAGTGGGCCGAAGATGATGGGTGATGGGCTCTCTAAGGTTATGGTTTCAGTAACGGTATACGGTAAGTATAAGTAAATCGAGTAGCAATGCAAATGCGTCCTTCTTCACTTTACTTCACTTCATACTCTTCATAAAATGCTTAGGGAATTTAATTAAATCATTTTTGTTTTTGAAAACACTGACAAAGCCAGGTTATTACATTTTAGAAAATTGAAGAAGGCGAGTCAAGAGAGCAGATACCGAGTAGGTATTTTTGTTCCTGCTCCATGGCAATGTTTGATGGCATTCGGATGCTCGGAGTAGGTATAGATCCGGAATGATTTTTGTTCTTCAACAAAAATACCAATGTCAACGAGAAGGATTCTAACATGGTAATGGGAAGAGCTTTTTAACAAAAAATTACATAAAATCAACAACGATAATAATACTGCTCATAAATATTTTTGTATTTTATTTAATATAACTTGTTGTTTGAATTTAACATAATTGAAGCCAGGGCTGGATTATCCACCCCATTTTTTTGTAAGTTAGTAAAATGAAAATATTTATAAATATGTAAAGCGTTTTTCAATGGGCGTGGGTAGATGTTGGAGCCCCATGGTGGCCATTTTGTTTTGGTGACATCTGTCAAATCTTTTTTTTTATTCAGTTGTTTATGCCAAACTTTTTTTTTTTTATTTATTCAGTTGTTTATGCCAAATCGTAGTACCCGTGGCATGATGGTTAGTACGTTGGACTGTCATGCGAGAGGTCTTGGGTTCGATCCCTGCCTGTACCACCTAAAGTTTTTTTCACGGGTACTGCCTCTTGCGAGGAATTGACAAATTCTCCAAGAGTAATTCTTGTCATGAAAAAGTGCTTTCTCAAATTAGCCGTTCAGATTCGGCATATAAACCCTCCATCCCTGCAATTACTCGCACACAGGAATGGTTGAGAGTTGTAAGTCACTAGGCCCTGGTTTTCTACGCACTGTTGCGCCACATAATTTATTTATGCCAAATCATCATTGCAAGTTACACGATTGAACAGCACGTTCTATTGATAAAACTTTATTATAAAAATGAGTGTTCGTTAATGCGAACGTTGCGCGCGCATTAACTTTAACAAAATTGCCGTATAAGGGACGACACCAACCCACGCGAGGTTCACAACGGTCACTGTAAACAAGGACCGCTACATAACGGTGATAACTAATTTCTTATGGCCCGTGGTTCCACGGTTATACAAATTTCTAAGGGTATCTTTGGGAACCGTCCCAATATAAAAAAATGATAACTTTGAGGGTCTGTCAAAATAGGTCCATTTGAACTTTGACAGCAAGCTCCCTTGTCATTGAAGGTCCATTACGGAAGATCGCCACTGTCAATGGACAGCGATGCAGATCATTTTGTATCGATTACAAAAATTTGGCTTTTAGCAGACTACAACTTGGTGAATTTTTCATTCATGACTTGGGCTTGAAGTTAGGTTAGGTTTAAATGGGTGATGCAACGGTAGGCCGAAAAGCTTACCAGGAACTTATTAGGATTTGCTTAGGTGTAGGTAGTAGAAGAGGTTTTAGGTTGAAAGCTACCTACCTGAACCATCCTGATTTGTGTGTGAATGTACTAAGGTGGCAAGGACGAGACGTCGCACAGGTCGTCGAAAAAGTATTTGTCTAGTATCGTCATTCCTCTTTTGTCTATATGGCTCGGACATTCGCGGAGAAAGTGGAAGGTTTGCTCCTCCATCTCCTCATCAACACCCCTCTACATACATGCCCAGCTTTAAAGATGTTTTGTTTTTCCTTTGCAAATATTTGGTCACAGATTCCTGGCAACTTTGAAAATTTTAATAACTTTTAATAACGTGTTGTTTACGGTTTCAAGGAAACTTTGTTGGATTAATTAATTCACCTGATCAACTGGTTTTTAAATCATATCAACAATATGGCTCGAGTATTGATCCATGTTTGGCCAATTAAGTCTTTCCGTCAATGTTTTACCAGCTTTTAGGGTTTGAAGTATGCAACCGCTCAAAATAAATGACTATATAGAAAATTAACGTATGTTTACTGAATGGAGTCTAAATTCTGGAGCAAATGGAAACTGAATGGTTACTACGTCAAGAAAAAAAATTGTCCAATACCAATTCATTTGAGATCTAAGATACTTCATACAAAGCATCCCGGAAAATTCACTGCTGGGTGGATTTTAAAATACAAATTTGATTTTGTGATGATTTTGAAAATTAAAAAAAAAATAATTTTAAGATGGAGACATTTCAAAAATTGAACAATTCCTAACCAAAATCAAAATTTTATTTCAATTTTTTGGAAGACTATAGAAACCATAATTTATGCTTAGCAAATTTTTAAAAATGCCCTTCATTTTTCTCCACCTTAAATAACGTGGACTTTTAAAAAAGTTTTACCTATGTAACTACATATGAAGTTCAAGTTTGTCAAAATTTCGTCCACAATAAGACCATTTTTAGTGTTGTTTTCCTAGACTTATAGTATAATGCAATCAGTAAAAGATCCGTCTGATTTGAAAGTTTATTTAACACATAGGATCATACAATGAATATGAACCTAATATCAAGAATGAATATAACACATAATTTTAACCAATTTAATGTTTGCTTGGGGCTTGACTTTTTAACTATATTTGATATTGTCAAAAATGCAGCTAGGTGTTTTAATTTTCTCCAAGACATTTTTTACCCGGTTGATTTATCTTGTAATTATACTGCCGCAAAATTTCATTCATAAGCGATGCTCTACTCAAATATTTAGTTCCATTCCTCACCTTAAACAATTCGACCCTAATACCCGTACTTCTAGGAATGTTCAACAGCATACTCTTGAGTCTTATTTAGGACGTACTTTTAACTAAAGATATTATTTTTTTGCCGTACTTCACGAATGTAGAATTTTTTACCAGGATTAGAAGAATCATCATCTTTTTAGTGCGTACCCAATACAAAAATGACGATTACTCAAAATATTAATCCTTCCTTTTATTTCTTTTCAAACGGTTCATCTGAACACATCTTAATAGTGACAGTTCGTAAAGAACAATCCTGAATCTGGGGAACGGACCTTATTTACTTAAGGTGGGGCTACAGTCCTCTATGAACTGGGGCCTCACCAAACAAACATCTCTATCTAGCTCGGTCCCTAGCTAGATTTCTTCAGTTGCGCACTTCAAGTTGGGTGAGATTACTTTCCTTTTGTGCGCACCACCCGATGCGCTGCCCTTTGGGCTTGGATTCAAAGACTTTTCGAGCCAAAACATTGGTTTCCATGGGCTCTATGAGACTAAGCTATCTCAGTCGTTGGACTTTTATACTTCTAGCTTTTGAGGAAAACATTGCTCGCTGTACAGCCCGTAAGATCGATGTTCCATCTTCTCTCATCTTCTGCATACGGAACCGTAAACCAAGCGAAGAACTTTTCTCTCGAAACGACCAAAGGTACTTTCATCCGCGAAGAAGACGAGGATAATTAGGCTCGTTTCACACTACACAGTATTAAAGCCCTCTCTTGAGCAACTAAAGTCTCGCTATAAGACCCTAAGGCTCGTTTCACACTACACGGTTTTGAACGTACAGCAAAAAACCGAACGGCATAAACCGGATCAATGGCTAATTAGACATTATACGGTTTTAACCGTACGGTAAAACACGATATATGCAGGGTTCCTGTGCTTAGTATACTTTTTCACAGGTTTTGAAGTGGCTGATCGAACTCTGCAGCACGAATAAAATCGTGTGATGTGAAAATAGTTTAGTTGCTCAAGAGAGGGCTTTACTACTCAATTTCTTTCTTAGTCCAAAAAAACAGTGATTCATCAGCATATGCGAGTAATTGGACAGACTTTTGAGAGATAATGCCTCTAATGTTGACGTAGAAGCTCTACACTATTCTTTTGAGGACGATGTTAAAGAAAAAACCCGACAGAGCATCATTTTATCTAAAGCCTTCTTTGAAATCAAAAGGTTCGGTTAGGTTGTTTCCAACCGCTTTGGAGTAGCGGGAATACTCCATGGTCCATGGGGAACGGACCTATTAGTTTGAAATATCAGATACTAAGAAGACCTAATATGGATTTAACAAACAACATTGATTTAAAGGATTAATTATATGATAGAGGGAGATTTTAAATTGTTCAAAACTATTTTTGAGATTCAAAATTAACTTGATTTGTTAAAAATTAGCAAAACCATATTTTATAACATAGTAATTAAACAAAATTTCTTTTCAATTTAATAAATCGTTTTAAATCTGTCCCCCATATACATATATTTTTATTTGCATGTTTCTAAAAGTGTCTGTTACAAATTTAATTAATTTTCTTCACCTTCAGGCTTTTGTTTTTCAATAATATTGTCTGCTTCCTCGAAATATTCCCAGTTGAGTTAGTCTTTTGTTCTATAGATATCAGATATAGGTACCTATGTGTACATAATATAGACAGACTTATATAAGTCTCCCTCATCGTTCACAACTTCACCAAATGCCAATGTTATTACTAACTCTGTTGTGATATTATTTCTGCGTAATTGCGGAACTCATCCTATCATATGGACATAATTTTAACATCACGCTATTAAAAAATACAAAAAACTTCCTATCGTCCATCGCCTCTGTCCAGTGTTCAGTGTTCATGTCCAGTCTATCACAATGCCAACAGTTGATGAAACTGTTCCCGGTTATGACACCACTGGCCCTACAATTTACTATAACAAAACCCTTGGTTGACAAAAGTCTGATTGATGCCTATCGTATGACTGCTAAAGTGGACAGAGTGGTAGATCACAACATGCGGTTGGTTTGCCATAGCGCTTTCTGGGAAATACTTTTCTTTTTGCAAACATAATGGAAGCAGTATTGGAGCTAAGCTTTATTCTTCTTAGTGATTTATTCTTCTAGCCATGGTAATAATGTTTTTAACTATTAAATTTTGGAATAATTTAAATTAAGCAACGTGATATTGTAACAAAGAAAAGCTGAATTTTTTTAAAATTAGCAAATTAGAGTTTTTCAAATTCTCCAGAAGAATGTATGTGGAACATGTTTGCACAACCAAAGAATGCCCTTAAAAATGTTTCCTTAT
The DNA here is from genome assembly GCA_951509635.1 of Eupeodes luniger. Taxonomy (NCBI): domain Eukaryota; kingdom Metazoa; phylum Arthropoda; class Insecta; order Diptera; family Syrphidae; genus Eupeodes; species Eupeodes luniger. Next base: position 294,028,299 of record OX608073.1, on the reverse strand, counting down.
ATTCTCATTATTTTAATTATACACCACATTGCCGCATCCGTGCCCTTATTTAACAATAAATAAAAAAAGAATTATTAAAAGGGAAAACATACAAAATAACAAATTGTTGGCGCTATCTATCTAAAACGTGGCATGGGCAGAGAGGGAAGGAGGGCACCACGAGAATTATGGGTCTGAATTCTTTTGGGAATATGTGCGCGGGCTTGAATTATGTGAGATTGTCCGTCTGTCACACAATCTAGACGCACTGGAGGACAGTTGAATTGAGTGTCTTTTATGTTTTGTATAAGTCTACAGCCGCTGCGGTTTCTGCTGTAGCCGTTGCCTTCTGCGGTATGTCACACTGAGGTTTGGATTTTGGTATGTACGGTTTGATATAATAGTACATATTACAATATCAAAAACAAAAGTACAGAATTTACGGAACAAACTAAACAGGGTGTTAACCCGAAGGGCCTGGAGGAGCTTTGTAAGTAGGCAGAGAAAAATAAATGTTCAGATGTTATGTACATTCTGGTCTGCATGTTATATTCAGAGAGGGCGTTACGGCAAAGCATTTTATTTTTTGTTTTTTATGATGGTGTCGTCTTCATGGTGTAATTTTTTTTCAAGGAATTAAAGAACCTGGTGATAAACAGTAAGACTCTTTTAAAGTTTCTACTAATATTATAAAATTAAAAAAAAAACAAAGGAATTACAGAGTTCCTCGGGTTATATCACTAGTTCTACTGCAAAACGCTGTTCTGCCTTTTCCCGTTGAAGAAGTGATAATTTGATCATATTTTCGTTATTCACATAACAAAGTTTCTAAAGTGTAAAAAATATGACTTCTTTTTTGACCATTATTCTTTAATAAGCTTTTAAGAAAAAAAAATCGTAAATATATTCTATTTACTTAATTGTTTGGATAAACTAATGACAATAAGCCTGTCTGCCTGCCGGAAAAATAGTACATTCTTAAGTTTAAGTCTTAAGTTTTTATAGATATTTCAATTAGGGTAAGACTGAGAGATACAGCCAGGTTCTAAATTTCACTTTTACTCTTAGTGAAATTTAAATCGATTCAAACTCAAAATGGGAGTTCTGAAATTCACATTTATCGATATCGATTTCTTAAAATTAAGTAGATTTCTTCTGTGTTCTACATTTCGATTTTTGCCATTTGTGATTTGGATTCGACAAGAGGAAATTATTTTAAACAAAAGTAATTTAAATTATAGAAATGAAACATAATTAATTGAAAAAGACTTGGTTCGTGGAAAGTTGCAGCTTCTACTTCATATGTTAGGAAACAGACAAAGCATTTAAAATGATTTTTAGCACGAACAAATTCTTCGAGTTAAACAATGTTATTTAAGAACTGTCAAGATATGTTTTTAACTGTGTTTCTGCCGAAGTATTTTTAAATTACATTTTAAAATGCCCTTCCACTCCCATGTTCCAAAAAAAAAACAAAAATTTGCAGCTACATAGCAGCTCGATTCACTCAATTTCGGGAACTTAGCTGATAGATTTTTAACAGAGTATAAATGAAAAAACAAACCCTTAAAAGCTTTTGACTTTTAATCCAAGAAATTCTAGAAATTCCACTCCAGCGTATGCGTATACTTTTATGGTATGTAGTAGAATTTCGAACTTGTTGATAGTTCCTTTGGAAGTTATTGTATTCGTCCAATTATTGTTTTTGAAAATGATGACACTTTTCGTTTGTTTTTTTTTTTTCATTTAAGTTATAACTCATTTATAAACAAATTCCAAAATATCAGAGAAAAATAAATCTTCTAAAATAAAATGAAAAACTATCAAAATCCAAATTGTTACAATTGCCTAATTTTATTCCCTTTTTTTTTAATGCGCAATTATTACTCTATGCTCCGGTGAGCATTTATTTTTGAAGTAATCCAATAGAAGTCGTAGGTTTTCTAAAAAACTGATTTTTTTAAACTTCTTGTAATTTAAGGTAAAATTTTTATATTTGACATTTTAGGCAATGTTTTGAATTTTGGAAACCTTATACTTACTTAAGGTGCGCTACAGTCCGGAATGGACCTGTGCCTCAACCAACATGCGCCTGTAAAGACGATCAGAGGAACCGCAGTCTATGATGAGAATATCTATTGAAAGACCACTTCTATAAACTGTATAACGGCGTCTGGCCAATTCTCAAGAAAGGAGACCCTTTTAACTCCGCACCACTTAAAGGGCATCAGTCTCCTGAACATCGCGTATAAGACATTTCTGTGGTATTATGTGAAGGTCTGAAGACGCTCGTCAAAAATCTTGAAGTTCCACTGGCTTCAGACCAGGAAAGTCCACCATTGATCAAATATTTACATTACGGCAGATCTTGGAAAAAAACCCAGGAACTTCAAATCAATAACCACCATATATCTTAATCGATTTCAAGGCCGCGTATGACAGCATCATCTATAGAGAAGAGTTTTACAGAGCAAGATCTAGTTTCGGTATTCCTGTCCAATTGTTCGTTTGTGCAGAATGACGATGGGGAATGCATACGCTGCTCTATCAATGTCGGAAAAGATCTCACCAATGGGTTCGATGTCAAAAAAGGTTTTAGACAATGCGATGCACTGTCATGCAACTTCTTCAACAATCTTCCAAAGTTCCAAAGTTTCAATAAGTTGTTCAAGAGGGTATAGTTCCATTTTTAGTAATGGCATAGTCTTACTTGTTAAATGTTAGAAGATTACAGCTTAGAAAATGAAAGCTGCCTACATAGCGAGATATTCAAAATGAAACCTTTTATGAACAAAACATTTACTATTGACTAAAATTTAACTTTTTGTTACATGACATACCGTTAAACAGAATTTCTAATTGTAAATCAGAACAACATCATCACGTGTCAAGTCACGAAAAACATCTGGCCAACACTGGATTTAAAACGTTCAAGGTGCTTGCTCTCTCTAAGCAGATCGCATATAAGCTCGATAATAGGTGTCATAACCGGACACTGTCTAATAGGAAAGCACGCCACGAGATTAGGCGTATTCTCAAATGACTTCTGCAGAAGCTGTATAGACGAGGAAGAGGAGGAAACAGTTCTTCCAACTTCTCTGCACATGCCCTGCTCTGGCTCGAAAACGCAAGAATTACCTAGGAGAATTCTTCTTTAACGATCTAAACGATCTAAATCATATTGGCATAAGCAGCCTCTTACGTTTCGTAACAGACTCAAACTGGTTCCATTGAGCTTAGGAAGAAACCTCAAGATTCATGTGGTATCACAATGGGCCATTAAACTGGCCTAAGTGTGTCCGTTTCCATCTTGGACAGCCACTTCAACCTAACCTAACCTAACCTAAATCAGAACAGTTGAACAAAATTTACATTTCAGCTTTCATAGTTTAAGAATAAGTATGAAAGTGGTTTGAGAATATCTTTATACCGCATCCATATAAATATTTAAAATCTTCAAAAGTTTTCAAAAACTTTAATTAATGGATAAAAATCCTACAAACACTGTAACAAACCATTGCTTGAAATTATTCTTCGACCCATATATCTTGAGAACAAAAAACATTTATTTCAAACTTATTTTATTCCATACAAAATATTGTTCTTAACATCTGGTACAAATTGTTTTTAAATTCAATGTTACTGAAATATCGTTCAATTAGTTACTCGAATTCTTTTAAACAACCAGAACTTAAATTATTAATAATATAATAATTATGAATTATTAAAATCATAAAAGACCTTCTTAAGTCGAAAATGAATAGCGGAGTAGAAAACGTCACCAGGTTTTCTACTTTAAATAACTTCAGAAACCCGTGGTACAGTTTGTACCACCTCAAATGTTGTTCCAAAGTCGTTATTTGTTGGTGAGGTGTTTTGACGCTAGTTTGATTAAAAATCCATTTGAAAATCTCCAGCTCCAAACAATACTTATCACAGATTTAAACTCTGAGAGATAAGCTAATTACATTAAATTAAATTTTACTATTTTTATCTGACAATTATAAATTTGAATGTCTGTAGCTCTAACTGTGTCTAGTAATAGAATTGACCAGAAGAATTAAGAGTGAAGGTAAGAACAAAGTGGTGTTGGATGAAGATCTAATGTCTTCTAGCCCTTAAATTTATGCTAGAAATTTCGTTCTCTAATAATTAACTTTTTAGCCATAATTTGTTTTGACGAATTTATGGAGTTTGGAGTTACAAATTTTGCATTTTTTACCTCCAAAGATTTTCTCATGTATACATTTATATTTTACAGTGTAAGCTTAAACAGTTTATACAAAATTTGGAAATAAATCAAAATCCATTAGGTACCTCATAAATTTTCGTTTTAGATTTAATTGAACTTTAAAATATCGTACCCTCATATCTTGAGCCGATAAGATCTTACTAAAGTTAAATAATAAAGTATACATTAAGATTCAATTAAATAGGTACATTAGAAAAAGCTTTAAACATTAATGCATGCACAAGTTGAATTAATAATCATTTTTTACAAAATCTATATCCTCAAGAAATATAGATTTTCAGTGGTGTGTTTGTTTCGAAACGTGATGCTGTTCCTTTGTAAAAGAATAATTGTCTTTGGACTATTGGGTATTGGTATTCTAACTACAGCTTCTATATTTGAAATAGTAAAACAAAGAGATTCAAACTCAATAAAATGTCTACATGCTCTTCTCAAAAAAGAAAATATTGATGAAAAAGTTGAACTTAATACAAATTACGGACTTTTTGTGCATGAGGACGAATCCTATGCAAATAAGTTGATATTTCGTGACATGATGGATACATTTTTCGCAACAACACCAAATAACATTCATGCTGTGGATCATTCAAGAGTGTCAACATCTAAATATAAAATCCACACAAAAATTCTTTTCGTCAATTCAGTGAATACTTTCAAGTAAAATTTTGCATTAATTTAAAATATTTTACTCGTGTTTAAGCAACAATAATTTCAGTCTTTTAGTTGCACGCATACAAAACATTTCCTTCGAAAATTCTGGATTATATCAAAAGTTCTATATACTGCTTCCAAATTCTCTAAGCGACAAGAATGTAATCATAGCTCAAATTTTGAATTCTTGCTCAAAGAAAATGGTTGCCAATGTTAATATTCTCGCTGAGGATCATCAAGGAACCGTGAATGTTTATACTTATTTCCCTTTCACACCGAATAGTTGCAGAAACAGCATTCCGGTCATTTACAATCGTTTCAGAAATGGCCAACTTCAAATAAAGAAACCAACTTTTCCCAAAAAAAATGGCAACATATGGAAGTGTCCCGTTAGGGAAATTTTATGGCACAACGAACCGTTTGTCATAGTTCACAAAAATCAAATTAATGGCTTGGACATTTCATTCCTCCAGCTCCTGGCTGACATAATGAATTTCACTTTGGAAATAGTGGTTTCTCCAAATAACCGAGGTAGTATTCTAGCAAACGGAACTATGACAGGAGCTTTCAAGATGGTGAGTCAACAAAACAGTAGATTTACCAAGCATCTTTTTTGATCTTATAGATTATAGATTATTGTTTTTTTTTTTTTTTTTTTTGTCATAGCTAACGGATCGCCAAGGTGACTTAATGTTTGCTGGGAACGTTTGCACAAAACAAAGACGAGAGTTCTTTGCTACCTCCAGGGTGTATTTATCAACAAAAATGGATGTCATCTTAAAATCTGGAAAGCCTTACGCTGCGTTCGAAATATTATTCATTCCGTTTGAAATCTCAATTTGGTTAACTATTCTTTTTATTATCCTCATGAAATGGATATGGACATTTGTTTTGAAAAAACGAAAGTCAAAAACCTTTTCAAAATGGTATTCCATTAAGTTTGAAATAATTTGTTGGTTATTCGGCACATTTATTTTACGTAGTTTATATGAGGGCTCAATGTTTAAATTTTTCTATTATCGAACCCTCAAAAAGCCACCAATGAATCTAGAGGAAATGCTACTTCAAGGTTTTTTTTTTGTAACAAAAGTTACTCATAGGAAGTTTTTCAGATCAGAAATCCAAAAGAATACCGAAAGATTTGTATTTGTAGATCATTGGTCAGAAGCATTTCAGACATTTCAAAATTCATCAAGTGAAAAACTGGCTTTGTTAATATTGGCGGATTTCGTTCCTTCTTATTTCGAAGAAATATCAAGATATAATTATAGAACAATTGAATTTTCAGCAATGAATATTAATTTTTGTGGAAGTCTATCCAAATTTTCATTTTTTACCGAAGAAATAAACAGACGAATTGATCAATTGAGGAACACCGGACATTTGTGTAAAATATTTACAAAGAATTGCGTTAAAATTCGTGGTATTGGGAATTTAAAAAGTGCTGAAAATTTTTTGTCAATGAATCAATTATTGGGAATATTTCAGTGCCTCTTTGTGGCTTTGAGTGTGAGTTTTGTTGTATTCTTGTTGGAGTTTGTGTCGAAACGTACACACAGAGAAAAACCAATGTAAATTCAAAAAAAATAAACATGATTCAACATGTTTTGCCAATGATTTTGCTTCATAGATGTTTCCTGTTAATTTAATATGTTATTTTCGTAAAAAAAATTTAAATGAATTTAATCTTAAATCATGTTATTATAACATGTGAATTTAAGTTAAATTAATATTGATCTCATGTTAAAATAACTTTATGATTCATATTGAATCATCTTTATGGTCATGTTGAATCAACTTGGTAAACCTTGTTAAAACAATTTAGTCTTCCTTTTAAATTGATTCGGACATTCCTTTTGAATCATTTTGATCATCATGTTAAATCAATTTTACTAATCCTGTTAAACCAAATTTGTTCACATGTTAAAACAACATGACTTTTCCTGTTGAATTGTTTTGATGCACCTATTGAAACAAAACGATAAATCATATTGAAATAAATTGATCTCCATGGTAAAACAACGTGATTATTACTTTTAAATCAATTAGTTGTCATGTTAATTCATTGCATCATGATTCAACGTGAATTGCAAGAAATTGTTTTATTTAGTCAAAATGACAAACAAGTATAAATAAAAAAGCAAACAAATATGTTAGTTTAATTATATCTTTTATTTTTATTGATTTGTATTAGTTTAATGTATATTAATAATAAACAACAATTTCAAATCTTTGTTTCTTAAATATATTTACCCATAATTGCTAAAAAAATAGATGTAAAGGCGGGATTGTGAACTCATAGAGTTCTTTCAATAGCATTTTGTTTTTTAATTTGCCCAATTCAAATGATTGAACACGTTTATCATAACGTTAAAGCTTCATAACACAAAATATAAATTTTAGTACAAACTTTAGCAAAATAAGATATCTTATATAATTTACACAATTCATTGGCTATATTTAGTTAAAAAATAGTTTTTTTTATATTCACACACAAAAGTTTTGTATTATATCAAAAAAATGTTTAGCAAAGATTTTATAATTCTCATCTGGTTCAGTCTTAGTTAAAAAAAAAAGTGTAAACTTACTAGCTGGGAGCCTTTGGATTGGAGAAAAGTGTCAATTCGTCAAAAATTCGAAGTAAGTTGCAGATGATTTTAGTTCCAGTTGTAATGTAAATGTTTGCTGCCTTCACATCCTTTCAATTTGAAGAAATCTCGAGATAGAGAAACTTTTAAAGCTTTTAAAATGGACACGTCAACCTCTGTAGTGGTACGAATCTGAGTTAAAGGTTCGTTTTCCGATTGTAAAGATTTATTTATTTTCGTTTCCAACCTTAAACGCCTTGCTCTTTCGTTAACGTATCTGTCTCAAAGCTTATCCACAATTAATTAGGTAAGATTCCTGAAAATTAAAATCTAAGATACAGTTATTTATCGAAAAGTTTTGACAAAATATGCCTACTTTTATCTTATAAGGGAATTGCTTCAGTATGTCTTCTAATTTTGTTGGAAAATCCTTAGGCGATGCGGTTGAAATAAATGTCACCCAAAATTATATTGATTAAATTAGCTAGAAACGAATCACTTCAATGTCCGTTGGTTTCGTAGAAGTCTAAAACTGTTTCTTCCTTGAAGCTTTCTAATAAAATTAGTTTTAACTTCGAAAAGCAAAATTTAAACAGTATTTAATTATTTAAAATATTATTTTTGTCTACCTTAGATAGGTTCAAGTTTCCGACTTGCCCAAACACATATAATAGTTGATGTTGCCGCAAAACTGATCTGGCTTCCCAACCAAGAAACGACAAAGTATCATCATCAGTTCCGAACTGTACATAAGTAGGCAGGAAAACAATTAAATATAAAAATAAATAAGTACATGAACAAATGCCTCACTCTTTCTGCAACTGAATAATGTTTCTTGCAAACCCGCGCGGAGACCAATCGGTGGAATAGCTTCTTGAATATCTTCTTTCCACAAGTCAAAATTAATTTGTTCAAAAAATCGTGCAACTTATCTTCTCTGTTTATTTTGTTTCTTGAATAATTGGTAGGCTTATTATTATATTGCCTTCACTGTTTGTTACACAATTATTGTTTCATCTATTTCTACCCACTGTAAATGAACAGAAGAAGATCCGTTTTGTTTTGAGCTTATTATAAACTCACTTTTCACTAAAAAAACTTTTCACTTTATAAAATCCTTCCCACACGAGACGCGACTATAATATAAATGAACTGATAGAATTTGTCCAAATGTTTTCAGTAACCTAGTTCGGAAAAATAACGGCACTTCATGTAAATTTTATGGAATTCAATATATAATAATTTTATTTCAACAAGATCTCATATTAAAATAAGAACTTTCAATTTTATTTCATGGAGCTTCGATTTGTTTTAACATGACCCAATCTTGTTTTAATATGATTAAATATTGAAACAAAATTGAGTTCGAGTGATTGCGTTATTACAATACATTCTTTATAACGGAATAGTTTTTTGTCATTCCTAAAATTAAAGTAAAGGGTATTTATGTGGGGTAGACAGAATATAACTCATTTTCAACTTTCTTTCATAATGAATATTTCATTTAAAAAGTAAAATTAATTGTACTTTAATTTTGAAACATTTTTCAGTTCCAACAATATATTCGTTTTTTTTTTCATTATAATAAAACTAAATGCACAAGAATGGCAAATAAGCAACCAGAAATTTTGTGTAAACGTTTCGATTTGTTTCAACACGACCCAATCTAATTAAAAAAATATATTAAGAATTGTTATTTCAATTAGCTTTCACTTAAGTTATTCAAGATGTTTTAAGATCAAAAACTTTTATTTTAACAATAAACATTTTTATCATAGAATTTCTGTATTGAACATTTCATTTTAACATTGTTGAATGTCAATTCTATATAAAACAATGTAATTTTAACATGAATCTTCTTGTGTTGTCTTTTATACCTTGTGTATTGTTAAATCATTGATATTATTGTACATAATGACATGCTTCAATATTAAATCAAAATGAAACAACGTTGAATCGTAAAGAAATCATTTAACAAAGAACAGATCGCATATTATAAAAATCGACAATTCTTCCTTTTGATTTTACATTGCATTATTTTTCTGTGTGTAATAAGTTGCTGGTAAAATTATTTAACTTCTTGCATTATAGGTGAAGTACTATAAGTTTTTAATATAATTTAGGGTTTCATTATACAATTTGATCATTAAGATAAAACTTAAGGTTATTATTTGTATGGCACAATTATACCTTAAATGAAAATATCAACCATTGTATGATTAAAGCCTTTTCAGCTTAAAGTAATTAAATATTTAAACAAAACATCAACGTCTATTTTTTAAATTCAATGTGCTTTCGTAATAAATTGTGATTAATTAAATATATTATGCCTTTAAATTTGAAGTAATGTTTACTAAAAAATAAGTAAAGTTACGCAACAGCTCGTAAAGAGCTAGGGACTGTAGTGACTTACAGCTCTCAACCATTCCTTTTTGCGAGTAATGTCAGGGATAGAGGGAACCTACAGTTTTTATTCTGAATCGGAATGGCTATTCATGACAAAAATTACACTTGGAGGATTTGTCAATTCCTCGCAATAGGCAGTACCCTGAGATTGAACCCAAAACTTCTGCTTTGACAGTCCTACGCACTAACCATAACGCCACGGATATTACAAAAGACGAATAAAAGTTGAATCAGTGTAATTTTTATGGCAGTTTGTTTCAATATTCCACCTATTTCACATGTGGTTTTCTAAAGATTTAAGTGAGTTCGCAACTTAAATGTATCAAATAATAAAAATTATTATTATTATTATGAGCTTTTATTGTCTCAGTTTATTGATTACAATTATTGATATCTACAATTTTATTAACTATTCAAAGAAAAAAATATTTCATGTTACAAGTCAAAAACTTACAATATTAAAACTATGCAATTACAAATCTAAAATTTGTATAAATAAATAAATAAATAATTTAAGTTTCGCAACAGTCCTTTGAGAACTAGGACCGAGTGACTTACAACTCTCAACCATTCCTATGGGCGAGTATTTTTGTCAGGGATGGAGGGGACCTACAATTTTAAGCCGATTCCGAACGGCTAATTTTAGAAAGCACTTTTCATGACAAGAATTACTCTTGGACGAAAAAACTTAAGATGGCATATGCAACTCAAAACCTCTAGCATGACAGTCCAATGCACTAACCATCACGCCACGGTCTTGTTCTACTTATGACGCATAAAGTTCCGGTTCTGTTGAAAATATCTTCATTTCGTACCCTTTGACTTGGTCGTATGATCAAAATTTGTCATTCCATTTCCAGCTAAGCTAATTGTATAGATGTATAGTCCGCAAGTAAGGATCGGTATAGTATAGCAGAGGCGAAGATATATTTCACTGTGTCTGCACTTTGGTCCAATTGTAAAATATTATGTTTAAGGCTCCAGAACTGTTTCCAGCTGTTTGTGATGCGTATGTTAATTTATTTATTTTCTTGGTCCTTAAAATATTTCACCTGTCCCAAATACATACATGTAATCTTCTATGTGTTATTTGTCATGACATTAGTTTTCGATTTGTTTATTTGAAGTCTATAATTTGTACACAAAGTTGTTGGTGCCTTCAACACGTCTTACTTGTGTGTAGCTTTTGTAGAAATAAGAACTATATCCTTATCGATTAATTATACAAAAGTCATACTAACATTCAGACCCCAGAGAAACGAAAATGTCCATATTATCCCCCAATGAATTGTCGAGAACGTTGAAGTGCAAGTGAATTTGGAAAGATCATCTGGATTGGATACGCCATCTTTGACTAGTGAGCTACAGTAAGCGATAATAAAGTTGAGAATACTCGATGAAGCTTTTAAGTCCAGCATTATTAAGTTCCTAAATTACAAAAAAATATTTGGAGTAGTCAAGTGCCTAAAAGATTAAAAATCTGAATATGAAGATAACATGCGCGACTGGTTCGCACGAACTTGTTACTGTATTCAGTGAGTCTTTTTGAAAATAGTACCTTTAAAATACCTGTCATGTGATTGTTTTAATACCCTTCTTGAAAGAATCGTGCAGAGCTCCCACGTCAGCACAAGAGGCACTATCTTTCAAACGTTAATGCAATTACTCGCATATGACATTGACATAATAGGAAGAAATCTGCGCGATGTCAATGAGCCTTTGTGAGTATTGAGAATTGAGAAACAACACCGAGACGTCTCGGTCAAAATGAACATTCATATGACAAAAATAAAATATAAAACATTAGGAGTTTGGTTCTAGATACGAATTTTCAAAATATTTTACTTATATTTTGGTGCCTATATGTATTTTAACCAGCTCCAATGCTCCCACGTTGATTTGCTTCATAGAACCTAATCATTTTTGAAAGTCTCATATGTGGGTGCTAGGTTTTCATATATTTTTGTACATTCTCCTTTCACAAAAATGTATCGAGACATTTTTTTTAGAAAATTCGAGTTTTTGAACAAAAGCTAACGCTTATCTGCTTCAAACCTTGTCTTCCAAATTTGAACTCATTCGACCCAATGGTTTTGGCTGTAGGGTCGAGGATAGACAGACAGACAGAAGGATGGATGGAATAGAATAGATTGGACAAAACATATTTCAGAAGAGAACTATAGACTCAGGTCATGTCGTTGAGAAAACTCCGAGAGGCTTCAAAGTGGAGCAAAGTTAGACGGCTGAGTTGGATACATACAAACATTTAGAATACCTAGTTAAATATAAGATTAACTAAGGACTTCAAAATATTGAATTCTAAAAAAAGAGTAATTGCTAAGGTGAATTTTCAACCGAAAGGTACCCTTTTAGAATGTTCGACTTAACAAGTTTTTGCTATGTATTATAAGATTAAACAGTAATCCGAAGAAGAAGAAACATGATTTTGAGCTTATAATTTTTTCAAAAAGTTTTTCTTCTAGGTAAACTGAAATAAAAAGTTTCGAATAGTTTGAGGGATATTTATTAAACGATCTTTTAATTATTTTCTACAGATAGAAAAACCTAACGTCAGTACATTACAGATTGATCATTCGGCCCACTGACTATTAGTACAATGTTTTCTATGTTCTTTGTTTTTGACAATCAAATTGCACTCAATCGGTTTTGATAGCCTCAATTCAAATAAGACTTCGTAAGGTTTTTGAGAAAAATTATTTTTTAAACTCGAAAAAAAAACGAATATATAAGGCTTTTTATGCTATCTTTATTCATGAAGAAGTTTTTTTTCAATAAAATTCGTGATAGTTGTCCATATCTAAAGGCATTTTCTTCAATATTCAGTTAAAATATTTATAGTACCTACTCGATAAAATATTCTAAAAATCTTCACAAGTTGTTAAATTTCACGTGTCTCAAAATAAAGAAACGCTGAACCAAAACGGTTTCCAATAGAATAAGGCTACGAACCCGCCTCGTCTTAACAATTCTATCAAATCAATTTTTTAAAATACATTTAATAATGTTGAAAACCTGTATTTTTGAAAAGTTCAAAATCCAAGCCAGCACTTAAAACTAACTCCGAAACGCATTTTTGAAAACTATGAAAGCATTAAATTCAAGATTTGCTCAAAACTTCATATTGAGTCAAATAAAGACTCCTAAATAATGAGAATTTCCAGAAACTATTATTTAAACTATAAAACAAATACAAAATGTAATTAAAATTTATAAAGTCAAACTTCAAAAAATCTAATAAATTCAAGCTCTAATAATTTTGCAATTTTTGAGTGTAGACAAATTTTATAAACGTATAGAAATTTCATCATCTGTTTCATTAATTTTTAAAAGAGTATTTGCAATTGATTAAAAAAGTTGTTGTTTTAAATATTTGTTCTTTTAAAAAAATAAAAATACGTGAAATATCTTATTTTGGTCTGTTGATCAAAAAATATCATATAATAAAATAAATAAATAAATTTAAAAAATGTTTCATACAATATTATCTTCAAAAATTTATTTTAAGAAGTTTAGCTTTTAGAAGTTTTTTTGGGAAACCAAAATGTTGAAAACGGACTTAGTGCAGTTAACCTTTTCTATACGTCTTCTAAATAAAAGCCTTTTATGAGTTTTTAATTTCATTGCTATTAGTCCTTAACATCGAGAGTTCCTTTAGTAACACCCTTTATAAGTTAAGTTAGGGTGCATTTATCAAAAAAGGTCAGCGTGGCTATCATGTGTTTAAAAAAACCATAAAACCTCGTCTCATGGCGGCTAGTAACCGTTTTCATTTTAGTTGTAATAACTTTAATATGCACTTACTCTATAGTTTGAAGCCGTAAACCTAAATATGTAAATGAACTCAACTCAGTCATGAGATATGCATGAATGAGTTCATGATCTCTTAATCACTTTACTGCATTTATATGTATTTATAGTTGAAAGGATATTTATTTATGTAAATAGTCTGTTTTAGTTTTAAAAGAGTCAATTTCTGTATAAGATATAAATATAGGTATACCTGCATGTATCCTTCCTGTTTAAGTTATTATAAATAGTTCGTCGGTTGCAGAGTGCATATATAAATGTCCTGAAATTGACAGGCCACGTTATGGTTTAATAGCTTTACGGAACAGATGTTTGTTTGTAAGTAGCCTAGAAACTAAAAAACGTAAAACATCAACTTTATTTTATTTTTTAAAGGGTTCACGATAAATGGCTTTGCTCAATTAAATTAAATTGTTTTTGTACAAAAAAAAATACATTATATTAAAGGTCGATGAATTTTGTATGAATATATTTATGTACAATGAAATAGTATTTATTTTAACATTGTATATGAATATTGAGGTTGAAAACATGATACGTTATGTGTAGTGTACGACGTATGTAGGCATTACATAGTTCATTACTACCATTTTAAAGAGTTGCTATAACAAGAGAGATTAATTAATAGGTTTTACAAAATAAGTTTAACTAGCTTTGATGTTGGCAGTTAAAGGCTTCAGAAAATAAAAGTATGTACTTATGACATAACAATCAAAAAAATCAAAAAGTGATAATTAATAAGAACAAAAAGAGCCTGGGATGCGACCCACACTGATAACTTGCCATCCCGTCCGTCGATTTGTCTTGCTTAAAAGTTTGTCTATATGTATCAATTTTTACCAAATTTGCGTACTATTTTTTGTAGATTTTATTTTTTTATGAAAAAACGGACTGTTGGATTTTTATAAAGAAATTACTCAATATCGAAAACAATATTTTCTGTGAAATAAAATAAGTTTGAAGCCAATATTTGTAATTTTTGAAAAGCTATTTGAGTCGAAAGTAAATTTTTACCAAGTTTTAGTATTGTTTTTTTTTTTTAGGTTTTTATTTTTTATAAAAAAACTGTCAATTCGATTTTTCTCAAAATTTTATCAGATGTCAAAAAATTGTTTTGGAGATGAAATCATATTTTAGTCGTTAAATTTTCGAGGTGACAAATTTTTTTTCAGTTTTTTTGATTTATAAAAAAACTGTTAATTGGATTATATAATTGTTTTGTATCACGTTACTACATATAATATAAAATTTAATTCAAGTCTCTAGCGTCATTGGTTCATGAGATATTTAGGTTTAACCAAAATTTTCACCTTTAAAAAACATCCACGCAATTTTCTTTCTGCATCTTTCTGCATTATTATCTGTATAACAAAATTTATTTGAGTCGATATCTCTTCTGGTTCTTGAGTACGGACGGACGTACGAACGTACGTACACACGCACGCACATACATCTTTCTAGAAATCTTTTATTTCGACTCTAGGGACCTTGAAACGTCGAGAAATGTCAAAATTTTGAATTCGACAAATCAGACAATAACTTCCTATGGGAAGTTAATACGACTAAAATAATATTGTCATTTTTACTGAATCTTGTTCTTTGTAATTAGTCCTTGAATCTTGAAGTTTAATTTTTCTACAAAATATTTCCTTAGAAAAAAATGTGATGTGACTTTTTAGAGAACAACTAATTTACTTACAACCATATTATTGAATTCCATTTAAACATGTTTAGTTTCAAAATGGTTTCCATTTTTTTTTTTTCAGATATTTAATTTAAATTACAATACAATTATTATTATTCAAACACTTTTTCTATATTTAATTTTCGAATAAATCCCTTTAAATCTAGTTTTGAAGAAACTTATTATGAACCCTTAATAAAGGATTCAATATCCAAGATCCCCTCTGTTTTGACAGTTGCCGTTTTTAAAACCCTCATTATTAGACATTTGACAAGAAAAAACTTAGTAGTTACTTGAATTAAAATAATAAGGGCATTAAGACCGTTTTAAAATAAATAGAAATCATTACAAAAATTCTGAAAATATCTGACCTTTTAAATCGAAATGTTTGGCATTCCCAAAAAGTTTAACTAAATATAAAATATGCAATTATATCTAAATCAAAACGTGCCCAAAAATGTGTTCTCAATTCGGTCTCGCAAAGAATAATAGCATTCACAATTTACACTATTTCTGTCTGATTTTGTTAAAATTTAAATTAATTTATTTAGTAAAAATAAAATCAGTTTAATTGAAATTTTATTTTTTTAAGATTGTTCAAAAAAAATATGCATACACATATCTTTTTTTCAAAACCAAAAATATTCTTAAATCGGTCCAAAAATTAAAAAACATAAGACTCCTTGAAACATGGGAGCACAAAGAGCTGTTTTTTGACAAAAAATTGAGCGCTTTTCAAGGCTTTCAAAAGTTTTCAAGTACCATCGAGTTGTCTTTACAGTCATAGAAACAACCGCTGCTTTTTTTATTTTTGGAACACAATGTAATTTTCTCCCTTGGCACCACCCTCAAAAACTATATAAAAGTATTTACGTGGCTTGTGCAATCCATAGACTTATATTTTATTAATCATAAATCCATTAAAAACTCATCGCGCTCATTTCTTCATATTTTTCTTTCTTCAACAAATTATCCTGAATGGGGTGTTAAAAATCTTGAATAATCCGATACGAACACTTATGGGATTGGCGCACACCCCGCCATCATCCATAAAAATATAAACATATTTGTTGTTTCTTTTTTCTGTAACCAAGTGCGTTTTGAGTATGTAAGGCAAATTGATTGAAGAAATGAAATTTAAAAAAATTAAAATAATCATCCCATCTCATCTGTTGTCATTCGAAAGAATTCAAATAAATCTTAGTCTGATTCGATGTTGTGTTGAGTATATCGGAGCCCGGACCCGGATTTCCCTATACACGGAATGCCATCATGCATCATCATATGGTGGTTTCCTTTCTCGAAGAAGAAGCAAAGTATAATTAACTTATCATAACGACATCATTTTTAAATTAATGTAAACGGGGGATAATATAAGATGGGTGTTATTTCAAATTGTGTTGATTGAGAAGGCGTTGATGGTATGTTGTGAACAAGCTAGAAAGTATAGCTAGGTATTGACGTTCCTTGAAGATTGTTAGCACTGGAGATAGGAGGGAGGGGGAAATATTTGGGGCAGATTATGTGGTTGCTATAAACTGCACACATACATACGTATTTATTTATGATTAAAGTGATGATGGGTCAAAGGAAGAATTTCTGTTTTAAAGATGCAATAAATGTTTCTCAAAATACATTTTTATTAATGTAATATTTCGAAATATATAATTGGAAGACTTAAATCCAATATTAAAATTTTAAATTTTAAGTGCTATACCTACATTTTAGGAACCTTGTAAAAATCTATGTTCTCGACAATTATGTGTCAAAATGGTTTAAGTAATACTACTGGTGATAGTTTTTGATTAAACAAGGGTTTATTAATTTGCTGACTAAAAACGTTTCCGAAACGTGTCTGATCAAAATTATTTGAACTAAAATCTCAACAAGGACCTACTTCATACAGGAATAATTTTAATGTAGACAATATGGTTTAATACCACAATTCATTTATAATTCTACAAAAATATTTGAATTTGAAGATGAAACTGGCTGGGATGTGACACCCACTGATAATTTCTTGTTACAAATGGTATTTTTTGTAACAAGTCAATTTTATTATTAAAAGACATTGAAAGAGTAGATATGCAATTGAACATTCAAGTTTAAGATGTTTTATGTGGAGATGCATTGGAGTAGTTAAATCAATATATTCTTAAAGGAAAACACAAACAAATTTTAAAAAACATTAACAAAAATATTTATATGGCATACAACAACTTGCAAGTCTGTATCTTCTTTTTCTCTCAAGATGTGTAACTCAAAATTTAATTTTTAGTATTCTTGGTTTCAGATTCTAATTTTTCTCTTAATGGGTAATAACTTAAGAAAACTTTGTATAATATAAAAAAAAGTTTGAATTCAATAGTGTTTTTTTGTTTTCAAGATACTATGAGTCGAAAATTATTTTTTACCAAATGTAGTCACTTTTCTAGGTTTATATTAAAAAAAAAAACCATCAATTCGATATTTCTAAAATTTTTACCACATATTGAAAAAGTTATTCGTTCGTTCATTTCTTTTTCGAAAAATATTTGAAATGACAATTTTTTTTTTTGTTTTTAAAAAAAGACCGTTCTACTTCACATTGTATAATATAACATTTAATTGAAGTCGCTATTGTTATTGGTTCTTGAGATACTTGAGGTTAACCAACATTTTCAATTTAACTAAAATTTTTCAAAAGTCCTTTAAGCATCTTTCGATGTTATTATCTGTAAGAAAAACATTATTTGAAGTCGATATGGAAGACGAAGTAATAGCTGACACCAACGTTTTAGTCCCAGAAGGGGGTTCCGATTTAGGAAAAGGTTCCATATTACTACCTCTTCCTATACCTCAGCCTAACCAATGTGTCGGAAGTTTAATCAGTGCATTTCATTATGTGCTTGCTTTACCTTTTGATCTAAAACTTCTTAGAAACAAAAAGCAGTATTGACTTCGGAAATATTTTATTAAATAGAGTTTGATCAATGCCTCCAAAATCTTGATGAGACATAAAGTTAAAAAGTTCAAACTTATAGTTATTTTTTAACAAATGGCTGCGGTTCAAACCCAGTACCTATTTGTACCTTACTTTTTGTTTGCTGTACTTGGGTACAAGGGTAAATGGTTAGTCGGGTAATCGGGTAGTCGGGTAGTAGGGTACCCAGGGATAACCCGAATTACTCGGGTACCCGTATATTACCCGGGTACATGGGTATCATCAGTAATAGCTGTAACCCTTGCCAAAACACATCTTGAGCACACTGTTTTGGAGATTATGATCAAGCCGACGAGACGTATTGCATTGATTATAAATTATAATATATTAAGTCTAAATATTCATTTCAAAAAATTACTTTGAAGACTTTGCAATCCTTCTAATTTCTCGGATCCATTTTGCAAAATCGGGATTATAAAAAACGGGATTACAAAAAGCGGGATTATAAAAAGCAGGATTATGAAAAACGGGATTATAAAATCGGGATTTTAAGAAACGGGAATATAAAAACCGGGATATCGCACACAACCCACTTTATTGATATAGTAAAGGCAACTATCTACTATCAACTATCTGTAGCGATACAGATCGTCCCCGTTACGACTTTAACCTATTGAACTGTAAACCTTAATTTTTGATTTTGAGCTGTTAAATTGTGAATGCCATCATTTTTGATTTTAAGCTGTTACTTTGCAGGTAACACGCATAACAATGTTGTCGAAGCTTGTTAATTTGTAGCTGTAGAGTAAATGGGTAATCAGAAAAAATAACTAAATCGGTAAATTTCATTACCGATCCTTACTCTCCCTGTGATGTGATTTTCGACATCATCTATAAACAGGGAGAAAAGCAAAGGACTTAAGACATAATCTTGAGGAACTCCAATTAATTTGGTCGGCTTCGCGAAACTTAATTTTAGATAACTTCAGTTGTAACTGTATCAGATTATTTTTTTAAGTTTGATAAACCCTAAGTTTTGTCACAAATTAAGTTTCTGAACACAACCATAATATTTGACATTAGAATTGACAACCAACTAATATGTCAAATGTCAATCATTCTGGCTTAAAGGTAAACTCCAAAAAAATAAATAAAAAAATCAGAACACGCAAAAAAGTATTACGATTGACTAGATTTTCAGTACGTCTGGCCTTTGCGATGACAGAGTTTCCCTGTTTTGCGCATGAACAATTACTATATGCTTTTTTATTCAATACGTTTTGTTTGTTTTGAAATTAATTTATGTAAAAGTTTAGGTCTTTTATTTATCGATTGAGGCAGTACGAAGTCTGCCGGGTCAGCTAGTATTAGATAAAAAATCCAATTTAATCATACAAGTCACAGAACGACTTGCAAATCCTCTATTATAAGCCGGATATATGTAAGTATATGTAAAAACCTCACCTCACCGTATAGGAGCTGAGGCAAATTGGTCCTCATGACGATGTTGTAACTATTTTGGCTGGATATAGAAGTAAACAAAATGCATTTTAGGTTATTATGAACGCAAAAAAGCTTAAAGGAAGGGGCTTCTGCAAAATACGACAACATCAACATCAGGAACATTGACGTCTGATACTCTTGGCTCAGTCGCCTGGACGTCTCCAATTGATGATCAATAGATTGTTCGAGTAATGGAAATTTGGAGCACCATATGTAATGAGGTTGTCAATGAAAACAAGTATCTCGGTGTGAGAATTTCCCCAAATTTAAACCTGAAAACCCATATTGTAGACAAACTTGCGGAATCCAAATCTCACCTAAATGGCACTTGGCGGTGTGGGATGCAGTCCAAAGCCGTTGAATACGAAGCCAAATATTCTATTTTCAAAACAAGATGAGCCTCAGAGTTGGGGACAAAAGAAGTTTGAAGAAGTGGAGGAGCTTTTCAGATACTTTCTAAACAAACATTAAGTAGTATGGCTAACTAAATTCTTATGTTGGAGACGCGTGTCAAAATACTTAAAACAATAGATATGTCAAACACCAAAGAAATATAAAAATGTTAGAAATAAGCAACTGGTTTTTCATGGTCATGGTTTGCATCTTGGAGAAATTTAGTCGAGCGCTGTGTTCTTTCACATTCACTTCCAGATGATAGGATGGACACGTGAAAACGCGAAGAAGATTATATTGGAAAAGCCAGAAGCTCGGTTCATACGTGCATATACACATGTGCAACTTAATTACAACTTGGTAGCTAACAATTACTACAGAACGGAGTACTAAACCGACCTCACGCTCATTTTAAAACCACAAGAAGACTTCCTTCACCTGAACTACTTACAACATAAAAGCGATTTACGAAAAACGTGCGAGAAGGAGGATGTATTTGTTCTGTTAGTCTTTTGTTATATTAAAGTAAACGATGTTGTCTCTTTCAAGTTGTGTCTTCAAGTGTCTTTATTAGAACATTTTATGTAATTTCACAAAAACTGTTATACGTTAAATATTTAATATATAAATGTAGAATATAGTAAAAGAATAGATAATATAAAGGTAAAGAAGGTGTAGACCTACACTTACTTTTTTAACTTAATACAACATCTCTCTTTGCAAATCAATAATCAAAAATAAAAACAATAATTCAAAGTTCAAGATATTTTCGTTAATTCATATTAAAAATTAGTAATTTATGATTTATTATTAGATATTTTTTTATATACTTATAGAATAGAAAAGTTTATTAGAAATTCGAAAGTTTAATTTTAATTATATTAAAACACTATTCAGAGACTTAACTTTCTAAATTTGTAATAGTTAACTTAATATATTTAGGTGCGGCTACGAGTGTTGTAAACCTTACGATCATAAGATGGAATTACAAATTCTCTTTGGGGTGTTATTGTATTATGAAATCTTTTTCTAATATGAACTTTGTTCCGTCTATATCTTCCCCCTTCATTTAATTGTACCATATATGACCTTGGTTCCTGACATTTATAAAGAATTTTACCAGGATACCATTTCTTGTCAGGTTTTTGCATCCATACAGATTCATTTAATGAAAAGTCTCTCTTTATATATGAAGTTTTGTTAAAATGGTTTTGTATTTCATTTTTCGATTTTTGGATGGAGTCTTCAACTTTAGTGGGAATTTCCGGTGTAAGTAATTTGTCGTGTATGGGAACCTTAGTGCGTACTCGCCTATTAAACAAAAGTTGAGCTGGGGAATATTGCATTCCAGATAACGGGGTATTTCTATATTCAAGGAGTGCTATATTAATATCTGTTTTCGAAGCCTGACTTTTTCTCAACAAATTTTTAGCAATCCCAACAAATTTTTCGGCAAGTCCATTAGACTTTGGATAATAGGGACTGCTAAATGTAAGTTTTATCCCATTTTCTCTAGCAAATAATAGGCATGCAGCACAGTTAAAAGGAGAATTATCTGCTATTATCTCTTGAGGTATTCCATGAGTTGAAAATATGTTTATCAAATTTTTGATTATTTCCAAACTAGACTTATTTTTAAGTTCAATTATTTCCAACCATTTAGAATAATAATCAACTAGCACCAGATATGGATGATTTGCAAAATCTAGAATATCCATTCCTAATTTTAAAAAAGGCAGTTTAGGAATTACATGCTGAATTATAGGCTCTTTCCTTTCTGAACTTCTATATTTTTGACAAATTGAACAGTTATTTACTAAATTTTCTATGTCTTTATTTAATGTGAGCCAAAAAACAAGTGATTGAGCTCTTTTACTAGTTTTGTTAATACCTAAATGATCTTCATGCAAAATATCTAAATACTCTTTTTGTAATGATAATGGAACAACTATTTTGTCATTTAAAAATATAATATCTTCTTCTAAAAATAAATCGTTTCGTACTTTGTAAAATTTTTGTAAATTTGTATCTATTTTATTAATACTAATTGGCCATTTATTTCTTAAAATTGTTTTCAATTTTGCCAGGACGTTATCGTTTTCTGTTTCAACTTTTAATTGTTCTTTTCGATAATCACTTATATTTAACGAATGAATAACTTCATTGAAATCTTCTTCTTCATTATTCATTTCAGTTTTTAGATATGATCGCGACAATAAATCTGCTATATGTAAGAATTTACCTGGAACATATACCACGTTCAAATTATATTTAATTAATTTTAATTTCATGCGTTGTAATCTTGTGCAGTATATTTTATCTAATTCCTTTTTACAAATATTTACCAGCGGCTTATGATCTGTCTGAACAGTTATTGGTCTTCCATATATATAATGGTGAAATTTATTGCATGCAAATGTTATAGCCAGTAGCTCTTTTTCTATCTGAGCATACCCGACTTCAGATGAGCTTAGTGATCGAGATGCAAAACTTAAGGGCGCTCCAGATTGCATTAAGCAACATCCTATCCCGCTTTTTGACGCGTCGCACTGGAGAACTATTGGCTTAAGGCCATCAAACATTTTAAGTATTGGAGCGTGGGAGATTATTTTTTTTATTTTGTTTAAGGTGTTAGTGTGACTATCTAACCATACAAAATCATTATTGTTTTTTAATAGCTCGCGCAAGCACTCCGAAATTTGAGCAAGGTTAGGTATAAAACTACGTACGTAATTAATCATGCCTAAAATACTCTGTAGCTCTTTTTTGTTTGATGGATTTTCTAAATTTAAAATTGCCTTGACTCTATCCGGGTCTGGAGCAATTCCTAACTCTGAAAATATGTGACCAATGTATTTTACACTTTTCATTTTATACTGAAATTTGTTTTCATTAAATTTAACTCCTATTTCTCGAGCTTTTTTAAAGGCTAAGTTTAAATTTATATCGTGCTCTCTCTCATCTTTTCCGAAAACAATCAAATCGTCAATATAAACAAATGTTCCAGGTAGTGTACTAAAATTTTGATAGGTATATTTTTGAAAGATTTCGGGTGCTACACTAATGCCAAAAGGGAGTCGGGTGAATTTAAAAAATCCGAAAGGAGAACTGAATGTGCAATATTCACTTGAGATTTCATCTAACTCAACCTGCCAAAATCCGTGTTTTAAGTCCAATACTGAGAAAAATTTCATCCCGCAGAGTTTATCTCTAATTTCTTCGAATTTCGGAATCAAAAATTTTTCAGGTTTAAGAGCCTTATTTAAATCTCTCGGATCCAAACACACTCGAATTTGTTTATTTGATTTCTCAACGATAATCAGATTACTTACCCACCCTTTTGGGCTATGTACTTTTTTAATTATTCCAGTTGATTCCAGTTCATTGAGAGCTTTTTTAACCGGTTCAATAAGAGTGGCTGGCAGGCATCGTGGTGGCTTAACTGATGGGGAAACTGTGTTATCAATTTGCAGGTGACATTTTATGGGAAATTTCCCTATTCCTGTGAAAATATCTTTGTTTTGTTCGATGACACTAGGTTTTGGATCCTGAATAGTATTGACATTAGCACGTTTAATTAAACCTAATTTCTCGCATGCAATAATACCTAATATAGGAACTGTATTTTTGTCTACTATAAAAAACTCTTGATCTAAACTTTTGTTACTTGTCGAACATGTTAAAACAATGCTGTATTTTGGACGAATAAGTTCCCCTCCGAACGCTTCTAAGGTTCTCAAGCACGGTTTAACTTGTTTATTAGTTTCTATACGAGTAAAATACGAGGTTGGCAAAACATTTACTTCTGCACCTGTATCAAGCTTAAACGAAATCGGAGTTGACTCCACGGTGATAGATTCCATCCAACAATTTTGTTTTTTTGTACTTATATCATATATAAAAAAATTCGTTTCATTTTCATCTGGATTGTCAATGCAATCCATCTGGTCATTTTCATTACTATTTTGGATAGATAATTCATTTACCTTTTTTGTTCTGCACGCATATGCAAAATGATTTTTTAAATTACATTTTAAACATACTTTTCCAAAAGCTGGACATTTATTTG
Organism: Eupeodes luniger; assembly: GCA_951509635.1. Lineage (NCBI taxonomy): Eukaryota > Metazoa > Arthropoda > Insecta > Diptera > Syrphidae > Eupeodes > Eupeodes luniger. The sequence goes on along the minus strand of OX608073.1, from coordinate 294,004,023 downwards.
GGGGATGCTGCTTATGGCAACGTTCACAACACTCGTACCCTTTGGTATATTGATCCTGCTTAGAAGAAAAATTATAATTAGAATTTTGATTGGAATTATGCTTCTGATTTTTCGTTTCAAATTTATTTTTATTAGAACTATTAAATTTATTAAAATTGCTACTTGGTCCTTTTTTAATAATGTTGATTGATGAGCTCCCCGACTGCTCCTTAGCCTCGTGTTCTTTTGTGTTCTGGACGACTTCTAGCCTGGATTTGTCTATATCAAACAAGCGACATTTTTGTATAGTGTCCTCTAAAGATATATTTCCCACAGCTAATAATTTTTCTTGGCAAGACTTTGAACGGATTCCAAAAATGATTCTATCTCTGATAACTTTACTCAGTTCATCTTCATGAAACTCGCATGTGCTGGCCAAACTCTTCACATCAGTTAGAAAGTGATCGAACGTTTCTTCTTCTTTTTGGGTTCTGTTATATAGTTTGAACCGCTCATACACCTCGTCTTTTTTAGGGTTACAGTATAATTCGAACTCTTTCAAAATAGAATCGAGTGTTTTCACTTTCTCGTCAGGGAAGGTGTAGAAGACATCAACGGCATCATCTCCAATTAGGTTGAGTAAAATTGCAATTTTCACATTTTCAGGTTTTTTGTCACTCTCAGACGCGCACATGTATATTTCAAACCTTTGTTTAAATTTTTTAAAATTCTCGGAAAGATTTCCATCCATTACCAGATGACTCGGAACTTTAAAATCCATTTTTCTATTTTGTTGACTTGATTTTAAATTAAATTCTTCAGGAACTTGTGTCGATAGTTTCACAATTTTACTGCTATCATTTGTTTCCTCTGATTCACTTTCCAAATAACTTGACTCTTCTGAACCGTCGGAACTATTTTCAGTTTCACTTTGTTCACTTTTTTTAACTTTTTGTTTAGTTTGATTTAATTTCTTTTTAAGTAATTGTCCTCTTGTTTTAGGCATAATTATTTAAATTTAATTCGACTGCGCCATGTTCTGTTTGTCTTTTGTTATATTAAAGTAAACGATGTTGTCTCTTTCAAGTTGTGTCTTCAAGTGTCTTTATTAGAACATTTTATGTAATTTCACAAAAACTGTTATACGTTAAATATTTAATATATAAATGTAGAATATAGTAAAAGAATAGATAATATAAAGGTAAAGAAGGTGTAGACCTACACTTACTTACCTTACTTACTTACTACTTATTCAACATTTTAATGATATTAAACGTCGTTTTCAAGACTTTGGTAATGGAAGCAAATGAAATACAAGCTTGCATTACCATTCAATATCTTAAACAAGGCCTAAAGTCCACGAAAAATTGGTATATATTGACGTTTCGTAAATAATAATATAAATAATAAAAATAAAATTAATATTTAGGAGTTTTTAAATTTTAATCTTAAAACCTGAAGGAGAAGTAAACGCTTTCGAAACTTCGTATTGATCTAAATTACTTAGGGGCCAGTTATAGCTATCATTGAAATCGATCCGGAAAAATTTTTGAATCGATATTTGACGGTGTTTCCCTTTGATTAGAAATACAAATTATATACTCATCGATCGGAAATCACACAAAGAATTAAAAAAAAAAAAAAGGATAATTACGTATTTATTTTTCTCTAAAAATGTATTTTTCTATTTTCCGGACGGAAATTCATTTTCCTGAACAGCTGATACTTTTATGTTCAAAAGTGAAACGAATCGTTCCACTGATTTGTGATCCAATTTCACACAATTCCAATGACAGATTTCTGTCAGTTAAAGTTTTTCTGTGGCTTTCAATCAGGAAAATTTTTTTCAATGACAAAAATTTTTAATGATAGCTATACACGACCTGCCAAAAAAATTCCAATGTTTGTTTTCAATGATGAAAACCAATGATAGCTATAACTGGCGCCTGAATCAAAACCAAGGCTCACATACTTATAATTGTGTTGTTTACTTTTAACGTTCTCTGGAGTATTATTGAAATAAAAACAAAAATATCACGTGGGAAAGTTATTTTTGATTTCGAAATCAAATTTCACTCCTTGTCCTTATTAATTAAGATTGAAATTGCGTACATTGTTCTGTGATAAATATATTTTTATTACAGCTTAAAATATTCGTGTATTTCTTTTCCTCACGTTTTTTTGCGGACTTCCCACGAGAAATGGTGTCACTTATATATAAATAATTAATTAAATAACTTATATGATGATATAAATTCGTGATGTTCTATACTAAAGTATACATGTTCGGAAATCCTTTGGTTTGGTAAAAACTTTTAACTTCAACTGCAACTCTATTTATACACTTCGTTAATATTATTGGTGAAAACATTGCTTAACTTATAATAACCATGGTCATAATAACTTTTATAGCCGTACTACCTACTTTCCTATATACAAACATGAACAATATTTTGTACTATTTCCGTGTGTCACGTTCACAAATTTAAATGCGCATCATCACCATATCAACTCTGGATATTTTATTAAAGTATTTATCCCACTCGGAAGCGCTTTTGATAAATCTGATGTGTTGTGGACTGGTGGGAGTTGTGTTTTTCGTTTTTTAAATAAATTATATAAAATATTTCAAGTTATAACAAATTCATTATTATTATTGATTCGATTTAACCCAGTTGAACTTTTTCGAGTACAAAATATGGCATCCTTTGTTTCACTTTTGTATTTATGTTCATATGGCATTACGCATATCTGAGGTTTATTGATTATTTTTTTGTGAAAAGGGATACTGGATTAAATTTTCGATAAAAGACGTGTGTATTCAATTAGCTATATGGCGTTGTTTTTGTTGGCCGGAAGGTTTACCTTCTTTTGTGTTTTCAGAGTTTAAATATATGTCCTCTACTTATTAACATTGAAATTCTTTGAATTATTATATTTTTAAGACAAAAGGTAGCTATATTTTTTACTGAAACTACTTTATTAAAACTTCTTTATTACAAATACAAAATTTAATTTTGCTGGCAGCCACAGAAGTTCCAGAGAACCCCAACCTAGACACACTCGTTTCTTTCTTAAAAAATGGAACTTGTCAAAGAACGTTTGAAAGAAATATGATTACAAAAAAGAGGCTGGGATGCGATCCACACTGATAACTTCCCATCCATTCTGTCGATTTGTCTTGCTTAAAAGTTTGTCTATATGTATCAATTTTTTCTAGATTTTATTTTTTTATGAAAAAACGGACTGTTGGATTTATAAAAAAAATTACTGAATATCGAAAACAATATTTTCTGTGAAATTACATAAATAAGTTTGAAGCCAATATTTGTAATTTTTGAAAAGCTTTTTGAGTCGAAAGTAAATTTTTAATAAGTTTTAGTATTGTTTTTTTTTTTAGGTTTTTATTTTTTGTAAAAAAAACTGTCAATTCGATTTTTCTCAAAATTTGATCGAATCTTGAAAACAATATTTCTTATAAGTAAAAATTAGTTCAAAGCCTTTATCTCAAATTTTTGAAAAGATATTTGAGTCGAAAATCAATTTTTACCAACTTTTGTGAAATATTTTTTAGGTTTTTAATTTTTTGTACAAAAACTGTCAATTCGTTTTCTTTCAAAATTTTACTGAATGTTGACAACAATATTTTTTAAAGGTTAAAGTAGTTTAAAGCCATTTGAGTCGAAAATCAATTTTTACCACCTTTTATAAATTTTTTTTTTAAGTTTTTATTTTTTGTAAAAAAAAATGTCAATTTGATTTTTCTCAACATTTTTCCGAATGTTCAAAACAATATTTCTTATAAGTTAAAACTAGTTAGAAGCCATTATCTCAAATTTTTAAAAAGATATTTGAGTCGAAAATCAATTTTTACAAACTTTTGCTAATTTTTTTTGTCGGTTTTTAATTTTTTTGTAAAAAAAACTGTCAATTCGATTTTTTCAAAATTTTACTGAATGTTGAAAACAATATTTCTTATAAGATAAAATAAGTTTGAAGCCTAAGTCTCAAGTTTTTGAACAGACATTTGAGTAGAAATTCAATTTTTACCAACTTTGGGTAATGTTTTACAATAACTTCCTATGGGAAGTTAATAAGCAAAAGTGGTTCGATATAGAAAGAGTTTGGCGGCAAGAAATCTTTCTTTTGCGTCGGACAACATAAACTTTAAAGTTCTGTATGCATCTACAAACAAAAAATACAAAGAGCTTTGTAAGCTTAAAAACCAAATCTTGACCTCAGAAATATTGAAATAATAAACAAGGTTAAAACGCAATTGATTTCTGGAAGGTACTGAAGCTTTTGAGTGGAAAGATCTGCACATAGACCTTCTTAAAACAAATTTTTCGAGTCTTCTTAACACAACTGAAATATCGCCTCCAATTTAATATGCAACCCATTTAATAGCCGATGAAATTCTTGATGCCCCATTTTCTCTATTCGAAGTTGAAGTAGTAATACAAAACTCTAAAGATGGCAAAGCTCCTAGGGAGGACATATTACCTTTTGAATTTTATAAACATCTTACCTCCAAATTTCTACAACTCCTTACTGTCGAATACGACAACATTTTTGAGACGGCCTACGCTCCCGTGAGTTTTCGATCAGCAATAATTTTTCCCTTGCATGAAAAAGGCAACCCTGAAGATCCAACAAACTACAGAAGCATTTCATTTTTAAACACTGCGACAAAGCTTTTTAGTACAGTATTGTATACTAGATTATCCAATTGGATTGAAAGCAAGGACATTTTGACTGAATTTTAAGCAGGGTTCAGAAAAAAATCACTCAACAATCGATCAAATATTTTAGTAAATACATATAGCCGAAATCTACAAGTGGAATGGTTAAAAGCTGTATGCCTTTTTCGTCGACTTTCGAGCAGCATTTGACTCTATTCCTAGGGAAGCTCTCTTCTTTAAGCTCTACAATTATGGAATCTCTTCAAAAATAATAGCAGTCATCAGAGTAATGTATCCAAAAAACGCGGCACGGGTGTGGGATGGAAAACAACTTTCCGATAGTTTCGGACTTCAATTGGAGTTAAGCAAGGATGCGTTTTAAGTGCGATACTATTCAGTCTATACATAAACGATATAACAAACTTTTTGATGAAAATCGGAAACAGAATGTACGACCAGTTAACTGGAGAAGCGAAATCATCATTATATTACAGAGCTTCTTACTACAGTAAAGTTAACCACTTTTTGGAAAAAAAAGACCCACTTCTTGGCCGATTACACCATACGCAAAATCAGTACAATCTTTAAAGTAAGAGGTGAACTCCTCAGCTTAAACTTTATTCCTCACCGTGCACCGTCTTTATCTATGGTGTGATCTATACAATCCAAGAGAACGTGTTTAATTCTTTGGGATTTTGTCCAATTCTGAAAGAATTCCGTAATAGATACTTTGGAATTGATGTACTGAGTTTAGAGGAAACCAAAAAATTGATGAATGGAGAACGAGGGTGGGAAGTCTAATACCAATATTGTTCGAGTGCCCTACGATACAGAACATGTATAATTAATGAAAGTTTCTAATGAATATTTTTGAACAACAACAACAACTTAAAGGTGCTACCACTCATTGTTTTTGGCTGGAGATATAGCTATTTCGTGCTTTGCCACTTTTGCACTCATCAGTCTCCTTTGTTTTGTGGTGCTGAGCTTTAATCCAATTTTATTTGAAAAACTTTATACACAACATAGGATTCGAACCCACGCATATCAGATTTGCTCAGTCTTAGAAGTCGTGTGCACTACGCACTCCACTACTTTAGACCACTGACTGATAAACAATTAGCACATCTCGACCTGTGCCGTCAGTGGTCTAAAGTAGTGGAGTGCGTAGTGCACACGACTTCTAAGACTGAGCAAATCTGACATGCGTGGGTTCGAATCCTATGTTGTGTATAAAGTTTTTCAAATAAAATTGGATTAAAGCTCAGCACCACAAAACAAAGGAGACTGATGAGTGCAAAAGTGGCAAAGCACGAAATAGCTATATCTCCAGCCAAAAACAATGAGTGGTAGCACCTTTAAGTTGTTGTTGTTGTTCAAAAATATTCATTTAAATTAAAAAAGGAATGGTCAAGTCTAACAAGCTGACATTCTAGTACGAATAGTACAATAAAAATAATAACAATAATAACTAAATAGTCTGGTTCGTTACCGATCTTCCAACCTCTCCCCCTTTGATACGTACTACGAATTGTAAGTCTATCAAATAAGGTATGGAGAAAAATGGAGGCGGAACAAAACAGCATACTTAAAGGAGCTTATAAAAATGTTGATGCTTCAAATGCATTTGATAAACAATTAGCACATCTCGACCTGTGCCGTCAGTGGTCTAAAGTAGTGGAGTGCGTAGTGCACACGACTTCTAAGACTGAGCAAATCTGATATGCGTGGGTTCGAATCCTATGTTGTGTATAAAGTTTTTCAAATAAAATTGGATTAAAGCTCAGCACCACAAAACAAAGGAGACTGATGAGTGCAAAAGTGGCAAAGCACGAAATAGCTATATCTCCAGCCAAAAACAATGAGTGGTAGCACCTTTAAGTTGTTGTTGTTGTTCAAAAATATTCATTTAAATTAAAAAAGGAATGGTCAAGTCTAACAAGCTGACATTCTAGTACGAATAGTACAATAAAAATAATAACGAAAGTTTCTAATGTTTATTAATTATTAATGTTTATTATGCAAAAATTTTTCCAAAATTGTTAAATTAAATTTTTGAAAACCTTATATTCAATTTTTCGTTAGCATTATTATAATAAAAATTTAAATGTAAATATCAGCCTGTTTTTTTTTTTATAAAATAAGCGCACACTCAAGGGAATATTACAACCCTTATTATGTAAAGAAACAGTGTGAGCACTAGCACAAAGGGAGAGAGGGGTTGAAAGGAGGAGTCGGTGTACATTGGTTTTGAATTCCTGAGTATTGTAATGGCTGGGAAAGACAGAGTGTGGTAAGGAATTCCACATTCGCGTAGTACGGCTAAAGAACGAATCTCTGTACTTGACAGTACGACCGAAGTTGGGCACTAGGGTCTGGTAGACGGCCATCGGCTAAACCATTTAAAGACTTAAGATAAACTTACAATGAAAAGTGTGAACAGTATTTATATTTTGAAGTCATTAAAACTAAACTAAACTAAACTACAAAATTAAATTTTCTTTAAAAACGGCTAAATCGATTTTGATAGAATGAACAGATCTGTTGTACTACCCACAATATTTAAAAAAAATAATAATTAAAAAAAAGGAGCCGGGATGCGACTTAAATTGATAACTTCCCATCAGTATCCGTCTGTAGATTTGACTAAAAGTTCAACAAAATATTAATACCAACATTTTATGAAAGATTGAAAAACGGAAGAGGCGTACACCTATGAGACTAGTACCAAATAGAAGCTTACGTATAGCCCAAACTTATCTGCTAAATATTTTTGAATTCCGACGTGGGGATCTTGAGGTAATTGGTCTTTGGAAATGGAAAAAATCCGACATTTTTGCAAATAATTACCTATACTTCAAAGAGAATAGCACGTAGGATAATGCTTTAGGTATCACATAAAGGATCATAAAATATATTTTATTTAAAGTAAAAACACTATTTTCAAAATACCTCATATTTCGAAAAACAACCTAAAACGTCTTTCTTTTTGAAAACCTCGAAACCATTTTTTATCAGTTTTTTGTTGTTTTTGTAGGATTTCGTGTTTAGTAAAAAAAAAAGTAGTTGTCAATTGAAATTTTCTAAAATATTAATAATAAGTAAGCAACAATATTTTGCATATTATAAAGTAAGTTTAATTTTAATATCGGTTTTTGTTCACAACATTTTGGATAACCAATTGTTATTTATCTACATTTTAATCAAACATGACATTACTATGGTAGAAAAGTCGAAAAAGTCGGTCCCTACACCCGAAACCATTGGGTCGATTGACTTCAAATTTGGAAATTAAAGTTTTAAGACGATTTGCGTTAGGCATTTAAAAATATCTGACAAACGAAGCGACAGATTTTTAATTTGGCTTCTTTCAATAAAAAAAAATGCTTGTATTGCTCCAGAAGGGTACCCCCCATAAAACCATTATTTTGTTTTTATGTTTTCTCAAGAACTAATTAATTCAATAATTGTTTGTAAGTACAAGCTCTTATACTGTCTCAATAATATTTGATGGTCAAAACTGTCATCGTTTTTATTTTGGATTTAAAAAAAAAAATATTAAACATTTGTTTCGAATTTCGGTATATCGAAAATGGGCCATCCTTTTTTTTTTAACCCGAAACGTGTTCTTAAACTCTAAATGACTGCAAACTAAAAATATTTGTAAACTCAAATTGAAAAATATTGTATACAAAAATTAATTTAAACCGCTTAACGATTTTCATATAAAAATTTTGAAAAATTAAAGTCTTTTTAAAAAATCAAATATCATTTAAATTAAAAAAAAAATAACCTTTTTGCAGGTACATAGTTACATTTTAACATACAAATAATATTTTTAAACAGACTCTTTGGATATATGAGGAAGTTCGTGTGACTTAGTCGTGCGTTTTATTTTTTAAAGTCAAATTTAGTTTAAAGTCCAACGAATATACTGGCATCATACGGTCGAATGAACGTGAGAACGTATCTACACACGCACACATCTAGTTTCTATGAGACCTTCAAACGTCGATGGGATAAATTTTCAATTCGACAAATTGGAATTCCTATTCTTCCTATGGGAAGATAACAGTTCCGTCTTTCATTCTTATTAAAAGTTAACAAGGTCAAAGTAGTAAACGTGGCTTGATGGTTTGTGGGTAGGACTGCTATGCTAGAGGTCTTGGCTCTTGGGTATAATCCCTGCCTATGCCAGCTAAAGATTTTTCCACGGGTACTGCCTCTTGCGAGGAATTAACAGATACTCAAAGAGTTATTCTTTTCATGAAAATTTCTTTCTCAAAATAGTTGTTTCGATTCGGCATAAGAATTGTGGGTCCTCTCCATTCCTGACATAACTAGCGCACAGAAATAATCTATAGTTATAAGCCACTAGGCCCTGGTTCTCTGGTTCTATATTTTTTTCTATTTTATTTATTTTTTGAAAGTCTTAAACAACACCTGATATATGTTTTAGTTGTACCAAAACTTTTTCTTTTACTATTTCACATTCCAAAATTTTTAGAAAATGTACCAAAATATGTGTTAACAAGATTCCGGGCAAATTTTCTTTTTCTTTTTATACTTATAATATCGAGTTCTTATACGTATAAATATTAATTTAAAAACTATTGTTTCAACAATTTTTATTCGCTTTAGACCCTTCAAAGAATTTAAAGAAACAGAAGATGTAATTTTTATATTCACCTTTCTTTTTTTGTAGCTGCAAGAGTTGATTTAGTAAAAAAAAAATTAGGTTTTTGAACAAACATTTTCAAAAATCTAAATCGGAAATTGTTTTTTAAAAATTCTTTTTCTTTTTTTTCAGGTTATGTATCTTGTAAAGAAGATAAATTGTTTTTTTTTTTTTAATGTATCGAAAGCCAAACGTCATTTTTGGTAGTTTAAAAGTATTCTGAAGGTTTAACAATTTTCCGTCCCTAGAATATTGAAACTGAAAAATATTTGTGCCTATAAGATATATGAATCAAAACAGCAACTAAAAAAAAGAAATTTTTCAGCTCTAATATTTGGCGAAAAATGTCAGAATATTGTAATTTTGTACGATGAAGAATGTAATTATTGACACATTGTAAACAAAATTTTAAGTTTTGTCTAAAAAAATAAAAGAACACAATTTTAAGAAAAATTTAAATAATACATCGAAAGGTATATGGTGTAGTCAAAAATGATCTTAGAATCATTGCCATTGCCATTTACTTTCTAAAAAGAAACTATTTCCACAAATTTCTACAGCTTCATTAGATTATTTCCTTAAAAGCTGTGTGGAATAAAAATTGAATATTTTAAAATTTTATAGCTACATATTTTCTCCTCAAAATTTAATATATAAATTTCACATTTAAAAATCCTTAAATTATGTTAAAAAAAAAAACAAACAAAAATCATTCAACACCTGTTCCCTTCCTTAAGGACATTCAAAAAGCGTTATTGTTTTCATTTTAGTGTTATATTAGCGTTAGGAGGAAAAATAATATCGGCCAACACATTTCTTTGAAATTTCTAAAATTACTTTGTGCATTCACTTCACTAAGCAACCAGGCTAATGTATTCTCCTTTAAACTTCAAGACAAAACAGAATGAGAGAGAAAAATAAAAATGGAACTCTCTTAACGTCCACGTCCACCCCCATCGGAAAAGACACATTTCCGGGAAATAAAGGCGAGTATAAAATGAAGAAAGAAAAATCTTGATAAACGACAAACGAAGTGGGTAGGTATACTGTACATTGCACAATCGCCCTCGAGGCAAATAATATGTCTTATCGGTGGGCTTCAATGTCAATTTATCCAATCCATCATGTAAGCCGCAGGATAAATATAAACTGTCAGTGTCACATTGTTCATAAATTGAATTTTCTTACCCCCCGATATACTCGTATACAACACATTTGCCGGAATTTGACAACATCCACTTGTAGAACGACTTAGGGGGCAGTTTGTTGTTTTTGTTGTTGTTGTTGTATTTTTGTTTTGTTATTATTTGTGTTGGAATTTAATTTCTCTACAGGCACCTACAACTTTAAAGTACACTCGGAAGGATTTCTCGAAGACGACGACGCGACGACGCGACCGACAGAAAGACATAGTTCTAGGAATAGCCTACGATATCCTTGTTTGCTGTCATAAAAATTGATTGCTTCACTGACGCCTTGACATTGGACAAATAATAATTAAGGATAATTAATTTCTCTTTATACAATGGACAGGACATGGACGCACATGCTACATACATACATACGACATACATACCACCTACATTCATCTTTAGAAACCTTGGATAAAGGATCAATAGGATCGAGAGGAGGCAGAGCGGTAGCGGGCGTTGTGGCAGAAGTTGTAGAAATGGCTAGAACAAACATAATAAAGGAGGCAAGGCATGAATTCAATGTCCTGTTATGTATGTTTACATTACAAACGCAAGTTCATTGTGGAAATGCTTCCGTTTTTGCCATCGGAGTGTCTCTTGTTTTGCTTTTGCTCTCATCGGATTTTGTTGTTGTGGTTATGTGGTATTATGTTCCAACGACGAAGACAGCGGCTTTTGTTTTTGTTATACGAGGAATTCATACATACATACATATATATATATGAACGTTTGGGGGAGTTTTGTGTTATTTTTTTGTATTTAGCTGTTGGTTTCCTTATCCTTGTCCTTGCATCACTCACTGGGACTGGAAGTCCTTTATTCTTTTGCTTTTGTATTTTGTCTATGTTTGCCAATATTTTATTTTTATTTGATATCCTTGGGGGCTGAGTTATTGACATTTTTCGTCGTCGTTATTATTGCTAACAGCAAAATGTTGCTGGTTTTTGCATTATAACAACTTCGACGATGGGGGTTGGGGGATGGTAAAAATTACCGTTGTTGTCATGGTGCAATAACCGGCTTTGAAAACCAACGCAACTTGTCACACAATATATAATAGTTTGTGGTAACGTCAGAAACCACGTTCCACGTCATACCACTTATAATACCAACCTTCTTTCTCATACCCTCCACTTCCTCCTAAATACGAGATCGTAATGCTAAAATATTGACGTTATAGCTCAAGGGGATGTTAATGAAAAATCAGAACAGACTCTGATGTGACGGATTTGCCATTCGGTTTTGTTTGGTTTCGAAAAATACAACAATCAAACTGAGCATCGTTCTGAATTTTATTGAATAGGGCTTGGAAACTAAATCTGTTTACAAAGTATAGCAGTAAAAATATCAAATTATAAAATAAGAAATTATTTTGTGATTAATAATGGAAAAGATTTCTTATATAAAAATATTACAACTATTACATTGTTATTATAATTTAAAATTTTTGAAACGTTACAACAACAATTTGATCGATATTATATAAGTTTGAGTTAGATATTTGACGTGTGCTAACCTGATCATCAGATCCCTTTATTTTGAGTTCTTTATCGTTGGTTCTGTGGTTCGTTTATGTCAAAGCTAATGTGTCTATTCCGGAGTAAAGGTGACACTAATCAATGAGAATCAACGAGAACGAAGTTTAATACTAGATATTACTTTTGCTTTGAATATTCAATACAATTGAGTTAATTTTTTGGAAAATATGTAATTTTGTATAAACTATTCTTATTATGTTGAAATACATTCATAGATACAAAAAAATTTAATCTTCAAAGAGATATAAATCATATTTTCTTGATAACTTTAATAGCGAAAAGCTCCAGACGCCAATGTTAACTTTCTTGTTTTGTAATAAAATGAATTTTTGGTGTAGCGTTACATACTTTAAAAATAAAAAAAAATTCTATTTGTGGCGCTACAGCTCATGGTTCTAGTGACCTACAACTCTCAACTCTAGTGACCTAAGAACTCTCAACTTTATGTTTAACGTTTCGAAATGTCAATAGTTTTATTTTAGAAATTAAATGAAACTTTTTCAAAAATCATTTATATTGGCATCGCTGCAATCAGTAGATTCATCCAAACAGTTAGGTTATGTTTTTATTTTGGACTTTGAATCAGGTGCTGCTGCTTTAGAAGAAAGAGAATAAATCTAAAGCTATATAGCTACACATGCATATATACAAGTTATATTGGTTGTCGCCATCATTCTCTCCTCGATGGTTGATGAGATTTCAAAAGCAGCCCCGCAGGACACATCAAATAATAGAAAAGGATATGGGAAAAATAAATAAATATGAAATACGAAACCCCCATAATACTCATACTATACCTAATACAATATACACACACAATGTGAATCTATAGAGTGAACGGTTGGATGGCGCTACGCTGGATGGCGGTATAAACGTGATCCCAGAATCCAGGCCGGTGCTGGAGCGTGGGTGTATTTGCGCACTTTGATTTGAAGCAATAGCATCATATATACATATATGTATAGTATTTTGGCGAGTGATTAATTCATGTGTCCCTTCTGGCTAAGAATATGCGCCATTCGAGCATATTTTTTGGTATTGTGGTCACATACAATACCTAATACGAGTAGATAGGTATATATACAGTTATGGCTGAAATAATAGGAACATATCTTCAGAGTTTAGGAGATTTAAATCTAAGCCAGTCGAAATATGATTAACACTTAAGAAAAAATGTATACAATAGTTTTGTTCGATTTAAAGTTTAAAATGATACAAATCTGTAGTGAGATTTTGAAAAGCAAGTTCATTTTAGAAAGGTTATTCATATCCTACAGAAGACTTACTTTAAAGTAAAAAAATACATAACAGGAAGAGAATTCATACGGTCTAGTCGTACGCATTGGGACAAGACGATTTATTGCCGCCTTATTTATTTACTGAATATACTGTATATTTGTAAATTCTGTGGAAAATGTAATAATAATAATAATAATCATAATAATAATATTTATAATAATAATAAGCCCCTGTACGTGATAATATTTTAAAGCTAAATAAATGTTTGACCTCTGGTCCAGATGGAATAAAAATAAATAAATTAGGTGGCGCAACAGTCCTTAGAGAACCAGGGCCTAGTGACTTACAACTCTCAACCATTCCTGTGTGCGAGTACTGTTGTCAGGGATGGAGGGGACCTACAGTTTAATGCCGGATCCGAACGGCTAATTTGAGAAAGCACTTTTTCATGACAAGCATTACTCTTGGAGAATTTGTCAATTCCTCGCAAGAGGCAGTACCCGTTTTTTTTTTTTTAATTAAGGTGGCACAGGCAGGGATCGAACCCAAGACCTCTCGCATGACAGTCCAACGCACTCACCATCATGCCACGGGTACTACGGTCCAGATGGAATACCAATTACCAATTGCGCCGCTGCGTCCCGGCCCAAAATCCACAGAAAAACGGTAACTTTTTTGAGGATGCATTAGCACCTGGTGAACCTCGCGTGGGTTGGTGTCGTCCCACATACTGCAATGTTGTTTGTTAACACAGCCATTCATCCAAAAATGCACCTCGTCACTAAAGAGGATTTCGGTCAAAATTGGGGTTCTCTTCCAAACGATTCGAAGCCCAGTCAGCGAACAAACGGTGTTGTCTATGATCATGTATTTTGAGCTCTTGGGTCAGTTAGATCTTGTACGGAAGTAGGCCCAAGGCCCCACGCAAAATTCGCCAAGTTGAAGTCTTCGACAGGCCGAGTTCTTGTGCACGGCGAGGAATAGACTGCCTCGGATTCTGCTGTTCACTTTCACGGACCGCGGCGATGTTCTCGGTTCCTTGAACAATCTTAAGTTCCTTGAACCTAAAGGTGTTGGCTGATTGTTTACTGAACTGTTCGAGTCAAATTTAGCCACCAAACGTTGAAGATTCGACTGTCAAGGGCCACCATGTCTACCGTAAAATGGGCGCAATTCACGCAACGTTTTCGTTAAGGAACACTCATTTTGTTAATAATACAGTTTTATCATTTGAACGTGCTGTTCAATCGTGTTACTTGCCATGATGATTTGGCATAAGCAACTGAATAAAAAACAAAAGATTTGACAGATGTCACAAAAACAAAATGGCCACGACGGAGCGCCAAAATCTACCCGCACCAATTGAAAAACCCATTGTTTCTTCTTTTCAACGAGTCTCTAAAATAGGAGGGTTCTAAAAATTTAGTTACGAATTATCGTCCTATAGCGAAATTGTCTGCTATTTCTAAAGTGTTTGAACTAATTGTGTCTGACATAATTCTTTTTAATTGTTTTTTTGTTATACTATATAAATTTGACATTGGTTTGTGAAAAAAATCTACAATTACTAATTTATTACAATTTCTTTCCTTTTTGTTTGGATGCATTCGAAATACGCTCTCAAGTCGATTGGATCTTTACAGACTTCAGCAAGGCATTTGACAAATTAAGTCATGAAATTCTACTTAATATTGACATATCTTAAAGATAGATCTTATAGCTTCATGTTCAGGAGTAATCCTTCATGTCAATTTAAAGTCAATTCTGGTTTACCTCAAGGGAGAAACCTTGGTACATTGGTGTTTATTTTATTCATAAATGATTTGCCTTCGGTTT
The DNA here is from genome assembly GCA_951509635.1 of Eupeodes luniger. Taxonomy (NCBI): domain Eukaryota; kingdom Metazoa; phylum Arthropoda; class Insecta; order Diptera; family Syrphidae; genus Eupeodes; species Eupeodes luniger. The sequence goes on along the minus strand of OX608073.1, from coordinate 293,988,878 downwards.
TAAATAATTCTTTATCGCTGATCTATGCAGATGATATTAAAATTTTTCGATTTATTAACTCCATCAAGGATTGTAAAGAGCATGTAGAATTCTACAAATGAAAATCTCAAATCTGCAAGCCTTAAATTAAATTTTTGTACTATAAGTAGTTAAAATTATGTAAGTTCTAAATTTAGATTTAAGTAAATATTATAAACTTAACGTAAGCATTTTATGTATTTAATAAATAATAATAAATATTTCAAAAAATGCCAGAGTTGTTTCCATCCTCAGAACCGTAAGGCCATAACTCCTTCAAAATTTAAACACAATGATGCTGAAAAAGATTCTAGAAAAAATATTAGCTAAACTAATAAAAGAAAGTCTGATTAGAATAATGAAACATGGCAAAAGCCTTTGATTGCATTGAGCAATCAATTCTTATGTATACTGTATACTTAAAATACTCCCCTTCAATGCATACGGGACCGTAGATCACACGAAGAACTTTTCTCTCGAAACGACCCAAGATGCTTTCATCCGCTTCTGTCATAGCCCATGCTTCTGAACCGTATAGCAGGACGGGGATGATAAGGGTCTTATTACTTTGGTCGTTTGATTTCAGCGCTGGTGTTGTTTTCTGCGTTTACAGCGGAGCATAGGTAGACGAAGTCCTTGACTACCTCAAAGTTACGTTTGTCGATGGTGACGTTTTGACCGAGACGCCGGTGTGTTGTAATTCCTTTCTTGACGACAGCATGTACTTTGTTTTGACCTCAATCAATACTCACAAAAGCCCCATTGACATCACGCTGAGTTCATCCGATTATGTCAATGTCATCAGCATATGCTAGTAATTGGACAAACTTTTGAAAGATAGTGCCTTCTCTTGTGTTGACGTGTGAGCTCTGCACTACACTGAAAAAACAAACGTGCATTAATATAAAAAACGGCGTTTATTGACTGCTTATTTATTGTCACAACAAACTTTTTCTTGTCAGAGTGAACGGTTTATTAAAAAAAATGTCAGCGTTTGATAATCGTTTGTTAATACTATTAACGGCCGTTTATTAAATGAAAAATAAAGCACTTAATCACCGTTTATTAAAATTAATAACTCTATTAATTGCCGCAAACATCTTAGTTATTAAAAATGATTAATCGTTTATTGCGACAATAAACAAGATGTTTGAAAATGGATTGTTAAAGATTATATCCCAACCTACATCCAATATCACAACCAATTCTCAAATTTACAAATAGTTTATTATTTTTTATAACCTTATTCACTGAGACATACAAATTTGTCAATTGAAAAGTAATAAACCGTTTATTGTTGCAATAAACAACATTATTAAGAGACGAATTGGAAAATTTACAAGCAGTTTATTATTTTTTATAACTTTATTCACGCATTACAAATCTACAACGAAAACACGAACAAATTACATGCATTCTGTCACTACACCGAGCATTGTGTTCACACTCAGCTCAACTTGACCAGAACTCGGTGATATTAATTTGCAAAGGTTATTTTGTCATTCGCAAGGATATAATTCACACTATGTTGTTACCAAAAGGTTGCCTAGTAGAACCGAACAAGACCAACAAAAAAGTAGTAGAAGCAGAAAAAGAGAAGTAGAAGCAAAAGAAATAGAAGTAAGGATGTTGATAAGAGTGAACCAGACCGCAGAAACCAGTTGGACTTTGATCGCCGCTAAGCAAGGATCAGTGGTAAGTAAGTTGGATATTAACAGAGGCTTCCCCCACCAGAGGTATAAGCGGAAATAATAAACATTTGTTTATATTTATGAATGCATTTATTAAAATTAATAAATTCTGTTCATTGGGATTATAAACAGGTTTATTAATATTATAAACGGAAATAATAAACGATTTTTTATATTAATGAACGCATTTATTAAAATTAATAAACTCTATTCATTAAGGCTATAAACGGGTTTATTAATACTATAAACGGAAATAATGAACGGTTGTTTATGTTTATTAATGGATTTATTAAAATCAATAAACTCAGTTTATTGTGGTTATAAATGAAAATTTTAAATTGTTTGTACAATTTTCACCCGGAAATGGAGAATAATAAACGATAGTTCACTGACACAATTAATATGTTTATTGGACAAACTGAATCATTTTATTTATTGTCTCAACGAACTTTTTAATTATATTTATACCTTTTTGGTTCAGTGTATTCTTTCAAGTACGATGTTAAAAAAATCGAATGACAGCGCATCAACTTGTCTAAAACCTTTTTGACATCGAAAGTTGTTTCCAACCTTTATAGAGCAGCGTGAATTCTCCATGATCATCCTGCACAAACGGACGAGTTTGGCGGGGATGCCAAAACTAGACATGGCTCTATACAGCTCGTCCCTGCAGATGCTGTCATGTGCGGCCTTGAAATCGATGAAAAGATGGTGGGTGTCGATTTGGTGTTCTTGGGTTTTTTTTCCAGAATCTGCCGTAATGTGAATATTTGATCGACTTTGGACTTTCCTGATCTGAAACCACACTGATAAGGACCTATCAGGTTGTTGACGATGGGCTTTAGACGTTCACATATTACGGCAGAGAAGATTTTGTAGGCGATGTTAAGTAGACTGATTCCTCTAAAATTGGTGCAGTTTAGAGGGTCTCCTTTTTTCAGGATCGGGCAAACAATACTGAGGTTCTATTCATCGGGCATGCTTTCTTCCGACCATATCTTACAGATAAGTTGGTGCATGCTCCTAACCAACTTATCTCCAGCTGCTTTAAAGAGCTCGGCATTCAAGCCATCCGCTCCAGCGGCTTTATTAGACTTCAACTTAGATCTGGCAATCTTTACTTCGTCTAAGTCGGGAGGATGGGATTGTTGGCTTTTGTCGTCTATGTTGAATGGATTATCCTGCCTGACAGCGGAATTCGGTTCGTCGTCGCCGTTATACTGTCTGCAGAAGTGGTCCTTCCATATCCGCTCCTTATAGACCTGGGCTCCGAATAAGTCGTAGAAGCCCTATAAGGTGTTCACTAAGTAGTTCAACCTTACTGGAACTGTAGACGCCAACGTCGATTCCATCTCGGGAATTCCTCCGCTGCCGTCTGGATAAGGAGAGGTGCCTTAGTGTAAACACCTCTCCCCCCCTCTCTCTCGTTTGCTGCCCCCAACAACTTTCCACTGTGGTTGGAACCCAATCTCCAGTTGAGGTACTATAGGCACCCGATGTTCACCACGGGGAAGTGAGAGTAGTAGTTGATAGACAGAGGTCCTCTTGAATGCACATGTCTACCATTTGAACGTCAAATGTGTTGCTAAATAAAAAAATTATTTCATTTTGAATTTACACGCACTAGCTGACCCAACATACTTTGTTCTGTCAAATATTATTTAAAGATAATATATTTAGATGAAGTCCTCGGCATATGCATAAATATGCTTTAAATGCTATGTCGTATGTTCGTCATGCATATAATATCAACCTACATTTCGAAATGGATCTAAATTTAACAAGAGTTATTTCCTGGCCGATGAACAGCTGATTGTTATAAAAAATGTGAAATACAAATATTCCATCAAGAAATTAAATCAACTTAAATTTTGAAATTTAAATAAAGTACTCCATCTGTGGTGATCTTTTAGTCCGGTGGAATTAGGCAAAAAAAAAGGGCCAAATTCGGAATGTTGTGTTTTGGTGTTCTAAACATTGTGTTTAAAGTTTCATAGAATTTCGTGTCCGCTTAGTAATTTATTGAACTCCAAAAGTCGCCAAAAACCGCTTTCTCGTGATTTCTGTTGGTTCAATTGTCTTAACACCTTTATCCATCAAAGGAAGGTTTAAACAATATGTCCAGCTTATTATTTCTCATTCCAAAGTTAAACCCTTATTTTACTGGACTATTGTACTATTTTTTTTAAAATAAACAATTTAAGAAACATTAGAAAAATATTTATCACTAAAATCAAATGCTTAAAATTTTGATTTGTTGCCTAACACAAGTTCAAACCGTAATTACCAAACATTAATTTCTGTTCCTATTAAGTTAAGTTCTGACCCACTATTTTGGACATAACTGTATAAAATATCAACCATACCGACATTGTATAGTTCTTTTAAATATTCCATTTTGATTTTGGCTTCGCGCACCGTTGTTTTACTGTTGCATGGTTTTGAGCTTGTGAGTCGGTTTTTTGAATTTAAAAAATGTTTGGGTAGGTTTTTTCTTCTTTTTTTTAAATGAGATTGTCTACAATTTTATAGGAAAGTTGAGGCCTTAGAGTGAGGCTCTTCCTTGCTGATTTTTGACGCAGGAAATTTTTATCAGAGCAACATTTAAATTGAATTGAATTTTCGGTTAGATTTGTATTTCCATCAGAAGGATATTGCGGCTATAAGAATGATATTTTGTTTGTCTTCTGTTGTGCTTTTATTATGCACAGACATGAGTTTTGAGATTATTAAATATTCAATAGATATACCTTCCGTACCTTACCTACCTGCATAAAGTTAATGTTACCTTAGGATAGGAAGCCTTTATGTGATATTACTACTGGACGAATTTTATGTCCTTTGTGCCATATGGCAGATATATAAAGGAAAAGACAATGGCTGCTGGAACGCGCATTTCTTGTTTCAGACTAAGTTGATGGAATTTCTGTTCATAAACATAAAAACAGATCTTCTATATAAGAGTGTCGCATCAGGTGAAATCCAACGATGAGTTAGTTCTTTTATTTTAGAGTTCGGTCTCCGTCTTACAGGTATACTTAGTATGTACTTGTCCTGCAAAGACCTTTACCATTAGTCTTAAAACTTCCTTGAATATGATTTATGTATAGTATTAGAAATGTCTTCAGCACAAATATGTATACATTGACACATCCCTGGGTTATGTTATATATGGAAACAATAACCCAACACGCTCAATTTCCTTTGGGAACTTAAGTTTTACATAATGATTTGCAGTCGTATCCTTGCGAGCTGGCTTTTGTTACCTGTTATGTAAGAAAGCAACAATAACAAAAGAAAAAACAATAACCAAGGCATCTCTGGACAGGACGACAGGACAGGAAAGGATACACTAGACACAAAACAAGTATATTTGTCATGCTCCCGCACTGTTAACCGAAAATACAGCAAACCATTTGGGAACTACTGTCACAGTATACAGTATAGTCGGGCAACGGGCATCAGCCCTTTATACAAACTATAACAGTAAGTGGCAGTTGGATATGGAATGGAAGCAATACTTTTGCTATTGGCCAGACTCACTAATAAGCTAACATCATGCAATATACTACACTACTAGGGGAAATATTTCGTGTTTGGATGGCATTGGGAATTCCATCGACAACATCCCGATCCCAGGGAAGGACATTTCAGGACCTACACACACACATAATAGCATACAGAGTTCCTGCTGCAATGACTTTGTTGATGATATGACTGGATGTACGAAGTCGACGACTAGAACGAACGAGTACGAGTACGAGTGTTCTAAAGGACATCCCATCCTCCTAGCTCGTTGCTTGTTGATGATGACATGGAGCTCGGTGGAACTGGTGCTTCAACGATTCGGCTGATGAGCTCGATGACGACGACGACGACGGGGTGGCATTGGGGGATTTGGTTAGTTGGTTGATGATGGTTTGCCATGGTAGTTGGAGCAAATAGCGCATAGTTGTTGTTGTTATAAGTTCGTGTGTTCATTTCCATTCGGGCTGTTTACGTGGCAGTGACCATCATCTCTCTTAGCTGCTAGCTCCTACATATATAGCTGCAACATTGCAAAGCGAAAAGCTTCTCCCAAAGGCAATCACATGCATCTTCTTACACTACGAATCTATATTAGGTACAAACTATCAACTATTCCAACTCAACTCAACTCAACTCAACTCCCAACCATTCCCGAATGTCTGTGCACTCTGCATTATTTATGTGCGTTGAGTTCAGTCCTTGGTGTTCGCCTCTGACTCTGACTGTGACTCTGACTCTGACTCAAATCCCCAGTTCTGTCGTTCTGTTAATTTTAACAGGAAATAGGTTGTGCCTTGTTGCAATAACTTGTTGTTACCAAGATATAGGTAACTGTACAGTGTACATATAAATACAAACATAACGTTGTATGTTGTATTCGTTTCGTATAGTGTGTCATGGTTTTGTTTGTGTGGTTTATTATTTGAAGTTAGTTCATTTTCGAAACAACTATACTTTGGGTCTAATGGCTGATAAGATGCATGTCATGTGATGATGATGATGATGGATAAATGGATGCACTTCCTGCAAACTATAACGCCGAAAATAGGAAAGTCAATTTGAAATTTGCTTATAGCTATAAGGTAAAGTATACCTATCCTTACGAGTACAATTTGAAAGCTACTTATGATTAATGATTTGATTGTGACCAAAAGTTGAAAGGTTTAAGTCGTTTACTTGCATAAAAGTGTACGACCGACGTTTCTTTTTTATTTTTGCTTTTGAATTAAGACGCAAAATTTTCCCTGAGAAAGCTTTTCGAAGAATTCAATATTAATTTTAGTGAAACAGTATCTTTGGACAAGTTGGTTCTCCATCATTATGGCTATGAAGATCAATTGTAACTTTCTTTCTGACAATTTTCCACAGCGGTCGTGTCATTGAAATGTCATTCCTGACAATAATCGCGAATATGATCTTGTGTTTTAGAACATCAATGAAAGCCTTTTTTTTTTTCGAAATTCATTTTTTTATTCATTTAAACTTAACTCTACTTACATGCTAGACAAAATGGGAAACTAGCCTAATTAATTCTACTTAAATATAACTTACTGGCCCTAATCGGGCGCTCTAAGAAATGCATGATTCTTAAAATTAATGCCTTTCGGCCTACGAACTAAGATTGTTTTATTTATTTCAATTTATGTTTTTTTTTTTTTTTAGAAAAGTTTAAAAACTAAAATCATTATCATTTTTTGGTCAATGAAAGCCTTTCTCCCTCCATAGGGATACGATAGAGTTTTGATGTTTGACACTTAGGCGTTTGGGCATTGGAATATTACCTTTTATAGACCCTACACGCTTTGACGTAGAGTTTACTTTATTTTTGCGTCATGCTCAGACCTTCTCCCGGCACTAAGTTGTTCACCAAATGTTTTGAAGATCCTCTTAGTATTGCTTAGAATGTCTTATAAGAATTGAGCTTTGCCCCCACTCTGCTCAGAGCTTCCTTTAGGATATTTGGTGTCTTTAGAGATGGATGAAACATGTTTCACAGTTCTACCGCAGCTGATGAAATTATTTACTGAAGTCGGGGGAGGTTTGTTAACCTTTTTAGTGGTACGGCTATGTTTTGTAGTCCTTTTAAAGCAATGTGAGGGAGAGGCCTCACGGGCAACCACAGTACTATCACATAAAGTGTGAGCTGGTGAAACAGCAGACGGGTTATTGCTGGCCTGTTTTGAAGACCCGGACAAATTCAAATTGAACTATGGAAAGCTACATTATCAAGCAATGCGTTTAAGTTTTTCAGACTTATTATGAAAATGGGCGTTCAAATCAAAATGCATATCGTGCACTTCGTGACTTTTTCGGGCAACTTAATTGTCCAAATGTTGATACAATCGGAAAACTCGTGCAAAAATTTGAGCAAACCGCGTCTGCATGCATGCACGTACGACAGTTCGTGATAGTGTGGCTGGATCTGAAGAGCCGTTCCCCTCAACTTGTCGCCGTGCTCAACAATTGCACCTTTCATGCTCGACGTTGATAAACGTTATGTATAATGACTTGCATTTACACTCTTACAAGGTGTAATTAACTCAAGAACTAAAGCCTCTTGACCATTTCAAGCGTCGTCATTATTTAGAATGGTGGCAAGAAATATCAACAGTGGATGATCAATTTTCGAATAAAATCATCTTCAGTGATCAGGCACATTTTCACCTTAGTAGATTCGTGAAATGATAATAATAATAATGATAATCCAAGAGTGATTGTCGAAAGACCAATGGGCTAGCGGCATCATCGTGCCGTATTTTTCCAAATAAGACCGGTGAGGCAATTACTTTGAATGGTGTTCGCTATCGTGAGATGATAACGAATTTTTGTATGGCCCGAATTGGAAAATATGGATGATATGTGGTTTTAACAAGACGGTGCCACTTGCCATACAGTTAACGAAACAATGGCACTTTTTCGCAATAAATTCAATGGTCGTGTTATTTCACGAAGTGGCGATTTAAATTGGCCGCCAAGATTATGTGATTTAAAACCGTTGGACTTCTTTTTTTCGGTACATTAACGGCATAGTACCTCAATTATGCCCCAGCTTCAATGAAAATTTATACCTTCGGACGGAAGTGTGCCACTGAGGTCGAGGCAACCATTTGGCCGATATTTTATTCCATACATAATTGAACCATAAAATAAATTAATTTTGTGATTGTGGTAGTTGTGGGAGTTTGTGACAGTACTATACACAATACAATACATATTTAAATGGATGTCTAGACTAGACTACATCTTTTGCAAGTAAGTAGCATTTATTTAAAAATTAAATATAGCTATTTTTATTTTTGTTTCATTACTCTGTGAATTTTTTAAGTTTTCCGTTTTTCTTATTGTTAACAATAATGTTTATTACAAAGGGTTTTCCAATTGACGCAGGTAGATTTTGGCACCCCGTGGCAGCAATTTTGTTTTGGTGACATCTGTCAAATCTTTTGTTCATCATGACAAGTTACACGATTGAACAGCACGCTCAAATGATAAAACTTTATTTTCAAAATGGGTGTTCGTTAACGCAAACGTTGCGAGCATTGCGCCCATTTTACGGTTGACGTGGTGGCTCTTCACAGTCGACTCCACAACGTTTGGTGCCCAAATTTGAGACGACCGGTTCATTAAACAATCAGCCAACAGCTAGCCGTAAGTTCAAGGAACGCAAGATCGGCTGATCGCTGACACCAACCCATGCATCCTCAGAAAGTAACCGTTGGGTGTGGATTTTGGGCCGGCGGCGTAATTGGTCCGTAATTTTTTGAAAACAACGTTAGTGAGGCGGTGACCTTCAACAGCGGGGGCTACATAACGATGATAACTAATTTCTTATGGACCAAATTGAACCGTATGGATCTAGACGACATGTGGTTCCAGCAGGACGGCCGGCTACGTGCCACAAAGCAAACGCCACGATTGAAATTGACAACATCTACCCGCACTTATTAAAAAACCCTTTGGCCTCTTTCACACGAGATGGTTTCGTCCGTACGGTTAAAATCCGTACGGTTTTTATCCGTGAGCCATTGATAGTAAACTAATAAAATTAACTAAAGCTTTCGCACTGGACGGAGACGGGTTTTTTCCGTACGGACAATTTAAAACAGCCGTCTCAACGGCTGAAATTCGACCGTAATTGGTCCGATTAATATATACGGCGACCGTGCCGTATATTTATCGTTGGCGTACGTGACTAAGCGAACGCATTCACAAAAGACGATTTTTATTCGTCTGCCGTCCGTTTTTGTGGTCACTTGTACTAAAGAAAAATATCTAAAATATAACCAAACGTAGACGATTCACGGGGAAAATACGTTATGTGTGAGAACAAAGTCCGTACGGAAAAAAATCGTACGGATTTTAACCGTACGGACGAAACCGATTTGTCGAATTAAAAATTTTTACATTTCTCGACGTTTCGTCTAAATAAAAGATTTTTAGAGTGATGTCTGTGCGTGCGTGTGTACGTTCGCGACGTTTTTTTCGTCGTCCATAGCTCAAGAACCAGTAGAGATATCGACTTCAAATAAATTTTGTTATACAGATTATAATGCAGAAAGATGCAGAAAGGACTCTCAAATTGAGTGGGTGGTTTTTTTTTACCATATCAATTTAAAACACGGGTAAAAATTTTGGTTTACCCAAAATATCTCACGAACAAATAATGCTAGCGACTTGAAATAATTTTTTTTATTATATATTGTAACGTGATACCAAACAAATATATTTTTGGAAAAAAATCCTATTAATGATTTTTTTTATACATCAAAAAAACTGAAATAAATATTTGTCACCTCGAAAAATTTACGAACAAAAAATTATTTTATCTCCAAAACAATTTTGTGCAACGAAAAATAACGTTTTTAACATCTGGTGAAATTTTGAGAAAAATCGAATTGACGTTTTTTTATAAAAAATAAAATCCTAAAAAAAACATTACTCAAAGTTGGTAAAAATTGATTTTCGACTCAAATATCTTTTCAAAACTTTGAAACTTTGGCTTTAAATTAATTTTATGTTTTAAAAAATATTGTTTTCAAATTTCAGTTAAATTTTGAAACAAATTGAATTGATAATTTTTTTTTCAAAAAATAAAAACCTAAACAAAACATTACTAAAAGTTCGTAAAAATTGAGGCTTAAGTAATTTTCAACTCAAATATCTTTTGAAAAATTTTAGATTATGGCTTCAAACTAATTTTTTTTTTAAAAGAAATATTGTTTTCAACATTCGGTAAAATTTTAAGAAAACTTTAAACACATGTAAACATGTACTTAAACATTAAATATCTTTTCAAAATTTAAAAACATTGTGTTCAAACTATTTTTATCTCACAGAAAGTATTATATATGAAGTCGAAAAATTCAGTAAATTTTTAATAAAATTTGGTAGAAATTGATGTTCAGTTCTCGATATCTCGTGAACAATAGAAGATATTGACTTCAAATTAATTTCATTCATCCAATTTGTATGTATTTATATAAGAAAGAACATTTTTTAAGAAATGCTACTAAAATTTCTAAAAATTGATTTTCGACTAAAAATCTCGTTAACTAAAATAGATTTTGAAATCAAACTATTTCATCAAATGCAAAATATTGTTGGTAATTCTTTTAGAATAATTCAACTGACATCTTTTTTAACGAAACATAAAAACCTACAAACCTTTAAGCAAGACAAATCGATAGACGGGATGGGAAGTTATCAGTGTTGGTCGCATCCCAGCCTCTTTTCTTATTAATGTATTATTATTGCTCTATTTCAACTTCCGAAATTGATGCTGAACATTTCAAATTATTCGCAACAAATCATCAAACATTTCAGTAAATTTAGTACTTTTGCATAAAAGTATGAAAAAATCACATTGAAAAACTTGAACCTAAGTAAATAAAGCTTAACAACTCACAACTTTATAATACAGTGAAGTCAAGAATTTTAAATATTGAACCAAAACAAATTTCGATCGTACTTTAAAAATGTCAATTCAAAAAGAAGAATTTTAAGAGACAAGTTTCGAGATCCCCAAGGAATCCAGTTGTTAAGTTTTTAAGCAAAAAATAAAAGATTTGATTTGAATAACCTATATTTTCAATCTTGCTTAGTTTGAAGCTAAGGACGATTTGTAGAAAAGCTTAGTGTCATCCATTTTGAGTTCGGAATTTTCCAATAAATCTATGACATTTGTCCCATCGTTCTACCCTCGTGTCGGTCGCTTTGAAACATCAAAAAGACGTGACAAAAATAATTCATAAATCAACAAAGGCCATCAAAGCCATCCACGTTCCATCACTAACTTCCTCTCCACGATATAAGTATGTATGAATGTATTATACAACTGTGGAAATTGTGTATATGTAGGAGGAAGGAATTAAATTAGGTTTTTGCAATATTGTATGTGATTAAACAAGGCTACAATTTTATTCCACCAATGATGCAAGGACCAAAACAATACAACCAAACAAAATAAAAATAGAAATTTAAGACTCACACTACATATGTACCTACTGTCAATATAGCCAAACACTGTAGCGGTATGTAGAATAATGGTACTTTGAAATAAGCTGATAAAAGTGGGGATCAGTTTGACAAACAGAAATACAAAAAAAAGAAAAAATCATAGAGTTTTCCTCGCATCAAAATGGAAAAAAGTCAAATATTTTGTGTCAACTTTTTATATGAGCCATGAAAAAATCAACAATCCCTCCCACACGACGAACCTCTCATCGTCACCGTCGTCGTCGTCGTCGTCGCTCGTCGCCATAGTTGTCGTATAGTTGTCGTCGTCTTTTTCGTCCTTGCATCAAAAACGACAACAAACAAAATAATGAATTTTTCATAGAGCGCGTCATAGAGTGACATTGCAATGTTTTCGAATTCAGCATCCCGCTTATGCTGTATCGTTTGTTATTGACTATAGGTCCTTTGTCTGCATTCCACCATTTTGAATCGGGATCATCTCTCGATTCTTGAATAGGTCTCCCGCCCACCACCACTCATGCAACCAACATCATACCTTCTGCACATTTGGATTCTCTGGATTGTAAATGCAATGCCGATAGTTTTACAATGGATCCCAGCTATTTGGCAGGCACAAGTCGAGTGACATTGACAACAAAAGGACGACACGGTTCGGTGTGGTGCGGTACGGCGCGGTGGTGGTGGCAATGATGCTGTGTGCTGAGCAGAACAGAATAGCGCACGGTGTGTGGTGATGGCGCTAGTGTCGTCGTCGTTTGCAGTGGTGAAAAGACAATTGAGTGAGATATGGTTGCGGATGGGGGGGCAGATTGGGAAGGGTTGCCGGTAGAAGGATAAGGGGAAAAGGGCGGAATTATTCCCGCGAAATCGATACTATCAAATATTTACACCTTTTATGGTTCAGCACTTTTTGTTTTCTCTCTTGTGTTGTCGCTTCAGAGTTCTGATGGTGTTGTTTGAGTTGCATGCAAAGTTGATAAAGGATATGAGGTGGCACGCCAAGCGCAGCAGTTCAGCTTCAGCTTCAGCTTCAGCTTCGGATGACTGCGGTTGTAGGACTAAAAAACACATAACCTAGTGAGTGGGTGGTTTAGGGTCAAAATTCCAAACGAAACCTGGTCTGGTTTCTGGTATTTCGTGTATAGGTACGGGGTTCCTACGTATGCAAACTCAAACTTGCATTTAAAATATTCGGGAATATAAATTCTTGATCATCAAACGCGGGCTCTCAATTAATCTCGAATGCACGCTCCGTGTGAGTTATGTTTGCTGTCATTTGGTTTTGTTTTGGTGTTTTAATCGATATATGCACGTAAAGATAGATAGATAAATATGTGAATATTTTATATATGAAAGTTCTCGATTTTCAGAATTCAGAAAATTGTGTTGTTTTTTATCGTTGATGTTTTGGTTTATTTTGTGAGAGGAAGAAATTGACACTTAATACGAAGTCCTTGAGCATTTTGTTACTGGCTGTTATTCATATACTATACTGCTGCTGTTACTGTAACTGTTGTATTGTCGCATGTTTCATTGAGTGTAATGAATTTTTCACATAAGTTTTGTAAAGAAATTCGAATGTTGTGGATGTGGATGCGGTGGTGATGGTTTGAGTTTGTTTGTTATTTGACATTTGAAGGATGTATGTAGGTTGTACGAACACTGAACACTGAACAGTGTACACACCTCGCTTTACTTACTCTGAAGGATATAGCATTGTTGCCGCGTTGGTTGTTGTTGTTATCCTTCTTTTGAAACTTTTGGTTTGTTTTATTGTTTTCAAGTATTTCAAGGTTTTTTTCATTCAGCAAATTGTTTTTGAGCCTGTTGTGAGAAATTTAAAATGAAAATTTATGTAGGTATTGATCAAAATTCTCTCCTTAAAACACAATTAAAATGGCTAAAATATCATTTTAACTTATAATATTTCAATTTTATGATTTGATTTGAATATTTAATTAAATAAATCTCGAGAGTAGCAAACGGTGACAAAATTGCCGTGACAAAAATCTGAAAATAAAAAACAAATAACAGCGTGAATAAATGTTATCTTATTCGATAAATTGAAAACTACATTTCTAAAAGTGCAATAAGTTATGTATGTATATTGAATGGTTTTAAGGCTGAAATTTATGAAATAAAGGCTAGTTTTCCCCAGCCGTTTTCGTTTTGTCTGTAACTCATTCTTATACTTATAAAAGAACTCTTTAAATCCATTTACATAACTGTTTCGTTGATGATATTACCCCCAGGTTAATATTCGTTTCTAGATTCAAACCCTTTCGATCTTGACCACGATGCGTCCGATGTCACGAATTTAATGCTCAATGTTGTTTCCTTTATAGTTAAAGCGTAACCCACCTAATGCTGGTATTCGTGAGGGGTGTTTGTACCTGGATTATGCTGAATTAGGTAGTTGCATTTCCCTCTTTAAACAATTCAGAAGTTGCACCCGCATTTCAAAGAATACACATCAGCTTACCCTTGAGTTCAATTGACATATCTTCAAGTAAAGAGAGTATTTTGTTCTTAACCGCACATCTAGAATGTGTACTGATTTCGAAATGTTTGAATTGAACACCAGTTTTTTTTTTAAAGATATTCGAGTAGTAGTGGTACCCGTAGCGTGATGGTTAGTGCGTTGGACTGTCATGCAAGGGGTCTTGGGTGCAATCCCTTCCTGTGCCACCTAACTTTTTTCACGGGTACTGCCTCTTGCTGCTTTACTGCTTTAATTTTAGGTTTTTATTTTTTGTAACAAAAATATCAATTCCATTTTTTTGAAAATTTTACCAAATGTCAAAAACGTTCCTCTTCGTTGCATAAAATTGTTTCGGAGGTAATATGATTTTTGGTTCGTTAAATATTCGAGGTGAGAAATATTTTGTTTTATTTTGTTTTTCATTTATAAAAAAACCGTTAATTGAATTGTTTTCAAAATTACACTAGTTTTGTACCACGTAACTTTATATAAAAGTTAATTGGAGCCGCTAGCGTTATTGGTGAGTGAGATATTTTGGGTTAACCAAATTTTTATAAATTGCTATTGTAAAAACAAACACCTTCTCAATATTTTTGAATATTAAAAAGTAAAAAGAGGCTGGGATGCGACCCACACTGATAACTTCCCATCCCGTCTGTCGATTTGTCTTGCTTAAAAGTTTGTCTATATGTATCAATTTTTACAAAATTTGCGTACTATTTTTTGTAGATTTTATTTTTTTATGAAAAAAAGGACTGTTGGATTTTTATAAAAAAATTTCTGAATATCGAAAACAATATTTTCTGTGAAATAAAATAAGTTTGAAGCAAATATTTGAAATTTTTGAAAAGATTTGAGTCGAAAGTAAATTTTTAACAAGTTTTAGATTGTTTTTTTTAGGTTTTTATTTTTTGTAAAAAAAACTGTCAATTCGATTTTTTTCAAAATCTTACTGAATGTTGACAACAATATTTTTTGAAAGATAAAAGTAGTTTAAAGCCAATATCTCAAAGTTTTGAAAAGATCGCGCCAGGTGCGATTGCGATATTCCCATTTTTTTCAGAGGTTGGCCTGTATTTTGCAATACAAAAAATTTTCGTTTTATCAATTTTCTTAATATTTTTTTGGAATTAGTTCAAACAGTTATAATAAAATCAGATGAGAAGTCAAGTGTGCATTTATTTTTACGCTAGGTAAGTACGCGTACAGTTAGGTGTACCCGCTTGGGTACAATGGGAAAAGTGACAACTTTTTTTTATAGAATGGAATTCAAAGCATTCTCATTATCATCATTTTATGGAAGGAGATTCGACAATCTTCAAAATACAATAAATGCAATCGAAGAAAATGATCGAAACGCTGTGTTTGACATTGCATTTATACCACCAGGACCAGATGCAGATTTCAATACAGACGAGAATGAAATAGACACAGAAAATATGGATAAAGATCACATACCATATGATTGTTCCTGGTAACATTGAACTTCTATTAAGAATAAGTATTTTGATAGCGAGAACGAAGTTCCTTTATCAGTGATAAGAGCCTCAATATCTGGGCAATTTCATAGCCAACCACGCTGGTCTAAAAGAGGTCCTGAAATGTCGATGAGCCGTTTTAATAATTTTGTGATAAACAAGATCAATATGAAATGTGCTTTGGCAAACAAATCTTCAGTCCACATATGGGTGGCGTTGACTTACACGATCAAAAAATCAAAACTCGAAGCAAAAAGTGGTGGTGATGGCCGCTTTTTACGTCAATGCTTAGATCTTCTTTGGTGAACGCTTGGAAACTATATGAGGTCGCAGATGATTCCGAAAATGACTTTTTTTCGTTTCAAAGAGATATTGCTCGATATTATCTTAGAGGGTATAAAACTCTCCAACCTTCGACATCAAAACGCTCTGAAAGTCAACATTTTCCAAAGACAATTGAAAAGTCTCTTAGATGCAGAGTATGCCACATGCGAATCAAACGGGTTTTCGAGTTCTGCGACATAGTTCTGTGTGTTGAAAAGGAATGCTTTATGAAAATTCATACACTTAATTAATAACCATATCTTTCCATTGTACCTGTTTGGGTACAACTTAAAAACCAAACTTCCTACTTAAAAAAAAAATAAACAAATATTTTTTTTAATTTAAAATGTAATAATAATGGTAATAAATGGGTTGATTCTATGGACCTCGAAACGTAGAAAAATGTCCAAATTTTCAATTTCAAAACACGTTAGCAATATTAAGAATTTATTTCGAAAGTGAGTACTGAGCGTACGCAACTTTGTCCAAAATGTTCGTTAGAATTTTATGGTTTGGACAACAATCAACTACTGAATAGTTGAGAGTCTGAAACTAAATTCTTTTGATTGAGTTGCAACTTGGAAATTAACGTTTAAGGTAGATTCACCTTAGGTATTTTTTAAAATTATTTTTAAGACCCAAAATAAGAGTAGTAACAATTTTATTTGCTCAAAAATCAAAAAGTCGAATTTTCTAAAAAAAAAAACGTTCTGATAGGTTTTTATGAAATTTTCTCAAATTTTGTTTAACTTGGCCTTTATTAATATAGACAAATTATTTTTGTATTGCTTCAGAGGGAAACCCTCTTAGATAATGACACTAGCATTGGAGAAGTTTTGTGACTCTAGGTCCATGGAGGATTCCGTTTTAGAACTTTGTTGCAAATTAAACAATTGTGAGGTACCGTCATCAGTGTTCATTGATATAACGAAGTCTTTTGATATGGGGAATCCTGTTTTGTTTCTTGATAAATTGTATAGAGCCAGCTTTAGAGGTACTGTGTATGATTGGTTAGAATCTTATTTAATGAAAAGAAAACAAGGGGACAAAATTTGGGATAATCTCAACTCGGAGAGGTTTATTAATATGTGTGTTGCACTGGGATTTGTTCTGGGCCCATCCTTTTTGTTGATTTTTGTTAACTCGTTTTTTGTTCAACATTTTTAAGTCAGTATGACAGCTTTTGCCGATGATACTGCATTTTCATATCATTCTAAGAATTATTTTCAATTATTTATTGATGTAACCCAGATACTGGGTACATGGTTTTATGTTCATTGACCTATTATAATTGACAGATTTACCATTTTTAATAAAAGGGGCAATATTTTTGAAGATATCTCAACAATTTATCACTCAATTTATGTCGTCTATATCGTCTTAATAATGATTGCCTGCATTATTACATTACTTCCTTCGATAAAAACCTGCTATGTTATGATGAGGGTTTTATAATTGAGCGTGTTAAAAGTTTCAAATAACTAGGTAAACTGTTACATTTTCAGATGAGTTAGAAAACACACACATCTAACTTCAAAAAATATTTAAACAAAGTTATTAAGTAAATCTATGGCCTGTATTGCAGTCTGCATACTTTAAAATTGGTCTACAAAGGTTTATTTAAATCAAAGCTTAAATATGGACTTTCTTGCTAACAAAATTGAGGTTTTACTTGTTAATCAAAAACAAGCTATCAGAATTATTTCAAGGGTTAATCAAGAATCAAAATTTTTTGCCACTAAAGCACTTATGTATATTATTTCTATGAAGTTATAAAAATATTTTTCAAACATTTTGGATATACAGTTGATTGTTTGGATTTTAAAGATTTTGCGTCAACGGTATGACATATTTCAAGTTTATTTGTCAACTTTACCTGTCAATAAAAAATCACACTTTCTTGCATCAATTTTTGTTCTGTTCAACATTCTTTTAACGAAATTCAAATCCAAATCGTTTATTTTAAGCACCAAATAGCGTAACAAAAATATTTGTAAAAAAAGATTCTAGTGAACTTTGAAAAACCGCATCGATTAGAATAATTTCACATAGGAAGTTATAACTTGTAGTTGGCCTACCCTTTCCATGCTAGTTGTCTTCAGACAACTATGGGATGTGGCAAGCCGTCGAGCCTTAAGTGGTATAGGTGCTTTTCTGTATCTAATGTGTTTCTGATATCTTCTCATCCTTTTCCCCTGTTTTGTATCCTTTTTTGATGTTTGTTTCCATCAAGCTCAGGGTGGTAGAATGGTGGTTATGGAATGGTAAAGTAAAGGTATTATTGCTTGATCATCATTGTCGCCATTTATGGCCATATTGAAGATGAGAGAATAACAAAAGGAATGGAATTCAATTTGTGGATTCGCATTTACTTGCCAGCTTTGGTCATAATTCCTCACTCGCAGCATATTCTTCCCTCTCTACTCGTTATATTCCCAAAAAGATAATAGGTATAAATTTGTCCTGCACTCTTCGTCCTTTTGCAGTGTCGACTCATTGTTATCCTTCTTTGTCTCCTTTACGCTATTACAAACGAACGAAAGTCGACCGGTGCGGGTGAGGACGAGGAGCAGCATGTTCTGCCATCCCAATATCCGATGAGCAATGAACATTGACATAAATGACAAAACATTGTCAGTGGAAATTCCATATTCTCTCCTCTCCTCTTCTCTGTGTGGAATCCAATGATGTAATTCTGATTGATAATTGCCTAATGGCTGCGAATGTGCGGTTCTTATAAATGGGATATAGGGATGGGAATGGGATATGAAAAAGATCCAAGATTGTTGGTCCTTTAGTTGACTGTGGTATATAGTGGTGCTACGGCGGCGGCGGTGATGCGACGATGGTTGGAATTTTATGTCCTTGATGCGCCTTTGTATTTTGTTTTTGAGTTTTGACAATGTGATTTTCCGTTTCCACCCACACGGAAAAACCATCATCATCATCGTTATGATTTGACAACGAATAAGTCTAAGATGAATAATTGTATAATTTCACCCCGACAAAGACCATTGTAATAAAATCCTAAATAAATCATTGTGGGAATCATTTTTTACGGATGTCATTCTACGCGCATCCAGGGTGTAGTTATCTATTGATTGGGGGAAGTCGTGACCTTTTCTTAAATCTAGGATGTTTGTTGTGGTTTTGTATACAAAAAGTGTGACCTAATTTTTTGTTTCATTTTATTGCCATTCATAATTCATTTAAAAACGTTACCGAAACAGAATAAAAATATGTTAGGGGAATTTCCAATGATTTTTACCAAAATGTACGAAAGATTTAAATTTGAAGTAAAAGTGTTGCAATTTTAATTGCAATTGTAAAACCTAAACTGCAGTTTGGGAATATAATAATGATGCATTAAATGATATAGAACCTACTTAATATTTTAAATTTCAGACAAGGAAGATTAAAAAAAAAATATTCCAACAACTTACTTTATTTATTGATTCTTATCAAACTTTTGAACATAGATCCACTAAAAGTTTTAATACGTTTTTGGTAAAATTTTGGAAGTTTTAATTCTAATATATAAAATTCTCCTGTCACAGTGTTAGTTGCCATACTCCTCCGAAACGGCTTAACCAATTTCAATGAAATTTTGCATATACATTCGGTAGGTCTGAGAATAGGTTTTTATATATTTTTATATTCCTACTAGCTGACATCGAACACTGTGCAACGATTTTACGATAGTATTAAATGACGCTATGCACAATGAAGCTTTGATTGCTATTGAGGATCTTTACATTAACATTGCCAACATATCACTCAGTCATTACGACATGAATGAAGTTTGTCAACTTGTTATAGTTTATTAAAAACTTCTTTAAAAGGAAACAACTAAAAATTTGAATGAAGTTTGTCAACTTGTTATAGTTTATTAAAAAAAACTTCTTTAAAAGGAAACAACTAAAAATTTTGAGTCTTTTCTGTTACTCGTCTTTATTAGAACTAAAAACTAAATCTACTTAAAATTATGAATTGGTCTCACCATTCTATTTTTTTATCCCCACCTCGATTGAAGTTAAAGATAAGAGAATAGAATAAGCCCTTTGGATAAGTCACACACATCGATATGTATCTCAATGTGATGTGAAATATACAAACCGAATTCTATTACAATGTTTGTTTATGTTATCGTATTTCATACAGAACGATGCAGAAGGCAACGTTAAATATCGTTAGATGCTGAGGACAGCATCAGATACATTGGAATGCATAATAAACAAAGAGATTTTTTATGAATCGTCATCAGTTTACAAGTGGTTTATTAAGATTTGTTTATATGACAATAATTTTTTTACGATTATGCATTCCAGATAAATCTTATGAATTTAAGAACTTAAGCATGACTTTTTTAAAGTGTATGATTTCTTGGTTTCTTACAATTATGTTTTGATAAAAGTGCTACAAAATGAAATGTGACCTTAACTACCCCCCTTCTTAGACAGGAACGTCCCGGATCTGTTGCAGGTTATTTTCTATCTTTTTAAGGATAACGTTAACTGCTTGGTTCGTGTTGAAATCATGGTTATTGAGGACAGGTAGATCTATGTTCCGAATTAATACCTCTTGTTTACGGCATTTGATATATAGTAAGGTAGCAACTATTAATATGATCATAGCTACTGCAGTGAAAAACCAATATGTTTGTTGGGTTTCTATGGCGGAATCAAACTTTTCTATCTTCTGAAGGTTCACTAAATGCATCTGTTGGAGAAATGGAATGGTTATAATTTCTGAATGTTTTGAAACGTTAAGGTTAAAATATTTTGGCGTTTCAGGTTGCATTGATGATTCCATTGAAGTAGTTGAATATTTAGTGGAGTTTATATAGGTATATATCATTTGTATACTTCAGCAAGTATGTTCCGTTAATAGTAATGTTATGGCCATCTTCATTTATGGTGACCTGTTGATCGTTTATTAGAATAGTGTTTTCGTCTATCTCCTCGATTGGCTTGGTTTGATGCGCTGTAGTCGTCTGGCATGTAGCACTGCTGTTATTCATGATTTGTAGGAGACATTCATCGAATTCATCTTCTTGACAGTAAGTTATCTCCAAAGATTTCTTGCAGTTTTTTAGGGGGCTGCTTCTAGATTTACATAATGAGACGTGGTTATTTCTTAAATCTAAAATAATATTCTTATGGACAACCGGATAGATTTTTAGTAATGGACATATTTGTTTTACATTCGGTACTTTTATTAAGTACTTCAAAATTTCTTTATCAGAGTATACTTTTACATTTGATGCTAACATTAGGTCATTTATATTTAAGTATATACCTTCAAGTTCTAGTACTTTTGATATTTCAGTCCCCGTTAAAATAATCGGGTTTACAATATTTAAACGTGCAAAGGTAACCGAGTAAACGATATTATCTAAAAGAGTTATTGCTCTTTGATTGCGAATTGTTATTAATTGAAATAAATCTGGACTGCAAGAGTCTTCAACTTTTGCATAATGATTGCGACTTAGTGAGTTAATTTGTGTAGTTAATTCATTAATCTTTTCCATAAATTCTGTATTTATTTCGATCTGTTGATTCTCTGCACCAATGAGTCTTGATTGTCTTTCGCTAAGTATAACGAAATCATCGTGATCCGGCGTGCCGGCGATAAATTTTAAAGTAGATCCAATAAAATCAATTGATCGGGAAGGTCTTCTATGAGGCCGAAGTGCAGAAAGAAGCTTATTTATTTCATTGTAGTCAGCATCAAGTGATGCTACCATGTCCTGATTACTAAACAGTGGTTTCAAATTATTGATATCAGTAGCCAGTATTTCGAAATCTGTTAAATTAACAGTGTGAACTAAATATATATAATTTTCAAAAATTGCTACTTCCCCTTTTCGGAACGGAATATACAGAGCAGAAGAGTAGTCCATTATTTTAGAAGAAACGGTTGTTAAGAAGATTAATCTGTAAATATGAAAAATTTAGCGAATGTTATCTTTATGTATTTGTTTTCCGTCAACGAGGACGTTTGTACCTAAATCTTCTTGAACAATTTTTTTAATAAATCTACTAGAAAGTTTGTTCCCTCTTCGTTTGTCTATTTTAACAAAAATTTCTTGCCCTGGTTCGAAATTTCGACAGGTTCGTTTTTTGTTTCTAAGCTCGTTTTGTTTATTTTGTGCTTTTCGAAGCAATTCGTAAACTTCTTTTTTTTCTGTTTCACCTAGAGAAAAAATTAGATCAAATGGCCTACGCTTAGTGACCGTATGTATAGTATTATTATACTTATATACTGACATTTGAAATATTTCTTTGATATCATTTAAGTTGTTTTGCAACTTTACAGTTCTAGCGATTTCACTTAATGTTGAATGGAAGCGTTCAACTTGACCATTACTTTGACTATGCATAGCTGGTACTGTGTAATGTTGTACATTAAAGTTATCTCTTATAAGAGATTGTATCGTTTGGGAGCAAAAAGTTGGTTCATTATCGGAAACCAACCATTTAGTGCCTTTAAAAGATCCTAAAACTTTAAGAATTTGTACTTTCATGTCCACAAGCGATCGTGAAGCTATGGGTTCAACAATAGCATATTTTGAAAATTTATCAACACATGTAAGGAAATAATTTTTATCTGTATTGAAAATATCAATGTGGAGTATTTCACCAGGCTGAGTTGGCAATGGTGTTGATTCCATTGTTTGTTTTTGTGGGTGTCTTTCATATTTTGATTTTATGCAGATTTTACAATTTCTAACAAAGGTGTTAATTTTATATCGCATTTTTGGGAAAAAATATCCATCTAACAATTGTAGTAGATTTTCTCTTGCTGAACGGTGAGCTCTATTATGCTCCATGGCAATGGCCTCCATTTGATCATCTTCGTTAATAAGGTCTATGACCCTTTTCTTTGTATGTTTGAATCGAACAGCTGGAAATAATTCAATAATCTCATTTTGAACTTTTCCTAAGGTCTCCAATCGGCATTGGATTCCATTGACAGTGTCAGGATTAATAACTTTTTGCAGAATAGGAAACAAAGACTGAAAATCTTTGAAACGAATATCATGACGACGATATCCTTGAAATGGGATTGTGGTTACGACGTCAGTTGTTTTGGATGGTGATAGTATAATTTGGTTTTTAAAACAATTGATAGGTTGTATGACTGAGAGGATATACTGTGTATATGAGATCTCACTAAGGTTGGTGCAATATTCACTTTGATTTGATAGTGAGTTATCCGACAAATGTTGTATGTACTGTCTTGATAGTGCGTCTGCAACTTTGTTTTCGTGCCCTGGTTTGTAATGAATTGTAGGAGCGAACTCTTCAATGAAGTTCTTCCAGCGCTTTAATTTCATATTTGGGTTTTTATCAGAGATTGAAAACGTTAATGGCTGGTGATCAGTATAAATATGAAGGTTACTAACACCATAAAGGTAATTTCTAAGTTTTTGGAGAGCCCACACAATCGAGAGCATTTCTCGTTCATTTGTGGCGAATGCCTGTTCTGTTTCAGAAAGAGTTCTAGAAATAAAAGTGATCGGTTTTCCTTTTTGAGACAGAACTGCCCCAATTGCTACTGATGAAGCATCAGTGGTTAATTCAAATGGTAAGTTGAAATCTGGGAATAAGAGAGTTACATCTTCGGATACCAATATGTCCTTTAACTTATCAAATGCTTCTCTTGCTTCCTTGGAGAGTGTAATTTTCTTATTTTTAGATTGATTTGCACTTATG
The DNA here is from genome assembly GCA_951509635.1 of Eupeodes luniger. Taxonomy (NCBI): domain Eukaryota; kingdom Metazoa; phylum Arthropoda; class Insecta; order Diptera; family Syrphidae; genus Eupeodes; species Eupeodes luniger. Next base: position 293,965,162 of record OX608073.1, on the reverse strand, counting down.
TTACCGTTTTCGCCTCTCAATATTTGAGTTAGAGGTTTTGCTATTTGAGCATAGTCCCGTATGAAACGCCTATAGTAACCCGATAATCCTAGGAAAGAGCGAAGAGCTCGAAGAGTTGTAGGAAGCTCATACTCAGTTATAGCGCGAACTTTTTCATTAGTCGTTTTAAGACCACCTTGGCAGACGATAAATCCTAAAAATTCTACACTGGTTTTAAAAAACTTCGTTTTTTCTAGGTTTACTTTCATATTTGCATTTGAAAGTTTTTTGATTACGCTTTCTATGTCTTTGACATGTGTTTCAGCGTCTGGAGAAAATATTAAAATGTCATCAATATATACGTGACAACGGACGCCTATATCTTCTCGCAAAACATCATCGATAGTTCTTTGAAAAATACTAGGGGCATTTTTAAGCCCGAATGGAAGACGACAAAATTCGTATTTTCCATTATTTACAGAAAAAGCTGTTTTTTCACGGTCTTTTTCTGCAAGAAGGATCTGATGGAATCCAGATTTTAGATCAATGGTACTGAAGTACTTAGACTTTCCTAAATTAGAAAGAATAACTGAAGTGTCTGGAATCGGATAACGATCCGAGACAGTATTTTTGTTAAGCTTCCGGAAATCAATAACAAGTCTTAATTTTTGATTTCCAAATTCATCTGTACCTTTTTTATTCACCACCCATATTGGGTTATTATATGGTGAACGACTTTTACGGATTATTCCGTCTTTAAGAAGAGATTGCACTTCATTATTGACAAACTCCCTAGCAGACATATGGTAAGGATAGCTTCTTGAATAAATTGGTTCATTTGTTGTTGTGCGAATTCTTGCTACGACATTAGTATTAAAGGTCAAAGCCTCATTTGGATCTGCAAAAACAAGCATGTTTTCGGTTATTAATGTGTTAAAGTCAGAGCTTACTGCTTCTGGAACATCTTTTATTTCCGCTAATAAGTTATTGACTTGAGCGCAAGCCATAAAATGGAGTGATTCTACACCATTATTATAAATTATTTTATTAGATACAGTATTTAAAGTTGCACCAATTTGTTTTAGAAAATCGTAACCTAAAATTGCATCAAAGTTATCAAGATTAGGTAGAATAAAAAATTCGGATACTAAACCAAATAAGTCTATAAAGCATTTCTTATTTATACGGGTCGAGCCGTTAACAGAAGAAATATCAAAGGGTTCATTTAAACATTCAATCCCTTTAAGAAACGAAAATTCTTTTATATAGTTTTTTGCTGCACCAGTATCAATTAATATTTTAATCCACTGGCCGCATTTTAACTTTTTTACTATGTAAGGCAACTGTGAATTTTTATTCGTGTAATAAATTTGATCACTATATTTTTTATGAGATTTATTGTCACTTGTTATGACATGATTAACGCGTTGAATTTTGTTATAGCCTGTTGGCTGATCAGATTCTTTTTTTTGGAATTCTGAACGAGAATTGAAATTATTTCTTCCCGAACCACCATTCGGGGTCATTCCATTATTTATACCCTGGTTTCTAAAATATCCAGATGTACTTGGCCTAGGATTCTGTCTAAATTTTGACGATGTTGGATCTATGTCCATAGGTTCAACTTTTTGTTGAGTTTGTGAATTATTGTTTTGATTAACATATCTGAATTGCGGTTGATTAAAGCGTGGTAAAGGTTGTTTGTTATTATTACCTCTTTCAGCAAAGGCATTCGCAAATGCATAGCGTTGTTGGTTCATATCCAACTCTTGTGCCAGCGCCAAAGCGCTTGGAAGATCGGCTGGACGACTAGAAAATAAAATGTTTCCTAAAGGACGGTTAAGTCCAGATATAAAAATACGAAGAGCATCGCTCCTATATTTTTCATTAATCACCCTTAACGCTTCTTTATTTCCGCTAAACTCCATTATAGCCTTATTGGTTATAAGGGTTAGTTGTTTTGAGACTTTGTCATAGTATTCATTAATTGACAATTTACCTTGTCGAAGAGTTGACAATTCTTGCTCTAATAGATGCAATGGTCTCTTATCACTGTACGTATGGTCAAGCCTTGCTAGGATAGCTTCAAAATTTAAGGGAGTATCAAATGAAGAAAGCACATTATCGGCGTTTTCAACAATTTTGTTCCTAATAATAGCTACTGCTTGATAGTAGCGATTAGAACCTATATATCTTTCAAAAGGTTTTATAGCTGCTTTGGAGGATTGTCTCCAAGAAGGATATTTTTCTGTTGCACCATTAAATTCAGGAACGGTTTTAACGACATCGAGACTTATGTCACATCTGATTTCTTCATTAATTTCTATATCGCGATATGGTTCGACAACAGTTTGATTCTGAGAGTTAAAATGATTTGTTATATCATTAATTGAATTTTGAATTTCTTGTTTTGTTTGAATTGCGAGAGCTGTTGCTACCCTCGTTACGAGGTCTGTAATCGCTTCAGCATTCAACGACATGTTTTATAATTAAATTGAAGTGAAATATTAATTTTATTTCTATAGGATATAGGGTTGTGTTGGTTTTCACAACAAAGCAACGAACAACAAACAAAACACAAAAAATAAAAATCTACAGACAGAAATTCAGGATTCAATCTTTTATCACTTAAACGCGCACTGGTCACACTTTATGCACAATTTTTTTTTAAATAAAATATGTTTCTTTTTACCTATCGTTTACTAGGTTACTTACATTATCAAGATTTCGATTCTCTTTCCCATTATTATAGAGTACAGATATTTTCCTTAATGATTACGTATGTTCAATTGTTTCTGCTGCTGGATCTGCTGCTGCTCGTTGCGGCTGGATGCTGCTGCTCGTTGCGGCTGGATGCTGCTGGTTGTTTTAGTTCTACCTCTATGAGGTTTTTAATTAAAGTTGTACTTCGTATGAAGTTTAGAAAAAATTTACGTTGGGCGCCAATGAAGTTTGTCAACTTGTTATAGTTTATTAAAAACTTCTTTAAAAGGAAACAACTAAAAATTTGAATGAAGTTTGTCAACTTGTTATAGTTTATTAAAAAAAACTTCTTTAAAAGGAAACAACTAAAAATTTTGAGTCTTTTCTGTTACTCGTCTTTATTAGAACTAAAAACTAAATCTACTTAAAATTATGAATTGGTCTCACCATTCTATTTTTTTATCCCCACCTCGATTGAAGTTAAAGATAAGAGAATAGAATAAGCCCTTTGGATAAGTCACACACATCGATATGTATCTCAATGTGATGTGAAATATACAAACCGAATTCTATTACAATGTTTGTTTATGTTATCGTATTTCATACAGAACGATGCAGAAGGCAACGTTAAATATCGTTAGATGCTGAGGACAGCATCAGATACATTGGAATGCATAATAAACAAAGAGATTTTTTATGAATCGTCATCAGTTTACAAGTGGTTTATTAAGATTTGTTTATATGACAATAATTTTTTTACGATTATGCATTCCAGATAAATCTTATGAATTTAAGAACTTAAGCATGACTTTTTTAAAGTGTATGATTTCTTGGTTTCTTACAATTATGTTTTGATAAAAGTGCTACAAAATGAAATGTGACCTTAACTCATGCATTCACCAAATCAAAATGCATCTGATTTAATAGACTCTGAATTGAACCGCGTGAATTACTATACAATACTGTAGAAATGGCAGCGATTGTTGTCCCACTATATGAAGAACAAAGAACCATTTATGACCACATCATGCTCGCAGTTTCGGCAGGACAAGGTGGATTATTTTTTGGATGCACCAGGTGGAACTGGCAAAACATTCATTATTTCGCTAATTCTTGCTAAAATACGATCAAATAATGGTATCGCATTGGCTGTTGCATCTTCTGAGATTGCGGCAACTTTATTGGATGGAGGCAGAACAGCTCATTCAATACTTAAACTGCCACTAAATATTCAAAATAACCCAGACGCGGTGTTCAATATAAAAAACAATAATCCATGGCCACAGTGCAGAAACAGTGTAAAATTATCATCTGGGATGAATGCACTATGGCACACAAACATCCACTTGAGGCGTTTAACAGGACATTAAAAGATATATTTGGTGGCACTCTTTTACACCTTTCAGGTGATTTTAGACAAACACTTCCCGTTATTCCGCGTTCAACGTACGCTGATGAAACTGGGTGCATAAAATTACCGGTTGATTTCTGCACGATTATTGATTCGCAAGATGCTCTCATTGACCAGATATTTCCCGATGTACACAGACAATATACAAATCATGAGTGGCTGGCAGAAACCCCAATTTTAGAAGCAAAAAATGTGGATGTCAACGAATTAAATCTCAAGATACAACATTTGTTGCCAGGAGACTTCTATTATATCTATTGATACAGTTTGTGATTCTACAATAAATAACGGTCGAACATGTGTGAACTACAGTAATCCCCGCTTAGTTGCACCTCGCTTAATTGAACATCCCGCTTAATTGATCGAGAAAATTGGCTTCGAAAATTTCCCTCATTAGTAGCAAAGCTTTTTAGACGGTTAATTGAACCCCGCTTAGTTGAATTACTCGCTTAATTGATCTAATAAATATATACCAGAAAAACTAAATACATGAACATTTTTCGGATAATTGGACGGACAAAAAAATGATTGTGATTGGAAAAACCAAAACGCCAAGGTGTTTTAAAAATAAGGTTGTACCTTTGCAATATTTCTCAAACAAAAAGGCATGGATGACCCAAACCTTATGGGCCCAAATTTTATATAAATTTGACGAAGAAATGATATTGCAGAACAGACAAATAATTCTTTTTGTCGACAATGCTGCCTATCATAAGAAGTTGGACGATTTAAAAAACATAAACGTGCAGTTTGTACACACAAATACAACGTCCATCATTCAGCCCCTTGACCAAGGCATTATTCATTGTTTCAAAGCTTACTATCAGCAAAATATAATAAGGAAACAAATTACAGCCATCGAACGTTAAAAGACTATCGAAGAATTTTCGAAGTCGATCACATCTTTGCAAGCAATGCACATAAGTAAACATTGTTTGTGGCTTATAACACCTTCTCTTATAAGAAATTGTTTTAGAAAGGTAATATTGGAAATATTTTACTACTAAACCTACATTTGCAAGTTCTTTTTTTAAAGGCAGGCTTCATCCAAGAAGAAGAGCAGCCGGAATATGATCTCGTGGTCATAGAAAACGTTCTTGAGGACAATGCAGATTTCAATACTTATTTGGCATGTGATGACATAACATATCATGTTATATGGCGAACTAACAGACACTGAAATGTTGATAGAGTAAATTTCTGGGATGAATATTTTATTTTTTAGTTGACCTACTCGTGCAATTATACGGGTTTCGCTTAATTGAACAGATATGTCAATTAAGCGGGGTTTCGCTAATTGAACCACCCGGATAATTGACCGAAAAATCTGACAAAATGGTCAGTGCAATTAAGCGGGGAACACTGTATATAATGTGTAGAAGACAACTTCATTTTTTTTGTTCGCTCAATATTTGAGAACAACCAAAAATATCCTTTTAAAACAAAAGTAATCTATAAATATCTTAATTAAGACTAGGAGGTCACTAAAAGAATAAACAAAGGCTAGAATGCTTTTGCATCACACAGAGTGATGGTAACCTGAGTCACTTCAGCAATGGAAGTCATTAACAACTTTAAGCTTTGCACTTGATGGTAGTTAACTCAGCTAAGTAAAGAATGAGGACATATGAAATCATAAGTTTTAGAGAAAGATACGGGATTTTCAAGTCCTCAGAAATATACCTCCTAGACAATACAAAAGATGGTACGATTAAAAAGTTGGCCCTATTAAGGTAACCGTAAGTTGGTGCGTAGTTTTCTCCGAAACGCATCCTTCGTTGGAAATTTAATTTCGGTTCGAATTAGCTTTCAAGTTTTGACCAACTTAATACAAGCAATAATAATTAGAAATGGAAAGGGTAGGATTATTTTTGGACGCCGAATCCATAGAGCTAAGGGCACGAAATAAGAAAAAGGAGATAATTAAGAATCAAAAGCAATACACGTCAACTATCTGACGCAGCGTAAGTAAACTTATTTTTTAATCTAGTTTTTATCTTCTAATTTTACAATTCTTCTTATTTTCTTATTCTCTTTCAGATTCAAGAAAAACCTTCGCTTCAATAAAAGTTGGTTTTGCTTTTGTTTTGGAGCAGATTAAACTTAAATACAAAGAAAATCATCGGTATCCGAAAACAGTTTCCGCAACAAGAACCTGTCAGAGGACTTCGGAGATAAATTTGTTGTTATCTGTTAAAAATATAAACATTAAATGTACTTAATCGCAAAGCATCGCATTTAAATGGCATGCGTTGAATTTTGTCGGAGAGAATTTCAGATCGGCTGATTGGAGAACTACCTCGAAGCAAAATGTCTCCTACTACTAGAAACTGTGGGTAGATGAAAAAGTCAACTTCAGCTTTAAAACAAACACCAATAAGTGTTATACAAATTTGTTAAAAACTAGACTCTCATTATCAAATGGACGGTTTACTATCATCTTCCAAGCTTAAGCTAACGCCATGAAAAAAGCGCAGAACGGAATCTCAAAAAAAAATACTAAAACGAAGAAATTTCATGATATCAGACAGCTTGACTCAAAGCTTTGTACTGCTATTGTATCTGATCTAAGCTGGCATGGGAGTGGGTGAGTTCCCAGGGCTCCCGGAAATTACGCCAGAAGAAATTACGCCAGAATTTTTTTTTGGAAAAAACGCCAGAAAATGTTTTCTGCTTCAAATTAGAAAAAGAAGCAGAATTTTTTGTGGAAAATAAGCCAGAAACATTGGAAATTGTGCCAGACAGAAATGGAAAAAAAAAACAGAAACCAAAATGGAAATTAGGCCAGAAAACCAATTGATATATTCTGGCCTAATTTCCTAATATCAATTTGGAAAAAAAGCAAGAAAATGTTTTGCATTTAAAAGTCGCTACTTGGTCAATATTGTAGACATTTTATCACAACAGGAAAAAACAGCCCCTGACATGCACCCGCGGGGGGGGCGGTCGCGGCCATGGCGTTGCGGACGCGGCGCGGCTAGCTAGTTTTCAATAATTTTTTTTATTTGTAACAATTTATTTAACAAAATAGAAAAGAACAAAATATTTTTACTAAATGTAAACTTGCAAAGTGTCTGCTACGATTTCCTGGCAGCATGGACATTTGTAATTTTCGTTTGAACCTGCAACTGCTTGAGCTTGCAACTTTAAGTTGCACTCCGAGCATATTTTCATATGTCTGCACGGCAACAACACAACGTTTGGTGGAATGACCTGACATATAATACATAATATTACATCCGCTTCTTTTACGTCTTCAGGATGTTTCTCCGCTTCTTCTTCCTCGTCAGAGTAAACGTTAGTGTCAACATCATTAGAATATAGAAAAGTGCATAGAAATTATTTTAAAAATACAATTAGATATTAATTAGAAAACAAACCTTCGAAAACGTCATCGAACGACTCCATATCTGTGCATATACAGTTTTTTTCGTACACCAGGATGGTTGAGAAACGTGATTGGTGTTATCTTTTTGTCTGCCAAAAGTTGGATTGCTTCTTTAATTTTCGCGCTCTTATCTTTGTATTTTTTTTTTCTTAATAGAGCCTGTTGCACCACCAGTTTCTACCATATTAAAAAAGTCGCGACTTTTAAAAAACTCCTCCTCTAGAAGCAACTAAACAATAATTCTTACAATTAGAATAGATGATAGAGACAAAGAATGTGCAGTAAAACTGTTTATTTATTACAACAATTTATACAAAATACAGTTTTCTGGCGTTTTTTCCTAAACATGAAAAGGCTTTTTTCCAAATATTTTTTTTTGCCTTTTTTCCATTTCTGTAAATGGAAAAAACGCCAGAAAATTTTTAGGAAAAAATGCCTGAAATTCCGAAATTTTGCCAGAAAAATTTGGGATTTTTTCCTAGGAAAAAAAGCCAGAATTTTGTATGAAGGATTTTCTGGCGTTTTTTCCAAGAAAAAATCTGGCGTAATTTCCGGGAGCCGTTCCCAGAATGAGCTTGACAAGCAAAATAATGTCTCATTTCATTGGTTACCGCGACATGTGTGACACCAGAGAAATTCAAAATAAGATTTCCTGGCAAAAGGGAGAGCAACGACATCTTTAAACCTGCAATAACCGGCTTTGGTGTAGGACAAAAAGTCATCATCAAAAACAAGATCAAATCAGAAATATCAGAACCTTTGATAAACTCCAGAGACTAAGATACAATGAATTGCTGCTTGGGAAGTACAACCATAAACGGTTTCGGTCATGTTACTCTCCGAATAGAAATACTTATATGAAATTCCCGCTTATAAACCAGGAGTGATGAATTTGGTAGGCAGCTATCTAATAATCTCTAAATGTCTGCAGTTTTTTAATCACTTGAGCTTATAATTGATGATCCTGGAAAAAACCAAAGAACATCTATTTGGCACCTACCATCTTTTCATCCATTTCGAAGCCGCATACGACAGCATCTACAGGGACGAACTGTATAGAGCGATGCCTGGCATCACAGCTAAGCTCGTCTGTTTGTTGCAGGATGACCATGGAGAATTCGCTCTGTTCTATAAAGGTTGGAAGCAACTTAACGGAACCTTCCGATATCAAACAAGTCTTTACACAGCTGATGCGCTGTCATGTGATTTCTCTAACATTGTCCTTGAAAGAATAGTACACAGCTCCAACGTCAACACTATAGGAACTATCTTTCAAAAGTCTGTCCAATAAATTGCATATGCTGATGACATTAAAACAATTGGAAGAACTCAGAGCGATGTCAATAGGGCTTTTGTGAGTATTAAAACAGAGGCGGCCAAAATTAGGGCAAAGCAAAGTACAATTTAAGAAAAGACCTGCAACACTGATGTCCCACTGTCCCAGTCAAAACGTCACCACCGACAGATGTAACTTTTATTTAGTTAGTGACTTTTTCTACCCGGTATGAATGCAGAAAACAACACCAACGCTGTTATCATCCCTGCCTTGTTATACACGGTGCAAGGAAGTTGAGAGGAGGAGAAAATGGAACGATGAGCTGTAGGGGCTGTACATTGACGTAGACTTAGCCAGAAGAATAAAAGTTCAAAGACTTAGATCGATTGGTCACGTAGAGCGCACGGAAGTCAATGCTCCGGCCCGGAAAGTTTTGAATCCACGCCCATATAGGACAGCGCATTAGTGCGCAAATGTAGACATCTAGCTAGAGATTGAGCTAGATGAAGAAATTTGTCGGGTTAGGCCCTAGTTAAAACAGTGTTGTAGCGCCATTTTAAAAAGGTAAGTTATGATTAAAAATCGCAATTTTTCAATATGAAAGAACATATTTGTATCGAACAGCATGGATTTTACCATAAAGATCTACCTCAAGAAATCTTTTAATTTTTGCAAATCTATAATGTATATAAAAATCAATGCCACTTTTCGTTGTAATGTTATAACTTAACAATGCTTTTACCGATTTGGCTAATTTTGGTCTTGAATTATTCGTGGAAGTCCAGAGAAGGTTTGTACGTAGAGAAAATTTAAAAAAAAATCTTGAAAAAGTGTAAAATCAACATCTTTCTATACTCCCATATACAAACAATTTGTACTAATACTTAAATGCCAATTAGAACCTTTGGCAAAACAATCGAAGACAAAAAAAGTGACGATAGTTCAGTCAAACATATTTAATGCCATCATATGTCATTTCATTTTATCAGCGATAATTATTGCTTTGTTGTGTTTATATTTTCCAAAATATTGTTGAGTTGTTGAGTGAAGGTAAAATGCCACGAGCAAGACGACCAAACATAGGCCGGCGAACGCGTAATGCAAATCAAGTGGCATTATTATGTCGATCTCAGACTACAGATGAACACGCACAAGCTAATGCATCGCAGCGTGAACGTACTGCACAGAATAGATCTGTTGACCCTGTACCTGTACTTAATCTTGCACGGCGATCACAAATACGTCGTGCTGTTTTGGATGAAATGCTGCTTTTAATTCTAATAGTCAGATTGATTATAGTATGTACGGATACATTGGAATGATGGACGCAAGATTTCCACATTGTTTTTTTTTGGTACATCTCAAACGTCGAAGCAGTTTTTGAGTAATATTCAACAATACAATTCGGCATTTCAAATGCCTTCTTTTGGTGCTACTAAAATTATTAGAGATAATTTTATGCCGACTTTTTAGGTAAATACCTCAACAGGATTGTCCCATGTTTATACCAATCTGAATCATAAAGTCTTACAAATTCTGATTTAACATCTACCTAAAATTGCATACAGATTTAGGGCCAGATTTATCGTCAAGCTGGTTCGTTATTGCCATACCCCAAAGCTGATCATCAATTTTTGCAAATTTATTTTATTGGTGATGAAAATCGTGAATTGGATCAACGTTGTGCAATAGTTTCAAATACAAGACGAGAAATTATTCGTGAGCTTCAAAGGTTTTTCCGTAAGCATAACGCATTAGTTCAATTGTTCAAAATTGCTCTCGATCGTATACCATCTGATAATCACAAAATTGTAATAGCACCAAATTGAATATTCAACAAAAACATGTATATGACACAATCATGCAAGCCGTTTCCAATAATGCAAGTGGATTATATTTCTTGGATGCACCTGGTGGTACAGGCAAATTTTCGTTGTATCATTGATTTTAGCGACTATTAGATCGAAACAGAAAATTGTATTGGCACTTGCATCTTCGGGAATTGCTCCTACATTATTAGAAGGCCGCACACTCTGCATTAAAATTGCCATTGAATGTACAGGTGATTGAAACTCAAACTTGCAATATTTCGAGAAATTCTGCTATGGCAAAAGTTCTGCGATTAATGTCAATTATTTTATGGGATGAGTGCACAATGGCGAATAAAAAATCAATAGAAGCATTTAATCGAACAATGCAAGATTTACGCGGTAATCAACAGCTTTTTGGTGGTGCTCTGATATTGCTGTCTCTGGGGACTTTCGTCAAACATTGCCTGTCATTCCTCGATCAACTCCTGCTGATGAAATAAACGCCTGTTTGAAGTCATCAGTTCTTTGGAGATATGTACGTAAATTGACACTGAACATTAATATGCGTATTCGCCTACATAATGATGCAACTGCCCATGAGTTTTCAAAAAAAATTGTTAGAAATTGGTGATGGCAAAATACCAATCGACAGTACTAACGGATTGATCACTTTACCGAACAATTTTTGTACAATTGCGCAATCTATAGATGAGTTGATTGAATGTGTTTTTCCGAATATTCTTCAGAATTACAGAAATCAAGATTGGTTGAGAAAACGCGCCATTTTAGCACCGAATAACATTCATATCAATGCCATTAATTTTCAAATTCAAGCGAAACTGCCAGGTGTAGTCACGACATATAAATCAATTGACGTTATGAATGAAGATGAGGCAATGAATTATCTAATTGAATTTTTAAATTCATTGGAACCGGCTGGTATACCACCGCATTGCTTGAATCTGAAAATTGGTTCTTTGATTATATTATTGCGAAATATTAATCCACCAAAACTGTGTAATGGCACCAGATTGGCAGTGAAAAAGTTATTGCCAAATTTGATTGAAGCTACAATCTTAACTGGTAAATCAAAAGGAGAAGTGTATTTTATACCGCGTATCCCTATGATTCCAAATGATATGCCATTTGAATTCAAAAGATTACAATATCCTGTGCGTTTATCATTTGCGATGTCCATAAATAAGGCCCAAGGGCAAACACTTCACGTTTGTGGTATCAATTTGGAGGAATCATGTTTCTCACATGGCCAACTTTATGTTGCCTGTTCCAGAGTCGGTGAGTCGGTACCCCCAACTGTTTATTTATTCATGCTCAAAATGGAAAAACAAAAAATATTGTTTATCAAACTGTTTTAGATTAACCCATATAGACCCACCATAGTAAGAGTACCCAATTATTTTTTATTTTTTAGTTTTTACTCTTTGCTGATAAATATAATATAAACAATATATCATTTGGGTCATTTGGACTTTTAAATAGCTAGCAATTTAAAATATTTTTTTGTTTGAATAAGTAAACTTAAAAATCTTTTTTTTTTATTAATATGCCTTATACGTAGCGAAGCACGTACCGGGCCACTAGTAAATAAATAAAAATAAATTGGGTGGCGCAACAGTCCGTTTGAGAACTAGGGCCTAGTGACTGACAACTCTCAACCATTCCTGTGTGCGAGTACAGTTGTCAGGGGGATGCAAGGGACCTACAGTTTTAAGCCGAATCCGAACGGCAAATTTGAGAAAGCACTTTTCATGACAAGAATTACTCTTGGAGAACTTGTCAATTCCTCGCAAGAGGCAGTACCCGTGAAAAAAACTTTAGGTGGCACAAGCAGGGATCGAACCCAAGACCTCTCGCATGACAGTCCAACGCACTAACCATCATGCCACGGGTACTACTATTTTACTATTTTTGCAAATTCTTCACCGATTTTATTAATTTGGTTATCAAGTTGCCACTATCTACATTTACCAAACCTTTCGTCTTAATTTTTCATAAAATTGTCTGTTTCTAATATCTATATACCCAGCAATTTTTTCTAGCATAATCAAATTTGTACCTGGAGCTCTTCAAGGTAGTCACTTAGGTCCACTGCTTTTTAACATTTCTGATAATAATATTCCACTTTGCTACGATATATGTTTGCATTATCGGGTTTTTAATAAGAGCGCTACAAAAGTTTTTTAAAATTAAATCTCACTGGAACGGGAACATTTTGTACTGTGCCTGTGGATTGAAATTTTTCCACTAGACTCTCAATTGTTGATCTGCTAGGACGATTATGACGACCATAAATTGGACGTAGCGCTCTTACCGTTGAGGCCACTGACTCCGAATTTTGGTATAAAATTTTAATAATTTCGACTCGTTGTTGGCTGGTACATCTTTCCATCATGAAATGACAAACCCTACTGAAGAGAAATGTCAAAAAAGCGGCAAGAAATATGTCATCGAATGTTGTCCCTATCCCTCTACTTTTGCAGCGTCCCTGTTCAAAACCCTGTATACTTATGGCATAAAAAAAAACGATTATTGGATCTTAATTTAAAATTAGTTCTGTAATTGTATCTTCATTGAAATAAACTTCCATTTCTGTAGTTCTTCCATTTCTTGATTATTGGTACATTAGAATGTTTCCATTTTTCCCATTTTAAGATAGCGTTTGAAATAAAACAAAATATAAGTGGGATTAATATCTGTGGATAAATACAAAATTAAATAAATACATTGGAATAGAATAAAATATTATAAAATGCAATTTTGATGTAGAATAAAATAAATGTCAACACCCGCCTTATAATTTTCCATTAAAATAATAATTAATACACTATTTTTCATGAAAAAAAAAACGAAAAAGCACGTACACACAGAAAAATATAAAGCCCTATTATAGACTTTTCGGTTTGTTTCTTGACTTCCTTTAACTAACTAAACCTATAGCTACTAATATACCTTCTTAAGGAAATTTTTGTTAACCAACTTGTGCCAGCACATTAACCTAATAACATTGATTACCCCAACATAAAGCCATCTTCATTATCCTTATACTTTACTATATTCACCGTTAAGAGCGTAAGGGTGTTGATTTGTTTTGTTATTATCCAAAGTATTTTCAGGTGGTTTTTACCGAAGCCGCCGCCGCCGCCGCCGCCTTTGCTGTTGCTGTTTTTGTTGCCGCCACCGCGTCGTTTCATATTTCATTTAGGTATAGGTAAAGGTATATTGTTCATGGTTCATTTAAGGATTCATCAGGATTGTTCCAAAAAGTTAAGGCTTCTTAACACGACCTTGCCTTTCGTCAGGTTATTCAATATCCTTTATAGTGATGGGTTTTATGATGGTAGCGGTAAGGTATATATATAATATTCGAGTCTAAAGCTTCATGTTATATATGATGTTTGGTACTTATAGCTTATATACAGCTTGTAGCTTTTGCGGTAGTTGTGGTTTACTTTGATTGGGTTGTATACCTGTTTTGTTTAACTATACGATTTGTATACCGCAACATAAAATCACGGCTTATTAAGCAATATTATTTTGGTTAAACAAGGTCGAAGAGGATTTTATTTAATATAAGGGTATACAACAAAATATCGGTATCGGATCGATTGAAAGGTTTCCTGTGTGAATGAAGCTTTTTACAAAAACAATTTAACAAAATCAGTTATTAACTTTTTTTGATTTTCAACTTTCTCGTAAGCGACTTCAATGTTTCAGATCACTAATTTTGCATAATTTTGGATTAGAAGTAAACATCGATAAATTTTGCTAGAAATATTGAATTTTTTCATGAATTCTTATACTTTTTTGAGATTTTTATTATTTATTTAAAAACCCCCACGTTGGGCGCCAATATTTCGCACGTAAGGAAAAAAAATAGCAGAGATGAAGAATTAAGGTATCAGTAAGACTTATGTAGAAAAACCCTTACACTGAAAAAGTCTTAAAATTAAGAAATACCTCACAAATTTGAAATTGATCTACCTTGTAATTATGCTCATATTTTACCTGCTTTAATCGTTTTGGTGCTTTGACATTGCTAAAGGTTATTCAAAGACAAAAAAAAGGTACTGCCTTATTTGTTTGAGTACTCGAATAATAAAGATTGATTTAGTGTCACGATTGACAGGCAATATTTTCTGAATCAAAGTATCATTTCTGTTTTGGAATTATCTACAAATCACTTCACTAGGAGACTAGAAGTACCTAATTACCTTTTCTTAGTCTCAAAAATTGCTTCGCAAATACCCAAAATAAAAAAAGATTCACATGGAAACCATTTTTGTTAATCATATCTATTTCTATTAAACTTATATAAAACTGTTTTAAGTATATGTTACACAGAATTTTCAATTATTGTACAAAAAGACTCCATTTTTCGTGCATATCAGAAGCAATGCCCCCATCCACGACATATAAGTCTCTTGGCGACTGATTCGTCTGATCCAACTATTAAAGGTGAAGAATTCACTGAAAAAGGTGACCAGGAAGCTTCATATCTATCACCACCATCACCTCGAAGACAATCATCTTCAGCACCGTATTGATCGAAAGTGTTTTGAAGATCAGATGTGAATTCTATCGATTGTTCTCCCACTAATGCAACCTGTTCTGGTTGATTTAGCTGCTGGCAAGCCCTTCTTTCAACATGAGCTTGGATTTCTAAAACACTCATATGATGGATTGCATCTATTCCTTGATATCCCGTAATAGCCCAATTCTCATCAACTCCAGATTGATTGTTTGATGATTCGGCTGACATTGGGTACATATTACTTTGATGATGTTGTTGCATTGGATTGTAATCTATTGAATCAGATGCATAAGAACTCGGAGAAGAATCCGCATAGCCAGCGATCCATGTTCCAGTAAACGATGAATGACTTCCTCTAACATCTGCAGCTGGTTGTGGTATCCAACTATTGTTGTGTTGATTGGAGAAGTTCAATGCTCTTGGTGATGCCAAAGTTTCGTCGTGATATTCATGATACTGATGCCTTTGTGTTGTATCCAAAACTGTCCAATTATTTTGTTGAATTTCATCCTGATAAGATATTTCACTGGTATTTCTCCAATCCGGAGAGGTCATAGTTGAAAGATGTTTATTCATAACTGGTGAGCTATATGTGTAGGCTATGGAGTTGTTTTGGTTATAAAAACTGTCCATATTTTTTTTAAATTTTATTTCGGAAAAATGTAAAATGAACTGTCAAGAAGTGCTCTTTGGATTGAAGAATGCAACTGACTGATTTTCTAGATGTATTTGCTAATCCCTTATATTCAACAAAATCATAGCACAGGTAGAAATAGTGTTCGAGTCCTTAATTGGGTATTTTAATTTAAAAGTAATTAAGAAGTTCTTAGAATTAATCATAATTAGTTACCTACATAATATTTGTCTGAATTAAAAAGAGTAAATTCCATCATCAGCTTGAGCTAGGGATAGCACTATTCTTAATTTTCTAATATTAAAATAAATGTGGATAAACGCAGAAATTCAATGAAATTTAAGAAATATTTAAAAAATAATGCTAACATACCCAATTTGGTGCACTATTTAATATTATAAGTACATTAGTCAACAATGCAATGTAGCTCGTAATCTAATCATACTTTTTTCTAAGGTTTTTGATGGTTTTAGTTCGAATCCGACTTCAAAATTAATTAATTACGTAAGGTTTTTGAGATACTGCAGCCTTTTATACTTCGAAAAATTCTTTTTTAAGGCTATGTAAATTCATCCAGTAGTTTTTTTCAATAAAATTCGTGATGATTATCCAAATCTTAAATTCCTTACTTCAATATTCCGTTTAACAGTGTTCATTGTTTTAATTATTTTTCAAAAAATCCTCATTAGCCTAAGTCTTCTTCAACTGCCATACATTAACCTTAAAGAACACTAAAGCATTCATGCTAAAACGGTTCTGAATAGAAGAACCCATATAACGATATGAAAGCAATTTTTGATCTTATTACGAATTCATAGTATTAAGGTTATCATCAAGTTTTTGAAATATATTGAAAAAAAAATATAAACATTATGTTGGAAACGGGTATTTCTGAGTTTGGGCACATATAACTTAAATAGGAGTTTAGATTTGGAAACAAAACTAAAAATTAACTTCAAAACTAATTATTCAAAAACATAAAGTAATTTATGTTATTTAATGGGTTAAATTGTATCTAGAAGATAAGGATATGTACATTCTGACATGAATTAACAATTTATTGATAAGGTATTTGTTGTGTTTTAACTAAGCCTTTAAAACCCCCTTTTTGGTTTACTTTAACATTTTCAAAGTTTCTTGTTTTAAAAACCTAATGTCACTTAAAAATTTAAAGGTGATGTTAGAATTCAAGCCAGCTGAACCCCTATTTGTGCAGCAGAAAAAAAACTTAAGTTTGTCGACAACACTCTTCTATTAAATAATATTTGTGGAAATTATGTAACATTTTTGAAGCACTTGTTGTCCAAGAAGAATGGTAACTTTTTTAAGCCTGCGTTTATTGTCCAAATTTTGATAGCGTTTGGATGAAGCTTTAGAAAATAGCTTGCTTTTATAGGAAAATTGAGATGATAAAACTAAAAATGAATGCGTCATATGTTTATTTATATATATGTATATGGTATTCCAAAACAAAATTTTCAAGATTATACTTGCTCCTCCTCGTACTCTAAGTGGACGAAAAGCCCATAAGGCTATTTCAGGGGGCTATGGACACACTAATTCCAAGGTAAACCACTGTATGTCTTGCCATATACCAAATGTGAGTCTCACAATTCTGTCAATATTTCAGCATATAAATTCTATTAAAGCGACTTTCCTTAAATTTGGTACTGAGCTGGTGGTTCTCAAAAACTTGTCTAGAATGTCCATTACCATTATAAAAAGAGGTTAGGATGCGATCCACTTTCATTACATTCATTCCATGCCCGTCTGTCGATTTTTCTAAAACTTTAACCAAATATTAATTACAATATTTTGTGTGAGATAAAACAATTTTTATTCAATATGTTTTGTTGTTTTCAAATTACTTGAGTCGAAAACTCGTGTTTAGTAAAAAAAGGTGACACTTGCATTTTTTTAAAGCAATAAACTAAAAGTAAGCAACAATATTTTGCATATGATAAAACAATTTTGATTCTAATATGTTTTTTGTTGAGGACATTTTTAGTCGAAAAGCAATTTTTACCAGTTTTAGCAGAATTTTTGAAAGTTATTATATGTTATTAAAAATATACAGATTGGGTTTTTTTAGGATTATTATCTTACCTAAACAAACAAGTTTTTAAGGCAGTATCTACATCTTTTCTTGAAATATTCGTATCGAACATTAGTTTTTAAAAATTTCGCTCATTATTTTTTGTAGATTTTAATTTTTTATAAAAAAAAAAACTAACAGTTGAATATTTCTCAAAATTTTAATAAACTTTAAGAACAATATTTTGTATCAGATAGGATTAGTTTGAAACCAATATCTTTAAGTGTTGCCAAGATATTCAAGTTGAAAATCAATTTTTACCAACTTTTGGTAGTGTTTTTTATTGGGTTTTTATTGTATGTAAAATAAACAGTTATTTCAAAATTTCTCAAAACTCTTCCAGGTAGTAAAAACATTATTATTCGTTTGCCATAAATTAGTCTGGGGAAATATCAATTTCCGTTCGCAAAAATTCGAAGTGAGTTTTTCTTTCAGTTTTTTGATTCATAAGAAAATAGTTAATTGATTTTTTTGAACTTTCCTTGAGGTATTTGGGGTCAATCAAAATTGTTTTGAACTGCAACAGTTAAAACACCACCCACTCAATGTGTTGAAAGTTCGATGTTATTATCTGTAATCAAAATTTATTTGAAGTCGATATATCTTCTTGAGATATGAACAACGACGAAAACTGGTATCACGATAATGTTTGATTTTGATTCTAGGTATATTGGAATGTCGAAAAGTATCAACATTTTCAATTTGAAAAATCGGACCGGTTAAAAAGTTAACTTTAAAAACCTACATTTAGAACTTGCCATTTATGCTCCCGCTTAACATTTTAAAATGGTCTTTAATTAATAATTTGTTTTCATTTAAAGAGATTGTAGAATAATTAGGGATATATTCAGGAAATTAAATAAATAAACGTGTATTTTGTGAAGAGCTTTAATTTTTTAAAGAAATATTTTATTTAAGTATTTCGAAATATTAACAACAATATGTCAGTCAAAATTCAATTTATAGCACTTTTTAGTATTTATTAGTTTTAGGTTTTTATTTTACTGTCAATTGGATTTTTATAGAAGTCCTACAAAATATTTATAACAAGTGTTGATATAAGTCTAAAATCTGATAACTAATTTTTGGTGTGAAAGGAAACTAGTTGATGTTAAAGTTGTTGGTAGTATTTGTAATGGTGATATCAGAAACGTTCGTCTGACAACACGTGTCGTGGCAGCGTTTCCGAGAAAAAGTACATCAAAAATACAACGAAAATTGAATTAGGGAGTTAAATACATTACATCTTGACTCCTAAGATTTGCTCATTTAAAATAGGGTTTCGGCAAAAGTGCAGGTGACCGAATTTGTAATAAAAAGGTCGACAAAAATTTGTTTTTTTTGACGTTTTAAGACTTTTGGGAAACCACTTGAAATTGGTCTCAACCAGAAGCCCAGTTTTCTTTCAAGCCAAAAATTAGCTCTCAGCTCTCGGAGTATATAAGATGAAAAGAGCTTGAAGTCAATATCTTTCTTCATTTACAAGATTTTTAACTTATTCTAATTATTTATTAACTTTCCATAGGAATTGTCAAATTGAAATTTTGGGAAGATTCGGGAAGTTTTTTTCTTCGTCCATAGCTCAAGAACCAGAAGAGATATCGACTTCAAATAAATTTTGTTATACAGAAAATAATGCAGAAAGATGCAGAAAGGGCTCTCAAAAAAATCAACGGTTTTTTATAAATACAAAAAACTGAAAAAAAAACATTTGTCACCGCGAATATTTTACGAACAAAAAATGATTCTATCTCGAAAAAAAATTTGTGCAACGAAGAATAACGTTTTTCACATCTCCTAAAATTTTGAAAAAAATCGAATTGACAGTTTGTTTATAAAAAAATAAAAACCTTAAAAAAACGTACTAAAAGTTCGTAAAAATTCATTTAAACTAAAATATATTTTCAAAAATTTGGGATTAACTAATTTTATATTGTAAGAAATATTGTTTTCAATATTCGATAGAATTTTGAGAACAAAACGAATAACTTGACAGTTTTTTTTACAAAAAAATAAAAACCTAAGAAAAACAATACTAAAAGTTGGTAAAAATTGATTTTCGACGTAAATGTCTTTTCAAAATTTGAGATTATGGCTTCAAATTAGTTTTACTATATATGAAATATTGTTTTCAACATTCGGTAAAATTTTGAGAAAAATTGAATTGACAGTTTTTTTACGAAACATAAAAACTTAAAAAAAACAATACTAAGACTTGGTAAAAATTTACTTTCAACTCAAATATCTTTACAAAAATTAAAAATATTGGCTTCAAATTAAATTTATCACACAGAAAATATTGTTTTCGACATTCAGTAATTTTTTTATAAAAATCCAACAGTCCATTTTTTCAAAAAACTAAAATATACAAAAAATAGTACACAAATTTGGTAAAAATTGATGTTCGGTTCTCGATATCTCGTGAACAATAAAAGATATTGACTTCAAATTAGTGTCATTCATCCAATTTTTATTTGTTTATGTTAGAATTAAGATATTTTAAAAAATGCTACTAAAATTGGTAAAAATTGGTTTTTGACTAAAAATCTCGTTTACAAAAATAGATTTTGAAATTAAACTATTTCATTATATGCAAAATATTGTTGGTAATTTTAAAATTTTATTTTTTTATGCATTAAATTATTCTGGAAGGAATATAATTTGATTTGTAAAATATTCAAGGTGATTCATTTTTTCAGTTATTTGATACATAAAAAAGGCGTTAGTTGTTTTTTTTTGCTTCGTGGATATTTGGGATCAATCAAATATTTTAATTTTTATAAAATTACTCTATTAAAAACCAACAAACTCAATTTTTGTTCAAAGTCCTTTCTGAATTTATTGACGTTTCGGTCTGTTTTTGTTATAAATAAAAATAAAAATAAAAATAAGGAGTGTCGTGAAATATGGCCAAGTAAAATTAATTTTTTAAAGTGCAAAAAGGCCAATTTTTGAAAGTTGATCTTATTTCACTTCATCTTTCACGACACCAGAACAAGTTAAGTTACTATTATTTTATGTCTATCAAATGAAATGTGAACAATTACAAGAAAAACCTTCTTGTTTCCATTTGTTTTAGGTAAATTTGGGTCCTAAGAATTTTAAAATGCACGTGCCATTGTGTTGAAATTGAAAAATAGGTGTGAAAAAAGATATAAAATGAGAAAATGTTTCCACACTGCGAAAAACATTTCTTGTAGAAGTCCCTGTGTGATGCTAAGTAAGTATTATAGCCTGCCCACAAACTTCCTTCGGGACAATATTAGCATACCAATTATTTCAAATTCTCTCTTAACGAAACTTTATACAAACAAAAACCACTCCCCCACCTAAAATTCACGTTCACATTGAGGGCCCGCTAAAATAAATTGCAGGAGAGCTCCTTAAACTTTTGTGAAATTTGAGTTTTACCCTCTTGTGATGAATTACTCTATTTCATTTGCCCTATATCATATACTGCTGCGAAGTCCCGTCCCTGATGTTGGAGTTCGAACTCTGAGTCAGAGTCGCTGCTGGATATGGAGTCTGAGACTTATTTGGAATGGGCTGAATAATCCACAAACGCAGACATAAATCACTAATTCCAGCATCATCAGCAACTACCGCAACGATAATAAATGGATCCATTAGCAAATAACAAAAATAAAATTAATTAAGACTACGCAATAATTCCAGCCACCATATAAACCTATCTATCTACACCCTATATCCTACCGCATATACCTTACCTAACAGTGATGGTTGCTTACGCTTATGCTCAATGCTCACTGCTCAGTCCTGGCATTATCCTTTTGTACATAACAAATAACAGCATCTAAATAAGTTCCCTTCTCCTTATATTTTATACCTCACACCACCACCACCGCACCGCAGCGCAGCCTTGCCTTTGGTTAGTAAAAGTTTCATTTTAAAGATAAAAATCATTGCGAATTGTTTTAGCAAATTTCACACAAACTCAATGTTATCTGGCTTAGCTAAGCTAATGGTCATTTTAACACAAAAACAAATTCGCCATTGCCATCGCCATCATATCGTCCAAGTCCTGCGTCCTGTGCGGCCTTGTTGTTTCTCTCGCCAGTCGCCATCACACTCCCGCATATATCCTGCTGTGTTTTAGGCTAGAAATGTTTCCTTAATTAAATCAATTAAAGCACTATTTAGGGGTTCGTTTGTATAGCAACCTTTGAACTGTAGAATTTACCCAAGGAGTTTGGTTATAAGATCATGAGGAGAGGATAGACGAGGGATGTAAAGTATACGAAGACGAAGAGCCAAGGAAGACACAAGACGCTGTAGATGATTGCTACATTAAGATCTTAATGACTTTTTTGCAGGCAGGTACGAGTGTAGGTAGTATGGTTGGTCGTAGGTAAGGTACATATACATATTTAGACCTGACTGTGTGTACATTAATTTTCAATAAAATAAATTAAGTTGTGTAGATTGGGATTAAATTCAAAGTCCTTGTAGTTTAGTTTAGGTATGTTAATTAAACAAAAATCATTACAATCGAAACTAATTTTTGTCTTAAGAAATTATATCTTACTTATAAGTCTCCACTCTCACATGTCGATAATGTCCGTTTCTATGAATTCATAAGGAAACAAAACTGTAAATATAATTGATATGGAAATGAAGTTTTAAAATGTGTAAATATAAATACTTTTTCTCTGATGTGGAAATGACAGTGAGTAAACGTGCAACTCTTAAACAATTAGGTCATACACAATATCAATTTCAGATTAGAATAATTGTCAAAATTCATTGTTGTCATGGTGAAATTTTAAATTGATTCATATAAAATATCTAAATAAAAGTATCAAATTGACTGTGTTTGAATAACATTTTTACTTTTTTAACTTCCCATAGGAAGTTATTGTAATGGGTCCGATTTGTCGAATTGAAAATGTTGACATTTTTCGACGTTTCAACTTTTCAAGGTCCCTAGAGTCGAAATAAAAGATTTTTGGAGAGATGTATGTGCGTGCGTGTGTACGTACGTTCGTACATCCTTACGTCCGTACGTCCGTACGTTCGCGACGTTTTTTTTGTCGTCCATAGCTCAAGAACCAGTAGAGATATTGACTTCAAATAAATTTTGTTATATAGATAATAATGCAGAAAGATGCAGAAAGGACTCTCAAAAAAATTGCGTGTGCGTTTTTTTTACCATATTTAAAAAAAGGTGAAAATGTTGGTTAACCCTAAATATCTCACGAACCAATAATGTTAGAGACTTGAATTAAATTTTATATTATATATTGTAACGTGATGTCAAACAAATATATTTTTGGAAAAAATTCCAATTAACGGTTTTTCTTATAAATCAAAAGAACTGAAAAAAAATTTGTCACCTCGAAAATTGTACAAAGAAAATGGTTTTATCTCCAAAATAATTTTGTGCAACGAAGAATAGCATTTTTGACATCTGATAAAATTTTGAGAAAAATCGAATTCACAGTTTTCTATAAAAAATAAAAACCTAAAAAAAAAACTTTACTAAAAGTTGGTAAAAATTGACTTTCGACTCAAATATCTTTTCAAAAACCTAAGATATTGTGTTCAAACTAAATTAATCATGTAAAATATATTGTTTTCAATATTCAGTAAAATTTTGAGAAAAATAGAATTTACAGTTTTTCTTACAAAAAAAAAACCTAAAAAAAATAATACAAGTTCCTAAAAATTGATTTTCGACTCAAACATCTTTTTAAAAATTAAAAATTTTGGTTTCAAACTCATTTTATTTGTGCTTTCATAAATGCATGGTTGCTTTGTTAACATGCGATCAATTGCCAATCAGACTAACGTCACACAAAATACTTGCGCATGTGTTTTAAGCTGCATTTATGAACACTTTCTTATGATTTGCGTCATATGTCAAAAGACTGTCAGAATTTGAAGTTTTACTTACTTCAAGTTTTGAAATTTTATAAATAATGGACAACAAAAAGTTTTTTTCAATAATAATAAGTAAATATTGTGAAAATCGGATTAATCGGATTAATCGAAACCATGGCATTGATTTTCTCAGAAAAAGGAATCTTAAGAGACATCCATTAATCAGTTTTATTTTATCAAAACGAAAAAAGGGACAATTTAAACGAAAGATTCCAAAAAACAAAAACTACATCAATGAAATTAAGTTATTTCCAGATGATGTCTTTTATTCACATTTTAGAATGACAAAATCATGTTTTAAAGTAAATACATATTAATATGAATGCTTTGAATTATTTTATTCATTCAAATAATTTTGCAGGAGTTGCTTAAAGAAGTCGAATCAATCAAGAAACCTAAACCTAAAGGAAGACCAAAAGTTAGCTTGGAAACATCTCTTTATGTTACATTATGGGGTCTCTGCAATCAAAACTGTTATAGGGAACTTTCGGATAGGTTTGATCTGTCCGTAGGGGCTGTGCATGGAACAATCCTGAGAACATGTCGTCGGTTGATGTATTTGGCTGAGAAATACATTCGCTAGCCTACAAGCATTGAAAGTGCTTATATATCAGCGTCATTTCAAGCTAAAAGTCATCCCGGATTCCCATCAGTTATTGGCTGTGTAGACGGTACACACATCAAGGTAAATGCCAAATGTGAGGACCCCATAAGTTACTACAATCGAAAAGGATATCATTCTTTACTTCTGCAAGTATGTAAATTGAATTGCATAAATCTTGTTTTCCAAACAAATTAAACGAACTCTTTCAGGCAATTTGTGATAACAATCTGGTATTTAGGGAAGTATTTTTTGGATGGCCAGGATGCAGCCATGATGCAAATGTTTGGAGCAATAGTCCCATCGGTAGAGCTTTGAACGGTGGAGTTTTGAAACTTCCCAACGACATGCACATCTTGGGCGATTCAGCATATCCACTGAATACCTTTTTAATAACACCATATAGAGACAATGGTTTCCTTTCTGAACGCGAGCGTAAATTTAAGTACATACATTCTTCGACCAGAGTTGCTATTGAACAAGCTTTTGGTATTTTGAAATCCAAATTTCGATGCCTTAACCACTTAAAGCTACTAAAATTAAAAAACGCTAAGTATGTAGTTATTAGCTGCATTGTTTTACATAATTTTATTCGAATTAAAAGTCCTGGAAATACTGATGTTCTTACTGAAAATATACAGATTACAGAATCAGAAATATATGAAAATGATTCAGTTACCGAAAACTTAAACGTCATCACCAAAAGAAATGTTTTGTGTGAATGGCTTATGTCGTAAACAAATTAAAATATCTGTTAAAATCAGTTTTAAATAAAATGAAACACTTTCTTCTTCTTAATAACAAAAATAAATACATTTTATTTCACAACAAAAATAAAGGTAACACAAAAACAAAACAAAAAACCCTTCATGGGACACTTAACATATACAAAAATATGCTCAAAAGTGTGATATGTTGTTAAGTAAAAAACTATGGGTATTGATATTGTGAATCACGGAGCAAGTTCTTGATTTCTTCAAGGTGCGCCAACTTGTCCTTTTCAACTTCAAGTTTTTGTCTTTCGATTTCCAAAAAGTCTTGATGACGTCGTTCATCTTCTTCATTTTGGCCGCTTATTAATTCCAATAGCTTGTCGTCAAAGTCCTGTCGTCGGCGTTTTGGGCGACTAGATAGTGCTGTGGAGTGTGTGCCTGACTCGTCCAAATTATCATATTCAATGAAATCGTTTAAGTCGGCCGAAAAACTTGAAAACAAAATCTCCTTCGGTGGGTTCACAGAATGTCTGCTGCCGTATACATCGTTGAAATCATCAAAATACGTCCAAGATGTAGACGATTGTCCCGACGCACGTGTTGTTTCTTTTTTTTATCCTGTTGTAGGTTGTTAGTAAATTATAAAATTTGGTTTTTATATCGTCCGGGCTAAAAGGAAAACTTTCATCGGTTGACTTTATCATACGGTGAACAGTGTTCCATAGCAAACACCTTTTCCATTTGTAGCCTCGTTTCCAACATACATAAGTTGAATATATTTATGTTGCCACACTTTATCATCCATCCTTTAATAAAATTCAATTTTCAGAACAATCTTTTAATTTTTAGCAAACATTTACCTTTATTGAGCCAGAACAAGTTTGTGATGCCGTTTACTGTTTTCAATTGAAATTTGAATTTTCAAGGAAAAGAATTTGACAGTTTCAATAATAAAGGAAAGAAAATTGTTTTTACCATATACCTGTCTCTTTTATTGAGAAAGGAATTCAGATTGCATATGAGTTTTTGTAGTAGCACATTTGCGCTGCAAATATTTGCTTTTTGCTTTTATGAACATCTGACATTTATCATTTGCATTTATGAAAACTATGCATTCGTCAGACTTTCGCAACCA
Source organism: Eupeodes luniger (assembly GCA_951509635.1). Taxonomy (NCBI): domain Eukaryota; kingdom Metazoa; phylum Arthropoda; class Insecta; order Diptera; family Syrphidae; genus Eupeodes; species Eupeodes luniger. Next base: position 293,938,963 of record OX608073.1, on the reverse strand, counting down.
TGCATTTATGAAAGCACCCTATCTTATAAGAAATAATGTTTTCAACATTCTATAAAATTTTGAGAAAAATCGAATTGAGAATTTTTTTTTACAAAAAATAAAAACCTAAAAAAAAAGCATTACCAAAAGTTAGTAAACATTGATTTTCGACTCAAATATCTTTTCAAAAACTAGAGGTTATGACTTCAAACTAATTTTGTCTTATAAGAAATATTGTATTCAACATTCTGTAAAATTTTGCAAAAAATGGAATTGATAATTTTCTTACAAAAAATAAAAATCAAAAAAAAAACAATGCTAAAACTTGGTAAAAATTTATTTTCGACTTAAATATCTTTTCAAAAATCAAAAATATTGGCTTCAAACTATTTTTGTCTCACAGAAAATATTGTTTTCGACATTCTGTAAATTTTTTTATAACAATTCAACAGTCAGTTTATTCATAAAACAATAAAATCTACAAAAAATAGTACGCAAATTTAGTCAAAATTGATGTTCGGTTCTCGATATCTCGTGAACAAGAGAAGATATTGACTTCAAATTAATTTCATTCATCCAATTTGTATTTGTTTACATAAGAAATAAACATATCTTGTAATTTAAACACTTTAGACATTTTCCTTTGGAACCAAGTAAAAGATAAGATCTATTCCAATGTTTCATAATCGAATTCAGATTTCCTGGATGGAATTCTTAAAGAAATGTCAAAATGTCAATAAAAATAAAAAAGGTTTTTTTTTTTGGGCTACAAAACCCTCACTTTGTAAATAAGTTTAATGTTTCCCAATGTTGTTCAAACCTAAAGCTTTCACCCACCCTGTAAAATATGAATGTTATAAGATTTGGATGTGGCCTAAACCTCTACTTGAATTATATGTGGGAACCGAAGAGACGGATGTACTGTTTTACTCCAAATTGTATTATTACTTTGATTTGATTTGCCTTAAGGATTCAACAGGATGCTCAAAGTGAACAACTTAAAGAGTTTTCATGTATATCCATTAAGCTATTTTAAATCTACTCGAATTAATAATTTTAATTAATGCTTTTGTAGTTCGCAAATTAATTAAAGCCTCATTTTGTGAACTTCAATTACATATCTATTAATAAATTATTCTTCACATCACAGCTTTCAAATTCATATATTCACAGTGCACATGGACTTTGATGTTTACTTTGAAACAATCACCATCAAAATACTTGTATTAAAACTCTGTAAAATTAATCGAAATTCATAATTCTCATATCATTAAATTGAATTTAATCGAAACTGTTATTGTTTACTGTTTATACAATCAATATATACAAATATAAATCGTTGGATAGGTATATAATTGGAACAATAGAAATTCTCTGCATTTAACCAAAACCAATATCTCCATTACTAGGAATATAGATGTACAATACATCGTATATCGTAACACATCATTGACCAAAGTCTTCGGCCTGATTTAGGAATTAAAAAGCCATAAATTAGCAAAATGCATTCGCAAAATTATTTATGTAACTAGCTCAATCGGCCAGAAGCCTCCCACCGCACCGCAACATCCACATCAACAGGAACAGGAACCACCAGGAACCTGGAATAGCCATATAGCCATAGTCAAGCCATCATATGAATGCCAGTCCATCACATGGTTTCGTCTTTGTTGTATATTCGTCATTATCATATACAGACCGGGTTTCTGTTGGTCAAATATGATAACTCCATTCCCGTTGCTATTGGCGGTCTCTTGATAAAATTCAAATTGAATAATTCCCATTACACAGGACAATGGTTGCAAAGAATGTTGCTGTGATATACGGCAAACGCAAAAGCAACAGCAACAGAGAGTCCTCACTGCCTACTGTCTAATGCCTATACCAAAACCCAAGCTTGCTGGAAACTAGTCTTTTTTTTCCCCCTTTGTATCTCTGTCTGTGTCGGGTTGGTTTAGCTATACGGATATAGATATACCTAGGCTATAGGGTTTAGCATAACAAAATCAAATGCAACCGAATAGGCCGGCAACAAGGACTACGAAGGACGTTGGTTCTGGAACGTTCGTTGCATATCAACAACAACAACAACAACAACAATAAAAACAGCAGGATCATACATCCTGCATATGTGCAATGTGCAGTGCATAGGTGCAAGCAACTGGACCAAATCCACATTACCCCATATATCAAGAGTGTGTTCCGGGTCGGAGGAGCCGATGTGTCCTCTGTCAATTGAACCGAGTATAATTTAATTTTAACAACATACAGAGGAACAAAGCCCTCGACCGGACTTGAAGTTTCGTCCGCAAAACTTACACACAAAACATGGTTGCAATATATACCTACGAGTATATATATACGGGACCCATCAGGGAAGGCAAACGACAACCGACAGCCAACAACCAACAAGGACAGGACAGGAGAGAAAGACGTGATATGACGGCGAGTGAGAGCAACGCGACGCACGTAACGGACGCTCAAACGGATGCAGACTATAGTATACCAGTACCAGACCAGTACGAGTACCATCAGTACTAGTACCAGAATCAGGATCAGTGAGATATCCTTTTATCCCTGCAGGCGGTATTGCATTCTATTACTTTCTAGTTCTAACGAATGAAAATTGTTTGCGCGTATACCTAGCTCGTTTCCTGTGTGGAAGGCATCAGCGAGCAAGCTGAGCAAGACTAACGCAGCACACTCTTGTCCTTACATATATATATTTTTGATCCTAGAGCAATCACTTCATATACACTACAGCGTTACTATATCTATGAATATGCGGTGATGTAAGTATATGTGCTTGTATTTTGTGGGATTTGCTGGTACTGGAAGTTCGTATATTCTATACACAAAGCAATGCCCAACGCAGAATTTTATATATTTGGGTCTCGGGTACGGACTTTCGTTGCGGGAATAGTGCATTTGTCCTTCAACTTCCTGTCGCAATATTTTTTGACTTGAACTTTTAGGGCTAATGTATTGGTTTTTTTGAAAAAATATTGGCTGAAAAGGGTATTCTCTTTGGGTTAACCCGGTTATTATATATGTATAGCTGTAGGCAATTCTTTAAGTTCAATCTTCTTCTCTGAATACAGTCAGTGCTGAAGTGCAAACCGGACCGTATGTCTTTCGGTAAATATTTTTGGCACTGTTGAAAACGTAGGGTTTGGCTTGGTTTCTTCATTTTTTGAATAACAACATTAATTCATTACTGATTGATAAGATAAAATACAGAATTCACATAAAATTCGATGTTGGCTTTTCGTCTTCTCATCAGTTGACTGAGGCGCAATATTTCCTACTAAAGATTTTTGTCTTGTATAGGATGTTTAACAGATCTTTTTGTGAAACTGAAGTTGAGATTCAGCAAGTGATTCTTTTTAGTTCTTTTGTAGATGTAGAGTTATCTATTTTATTATGTTGAAAGGACAGCAAAGAAGGTGTGTTAAGCATTTCACATTCGTGTAGTACGGCAAAAGATCGAATATCTGTACTTGAAGTTAGGCTTGAGAGTATACAGATAATTATATGTGAATTGAACGTTTTACCGTTGAATTGTTTAAGCGGAGTAATACAAAATTTATAGAAGAAAGGAAAGGAACAATCGTACTCGTATAAAATCTAGTAAATGAAAATTAAACCTTAAGTTAATTAACTGAAAACCGTTTAAGGAATTACTTTTATTTCTACTTGAAAACTTCTTAAGTCGATTTTAAGACTTAATACAGAAGAAATATAGGCCCTCTTTACATAACTTATGTGCTAGGGTTTGATGAAGACAAAATCAGCTGAAGCTATCAGTCAATAAGTTTTCTTAAGGATACGATAATATTTTGCTTCATTTAGCTGCTCATAGCACAGCGGAACCGTCTTGTTGAAACCAGAGCTCACTGAGACCAGCATCAAACATAAACAACATCCCACAGTTGGATGGAATGGTATTTTACTTTTCGGTTCGCTTATCAACACAATTACGACAATTTTATTTGTTTCACTGAGCAAATTCTTTCACGATAAACTGATTTTCGTAATATAACTGAACAGTTTAGGGTCTCTAATACGATACTGAAAAAATTTGACAAAACAAATTTTGATAGGAGTCACGAGTGATCTGTCATGAAAACAACCCGATATGAGGCCTTGTGAAAAAAAGTAAAGCTAAAGCTATTTTTGGACCAATATAAAGCTGGGTAGCGATAGCTACTAGTACTAGTAGGTAAAGCTAGACAATTCCAGTTTAATCATTGTTTCATGTGAATATACCAAAATTAAGATTATGCTTAATATTTCCACCTTTTGGTGTTTGATTTACATGTTTTTAAATTTTTTTATGGATGCAGAACATTTTAATGCAGTGTTGTGTTAGATTTTCTTGAACGGGTAGCTCTAATACAACTTTTTTGATAGTTTAAGATTGTATCAATAAATTGTACATTAAGGCTGAAGAAACCCTTCCATTTCATGTATTCATCGGGAAAACTTAAATGTTTGAAGAAAGCAGTGTTAACGTGTATTTTTCTGGCCATTTAACCTTTTCTGCAATTTTACGGAAATCTTGTATGAATGTGAATTCTTTCCGTAATTTTGTTGGTGACGTGCTTAATGGTTTTGAACACTGTTTAAGTTCAACTCCAACATCTTGTCCTACCACCAACTGAAATTCACGTTCCTCTGGTAAGAGGTCAGCGCACCTCTTATTAACGAAGAAATTCATCATCACAAATTTATTACGCGTATAAACTCGGCCATATTATTACTTCAACTGAAAAAAAAATCTAAAAATAAGAACTAGTCAAAGCTTTCTAGTCAGGGGATTAGCAATTTTTACATTTTTGAAGCTTTAACTATTTTCTCTAGCTTAAACTATTATTAATCCCACAATTTGAAGTTTAAGCTAGAAAAGCAAGCTAGCTTTAGCTACTTTAAAATAACTTTTACTAGAAGACCTCTTATATTTTTAAGCTTAAGCTTAGAAAATCAAGTTTTATCTTTAGTTTTTTTGTAATCACAAGACTTATTAACCTATTTTGGGTTTTACTTCGGGGCCCTACATATTCAAGCTCTGATCAGAATATATATCTATAAGAAGTCACCGATACTTAAATCAGTGGTTATAAAAACATCAAAAGTTGATTTTTTTGTATCGGGTGATTTTTTAAGAGCTTGAGAACTTTAAAAAAAAAAAAACGCATACAATTTGCAAAATCTCATCGATTCTTTATTTGAAACGTTAGATTGGTCCATGACATTTACTTTTTGAAGATAATTTCATTTAAATGTTGACCGCGGCTGCGTCTTAGGTGGTCCATTCGGAAAGTCCAATTTTGGGTAACTTTTTCGAGCATTTCGGCCGGAATAGCCCGAATTTCTTCGGAAATGTTGTCTTCCAAAGCTGGAATAGTTGCTGGCTTATTTGTGTAGACTTTAGACTTGACGTAGCCCCACAAAAAATAGTCTAAAGGCGTCAAATCGCATGATCTTGGTGGCCAACTTACCGGTCCATTCCTTGAGATGAATTGTTCTCCGAAGTTTTCCCTCAAAATGGCCATAGAATCGTGAGCTGTGTGGCATGTAGCGCCATCTTGTTGAAACCACATGTCAACCAAGTTCAGTTCTTCCATTTTTGGCAACAAAAAGTTTGTTAGCATTGAACGATAGCGATCGCCATTCACCGTAACGTTGCGTCCAACAGCATCTTTGAAAAAATACGGTCCAATGATTCCACCAGCGTACAAACCAGACCAATTTCGGGATGCATGGGCAGTTCTTGAACGGCTTCTGGTTGCTCTTCACTCCAAATGCAGCAATTTTGCTTATTTACGTAGCCATTCAACCAGAAATGAGCCTCATCGCTGAACAAAATTTGTCGATAAACACATTTCGAACCGAACACTGATTTTGGTAATAAAATTCAATGATTTGCAAGCGTTGCTCGTTAGTAAGTCTATTCATGATGAAATGTCAAAGCATACTGAGCATCTTTCTCTTTGACACCATGTCTGAAATCTCGCGTGATCTGTCAAATACTAATGCATGAAAATCCTAACCTCAAAAAAATCACCCATTACATGGGAGAAACAAAAAAACTTGAACATAATTTTTGAAAACCTGAAACGTTTTTATAATTCGCAAGTCTGTCTCTTATTAGATTTAAAAGTTTAAATTGCCAATACAGTCGCGTAATTGAAAAAACAGGGTTTTTCTTTTCTCTCCCGTAAAATCAATACAAAAATAAGGATTCCACATAATTTTACTACTAATACTTTAAAGTCGACTGATTACTTTCGCGCCCCCACAGAAGAGAAGGATGACATCACCAATGACAAAACATAGAAGCAGTGTCCTAGCTACGATATTAAAATTGTCCTGGGCGATTTTAATGCCAAGCTAGGAATGGAAGACATTTTTGCTGAAATAATCGGGAAAAACAGCCTGCACGACAAAACTTCCGACAACGGGTTCAGGCTCATCGATTTTGCTGCGGGGCGAAATGTCATCATAGCCAATACGCGTTTTCCACACCTCAACATCCAAAAAGGAACTTGGAGTTCTCCAGATCAATCTACCGTCAACCAGATTGACCATATTGCGCTAGACGCTAGATACGCTTCCAGCACCATGGATGTCCGAACTTTCCGAGGAGCTAACATCGACTCGGACCACTACCTCGTTGCACTTCGGGTTTCCAGACTCAAAACAAAATAGGGACATCCTGGGAGAAGATACAACGTCGAACGACTACAATCGAAAAAGATCGCCAAATCCTTCTCCGACCGAGATACAAGTAACCTCTCTCGAAGTTCACTGCCGTCCCACAATGTATCGAGAACAAGTGGCAACATTGCCAAAATGCAAACAGAGAAGCCGCCTCTGACGTGCTGGGTTTCAATTTCAAGCAACCACCAACAAGGAACCTCTGGTTTGATGAGGAATGTCAGCAGGCAAATGCATCCAAACAACAGACACGCAAAGCGGCACTGAAGAGAAGGACGAGAGCTGTTTACGAGCTCTATAAGTAGAAGAGGAGAGAGGAACACCGACTTCTAAGAAGAAAAAAGAGAGATCATAAGAAACGTGTGGTCGAAGATGTTGATTAAATCGAAATGAAGTTCGAATGTTTTATTAGCAGGTGAAACGAAATTCGCAAGTAAATACACTTTCAACCGAAGGCTGCAAGGACGAAAGTGGAAACATCATAGTGGAACCACAGTAAATGCTGAGGATATTTAAGGACCACTTCTGCAGACTGTTTAACGGCGACGACGAACCGAATTTCGCTGTCAGGCAGGATGATCCATTCAACATAGACGATCGAAACCCAACAATCCCGTCCTCCCGACTTAGACGAAGTAGAGATTGCCATATCTAAGCTGAAGTGTAACAAAGCCGTTGGAGCAGCTCTTCAAAGCAGCTGAAGATAATTCAAAACAAAGTACATACTGTCATCAAGAAAGGAATTACAACACCGACCTCTCGGTATAAACGTCACCATCGACAGACGTAACTTTGCGGTAAGTAATTATCTTGTCTTCCAAAGCTCTTCTATGAACGCAGAAAACAACACCAGCGCTGAGTAGAACCCTCTCTCGACCAACCAAAGTGTCGCTATATAAGACCCTTATATCATACCCGTCCTGTTATACGGTGCAGAAGATTTCACACACGACAAGAGTTCTTCGTGTGATCTACGGTCCCGTATGCTGAAAAGGTGAGTGGTGGGGAAGATGGAGTGACGAGAAGTATGGGCTTTACAGCAACGTACACTTAACCAGAAGGATAAGAGTCCAACAACTGAGATGGCTGGGTCTCGTTGAGTGCATTGAAACTAATGCTCCGGCCCAGAAAGTCTTCGAATCCACGCCTACGGGACAGTGAAGTAGAAGAAAGCCATCTAGCTACGGACCGAGCTAAATTGATTAATTCGCTGATAACTTTCTATTCGTACCCGTCTGCCAATTTTACAAAAGATACGGTAAAGAAGTTTGAAGTCAATATCTTTATTTGTAGTCAATTCTTAGTAGAATTTCTTAATTTTTTATTTTTTATATTCAAAAACGCTCAATGATTTCTGTAGTATTTTCCGAAAATACGGGCTTACGGACGCACAAACGTTTGATTTGGATTGTAGGGACCTTGAAGCGTTAAGAAATTAAAAAAAAAAATCAATTCAAGCCATAGGACCAATTATAATAACTTTCTATGAGAACAAAAACATTTGTATGCAGCATGGAAGCATTCTTATATTCCTAACTTGACTTAAGCTTTTATTTTATAATAGGTGATTTTTTTTTCTGTTTAGCAACACTTGTTTCGACAGCTCACGTTCGTTTCGTGTTTTTTGTCACTGTCAAACTTATAAGTTAGGTGTATAATTTATAATAATCGTCTTACAAACGAACAACGCTTGGAAATTATTGAAGTTTACTAACAAATTCGTGACATGTTAAGAAATCGGGCGTTTCTTACATTTTATGGTCAGTTTAATTGAACTACTGAGGTGGCTATTTGGGCTATTGTGATTAAATCTTACACTAAATTTTAAATGTTGCCATTGACCTATCAAAATGCTTACGAAGAGTACGAACTGAGAAAAGTACCAAAGGTAGATCGGTCAGTGCTATAGAGATGACCGTGAATTATATATTCCGTGCTGTTCGCAGCTATTGGTAATCTGTTTCCCTGGAAAATTTTCCGAAATATTTCAAGTGTTAAGCCTTTCAAAATACATCTTTAGCAAGAATTGAAGCCGAACGACCTATCGAAATGCCAAATTTTTGGTGAATGGTCTCTTGAAAATCTGGAAAAGCGAAGTAAAGTTTTTCATCGAAAAAATTGTGTTCAGCGACGAAGCTTTTTCTAGTGGAATGATTTGGAACGTGAACAAGCTAAACTGCCGTATTTTGACTGTTTAATGCAGAATACGGTCTAGCGGAATCATTTTCCGTTTCATTTCCAATATCAATTTGATACAGCTCGAGTCATAATAAGTCAAAAATATTGAGCAAGTGCATATGACTGCGAAATGGAATTAAAATATTTCTTTTTTCCATAAACTTCCTCGATCTGTTTTAGTATGTTCTTGCGCCACTATACTCTCTGGACTCCACGACTCCACTAAGAACTACATCACCATAGAAAGCCAAAGCTGAAGCTATAGAATGCGCTATTGAATTGCATATTGTTGTGCAAAGTGTAACCGCACACAGAGTGCTCCAGCAGAATTTTTGATTACAAACCCCCTACAGATATGGAACAGTATACATTTCGATTCATATAAATTTTGCTCTTCCAAATCATATAGTCAAATGTAAGTATAACGGTTTTTATTTGTATTCTTTATTTTTATATTATTTATTTTTGTTCCATGTGCAATGTGCATAGCGCACCCGCAATCTATTTTTGTATGTTTTGGCGTAATAGTAAAAGTCCTTGCTTGAGGATTGTCAACTTAAAATCCAATGGGATTAGAGACTAATGTTGTAATCAATAATATTTCTATTTCCGAGTTGCCTCGAAGCAGTCACAGAGCCTCAGCAGCAGGAGCAGCAGCGCCATCGTGGTTCTCTGGTTATACGCTCGTATTTGTCCTTTATTAATTGCGTGTCATGAGTTATCCTGGCATATATGCGATGGTGGCATTGAATGAACTTTGTGGCTAAAACGGAATACAAAGGCAAATACATATACATATGTACAAAACACTAAAGCCTCTGGCTGGTTGATATGGTTGCATGCAATGCAATACCAAGGGACAAGAGTATAGTTATGTATAGTACACAATTTATACAATAATACAAGTACGAGTATGCTAAACAAAAACATGGAGACTTGGTTCCGGTGTGAGCGGTACATAAGGAAGATCATATTATTTGTTCACCGATAGAGACTTGTCACGTAAGCCCAATGGAATTTGGGTTTATGCATATATTAGGGGAGAGATGCCTATAGTGGGACACTATTCAATTTTAATTTTAATTTGGAAGCCAAAAATTTTCAAAAGGGAGCACATTAACGAAAAAAACCTTTAAGTCAAAACATTTTTGATGAACGTAGGAATTTTTACCAAAATATTTAAAGCAGTTTTCAAGAATTTTTGTAAGAAAGTAAATTGAATTAAAGTTTTAAGTTAAGAGCAAATTTTTGCATTATTAAGGAAAGCAATCAGAATTACATTTCAATGATCTGGAGATGGAAATAACTTTCTTACAACAATCGTATGGGCAGTTTGTATTAATAGAAGATCCATTTTGCTTACAAGCTTTTCTTAAAAAGTTTAACTTCAAAAAGCCAAATATTGCCCTTTTCTACCCTACTCTCCTATAATTCCATATTTTTGTGTTTTAGAATTTTGAAAACCGCAGAAAATACAACTAATTTTCGAAGATAAGTGCAAAGTAACATGTTATTCATATTATAAATATGTAGGTTTATATATTATAATGTTTTGAGTGCACGCGAGTTTGTTTCACAGGATTCAAAATAGTCAAAATAGTCATGTATAGTACAAAACATGCTTATAATGGTTGTTGAAACAAACTTTAATTATTATGTAACAAGTTGTGGTTTTTAATTTCTCTACATACATAATGATGGCAATTAATGGAATATATTTTGGTCAATGTGGGAATTAAATTTGATTTTAATTTATTTCATCGTTTGAAACACGTAAGTCAGGAGTGTTGTATACGTTTAGGTTTATGTATTGTAAATTTGTTTTTGATTAAGAAATAAAATAGTTTTTTCGTTTGTTGTTGTTTGTTTATAAATTTTCAAAATTGTAACATTACTTTACCTCGGGTTTGTCGTAATTGTATTTGGTGGTATCCAATCAAGAGACTCTATATAAAGGGTTTTCCGATAGAGACTTGTAAACTTTGACAGTTGACAGTAGACAGTAACCATATGCATCTGTCAGATTGGCTGTCATGTATTCAGTCAGTTAAATCTACATGGTCGTATATACAGCGTGCAAATGATAACATTATTTTTCGTAGTATCTTGGATAAATTTGAGTTAAATATAAAGGGTGATTTTTTAGCTATTATCTTTTTGGCAACACTGGTTTAAACAGCTGACGCACGTTTTGTGTTTTGTTTCACTGTCAAACATCTTCAGTTTGGTCTATAATTTAACCATGAATTGTCTTACAAACGAACAACGCTTGCAAATAATTGAATTTTATTATCAAAATGCGTGTTCTGTTAAGAAAGTTTATCGCGCGCTTCTTCCAGCGAGCGACGAAGCTCATTTTTGTCTCAATGGTTACGTAAATAAGCAGAATTGTCGATTTTGGAGTGAATATCAGCTAGAAGCATTGCAAGAGTTACCAATGCATCCAGAAAAAGTCACAGTTTGGTGTGGTTTATGGGTTGGTGGCATCAGTGGACCGTACTTCTTCAAAGATGATGCGAATCGTAACGTAACTGTGAATGGTGAGTACTACCGTGAGATGATATCCAACTTTTTGTTGCCCAAAATGCAAGAGCTTGACTTGCATGACATGTGGTTTCAACAAGAGCACGCGCAACAATGGACTTATTGAGAGGCGAGTTCGGTGAACATTTTATTTCACGTTCGGGACCGGTCAATTGGCCGCCTTGATCGAGCGATTTAACGCCTTTATACTATTTTTTGTGGGGCTATGTTAAAGCTCATGTCTATAGAGACAAGCCCGCTTCAATTGACGCATTGGAAGACAACATTACATTGAAGCATTTATTCGTGAGATACCGGCCGAAATGTTGGAAAGAGTGTGCCAAAATTGGACCAAGCGGATGGACCATTTGAGGCGAAGTCAAGGTCAACATTTGCATGATATAATCTTCAAACATTAAATTATATGGACCGTACTATCGATTCAAATAAAGATTTCATGTATGTATTTTCTTTGAAAAACTTTCTTATAGCTTTTCAAAAATCACCCTTTAGTTCAGTAAACAAAGAACAAGAAACCATACAAATTGCAAAATCTTCAAATCGTCCATTTTTCGCTAAAATTAAATAAAATTAATATTTTCTCAAAATTCCCTAAGCTCTACGATGCAAACTCCCAAAATCTATTAATTTGCATATTGATTTCAAAATTTATGTGCAAATATCTCAAGACACACAAAATAGACTATAAGGGAGTTTTAATAGAGCGGCGATGAAATGTAAGAGCTTGTGTTTGCTGCGTTAGAGCAGTTGGGAACTAAGTCTTATTTTAATCGTAAATTCATCTTAAAATGCATGTGTATTTCAATGAACAAACTTCTAAATTAAGGACAACAATAATTAGCACAAGATCCAAAAGCTTTTAGTGCATCCCAAAAAGATTAATTCTGGGTTTTGTCATATATCAAACTTAAGCCATAAAAATGGACATTTCGAATAAAAGGTATTTCGACACTGACAGCTGTTCCCTTCTCAAAGTTTTTACAGAAGCTAGTATGATACATTCATAGAACAAAATAAGTAACATTTAATACAGTGGGAAATATTAAAAACTTATTTCCAAAGTGGGCGCTTTGAAGTTTTGGTCAAAATGAAGCAGCCACTGCACCTGCATCCAGTCGAGAATGTGTCTGCTGTAGCTAAGCGTTTGAGACTTCATTCACGAACATCAGCTCAGCATCAAACTCAACAGCTCAACTTTTAACGCACAATCTTGGAAAGAATTTTGCACAAAGTTCTTGGATTATTCGCACTACCAACCCCTCCGTTATCTCTTTGCAGTTTTTACTCTAGAGTAGCTTGAAGTATTAAGCAACGATTTTAAGTGAAAAATCATCTTTTATCGGGAGCAAAAAGAATATCTAAATAACAAGACATTTAAATCGTCGCTAGAAAGAACCATTTTTTCTCCAAATGTTAAAAGACTTCGGACTAAAATCAGCAAGGTCTTCTATTTTACATCTACCTGTTTATTTGATATAATTTCTCTCACAGAAACTTAGTAACATTCTGAACTTTTTGATAATTAGCTTAGTGTTTTAGACGTGACAAATACTCTAATCCAAATATGGATGCTGGGGGAGGTGGGATTTTGATATCCCTTAAAACTTCTTTTCTAGTTGTACCAATTCATGTTCCAGTGGTAATTGAAACAGTATTGCATAAAAGTATCATTGAAAGATGAAAACTTAAATATTGTTCCTGGAAGCACACAGGATGTTTGTTTAAAAGCATTTACATAAATACTTAAGCTTCGTTAATGAATTATTAAATTATAAGGATTAAAAAATTTGTATGGGTGATTTTAATCTAACAAATGTTTCTTGTCACGCTGCCCTTACAAGAATATTATATATTACCAACTTGTAACCTTAGATCGGACAATTCAACACTAATTCACGATATAAATTCAATTAAAAAACATCAACATAACGATGTTTTAAATTATAATGGAAAATTGCTGGTCCTAGTGTTTAGTTCTATCGATGGCAACATCACTGTAAATCCATTGATCCTTTTGTATCTGAAGATAATCATAGTCCAGTGCTGATTTGTTCACTGTCAAACAACTTTATTAATTTTAATAATGAAATTTCAGACAGTTTTTATTTATTTAACTAGCTAACCCGGCCACACGTTGCTGTGGAAAGGTTTTTGTTATATTGTTGTAAACTGTTAAAAGGGGAACAATAGGAGAACATCAGACATGGGCACCACCATGCTTTTTTACATTTATGCTATTTGTAAAAAAAAACATGGCGACCTTTATGACTGATTTTCAAATATCGTTACCCTTTATGTATTACAGTAAAATTATTATTTACAAACGAAGATGGAAACTTTAAGGCTGGTATAAAAATGTAATGGTTCGGGATTTGAAGGGGAAGGACTTTGAACACAATTGATCAAAATTTCCGTACAGTTGATGTAAAGCAAAATTCAAAACAAAAGAATTGTATTGTATAATAAATGTATTATTATTTGTATTCAAGTTTGTAACAAATGAGTATATTACAAAGTTTTTAGTTCATGTGACAGTTAAACTTATAAATTAAGTAGGTAGGGCGGATAGTTTAAAATCTTCCAATAATATTTATTACTTTGAATTATAAATATTTTTAATTTCAATTTAATGTAGCACAATATTTTTGGTTAACCTGTATTTCGTAACCCAAATAGGTACGACGGTTTTCCTACACGTGAACATGCAGCATATAGCTGCATATAAGAAAAACATGTATTTTCCAAATCTAAACCACAAATGTACATTGTTGAGCCTGGAGACATGTCAAAATCTAAATGAATTTGAAACTGTAACCTTTTGAAGATATGGTAGAATCTGACTGTATCATTGGACTACGTGGCAACAGGACCACTTTTTCTTTAAACTTCCCAGTTAAAATGGTTGCTTCAACAATATTTCCGTTGATCTTTTTAATGAGTAAACGTGTACCGTTGCTTAATTAAGGTGGATTCAAATCACACGGGACAATAATAGATGAACCAATCTTTAATCGAAGATTATGTGGTGGCATTCCAGGTATGTCTACTCTGTATATCCATTAACAACAGTATCGATTGATTTGAAAGACATCAGATCGCTTGGTAATAATTGTTATACCTGTAAGTTAATTTCGTCAACATCAATATTTTTGGCTGCCAAAATAGCCCGATGACTGAGCCAGTTATGATTTAAGTAATTACTCTGTATATCCGGAAATATACTTTGAATCAATTAGTTTTTTTTTCTGAAGAACAGTGCAGAAATTGTCTGGCAATTTTGCAGTTCTATTTTACCGTTCCCAATAGCTGGTAATTGTTCGAAAATTGCTAACACCAACAATTGAAAAAGTAAAATTCACTGTATTTCGTTTACTACAAAATAAATTTAACATATACTTATGCCTCAGCAACATGTGGTGGTTATGCTATTAAATTGTAGCTTATATGAAACCTTTGGAAATTTGACATAGCGCCATCTATTGAATACTAACTCAATCCAGTCCACAGATGTTGCCATCTGTTAGAATCGTTTGAAGCTAACAGATAATTTTGACTTTAGACAAATAATTTGCAATACAATAATATTGCGATCATAAATTGAGATGTTCGTCCATAACATATGTACATAGCTGTCATTTGCGTTTTATTATTCCAAGTCTGATTCTTTTTTGTTATACCACGTTTTATAGTGACTGACGTTTTATGGCAAGTCACACGGGAACGCTGTCGAACAGGATAAAAAGTATCCTATGTCCGTCTCCTGGCTCTAGGCTACCTACCCACCAATTTTCAGCCATATCGGTACAGCCGTTCTTGAGTTATAAATAGTGTAACTAACACGACATTCTTTTATATATATAGATTTAACAGAAAAAAACTGAATTTGTTAAACTTTATTCCATCTTGTTAGAAGTAGATTGATTCCGTTTGAAAATTTTTTTAAATGTTAACTATATAGTCTTTGATTTCAATTGTATTATGTTTGATTGTTTTATTGAATCTGTTAATTTTGAAATTGTAAAATCAAAATATTTTCTTCCAGATTGGTATGATTGTAAAATTAAAAGCCTTAGAAATCGATGAAAGAAGTTATGGTCAGTAAAGAAAATGTGTTCAAATAATTTAACATTTTTTGTAATTCAAGAGATATTTTCAGCAGAATTTCAAGTTTAAAGTATATAAATTACATTCAGAAAGTGTAAAGGCATTTTTGGAAGTATATAAATAATAAAAGAAAATCTTGTCTTTACCCGTCTGTTCTCAAGCTCAATGACGTTTCAAGTCACGATCCACAGATTATAACTCCACTTTTTTCAGACTTCTTTCAAATTGCCTTTAATAGTAATAGTTTCAACTGTGATACTATGAGGTCTGATACGTAATAGATCAAGACTTTGATCTATCAAAATCTTTTACTTAATTGACTTATTCCAGCTCTTATATAAATGCTGACAATATCACACAGCTTATATCTAATCTTGATGATACTTGTATACCAGGTCCTGATGATATAACATTTACTATTTTGAAGAACTTTGGTGTAAGTCATCTGTCGTTTTCGTTGTCCATTCTTTTTAATTTCTCAATATCGTCTTGTGTGTTTCCATCTACATAAAAAAGTATAAAAGATGATTTTAAAAATTACAGACCTATTGCTAGAGAAACGATCATACTCTGTACTTTTCAATGGTTGTGCATCAAACAAGTTCAAAGTTAACTCTGAAATTCCACAAGGTAATCATTTAGGCTCTATTCTCTTTATTTTATTTATCAACGATTTACCAATTATGTTGAAGCACTCTAAGTTCATCGCTTATTGCAAAGATGTAACAATTTCTAAAACTATTCCAAGTTCTCGTCATTTTAAAGAATTACAATGTGATCTTAAATCCTTTTTTGATTAGTTTTCTCGTAACTGTCTGCTTCATACAATGTAAAAAATTAAATTTTCACAACACATTAACAATTTTTTGATCGGTTTGTTGTAAAGCAACTTTTTATAAAATTTTTTCGGCAAATTGTCAAATATGCTTGTCAGGTCTAAGCTCCAAATTACGCCTGTCATAAATCCAGACTAGAATTGGAGCAAAAAAGGGTCTTGAGATTTGCGCTAAGGGGATTTGGATGGGCTAATTCCTACGATCTTTTTCCTTGCGGCGATCCTCTTATCACATTGTTCACTTAGTTTTTAAATAACAACTGTTCACTTAGTTTAAGAACAATCTTCAATAAAAGTAACTTATTATAACATAGTAATTTATAAATATTTTTAATTGAATGTAAACAAACTTTTAAGTTTAAATAATGTTTCAAAATTCAATAAAAATCAATTCTATTTTTTAATTATTTTTATTTAGAAGCAACCAAATTGGTGACCCCAAGTTAAAGAACTCTTAGGTTTCACAAAATACCACACTATCACAGTTACATAGACATCTAACAGCAATACGATGCCTGATACAGAAGTTAAAATCTCAGAAGAATCAATTGCCAAGGTTTCTATAAAAGTGCCACCATTTTGGGAACGGAAACCGGGCCTGTAGTTCCTTCAGCTTGAGACCCAGTTTTATACCAGTAGAATCAGTTCAGGTACCAAAAAGTATTACACTTTGGTGGAAAACCTCGAAGCAGATATGTTAACTGAAGTGTGAAATATTCTTACCAGTTATTTTGCCTCCGAAAAATATAATGGTCTGAAGACACGACTTCTGTCAACATTTCAAGAGTTGGAACAAAAGAGACTGTACTCCCTTCTCAGCTGCAAAAATCTCGACAGAAGACGGCCATATCATTTTTTTTAAAGATGAAAGAGCTTGCTTCTCCCACCATTGCAGACGATATCCTCAGGACCTTTTGGATGAACAACTACCAAACACAACCCAGTCCATAATTTCGTGTAGTGAAAATCAAGACTTTAAAAATTTGGTAGTTATGGCAGATAAAATCTCTGGTGTGTAATATAATTCAGAAATTTCTTATGTCTCAACACCGCCACCAGCATCATTCAGAATTGCTGGAATTTCTGAACTACAAAATCATATTGCTGATTGGTCTTAACCTTGGTCTTCGCAGAAACTTTTCCTGGCCTGTTGTCATTGCGCAAGTCACCGAACCAATCATTTGATCTTATTTCCTGTAATTTTTCGATGTTTTAGTTAACGTTAAAAACAAAAAAATACTAATCGATAGTAAAACAAGTCTTGAAAGACATGGTTTTGGTGCCACACAGCCTTGAGGCTACGATATGACCTGCTTGATCTTTTTTGTCTGTGGGGAACCGTTATGACAGGGCAAAAATCCAAAAACAATTCCAGTACTTGAAGATTTAATTATTTTAAATTAAAAGATTGAATTACTGAATGCATTTTTACAAAGTAGGATTTGAACTTTTATGTTTTTGAGTGCTTCGTTGATGATTTGCATACAATTTTTAAAAATCCATAAATATGAAAATGTAGTCCCCCTATTTCTGGATGCAATATCAATTACAATAATATTTTCAAATCAAAATGAATGTGTTTTCCATTTTAAGATCCAAAACTAATACGGAGAGCTCTTGTCGTAATACTATCTTTCCGAATACATACACATAATATTTCATATGATACCGGATATCAGTCTATTCTATTTTACTTACCTATTTTCAATTGAAACAATTTCTCCATTTAGTTCTATAAGTATCGTATTTAATTGCTAAAGGACCAGAAAACCAGGTAAAGATCCTGAAATTGAAGCAAGGACCCACATACATAATACTTGTACTTACATACATTGTATATATATATATGTATATATCACAATCGAACTGTCGATGATGATGATGATGCTTTCATGAAAATTAATTAATAGCACACTATAAGGGTTATGATTTTATTGATTCTCGTTAGATTTTATGCGCATATACTATACGTATCCATAGCTACCTATCCACACAATGTAGACTGTGATTGTGAACTGTGACTGCAATTCTATTTGCACTTTAATGCTATCGAACTCTGCAGTTAAAAGATAAAGGTGTCGCTTCAGTTATGATACTTATACTCAATTATAGAAAGTTGACTACTTAATGACTGAGACATTCAGACGTCCATGAAGCTATTAATACTAAGTACCAACTACAGTCGCGTCTCAATGTGTGATTGTCAATTTTGAGTCATTCTAATGATGATTTCAAATGTTTGACTCTTTCATTTCAAACGAACTTTATTAAATGGGCAGACAAGTTCAGCCCTTTTCATTGAATGAATTTCGGTTTTTAAAAAACAAAATCATAATAAGTTTTTAAGTGCTTTAATTAATTTAAAATTTCTGATCAACAAATATTGCTTGGAGTTTTATTTGCTAAATTAAGTTCCTTAAACTATTTTAACTCTAGCATGCTTAATTTTAAAACAAACTTAGTTACTTTAAAAATTGTTAAAATAGCCAACTTTGATAGATAGACATATAGTGTCGCAGACTGTAACTATTAATCACTATTACTATTAATCACAATCAAATCCCTTAAAAAGGGAAAAATCACCGATTAAAAAACATGTTCCGCTCGTTTTAGTCTAAGCGTTATATAGCCTACAGCTTTCCTCAATTAATAAGCTACCTAACGCTAAAAGAAACTATAAAATCGGACCAGTATTTTCTGAGATTAGCGCTTTCAAAAAAAAAATCAAACAAACAAACAAACAAACAAACAAACAAACACACAAACAAACAACCAAACAAACAAACAAACAAATAAACAAACAAACAGACTAACAAACAAACTTTTCAGCTTTAAAATACATCGATAGAATTGCTTGATATAGATAAAATTGAAGAAACATCGACAACAAAAATAGTAAAAAGACTGAAAGTTGTCTTAGAAATGTAAGATGAGTTTAAAAAGCTATAGAGGTTTTACAAAATGCCTAAGACAAACTAATACTTTGGACTGATTGGTGTGGACTGGGTGTTAACCCACACAAAACCGAATTAGTCCTATTTTCGAGGAAATACAAAATTCCATTTGTTAACAATTAAAATTTTCAGTTGAGGCTAAGTACCTGGGTCTTATTTTAGACAAAAAACTAAATTGGAAACGCAGCGTACAAGAAATAGTCAAAAAAGCTATTGCAGCTATCTTTTCTTGCAAAAAAGCTATTGGTAAAAAATGGAGCTTACAACCCAGAATCACGCATTGGCTATACACATTGGTAATCAGACCGATTTTCATGTTCGCTGTGGCAGTATGGTGGACTGCTTGAGAAAAAGCTATAAACTGCAAGAAAATAAATGAAGTCCAACGTACAGCTTGCCTATGTTTAGGTGGATCGCGGCACTTGACATACACACCTTACTCTATCCAACACCTCTTGATATATTTAGCAAACAAATAACAATCTGCTATTCGCATCAAAGCTTCGTCGAAGTGGGCTAACAACAACATTGGCCACTCCGTAATTCTTAGGTATTTAGAATCAATTCCAAAGCACACAGACTACACCATCCCCCTACTGCAATTCGACAGAAACTTCTAGATTTCTATACCTACCATATCTTTCCAGGAGAATAAGTCATTCTTAGATGACGAATTAGTTCACTTTTACACAGATGGCTCAAACAAAAATGAAGGGGTTGTTGTGGGTGCGTACTCTGAACGACTGAAATTAAGTCTCTCATTCCGCCTTCCCAATCATTGTAGCGTGTTCCAGGCGGAACTTTTCAAGAAGAATTCTGGTCCTGGCTTAAAGAAAACGTGATATAAACATCTGATATCCCTATTTTCTCAGATAGTCAGGCAGCTATAAATCTCTGGGCTTTTTTTCTACAAACTTTATGATGATCCATTACTGTCGATCATCTTTAATGGAGATAGCACAACAGTTAAATGTTTACTTTTGTTGGGTGCCGGGCCATAGAGACATTCCAGGAAACTGTAAGGTAGATGAACTCACCAGAAATGATACAGTTAAAAGTACATTCTACCACATTTGGCAAATGCTGGAATACCAATCGTTATATGTAAACTTTTGCTAAGACTATTGCAAGACGCTATGAAGAAGGCAAGCATCATATGGAATAACATCACCACGTGTCAGGTCACGAAAAACATCTGGCCTATACACTAGATTCAAAACGCTCAAGGTGCTTGCTATCTCTAAGCAGATCATAACCGGGCACTGTCTAATAGGAATGCACGTCACGCGGATAGGCGTATTCTCAAATGACTTTTGTAGAAGCTGTATGGATAAGGAATAGGAGGAAACAGTTCTTCACCTCCTCTGTACATGCCCTGCTCTAGCTCAAGAACGCAAGAATTAACTAGGAGAATTATTTAATAACGATCTCAATCTTATTAACATAATCCGTCTCTCACGTTTCGTAAGGAACTCAAACTGGTTTATTTGAGCTAAGAAGACAGCCTTAAGAATAGGCTATTAAACTGGCCTAAGTGTATCCTACTCCCTCACTGATAGCCACTTTAACCTAACCTAACCTTAAAAAGCAAACTTGGAGTGAACTTAATTATTTAAATTTAAAACTTTTATTCAATTACCTGTAAAAGCACCACAGGGATCTTTAAAGAAAAGTTTATCAAAGAAGCCATGCAGAGTTTAAGAGTAATGTCAGTCTTTTTGTCTTCTTTTATTCTTCCTTAAACTTGTCACATGATTACACGCATCAGAAATGTCTTTCGGAATTACACCATGAATCGCAAAACATGAATTATTTTTTTGTCTAGAAAATATTTGCGTTATAATATCCAAATTGCGTATAAAGCCGTATACAGCTATAGTGTGTCATTATTCTTGACAAGTTTTACCCGTCCTTATAGTCACGGTTTGAAGATTTAATTTTCTCAAATGTAATTTTTCAATGACATTTCATTTTGAAAAACAAAAACCAAAAAACAAAAAATTACGCAAAGGGAAACCAAAATACAACATGAGATAGATATCAACTGAAAAATAAAATTAAATTCAAAATAATATGCCACCCACACCCTTATGTGGTTTTTTTATACTCAGGGGTGTATTTATGATTTAATTTTGAAGGCGTTAAGGAACACATAGCGCCATCTACGCATAGATATTTAAAAAGTTTTCTGATAGTAAAGCTTAAATTTCCATAAAATAGAAATATTTAATTTAGTATACAAAGATGCGAGAAGCTCGAGAATTTTTCGACTTCAGAGCCACCTGTGGGATCACTTATGAAATGAAAACCTTTAACATACAAAAACATATAAACGTTTCAAATTTCATGTAAATTGGTCAAGTAATACGAAAGTTAATCAAATTTAAATGATCAAGAAACAAAAAAGGTTACGTATACGCCCAGGTGTACGATGTTAATCTTCGTTTTCTAAAACCTATGAACGGAGAAAAGAAAACAAACGATTGAAAATTGTTGCTATATATATATATAACAAATATATAAATAAGCAAAATTTAATCACAATTTTATATCTTCCAGGTAAAACCTCTTCGCTTATAAAGAACACGATTTTCTCCCTAATAAAATCAACAAAAGGCTCTCAACACAACAAATCCACTCCATCGCAAACGAAGAGACGCAATAGTCTAATCATGGTTTTCCAAATCAAATCCAACGCCAACCAAGAACCATAAACTGGAGCAGGAGCAGGAGCAGAAGCAGGAGAAGGGTAGCGAGTACTGTACCCGTACTCACGTCCTGTCATGATGTATATGTTATATTCTTCATCATGACGAAAAAAGAAATTAATTTACCACCGCCACGCCAGCACCTATATGGAATATGTCACTTCATATATGCGCCTCTCAGGCTTTGCCAACATTTTTAGAAAATAAAAACATAACACAATTCGACGAAAGTGTGAATGTACCGTTCACTGCGCTGGTTTTCTTACCCTCAAAAACATGTGATGTGAAAATTTATGAAACATTATTTCATTTTCGAAAACAAAACGAAGACGAAAATGAAGATGAAGATGAAGACGAAAGCTGATCCATTCTAACAAACATCAAGGCATGGAGTCACATCGGTGATGGCAGAGGAGAACAGCGGCGGCGGCGGCGCGAGGCGTGGCGTGCGGAGGTAGCGAAGAAGAACTATTTTCGGGTGGTCCCGTTGCGCTAGCTCCTTTGATTAATATTAATTTTTGCACTGACTTGGTGTAATCTTCCGCGGTGGCAAGCAGGCATCAGACACAGGCTATACAAGCACACTGACTTTGACTTCCTTTTGCGCCCCAGTGCTCAGACTTGTGCTCCCACATTTGCAAGACAAACGAACGTTTCAATCTTTCCTTTGGATGTGGAACGTGTGCCCCGTTCCAGAATACTCTCGCTTCTCGGTCGTCTGAAAAAAGGAAGGAATGGGTCTTAGAGATGTTGATGCAGGAGGAGTGGGATGAGGACTAAAGTTATTTATGATGGGATATGTGTGCCTATAGCTGGGTTGCTATATTATGTTGAAGGAATTGCCTCAACTCCTTAAGGTGGCATCCATCATTTTGGCACATGTAACGAAATGTTTCTCTTATGTATATATTTTCGGAGGAGGATGCTTCTTTACTTCTCGGTTTGGTTTGTCCTGAAACGATGTACAGTGTCGTATCCGTATCTTCCGAATGTATCTTCATCTCTATAAGAGAGGATAGATGTGGAGGTACGGCTGCTACGGGTACCTATATTGCACATCTGAGGATTGTTCGGTTCATTAAAATTGCTCACTTAATAGTGTATAAGGTGTTGGTGTTTTAGACTCTCTATTCAAACTTCTATATGTACATTGTATGATGTTATTATGACGATGGAGGAGACTTTCAAAGGTTTTTGACGATATGGTTTCGAGGCAGTTCTAGATACACATTTAGGCTGATGGGATGTAAATTGAAATTACATGGCATCATTGGCCAAGTGGTTGTATGTATACTCGTACTCCTATCTATACAGAATAGATGGGCTTTTGAAGTAAGATGCAGCAAATCAAATTTGTCATATAACACACGGATGTGAGATGTGAAATGCTATGGAATATGGAGATTGGAGATATAGGGAATGATGTGATGTGATATGTAAGCTTAGAAAGTTTTAATTAGATTTTAAATTAAGGTTGCACTTTCGCATGAATATAACCGTGAGAGTGGAAGTATAGGAAAACAAAATTTTAAGGATAAGCCTTGTAAACTACATACACTGATGGTGCGTAAAGGGAAGTTAGAAATGTAATGAATTTACAAGACTTTTGTTTGCTTATGTCTTCGAATAAGTAGATTTGGATGACATTTAAAAGCAGTTCTATCCTAAAAGCCTTCTTAATTTGTATATCCTTTTTCAAGATAGATAATAACAAATAAGTTTGACTGTTCAAGTAGATTAAAATGTATTGAATTTTGGATACAGCACAATTAAACAAATACAAATTTTTGCTCGTTCGTAAACCATTATGTGACATTTTTCTCTTAAGCATATTCTCACTAAGACTCTTTAAGTAAACTCTATTAAGTTCTTGAGTGCTTTAAATATGCTATTGGTCTAATCTTCATTCGTACACTTAATGTGTCGAGAGTGCTAACAGATTTTATCAGAAATATGTCCGCTGGCCTGTTTCTTACCACGCTAACAAAACCCTTCCATCCTATTCTTTTTGCGATCGTTTCGAGTAGTAGTAGGAAAATAGCAATTGGTCCGCCAATACCCAAAACACGCGAATCTTCTTCTCTAATAACGTCGCTCTCTTGAAGGCTATGGAAACGCTGATAAATAATCAACTTAAGAAAAGCTTCTTAGTGACCAGCAGTACGGTTTTCGTAGCAATAATTCCAAGGGCAATCTCATGGTTCATCTCACCGAACGTTGCAACAAATTTAAAGTATATCGTTTTGGAGAAAGAAGTATTATTGGAATTTATATTTTAAAGGCACTTAATAAAATCTGTCATCTTGCTTTCTGATGGAAAAAGCGTGATTTCTGTGTAATTATGAATTCTTTTTTTCATTCACTAGCCTTTTTCTTGTGGTTAGTTTAATAAAAATTGTTTTGGATGGAGTCGAATATTGAATTTTCCGTTTTGTTCCGCACCCATTTTCTAATTTTTATGATTTAAATAATCTCCTGTTTGCAACTTCCAATACAATTTGGAATTAATTTTTATTTCTGATTTGGGATCCGAGCTTTGGAATCAATTAATGTTTTTTTTTTTATTTTAAAAAGTAAAACATATTTCAGTCGGATTTGAAATAAGGATATCTATAAAAGTCTTTGGTAAAGTAAAATTTAATTGCCGTGACAAAATCTTGTCAACCAGTTTAATGAAATATTGGGTTTCTGACAGTCATATTTATTTTTACACTATTAGATCTTAGAATAAGTAAGCTTAATACAAAGCTATATCATAGGACCAAACATGAAACTAATGGTATTGTGATTACCCCTATTGTGGTTTGAAAGTGAGTTAAACAGGTTCTATCCTGTTCTTGGGGATCTTGTAAAAAGGAGTCCATACTTGAGATGCGTTTTCAAGATGGGAGCAGGCCAAAGTGTTGTATAGAGCGAGAGTAACATACAAATCTTGAAATTCTTTAGAACAACGTTTAACAAGTCATATCATTAAGTTGACTTTATTAAAATAAATATGTTCCGGGATATGGAGATTGGAATTAAAAAGAACTCCAAGATCTTTAAAACTATGAATGCGATGTTTAGAGCGTTGAGATATTTTGTAATAAATCAAACTACGAGTACAAAGTACATGCTGTCGAGTGTCGTCAAGATAGGACTTACAACACCGACGTCTCGGTCAAAACGTCACCATCGACAGACGTAACTTTGAGGTAGTTAAGGACTTCGTCTACTTAGGCTCCGCTATAAACGCAGAAAACAACACCAGCACTGAGATCAAAAGAAAAATAACTCTTGCTAACCGCTGTTTCTTTAGGCTAAAAAAGCAATTGAGTAGCAAAGACCTCTCTCGAGGGACCAAAGTGTCGCTATATAAGACCCTCATCATCCCCGTCCTACTATACGGTGCAGAAACATGGAATATGACAAAAGCGGAAGAAAGCACCTTGGGACGTTTCGAGAGAAAAGTTCTTCGTGTGATCTACTGTCCTGTATGCATAGAAGGGGAGTGGAGAGAAGATTAAACGATGAGCTGTACGGGCTGTGCATCGACGTAGGCTTAGCCAAAAGGGTAAAAGTTCAACGACTAAGATGGCTGGATCACGTAGAGTGTATGGAAACCAATGCTCCGACCCGAAAAATCTTCGGATCTACACCCGCAGGACAGCTCAGTGGAGGAAGACCGCAGATCAGGTGGCGCGCACAAGTGGAAAGTGACGTCACCCAACCTGGAGCGTGAAACTGGAGACATCTAGCTAGTAACTGAGCTAGATGTAGAAGTGAGGCCCTAGATCACACAGGACTGTAGTGCCACCTTATGTAAGTAAGTACCAGTACGTTTCTTAGAGAAAACCATTTTCTGATGTTTAATTGGGTTAATGTTTAGCCAACTCTTTTTTCTGTTAATATCCTCTTGGAGTTGATATTGATTTTGAAGATTTTTATATCATCCGCATAGATTAAAATGTTACTGTATCCTACAAAAAGGGTTTCATCATCATTGATAGCTTAGATAAATAGTAAAGGTACTAAATGACTACCCTGGCAATAAGAAGGTTGAAGAAAGAACTTTTGGATTTAATTTGAGAAAACCTATTTTGAAGATAGGAAGAAATACATGAGTGATGAACTGAGAACGAAACCCAATTACCTGCAGATTTAATGTGGTGATATCATGTGAAAGTTGGTCAATTGAGTTCTAGAGTATTTTAGAAATTATGCAGAAATGCTAGTAAATTAGCATTTAAAATTAAAATTTAAACTACTTATAACAAACTAAAAAAGTTTAGGAATAGAGTAAAGTTTAGAGAAAGGTATGTAATTACTAATGTCAAACTTGTTACACTTTTTTAAGACTGGTGTAATAAATACCTTGGTCCATATAGTTAGGACAATTGGAGGTATTCCATCTGGCCCAGAAAAATAATCATCTTAAAGTAATGCCAAATAATGCAAAATTTTATAAGACGTCATTTGAATATTATTAAATGTAGTCTGGGGACAGTCTCCCAAGTATAGACAGAAATTCTCATTCTTATTGTTAGCAAACGCGTTACAAATTTTAAAATTGATATATTCCTAGTTCCACAAGCAGATAGATACTCAGAAAGTTGCTAAAAAATAGCTTTCCGAAAGTCAATAAAATATGAACAGTCATGCGAATTACTATTTTTTAGTAAATGACCGTCCAAGTCAAGAAAAAAGTCGTATGGGGGGTGGAATATATCTATTTTCGATAAAGCAGACTTTGATTAAACTATTACTACTGACAAAATTAAAACGAGTTTTCGATTTGAGGAATTTTTTATACAGCTAACTTGCTGTAAGTCCATGGAGATAATATGGTCTAATAATAAAAGCTCCTGGTTGAGACGAATTCAATAATGCTTCTTAGTAATATTGCTATTCAAATCAGCGATGTACAAGATATAATCAAAATCAGCGATGTACAAGATATGATCAAGAGTAAGAAAAAGTTCAACAAAAGCTGAGGTTAAGCTCTTTGGAGAAATGTAGACGTTCAAAAAAAAATAAAGCCTTTGACTGCACCGATTAATTTTCAGGTTAAAAAGGAATGTTATAAAAGTTGTACCAATTATATTTCTGATAGCTCCTAAGACTCCACGACCTACTATATTTGCTTTATTTACGTGACTATTTTTCCGGAAAATTAAGAACTCAGGATCAAAAATTTCCATGTCTAAGATAATGGCGTTCAACCATGTTTTAGTGAAAGCAACAATTTTTAGGAAAAGCTAAAAAATTATTATTTTCCGTGAACTAAAGAAAATTTAATACCAATACTAGAACTGCCACCTACCAAACAGCACGTGAAGCCAGGTCTTGAGTGATTTGGTAGCATACATTTTGCCACCATAGCATTTGCCTTTTTTTAAACCATTTATTCGAAATACAACCTATTATTAAAAAACGATTTATGATTAAATTATAAAATATGTTATTATTTAAATATTAAAATTTATCTTTGACGTATTTATAAAATTGGGTTATAAAAAGGTTCTCCAAAGAAAAGACCATGGAAAGTCCACACCAATAGTTTGAGATATGATAGCCTACCAACAATAAATAAATTTAATTATGTTTTTTGGAGCCTTGGGTGTAAGAACTTCATTTCTTCCTCTTCACCAAAAATATCTCATAAGTATTTACAGAATTGCCCTCGAAAGTTAAAGTTAGTTAAATTCAAACTCCTCTGGTTAGTTCAAAGATCAATGTGCTTCAATAAATTGATACACTTAAAATTTCAACCGGGAGAACTGTTTGCCATAATTTCGGACTAATTATCTCCTTTTGAAAATGAATTATTCTCAACTTTATCCCAATCTCCTTTATCAAACAAGCTACAATAAATATTGCAAAGCTTCATCGCCAAACCAACATCATTATCGCTCCATATTGATTACTTCGCCTTCTTTGTTATACGACCAACCATCCGTACAACCATCACGGTCATCTATGTTATAGCTTGAGAGCATCTTCAATCTCCACCTTGGTTGTCCCAACTTGTGAAAATTCCATTGCTAAAATGTTCATTCCAAAAGGAATGAAGAGGCAAAGGCACCAAAGATTCTTTGACTTCACGCTCCATTCTGATGGCGATGAAGATGTGGAGTTGGAGTTGGTCTATAGTGTATGGTCTATGAATAGAAAAACGCTCCCGCGACGATCAACATGAAAATGAAAATGAAAATACCCTCACAATTCATTCACTTCAAAGCCATATTTTCAGATAAAGACCGACCGACCGAGGGAACTCTCGCCCGTTCTATAAATTTCGAGTACGAGTATTTCTTAGAGGGAAAAGAAGGAGAGGAACTATATTCTACATTAAACGCGCTCTCCTGTCTGTCGCCAGGATGTGAATTTATATTCCAGAGCTGATGTCAGGAGAGAAAATTAAAAGCAACATTTAATTAGTGTAATGTTGGAGTGTCCTGTCGACAACGATGATGTCGTTGTTTTCGTCGTTGTCGCCATAGTCATCAAACATGCGGAATTTCCTCGAGACCGAGAAATGCTTTTTAGTTGATGAACAAAATTTTGAATTCCAAGGACACAAGGACTATATCTATCACTATGACTTCATGGTATATAGATGAGAGTAGGACGCGACATTTCGACTGTCGAAAGAAGCTACAGAGTAGCACCGAATGACTACAACGACGATGATTGCAAACGTCTCCCATTCCGCACAGCTTCTGATGTTCTCGCTGTAAACGTATATAGGCTGACAAAACTCGACGTATTTTCAGCAACACTACTGTCATCCAGAGGGCGCATAAATCACTTCCGCCACGTCGCATAGTCGATGGACAAATTTGTCAATGAGCTATTGCGGGACTATGGTATTTAGTCGAAATGTGTTCTGATGTTCTGCTTGGCGCTTATCTTATTCATTGGATTTTGCTATTTTGTTGTTATTTAATTGGATTGTTGTCGGAGATGTATTATTTAGACGCGATGAGAACGGGTATACAAATTTATACATATATATTGTAGTAATTCCGCTACACATAGCTATAGGTAAAGCTCTGGCTCGGATGATGCCAATGCGATGGGATTTATTTGCTTCCTGGGCGATAAACTAATTTTGTGGTGACGAAAAGAGAGAGCTTGAATTAAGTTATAGAGAAGCTTGTCTAAAAATTTAAGAATATTTTGTGTGGAAGTTAAAGTGGAATTTAATTTAATTTCAAAAACAATTCACTGTCATGTTTTCATTTAGGAATTATATTAAAGAGGGATGGTATAATAAAGTCTTTTTAACTTCTGTTCTAAAGATGTTGCGATGGTCCTTTAACCCGCTTTAAATACGCTGCTTAAGTAAAAAATCAATAATTTTCAATCATAGCAATTTTGTAAAAGTTATCTGACACTAATATTAGTTAATAAATAACCAATACTATATTTTTCAATAAAAAATAGTTTTGGCCTCGAATGCAAGGTTAACTTGAAATTATAAGTTAAATTGTTATTCTTCGTAAGAAAGATTTAAAGAAGTTCGGGTTCAAGTCCTTGAAAGTGGTCTTTTGTCTTTCTTTTGTTCTTTGAAAAAAAAAACATCTTTAAAAGATAAGTTATGAGCCTATTAAATCAATATTAATCATATCTGAAGACCTTAAAATTTTGTCTACAAAAAAAAAGACATAAGAAATATCAAAATATTTCATTCACTGGAGAAGAATAATTGTTTGAAGTAAGGCAAAACGGTCTTAAGTCAGAAACTGTGCGGAAATACATTTTATCACCAGATATCAAAATTGTTTTCTCACTTTTTGTGACCCGGAAGGTATAATGCACTTATTTTAGTGGAAAACAACTTCAAGTTCAGATATCTCCAGCTTTTCCATGAACGATTTTGAAAATTTTACTACTCGTATCACAAGCTCAACGTCACCTTTTAGTTGATTATAAACTTAATCGTGTAAACTTGTGGACAAGGTCCCATATATTATGGGCAATCCCTTTGCATATTTACTTTTTGGCAACAGTGAATAACGATCTTCAAACTAAGTGACAACAATACCTTTTACAAAAATTTAAATTCCTTATTATGTTGCAATACGAGTACATGAATGTTCGGCGCCATGGATGAAGTATCAAAAAAGGACCTTGAATAAATTGGGCTGTTATTGGAACATGTTATAAATGTTTAACTATTATTATTGCTTAAATAGACTTATAATTTAAGCATTAAGGTCGATTCTAACTATATTTTGTGGCATTGGATTTTGAATCAAAAAATTATGCTTAATTTTCGTTCCACTCATCTAGCTTGCTTTTTGCCAACCATATTTTACAGATAAATAAGTACATGCTTAAAGCCTAATCGATAATCATCTTTAACTACTTTCAAAACCTCGACAGTTCGGTCATCAACTCCATCGGTTTTGTTTGACTTTAACAAGAGATAAGGTAATCATCCCTCAGTCTATGTCAGGTAGAAGGTAACTTTGACATTAAATAATTTTGTTTGTCATCGCCGTTATACAGTCTTCAGAACTGGTCCTTCTTTATCTTCAGAATTGACTGCAGTTCCTTTATACTGCAGACTTTAGCTTAAGGTTAATAATCGTTGAGTTTCTCATGCTCCTTTTTTCCATGCCTGAGAAGTCGATGTTTTGTATTTATTTTATTTATTTAAAGTTCTTAATAAAATTCTCATGCTTCACTTTTGATTGCGTGAAAATATGTTCATTTACTTTTGTCTTTTGGACAAAAAAAAACACGAATAAATAGCATTAAGAGCTTCGAAAATTTTACCGAGATTTTGTTTTACAACAAGATCCGCAGAGACTTTTTCCAATCTCGGTATTGTCAAAATCGAAATATTTCAGTCCGTCTCGGTCTCATTTAACTTTGTCTCGTTTCGTTCTTAATATCGCCTTTTTCTCAACAGTTGTTTCATCAATAGTTTCGTCTCACATAATGTCCATTTTTATAGATTGAATAATTCGATTCGGCCTTCGCCAATGAGGTAAGGTGAAAGTTCTAAGCGTTTGACAGTTTAAAGGGGGACAGATAGGCAGTCAATTATTTTTTGACATACTTTTACCATTTTGTGTCAACTGATCTCTCGTCAAAGTCAAAGTCATCTTTTAATGGAATTTGACAGTGCTTGCAATTTGAAATGAAATTATCATTTCGCACAAATAATTCAATAATAATAATTCAAAATTCAATTTTTAAATAGTATCTTTGTGTATCGTGTATTCCTTCATTGGAATATAATAGCTAATGGCGTTTTTACTGATACTCTAATCCAAAAATAAAACGTTTTAGTTAAAACAGATCTAATCGATTGAAATTTATATTAGTTTAATTTATTTAAGTTTCGTTGTCAGCCCTATTCATGTCGAAATAGTGTCTAAGTCTTAGAAAATAGGAAACCTTAGCTAGGCTGAAATATCTAACCTACAATAATGTCTTCTTCAAACCTGCATGTTCTTTGCATACGTAAATCTCAATCTTAACTCTACCTTCCCGTTGTACTTGTCCAGTTATGATGCAGGTAGCAATAAGTCTATGGTTAAAATAGGTTAAAGTGGCTGTTCGTGATGGAATAGGACACACTTAGGCTAGTTTAATGACCAATTGTGATACCACATGAATCTTGGGGCTTCCTCCTAAGCTCAATGAAACCAGTTTTAGTCCGAAACGTGATGGTGTAGTCTGTGTGCTTTGGAATTGATTCTAAATACCTAAAAATTACGGAGTGGCCAATGTTGTTGTAAGTCCACTGCGACGAAGCTTTGAGGCGATTAGCAGAGCTTGCTTGCAGCTATTTGTTTGCTAAAAATGTCAAGAGGTGTAAGGTAGAGTGGGATGTCCAGTGCCGCAGATGGGGTCGTGCGAAGCCCGCTTATATATACATATGGAAGCTGAACGTTGGACTTTATTTATTTTGTCGGGGTTTATAGCTTTTTCTAAAGCAGTTCACCATACTGCCACTCCGTTCAATAAAATCGGTCTGATAACCGATGTGTATAGCCAATGCGTGAGTCTGGGTTGTAAGCCCTATTTATTACCAATAGCTTTTTTGCAAGAAAAGAGAGCAACAGTAGCTTTTTTGACTCTTTTTTGTTCATTGCGTTTCCAATTTAGTTTTGTATCTAAAATAAGACCCAGGTACTTAGCCTCGTCTGAGAATTTTAATTGGATTAATTTAATATTGGGAGGGTTAACAAATGGAATTTTGTATTTCCTCGACAATAGGACTGAATCGGTTTTGTGTGGGTTAACACCGATCAGCCTAAAGTATTAGTCTGTCTTAGGCATTTTGTAAGAGTTCTTTTTAGGTGTTAAGATGCTTTCCTGAAACCGCTATAGCAAAGTCATCCGCATAGCCGCGATCACTCTGAAACCCTCCACATCCAGACTAGTTAGGATTTTATTCACCACTAGGTTCCAGAAGAGAGGGGATAGAACGCCACCTTGCGGTGTCTCTCTACTCCCGAATCTTCTGGTAGAAGAGTTGCCCAGTTTTGAGTTAATTATTCTGCTAGTCAGCATTAAATGAATTAACTCCCAAAGCGAACTCTTTACGTTTAGAGATGTTAGTGCAGATATGATTGCACATGTGTCCACGTTGTTAAAAGCACCTACGATGTCGAGGAAAGCAACAATAGTGAACTCTCTATAATGGAGGGAATAATCGATGGTGCGTACTAAGTTGTGTAAAGCCGCTCCACCGATTTACCTTAACAGTAGGCATGTTGAGACGAAGACAGAAGTCTTGTATCAATACTTGCTCTTAAACGGATATCAATCAATCGATCCAAGGTCTTAAAAAGGAATGATGATAGACTTATAGGTCGTAGATCTTTAGGATTAGGATTAAATGGTTTGAAGCTGTTGAGATCCCATTGTAGCTTGTCCCTTGTGATCACACCTTGTGGATATGTTGTATTGAAACTTGAACGAATATGATTGCTGCAAGTTTCAGTTAGAGAGCTTCCAGGAAATTGAGAATACATTAGTAAGTTCAGCAATTCATTGCTTGAGTGCCTTCTTGTAAATTCTTAGGGATTATTCCTAACTGCATTTTGGCAGTTAGGACTGTTGTCGTTTTTTTTAGAAGGTCGAGTCATAATCGGAGAGAGTCTATTAATCGTTTAAAAAACATAAAGGGAAAACTAAAGACAGCGTTTTATCTCCGATAGTTTTATTTTAATATAGAAAACAATGACTTCTTCTTTGAATAATTTAGTTGGTTTTAGCTTATCACACTTGTTTCATGGCTAATGGCTAACAAAGCTTTCAAAAGGTATAAGGAATCCGGAAAAACTGAAGAAAGACTTCGTTTTATTCAATTGAGAAGATAGTTCGATTTTTTAAGTAGATTTCTTTATTCATAATATAATAAGTTCTGTTGAAAGAAATATAAAATGCAATTCGAAATCTTTTTGGTTTTTCTTTGTAATTCGAAACGTAAAGTTTCTGGATTTCCAAATTCCATAGAACTTAATGATGAATGTTCTTATGATACCAAAACAACGTGCGTTCTTTTTGCACATTTTTTTAAATCAAATTATAATTTGGGCTCAATAGAAAGTACTGGAAGTATAAACAATGAGATCGATTGTCAGGTTGATTTTGATTGCTTGATAAACAGATAAAGAAGTTTAAGACGGTTTAAATCTTGATTTAAAAAAGAGGCTGATGTGCGACCCGCACTGATAAATTCCCATCCCGTCTGTCAATTTGTCTTGCTTAAAAGGTTCGTTGGTTTTCGTGTTTTGTTAAAAAAGTTGTCAGTTGAATTATTCTTAAAAATTATTAACAGTATTTTGCATATAATGAAAAAGTTTGATTTTAAAATCTATTTTCGTTAACGAGATTTTTAGTCTAAAACCAATTTTTACCAATTTTAGAAGCATTTCTAAAAAGTTCTTATTTCCTATATAGGTAAATAAAAACAATTTGGATGAAGGAAATTAGTTTGAAGTCAATATCTTCTATTGTTCACGAGATATCGAGAACCGAACATCAATTTCTACCAAATTTTCGTATACTATTTTTTATAGATTTTATTTTTTTATGAAAAAAACGGACTGTTGAATTTTTATCAAAAAATTACTGAATGTCAAACAGAATATGTTGTAAATGTATTTTTACAAATTTTTGCCTCTACTATTTGGAGAATAAAATAAAAGTTGATGTCTTATACACTGACTTCGTAAAAGCGTTTAACAGAGTTCATCACAAACTTCTTATAAAAAAAAATTGGAGAAAATAGGGTTCAAGTTTAGTTGTTTTAGATAGTGGGAATCTTACTTGACGAATCGGAAACAGGTTGTAAGAATTGGAAATAATCAATTGAAGTATTGAAGAATTGTCCGGTCTCCCTCAAGGTAGTCATATGGGACCCCATCTTTTTAATCTTTTTGTAAATGACATTCCTGAGTCTAATGTTTGCTGACGATTTAAAAGTAAACTATCCTATATCAAAGATTAAAGATTGCTTAAAATTTCAAAAAGACATAGATACATTTTATCATTGGTGTAAAATAATCTAATCATCTTGATTTAAATATGTCCAAATATACAATGTTTAGAGCTTTTCGTTCAACACCTGGAAATCTATATAGTTACGAGTACAGTCTTGGCAGTGGAATATTACCGAGAGTTAGTGAAATAAAGGATATTTACGTTATTTTTGATACGAAGTTTTCTTTTTTATCACATATTGATTTCATAATATCGAAAGCAAATTCGCTTCTTGGTTTCTTAAAGCGTAATTCTGTCATTTTTAAGTATAGTTATACTTTAAAAACCATGTTTTACCTTCTTTAGAGTACTACTGCGTTATATGGTCAAAACTCTTCTAATAGGATTGAGAATATTCAAAAAAGATTTACGCGCTTTGCGTTTAAAAATTAGTTTTTAGTCAGAAGGTTTTTCATCATATGAATCTAGGTGCGAATTGATAGATTTGAAATCTTTGAAAGCCGCCGAGAAACTTTGTGTTCACTTTTTATAAAGGATATACATAGTTATTGGAAGAATTGACTCACCTGAGTTATTAAATCTTATGCCCTTTTATTTTTCAGAGAGAAACCTTAGAATGGCTCTTTTTCTTGTTCCCAGTCACAGGAAAAATTATAGTTTAAATGAACCTATATGTATCAAGTTTATTATCTAGTTTTAATTCAATTAATCTTGAAGTCGAAATTTGAATGGATAAAAGTATTTTTGAGAATATTGTTTTTAGAATTTTTAATAATAATCAATAAACTAATTAATTGTTAAATGTAATCACATATAAATATCCATTTATGAGTAAATAAATAAATAAATAACTTGGATGTGGAACTATAACTTCAAAAAAAAACTAAGAAGAAATTATGCATTTTCAAAAACTCGTATCATTCCAGCTGAACCATTAGCTTTACTTCCATGGTCACACTTCACGGGTAATTGCTTAGAAGACTTAAATCAACAAATATTTTGAAGAGTGAGAAACGCAAAACATTTAAAGCGCCCATGAACCATGCATGGATTTTTAAAACAGTACTAGAAGTTTAAAAAAGTAATTCAGAATTATTTCGTGTGAAAAAATAAAAATTTTAACCACAAACCCAATGGGAATTAACTTATAAGTTCATCCAGACAACCTTGATATGAGGGAAACTCTCTACTAGCCTGCAACTTGTCGTCCAAAATCCTTTTCATCCACAGAACTGTAAATCATCCTTTTATGAACAATATATTATTGCACCGACCACATCTTAAATAATATATACCTACCATCATGCATTTCAACTCGACAAACAAATGGTCGCGAACGTCTGTTAGATAATCACACCCCTAGGTATCATTTACAAAACACGAGCCTTATAATTACCACCGGGCTATAGCGTAGCAGTACACAGCTGATGCCAATTCTTCGGCACAGCAAGAGCACTATGAGCACCACAACAACATAGAGGCATCATACACGATGTAGGAAGGCTTCAACGCAATAAAATACAAAAAAAAACTTTAATTTTAACACAAAAAGTAAGGAACACGGTCGACTTCGTCGCTATCATTGCTATCGTTGTCGTCGTCGCTCGTCGTCGTCATAGTCCTTTCGTTGTCGTTGGGTTCTACAACATATCATGCATCTCCTTACTAAAAGCGGGCTATACCAACCGACCGACGACGACGTTGTTCATCCGAAATTCAATTTAGCACCTCGTTTGTATTATTTAACATTTGCACGCCATGTTGGTGGGGTATAGGTATAAGTTAGGTAGAGTAGAAGTTTCACCCTTACATTTTGGTTTGGTCATGCCGCATCCATTAGTAGCTCTATTTCGGAGATACCCAAATTTATATGTGTATCTACTTTACACAGCGTATATACTCTACTCTATATAGCGAGATAGCTAGTATAGTGAATAGCTTTAAGCACAGACCCAATTCCGCAAACTTAATTTTGTCTTTACCTCTAATTACTCATGCGGTTGCCATTTCTCATCCACGACCACTGACTGAGTTTCCAAGTCTCTTTGTATAGATATAGGTGTGTTATTGTGTGTATCTGATGGGATGAATATTTTCTACACGTACGACAGTCTGTCGAAAAAGAAAATTCGTAGTAACAACTTAGCAGATCCTCAAAAACACTGAGACAAATGGTTGTCAGTTAGTACCCGTGGCATGATGGTTAGTGCGTTGGACTGTCATGCCAAAGCTCTTGGGTTCGATCCCTGTCTATGCCATCTAAAGACTCGGCTTAAAACTGTAGGTCCCATCCATCCCTGGCAACGTTACTCGCACACAGGGATGGTTGAGAGCTGTAAGTCACTAGGCCCTAGTTCTCAACGGACTGTTGCACCACCCAATTAATTAAATGGCTGTTAAAACTCCATGGAATCATTCGAATCATTTTTGATTCGTAAGATATGAATGAGAGTTTTCGACATACCTTATAGCTTATCAAGAGAAGTTTGTGAAGCAATTTGCCTATAGCTCCTTGAGTAGCTAACAAATTTTATGATTTAAGGCTATAATAACAGACATCGTTTGTCAAAACATTTTTGATTCGCATTATAGATCTTGAAGCGATGGAAAGTGTACTTGAATGAATAGTTAAACATTCAGCTCACTGGAATAGTAAATGTTCCAGCACTTCAACAAGAGGACCATATGCTACCGCCACTAAGTAAAAAAGAAATCGAGAAAGCAGTAAAAAAGCTGAAACAATACAAAACCCCGTTAGCCGATGGCAAATCAGTCGAGCTGTTTTAACATGGTGGGCCAGCTTTACATCGAGAAATTCATAAAATTTTAGTGCACGTATGGAAGCATGAAGAAAAGGCGAAAAGATATTATATGTTAAACACACAAGAAAGTAGATGTCACAACCAACAGTAACTATAAAGATATCACGTTGTTGAGTACCGCCTATAAATAATAAATAGCCAAAGTAGGAGTATAAAAAGCCAATAGAGAATTTGGCATCCCAAATAAATAGACACGATTAAGTAGGTAACTTTTAGGTAGTCAAGGACTTCGTCTACCTAGGCTCCGCTATGAACTCAGAAAACAACCCCATCGCTGAGATCAAACGAAGAATAACTCTTGCTAACCGCTGTTTCTTTGGGCTAAGAAAGTAATTGTGTGGCAAAGCCCTCTCTCGAAGGACCAAAGTGTCGCTATATAAGACCCTTATCATCCCCGTCCTGCTATACGGTGCAGAAGCATAGACTATGACAAAAGCGGAAGAAAGCACCTTGGGTCGTTTCGAGAGAAAAGTTCTTCGTGAGATCTACGGTCCCGAGTGGAGAGAAGATGGAACGACGAGCTGTTCGGGCTGTACAGCGACGTAGACTTAGCCAGAAGGGTAAAAGTCCAACGACTAAGATGGCTGGGCCACGTAGAGCGCATGGAAACCAATGCTCCAGCCCGAAAAGTCTTCGGATCCACACTCTCAGGACAGCTCAGTAGAGGAAGACCGCAGATCAGGTGGCGCACACAAGTGGAAAGTGACTTCAACCAACCTGGAGCGCGAAACTGGAAACATTTAGGTAGGGACCGAGCTAGATGGAGAAGTTTGTTGGGTGAGGCCCTTGTTCACACAGGACTGTAGCGCCACCTTAAGTAAATAAGTAAAATTAAGTAGGTTGACCATGACCAATATAACAAGCCAAGTTAAAATAGCTGGATCGCCATCCAGACCAATCAACATCTACAATGGATACCGACAAGGGGATGGTTTGACTTGAATCTGGCACGTCATCAAGAGCCACCATCGCCACCACGTCCAGCCAGATACTAGTTTACGCAGACAACACCAACGTCATCGTGAAAACCGAAAAAGCTGGACACGATTCCTTCATTCAGGTCGTGCATACGGCACGAAATCTGGGGCTGCACATTATTGAAGAAAAAACAAAGTACATGGCGGTGTCTTCTGCAAGAAAAATAATTGGTCAAACAATCAAGTTAGCGGAGCATGAATTTGACATGTGCAATCCTTCCAACAGTAGTAGCAGATAACAACATAGAAGAAGAAACACGCGGGCGGTTGCTCTGAGCTAACAACGCTTTTTAAATCCAGAAACCTTACCATAAATTTTAAGCTAATGCAATACAGGACGATGGGGTGGCAGTACTCACATATAGATCTGAACCCTGGGTACTTAGTAAAAGGCATTCCGATCTTATGCACGTTGGAGACGAGACTCTTTAATCATGAAATGTATTCATTATTCAATCTAATTCGAAGCTGATATTGGACGAAAATTAAGCTTGGGTAAATCCGGTGTTCTGGAGCGTATGAGCGAAAAGAAACCAGCTCGGAAGGTCCTCCTTTGTAATAAATTTTATGGTAGGCAACAGCGTGGCAGACCACTCTCACGCTGGAGAGATGATGTTGATCAGTACGCACAAAGCCTTGGGGTGCGCAACTGGATGGTGTCGGCTCGCAATTGGAATAAACGGAAAGACTTGCTGTAGGAGGTCAGGAACGGATCCCGGTTATCGAACCAATGATTATGACTTAAAGAAATACATACATTTTATACTAACATATCAGAAATTTTGTTTCTGGTTTTCGATTCAGATGTTTTTACTTGCAAAATATAGAAACTATTTCTCAATTATTTAAAAAAGTTTTATCAAAAATTAGCATTACGATGGTAGAAAAGTCAAAGTTGAAGAAGTGGGTCAGGTAATTTCGTTTTTCT
The DNA here is from genome assembly GCA_951509635.1 of Eupeodes luniger. Classification (NCBI taxonomy): domain Eukaryota; kingdom Metazoa; phylum Arthropoda; class Insecta; order Diptera; family Syrphidae; genus Eupeodes; species Eupeodes luniger. Next base: position 293,899,761 of record OX608073.1, on the reverse strand, counting down.
ATCTGTGTTCTCGCCATCATTTTGTATTAATATTTTTGTCAGACCATTGTCGAAAACAAGTCTGGAAAATAAGCGCGATGTTGTACTATCCCTCAGTTGATTGCCTCCAAAAAGTTTTGGTCCAGCTTTTTATGAGGCAGAATACGATGCAATTGCATTTGACATTTTCAACAGGTTTGAACTGATTTACAAAGTTCTTGTCCCACATGTCAAAATTGGCGTCTTACAATAGACGAAAGGAATCCTTGCAAGTCTTTTTCTTTTACAAAACTTGATATGTTATGGAATAGCTGCCATTTTTGCACTGATAAGTATTGGCAGATTTCCACTATTGGAAAAAAGACCAGTATTGAAGGTAAAGCCCACATTAGCTCAATAACCGCACTTAAATGCGTGTTCCAAGCAAACACCTGGTACTTCGTACACATCTCCTAAGGATCCTTTTTTTGATTTTCTGTATGTATTTACCACTCCTTTCTTGCGGAACAGAAGACAAACTTCGTTTAGTTTTTTTTTTCTAACAGAATATATGAAACAAAAACTACACAAGGCTCGAGTTTGACTATTAATATTCGGTTTGAAAATTTCGTTGCGCAAATCTACATCTATAGTTCTATACAAGCCTACAAGTCTACCCGCAAGGGATGAAATGTTTTTCCTTTTTTTGTCTTATTATATTCGTGATTTTGTTGCTGTGCCTGTACTGCCTATGTGTATTCGTATTGTGTACGAGTATGTATATCAGGCGGGAGTAATTGAAATAAATGGGCCAATAAATCACAAAGCTGCTCAAAACTCATTTTATGTTTATTAGAATGACGGTTGCGTGTTTGGTGTATTATACATATAAATATAGCCCCGAAAAAATATTTGTGTACCTAAACTTGTATAGATATACATTTTTGTGTATAATCTTAATGGGGTATTGAGAAACTTAAGATATTTTTATTATCATGTGAGAGTTTTAGGACTGCATGATAAGAGTTCGAAAAAATAACTTTTAAAATCGATATTAAATAGTAAACAAATATTTTGTAGAGGCTTTTTAAGACTTTACAGAGATTGTTCCCTGGATATGCAAATAATAATTGTTTTAAGTTTTTTTGTAATCATTATAAATCTTTCTTATTGAAATAAAGGGTGGGTACATTTTAACAGTCAATGCTGAATGTGAAACGCACTTAAACGTCAAGTTTTTTTTCAGCATTTCATTTCATATTTCTCAATTTCCTCAATTTGAACCATTGAAAGATACATACATACTTTTTTTAAATTGAAATTTAGTAAAAATCAAGTGTATAAAGAAATCTTACAACTAAAGTAAAAATCAAGTGTCTAAAGAAACCTTACAATATTTTGCATAAGGACTTACATTTCCACCCTTACAAAGTGCAATTGACTCAAGAAGTAAGGCCTCTCGACCATTTCAAGCGTCGTGTCGTGAATGGTCAAAATGGTGGAAGAAATGGCAACAGTGAATTATCAGTTTTCGAAGAAAATCATCCTCAGTGACGAGACACATTTTCATCTCAGTAGACTAGTCAATAGGCAGAATTTCCGCATTTGGGCGAATAAAAACCCAATAGTGATTGTCGTAAAACCAATGAACCCACAAAAAGTGACAGTTTGGTGCGATTTATGGACTGGCGGCGTCATCGGCCGTATTTTTTCCAAATTGAGACCGGTCAGGAAGTAACTGTGAATGTTGTTCGTTATCGTGAGATGATAACGAACTTTATATGACCCAAATTGGAAGATATGAATGTAGACGTATGTGGTTTTAACAGGAAGTTGCTACTTTCAACACAGCTATCAAAACAATAGCTCTTGCTCTTCTTCTCTTCCGCGTGACAAATGCAATAGCCATGATACCTCACGTGTTGGCGATGTCAATTGGCTGCCAAGATCCTGTGATTTGACACCGTTGCACTTCTTTCTTTGGGGTTATTTGAAATAAATGGTGTACGTCTATAAGTCAGCAACAATTCAAGACCTAAGGGATGAGATAATTAAGCAAATTAACGGCATAGAACCTCAATTATACTTCAAATTTATCCAAAATTTTTACCATCAGATGGATGTGTTTTGCCGAGGTCGGGGCGGCTATGTGGCCGATATATTGTTCCATACATAATTGAACGATACCAATATTATCATAATAAAAAGAAATAAAAATCATTTTATTCCAAATCGGCCCTTAAAATTAAACCACCCTTTAGATAGACATATATACTGTCACAGACATTTTTTTTAAGAGGAACAATTCTGCCGTACATTGTTTTAGCAAAACTTTAAGCGTTTCCACATTGACCACATTTGACGCTCTTAAAAATAAAACGAATCCCGATTTTGAAACATTCTTTATTGGGGCTCCGCTCGTTTTAGTCTAAGCGTTATAAAATCTATTGCTGTCCTCAATAAATGAGCTAACTAACACTGGAAGAACTTTTTAAATCCGAGCAGTAGTTTCTAAAATTAGCGCGTTCAAACATGCAAACAAACGAACAAACAAAATATTCAGCTTTATAATATTGAAGAAACATCAAAAACAAGATTGAAAAGTGAGAAGTCCGACAGTTGTCTTTAGAAATTCATGGGAAAATTATTTAAGGTGAGTTTTTGAAACAGGCTTACTGTAAAATTAATTATTAAAATTTAAACATTTTCTATTGAATGATTTTCTAACATTCAGTCCAAAAAATGTTAAAAAATTTCTATCAGCCATGTTACCACCCCATTTTATCTGTCAAAAGTGATGGAAAAAAAATTGAACTCGGTTCAGCAGTCAACTTTTGGTATTTTCAAATAATTGGACCTTCATCCACTACTTGGATATTGGCAGCTGTTTGTCAACAATATTGTCAATAACAATTTTTAATTAGCAGAACATTTTTTGGGCATTAAACAATAACAAAAAGCTTACAGTATCTTGAAAGAATTTAAAAACTGCAAAAATGGAAAGAAATAAGAAGTCACCGACTGGAAAAATAACGGAAAAGAAGTCATACAAAATAAAGTTGATAAGTATTGGACGCATGAACAAGCTTAACATTTTATCCAGGAGATTGAAATTAGGCTATATTTGCGGGGTGCAGGTTGCGCGGTTTGGCAAGACGTTGGCGATGCCATGGAGATGGTCGTTAATGAATCTAAAGCCATATTGCACAAGATCCGAACGACCTTCGATTTTAACCTTGAAAAAGGGCGATCTTTTTTTTTCACTGCCTCTTGCAAGGAATTGACAAATTCTATAAGAATAATCCTTGTCATGAAAAGTGCTTTCCCAAATTAGCCATTCGGATTCAGCTTCAAACTGTAGGCCCCCTCCATCCCTGACAACAGTACTCGCACACAGGAATGGTTGAGAGTTGTTAGTTACTAGGCCCTAGTTCTCAACGCACTGTTTCGCCACCCAATTTATTTTATTTTTTCAAAATGGCGATCAAAATCCGGCCAAAGGACGATGTCTCGATCTCATGGAAATTCTTTAAGCCGATGCTGTTTTTAGAAACAAAGTTCTACAATCAACCGAAAATTGGTAAGGCGTTTTGTTCGTTTCATTCTATATATGTATATGTTTTTTTTTTGAGCACTGCAGGTCTTGGTAATCAAGCTTTCCAAAAAAAGAATGGTCGGACAAGACCAAGAGGCAATACCACAGAAGTGCAAATTTCTACCAAAAAATTGTCAATTAATTGCATAAAATCAACCTACGAATAATTTTCATTCGATAGAAAACTGATAGCTGTCACCTAATTGGATGCTATTGGAAGACTTTTGACAGTTTGGCCAATATTTAGTATGAAAGTATCTGCTTTCTACGAATCAATGTTTAAAATGATAAAAAAGTAATAAGTCGCTTAAGCTAATATAAGAGACAATAATTGTTAGATCTGTCAGTAAAAAACTGTAACAAATTTCTTGAAATCTTATGAACTTCGAATTGTTTGTAAAAATATTTTTAGAAACGTCGTGAGTGGGCGTATTATTACATATATATTTCTATAAGGTTTTTAAATTGGCGCGGGTGGCCATTTTGTTTTAGTGACATCTGTCAAATCTTTTGTTTATTATTCAGTTGTTTATGCCAAATCATCATGGCAAGTCACCAATTGAACAGCACGTTCAAATGATAAAACTTTATTATCAAAATGAGTGTTAGTTAACGCAAACGTTGTGCGCATTGCGCCCATTTTATGGTTGATGTGGTGGTGGTGGCCCTTTATAGTCAACTCTTCAACGTTTGGTGGCCAAATTTGAGACGAACGGTTCAGTAAACAATCAGCCAACACCCGTACATTAAAAGAACTCAAGATCGGACGAGAAGATCGCCTCGGTCAGTGAAAGTGTACAGCAGAACCCGAGGCAGTCTATTCCTCGCCGTGCACAAGAACTCAGCCTTTCGCAGACTTCAACTTGGCGAATTTTGAGTCGAGACTTGGACCTACACCCGTACAAGATCCAACTGCCCCAAAAGCTCAAAGTTCATGACCATAGACAACTCCGTTTGTTCGCGACTATTGACTTCGAATCGTTTGGAAGAGGACCCCAATTTTGGCCAAAAAATCATCTTTAGTGATAAAGAGCATTTTTGGATGAATGATTGATTTAACAAGCAGAATTGCCGACTCCAACTCACGCGAGGTGCACCATGTCATAATGCATCCTCAAAAAGTTACCGTTTTGTGTGGATTTCGATCGGCGGTCACCGTCAACAGCAAACGCTACATAACGATGATAACTAATTTCTTATGGCCCAAATTGAACCATATGGACCTAGACGACAGGACGGCGCGGCGCTACGTGCCACATAGCAAACACCACCACATCTACCCGCCATTATTGAAAAACCCTATATTTAACTCAAAATTAAATTTTTAGTAATTTTGAATACTTTTTTGATTAATTTATTTTTCTAAAACCACATGGACGAAACTCTGTCGTGTGTGGAAACGGACCTAAGAGTGTAATTGTAAAGAATTTAGTCCAATTAGGAGCACCGATGATCATTTGTCTTAATAAAATCTCAAGAACAATTATTTTACCCTTGCTATTTGGAAAGCTTTCCGAATCCACCCACGGTAGCACGTGTCGATTGTACTATATTCAAGTTAGAAAGGTCAAAGAGAGTTATTAGGACAACTATTTGTTGTCGTTAAAACTTCCATATAAAAGGAAACCCTGGAGGACTAAGAAATCATATTATTTCAAATTTTGTTCAGGGTTGTCACTTCCATAAGTTTGTCCCGCCGCCGCCGCCGCCTTTAAATTTATATAATATATGCAAATGAATCATAGGAAACATTTTACCATCACAAATTTTATCACCATCCACCTACGAACCAAAAGAATATAACACCTAAATCTTTTGAGTTCCATATCTCATACTTACAGAATCCCATATTCTCAACTTGAATTTCAAATCCGTAAATCAAAACTGCTGAATTCCAAAATCCAGCATAAAACTTGTGCACTTTTTCTCGAAATATAATACGACTATGTATACGATATGCGAGTATAGTGTAGGTAAGGTACCAAATTCACAGAAGTTTCTTTTCATATTAGTATCATGACACATTTGGAAGAAGATCGAGGAGGAAAATCACAGAGCATATATAGAGGATGCCCTCTAGAGAGCTCCTCAGCTACCAGTTACCAGCTACCAGTTTTATACTCGACTCGAACGCATAACTTTGAGATGGAACCAAACAACTGCTTCGGCTCCCAGATTTTTCTGTTCTGCTCTGTTCTCGTATCCATAATGCTTCCATACATTTAATAGTTATTTATTGCCCTTCGCCTTTCAGGCAGCCACGTTTGTCTCCATCTCCGTCTCGTATCAGTGTCCGACCGCCCGACGACGACGTCGAAACTCAACGCTCGACGATATGTTGCTCTACTTACACGAATTTCCAGCAACTTTTGGACGTTGCCGCTCATCATGCATCATAAGCTATTTGCGGCCGTGGCGAATTAATTCCCGCTGCGAGAGATTTCGAGCTATGGAACATGGAACAGGGAGAAGGCAAGGCTGGTGTGAGGTGTTAGTTCTCGGCGGGAAACGCGCACATTTTTTAAACTTGTCTTCTTTTTTTCTTTCTGAGTCACACAAGTCAGCACCAATTACTTGGGTGCGATTTATGAGCGCCACCATCCCCCGGGTCAAGTGACGACATATTCCTTAAAGATTTATTATTTGCTCCAGACTACTCTTGCTCTGCTCAGAGCTCAGTGATGGTGTGACTATGACTGTGCGCTCCCGTACGGTATGGCATTGCGCTGATGTCGTTTTGTTGACGCTCCTCCTGAGTCTTACAACAGATCGGTCCTATTTTTTTCGTTCCTTCATATGGATTCTGTAGACATGTGAAACAATGTTCTTGCCGATTTCTCGAGGAGTCAATAAATTTGGGGTGAGCTCTGGAAGCACTCTCGCTAGTTCTCTAAAGTGTCAATTTAAAAAGCACCGAGAAATTGTTGCCTTTGCCTGTCGTCATCGTCGTCTTCGTTTTCGTTTCTTTTTTCTATCCAACTTGTGGATAACTCGAAAGGTTTCCAAAGTGAAAGAACATGAGAGGGGGAGGTAGAGGTGGAGGGAGGAATCAGTTGAGAGCAATTTCAACATTTTAGAAAAATCAGATTTGTTTGTAAGAGAAAAACCATTTCGTTCAATTTTTCTATAACGAAACGAAAATAGAAATAAAAAATATTAAACGATAGAAACGGTTAAGGAGGCAGTTTATTTGTCATGTGATTGCGGAGCGTAAAATATGTAGTTGGATAATGGATGAACGTCGTCGTCATCGTCATCGTTGTCGTCGTCTTCCTATCCTCGGTCGTAGTCGCTGCTGATTGGATGAGTAATCGTCCAACATAAATGCATTGGAAGGAGGCTATAAATCAGAGGAGCTTTTGTTTGCGCCATCATAGGTACTCCTCCATGCATTTCTTTTTTGGATTTTGGTGAATTTAAAAAGAAGTTTTATGGATAATGGTCTAAGCTATTTTTCATTAGAGGTTGTTTTTTTTTTTTAAATTGTTTTGGAATTCTGGGGTTAGTTTTAACAAATGGGTATCGAATTAGATGGTTTGATTTTTTAATAAATATTGAATAACACGTTCAGGGAATTAGTATTTAGATTTAACGATAAAATAAATCTGTATCAACTTGACTCAATTTAAATTTATGTTTTTTTGGTGTGTTTTAATATCGAAAATCATCTTAGTAGGGCAACTTAAATTGGTGTTTGGTTTTCTTTCTGACAATAAATTTGCACTTTTTCAATGGGTTTTGATGGCCTTAATTCAAATATGACTTCAAAAACAATGTATCACGTCAGGTTTTAGAGATATTACTTTTAAAAATTCGTAAAAAACACGTACATAAGACTTTTTGAGGCTATCTAAATTTATGAACTTGCTTTTTTGTTCTTATAACAATACTATTGTCTACACAGTTCTCTTGTTTCAAGTTTTTGAAATACATTACATATTATAAAAATAATAGGGTTTACTTAAAACTTGACCAAATAGTTAAAATTATAGTGTGGGTTCAAAATCAGTACTAAAAATTAAGCCCAAAACGTATTTTTCGAAATTTTTTTTCAAGGTTTTCTCAAAACTCAAAAGAACTAAGTTCTTAGGTTTACCATTGTCAAAGTTGTTATAACACTGATTGAAACTTTACTTAAAAATAAATGGTTCTTTATTCATGCAAAAGTTATGACTAGGCCGTTCTGTTTCACAAAATTCTACCTTCTATACCATCTTCGATACAAATTTTAGTTTTACTTATTAATAGACTAGGTCAAAAAAGTCACTTATAGGCTCCGTGAACAAAATGGAAGTGTAATGAATGTTCAAACCTTTTAAATGTTGGGAGAGGCATACTATAATTGTTTGTAATAAGTGCTTCTCTTTAGTCATAATCAAATTTCTGTAGAATAAGTCGAAGAACCATTTTGATAAAATTTTTAAATAATGACTAAGTCAATATCTATAAATAAACACTACAGATTTTCTAAGGCCTTACATTTTTGCAGAAATGTTATCCCTTACAATTTATTAAGGATAAGAAATTAAAAAAAATTAGATGAAGCTAAAGATTGCGGAATATTTTTATTTTACAGTTCAAGACTCAAAATCTTTCGCCGATATGACGTTATAGGTAGTAGCTTTTAACGGCTGTAATGCGACCCACACTGATAACTTCCCAACCGTGGCCGTCTGTTAATATTTCTAAGACTTTAACAAAACATATTTTGTGTGCGATAAAAATAAATGAAGTCAAGCTTGTTGTCCTAACACTTGAGTCGAAACCCATTCCATATTAGTTTTTTGTTGTTTTTGTAGGTTTTCTAGTTTTGTTAAAATAGTTGTCAATTGATTTTCTCTAAAACATCAGAAAAAAGTAAGCAACAGTATTTTCCATATCATAAAATAAGTTTGATGTCAAAATCAGTTTTTAGTCGAAAAACTGTCTTTACCAATTTTAGTAATATTTTTTTAAAGTTTTTATTTCTTATAAAGGATTTTTCAATAAGGGTGGGTAGATGTTGAAATGGAATAAAACAAGCTGTGTGTGAGGTATTAACAAAATCTACACTCGTCAATTGAAAAACCTTTTATGAAAAAAGGAGAATAGCTACGTACTTTCACTCCCAGGGCCATTTTTTCGACACTTATTGGTTTTGATAATTTTAATAATTTTATCTTTAAATTTACACCTCAAATGTGTAAAAATTCCATTAAACATATACTAAACATACGCTATGACGTTTTAATTTTTTTTTAAAGGTATGTGCAAAATGATTTCTACAAAATTAAAAATTAGTTCTACTCTTTTGGTTTAATTTCCATGTGAAATGACCCATTTAACTTGTTAGCTTTTAAAAAATTAACACATTTTATTTCAATGCGAATCAAGTTTACAAACGATGTTTTATAAACAATGTAATCAATAAATTTATGAGTATGTGGATCTTACTTAAAATTTTTCTGAAAGTGACATCTGACTTAACAATTATAACGAATAGTTCAGTTAAACGTCAAAATGACAGTTTATTATTTTTTGCATTGCATTGTGCTTTGAGTCGTTAATTTACAAAGTAAATTATGATTAATTTTTGTTTTAATCATTAATCATTTTAAAATAGTTTTTTTCTTATTGGAAAAAATGACATTAACACATTTGATTGTTCTGTCGTGTCAAACAAAATTGGAAACGAAACGAATGCAGAAAAGAGTCATTTTTATATTTGGAGTTTGAACTGAACTGTTTTTATAAATGATTGCTCTTTCATTTAGTATACTTTGGGGTAGTACCAAAATAAATACAAAATTATGCATATATTTTAAGCAAATAGTTGAAGTTTTTATATGCTCAATTTATTATTTTTTTTTCTATTAAAAAATATGAATGGAAAGTTTTTAACACTTTTATAAAATAGATTTTTTATTAAAACACTTTATTTGATTGTTTTTTTGTTAAGAGCTAACAGTGCTGCAGAAACATTTGCAATTAAATATAAGACAATTTATTGAATGCTTCATAAGTGTAAGGTTGAAAAGGTCAATGTTAAAAAAACACTGCAAAAACTATCATCGAATTTTAGTGCCTATTAATTAGTACACAGAAAATTATTAGATTTAGAAAAAAGTCCAGAAGTTAAATATATTTCATAGAATAGTTTTCATTAAATTAATTATTTATAAAAGTCAACTCATTGTATGATATTTTTTATTAGAATGAAAGAATGAACAGATTCTTCGAAGATTAGAAATGTCCAACACTTAAAGTCTAAAATAGAACTTTCAATTCGGAAAGTTTCACAGGTCCACTTGTATCTTGATTCAGGCCCAGAGATAGGCTATTTTTTGAAAACTCAAATTTTTAAAGAGAAATTGAGTATAAAAAACTAAAGTTTTTAAATTTAGAGACCCGAAAATATAAAATAAAACTATATTCTCTCAAATGTTAAAATCAAAAAAATTACTATTTTGTAATCTTAACATAAGGTAAAGAATATATAGCAAAATAAAATCCTTCTGAATTCTGATAATTTGTCAACAAGGAATATTTGCAAAAAGTTTTAGAAAATTGGAAAAAATTGGGAAAATAGCCTTTTACCTTTATTTTTTTAATAACATTTCAATACAATTACAAATCTTTGACTTCTCGTTCGAAGGCAAGAGTTTATGAAATTTTTTGCTTTTAACAAATTTTGACAAAATTAATCCGTAATATTAATATAGACATTTTTCGGTATTAATGAAGTTTTATTATTATTTTCGATTAATAACACCATATAATATCGCTCACTTAGAAAACAATGTTTTTCTGATATTCTGGCTGTCTATAAAATTTCAATTTGATATTGTAAGACACACAAAATTATGATATAGTCTGTTAACCAATTTAAAGCTTTCTGATAAACTATATAAGGAAGACGGGTTTCTGACGCTCTAATAAGCGATGTATAATTGTCCATGGGCAAAAGAGGGAAACTTCAAACTATGAACGACTTGCCTTTCGATTTATTTATGGTCATCGCAAAGGCCACGATGTAAACGTTACAAAATGAATTGTAAATCCGTTGGAATCATCGGTATACGCGTGATCAAGAGATCCACTCCTTTGTATTTTCCCTTTATGAATTCACTAGCCGACCCGTGCTCGCGTTGCTTCGCAAATTGTAACCAACACATTCTTTTTGTGCTTATGGATTTTCTTCCGATGTAAGCCTTTCTTTTACCCATTTTATATTTCTATGCAATAAAAGAAAAACAACTCAAAAAACACTTCCTTACCGAAATTAACACTTTAGAAAAAAAAACTTAAGTAAAATATTACGTAGCAAAGGCCAAGCCGCACGTGAAAACAAACAAAACCATTCAAATTTTTTAGTTGAAAACAGAACGAAATTTGTGTCTATTTTCTTTTTTCTTTCTTTTATTCATACCTAGAAACGTTTTTTTGCAACCGAAAAATATAGTTTGCGGTAAAAAAAAATTAAAATTTGTGTTTTTAATGTTCTCATACATCTATAAGTATGCGTGTGTAAATATCCATAGATACATTTTTTTTATTCATCTGCTCATGTTCAGTGCAGTGCAACTGACTTAACCTACCCACATTTGTGTACTCTTTTTATCAACGTCATTGTAAGTACCTTCTTCGAGTTATTTGTAAGGAAAAATAAAAAAGATCTAATTTTTCTTTAGATAAATCGGCATTTTATGTGCACGGCACTGTAGTTAATTAAATATTCATAGTAACTTAAAAAAAAGAGCCCACACTGCTCAGCGATGTGACGATAGAAATATAGAATTAGAGAAACAAAAAAAAATAATGTGTGTGTGTAGGTTAGTTGATGAACTATACAACCAACACAGAAAAATTGAATATGTAGGTAGGTAGGTAAGAGAAAAAACGTAACTATTAAATGGAACACATATTAAAAGAGAAAGAGCATGGGAAGAAAAGAAAATTAAAAATATTGGAATGATAATGAAATGAAACAAAGCAGCGACCTCGCGATTGTGATGGAATCTAATTTCCTGGATAAAATAAATTCAAAAAGTTTGTAATTTTATAATTTGTTTTTATTTATTTCTCAGGTTGTATGTTTAACTTAGAAGTGATTTTAGGCTTAAAATTTGCGCAACAATATTGACTTTATGAAGCAATGCTAATCTTTGTCGATTATTGTATAGGTTTAAAGATATGAGTGGTTGTATAAGTCAACTAATGAAAAAAAAAAATGGACAACAAATGTAAAATTAATAATATTTAAATTTGAAAAATAATTAATGAAAAAAAATTAAAGCCATGAACACTCTCATAACAATATAGAAAATAATAAAATATATTTAAAATAAATCGGCTGACTACTTTCTGAGATCATGCGTTACAAACTTTAAAATGGTTTCGCTTTTATATAATAGTATAGATCACCTTTCTTACAGCCTGTCTTCTTCCATTGCAGAGTCGAGGTTTACTAATATTACGCAGCATAATGGCAACTGATCTTACTTTTAACTACAAATTGTGAGGTGGTAATCCAGGCAATTCCAGTGAATTTTAAAACTCGTTTGGATAGTTGAATTCGTCATTCTGGTTGTCGACTTATTTGAAGGAAAGCAACTGTCTCGGAAGAAAATTCTTAAATGTCGTATTGCGATCCTCGACATCATCGAAGGGTGTCTTTACGTACCGCCACAAATTTGATGATTTGGGCATGCGTTTAATTCATCACTAACAGCTGATCGGGGAATAACATTAAGAGTCTGACGAAAATCATCTGGACAACAGAAACATTGGCCCACCAAAAATATTTTGGTTATCACGAAGATCTTTCAACTTTCTGTCTGGTGCTTCCAGTGACTTCTTATGGACCATTGCGCATTCATTCCAAACTATCAATTTACATAACTATTTTTGACGATGTTGCAAATTGATGTTTCGTTGATTTACATGTTTAATAGTTATATCTTAAGGCAGAATCTGTAGTTCGTCCATCTTCTAGCAGAGTTGCAGCTATTCTAGATCAAGATGTACACATCCCTATCAAAGTGTCGTTCTTTTTTGTTGATATAAAGGATTTTTCAATAAGGGCGGGTAGATGTTGTCCATGTCAACCGTGGCGTTTGCTGTGTGGCACGTGTGGAACCACATGTCTTCTAGGTTCATATGGTTCAATTTGTTCAATTTGGGCCATAAGAAATTAGTTATCATCGTTGACGGTGACCGCCTCACTAACGTGTCGTTTTCAAAAAAGTACCCACCAATTACGCCACCGGGCCAAAATCCACACCAAATCGTAACTTTTTGTGGATGCATTAATAGCTGGTGAACCTCGCGTGGGTTGGTGTCGTCATATATCGGCAATTTTGCTTGTTAACACAGCCATTCATCCAAAAATGCACCTCGTCACTAAAGATACATCAATTTTCGATTGCAATTTTGGGTAGTCAATATGACAACAAAAGTAATCAATAAAACAACTTTGGTAGTCAATATGACAATTTGGTTGTCATATTGACTAGCAAAACTGACTTTCGAGGATTGTTATATTGACTACCCGGTAATCAAATTAGATTTCAGTTTTCAACAAATATCGTCATATTGACTACCGCAGGTGTCGTATTGAATACCGCCGTTGTCATATTGACTACCGGAGTTGTCGTATTGACTACTATCGAGGTTATCGGTTGAAAATTGACTACCAAATAGTCATATTGCATAATAAAATAGTCAATAGTGCGACTTTTTTGGTTCTGTGTACACAAAATTCAAGACCAAAATGGCTAAATCAGTCCAGCCGTTCTCGAGTGTTAGCTTTCAGCTTTCAGCTAGCTAGCAAACAGCAATTCTATATAGATTACAAATCTTTGAAACACGAAACCTAACGAATCTGATTTTTGGAAGAACTTAAGATTTTCAAGGTAAAGTTCCATAAACACGATTCCACCCAACCTTTGATAGGCAAAATATTTTAACTTTAAAACAGTTTAATTATAAACGCAGGCATTTTCGAATAACACTGTTCAATGGTGTTGTATTTGTTCATTTCTATTTAATTGATTATATGTCATCCAAAAATAAAATGTCTTAAATGGGTTCAATTTAAATGGTCATTGGAATAATATTTAAATATTTACAATTTACATATTTTACCAACTAACTTTTTATCGATCTATTTGAAGTTTCCAATAAAACTTATATAGAACACAAAATTTCATATAGAAACGTACTCGTAATTTATATCAGCTACAACCACAGTTGTTATTCCACCACTTTCAATCCATCCAATCCAAGTGTCAATATCTATATTATTTTTTTTAATTAAATTGATAAAACTTGTTCCTTCACTGTCACCTGACAAACACCAGCAGCACCGTCGTCGTTGTCGTCGTCGTCGTCATCGTCGGTCGTGGATAGTGATAGTTGCATCATATAAGTTGGATGTGCATTTAAAAAATAACTTAATTGCACACACCTCCCATTTGGCCCTTTCAGTACCTTAGCTTCAGGACTATTATACGAGTACGAGTTGTTGTTGTTGTTATTGTCCTTTTGCTTGCCTCATCTAGCTGACTTCGTATATAAAAGGACGAACGAATGTCCTCGGTTTCCTTTTATTTTTGCTATTTGTCTGGTCGTTTTGATTGAATAATTTAATTAACAGAAATGGAATCGTTCCTCAGGATTCCCATCTCATGAATAATTTCTCCGTTGGAGCGAAAAATTGTGTCCTTATTGAAATTCCTTGAGGGTCATAAAATCACTTACGGATGTTGTCGTCACCATCACCGTCGTCGTCGTCGTTGTTGCCGCCGTTGTCAGTTTCAGAATTCAAATGCGGACGCCAGCTACTATTCCATAAAGTTATTCCTTGTTTTTGTTTTATCATATTTTTTTGGAATCTCTTAGTTGTTTTTAGGAATAACTTTGGAGATCCTGAAACAGGAGGCATAGCACATCAGAGATGTGGAATTAACATACCGTAACCGTTAATAATAACCTGATGAACTCCTATTTGAATTTATGAACACAACACACAAAAAAGAACCTAGAATATTTTTGGTCTATTCATATTTTTATGTAAAAAGCGGCGCGACGGGACATCCAAAAAAAATAGCAACAGTACACAAATGTCTCATTTTTGAGTTGAAAAACTATGCACTATTTTTCTATGGCATTTTAGCCAGATAGGTACCTAAATTGTATTTTATGCCTGAAGCATCGTGTGTATGTAAATTTAATTTTGCGGAGGAGGTATAAAATAAAAATGGTACTTTTGATGTCAGTTTTTTTGTGGAATATTGAAAGTTTGTCCACCAAACGAGGGAAATAGTGAAGGCGCCAAAATATTATTTACAGTTCATTTGGGACAGAAGTTTAAAGTTTAGAATGGAAAAAAAAAATAGATGTTACAGTGATGAGGTGTATCAAGGAACCTTGGTGATAAAATATAAATATAGCAATATTAGAACATTTTCCTACAATTGTTTACTCTGAAGACAGATAAAATATTTGTATACGTACTGTAAGTTGCATTTAAGGTATCAACTAAGGATTTTGTCTTTAAAGCTTTAAGAGGGATACACTTACACATTGCGTACGAATTTTACACTTAGGCGCATCCGTAATTTTTATATTTTTTGGAATTTCGAATAAAGTTGGTGCACATTTAAGGTTGCTTTCAAAATACTGAGAGTAGTTCGCATCTAGGGTTAAATACCCAAGCACATTTCAACGTTAACTTTTGTTATTAGAATGAAGCCGTCTGTCAGAATTATGAATTAGTAATTGAATAAAATAAAGATTTAAAGTTATAATGTTGGAGGTTGAAATGATTAGAAAGAAATTTTTGATTTTACAAACTTTTTAAATCAATATGAAATATTTGTAACTGAGGAACATTTAATCAATTTAAAATAAAGTTTTAGTGACTATAAATAAATGTTTTTAAAAGCAATTGAAGTAAATAGAAAGGGTCGGGGAAGTGGAGGGAAACTTAACATCAAAAATATACATAAAAACAACTGTCGGTATAAGCTTGCATTAAACATCTGTATAATGGAAATCAAAGTGAATCAAAAGGTATACTGATATTGTTTCGGTATTCTTAAAGTGTAATAACTGGGACATTTATTTTGTAAAGCTCGGGGACAGCCTGTTAAACAGCGACTTAGTGAACATCATGCTAATCACTGACAGGAGATTTTGAAAAAAACCTAAACTGAACCTGATGAAGATGCATCAAGTGATTGCACTTTTATAGGACCATAGAGTAACTCTGTGACCGACTTTGCAATAGTGTCGGGAGACTGGAATTATTTAATAGAAGAATTCGAAGTTATAACTGGAATACATTCTTATCATTTACCGATTCAAGTGACAATAAACCTAAATCAGAGGCAGTCCGAGTAGTCAGCTTCACGATTGAAATATAAGTGGAAAAATGCTTTTGCTTTTGGGTATGCAGAGGCTTTCAACAGTTTGCTCCTTCTGCGAGAAAGAAATTTCACTGCATTTTCTGCATGTCTAGTCTCGATGAAATTGTTCGAAGAGCAATATCAGTATACAATGTAGAATTATTAATGCCAACACCTTCAACTACAAACGAAAATGGTTTTAACCAAGGACATTGCAAGCTGTAGAAATGCATGTGACTTCTGGAAGATTGTTCACGAAATGAATAAATAATCAAACAAATAAGTCGTTTCACCAGTCGTTATTGATGCCTTAGTATAACATTTTTGAATACTAACGGAAGATAATTTCTTCTCATCTTTTCAGTTTTCCATCCCTTACCAACATAAGAATGAGCTTGATTCACTATTTTCTTGTTAAGAAGTTCAAATGGTATTGAACGGGCTGAAAAAAAAATCAGTCACCAGGATCAAACGGAATACTTCAAAGGTACTACAAATTTACCATAATTCTCTTTGTAGAATATCTAACTAGAGCTTTAAGTCAAGCATATGAGAAGTCTAGAACACCAAGCTGTCGATGATAGCTCTAGCATAACTGGGGAGAAAAAAAAGTTGTTCTATTGACACTTGACAGTCGTGGATAGTCAACTTGAAATTTGACCATATTGACGTTTTCACTACCAAAATAGTCAATGCAACAACCTTATTTTAAAAAATTGAGAACTCAACAGTCAATAGAATAATTTTTGGGTAGTCAATATGACAGGAAAAGTATTCACTAGAACAACTTCGGTAGTCAATATGACAACTTGGTTGTTATATTGGCTACCAAATTGATTTCGAAAATTGTTATATTGACTATTGGTAGTCAAATTAGATTTTGGTTTCAAAAAAGTTGTCATATTGACTACAGCAGTTGTTAAAAAATATTGGATCCCAAAATTGACAACCGAACATCGTGCTTTTTGTCTATCGCTGTCGTTGGCTAAAAATTAACTATTTTACTACCAAAATAGTTAACAGGATGACATTTTTCGTTCTGTGTACTGTATAAGCGTCTTTATTTCTGGTTAGAGAAAAATAACTTATTGAGGGAATCACACGCTGGTTTTCGTGAAAATTATTCTGCAGGTGATTTAATAAGCTTACTTACCTAAAAAGAAAATGTACTATTTTATTATTAACTTCAAGGAGGCATTTGACACTATAGACAGAAGAGCACTTAAGTGAAAGTTATATAACTAAGGAATTTCGACAAAATTTGGAAACATTTTGGAATGGTTATATGACTCAACAACTTCTGCAGTGACGTTTAAATAGAAAGGTGTATGAATAGTTGTTTATCGACGACATCGAAGTAATTGAACAAGATGGAACTCGACCCCATAATAAAAGTGCTAATGTTGGAAGATGATATCGTTATGCTTTTCAACTGCCAAGTCAACTGAAAGTCTCCAATTATTGATTTAATGAATTAATGACGAAATTGTCGCAGCGAAAAATGGAAATTTGGAGACCTCAACATTCATCGTGAGTGAGTATAACTATTGTTGATGTAGTAGATGATCTACCTGGAGGAATAAGAATCGCTAGTTTGAGTGTAAATGCTTTGCTATATGCTGATGTTATTGTAATTCTCTCTGAATCACCAGAAAACTTACAATTAATGATCAATCGGTTATCAAGTTACTGTAAGAGATGGGGTCTAATCATTAACACTGACAAATCAAAAATGATGGTGTTCTCAAGATCCTCACATGCTCAAAACCCAGGGAGATTTCAGTAAACACCTTACTGACAAAGCCAATTGTTCGCAAAGCTTACTAAATCTATCATGGAAAAATGTGTTATCCAAACAAAAAAATAATTCTTTCAACAAAATATAAAATATTTGATTCGGTGTTAAATCAACTCTATGCTATGCTTCTCAGGTTTGGGGAATAGATGAGCACGAGGTTATTGAAAAATTCCATAGAAGTTTCTTAAAAAAACTCTTCAATTTACCCCAAAACACATCTCCCTACGCAATTTACCTGGAAACTGGACTAACAAAGATATTTACAAATACACTCAAGTCACGAGATGACTTTATAATTAAAATCTGGAGCAATTATCAAGAATCAAGGATTACAAACAAAATGCTCTTATACGAGATGAGGAACAAGGACTGGTGGTATGCAAAGTGGCAAAATATTGGTGAATCTTGTGGAAAGACATTACATATTGACCTGAACAACTTAAACAATTTAAAGGATCAGTTTTAGAATATCATACAAAAAATGAGGACTCAGCTCGAGATGCATTTATTGCAAGAGCTCGTGAGTCTAACAGCAGAGTCTAACAGCAGAGCTCAATTTTAACCTTAACAACAGAAGCTACTTTCATGATTCACTAAGCTATAATTATATATCTATGATCTTCAAAATAAGCCAAGCGAGCTCAAATGGAAATCCATATAATGGAAGCTTGAATCAATTTTGCACGCTCTGCAACCTGAAATCGAAGGAATATTGTTTCCATATCGTTAGTGTACGTCCAAAATTCAAGCCGCAAAGGCTAAATTTCTTCGGAAAACATTCATTAACTATGCAAGAGACTATCCAAATTCTAAATCAGTGCGACTGGAAAACGTTAAGAAATTTTTTGAAAGAAGTATGATTTTGTAATAATTATACTAAACTTGCATTAGTTTGTTACCTATAAGCTCACGGCCTATAGCCATAGCTATTAAATTCATACAATTGTACACCTTTGTTAACAAATGAATACAAATTAATGAATTATTTACTTACTTACTAACTTACTTATAACTATTGTTATGCAAATTTCTAAAAATCCTTCATTGCAGAACTACATGATAAATAAAACAACGACTAAAACGATTACGTTCTATGCTGCAAAAGTTTGGGCACAAAGAATTTACAGAAGTGGAGAGATTCTCAGATATTTCTTGAAACGCACCTTTAAGCTACCCAACAGTACGGCTATATCCATATCCTTTTGCTTGAAACAGGTCTATCTCAGTTCAATCTAATACTACGCTCTAATTTTGTTTGTCATATGACTTCAACGAAGTCCTTAGTAAGGCTCATACATCGCCTAACAATTAATTTTTGATTTTTGGGACACCTTGCATCATAGATTTTGTTTGAAAAATTAAAACTTTCGTACGTTCTATTAAGTTCTTTGTTAAATTCTATTTTAACTCTGCAGAAAATACGAACATTTTTCATTGAACTTAAATCACAATAATGAGTTCGTCAAATTCAAATCAATTCCATCTACACTTCACCCGTATAAGTTTTCTTCAGAACTATTATGGGAATAGTGTAGGAATATTCCCGAAAGAAGCACTAGTGCCAAATGCCTCATGCTTCACTTAAATTCTGAGAAAAGAAAAAAAAATCAATTAAA
This sequence comes from Eupeodes luniger, assembly GCA_951509635.1. NCBI lineage: Eukaryota > Metazoa > Arthropoda > Insecta > Diptera > Syrphidae > Eupeodes > Eupeodes luniger. Next base: position 293,880,405 of record OX608073.1, on the reverse strand, counting down.
TTTTATTCATTACCACGAATTCGACGGTTTGATTTTTTTTTTTGTTTTAGGAATCATCAGCTTAAGATTGTTAGCTATAGGTACCTCCATACACATTTGGAAAGCCCTCTCCTTGATCCTTGTTCCCGATAACATCAACAACGGCCCTGTTATCGCAAGTTATAATTATCCATGAATTGAACAAGAAAAACAGAAAAAATTCTTCACTAAATTCCTAGAAGATTGTTGACAGCAAAATTGGGATAAAGCAAACTCAACAGAATATTTCCACCCAATTAATTCGCATCCACTCATAATTATACACCGCGCCGAAGAAATGAAAAGAAGAAAATAGGGAAAACACATACCCTCTTGGAGTCCTTGTGTGATCACTTCACTTTTAAATATTTGAGGTTAAATAGAGCGAATTCCCTGAGGAGGGGCTGCATTGCATATAAAGCACTATTATGTACACACCCGTATGCTAAGAAAACGAAGAACGGAGAATTCATATTGCTTGCTGAGCAGAAATCTTAATGTCTCAGTTGAATTTCACCATGTTGCAGTTTAAGGTTGACAGTTAGGTCAATTAATATTGCATTGTTTTAAAAGAAATTCCTGACAATCCTTAAAAAATCGTAAATCGGTGAAAGTTTAAGCTTGAAAACTTAATTAAATGAATACATGAAAAATGATAATTATTTTAGGTCAAGAATGTTTGCATTCGCGTAGTATGGCGAAAGAATGAATCTCTGAAATACTAACGAGCATTCCTAAAGGCACGACTAGGTTTTATAATTGAATTGTAAAAATTGGTAAAAATTGTGAGAAACAGACATTAGTGTGATGTTTAATCGACGTTAATGTATGTACTATGAACTCCAAATAATTAAATGCAGAACCAGCCTAAAGAAAGGATTTATAAGTGGGAATTGGAAGAATATATAAATTGTGAAGATAATATAGCCAGAATAGAAAAGAGATAAACTTCTTGAATCGAATCATCAAACGTAAACATCTTGTTCCATTTTTAGCGATATCGCTTATGCGATCATTCCACAAAAAGTGGTCGATGATACTAAGAATTTCGAGACCTTCAGTTTCCTTAAAACAAGTGCTACTTTTGATAAGAGTGAACGGAAGCAGGCAAAACTGATTTTTCTATTCTAATCAACTTATCATTGCCATTAGAAATCCATTCCCGAAGAGCAGAGTTGTGCTTAAAAAGGGATATGGAAACCTGAAGCTAGCAGGGAGAGCAGAGGTTTCAGATAGGAGATTATGCATAAAACAAGAAAAAATTCGGAAACAGGACAATAAACCGGGGCTCACTATTGTTTTTTTTTTTTTTTGTGGGTGTTAAAATATAACCTGTCTAATAATTGTATTGAACGGTCTGCAAGTTATTTTCTAATCCAAAAATGAAGCGGCTGTGATGCGACCCACACTGATATCCCATCCCGTTTGTCGAGTTTTCTAAAAACCTTAACAAATATTTATAACGTTATTTAATGAGAGATACAAAATAAAAAGTTAATTTATTTCATTGTTCCCCTAATACTTTAATCGGAAACCATTTTATATGCTTTATAAAAAAAAAGTTGTAAATTGACTCTTTTTTAAATAATTGAAAGTAAGCAACACTATTTAATTTCAATATCTGGTTTTGTTTCCAAAATTTTTTCTCGAAAACCAATAGTTTATGAATTTAAGTAGCACTTTTTCAATGTTTTTTTTTTCTTATCATCATAATGTTGCATTATTTCCGTCAGTAACATTTTCATCTTATTTTGTTTGGTTTTTTTTTTTATAATAAACGGGCACTCAAGGGGTTATTAATACCCTTAACATGTTTAAAGCTTAAACACATTGCGAGCTTTAGGAAAATAGCGAAGGATTAAAGAGGTGATACCGATGCACATTGGTCTTAAGGTTTTGAACATCAAAATGATAGGGACATTTGGGTAAAGCATTTTACATTCTCGATAACCGCACATCGAGAAAAAGAAAGAATCTCTATACTTTGAAGTAGGAGTACGGCTGAAATTGATCTCAAGGTTAAACTGATGTGCATTCCTCGAAGTACGAGTATTACAGCTGAATTGTTTGTTGGAGTTTAACAGTAAATGGATTCAAAGTGGCAGACAAGAGGTTGTTTATGAATATGAGGAAGAGAGTGGGAGACAAAACGGAGCCCTGGGGGACACCAGCATTTATTTTATGAGTTTCAGATTTGAAACCATCCAATACAACTTGTATTGAACTGTTCGAAAGTTTATAATCCAAAGAAGAAGAGTTTCATCAATACCAAAAGCACGCATCGATAAGAGAGCTTGATGACAAACTCTATCAAAGGCCTTTGAAATATCAAGTGCAATAATCTTACTTTCTCCAAAACGATGTAAAGATTTGTTCCATGGTTGGGTGAGATAAACCATGAGATCACCAGTGGACCCATTGCTACGAAAGCCAGACTGCTGGTCATTAAGAAGCTTCCGTTCTTCGAGATATTTCTTAAATTGATAATTAATCAGCGTTTCCATGACCATGAAAGAAGGGACATGAGTGCTATTAGACGATAGTTGGATGGGAAGAGGATTCGCCTTTTTCAGGGACAGCCTGTACAAATGCTGTTTTCCTTCCGATCGCTTACGCATTGGTTTTGCCAGCGTTGAAGAACACCTCTTCAGAACAATAGGGGGAATACTATCCAGGACAGCGGATTTGTGTATGTCAAGGTCTTTCAGTACTCCTGCAAGTGTACGAGTGCTTAAGAAGATTTGTCCCATAAAATCGTTTACGCTCTCAAGAACAGGAGGACTCATGATACTCTCTGGTAGCGTCGAATTAACAGCAAACTGTGCTGCAACCAAATTTGCTTGATCAATCGAGCTTACATAGGGGGTGTCATTGTGGACGAGCGTTTAACCGAGGATGACGTGGTGTTTCGTACGTTTGTTACAAATGACCTGAAATTTGTACTACCATTTTGACATTGTTGTAATTTTTGCCTTAATTTCTGGTCATGCAAAAATTTGGTTCGTCGAATATGACCGTTACAGGTCTTTCTAGCTTGTTTGAACTTAATCCGATTTTCCTCAGTGGGGTTGGCTTTATAAATCCGGAAACTTACATCTCTGATCCTAATAAACTCTTTACAGCTCGAATCAAACCATGAGTTTTCTTTAGATTTGTTGATTGGTTCACCTATTGTTTTCCTGCGTAATTTGAGTCGAAAAAGTGCACGTTTGGTCATCAAAAATATCACCGGAAATATTTTTGAAGTAACCATTTTAAATGGAAAGTTTAAAGGAAAAGTGGTATTATTGCCACGTATTCCAATGGTACCGTCAGATTCTGCCATACCTTTCAGAAGATTAAAATTTCCAATTCGATTAGTTTTTGGCATGTCTATAAATAAGTCTCAAGTGCAACCAATGTCCATTTAAGGTTTAGATTTGGAAAATCCATGTTTTTTAATGGGTAGCTACATGTTGCATGTTCACGTGTAGAAAAACCGTTGAACCTATTTGTGTAAGCGAAAGACAGGTTAACCAAAAATATTGTGCTCAGATTAGTGCTTAATTAAATTGAAATTAAAAGTATTTATAATTCAAAATAATAAATAATATTGTTAGAAGATTTTATCCGCCTTACCTACATACATCATTTATAAGTTTAACTGTCACAATTTTTTTTACTAAAAACTTTTTAATAAACTCATTTGTTACAAACTTGAATAAAATGATAATAAATTAAAATGTTATTCTTTTTTGATTAATTGTTCAAAGTCCTTCCCCTTCAAATCCCAAACCAGTAAATTTGTAAATTGTATACAAGCTTTAACGTTTTCGTTCGTAAATAACAATTTCATTGTAATAAAGGGAAACGCTAGTAAAAAATCAGTCATGAAGGTCGTCTGATTTTTTTTTACAAATGGAATCTACGTAAAAAAGCATGTGCCCAGCCCATGTCTTATGTTCTTCACCGTTTTCCTTAAATAGTTTACAACAATGTTATATGACAAAAAACGTAAAAACGTAAGCCACAACAACGCGTGGCTTGATCAGCTAGTAATCCATATATTCTTTTTAAGTACACTAATTAGTTGCATATGCTTAGGTGTTGGCTGCTTTTGGACCTATAAACGCTGCCTATTATTAGGCTAGCAATACTTTAACATACGCAATTATTCTGAAATATTGATAATAAGAGATGGGCGGTTGAAAACCTTTACCAAGCACTATTTGATTCGGAAGATTTCTTTAATTAAGTACAGAGTAATTCTGAACTTATTGCAATTGTTAACGCTGATTTACAAAAGAAGATACATGACGATAAATTTCTCTGTCAAATAGCGATTCAAGAAACAAGAAACGACGTTGTTTTGAAAACAAATTTAAACACATTGAATGAAGTAGCAGGAGATGTGAGGAAGTATATATCAATAGACCCTGTTATGGACTCAGAACAGAGCACTTCATACCCAGTAGAGTTTTTTAAGTCACTTGAGTTGTCTGGTGGGCTCTCGTATAGGCCAATTGACATAAGGCATATCTAATACCCCTAAATTATGTAACGGTACTTCGTGTCACAAAATTTGTCGAAACAATGTAAGTGCTAATTATTTAACCGGTGGCGTTGGAAATGGTGAAAATGTAATTATCCCCGAATTCCAATATTTCAATTCCTAATAAATGTAACAATTAATAAGGCGCAAGGGCAAACCCTATCAATTCAAAAATCAAAATTTCAACCAATATTAAATATTTAAATTCTCAAAAGAATGGATTTTCAATCGATTAGAACTGATTGCATCCCAAGTTCCACTGACAAACAATGTTTCCTTTTTTCTTTTTGTGTGATGTGTGACACATTTTAGAAATTTAGCATGTTGTGTCATTCGTTCATTATGCTCGTATAAGGAAAACTGGTAAAATCTACCTCGACTAGCTGTCATGTTAGCAAGCTTGACTTTACGTCTTCTTATCCTGTTCATATTAACAGGGTATTGATGTGAAGACAAACTAAACTCGATGAGGCATTGAGTGTTTTAGAAAAGATGAAGTCAAATTTTCGTTCCATCATCCTTAGTTTCATCACCCGTGTCGTCATCATCATCACCATCATCATCGTTGTCGTCTTCGTTTTCGTCCTCGTGTCGTCGCGTCGCGTCGTCGTTGCCGTAGCCGTAGCCGTTGTCGTTGTTGAAGGAAGCGATTCAGGCATCATCATAATCATCATCATCGCCATCATTGCACCGTCACTATAATTCTGTATGTTGTCCTCATTCTCATGTTACGCGTTTGACATAAAATGTTCTTGCAGGAGTTTTGCATATGCTTGAGCACCTTGGGCTGGGGTATCCTTGTTCCTTATAACCAGTAGGTACCTAACCTACTCGTATCTCCAGATTGATGCTGGAGTTTGGAGCAGAAAATAAGGATTATTGGCAAAAATGTTGCAGCATGACACTCCTTTCATCATAACACGATATGGCGGTATGGGGATGGTGGCACTGATACCCATCATTATTATCATCATCTTCATCGTTGAAGAGAAAGGTACCCACTTACATGCAGTATACCGCTATACTGAAGTCATCAAGTTTCTTCGATAATGTTTGCTCCGCGGGCCAAATAGAGCTTTAAAGTTTTTTTTTATTTTATTTTGGTTCGTGGTGTTCTGTTCTTTTGTTTGATGCTCTTTTCTGGAGGAGTCGTAGTTGGAGTGCCATGAACTTCTATAGCAAATCTTCGGATTTACTAGCATTTTTAATACCAATTTCTTGAGTAGATATTATGTACGCCCACAAAGTTTGTAAAAGCAGCCGCGGGCAAACCATTTATGAAAAGAGAACGAATATAAAGTCTTAAGTCTATACCTTCACTCTAAAGTCTCTAGAACATCTACATTAAGTATTCAGATTGCTTTCTAAATATGGAAATGGGTGGGGTGCAGGGGAGGGATTTTAAAGTTACAAGAGTTACATTTACAACATTATGGCTATGAACTCGCTGTGATGACACCAAGTGAGTACTTATAAGTTTGTGGAAGTATTAATAACTTTAATTAATGCAAATGCAGTTTTTTTTAACAATGATTATCTTTTTTGTGTATGCGAAAAAGTCGATTTTGAGTTTTAAGTTGTGGAAAAATGAGTTGTATCGATAAGCAAATCAGAAAAAACGCATTTTTATATTTTATTTTGTACGGTTACTTTAAGGTGAATGTTTTTGAAAATTTAGAACAATAATTGCGTTATAATTTAAAAAATTCGAACTTAAAAGAAAACCTTACATTTTCATCTTAAAGTCTTTGAAGAAATTTACGAGCCTAGTTGAGTTGGGTACTGTAAAAGTTATAATATCTCAAAGTGACCCTTTTTAAATAAACTGCCAACTTTGACATTATTTCTTTCAATATAGGGTGATACGGGTAAACCCACCCATTGAGTAAAAAGAGAATAACAATTAAATGAACAAAATTCAAATAAGTAAATTAGAAAAAAAACGGAAATTTAAAGTTCGAAACAATATTTTACTTATTTATTGGATTTTCTTTGAATTACTTTTAATAACCACAATTCACTCTTTTCTTCATTAAGCAGAGTTTTTTAGTGGAAAACATAATATTTAATAAATTGAAACTGAAATTTGTTTCATGCATCCGGGCTTTTTACTTGCTAAAATTTAAACCAAGTATAGTATTTTGAAACTGAAAATATTGTTTAAGTCTATCGAAATAAGGTATGGAGAAAAATGGAGGCGGAACAAAACAGCAAACTTAAAGTAGCTTATAAAAATGTTGATGCTTCAAATGCATTTGATAAACAATAATCACATCTCGACCTGTGACGTCAGTGGTCTAAAGTAGTGGAGTGCGTAGTGCACACGGCTTCTAAGACTGAGCAAATCTGATATGCGTGGGTTCGAAACCTATGGCGTGCATAAAAAATAAAATTGGATTAAAGCTCAGCACCACAAAAAGGAGACTGATGAGTGCAAAAGTGGCAAAGCACGAAATAGCTATATCTCCAGCCAAAACAATGAGTGGTAGCACCTTTAAGTTGTTGTTGTTGTTCAAACATTCAGAGCGCATTTTTGTTGAAATTCAATTCAAGGTTAAGATTATGTGCATTCAATAAAATTATAGCATTATGAATTTTTGGATATGATATTTTTATTCATGCTTAAGGAGATTATCAAAGTTTAAAGTTTATGAATAAAAGCTGGACAGAGTTTAAATTAACTTGAAAATCCTACAGTGCTAATACTCAACAGTCCAAATGTTTACAAACAAAAATTAAGGGTTTTAAAATACAGCAATATACAAAAAATAAATACAAAATTTGGTTGTCATTGGTAAAAAAACCATGAAGAATTCTTTCTTGATTCTTGCGATCGTTGTCAATGATAATAATCTATTTTTTACAGTTCTCTGTAGAAAACCAATCTTTTTTCAGGCAGTCCATCATCAATTTAAAGCGGCAAGATAGCGTTCTCAAAAAATAACTCGAAGACCGAAAGCTTCTTAATGACCGCAAGAAAGGCTTTCTCACCAAACATGCATCGTTTTGATAAATTATTATTCTTTAACTTGATATTTCAAAAGTATTGCCATCAATTTTGAAATGTACCTAAGCCTGCCTGTGTATGGGAGGAGCACTTCGCTCTACCCCCTCCGCCTCACTAGATGTTCTGTTCCATCTAATACCGCTGCACATTTTCAGCAAGCAAACGGCCGCTAATACTGCCATACGGCTTCAAGCCTCCTCTCTGTGGATCAATAATAGAATTGGCCACACCAATATTTTGAACTCGTCCAGAACTATAAACAGTAATATTGACTACACCATACCCCATCCTCAGTTTAATAACTCTAGCTTCAAAGTGACTATACCTCCCAGGTCTTCTTGGGAGAATACATCATTTTTGAACGATGGTCCTATAAACTTTTATACAGACGGATCAAAAACGGAGGATGGGATTGGTGGAGGCGTATACTCAGATAGACTAAACTTAAGTCGCTCCTTTCGTCTACCCGATCATTGTAGCGTGTTCCAAGCTGAAATCCTGGCTATAAAAGAAGTCCTATCCTGTCTTAAAGAACACGTTATATCAACTAATGGTATACGCATCTTCTCGGATAGCCAAGCTGCTTAAAGTCCCCAGACTCTGTCTCCACTAAGTCACTAACAGCCTTAAATTGTCGATCATCTCTTACGGAGATGGCTACACAGTTCAACATTCACCTTTTTTGGGTGACGGGCCATAGAGACATTCCAGGAAATTGCAAAGCTGACGAACTTGCAAAAAGCGGAACAAATTTACCTCTGCTGGCTCACAATGCTAGCATAGGTATCCCCTTAGCTACATGTAAACTCATGCTAAAGCAAGATACCATAGAGAAAACAAACTTCAGGTGGAATAACACCACCACCTGTGTAGCGACTAAACTAATTTGGCCTAATCTTAGCGCCAGGCGCTCAAAACAATTAATCTCTCTGAGTAGATTGCACATTAGCTACGTTATAGGTGTTCTGACTGGGCACTGCTTAATAGGAAGGCATGCTATTCGACTTGGAGCCCCTGCAAATGATTTTTGTAGGAGTTGCATGGACGAAGAAGAAGAAGAGACAATCTCTCATCTTCTGTGCACATGCCCTGCCTTATCACAAAGACGTAGAATCCAACTTGGAGACTACTACTTTAACGATACCCAGCGATCTAAAAAATTCAGACACTATTTGTCTCCTACGCTTCATTCGAAGCTCCAATTGGTTCAACGAGTTAAGCTGATTAACTGATTCATGTGGTATCACAACGGACCATATTTTGGTCTAATTGTGTTGGACTTCCCAACCAACAGCCACTTTAACCTAACCTAACCTAACCTAAGTCTTTTGGACAGCATATTTTAATAACAGCGTTTAATAAATTTGGTAAGAAAAATATAATTTTTGATTCATTCCTCCACTCTTACTACCCTTATTATGCCGAGATACATTATAAGCATGAGAAAAGAGAAAAAGGTTTGAAGAGAGGTGTCACTGTACATTGCTATTTAATTCCTGAATATTGATATGACTGGAAAAGACAGAGCGTGGTAAGACATTCCACATTCACGCAGTACGGGTAAAGAAAGAATTTCTGTATTTGACAATAGGCTCGAATGTATACTAATGAGTATTTCTAAAAGCTCGAGTATTACGGTTGAACTGTTTAAGGGGAGTAATGCAACTGACTATTTTTTTAAAGCCTAAACCGTTAAAATTTCGGTAAAAAAGGGTGAAACAAGAAACTTTAATACGATGTTCAAGCGACGTAAATTAAAAAATGATGATAATTAGCAACAATCAATTTAAATGCTCTACGTTTAATATTGTCCAAGGCACTTAATTAAGTTTTATTTAAGTTTTGGACGCATATAATGCTTATAGATAACAGCCAAATCAGAGGGGAAAAAAACTTCTTGCATTGCCTTAGGAAACCTTAACATCTTGCGGAATCGTGTATGTGATCCTTCCAAAAGAGGTGGTTGGAGGTACACGTAGCGAGAATTTCAAGGTTTCAGTCTCCTTTATGCAAGTGCCACCCATTGATAGTGACAAAGGTCTTAAATTATGTTTTAACGACAGTAAGCAACACATGAGTTTTTGACGTATTAAACTCTACTCGATTTCTGATTCCCCATTTAACAATGTTTTTTTGGTCAAAATTTAATGAGCTTATCATATATTGAAGATCCACTTCCGAATAGCAGAGTTGTGAATGAAAATGAGAGAGTTAAAATAAAACAATCAACATGAAAAGCTAAGGGTAATATCGTCAGCGTACCTGCTTCACTGAATTAGAACTTTTAGACAGGAGATCATTAATACAAATGCGAAAGAGTATTGGAGAAAAAACAGAGCTCTGGGGCACACCAGAATTCATTTTACGGTTTTCAGACTTGAACCCATCCAATACTACTTGTAGTGAACGGTCCAAAAGGTAATTTCTAATCCAACAAGGGAGAGATTAATCAAAACCAACAGCACGCATTTTCGATAGAAAAGTCTGAACCCGGTTGATTAAATAATGAGAAAACTTAAAAACAAAATAACGGTTCTATAGGGTACACAAAAATATATTTTTTTTTTATTGAAGGAAGCCAAGTTAAGAAAAATAATTTAATAAAATTTACCGCTTCGTTTTTGAGATGATTCGAATATTTGACTTTTTACCAACAATTTTGTGTTGGGTCTACTGTTATTTTTAATTTAAAAAATAGAAGAACGCCTAATGGGAACGGGCTTAAAATCAGAAATTTCCAAGTTTGAACTCAGTTCAACCAATGATTTGGGCTGTAAGGGTTAGGATAGACCACCAGGCAGACATACGGACGGAATCTTCAATTAAAATTTTTTTTATTAATATTAGCCTGGCAATGGCTTTGTAAATCCTCAGAATAATCTTCTTCTAAAAATTCTTTAGCACGTATAGAAGGCAACTGAGGCTTTTCTCTCTTTTTCTTTTATGTTTGATTTACTATCAAGAACCAATTCAAGATATTGTGCCATACCACTAATGTGCCGGATAACACCATTAATAGTAGGGCAGTCCATAATTGGATTTTTTCGTTTTCTCCTAAATAAAACCAATTTTGTTTTAAGTTGGTTGACGTTGAGTCCATATTTGCAGAAACATCTAAGTAACTTAGTTGTTTCAAAACAATACTGTAAAGTAACGCAAATGTAAAAAGTTTTATAGCTTGCTTGTTACAGAGAAAGAGTTCAAATTTGTGCCTTATAAACACTTGTTGAACAGTATAAGTTAAATCCTAACATTTCAAACCATGAGGCCTTGTTTGCAAATTGCAATGTCTGTATAGAATTATACTATCTTATAGAGTAGTTCTAGATTTTGAGATCAATTTGTTATTTCAAAATAAGATTAAAATTTAAACAAAATTGCATCATCCGATAATGGAGAGAAATTAACAAGCACCGATAACCACTCTGATTTTCATTTTAAGCGATATGGATATTTCTTCATAAATTTTAGCAGGGTAAATTATTTCAACTATAAAGCTTAAAAGATTTTTATATTTTTATAGGAATTTCTATGTATATTACTAATTGTATGTATGAGATCATAACATTTTTGAATATTTGAATAACAGGACAGGATGTGTTGAAACTTTTCACATTCGCGTAGTACGCGGCTTTTCTGTATTCCACGTAGAACACGTATCCCATTGAGGATTTTCACGCCTGTTGATTTGCGTACGATTCTTTTTATATAATCCTTCCCTAGAAATATCAATAAGGCTGCCAAATTACTGCAGTCTCTTTCAAGCAGAAATATTGTCTAAGGATCTTTCTTTTCACAATTTGGAAAACATAAACATAGATATGTATATTTATCGACAGTCAAGCGACAATGAAGGACATATCTGACATTGAAATAATGACAAAACTTGTAAGGCAATGCTGTAGGGAGCTTCGTTTACTTAGCGAAGAAGTCAACACGATTTTCCTCCGGTGGGTTCCATGGATTTCGAAAATGTATGGCCGAATATTACCAAAGGTAAAACTAAATTAATTTTTCAACTAGGTAGGCCTCAGTTGTCCTTATTGATAGGTATCCCTATACGGGTCACAACTCATTGGGCCCCAACATAGATAGAATGGGCATCAGCTCATCCGAATTATGTAGAAGATGTAAGAACGAGGAGACGGAGGAAGGTACTTTCTACTTTCTATACGAATGCCCAAGCCTATCAAAAAAAAGAATGACAATATTATTAAAAACTTTTTCGACAACCTATGCTACATGTCGTCCTTGCCATCTAGAAAAATTCTGAAATTTTCTAGGTGGAGCATTATGAGTTCTAAGATTTAGTTCTATCTGTATAACAAAAAAGTGTTTAAAAACTAAAGCTAAAAGAATTCTGTATTTAAAAGTGATAACACTCAAGTTTGAAGTGTAACTTTTAAGAAACTAGAATTTAGTTACAAAAACAAGGCCATTTTTGCGCTTTTTCAACTTCTATCAAAAACTAATTATTAAATTTCGATAAAATGTAATCAGCAAAGACCTTAAAAAAGCTTAAGTAGCATTATTACACAATAACATGATTTTCTTGAATAAACTGAAGTAACTTTTCTTATTTTTGAAATTACGGAAAGAGACAAGAATTTTGTGGCATACGGCTTAAGAATTATGATATTTTCAAAAAGGGTTATTGCAACAGGTTCTCAAATGAAGTATATGGCAAGAACTTCATTTTTTGTAGAAGGAGTTTAAATTTGAAGAAAAAAGACTTCCATCAGTTCTGGGACTCTTGAGTATTAAAGTAAGGAAGTTACTTTTAACTTCTTACGAAAATTTTACAAAATATAAATTTCTCATCTTTTAAACTTGTATCATATACAAAACATATACAACCATATATCTTAATACCAATGTGTATTGAGACTACTGTTTTTTTTTGTCTTTATATTGTATCCAATGAATACATTATGCGCTTGTGTCTTTGCAGGAGCTTGGGAATTGAGTTTTCCAATTCGGAAGGAAGGGAACGAAAAACAAAATAAAGTAAAAAAAAAACAGTCTGTCCCAACTGAATCTCTTTTAGAAGCAAAATAAAAACAAAACGAATGATAAAAAGTTTTCCCTATCTTCTCATCTTCAGTTACAATAAAGAAAAAAAATCAAAAAAAGAAAACAAAAAGTCCTTTTAGATGCCCGTAGCTACAAAACATATACGTACCCTACATCCAATATACAGACAGTGGTTATCCACCAGCCTAGCCACGAGCGCCCTCCATAGTTCAGGCGGGGGAAAATACAATCTATACAATGAGTTTTTTCCTATCTGTTTAGTTATATGCTTATGGTGTAGTCTATAGTCTTTGGGTATTGAAAACGGTATCATTTGGCCGTGAAGCCAAGTCGTTGTCTGAATTATGGGAATACAAGGATATTTTATGCTGTAACTGTGACCTCCTTAGGGGTTGTAACATAACTTAAGTGAAAAGTTTTACTGTTTTTGTTTTATAGAAATTCCGCACCTTCACCACAAGGAGCCGAGCCAGTAACAACAGCAGCAGTGGCATCAACATCCAGGATCTTCGCCACACCACCACCTTTATTACCAAACCATTCCCCGATTTGGCTTTCAATGGTCATGGTATGGCGGACGGAAGTAGAAGTAAAGTTCTGGGGAGTTTGCAGATACCATGGAGCCTCTTTTGATAAGGGAAAGTGAGTTTAAAATATTCTCAAACTATAGTCCCGTATTTCCTTTTCTATGTACTTTCAAATCAATGGAAAAGGACGTTTTGTATTGCGGGTATAGGAGCTATAACCACCCTCAAAATTCGTCATGCTTTTAGCATCTTTGGGAACAAATATTTCCTGGCAAAAGGTAAAAAGTCAAAGATTTCTTTTTTGGTGATTGTCTTGTTTTTAAGATTAATTTGAATAAAGAAAATTCATTCATTCGTCCAGAGTTCCATTTCATAGATCCTGGGGTGAATTTTAACGTAGGAAAGCAACAACAAAAGTCACAAAAATGGTTGTTCTAAGTTTGAAGATGTGAAAACCCTACTTTGCCTCCTACCAAACCAAACCACTGACCTCTTATTTTCATTCGAGAGATAAGTATTGGGAATTTAGGAATCCGATTAAATATTTTCAGGGATTCATAATAATCAAAGAAAAATATTTTGTTTTCTTAATAATGTGTAGCATGCTACACGCGTTATTATTTATATTTATATTTGTGTTATGGATTGCTGTTGATATCATCATCTTTATAGAATTTTGGGATGTTTTTCTTATGAGAGATTGAAAATATTGATTTGTTTCGTGAATATCATATTCATGCCTGAGGATATTTTTCAAAAAGGAAATAGCATTGATATCCATTTATTATAGATGTTAAAGGTGTATAAACATTCACACCCAGGAAAAATAAAGGAAAGCTCCTTTTCCACCTTGAACAGATTTTTCAATGTTATCTCTTATAATTCATCCCATATCGTAATTAATACATATCTTTTAAGGAGTGAAGAATGGTTATAATTTAATAAATCAAAGTGTCAATAATTGTTGTTTTTAAGGAAAAGTTGGTTTGTTGATATTTTTACATAGTGAAATATTTTAATATGGGGTTACACCCGAGGCATAGATAAAGATGGATACATCAAATTATAGCATTATATGTAGCATTTCTCAACTCGTCACTAGAAATATTTATGGAAACCCTGCCATGTCATCTAACCATAAGGGAATCGAGAGCATGTATCTCCTACTTGAATTCCAAATCGGCTTTAGAAAACGATATTCCACAGTAGATCATATCTTCATACTGTCAAATATTGCAGAAATACATATATCCACTCCGGACGCCAAAAACTCCATGTTTTCTTTGTGGATTTCCGAGCAGCATTTGATTCAATTAACTAAAGAACCCTAATGAATAAACTGTGTTGAGATGTTATGCCATTAAAGTTAGGTAACGTTATTACTTACTTACTTACTTAAGGTGGCGCTTAAGTCCTGTGTAAACTATAGGGCCTCACCCAACAAACTTCTACATCTTGCTCGGTCCCTAGCTAGATTTCTACAGTTTCGCGCTGCAAATTGATTGAGGTGACTTTCCACTTGTGCGCGCCACCTGATCCGCGGTCTTCCTCTACTCCGCTGTTCTGTGGATTCGAAGACTTTCCGGGCCGGAGCATTGTTTTCCATGCGCTCTACGTGACCCAGCTATCTTAGTCGTTGGACTTTTACTCGTCTGGCTAAGTCTAAGTCGCTGTGGAGCCAAGGTAGACGAAGTCCTTGACTACCTCAAAGTTACGTCTGTCGATGATGACGTTTTGACCAAGACTTCATCGGTGTTGTAAGTCATTTCTTGACGACAACATATACTTGGTTTTGCCCTTATTAACCGTTAAACCCATTTTTTTGTCGCCTCTGTCTCAATACTCACAAAAGCCCCATTGACATCACGCTGAGTTCTTCCAATTATGTCAATGTCATCAGCATATGCTAGTACATAATTGGACAGACTTTTGAAAGATAGTGCCTCTAGTGCACAAACGGACGAGATTGGCAGGGATGCCAAGACTAGACATGGCTCATGCTGTCATATGCTACCTTGAAATCGATGAAAAGATGGTGGGTGTCGATTTGATGTTCTCTGTTTTTTTTCCAGGATCTGCTGTAATGAGAATACTTGATCGACTGTGGACTTTCCTGGTCTAAGACCACACTGATAAGGACCTATCAGGTTGTTGACGATGGGCTTAAGACGTTCACATAGTACGGTAGAGAAGATTTTATAAGTGATGTTAAGTAGACTGATGCCTCTATAGTTGGTGCAGTTTAGATGGTCTCCTTTTTTTAGAATCGGCCGAACAATACTAAGGTTCCATTCATCGGGCATACTTTCTTCCGACCATGTCTTACAGATAAGTTGGTGCATGCTCCTAACCAACTAATTCTAGCTGCTTTAAAGAGCTCGGGATTTAAGCCATCTGCTCCAGCGGCTTTGTTAGACTTCAGCTTAGATATGAAAATCTTTACTTCGTCAAAGTCGGGAGGACGGGATTGTTGGCTTTCGTCATCTATGTTGAATGGATCAATCTACCTGACAGCGGAATTCGTTTCGTCGTCGCCGTTATACAGTCTTCAGAAGTGGTCCTTTCATATCCTCAGCATTAACTGCGAGTTCCACTATGATGTTTCCACTTTCGTCTTTGAAGCCTTCGCTTCGAGGTTTATGTCCTTGTGAATTTGTTAGTTTTCTCGCTAGCAGTCACCATAGTTAATATCGCAGTTTTTCATCCTCTTTTTGCCCGGCCATTCCCATTGTGTTTCCTAGATGGCGGTGATGTCTGCTTTATAGCAGTCTAGGGCCTACGCTTATTCTTCAGTGCACGTGGTCTGTTAAGGGACCTAACATTCCACGTGCATATCCGAAGTTAGTTGTCCTTGATTCGTTCGCGTGGGTTGTCAATAGTAAATCCGTCCGTATCCGAGGCTTGTTGGTGCTTCGCAACTGGGTTTTCTTTATGTGGCCAGGAAGTCACCCTGACGCACGACCTTCAACCTGAAGGATCAAGTCCTTGACATAACTCCAAGGGCGAGAGCTGGCATAACCGCTCCTTACATGCCTGGGCTTCGAAAATGTCGTAGCAGCTCTATAAGGTGTTCACTAAGTAGTTCAACCTAACTGGAACCGTAGACGCCACCGCTGATTCCATCTTGGGAATTCCTCCGGTAACGTCTGGAAGAAAGGAGAGGTGCTTTAGTGGAAACACCTCTCTACCCCCAACAACTTTCCATCTCCAGATGAGGTACTAGGCATCCGAAGTTCACCACCGGCAGGTGAGAGTAGGAGTTGATCGACAGAGGTGGGTTTTGAGAAAAACCTGTGGACGCTTGTGTCCTCTTGAATGCACGTATCTACCATTTGAACATCGGCAACTTAATTGAAGGTATTTAAACCAAACTCTGAATACATCATGTAATGGGGAACTGGTTAATTTCTACGGTAGGATTTAAACAATGATCTAACCTTAGCCTACCAGCTTTTAATCTATATTTTGAAAACTTTCAAAAAGTTACGTCTTGTGGAATCACATTATACGGACCCCTTATGTACGCGGTCAATTTGGTTCTCTTGGGAGAATCTCCTGATTCATCATTCCAGTTGATGATCAATAATAAGCATTCCTTCTCTTCTTATTGGAGTTTGGATGTGAATTTAAATAAGTCAAATGGTATTCTAGAAAAGGTATGACAAGCAGAAAATGAGAGATGATTTTATGGAGCAAACCAAATAGAGACCGTTAAAGAATGTCAGTATCTAGGATTCACCACATCCGGCAACATGCTGTGTCAAATCTAAAGATTCCTAGTTCAACGAGTGAGAAAATATAGCTGAAAGATGAAAATGCCCCATATTGGAAGTTCCTAGACAAATTTGGTAGTGGTTGGAATGGTTGACCTGCAATTGCAAAACAGTGCTGTCTCTAGATGGTCTTTATACATTTTATATGCACGGTTTCGTGTTTTAATTTCTCAAGCAATCTTCTCAAAGCTTTAAAAAGATTCCTTTATTTATCCTCTTTATACAAAATAGTAAATAATGTTGATGATTATAATAACATGCCTATAGCCAAGAAATAGAAGGAACTAGGCCCTAGTTCTTAAAGGACTGTTGCGCCACCCAATTTATTTATTTTATTTATGCATATTGACCCCTTCAAGTCGGCTTAATTTCATCATTATAAATACAAGAAATACATTTTTTCTTGAAAACAACAACAAATACTTGAAAAGTGGGTGGATACCACGCCCTCTGAGTGCACAATTTGTGTGCCTAGATTTTCGTTTGTGTGTACATACTACATATGAAAACCTGCTACTCTAATTATTTTATTTTTGAACACTTAGAAGTGGTATTTTTAACTTATCCCTTTTACATTTTTGTAAGGGATACCAGGCCCCCTGAGTTGAAAACAAATATTTTTCGATTTTTATCTTCTTGAACTACAAGAACAAGACCTAGGATAGGTCATCGCCAAACTAACATCCATTTACGTTTGTTCATTCTGATTCCACAAAGTATTGACTACCCTGAAAATAAAATATAAGAACCTATAATGTCCATGGATTGTCTTGTTCTAGCCATTTAGAGGCTTTGATAAAGCTTAATAGTCGGTTTCCTGAAATGTCAACACGTTCTTTAAGAAATGTCTGCCTAAAGGTCTGTTTCTAGTAAGGCATAGTGTGGGCACTGGTATAAGAAGTGGGCTGTACCCTGCTCTTCCTCATCATTGCAGCCTTTGTACAATGTGCATGTTTTTTAAGACATTAAGAACTGGTGTCTGGTGAGCATTCGAGCACGAGCCCATAAAAATGAATTAAATAAAGAAGAAAAGAAAAAGAACATTTGAAAATATTTGATAAAAATATAAATATTTGATCAATAAACTGAGTTAAAATATATATAGTTGAGTTCAAAACATGTAAAGTAATTAAATTAACGTTAACAAGCATTTACAACTTCAATAGTGTTTATAGCTTGCATTTAAGCGTAATACAGCAATAAGGTGGCGCAACAACTCGCCGAAGTAGATATCCTTGCAGGGAGAACGAAAAAAAGGAATAATATAATACATGTATGTGATACTTTTTAAACATTTTCAATTATGTTTGTTTTTGATAGTTTAACGCACCAAACAAATATGTTTGTCCTTGTTTTCTTGCATTTTCTAATTCTTATAAATTAAATTATTCCAAACTTATGTTATATGGTTTGATATTTCTAAGTCCAATAATCGCTGAAATTTACCTCATATCTAATTTAAATAACAAATTAGATATTCAAAAAATAAACAATGCTTTTAATTAGATTCCGTTTTCATTTCTTGCCATGTTTACACAGAGTAAATTATAAAAATATTATGGAATTTCCATTCCACCTTTGTAAAAGTACCTTCTTACACTTAAGAACAGAATTTCCAGAACTTCATAGTCTTAATCTAAACAAAACGATCAAAAACGGAAATTATAGATGAGAAATAATATATAAGATGTTTGCCCAAAACCTATACTATATATTCACTATTTTAATTCTGGTGAAAAAGACCCTGAAGGACATCATTACAACGAGAAAAAGACCAGAACGAAAAGTGTTTTCTTTTCTTTCAGTTTATTTCTTTTTTGTATTTTAATTAATTTCCATTACCATCGACGCGACACGACGAGCAACGCTTAAAAAAGAAATTTTCTTATGGTTGAGATAAAGTCAAATGGTTTCTCTCAAGAAATTTAAGACTTAATATAAGGTCTAAGTTAATAGCAAAGCGAACAAAGTGGATGCCCCAGGCTAAGAAATTTCCTTCTATGTAATATTCATCATGAAAAGAATACCAAATGTCTTGCCAAAATCATCATTGTATTTTAACGTGAACGAAAACCGTTTTGGCCTTCTACTTTCAAGCATATAATAAAATAATATAAAATTTAAGTGAAGAGGCATTAAATGTATGGTTTGTCTTTAAAATGTGCATTATTTTAATACCGTGTGTCTATCATTTTAGGCAAAGGTATTTATCTTTGATGTCCGAACATGTATTGAACTTTAATTGTTGGTAACCAATTTTCAAAATTTCAATAAAATGTAATAACAGAAAAAAATCTATTTCACGATAAAGATAATAATTTAATTCTTAAGGACATTCGATCCCTTTCTAATATTTAAAAAAAAGATTCCGAATCCGAAATCTAAAGATTTATTGTCAATTTTAAAAATAGCAGTTTTCACTGGTAGACATGCATTCAAGAGGACATAAGCGTCCACAGGTTTTTCTCAAAATCCACCTCTGTCTATCAACTCCTACTCTCACCTCCCCGCGGTGAACATCGGGTGCCTAGTACCTCAACTCGACTACTCGAAGCCCAGGCCTGTAAGAAGCGGTTATGAGGGCTCTCGCACTTGGAGTTAAATCAAGGACCTGGTCCTTCAGATTAAAGGTCGTGAGTCAGGGTGACTTCCTGATCATATAAAGAAAACCCAGTTGCAAAGCACCAACAAGCCTCGGATACGGACGAATTTACTGTTAACAACCCACGCAAACGAATTAAAGACAACGAACTTCGGATATGCACGTGGAATGTAAGGTCCCTTAACAGACCACGTGCAGCTGAAGAATAAGCGGATGCCTTAGACTGCTATAAAGAAGATATCACCGCCATCCAGGAAATACGATGGGGTGGGCCTGGCAAAAAGAAGATGAAAAACTGCGATATTGACTATGGTGACTGCTAACGAGAAAACCAACAGCGCTTATTTGGATGCGGCTTTGTCATTTGAACCAGACTTAGGCAACAAGTCTTGATCTATAGGTGCATCACCGAGCGCCTCATGGCCATCCGCATCAAGGCTGAATTCGGCAACCTTAGTGTAATATGCGCTCCAAGGATATATTCTTCAAACTCCTAGACAAAACATTTGAGCAGTGTAATAGCTAAGACATTCAAATTGTCTTGGGCGTTTTGATGCCAAGCTAGGAAGGGATAACATCTTTGGTGGAATAATTGGGAGAAACAGCCTGCACGCCAACACTTCCGACAACGGATTCGGGCTCATCGAATTTGTTGCGGAGCGAAATGTCATGGTAACCAGTACAGGTTTCCCACACCTCAACATCCACAAAGGAACTTGGAGTTCTCCAGATCAATCTACAGTCAACCAGATTGACCATATTGCGGTAGACGCTAGACACGCTTCCAGCATCATGGATGTCCGAACTTTCCGAGGAACTAACATCGACTCGGACCACTATACCTCGTTGTAGCCAAAGTAGCACTTCGGGTTTCGAGACCCAAGGCAAAAAAAGGCGATGCTGGGTGAAGATACCACGTCGAACGGCCACAATCGAAGATGTTGAGAGATTCAAAAGCAGGAATGAAGTTCGAAAGTTGTTTGAGCAGGTGAAACGAAATTCACAAGTACATAAACCTCGAACCGAAGGCTGCAAAGATGAAAGTGGAAACATCATAGTGGAACCGCAGTCAATGTTGAGGATATGGAAGGACAACTTCTGCAGACTGTATAACGGTGACGACGAACCAAATTCGGCTATCAGGCAGGATGATCCATTCAACATAGACAACGAAAGCAAACAATGCCGTAGGGACCGAGCTATTGTTATTGATTCTATTTCAGTTTTTGTATCTATAATTTGGTATTGTCTGCAGTTCATCAAAGATATTAATTACTAACTTAAGGTGGAGCTACAGTCCTGTGTGAACTAGGGCCTCATCCAACAAACTTCTCAATCTAGCTCGGTCCCTAGCTATTGGTCTCCAGTTTCGCGCTCCAAGTTGGGTGAGGTCACTTTCCACTAGTGCGCGCCACCTGATCCGCGGTCTTCCTCTACTGCGCTGTCCTGTGGGTGTGGATTCAAAGACTTTCCGGGCCAGAGCATTCGTTTCCATGCGCTATACGTGACGTCCATCTTAGTCGTTGAACTTTTACCCTTCTGGCTAAGGTCACTGAACAGCCCGTTCAGCTCGTCGTTTCATCTTCTCCTTCAGTCCCCTTCTATGCATACGGGAGCGTTCAGTACATCACACTAGTCATAGTGCTTCTGCACCGTATACCATGAACGGGTCTTATCTAGCGACACTTTGGTCCCTCGAGAGAGGGCTTTGCTACTCAATTGCTTTCTTGCTGGTGTTGTTTTCTGCGTTCATAGCGAAGTCTAGGCAGACCAAGTCCTTTACTACCTGAAAGTTACGTTTGTCGATGGTGACGTTTTGACCGAGACGTCATTGTTGTAAGTCCTTTCTTGACGATAGCATGTACTTTGTTTTGGCCTTAATTAACAGTTAAACCCATTTTTGTCGCATCTGCCTAAATACTCACAAGCCCCATTGACATCACGCTGAGTTCTTCCGATTATGTAAATGTCATCAGCATTATGCTAGTAATTGGACAGAATTTTTAAAGAAAGTGGCTCTAGTGTTGACGTGGGAGCTCTGCATTATTATTTTAAGTACAATGTACTTGCGCGCATGACAGCGCATCACCTTGTCTAAAGCCTTTTTTGACATCGAATAATAATCAACAAAATTAATCAAACTTGACACATGTCACCATAATATTGAATTGGCATCAAATGTATCTTGTGACATTAAACAATTTATTTAATAAGCAACATGACGGACTTCGCTCCAAACAACACGTAATAAACGCTTTCGTTATTAAAATGTTACATATTTATACAAATGAATTTGTATTCAAAACAATATCGTTTGTTTGTGTTAGAATTACCCTTTGACGTAGAAATGTATATTCATGTATGTATATTACTTTGTGAATCAGGATAAACACTTGCAATAAGTTCAGAATTATTATGAACTTATTTACAAAAATCTTCCGTTAATTTCACATAGCCTTCGACATCGGTTTTTAACAGCCCATCTTCTATTTTTGATAGTGTTTCAGCATAGAAACGCCTTATGATAGGCAACGATGATAAGCCTGTTATTAAAGGCAGGACCTAATGATATGCTACGAATATGTGTTCTAAAATAAAAAGAATAATTGATTATGTAATTATAAGTGTTACCGGGGGATCTGCTCGAATGAGCTGTGAAGGAGATATTTTATATTTACACTCTCCAGCCGCGTAACAGTAATTCTATACCCACACACAAAATTATGTCAAAATACTGCTCCGTTGTGACATAAAGGGCGGACAAACAAACAAACAAACAAAAAGCGCGTATGTTGATATAAGAGCTTCAGCCAAATTTATTCTTTTTAGGCCAAAATCGAAAAAACTTCATTTAAATTTAAAGAACTTTGATGTGTTCGGTGCTCAGACGCTTCCAGTATCCAATGACTGACACGCAATATGCCGACACATTCATCAAACCGACTAATTAATTCGAAAAAAAAAAATCAATTCTCAAATTAATGCTTCCGGCATTTTTGAGGGTGGTGACGATATTACCCTTTTTTGTATTTTCATAATGCCGCAGAGCAGGCTATTTAAAATTACAAAATATCCAAACCCCCGCTTTGTCGCACATGACACATGTATCGCTTTTCTATGCCCAGAGGCTTATCTTCGCTATCTGAAGACCATAATTACACATAATATGCACATATGCTTCATATCCTGACAGGACATCTATGAATATGTATACATGTTCGCTCTGTTGTTGTCATATATTGAATACCTATAGATATCATATAAGGATCATCGTTTGACCTCAAATAATAATATAGGCTGAGGCTCAATAGAAAATTTGAAAATGATATAGCCTTTCAGGCAGACCATAAGCTGTCATTTATCATTTGCTCGTCATCGTAGCATAATGGAAAATAATTTTCAACTCCACATGGCCACACGGCGTTACCTACGTACGACGACACATGGGAGTTGATGGCAGCCACATTCTTATCACTGTCGTCGATCATTCTACCTTTACCTATACTCTCTGTCACTCTGGACTGGATGGTATTCCGTCCGCACAACCACTTCCGCTTCTATTGCAAGCCAACAAATTCTAAATTGAATGGTGTAGCCTTACCTGATGCCTGATTTCCTGTCCACTATTGCCGCTGCCGCGCCGACGCCGCCGGCCGTCACCATCGTCATATTCAGAAACAGACAAACACTGAAATTACCTACCTTTAACCTAATATCAACTAATGAAAGTAGATGGCAATCAACAAAGCTGATGTAGCTTTTATCAGAGATGACCATATAAATTTTACCTATAGACAATTTCCCAAATATAATTCCTATACGCCCTAACGCCTCCTTTGATATGTCCTGAGACTCGGAGAGGACAAATTGCTCAGTACGTTTTTTCCTTTTTTGTTGGTGTTTTTATACTTTTGAATGGAATTACTATCAACGCCACTGTTTGCTGGCAAAATTGAAATAAATATCCTTATGCCCCTTTGCAACGACCGACGACAACGACAACGACGACATCGACCCCCATATTCAATTAAAAATGACAATTTTACAAATGACTTCAGAAGGATAATAAAAGTTTCGAGGAACATGAAAAATATGAGAACGGAAAAGCCAACAAATGAAAAATAAAAATACAAATAAAAAAAAATTAAGTTAAGTTAAGCAAATTGTGTAAAACCATTGACCTCAAATGTTCTTTGAACAAATTGCATGTGGTTAACATGTTGAAGTTTTTATTTTGTGTCTTTCGTTTTTTTTTGTATACCATTCGTTTTAATGCAACACCATTTTCCCACTTCCAAACAAGCTTTTCTTTAAGTGCTTTGTTGGAAGTCCTTCGATTGTTTTCCATATACTCGTATATCCTTTTTGGACAAATGACGAACAAAAACTGAACTGTTAACACCAGTGCCATATATGCTGGTTTTTAACGTGATGTGCATTTTTTTCACCAGCGTTGTTATACCAGAAAACTGAGAAATTTTTGGTAGCAGCTAAAAATGTTCAATTGTTTTTTTTAACAAGTCAATTTTAGTATTAAAAGATATAAATGCAATTCAAAACTTAAGTTTAAGTTGTTTTATGTAAAGATGTATTCGAGGTGTTTAATTAATAAAATTTTTATAGGAAAACACTACTTTCAAATATTAACAACAATATTTCTATGGTATGCAACAACTTTTAAGATAGTATCTTCTTTTATCCTGTAGATATTTAACTCAAACTCAAAATATTATTTTTAGTACATTTTCAGGTTTTTATTATTTTCTCAATAGTAAAATATTAGGTTATTTGTAATAAAATTTACGACTGGGCATCACAAATTTTTTTCTGTATTTAAAGAGTCTGTTTAAAAGTAGTACGATTTAAAAATATACCTGTCTTCAAGCACTCTCAAAAGATTGAGTGGGTGCTTTTTTTTACCATAGCAATTTAAAAAAAAGGTGAACATTTTGGTTTACCCAAAATATCTCACGAACCAATAACGCTAGCGAGTTGAATTAAATTTTATATTATATATTAAATAACGGTTTTTTATAAATCAAAAAAACTGACAAAAAAATTTTTCACCTCGAATATTTTACAAACAAAAAATGATTTTATCTGCAAAATATTTTTTTGCAACGAAAAATAACGTTTTTAACATCTGTTAAAATTTTGAGAAAAATCGAATAGGCAGTTTTTTTTTATAAAAAAAAACAAAACAACTAATAAAATATTGCTCAAAGTTGGTAAACATTTATTTTTGACTCAAATATCTTTTCAAAACTATGAGATGATATTGGCTTTGTTTAAACAACTTATTTTATCTTATGAAAAATATTGTTTTCAACATTCAGTAAAATTTTGAGAAAAATCGAATTAACAATTTTCTTACAAAAAATAAAAACCTAAAAAAAATTAATAAAAGTTGGTAAAAATTGATTTTCGACTCAATTATCTTTTTTACAATTAAAAATATTAGCTTCAAACTAATTTTATTTTATAAGAAATATTGTTTTGAACATTCGATAAAATTTTGAAAAAAATCAAACAAAGTAACAAAAAATAAATACCTTAAAAAAGCATAAACTAAAAGTTAATAAAAAATTGCTTTCGACTCAAATATCTTTTTTAAAATTAAAAATATTGGCTTCAATCTAATTTTACTCACAGAAAATATAATTTTCGACATTCAGTAAATTTTTTATTAAAATCCAACAGTCAGTTTTCTTCATAAAAAAATAAAATTTACAAAAAATTTTACTAACATTTGGTAAAAAATGATGTTCGATTCTCTATATCTTGTGAAAAATAGAAGGTATTGACTTTAAATTCATTTCATTCATCCAATTTGTATTTGATTATTTAAGAAATAAAAACTTTTAAGAAATGCTACTAAAATTGGTAAAAATTGATTTTCGACTAAAAATCTCGTTAACAAAAACTGATTTTGAAACCAAACTTTTTCATTATGTGCAAAATATTGTTGGTAATTTTTAAATTTTTAAGAAAAAGAACAAGAAACCCTACAAACTTTTAAATAACACAAATCGACAGACGGGATGGAAAGTTATCAGTGTGGGTCACATCAAAGCCTCTTTTTAAAATTATTTTTGTTTATATAATTTTTTTTAATTTTTGTTTTAAAATATTTGTGTAATGCATTTATTAAGAACATATTAATATACATTTAAGATTTGTTTTTGTAAAAAAATGCTTACCCGTTTTCGAGATATAGAATTTTGAAAAATGAATGTTTTTTTTTTTAATGTTTGAAATTTGTTGATCATCAAAAATATTGTTTAACTAATATAAGATCTCGTGCAGAATTATTGAAATCGGCTCAAGAGTAACGGTTCTATGAGAGGTACGCTTTTGGAGCAATACCAAATACCGACAAAATTGAGAAGATTTTATAAAAATGTTTATATTGAATACAAAATTTGTATGGAGGCCAGTGTTATTTTTGTTCTTAACAAAAATGGAAAAGCATCTAACGCTAATCTTTCTAAAATGGTAGCTCCCATGTTTCAACACAATAGGTCCAATGGTTTAGGCTGTACTGGTTAGAACAGACAGACAGACGGAATCGCCGACTGGTCCCACTTTAATCTACCATCGCGCATAGTCATGTTTGATTGAAATCTCGATTTCGAAATTTTGTACTAATGCATAACTTGCCAAATACATATACATAGGTCGTTAGTAAAAAGTGCATTGTAAATGAAGCTCCATTTGTTGGGTCTCTAGAAAATGCTTATATATAAGATAGGCACTTCGCCGCCAATTTAAAGGTCTTCGAGAATATTCTTAAAAAATATCTCGACGACACGCGTAGTACGGGTTTCGCAGCAATACGATCGCTGGATGATGATGGATGTCACCGGACATTTGATCAATTAAAATCGATTCTATTTAATTTATTACAATTGTATATTAAATGTATAATAAATTACTTTTCAGACCGTTGAAATTTAGTTTTATTGTATGGGTTTGAGTCTGACTAATAGAAAATAAATGTGTGCCCAAGTGCTCTGTCCTGTCTTAAACATTCTCTTATCTATGATTTGGCTTTTACTAAAGTAAAAGTTAAATATTTTAGGTTTTATTAACTTCCATAGGAAGTTATTGTAATTGGTCCAATTTGTCGAATTGAAAATTTTGACATTTCTCGACGTTTCAAGTTCTCTATAGTTGAATTAAAAGATTTTTAGAAAGATGTCTGTGCGTGCGTGTGTACGTCCGTACGTTCGCGACGTTTTTTCGTCGTCCATAGCTCAACAACCAGAAGAGACATCGACTTCAATTAAATTTTGTTATACAGATAATAATGCTGAAAGATGCAGTAAGGGCTCTCAAGAAAATTGAGTAGGTGGTTTTTTTACCATAGCAAAAAAAAAGGTGAAAATGTTGGTTAACCCTAATTATCTCACGAAACAATAACGCTAGAGACTGGAATTAAATTGTATATTATATATTGTAAGTGATGTCAAACAAATATATTTTTGGAAAAAATTCCAATTAACGGTTTTTTTTATAAATCAAAAAAACTGAAAAAAATATTTGTAGCTTTGAAAATTTTACGAACAAAAAAAGATTTTATCCCCAACATAATTTTGTGAAACACAGAATAAGAAATATTTTTTTCAACATTCGATAAAATTTTGAGAAAAATCGAATTGACAGTTTTTTTTACGAAAAATAAAAACCTAAAAAAAACAATACTAAAACTTGGTAAAAATTTACTTTCCACTCACATATCTTTTCAAAAATTAAAAATATTTGCTTCAAACTTTTTGTATCTCACAGAAAATATTGTTTTCGACACTCAGAAAATTTTTTATAAAAATCCAACAGTCCTTTTTTCATAGTAAAATAAAATTAGCAAAAAAAAAAGTACCTACGAAAATTTGGTAAAAATTGATGTTCGGTTCTCGATATCTCGTGAAAAATAGAAGATATTCAATTTAAATTAATTTCATTTATCTGATTTGTATTTGTTTATATAAGAAATAAAAACTTTAAAGAAATGCTATTAAAATTGGTATTGGCTTTCGACTAAAAATCTCGTTAACTAAAATAAATTTTGAAATCAAACTATTTTATTATATGCAACTGACAACTTTTTTAACAAAACACGAAAACCTATAAACTTTTAAGCAAGACAAATCGACAGACGGGATGTGAAGTTATCAGTGTGGGTAGCATCCCAGCCTCTTTGTGACTTGTGGCTTGTGACTTTCATTATCAATAACGAATCAAACATTTGAACGAATGTTTTGGAAACGCAAGGTGATGTAGTGCAACCGGTAATGCTTAATTATCCCTTAATTAAAAAAAAAAATGTGTCTTTTTGGATACGATATTTTCGCTTTATAAATGCTTAATCCTAATAAAAACACCTCTAACAGAAATTTTATTATGAAACTGACAGTTTAAGTTTCATTTTCAAAAATATCCCATGGATATTTTTAAATTCTAAAGTAGGCCAACTTTTTATTTAAAACAAAGACGTTAAGAAGCAAATTAGTAATTAAAAAGAAATTTCAAATTGCGTCCTAACCTAGAGTTGTAATCAACTCTAAAGTTGACCAACTTGAAAGTTTGCCCTAAATTAAGCAAACCTAAAACCCTTCATATAACGACCCTGGATTCCAAACAATTGTCATCTTTTTTGCTATGAACAAATAGATAAGTAGCAATAGCAACCATATACCTACCTCCTGTCCATATAACAATATACGAAGTACTCCATTTTGGTATGTCCGGTTGTTCGACTGCTACTCTTCTATACTTCTACTACTCTGGTTCTGGTATGTGGGACATCGGATGGCGATTGCGAGCAAGGACGAGTAAGAGGACGCATATCAAAATATATATCTGTTTTTGTACTATTTGTGGAATGAAGTATATTACCGAACCCTTTATTGTCAGTGTCTATCAACTCGCTTCGATACACCGGCATTCGATATATCAACTCCTCCGCCTCCGATCCACATCCTGATGAAGAGTTTTTTTTGTTGTATTCTTCTATTGTGCGTTGTTATGAGATCAGATTGGATGTTTGCAGCAAAGTCATATGGAAAAGCTTGTTGTTGTCCGTATATGACGAACAACATTAAAAAAAAAAAGAAGGGTTAGGACGTTATGCATCTGTATATATGGTGTACAGGACATCGCAGGACAAACGTCTCGTCGTCACTCGGTATACATCCCAGACAACCGTCATCCCCGCATCCCATCACCCAGTATTCCATGTACTAAAGTATAAAGTCGACAACAGAACCAAAGAATGGAATGTAATCACATTTTCCAGTTCAGCCAACCATCATCATCGTTGTTCTTATACCCCCAAGGAGGCTTTCTGATCCTGGCCAAGCGACAGTGTGTGAATGTTATACCAATTATTCTCTAATGGATTTTATCTCCAGGAGGCAGGAGAGAGAGAGAGAGAGTAAAATATTTTTTTTTCAACCCTCATACCTCTATTTTGCTTGGCGATTTTCACATGCAAACACCATAAGGACACGCAAGGATCAAATTGGGAAAATAATAAAAAAGAAAACAAAGATATCGGAGGCATATTGCATGTTGTATCGTTGTGTTGTCCGGGATACGGGACATTTTTGATAAAATCCCAAATTTTTTGTTTTTATTTTATTTTTTCGTGTAGGTATTCTGGATTGGTAGGTTTGGGGGTGGGGGCTTCATCCCATGAGACTTATATGTTTGCATTTCGTATTTCATTTATTAGCATTTGTTGATGGTTTTTCTGTGTAGAGTCAACATAAAAGTACCTACATACAGTATAGGTAGTTGGGTTTTGTAGCAGTGTCATAGGTATACGGGTATGTTTTAATTTTTTTTTTTTATTTTCAGTCACACATATCAGTTCGATTTTTTTTTCAATATCCGGTCATCAATTGCGGTACCCGCTCTATGTTTTCAGGTCAAATTTTTCATATTGATTCCGGTGTGTGCATCATAACCATAACCATAATCTTTTATGCATGCATCGGTTGCAAATCCACATGTTCTGCACTGAACTGCATATTGACAAATAGTTCTATACAAATCTATACCTAGATGTTGCCCCAATCATCACTGGATGGATACGTATAAAGGAGTAATGTAAAACGTGGCTTCATAAAAACAAAATTGGTTGAAATTTTATGAGAAAACAGAGAAAATAACTTTAAGAAATTCTAATAACAACGAAATGAACTCGTTTTATATTTTTAATTTTTAAGGTTCCTAATTACACGGAATTTGCTAACATTTTGAAAAAGCATACTAGTTCCGTCAGGTTCCTTAAGCTTTACGTGTTTCATGTTTTTTGCATTATTTTTTAATTCGTTCAATTTTGTTCAAGAATCAAGAATCAAAAATCAATTTTACCAATTTACTATCAATTTGATTTTTCCTGATGCTTTTATCTGTAAAAGAAAATTTATTTGTTTATTTATTTATTTTGGCGTTTACTTCAAATATTATGGCCAGCGAAAAAAGGTGGCCACAAGGTACGGAAGGAATTATTTAGATTCTAGGGACCTAGGGTTTCAAAAAATATTTATTATATTATTTATATTATTATTTTGTATTTTGAATGTCAAGTGTTTTTTTCTTTTTTGGCAGTATTTTATTAATATAGGTACTAAGAAACATGTATGAATAAAAATTACATACATATGTACACATATGACTTGCTTTCAGGATTGACAATCAGTTTGACTGTTTGACATATTCAAATTTACCGTAGATTGCTAGATTAAATTTTGAAATTGTCAAACACGTACTAGAAATACCTAATGATTTTGAATGCGTTTCGAACCTTTAGACCGAAGACATAGGGTCATATTCATAGTTCCTTGATAAGTTCTGATTTTGTCTTTGCTAAATTAAACTTCAGTTGATGTTATTCATAGAAAATTTAAAACCATTTTAAAATGATAATCTGGAGTCTAAAAATAAACACGACGGAACCTATGTTTAAGCTGTTTCTAAATCTATTATAAACGTCAAAAATAAACAAACTGATTGAGAAAATTAAGTTACGACACATTTTATTTAAAAATTTAAAAACAAAAATTAAAATGTCAAAAGACTTAAGCATATACATAGGTACATATCAATATTTTGATATTTTGCTGGATGTTGGAATGCTACCAACTAACAGAAAACGAAAGCTCTACTTAACCCGATTGGACCCCTTGAAATAGATGAAGACGATTTGTATGAAAGGTATCGATTCGAGGAAAAAACTGTCAAGTTTATGATTGACCTTCTAAATATTATAGATCGAAATTCAATGAAATGTTGCTTATATCTGCGTGCTTCCAAGTCTTAAAACCACCAGCCCGACTTCATACAATTTCGCAACTAACAGCAAACAAAATAGTTTAAGGGGTTTCAAAGATTTTGGCTCTCCAGCTAACGCAATTTATTTTGTTGCCCTCTACAAGCCATTTTGTATAGGTTTAAGTGAAATTTTTCAAAATTGTAATAGAATATGCCTTTAACCTGTTTCTTACTAAACAGAGCTGGCAAATTCTTTATGAATAGCAGCTGTGTCTAACCTAGGTATATGTTAAATTTAGACTCCAGTTCAAATAGACTCGGGTTTAAAATATGACTATGAATATGCCCCGAATTGTTTTGTGTCTTACATTAAGGTATGTTTAAATGCAGAAATGCATTCAAATGTTTAAAAATATTGAATTTAGGAGACATCACGTAACTTTCATTATTAAATTCTTTCTTGTTCTTAAAAAATAGGGAAAAAACGCAACAAAGGCAAACAGGGTTGCTGTTTTAGTTTTAAATTATTCTTGTGTCACAATTCAAGAAGTGAAAAGAGTTAAGTTAAAAGATTTTTTTTTAATTTACAGTTAAAACTAACATAAATGAACCGAACAATTGTTCGGTGTTTTGATATTTAAATGTGTCATAAGTGGCAGTGAGATCGTTTCAAAAACGAGTACAACAAGGTCATTTTCTGTTTTCAATTTTTCATTTTTAGCCATAAGGAACATGACGAAAGAGAACATCTTTGTGTTAATAATAATACTTAACTTCGTACAAAAAGTTAAAAACCCCTCATCTTCTACCTCAGTGTTGGAAAATAAAAATACTAAACATTTTAATTGTTAGTATGAATGAAAACAAGAAAAATATTTTTCTTTCCTTACCAAAAAATACAGACATTTATTGTTCTGATTTAGCGTGTTTGTGTTTTATGCACAATTTCTATCGCCGCCCGTAGCAAATTTATTAACATTTTTCGTTTAACATAGTTTGAGAATTTGAGTTGGAAATTCATTTTGTACCATTTCTGTTTTTTTTTTTTCTTTTGAACACTAATGGATATTTGATTACTGCACATATTCTACCTGCGTTCGCAACTGCTTCAGTTAATTTTATATTAATAATCTAAAATAATTCTCTAGTTCATCTATGATGGTAAAACATTTCAAATTCCTTTCCAAAAATGGCGAGATGGGACACTTCAAAGTCAGACTTCCAATCAAACCATTACAATCAATCAAACGATTACAAAAGCACTGTGATGGTAAGACAACATTGGCTATATGACAAGTGTGGAAGTCAATATTACTACCGAAATTTTTCTATTTATTGACAATCGGAAATTGTTTTAGTAGCTATCAGGTAGTCAATACAACTATTTGGCCAAATTTTGAGTTGACTTCTGTGTACTTTCCTTTTTGCTTACTATTTTTTTTTTTATGAAATGGATGTCTTGAGCAAAAAGGTGTTAAAGTTTTGTAGTTTATGGAAGGACTAGGGAGACAACATTCAATGAAAAACGATATCAGCCAAAAGGGCGACACTTTTTTTTCAAGGCTATATGAATACCCTTATAATTATTATAAAAAGTGCGAGCAATTAGGAAGGGAGGATAGGATTAGAAAGGAGATACCGATGTACATTGATTTTGAATGTCTGCACATTGTAATGAGTTAGAAATATTGAGTCTGGTAAAGAGCGACTGAAGAAAGAATCTCTGTTGTTAACAGTACGTCCGAAATTGGGATCAAGGGTAAACTGATGAGCATTCCTAGAAGAACGAGTATTACGGTTGAATTCTTTGAGGCGAGGAATGCAATTGTCTATTTCATTAGAGCTTTTCTTATGGAAGTAGCGATATAATAATGACAGACACGAAACCTTACAAACGTTGTTGATACAAAAGTTTCAGCTCTCTTTTGAATTTTGTCAAAAAGACTCAAGTGGGTTATAGGAGCAACTGCTCAAATATGGGAATTGTACTCAATTTTCAGACAATTATAGGCTTTATAAATTATAGCCTATATTCGTTCTTGCATTGTAGGAGAAAACCTAAACACTCAGCAGCATTTTTGACGATGTCAAATATGTGATCACTCCACAACAAGTGGTTTGTAATGCACATACCTAGGACTGATAGTTGTTCAGTCTCCTCGATGCAAGTACTACTCATGGATAGTGGCATTGGGGGAGGGTTACGATTATTCGACAGTAGACAGCATTGAGTTTTCGAAGCATTAAATTCTACACTGTTTTTGATTCCCCACTGTACAATTCTGTCAAGATCAGAATTTAAATAGCTCATCATACGCTGCCGTTGGTAGTCCACATCCGAAGAACAATGGTGAGAATCTAAAAACGAATATGAAAAGCTAAGGGTACTGTCATCAGCGAATCAATTTAGTGGGTTAGAATTTTAAGACGAAAGATCATTTATAGAAATAAGGAAGAGCGTCGAAGACAAAACGGAGCCCTGGGGTACACCAGCGTTTATATTGTGGATATCAAATTGGAAACCCGTTCAATACTACTTGAATTGAACCGACCGAAAGGCAATTTCTAACTCAACAAAGAAGAGATTTATCAATACCAAAAGCACGCATTTTCGATAAGAGAACTTGATGCCAAACTCTATCAAATGCCTTATAGAAATGTCAATTGCAATGATCTTACTTTCTCCACTGCTACAGTTGCTGCACTACATCTATTTCTTGGCGTATTCGCTTATGTCATCTATGCCTATTCGAAATCCATCTTTAATAAGTTGCAAAACGTAAGTCAATTTCTCGAAAGAGGCAGTACCAGTGAAAAAAAACTTTTAGATGGCACAGGCAGGGATTGAACAAAAGAACTCTCGCATGACAGTCCTATGCACTAACCATCATGCCACGCGTACTACAATATCGGCCATATACAAAATCATTAAACAAAGCTCGATAGCACAATCGATTTATCGTATTAGTTGTTCCAGAATCATTTTCGAATATTTATAAGGTCCAAACCAAACAAAGAGACGTGTGAAGGATGAAGCGGTGTTTTAAAAATTCTTACGATCAACGAAGATATGACGAAGTTTTAGTCGAAGTTTTATATAATTTGATCTTTTCAAGCTTTAAGATCTTTGTCTTTATACTCTATGCATTAGGCTGTGGCAATGTCTTATTAAAATATCTTATTAGAAAAATCGACAATGAATAGACAAATCCGCTGTTTTCTTCGACACTAAAAATTGCTACAGTAGTAATGTTCTCATATGTTCTTGAGCGATGGAGAAGGTTTCGATTCCCTACAACTAACATTTTAGTTTCATTACCAGTTTCACATAACCATTTTCACGATTGCCGTTCTGGCTAAGAAAGTGCTTCACGATTATCCATAAGTGTTTCAGTTTAACGAACTTTGTGACTTCAAAATGTTCGAAATTTTTAAGCGATTTTAAATAACTTTAATGCGTTGTTGAAGCGTATATCGTTCCATTTCTAGGAATGGTGAGGTTTTTACATATTAAAAGATGACAGCTTCTTGTGAAATCTGCCTAATAGATGGCCAAATAAAACCTCCTATTGGAAAACCTTTTAACATCTTTATGAGAAAGGGTGTTTTATTGAAACAAAATTTATTAAGACCTTTTATTTTTTATTATTTATTGAGAGTGTTTTATTTTGTTCCGTTCGCTATCACTGAAGTTCAGCATCAGGACTGTTTTGGCGTTAGGCCTTATTACGTATTTTTTGTTTGTTAAATCAAAATAAGTTTAAGTTAAATTAATTAAGAAATGAAAACAACAATCATTTTTCTTTTGGTACACACTTTATTGATTGGAATTGACAGAAGAATGACTTGACAGAGAAAAGCTCAATAGCCAGATGCCGATCATCATAGATTAAACATTAATATAGATCGAACATTATCTTTCAGTCTCTTCATGCCGGTTTCGAAGTTTCAAAAGTTGAACTTGATGGGTGCGTTCAACAAGGACCAACATTTTTAATCTGCAATCAAGAATACTGCCCTTTGTTCAATAATTTTCAAAATAAAATGTATAAACAGAATAGTGTCAAAGCTTTTATGATAAATAATGTAAAAGCTAACCATGCAATTTTCCTGCAGTTAAATAAAACATCTCTCAAAGAGGTCCTTGTAATTACATAATTGTTAAAATAGTGATTTATTCCATTAAACATTTAGGGTAACAATTAAGGTAGAGTATTATTAGAAGTTTGAAAAGGTTTCAATATTTTATTTATAATATTTTTGTCTAATGTTTAACTTGTATCCATCTGACCTCAGAAGCTCTCTCAAGCTTGTAGAAATTAATTACTTTTTTTTCCAGAATGTATGGCTCTGTATCTTATCTGACCCTAATAAATCCATATTTCTTAAAATCACGCCTTCAAACATTACTCCAATAAAACCAAATGCTAAGTTTATCTTCTATATAAAAATATCAAAGATAACTAAAAGATAGATAAAAAGGAAAAAGTAAGAAACAAACAAATAGGGTTAATCACAAGATAAAGTGAGGGCAAACGCAGAAGTTAACTGCTCAATTCGAAGTTCTGTCGTCGTCGTCGTCGTAGTCTAGATACATTATTTTCTCCTTTTTCAGAGTTTTATTTTTATATCCTTATTTTTATTTCCAAGTTGTTTTTCAGTTTTGTTTTTTTATGTTTTACCTACTTTTTTATCAAGGTAGATAATTTCAATTAACTTTTGCCGCAATGTTTTCTTATAGCTCCCATTGCCTGCCACATTATCCTCTGACTTACCTACTGCTACTCAGCTTATAGGTATACCGGCCAGGACTCCATGTACATATATACAACGGTACCTCGATCAAAATTCTGCCTTCAGGGGACAACCTGGTTAATTTCAGTTTATGAACTTTTAATAAGTTTTCTGACATTTCTAGGATTATCCTTTTTTTGTATAGGCAGAGACCCTATTTCTCCCACCTACTCCACCTCATCCCCCATACCCCCTTGGCAACACAGAACTATCTATCTGAGAGATTTTCTTTCACATTTTTTTTGTATGGTAGGTGGCGTTGGTAGTTCGAGTTGGAGTTGGAGCCAGTTTGATGTTCCATGGTTTGCAGTGTGCAGTGAAAGAATATGGCTGCTCATTTTACCAAATACAATCCTGAAAACAATGCCTCCCAGGTCCTAGTCGAGTAGAAGTAGAAATTCCAGAGAACTACTATACAACATCGAAGACTCCCAGTCAGTCAGTAGATAGGTAAGGAAGGTCTATGGGTTGGGCATATTGAGAACGATGCAGGCAGGAGATGTTTTATGTTATCCATTGGAAAACAGTCTTTTTCTTTTTTTAATTTTTTCTTTGCTTTTCTCATGTTTGTTTCCTTGTTCGACTGTGGATTGTACAAGGAACAGGAATTACGAATGTTGTCTTTTCAAATCCCTTGAATGAATTTGAGAAAAAGTTTTCTTTTTCACAATTTCAATTTTTGTTTTTCGTTTTTTTTTTTTTTTTGTTGCTTCCTTATGAATGAAGAAACGGAAGATGTTGGTTTTCTGATTTAATAATGAAATAGTAGGCAAGCTTCTAGACCTCTACCCATACTTATATAGCAGGCAGGATGTTTAGGTTAAGTAAAGAGTTTTTTTCTTAATTGAAACATAATTGTGAAATGGAAAAGAGGAAGAATGAACTAAGTAGAACATAAATGTTGTATACAAATAGTAAAACAATGAGCGGAAATAAATTTGCTTAAATCCTTTCTCTTTGTTTTTTGAGTTGATGTTTTTTTAATAATTTTATTTTCAGATTAAAAAGACTTTTCGACTCGATTTTATAAGTCATGTTAGTTCAACTTCGTATGTCAAATAATAAAGAAGTTTTTTACTATTCCAAAAGATACTATTGGCTGAAGAGCACAAAAAAATTAGGATCAATCTCGAGGCAGTTTAAATTTAGTATGTTTTGAAAAGTCTGGAATAAGTCGAATAATTCTTTTAAATACTTACTTACTTGAAATAATGAATTTTTCCTAATTTTTATGAGCAGTTTAAATAACAAAATATCTATAGTTTCTATGTTTAAGGTGCAAGGTGGCGTGAGTGCAACCTATATTTTTCAAATAGATATTGAAATCATTGGTTTTTGATTAACGGTGAGGGAACATTAGCTCTTTGACACCGAATTTGATAGTTTGCTATGAGGTTTGTAAGCTTCGAGAGAAACTACAGGTTTTGTGGAAAATTCGCAAAAGTCATTCAGAAAACCCAAAAAGTAAAAGTCTAAATAGATCGATTGACATGATCTTCATTACCATGTTACCATCACGTGCTCCCTTGATGGAGAGTGGATAGTTGTACTAGATTTTTTAGTACAATTCTCCACTCTTTTCTTTCTCAATTTAATTGCCCGGCATCTCTTCAATTCCCAGTGTCACCTGTAGGTGACACATGTTTAAATTTTTTTTGTACCGTACCGTTATATTTTTTTGTTGTTCTACTTTCATTTATGCAAAGTCTATGGGTCCTAGTATGTCATAATATTTTTTGAAATTACTAACTTCAAGTCATTTGTCAAATTCATTTCATTGTTTTGAGCGTAGTTGAAGTTTTCTTACTTTGTGTGATTTAGTGAAATATAAACTTAGATAAAATATGTCCGAACAGTAAGTATTGTTTTTTTTCTTATTGCATTTGGTAAATGAATATATAAAGTTAGATATAGTCGCATTTCAAGGCAAAAATAAAATATAACATCATAAATATAACGGTGAAAATGTTAGGTGTCACCTGTAGGTGACACTGAGCATTGTGTTAACAATTAGAGCAATTATTGAAGCGTTGATTATGATGGGATTTTAGAGCTATTGTACGTCTTACAGGTTGACTTTAGATGAAGTTCTCGAGGATTTGCTTTCCGGAGAGGACCCTGGTGATGTAATTTTATTTCCACCGAACGATGGGGCGGTGACAGACGAAGACAGTGGAGATGAAAACGATGCTGACATTCTGCATCTTCCTAGTCGCATGCTTCGGTCACAAGTAGAGCGACAAAGCAGACGTTCTGTTTCTGGGGGAAACCAAGAGATAGAAGAAGACAATGTACCAGCTCCAGCACCGAAAAAAAAGAAAAAAGAAAACACAGTTAGCAAATGGTACACCAGCACTTCTTTTACTACTTGTGGAAAAGGGGACTGTGATGAAGAAGTCTTTACAAACTTTCAGCAAGACGTGACTGCCATTGAGTGCTTCGAACTGCTGTATAGTGACGAAATTGTTCAATTTATTGCAGATATGAGCAATTTGTACGCTTTGCAGAGAAATCACACCCTAAATGTTGCAACTCAAGAAATTAGAGTGTACATTGCAATATTGCTTCTGACAGGATACTTGACACCAAAGTATATGAGAATGTTCTGGGAAGTAAAAAGTGACACCCACAACGAGCTTGTAGCTTCCAGCATGAGACGAAATAGATTTTTCGAAATTCAGCAATTTGTTCATCTCTGTGATAGTACGTCTTTATCACCCAACGATAAATTTGCTAAAGTTCGCGAGTATTTTACGAAACTGAACACAAACTTCAAAGCTCATTTCGAAAAGGCTGGTTCTTCACATATTTCTATTGATGAGACTATAGTTCCATACTTCGGCAGACATGGTACAAAGCAGCACATCCACGGAAAACCAATAAGGTTTGGTTACAAGCTTTGGTCAGCAGCAACTCGCCATGGATACTTAGTAAGTTGTGAGCTTTATCAAGGTGCGTCTGGGCCTACACTCAAGCTGCAGTCAGATATGGGCCTAGGAGCTGCAGTTATTTTGGAACTCCATTCTAGATTACCACCAGAATTGGGACCTTACAACTTGTACTTTGACAATTTTTTTACTGGCTTTCCATTACTAAAGTATTTGCGGGATCAAAATGTTGGAGGAACTGGTACTGTTCGAGAAAACTGCCTAGAAAATTGCAAGCTGCCAAGTTCAAAGGAGATGAAAAAAAAGCCTAGAGGTGAGCTATGTCATCAAATGTCTTCGGAAATTATTGCAGCTAAGTGGCATGATAACAGTGTCGTCACCATCGCATCTAACTGTCATTGTTTGACTCCCATCACCAAAGTCGATCGGATTGGTTTCATAAATAAAAAGCGATCGAAAATTCAAGTAGATTGTCCAGCTTCTATCAAGATGTACAATAAGTATATGGGTGGAGTTGACCGTTTCGACGAAAATGTTGACTCCATGAGAGTAGGTCTTCGCGGCAAGAAGTGGTGGTTCCCCCTGTTTGCTTTTGGTATAGATGCTGCTTGCCAAAATGCATGGCTTATCAAAAGGCAAACAGAAAACAACTGGACCTACTGTGATTTTCGCAGAAATATCGCTACTGTTTACTTGCAAAAATATGGTAAGCCTCCAACCCGTGATTCTGCTTGTGGAGTTCCAGTCCAGATAAGAGTGCCATTGGAGGTGAGATCAGCAGGTGCAGCCGAAGACCACTCAGAAATTGACTGTTCCCAGCGACGTTGTGGATTCTGTCACCAACGTACGCGAAAAATGTGCGCTAAGTGCAATATCGGTTTGCACCAAAAGTGTTGGTATAAGTTCCACAACAAATAAGTGTTCAGTTTATTACTTTTGCAATAATTTTTTCTTTTACCTATGTACATAAATAAATATTCTTGTTCAAAATTGATATTTTACTTCTGCAAGCAAAATGAGAAAAACAGTGCCCAGTGTCACCTGTAGGTGACCCCCCTGCAAAAAAGGGGTGGGGGTATTTTTTTTATTTTTATAATTTTGTTTGCTTTGTATTAAATCTATTTACACTATTCAGCACGAGAAACTTTTTTTTTTTTCATAAACAAAGTTATGGGAATTGAAGAGTTTGCTTGCGAAATTTTGACGTTTATAAATTTTTTTATTGAAAAAAAAAATTGTTTAGTCGTGACTTTCGGTGTTTTCAAAATTTATATTTGATTTAAAATTTAAAATAAAATGAATTTGTCTAATGTGTTCCAACAATACATTTCTGAATCGGAAACTCAGGATGTTGAAGATGTTATTGGTGATGTGCAAGAAGTGCTGAAGACGAGCAGTGAACTTCAACTTCCAAAAAATAAACTGAAGAAAAAAAAATTGATTTCTCTTCGGAGGAAAAAAAGAAACTGGCTTCGTTGGTCGAAGCCATTGAAGCTATTTGGAAGTTGGAGAAATGAAAAAACCATGTACTAACTGCTCAACAAAATGTTAATAAATAGAATTCCTTTTCACTTTTGTTTACCAGCAGCTGACTGTCAGAACTTGTCAATTGTTTTTGACAGCTGACAGAACTCTCCAAAAATATTTTTCCGCTGTGGTTTTCGTTTTCATTTTGCTCTGCACTTGGAGACTGCCGAAAAAATTCGTTTCACTATTTGAAACTTTTTTTCAAAGTAAATGCTGTGTAGCCTTAATGAATTTTTTGATAAGAAGTTTTTTTTTCCAAATTAAAGCACCCACTGCGTTTGCCGTAGGTAAACAAAATTCGTCAGACTGGTATGTTAGGGGACAACACTCGTGACTTTCTGTCGTCGTAAGATGACAACAGAAGAGTCTCAATTCACGAACGTCAGCTTTTCACCAACCTTAACAGACCTCTACACAAAGATCTCGAATTAATCGCTTACAAGTTTCAATTAATTAACTTTCATGTAGATTGAAGGCGCATCAGCTTTGTTAGCTTCGGATCTTGGAACTTAAAGCAGCTTAAATTCAATAACGGTTTTGGGAGAAAAATAATCTTTTCTGAAAAAAAAATAAATTGGGTGGCGCAACAGTCCGTTGAGAACTAGTTCTTAGCGACTTACAACTCTCGACCATTCCTGTGTACGGGTACTATTTTCAGGGATGGAGGGGACCTACAGTTTTAAGCGGAATCCGAACGGCTGATTTGAGAAAGCACTTTTTATGACAAGAATTACTCTTGGTGGGTTCGTCAATTCCTCGCAAGAGGCAGTACCCGTGAAAAAAACTTTAGATAGCACAGGCAGGGATGGAACCCAAGACGTCTAGCACGACGTCTAGCATGACAAGACTTATTCTTGGAGAATTTGTCAATTCCATTGTAAGAGCCTTTTTTAGGTTAATCCCCGCTACTATAGTATTTGTTTGTTTCTGTAGGAATTATTGGGGTTCTTGGAATAATTCAATTTGACCTTTTCAGCGCCGCCGGTTAAGATAATAGCACCAATAATGTTTCGCCAAGTTGTGTGACATAAAAGTCTTGTACAGTGAATTTATCATTTATAATATTAAAGAATCTTCAAACCTCTCATGCATAATTTTCAAAATGGCTTAAACAGAACGTACCCATGTTTCCAAATAAAGCCGTCATTGCTGAAGGTGACTTTTTGTTGAAAATTAGTCTCAGTTTCCGACTGCTCCAGACAAGAGTCTTTTCACGGAAAACAAGTCGTTGTGTCTGTTCGTTTCGTTAACTTTCAACTTTTCGGTTGCAGGTTCAAATTAAGACCGAAATTTCGTCGAGGTGATGAAGTCGACACAAACTTCCACGAGCAGCGGTAAATCTTATTGATAACAGTCTTCTCAAAAAAAAAGCCAATTATAATAATTGTAAAATGGCCGTAGTGGAACGAACTGTACCAGAACGAAATTATAGTAAAAAAAGTTCATTATTTTCTCATGTTTTTGAACTCAACATTCGACTATGGTGATTGTTAAAACGGATTAAATGACAATTGATTTGACAGATGAA
Source organism: Eupeodes luniger (assembly GCA_951509635.1). Taxonomy (NCBI): domain Eukaryota; kingdom Metazoa; phylum Arthropoda; class Insecta; order Diptera; family Syrphidae; genus Eupeodes; species Eupeodes luniger. Next base: position 293,838,899 of record OX608073.1, on the reverse strand, counting down.
GCTAAAACAATATAGATGTTATCAACTGTCAAAGATATGAAGTCTGTTAACAAACATTGTTTCAAACAGCCTTCTTTTTGCCTCCATATAGTCGAGGAATAAACAACAAATTATCGAAACGTCTTTAACTACCAGAAGTCCCCCGAGAAGTCCTGTATTGTGTAATGTCTCGTCTATAACTTAAGATCGCAACACAACAAGAACAGAACAAAATGTCATCACTCCTAGTGTGCTTAAGCATCAGGACAGACAAGAGCATCGCAATATTCAGAGCGAGACCATAAAAGCAACAGTAAACAAAGACCACCACCGTTAAACATCCTTTTTTTTATTTCAGTCTATAAGAGATAAAAGTCACTCACCTTCTCATCTGCCTAAAATTCGGTAGAACTTCCGGTTCCTAGGCCACTCTACTCCAGAAATAGGAATATTGTAAGAGAAAACATTTCCAGACACATAGAAACAAAAAAATATAAAAACACCACCAAAAGTCGAAACTATAAGAACACCAATAAATTTACCAAGGGTTTCAATTTCAATTAAACCATTTTCCTAAGAGAAATACGATTCAGGTTTATAGACAAAAATACAAAATGGCAGAAGCACGAACTCTGAGGAATTCTTTTTTTCTTGTTCTTTTTTCGTACTGGTGTTTTTGTTCAACAATCCTTTATCTATCTGTTTAATCGCCGCCGCCTATGGTTGCTTATGGGCGGGAGGTGGTGTGTGTATCGGAAAGTCAACACCAACAGTCAAGTGCAAGTCTAGCTTTACGGAAGTACCTACCGTTTCCCATCCCACCGCCACCGTTGATTTCAACAAAACCCTATATTGCGTCACTTGAAGTTTAGGATCCATTTCGTGAGTATGAATTTTAATCGAAACTGCGGCTTGCTTCACCTATTCCTCCTTTATCCTATTTATCCACATAAATAGCCGTCAACTTGGAATCATTGTATTTTTTCTGTAGGTTTGGCTTTTACTGTTCCTACCTAGACGTCCTATACAATTCGCGACAAATTCGAAGCTTCTTCACTTTTACCAAATGTGAAATTCCATTGGGTATCTCTGAATGGTACATATATGTACATGATGAAATTGAAAGGACCTCGAGAAAGAAGTATTTTATAGGACTTTGCCTAGAGCAGGGTTGCCACTACGATATTTTGAAAAAAATTGTGCTTTCCAGTATCAACACTTAAGACTTCTATGACTTGTTTCGGAGTTACTAGCTTTTTAAGTTTATTCTGGATGTGGGATATAAACACAGCAAATGTGGGATATTCAACATAAAACGATTTCAAATGTGGGTTATTGATCGAAAAAATAGTTTTTCAATTATTGGTCATCCAAACTATTTCTTGAGGGTTAAGTGATTTCAAGGTTTCACCTCTTATGCAAATTGGAAAGCGTTTAAATTTCTTCTTTTTTTCGAATATCCCAAAAAAATTATTTTCTTAAAATTATCTTATAATATTAAACTTTAGCCGTTGACTATAAAAATGTTCAATAGAGATTACCAGTAGGTTTTGAGATCTTAAGTTTCTTAAATTCGAGAACCCTAAATGAGAACAAAATCACAATATGGCAACCCTATTGACTAGGAAAAGTTCGACACAGAAAAAAAGGAGAAGCACTCAAAAAAAAGGTATTCTAAAATATTGCAAATGTCATTTGATCCCGGTAGCTATGGCACCGAATGCGAATGAGCTCAAGGATGTGTGTAGTTATATGTGTAAGTACGTATAGCAGTACATGTGCTGTAAGGATCCACAGGGAAAAAGAACAGGGTTTTTTTGTATGCTTCTTATTTTCGTTTCTTCATGTTGTGTAAGGGTATGTGTAGAACTGTAGATATGTTATGTCGGGAGTTACTCTGTTGGACTGGAATCGAATTAATGTTTACGTTTCGTGAGAGGAAATTTATATTGACATTTGGGGCTCATTAAATTACCCAAGAGGGACCCGCCAGCAGAGCAGCACACTACACACAAGCCGGTCGGTCTTCTATGCCAAAGCCAATATCGATATGTACCAAGGAACTGTTATGTTATAAAAGGATGTGAGTAGAATTCTTTGTTTCACAATGTGTTGCTTCAGTTTCTTTATTTTTGTTGCTGTTGCTATTTTGTCATATAAGGCGGAAAAGTTATCTTTGATTTACATCTCTATTTGATGGTTGTCGGTTATATAAATTGATTTATAGGTTCTTCTATTATTGATGTGCTCAACAAGTACCTATACAACATGTACATAAAAAGGTGTATCTCCTGTCAGTTTTGTAGGAGACGGGTCTTTATGGTGAGATAGTGTGTCTAAATAGTTCAATTAGGTGATAGTTTATTTCAATTTAATATTAAAAAAAAAGCCACTTAGGTTAAAAGGACATTTTATGGATGGATGTTTTAAGTTAGATAAGAGGTTAAGTAGATACCTATAAAAAAGCTTTCTGCCTGTGTCTTGTAATTGGTCTATCAATAAATTGAAAAGTTAATAAGAACTCAATAATCTTGAACAAATTAGAGTAAAGTTTAAAGGCGTTCTATTCAATGACCTTATATTTTACAATCAACGACGTAATAAAATTGCCAATTATGTGTAAGGGTTTGAATAGGTTAGGTGACAACACATAGCCTTAACACAGGTTCATACGTTATTGTTTTGAAGAAGTCGGGAAACAACTTTTTTTTTTGCTGTAAAATTGGTTTTTGTTGGTTAAGCCTTTTTTTTGCACTTTTCGGGACAATGAAATTTAATTTAAAAAAAAAATATTAAAGAACAACCGTTTTGAGTACAAACATGCAATTTGAACCAAAGAATGCATTATTTTACCCTTTTTATAAGAGAAAGTTTTAAACAAAAATATGTAATTATAAAATTACTTAAAACTCAAACTAAAAAATTTAAAGGTAGAGAATGATCAACTACAGAAATTGACTCTGACACGTACGCAGGCCGTTTTGTTATACCCTTACGTGGTATAAAAAAGTTGCTTTAGACCGTTTGTTCTAAGTTGTATTTATTAATGCATAACATGCATTTTTAACAAATCAACAGATGAAGGTAAAATTTCATTGTTGCAGGCTCAAGAAAGAAAAATATCTCAAGAACTAATCCGACAATATTTTGTACATTTTCTGACGGAACTAACACGTTCCAAACCCAATGGTAAGATTTTGTGAAAGCGTTTTAATTTTTGCTATAAGAACCTGCCTTAAAAGCAAAAGAGGTAAATACGGAATGCAAACAATGCATAAAGGCATTCTACCTAACATGGTTTTAACTTAAAACATAAAATGACAAATGTCTAAGCTTTAAAAGTGTTAATTTTATTGTTCTTCGTTTAATTTTACTAAATTAAGCTGTTGTTACAATTCTGAAAATACACCAATAAATGGAATTTGTAGGCAGATAGATATATGAAGAGAATTTTAATTTTTTTGTAAATATAAAAAAAATTCGCTTAAGCTTAAGTTTATTTAAGCACTACAGTGTCCTTAAAACAAACTCTTAACGCTAATTTGTAGTACCCGTGGCATGATGGTAAGTGCGTTGGACTGTCATGCCAGAGGTCTTATGGGTACGATCCCTGCCTGTGCCATTTAAAGTATTTTCACGGGTACTGCCTCTTGCGAGGAATTGACAAATTCTCCAACAGTAATTCTTGTCATGAAAAGTGCTTTCTCAAATTAGCCGTTCAGATTCGGCTTAAAATTGTAGGTCCCTTCTATCCCTGACAACAGTACTCGCACACAGGAATGGTTGAGAGTTGCAAGTCACTAGGACCTAGTTCTCAACGGACTGTTGCACCACCCAATTTTTTTTTTTTTTTTTAACGTTAATTTAGTTTAATATAAAAAGTATTTTTTTTTTACCTATAGTTTCAAATAAGAAATAAGAAGCATATAGTTAAATTTAATGGTTAATAGTTTGGCTTCATTGTAAAGCCGAAATGCCCAATTTTTGACTACTTTTTGAAGCCATTGGAGCCATATCAGCAAAAATTTGCCGAATATTCTCTTCAAGGGCTTCAATTGTCACCGGATTATGTGCGTGGATAAGCGACTTCACATTACCCCACAATGCGCTCAATAAAAGTTTTCTGCAATAAATTGGCAATAAATTTGCACGACTTGTGAATGTTGTTAAGGATTAAGTCTACTTATATTAAATCAGGTGACAGCTGTCAAAAACACCAATTCTGAAAAAGTATAGCAGGATTGAAAAACAAACTTAAAAAAAACACCTGTTACCCGTTACCCGTTACCCGGTCTATTGAGAAAATACATTGCAAAAGAATTTTTTAAATAAATTGATCTCTATTTGAACCTTATTGTCTATAGTAAAAGGGGTAACAAATTACAGGTATTTAAAAATTATATGAAAACAGTTTTTGAAACAAAAAAAAATGGAAAAACTGATAACACTGATAACACTGCGGTCGACAAAATTATGTTTTTGTTCTGTCCCACAAACAAAACAATACTTTATAAAATGATTGAGATGTCCTTAGTTCAAATCTCTTTAAATTTGCCTATAACATCATATTTTTTTTAAATATGCCACTTTTAAAATGCTAAAAACAAACAAAAACGGGTGTGGCTTTACATCAGTTAAATCTCAACACTTCATTTCTCAATCGTTCTCTTCTAAATAAAATTTAAATCATTTTAGTATCTTACCTAGTTTCTGAAAATTCTCATTAGTTATGAGTCTTTATTAGACTCTATATGAAGTTTATTACTTTCGGAGGGTGCAAATTACGTTTTGGAGTTAATTTTTAGTGTTGATTTCGAATCCAAACTTTAATTTTAACTATTTCCTCAAGTTTTGAAAATGCCCGTTTTGAACATTATTTCAAAAACTTGATATAACATAATTTTGTAGAAAATAATATTCGTTCCAAGAACAAAACTAACTTTCAAACCGTTTTAAATTTTTTGCATTGAGAACAGTTTACACGTGGTAAATAGTTTAGCGTTTCTTTCAAAATTGTAAGACACGTGAAATCTACTTATGAAGATTTTTGGAATATCATCTATATTAATATTATAAAGAGGAAATATTTGTATTTTTATATGTAAGAATTCTTTTTTCATTAGAAAGCTACATTATCTGTCCCTATTTACATATGTCTACCCGTGCGAAGCCGGGACGGGCCGCTAGTATGAGATAAAAGAAGAGCCTGGGATGCGATCCACACTCATTACTTCCCATACCGCCTGTCGATTAGTCTTGCTTAAAAGGTTTGTATTTTTTTGTGTTTTGTTATAAACGTTTTCAGTTGAATAATTTTGAAAAATTTTAAAATTACCAACAATATTTTGGATATGATGAAATAATTTGATTTCAAAATCTGTTTTTGTTAACGAGATTTTTAGTCGAAACCTAGTTTTTGACAAATTTAGTAGTACTTTTTTTGTAGATTTTATTTTTTTATGAAAAAGCGGAATGTTGGATTTTTATAAAAAAATTAATGAATATCGAAAACAATATTTTCCGTGTAATAAAATAAGTTTGAAGCCAATATATTTAATTTTTGAAAAGATATTTGAGTCGAAAGTAAATTTTTACCAAGTTAAAGTATTGTTTTTTTTTTAGGTTTTAATTTTTAAAAAAAAAATGTCAATTCGATTTTTCTCAAAATTTTATCGAATGTTGAAAACAATATTTCTTATAAGTTAAAATTAGTGAGAAGCCATTATCTCAAATTTTTGAAAAGATATTAGAGTCGAAAATCAATTTTTACCAACTTTTGTTAAATTTTTTTTCGCTTTTTAATTTTTTGTAAAAAAACTGTAAATTCGATTTTTTTCAAAATTTTACTGAATCTTGACAACAATATGTTTTGAAAGATAAAAGTAGTTTAAAGCTAGTATCTCAAAGTTTTGAAAAGATATTTGAGTCGAAAATAAATTTTTACAAACTTTTATACATTTTTTTGTTTAGGTTTTTATTTTTTGTAAAAAAACTGTCAGTTCGATTTTTCGCAAAATGTGTCGTAATATTGAAAACAATAAACTTTAATTTTTCCCATACACATAAATTGAAAAGAATATTTCGTATAAGCTTAAAGTAAATAAAAGATATTATCTCAAATTTTTGAAAAGATATTTGAGTCGAAAATCATTTTTTACCAAATTTTTAAAAATTTTTTTTTGGTTTTTATTTTTTGTACAAAAACTGTTAATTCGATTTTTTCAAAATTTTACTGAATGTTGACAACAATATTTTTTGAAAGATAAAATTAGTTTAAAGCCAATATCTTAAAGTTTTGAAAAGATATTTGAGTCGAAAATCAATTTTTACCAATTTTGAGTAATGTTTTTTTTAGGTTTTTATTTTTTATAAAAAAAAAACTGTCAATTAGATTTTTCTCAAAATTTTATCAGATGTCAAAAACAGTATTCTTCGTTAGACAAAATTGTTTTTCAGATGAAATCATATTTAAGTCGTAAAATTTTCGAGGTGACAAATATTTTTTTTCAGTTTTTTTGATTTATAAAAAAAACCGTTAATTGGTATTTTTTCTAAAAATATACTTGTGTTGTATCACGTTACAATACATAATATAAAATTTAATTCAAGTCCCTAGCGTCATTGGTTCATGAGATATTTAGGGTTAACCAAAATGTTCACCTTTTTTTTAAATTGCTATCGTAAAAACACCACCCACGCAATTTTCTTGGCAGTCCCTTCTGCATCTTTCTGCATTATTCTCGGTATAACAAAATTTATTGAAAGTCAATATCTCTACTGGTTCTTGAGCTATGGATGGTGAAAAAAACTTTCTAAACGTACGAGCGTACGTACACACGCACCCACAGACATCTCTCCTTAAATCCTTTATTTCGACTCAGGGACCTTGAAACGTCGAGAAATGTCAAAATTTTCAATCCGACAAATTGGATCGATTACAATAACTTCCTTTATGGGAAGTTAATTAATATTTCAACTAACAATTCAAGACATGGGTTAAAGATTTGGAAGAAAACCTTGCCTACCAGTGTAAATTATCATTAGGCACACCAAAACTTTGGTCTGCAATGTCGTTGGCAAGGGCAAATTTTAAGTAGAATTAAATATGCATTCACTTCGGAAAGTTCAAAAAAGCTGAAGATTGGTATTAAGCTTTATTTATACGTCGTCCTTGATACTTTCTTAAAAGAACATTTTGTTTGGAATCGATTTTAATAAAATGTAGAATGCAGCTTTACTTAAAGCTTAATTTTTGTTTGTTCTGAAAATATTTTTTTGCAATTCTATAAACAACTTTCTAAAAGCCTATTTTAAATGTCAAACTACTTAAAATTAACTAATAGTTTGGAGATCTAATTTCATTTCAGAGCTCACACTAAAGTTTTTGAGCATTATAAGAAGATAGATATTTGATTTACCACAGCAACAATCGAAATCTTCTAACCTTCATTTCGACGGAAAGCTAAACTTTGGTTGTTTAGGTCATTCATAAATAATTTTTTGATGAAATCAGCTTCTTGGTGTTATTGAAAAAAATGATTAAAAAAAATATTTGGTCATGAAAAAAACAGCATTTTCTTTTTGGTACCGCTCTAAGTCTTGGTTCTTTAAAAGGGAAAAATATTAATTCAAACACGACCCGAACCAAAAACAAAGTTCCTCACCCAAAAATATAATTAAAACAAATTTGTACATGATAATTTGCTTAAAAAGAAAGCGTATATTAAGAACTTATTTATTTAAAAAAGTAACGGTATAGAGCATATACAAACTTCTGATCGGTCGGAATTTAAATAAATACTAAAATGTTTGATATTTTTAACGTTTTGAACAAAAATCGACAAAACCGTGAAAAGACTTCGATTCGAATCCTAATGTACAAAGGTTTTCTTTATGACATAGGTAAGGTATACCTTACGACTCACGTTAAGTTTTAGTATGTTTCTACAATTTCAAGACAATCCTTAACTATGCTCCCTAATTGCAAAGAAGTGAAATGTGTATCTTAAAAATAATGCCCGAATTTTGTCTTTAATGAAATTCCTTGACAAAGGTCCTAGACTACAATTCTTTGTATTAATTATGTATGATCTAAAAGTAACATAAGTAACTTATTAAAATATTTCCATTATTTAAATTCTACTAGATTATGGCTAGACTTTCAAATTATACTTATCTTCAATGTAGACATCATTGAATGAACACAGCCCAAACCTCTTTTGAGCGCACTTAAAAAAATAAAACACCAGCAAATATTTTTTAATTTTTCTTCGCATCTGTCAACATAAATCAAATATTCGGACACTCTCGTTTGAACGCCCGGCCGCTCCGACGACGGACAATGTCTGGACTCTGACTCTGGCTCTGGAGCCAACCAGCAGTCATATACCAACTAACTATTTCGTTGCAAAGGAATTTTCTTTCTATATTTGTATTGTATTTCATTTTAAGGCCGCTCTTGTTGCTGAACCTTTTTCCACTTGAAATAAACTTTTTAACATTTTTGTTTCCATTTTATGTTTTTTTTTTTAATGTTTTTCTATGATAATAAATTTTCCTCGAAGAATGAAATTAAAATGACTTTCATGTTCACACAGGACCTCTGGAAAACTCCATAGTTGATCCTTGAATTTTACAGTCTTTTAATCGTATTTTGTTTTGTTTTTCTGCTGTGATGGAAAATTACCCATTGCTTAATGTGTTTTGTTGTTGAAGGAGCAAATTCCGCACATTTATGATACAAAAGGCGAAGACTGATTGAGGGTCTCTAGATTGGCCAGACACAACACCCCTTGCAATCTAAAATTAAAATCTGGTCAAGGATATAGGTTCTCATGTACAATTATTTAGAACAAAAAGGCTCATGGTTAGGTTATTTATTTCTATCATTTTCTCAGAACAAAAAAATAGCAATCAAAACTAATTAGTATTGAAAGGACGACGACGTACGGGGAACGGGGGTGGAATGGATGTTGCATAGAAAAAGGACATGCATTCGTATTCACAATGCGTATATTATTTACCACTCTCTTTGGTACTTCATCCGTAATTCCGGCCTTTGGGGACGAAAATTAAAATGTCTGCACATGTCCACCCTGAGGGCGAAAATCAAATCCATTTAGCCTCTCTCTGATGTACCTTCTCTGTTCACTCATACCTTTCTACTTCCAGCGCTACAACCACCCGAACGAACCCCCACCCTCGATCTCAGTTTTGATGCTATTTTCCATTCCCAATCCTATTCGCATTTGCCATACATCATGGTTTACAGAGAGGTTCACAAGGACAACGAGCAATAAGCTGCTCGGGATTAAGAGTCAGGGGTAATATTCTATTCTGCTGCTCCTGCTCCCCCTTGCTAATAAAATAGTCGAACATAGAAATCGCATCTGTACAATGTCTATATGTACTTACCTAGAGTATTTGCAGTTAGCCTTGAGCTACACTTTTGCTCCTTAGTTTTCTCTTTATAGCATAGGTATAGGTATACCTACCTCTATATAGCCATCAAGGATATAGACGTTAAAAAGTGGTGTGCTATGTCCTGCTAGCTATATTAATAAGTATAGGTAGGTATATGCAGGTACTAATGCCATATACTGGTATATTTTAAAATTCTTCTATGTACACATCAGACACTGCGTGGTTTACAAGGACCTTTGATGTTGAAATAGTTAAATGAAATTGTGGAAAGCATCTCGACAATAAACCCTTAAGGCGTACACGTGCCTTTCAAAGAACGTGCTAGCATCACCGATGCGATGATTCTTCCTTTATTTTTTGGGTGTCGATTGCCTTCGTTCTACGTTCTCAAAATTTCTCCGTCTTTTTTTTTATTCTTGAGGACCGTACAAAAATAAAGGCCCAATTTTCAACACAATCGACAACGACGACGACGACGCCAACTTATCCAACTATATACACGGCGCGGCGCGGCGATGACGACGACGGAAGGAAGTGCCTCTCGATAGTTGGAGAGACTTTACCACCGTTGGCGTATATGGTGTCGTCGTTGTGTCGTTCATCGCCATCATTTCATGGAATAGTTGGAAAACTTGGAAAAAAAGACAATAATAAGGTGAAAGAAACACATCAAGGACATCATAGAAGCAGCAGCCTTATAGCAGTAGCAGCATTTGGGCGTAAAGATGATCCACATGATGCATAAACCAATCATTCGTAAGGACACATCATCATGTCATCATCAAGAATGGGGATTTTGTAGGGCTTAACTGCATGTTTCCGTCATCTTCATCGTCCTCACTGTCATCGTCACTATCACCATTTACGTCCTCACAATGGCTGCCTATATGAGAGATGAATGAGGAAAAATCCGACGTTAACTATATACTGCCGTTAAAGGTAACTTAAGTGGCATTGAGGTTTTTTAGAACGAATTGAAGAATGGCGAATATTTGAAGTAGAAAATTAAAATGGACAGCCAAAGATAGATGGAAAACCACAAAAATGGGGCTCTTTTTTATTGGAGGATGAACGTACAAATTGAAAGGCGTTTTAAAAGGCGTTTTAAAAGGCTTTTCCCTTTTACTTCACATATTCTCGTCGTCGTCACAGCATCACAGCATTCAAATTCAGATGCTTCAAGTTGCAAATTTTAAATGGCAGTTTGAGGATTTTATTTCTTATTTCTGTCGAAAATGATTCAATCCAAGAATTGGCAGGAATTTTATTTTTAGTAAGAATTTTAGTTTTATAGAGGACACAATAAAACCACTAAGGCAAAAAGTATTGTTGACATTAGCGGTAAGAAGAATATTATGCGAAAAGAGTACAGTTTGAATATCCGTCATCATTAAAATGGGATGATAGATTTGACAATAGAAATAATTAACTTGATCAAGCCTTTTCAGATGAGGCTCAGAAACTTTAAAATTAAATTTCCATTTCTGAAAAAAATATTGAAAATATTGTCATTTTTGAAATGTAATCAAAAATAATTACCAATCCCAAGAATAATTACCAATTTGGCTATAGCTCTGGGGAACTTATCATTCTGTTGAAACCAAATTATGTTTAAGTTCATAATCATTAATTTCAGGGCGAAAGAATTTTAGCAAACATCGACCTATAAAGCTTGCAGTTAAATAGTGACGACCTGGCCAACCAACGACGCCTCGTTATCAAAGAAAAGTGGCCTTATGTCGATGGCATTCGTACAGACTTTTTCGGGATGCATTGAACGCTCTTTGATCCCCTCATCGCTGAAAATGATTTTTCCAGCAAAAAATGTTTTCTGTGGCCGTTTACCTCAAGCTTTTATGTCAGCAGTATTTTGGGAATTTTACGTTATGACTTTTGACTAATTAGTCATAATGTTAAATTCTACAAGTGTTGGGCATTTATATTTTCGGTACATTTTGCTTAATAACGACGAACAAGGTGTGATGGTTGATTTTGAACTGAACTGGTCTTAAATTTAGTTTTTTTTAGTGAAGTGCGTGGAGGATATAGAGCTTTGGTAGCTAGTCTATTCAGATAACATACTACTTACTGTCGGATGGGTTTTTAAGAAAAATGTTATCAGATAAATGATACGAATATGGAATATCTACCCAAACTACAGTGGAAAACTGTTACTTGGAACTATTTAGATGCAATCCAGACGGTATTTAGATTCTGTTTACAACATAACTCGAACCTTCACACGAACGACTTGGTTTCATTGATCTTTCGGGAAGCACAGCACTTTTAGTCTGTAAGAAACCACTAATGAAATGAAGAACTGTTTGACAGAGATTGTGAAGAGGAAGGAAAAAACTTTTGACCATTTAAACATCTTGAGGGCAACAAACTCAAGCCTTTAAAAAAAAAAAGAATGTACCAAGAGACGAACAGTGATTTTAAAAAAATTTATACCGACAAACATAATTTACACTTGAACTATTTAATCCAAAAACTATCTGAAGTAAACGACAAAGAATTGGTCTGGAAAATAGCCAATTCCATTAATGGTATATTTTTAGCTCAAAATATTAACAAGTGCGACAGCTTATAAGTGACGAAGAATTTGGTGATCATAAACCGTGAGAATTCTTCCACCATTTTCATTATCTTGCTGGTCTTTCCGCTATACATAATTACCTTTTTCGTCAACTTGGGTTCAGATGACTGCCGTCTGCCGATTTGTCTTGCTTAAAAATATGTCTATATGTATCAATTTTTACCAAATTTGCGTAAAATTTTTTGTAGATTTTATTTTTTATGAAAAAACTGACTATTGGATTTAAAAAAAAAATTACTGAATATCGAAAACAATATTTTCTGTGAAATAAAATAAGTTTAAAGCCAATATTTGTAATTTTTGAAAAGATATTTGAGTCGAAAATCAATTTTTACCAAGTTTTAGTATTGTTTTTTTTTTTAGGTTTTTAATTTTTGTACAAAAACTGTCAATTCGATTTTTTACTGAATGTTGACAACAATATTTTTTGAAAGATAAACGTAGTTCAAAGCCAATATCTCAAAGTTTTGAAAAGATATTTGAGTCGAAAATCAATTTTTACCAACTTTTATCAATTTTTTTTTTAGGTTTTTATTTTTTTTTTAAATGTCAAATCGATTTTTTTCAACATTTTTCAGAATGTTGAAAACAATATTTCTTATAAGATAAAAAAAGTTTGAAGCCTCAATCTCAAGTTTTTGAAAAGTTATTTGAGTTGAAATTCAATTTTAACCAACTATGAGTAATGTTTTTTTTAGGATTTTATTTTTTATAAAAATACTGTCAATTAAATTTTTCTCAAAATTTTATCAGAATGTCAAAAACATTATTCTTCGTTGCACAAAATTGTTTTGGAGATGAAATCATATTTAAGTCATAAAATTTTCGAGGTTACAATTTTTTTTTTCCGTTTTTTTTATTTATAAAAAAACCGTTAATTGGATTTTTTTCCAAAAATATATTTGTTTTGTATCACGTTACAATATAATAAAGTGCGTTTTTTTGGTATTCCATATATAGTATAGTGAGAAATTGCCAACAAAACGATCCGCAGTATCCCGATTTTTGTATTTTAAAATTGGTACAACTGAAGGAAGATCTGTCAGAATAATAATAGAAAAAACACACAAATAGAAGAAAGTTTTGTGAAAATCAAAAATTTTAAAATTAACTTAGCAAAAAAAACTAACTAAAACTAAAAAAATTGACAATTTTCAAGAAGAAATGGTAAGAAAATATCTGGAAATTGAGATTCTATAAAAAAAAATTCATTTAACAATAGCTTCAAGGAGGGGGTTTGTTCGTAGACTACTACATTACCATGTGGTGTTGGAGCGAGCTTGAAGATCACCTCAATTCTTTATATACCTGAATCGAGTTGAAATAAGCTTAATTTGACTCGATTCCCGTCGGAGATCGGAGTCGAGTCAAAATTTGAGAAGTTGTGGAGGAGTTGGTTTAACAGATAATGCATTATGGTCTGTTTATTTGCATGTTTGTACAAAAGATATAGTTTTGTTTTAATAAACTTACAAACAACAAAAAATGGACATGGAGTAGGTAGCACACTCTTATATAGTTGTGAACTAATCAGTTCTTCATTGTTTAACACGAATCAAACTATCTCACTTGCACTTCACACATCGAAACATCATTTGCATTTTAGAAAGTGATGTCATACTTAATCATTTTTAAATCTTCTTGTGCTGTGGAAACACCAAAAAGATTTATTTAATCTAAACTGAGATAAATCTTTGGTGGAAACATAGCAAAGCATAAATATCTTTTCTATTGTTTTCTCTTGCAAAAGAAGCCCAGTTAGTCCATTTTCACAAACAAAACTAAATAATATCAACAGTAATAGATTGGTTTTTTTCCCAATGGAAAACACACACATGATTCCAAATGCACAACTACTCAACGAACACAGCCATCGAGATACAAATGCAATATCAATCGTACCAACATTTGAGAACGAAATCACATAAGATCCATTCGAGACTCGTATAAATGTCAAAAAATTCGTAGTAAGATTCTACTTTAACTTTTATCAGTGTTATTCATACTTTGGATATTGTTTTTGTTATTCGTGTAAAATCCTACTATACTATGGATAGATTTTCCAACATAATCATAATTCAAGTCTCTAGCGTCATTGGTTCATGAGATATTTAGGTTTAACCAAAATGTTCACCTTTTTTAAAACTGCTATGGTAAAAAAACCACCCACCCAATTTTTTTGAGAGCCCTTTCTGCATCTTTTTGCCTTATTATCTGTATAAAAAATTTATTTGAAGTCGATATCACTTCTGGTTTTTGAGCTATGGACGACGAAAAATACGTCGCGAACGTACGAACGTACGTACACACGCACGCACAGACATCTTTCTAAAAATCTTTCATTTCGACTCTAGGGACCTTGAAACGTCGATAAATGTCAACATTTTCAATTTGACAAATGGGACCTATTACAATAACTTCCTATGGTAAGTTAAAAAAGATCAAAGTCAACGTAGAGGTAACCCGAGTGTTTGTTCCACAGAAAATATCAGCATAAAGCGCTAAAATCCAAAAAAATCATGTAGTTTCCAGGAAAAGACCAGCAACAATTCATAATTAACATGAATGAGTGCATAGTTTCTTGAAGCTGTCCTTTCGTTATACTGACAAAAAATCTAAGCATCAATGTTTAATCGACACCGGATCTAAACTATCTTGTTTTCCTATCCATCTCTGCAGAAAGATGTCTTGCAACCGAGTATGATTTTAGAGCTGAAAATGATAGTAAAATTAAGACGTATGGATTTTTGGACCTCGAATTAAACTGAGAATTTTGCCAAAGTTTTATTTGGAGATTCATTGTTGCTGACGTAATGATACTAATCATCAGTTCTGATTTCCTTGACCATTATCATTTTCTACCAGGTTGTCAAGCAAAACGCTTCATTGATACGTTCACTCGACTTCAGTCAAAACAGGACAATAACTCATCTCAATCTACTGCATTACTGTAAACTACTCAGCCCAAAACTACATGCTTATGTTGGCAATTTGTATTGTTCCTGTGAAGATACCTATATTTCTGGTATTCAAACGTTGCGTACTCCCCAGAACATTCTAAATCTCCTTTAACAATGAAAGAATGAATAAAACTTTAGACTGAAACACTAAATACTAATTTTACTTTACGGCCGTAATTTTACCAATAATCCGTTCCATCGTTCAAAATTCCTTAAACTAAAATACCCCTTGTGAATGCTTTTATGTCATAAATGATCATAAAAATATTGGTCATTTACGAACTTTTGACTATAATTAAGTCCTAAATCCAGTATTTTCCTTCCCGTGCGCTTCCCTGAAAAGCTACTTAAAACATTCCATATACAATTATGGCCTTGTAATCTTTTTGTGGTAGGGAGAGGAGTTAAAGAAATTAAAAAAAAAATACTTTTTTCTATAGTTACCTACCCCCATAAATGTACGCCCTTAACTGCATTTCAACCACAGCTATACAAAAGATAAAACAATACAATACCTGTCGTAAAGGCTGACAGCAAACAGTTAATCATAAATCTCACGTGTCGTCAGTCTGTCATTCTTCCATTTTTTTTTTTTAATGTTCTGTTCTCGCAAAGTAAAAATGCATTCCGAAATGTATACCTTCATATCTACTCTAAGTATTTTTACCTACCGCATATTTCGACGAGCTATAAAAATGTTGAATTTCCCTGATGTAGGTTTCTTTTTTTAAACTTTTATTATGGTTACCACCATTTTGTCTGCATTTATTTCAACAGTAATCATCATCATCCGTCAGACACTGCGCCGCAAATTCCTTTTTTCTGTCTACTTTAACAGTTTTTTGGAGAAATCCTGTACAGGGTATACCTATAAAATAAACCCTACCCTACCCAACCTATTCCTTCCGTATTTACATAGGGTTTTGTCATTTGGAGTTATTTCTTTTTGTATTTTGTTTTACATTGGAACCCATTTTTCAAATTAAAAATAAAAGTACATGTCTCGTCTGTGCCATTTTAAATTCATGAATGCAATGAATGCTCATGCCAAATGCACCTTTCGCAATAGTAACGAAAACTGTGGACAAATTAAAATAATATTTTTACTTTTCAGTTCTTTTTGGTTAACTTTGTTCTTCTTTTTGTTTTTCTTTTAATTTTTGTGTAAAACTAACCAAAGCTTTTGATTCTTTTGCATTAAACACCGCCAAGGAAAAAATGAGTAATAGTTATTATTCGAAAACCTACCTGGACCTGGCTTTGTACTGACCAGACTTTGAATGGTTAGACGAACGAAAAAAAGAAAAACAATTATTTTAAAATTTTGATGAATACTCAGACAAACCGACAAAGCGTAAGGGTTTGGTTTACAAAGGTAAAGGGTTTAAAAAAGTAGAATAACAGGGGATGAAAAATGAATTATTGGCGCACAGGGGTTCGTCGCCTTCGGAAAGTTTTTGACTTGGAGTATTTTTATATAGCTTTCCATATAGTTTGAATAGACAGTATGGACATTAAACCCAAATCTTGAAACTATTCCAATATCCGGTAACATAATGTAGAAGAAGACAATTATTGCGATGAAAACTATCCGGATTGGGTATAGTATACAGTTGAGATGACGCATGGTTCGGATTCTTTTTCAGATCCAATTTCATGTTTTTCAACTTCCTCAAATCCACGGGTATGGTGAGGATCAAAATCTATTAGAAAACTGTCAGGCAGTCTCTATCTCTATTGATTTAACTGTCCGGGTTTCTGACGTTATCCAGATATGATGAAAATAATTTCGTTATAACACGGATATGTCATCATCATCATCGTCAGCTCAACAGTTCCGATCTTCGGGCGTCATGGTCTACGCCATCTCTAAAGCGTAAGCATAAAATGTACTACAAGCACTTTCTGAGATGATTAATATTCGCTCATACGAGCTTAGAGTTGTCCACTCAGTCCAGCCCACCGAGATTTACCGGGCTTAATTTTTGGCACAATATCTACTTCGAGGTAAGTATGCAATGCATACCTTCGTCTCGAACACGCCTAAGAGGTCGGTGACTTTTACTAAGGACCCATGTCTTGGATCCATATGTGAGTAGTGAGTACTGAGTACTGGTAGAACCATCGTCATGTCCAGCATTAGTTGAGAAGTTATGGTAAGGTTTCTGGTTAAAAAGCTTTGATCGACTGAATTAGGCTCTGTTGGCTTTGAGCAACCGCCCGTGTATTTCTTCTTCTTTGTTGTTTTCGGCTTCTACTTTTGACCCAAGGTATTTGAAGGATTGCACTACGTCAAGTTCATGCTGCGCTACCTTGATTGTTTAACCAATTGTTCTTCTTTTAAAATACACCGCCATGTACTTCGTTTTCCCTTCATTAATGTGCAGCCCCAGATTTTGTGCCGCCTTCTCGATCTGGATGAAGGAATCGTGTTAAGCTTGTTCTGTTCTCCCGATGATTTCGTTGTCGTCTGTGTTAGCCAGTATCTGACTGGACATGACGACGATGGTTCCTCTTGTTAACGTGTCAAAGTCACGGAATGCTTTCTCCAATTCCAGGTTAAAAGGAAGGCAGGGTAAACCATCGCCTTGCCGAAATTCATTGCAGATGTTGATGTTGATAGTAGTTCTGGAATAGCGAATTCTGACTTTGTATAGTTCTATTCTGGCAATCCTTTCTTAGACGGCCTTCAAGTGAAACAAATGGTGAGTTCGATTATTAAATTCTAGACATTTTTCCATCGCCTGTCTTAGGATAAAAACCTGATCGTTTGATAGAGGAGAGTATCTTACAGGCGGTATTTAACAACATGAAACCTCTTTAGTATCTCCTTTCTTGTACACTCGCCAGTCTTCTGGCATTTCTTCATGTTCCCATACCTGTCCTATGATTAAATGAAATGCTTGCTATGGTGAAACAGCTCGGCTGATATGCCGTCGACTATCAAGACTTTGTTTTGTTTGAGTCTTTTAACATCATTCTCGACCTCATCTAGTGGTCTGGCGGTAGTGAGCTGAACGTTTGGCAATTTATCAAAGTGCATTGACCATCGTTCCAGTATGCCTGCAGGATCGGTAATCAGATTTTCCTCTCTGTACTTGCAATATGTGTAGCGTGGTAAATATGGCTCCATATTTCGAATGGATTGGTAGAACTTCCTCACCTTTGGCGAACCACGCTTTCGGTTTTGTTCAAGTTAATGGATCAAGTTCTGTAAAACGCTGATTTTTTGTGACTATGAATCCATTTTTCTGTTCTTTTGGAGTTGGCTAAGATGGAGTTGGCAGTACTAATGCCAGTATTTTTAAGGCGTGTTCACTTCTCTTCTAAGCCCGACATACTGGCACCAGAACATAATCTCCCTCCGCCGAACTGATCGAGGACGAATCCTGACGCATGACATGACCAAAAGTGTTAATGGTAATTTTGTTACGTAGGGTAGCTGTCTTGATTCAAACCTGATCGAATATGTCCTGAATATTTTTATCATTTTAGAATACATCTGTCAAAGTCAACAAAATCAAACTATCTAGATAGTTAAGTATCAAATCCTTATTCCGATAAGTTTTAGAAACACGAAACATCCAGATATTGAATTTTGTTTGGCTTCTTTGGCTTGTTTATTTCGGTATCCAAATACTTACATAAGGTGGCACTATAGTCTGGGACGGACCTTTCCCATATGCATGTGCCACCTAAGTCGCGGTTTTCCACTACTGCACCGTGCCTCGGGATCGCATTCGAATACCTTCCGGACCATTATTCAGCGTTGATGACTATTTGCTCTACATAAATCAGCAATTTAAGTAGTTGGACTTTTATTCTTCTGATTAGATCAGGGTTGCTGTACAGTCCGTAGAGTTCTTCGTTGTATCTTCTCATCCACTCTCTATCTATGAAGGCGTTCTCATCTTGCCTCCACAAGGTCCAAGCTCGAGAGAGGACATTACTAAACAATTTGCTTTTAAGTCCAAAGAAGCAGTGATTTTCAAGAGCTATTTTCCGGTTGATCTCAGCGCTGATGTTGTCTGAACTTGTAGCGGTGCCTAGGTAGACATGGTTCTTAACTACCTCAAGGTTATAGCTGTCTATGGTGACGTTTTGTCCTTTTTCGATGACAGCACCCATACCATCTTCTCCGCTTCCGTCACAATGCTCAAAAACACTCCACTGACATTAAGCTTTGATCTTCCAATTATGTCAATATCATAGGCGTATCCGAGTAATTGGATGGAACTTTGGAAGATTGTGCCTTTAGTGTTGATGGTTGATTTCGGCACATTTCCTTCTAGAACAATATTGAAGCAGTCGCATGACATTGCATCGTCTTGTCTAAAACTTTTTTTGACATCAAAAGCATCGGTGAAATCTTTTTCGACCTTTATAGAGCAGAGTTCATTCTATAGCGTCATTTTGCACAAACGTACATACATTGCTCTGTAAAACTCTTTCCTGTAAATGATGCTGACATATGCGGCCTTGAAATCAATAAAGAGATGGTATCGATCCTGGATTCTCTCCACGATATGCTATAATGTGAATATTATGTCAATAGTGGACTTTTCTGGTCTGAATCCACACTGATATGGAGCTTTCAGGTTGTTGACGAACAGCTTAAGATGTTCACATAATATGGCAGATCTTATACGCGATGTTCGGAACTGATGCCTCTGTAGTTGGCTCAATTCAGAGGTTCTCTATTCTCTAGTATCGGACAAACTATGCTGAGATTGCACTCATCGGGCATGCTATCTTCCGAAACACTCCGATGATGCCATCAGCACCAGCAACTTTGTTGGACTTGAAAAATAAGATAGCTATGTTCACTTTGTCGAGGTCGGGTTGGTGGAATTGTTGTTTTACGTTGACTGGATTGAAAGGTGCTATGTCCCTTCCAGCGGAATTCGATTCGTCATCGCCGGTATATAGTTTGGAGAAGTGGTCTTTCCATATTCTCAGCATAAAGACTGCAGTTCTACTGAGATGCTAACCTGATCGTCTCTATTGATTCGTGGCTGATACCTTTGGAAGGTTTTTACTTTTTGGTAAAATTTACGAACATCATTCCTTTTGTTCTATCTCCTTGATCCTTTTTCCTCTTCGCCAGCATTTCTGTCCTTCTGAAACCAAAAATCACAATCAGAAAAATGAAAATAATTGGGAGGGTCTTAATTTTGTATCATGCCTAAACAAAACTTACACGTAACGAATATGCATCATAGTCATGCATATTAAATAAATTGACTTGCCTTCCTTTTTTAGATGAAAATTCAAATGACCATCACTGATGTTCGGAAACTTTGTTGCATTTCCATGGAAAATGAATATGATTTTCAAAATTAAAATTACCATGCAAATCTTTTACATTGAATTTCTATTGTTAGGTATGTACATAATTGGAAATCAGGTAGCAACATTGTTGCTGAAGTACTGTAGAGTGTACATTGTGTTATAGGTAGTATAGTTAATTATTTATTATTTCCTCCTATTTACTACATATTTGTGCAGCAATTATTTTCGTCCTTCTAGGAAAACAATAATGTGTTTTGATTATACAAAACATGGAGCTTACAAAAGAACAAATTAATAATTAATATTGCTAAATATTCATTATGTGAGAAATTTATATAATTCGCTTGAATGTAAACATTTTAACATTTTACATAATTATGAATTAATTTTAAAATGGTATGTTAATATGATTGATTCGAACGATATCAATTTTATAGTTTCCAGCAAACTCCTTATAAAATGGTGTAAGAGTAAGTACAACACCTAAATTGATATGTTTTTATTCATAGTTTGTTTATTATTCCAAAACAAACGAACTTGCTCATGTATTGCTTAAAAATATTGTAATATTTGGCTTGGTCCGACAATTAAAACTAATTCACACTTGTAAATAAAACACAATTTTATTTTATTTAAATTGTTCTAAACTTATTTATTGAACACTTTCAATTATTACTTTTTAAATACAGTCTTTACTTTCAATTATTACTTTTTACTCACAGTCTTTACTTTATCGCAGTTCACAACCAATAATAATCCGCTTCGCTTCCGAGCGCCTATTTATATACCTCAAATCGGTTCGGGAAACTACTAGGTTGTTCTCGATACTTAACGAAGCGAGTTCTTCTATTAATCACTAGATGCTTAATGAAGCTAGTTCTCCTCTTAGCCACTAGATGTTTCTCGATGCTTAACGAGGCGAGTTCTCCTCATAATCACTAGATGTTGCCCCTTATTCTAAATGTTCTACACAAGTGTTTATTACTACATATAAACGGTTACTACGTACTTATTCTACTATAACACGATATAAAAAGAGATAAAGAGTCTATACACATTACAATATATACAAACTTAAAAAAAAACCTGTACAAAAAGTTTGTTTTAAAAAATTAAATTTTATAAAATGTTTCAGTTTCAGTTTGAAGATGTCTTTGCTATGCAGTCACTAAGAGCTTATTAAAATATGTTTTACATATCAATTCCGTAAAAAATAACGACTCGTTTTTGAGATATAGAATTTCGAAAATTTTTAAATCAAAAAAGTAAAAATTGACAAAAAAATTCGAATTTCCAATTTTTGGCTAATTTAATTTCTAAATGTGCGAGGACAGACAGGCAGACAGACGGACGGAATTGGAGGACCCACGTTTTTCGATTTCTCTACCACCGTAATGTCAATTACATTTAACTATGCGGAAACACTATTACAATTGGAGAAGGGCGGTTAAAAAACGGTGCCGAAGGCTATGTGGCACTAAAGGAAGATTTTTGGTATTTAATACAGATTAATTTTGAACTTAATGCAAGTTTTTACCCTGATTAATACAAAATAACACTCATTACATGACGAATAATTTTTCTGTCCAAGAAACGATGTTCTCTTATGAAAATAAATTAAAATATATTGGATGAAGAAGCCAGAAGATATGAGGGCGTATTTATCAATAGACACAGTCATGAACTCTTAACAGAGCACTTCATATGACGCAGAAGAGTTTCTTAACTCACTTGAAATTAGGCGTCACAGTAATGCTTACGTAGTACCTGTGGCATGATGGTATCAGTGATGGTACATGAAAAAAAAAATAAATCCCTACGATATCCACAAAAAATCCCTACTTTATGAACTTTATCCCTACACCTATAAAATCCAAAAAATAACACACTTAAGGAAAGAAAAATAAGATATTGGTTTATGATTTCATTTAACTTTTTTAATGATTACAGCATTTTATAATAATAAATAAAATAAATAAAGGAAAATTTAATATTAATTATCACCACCGTAAAAATCACACAAATAATTACTTCACGGTAGAGTTCAACAACAAAAAGAATGTTTTGCAAAATAAATAAATCTTTGACACTTTAATGATAATACAATAATTATTTTTTCAAACAAAATCGTACTTTCAAAACTTTAAAGGTTGTGCTTTATTCTGGAAAATGTACATGAACGTGTGTCTACGCGATTATTTTGAACCGTATTTCCTTGCTTGCTTTGTTTTGATTTTTTTCTCACAGTTTCTTTTATGTATAAACTCCCGATAGAAAGAGACATTTATATTATCGAAACTTATTGACAGCGAATTTGACACAAGCGACCAGAAACATAAAGGTGGAAGCACATTAGTTATACTTCATTAAAAATAAAGGTGTGTGGTAAGATGTTTAGAAGGAAAAATATTTGGAAAAATATTTTTGGAAATATATTTTAGAAGACAAAATATTTTGTGTGGTAAGCTGTTAAGATTGAAAAAGAAAAAAAATGGTTTATAGTAAAATTGTAAAAATCCCTACGCTTTCATAGAAAATTATGATATATCAAAAATCTGTCCTTTTCCCATACGGTGTCTTTTTCATGACAAAAATCCCTACGTTTAGGGATTTTTCCCTGCGTGTACCATCACTTTATGCGTTGGACTGTCATGCCAGAGGTCTTGGGTTCGATCACTACCTATGATATCTAAAGTTTTTTTCACGGGTACTGCCTCCTGCTTTCTCTAATTATTAGCCGTTCGGATTCGGCTTAAAACTGTAGGTCCCCTCCATATAATAAGCACACACTCAAGGGGATATTACTACCCTTATTATATAGACACAGTGTGAGCACTAGGAAGAGGAGAGAGAATTTAAAAGGAGATGTCGGTGCACATTGGTTTTGAATTCCTAAATATTGCAATGATAAGGAAGACAGAGTGTGGTAAGATATTCCACATTCGCGTAGTACGCCTAAAGAACGAATCTCTGTATTTGACAGTACGGCCGAAGTTGGGCTCGAGGGTATACTGATGAGCTTTCCTAGAAGCGCGAGTGTTACGGTTGAACTGTTTAAGGGGAGGAATGCAACTGGCTATTTCACTAGAGCATAAGCCGTTAAAATAACGGTAAAAAAGGGTCAGACAAGAGACCTTACGACGATGTTCAAGCGAAGTAAATGAACTTATGATGATATTATCATCTATCAATTTAAATGCTCTACGTTAAATACTATCCAAGAGGTTTAAGTAAGTTGCAGGAGCACCAGCCCAGATATGGGAGTTATACTCAAGCTTTGGACGTATATAAGTCTTGTAGATAACATCCAGATCAGAGGGAGAGAAAAAATTCTTGCATCGCCTTAGAAAACCCAAACATCTTGCGGCATTTTTGGCGACATCGCGGATGTGATCGTTCCACACAAGGTGGTTGGTGATACACATACCGAGAATATCGAGATGTTCAGTCTCCTCGATGCAAGTGCCATTTATGGATAATGGCAAAGGGGGTATATTTTAACGATACAAGACAGCATTGCGTTTTCGAAGCATTAAATTCCACGCGGTTTTTTAATCCCCATTGAACAATGCTGTTTAGGTCAGAATTTAATAAGCTTATCATATTTTGTCGTTGCAGTTCCACATCCGAAGAAGAGGGATGTGAGTGTGAAAATGAATATGAAAAGCTAAGAGTACTATCGTCAGCGAAACAATGTATTGGATTAGATGTTGCAGACAGGAGATCATTAATAAAATTGAGAAAGAGTGTTGGAGATAGAACAGAGCCCTGGGGCACACCAGCATTTATTTTGAGGTTTTTAGACTTGAATCCATCCAATACTTGTATTGAACGATCCGAAATGTAATTACTAATCCAATGAAGCAGGGATTCATGAAACCTGAAAGCACGCATTTTCGATAAGAGAGCCTGATGCCAAGCCCCATCAAATGCTTTTGAAATATCAAGTGTAATAATCTTACTTTCTCCAAAGCGATGTAAAGATTTGCTCCACTTTTCGGTGAGATGGACCATGAGATCACCAGTTGACCTATTGCTTCGAAAGCCGTACTGCCGGTCATTAAGAAGCTTTCGATCTTCGAGATATGCCCTAAAAGTGAACATAACACAGGCCATCGCTCAAATTCAGCCGGATGTATGAGGAAGAGTCATTGAAATTTGGACCACTCGGATCCGTGCCACCGTAAGAAGCCGAGGCGGCCATTCGAATGATGTCATATGCCACATTTAACGGCATACATACACCTTTCAGATAAAAAATATTTTTTTTCTTAATACCTCACACACACACAGCTTGTTTAATTCCATTTCAACTTCTACCCGCCCTTTTTGAAAAACCCTTTAGATAAAACATCTTGAAAATCCGTTAAGTAGCTTTTGAGTTTATTGGGAATATATACAAATAGACAGGAAAATAGTCGCGATTGGGGACTTTAGTTTTTAATATCTAGTGAAGGTGATTATATAGGGTGCGTCGATCCCCCCTCAAAGTCACTTCTCCTTAAACCTTATTCCAATTTGATGCATGACCAGATTTATGAACACAATAAAACTTCATTCATTTTAAGTATACGATATCTATCTAAAACTTTTCAGTGGGGTTTAATTTTTTCGCTCAGGAATTATTGTGTACATAAATGTTCAAATGGGTTATGTATGCATCTTTTTTCACCTAGTTTTAAAGTTCAATTTAATTTCTGACTGTCCGCAGTGTAATCATTTTAACTTTTCTATTTTATATTTTTACAAAACAAAATTACTTAACCCAAAAACCTATATAAAAAATGTATATTTATAATGTTAGAGGATAAATATTTTACCATGTATTCCATTTAAAAACATGTATAGATACGTTTTTACATATATATTAGATTATATTCGATACAAAACTCTGTGAACTTTTTCCTGAGTGGATATGGAATTGCGGATTTTGAGTTTAGCGTTTATGAATCTGTTTATTAACTTTTTACACAAAAGTACCCTCAAAGCAAAATGGTGTTTTTTCCATTGTTATGATGGTATTGTTGTTGTTTTTGTTGTTGTACTGAATGCAAACTGCCAAGTGCCAGTTTTCTCTTCCCATATACAATACAAAAATATACAAAACTAGACTATTATATTGTACGGATGCGGATGCGAATGCTGTGAGAATTATTCTTTGAGTTCATTTCCGATATGGAAGCATCCACAGAGCACGAGTACTACGAGCAGCACTGAGCTGTGCAGTTGTACCGACCGACTTATCGTTCTCGTTGCTTCAAAAACACCATCATCACAACAGTTATAAGAGCAAGGATTATGTACAAAAATGAGATTTCAAACTTTTGCTATGGGTAACTGTGAGTATACTATACTGCACTAAATGAATATGTACGTTTAAATAATAAAATATGTAATAATAAACTTAAAGATATAACAAAAAAATATAAACTATAAACACTACCATCATAAGTTTTGAATGAATAAAAACAGCATCAAGCGAGTTGAGTTGTGTTGAGAGATATAAGCTTACAAAATATTATTTTTCCGATTACATTAATTTAGTTTTGAGTTTCTGACTCAGTTGCAGGTTGATATGAAATACTTCAGTTAGCGTTTTTGAAATGTTTTGTATGAGTTTTTCTTTTTTGCGTATCATTTATAGGTTTCGTTTATGAAAAAATAAATATCGAGGTTTGAATCAATTTCAGCACTTCAATGATAAATAAGTCCGAAAAAGGGGGTTTCACATGAAGTGGCTTTTCATTTTGTGCATTTATGTGTCCGTTTAAATTTTTGAAGGCAATTTAAAGTATATGATAGGAATAGAACATGATCATTTATGATTTTGGTAAAATGTGGACAATTTCAAAATAGTTGTATTTGAAGTCGAAGAACGTAAGAGGTATAATTTCTGTTTACAATTTTTGTTTCTTTTCTCTAAAATGTACATTTAGAAATATGAATCAAGAAAATAAATACAAATTAAATCATATACATAAATAAAGGGTTTTACTATAGGGTTTTTCAATAAGGGAAGGTAGATGTTGTGTGTAGATGTCGTGGTGTTTGCTGTGTGGCACGTAGCGTTGTCCTGCTAGGACCACATGTCGTCTAGGTCCATATAGTTAAATTTTGAGCTATAAGAAATTAGTTATCATCGTTATGTAGCGCTTGCTGTTGACCTTGCGGTGACCTCCTCACTAACGTCGTTTTCAAAAAAGTACCCACCAATTACGCCCCGCCATCCTAAAATCCACACCAAACGGTAACTTTTTGAGGATGCATTATCGCCTGGTGAACCTAGCGTGGGTTGGTGTCGTCCCATATACGACAAATTTACTTGTTAACAAAGCCATTCATCCAAAAATGATCCTCGTCAATAAAGAGGTCCTCTTTCAAACGATTCGAAACCCAGTCAGCGAACAAACGCCTTTGTCTATGTTCATGAACTTTGAGCTCCTGGATGTTGTAGGCCCAAGTCCCGACGCAAACTTCGCCAAGTTGAAGTCTGCGAAAGGCCGAATTCGTGTGCACGGCGAGGAATAGACTGACTCGGGTTCTGCTGTACACTTTCACGGACCGCGGCGATGTTCTCGACCGATCTTGCGTTCGTTGAAGGTACGTTCCTGATTGTGTACTGAACCGGTCGTCTCAAATTTGCCCAACAAACGTTGAAGAGTCGACTGTTAAGGGCCACCACGTCTACCGTAAAATGGGCGCAATGCGCGCAACGTTTGCGTTAACGAACACTCATTTTGATAATAAAGTGTTACCATTTGAACGTGCTGTATAATCGTGTAACTTGCCATGATGATTTGGCATAAGCAACTGAATAATAAACAAAAGATTTGACAGATGTCATCAAAACAAAATGGCCACCACAGGGCGCTAAAATCTTTCCTTACACCAGTTTAAATCCTTTACAGTTTTTAAATAGGTATTTAAATTTTGGCAAGAAAGTTAACTCAAACGTGAGCTCCCAAGATACAAAAGATTAGAAATTCACCGGAAATTAATTTTCAAAACTCAAAATTGATATAATAAATTACAAATGACAGTTACAAAAATAACACTGTTCTACAAGGTATTCTTGCTGGCAATAAAATTGCACTTTTCCAATGGGTTTTGATAGTCTTAATTCAAATCTAGTTTCAGAATAAATGTATCACGTCAAATTTTTAAGATAAGATGTTTGGGTTGTTTTAAAACTTCACCAAACAGTTAAAATGTATGTGTCGACTCGAAATCAGCACTAAAAATTAAATCCAAAACGTATTTTCCAAACTTTTCAAGGTTTGCTCAAAACTTCATATATAGACAAATAAAGACTTATATGTGTAAGATACCAAAATAACTTTAATCGTATCTATAGAAGGGAAAGATTTGTTCTTTGAAAAATCATCATACAAATTACGAGACATTTTGAATTTTAACTTAGCCTTGAAAACCATATTTTTCATTGTTTTTAGCATTTTAAAGAGTCGCATTTTAAAAACCTGATGTGATAGTAAATTCTAGTGCAAGATTAGAATTAAGGACATCTTCAAAGATTACAAGTCCTTAATTATTTTTTTTATAAATTGTAATCGTACAACATCACCCTGCTCTTGGTTTTTTCGTTTTCTCTTAGACATGAACTTTTCTCAAGCAATAAAATGTTGTTACTTAGGTGCACTTAACTTATATTGTTTTGACTATTCGACTCAAAAAAGATCAAACCGCTGCTGTAGTATGTTCACTTTTCAAGGAAATTCAGTTTTTCAAACAGCAAAGTTTAATACTGAGCTGCATTTTCCATCAAAGTAAAATGAAACAAAAAGAAGATTAAAACCTCAAAAATGCTGCAGGGCATCACGTGACTAATAGATATACCTTTTACCCATAAGATAAAGTAAATATTTTCCCCAAGGCAATATTTTGAATTTTAAATTAAATTGAATAGTATATCCTTAGAAACTGTAGTTTCGAGACAGGTAAGGTAAGGTATAGACAATATAAACTATTTACTGTAATGTACCTTTTAAATAAAATTTTCTTTAAAATTCCTAGACTCAATTTAAAATAAAATGTTAGATATTGTAGTATTCTAATGAGGAGATAATGTAAATAAGCGTACAAAAATAATACAGTTACTCGTACATGATAAGATATTTAAAATACTGAAATTTTAACATTTGTAAGGTAAAAAACATATGTACGTGCATATTTTAGGCTTGATTTATTTGGCAAGTGCATTCGATGTATCGCAAAATTTAGCACGTGAACAAAGGTAAGTCAGTAGTCAGTACAAATGCTAAAGTAAAGATAAAAGTCTTGCATTGTGAACACGCCCCTGCAAAATATTTGAAAAGGTGGCCTTTGAGGGAACGCAATATTTTTTGACAAATTCATTGATTAAAACTATAAAAATAAAAAAGAGGCTGGGATGCGACCCACACTGATAACTTCCCATCCCGTCTGTCGATTTGTCTTGCTTAAAAGTTTTTCTATATGTTTGTATCAATTTTTAACAAATTTGCGTATTTTTTTTTGTAGGTTTCATTTTTTATGAAAAAAAGGACTGTTGGATTTTTATAAAAAAATTACTGAATATCGAAAACAATATTTTTTGTGAAATAAAATAAGTTTGAAGCCAATATTTGTAATTTTTGAAAAGCTATTTGAGTCGAAAGTAAATTTTTACCAAGTTTTAGTATTGTTTTTTTTTAGGTTTTTATTTTTTGTAAAAAAAAAACTGTCAATTCGATTTTTTTCAAAACTTTATAGAATGTTGAAAACAATATTTCTTATAAGATAAAATTAGCTTGAAGCCATTATTTCAAATTTTTGAAAAGATATTTGAGTCGAAAATCAATTTTTACTAAATTTTATTATTTTTTTGTTTAGGTTTTTATGTTTTGTAAAAAAACTGTATTCGATTTTTTTCAAAATTTTATAGAATGTTGAAAACAATATTTCTTATAAGATAAATTTAGCTTGAAGCCATTATCTCAAATTTTTGAAAAGATTTTTGAGTCGAAAATCAATTACCAACTTTTGTTAAATTTTTTTTTAGATTTTTATTTTTTTGTAAAAAAACTGTCAATTCGATTTTTCTCAACATTTTTGCCAATGTTGAAAACAGTATTTCTTATTAGTTAAAATTAGTTAGAAGCCTTTATCTCAAAGTTTTGAAAAGATAATTGAGTCGAAAATCAATTTTTACCAACTTTTATTTATTTTTTTTTAGGTTTTTATTTTTTTTTAAACTGTCAATTCGATTTTTCTCAAAATTTTTCAGAATGTTGAAAATAATATTTTTTATAAGATAAAATAAGCTTGAAGCCTTAAACTCAATTTTTTGAAAAGATATTTCAGTCGAAATTCAATTTTTACAAACTTTGAGTAATTTTTTTTTAAAGGTTTTTATTTTTTTATAAAAAAACTTTCAATTAGATTTTTCTCAAAATTTTATCAGATGTCAAAAACATTATTCTTCGTCGCAAAAAATTGTTTTGGAGATGAAATCATATTTTAGTCGTAAAATTTTCTAGGTGACAAATTTTGTTTTTCAGTTTTTTTGATTTTTAAAAAAACGTGTATTGGATTGTTTTCCAAAAATATAATTATTTTGTATGACGTTAAAATATATAATATAAAATTTAATTCAAGTCTCTAGCGTCATTGGTTCATGAGATATTTAGGTTTAACCAAAATTTTCATCTTTGTTTTAAACTGCTATGGTAAAAAAACCACCCACGCAATTTTCTTCAGAGCCCTTTCTGCATCTTCCTACATTATTATCTGTATAATAAAATTTATTTGAAGTCGATATCTCTTCTGGTGTTGAGCTATGGACGACGAAAAAAACGAACGAAGGTACACACGCACGCACAGACATCTTTCTAAAAATCTTTTATTTCGACTCTAGGGACCTTGAAACGTCGTAAAATATCAACATTTTCAATTCGACAAATCGGACCCATTACAATAACTTCCTATGGGAAGTTAATAATGGTTCGCTCCGATTAATTAATTAAAGAAAACTTTTGGTGAGTGTATTACCTCCCGTCGCGGTCGTGGGTGTATAGAGTGGCCTTCAATATCGTTTGATTTTACACCGCAGAAATATTGTTGAGTCACGTGAAGTCGCTTGTCTACGCAAATAACCGCTAAACGATTGACGCCTTGAAGGAGAATATTGGGATTCCCGACTGGAATATAGTTATTTTTAAAACATAATATCAAAACCAAGGGAATAATAAAACTAATTTCTTAGAAATAATATTAATTATATGGATTCCATTTCTTTTTCAAAACCACACGTAAAAAACACACTTTACAACGCATGTTTTGTTAGTAAGTTATATTTGTGAGCTAAATTAATAAAACTTTCGAGAATTAAGAATTGCGCAATGGTTATAAACGAACTTCCACATAATAGGAGTTTAAATAAAATTATTCAAGCTGTGTTAACTTGGTCCCAAAATTTTCAAAAAATATTCATTTATTTAAATTTAAATTGGAAGTTATTGTATACGGTGCATTATTCAAATATCATTTGACATTAAGTTTCAAAGACCCACAAAAACCTAACACACCAACACCACTAACTAGTAATCCAATAGTGTTAGTGACTTCAATTAATTAATTAATTTAACACATTGTGACCTCATAGGGAATTGATATAGTAGCTTTAAAATATTTTAACAACAAAAAATGTTATTGTCTCTACAATAATTTTATAATACAAAGAATAAAGTAATCCAACAAAAAAGCAGATTAAACTTCAATAATTGAATGCATACTTTTTGAAGTCTCTTACATGACAATTTGGCTTTTTGCCCAAATGGGAGGTTAACAAAGTAAGTCACATTCTAGGCCATGTCTTTGTTTGTATTTCTTCTTTGGATTTCCAAATTTCAAAACAAATATTTTTAGTTAAATAGAATCTGTTCCGTAGTACTCGTGGCCTGACGCTTAGTGCGTACGGCTGTCATGCAAGAGGTCATGGGTTCAATTCCTACCCGTGCCCCCTTAAGCTTTCTTTCACGGGTCTTGCGAGAAATTGAAAAATTCTGCAATAGTAATTCTTTGTCATGTGCTTTCTCAATTTATCCGTTCGGATTCGGCATACAAACTGTAGGTTTCTTCTATTTCGAAAATTACTCACACACACAGGAATAGTTGAGACTTGTAAGTCACTAAGCCCTAGTTGTCTGCGGAAAAAAATGTAAGGAAAGTAATACAATTTTTTAATTAATTCAAAATATCTCTTTATTACATTTTTTTTAGAAAGATTACTCATTTAAAAGTTATGTTGCTTTTTTGAAAAATATTAAGAATAGACTAAAGATGATTTTTGTTTGCATGTCTTAAATTTTTAAGATTTATTACAAAGCTAAATAATCGTTTAAAATTTCAAATTTAACTTATACACCAATTACAAGTGCGCAATGCTGGAGATTAAGCTCTTGATTTTCAATTTATTTCATTATTTTCATAATCCAAATGTTCTGTAAGTAGTATATTTTGAAATTTTATTGATTGTCTGAAACTCCATTTGCCACTTCAATTATCAATATTATTTTCAAAATAAACTCAAACACCAAAAACACCTAAATATCTCAGTACATCTACAAATGAACTCACCTATACTAAATTATGTACTTCGTTAGGGATGCAAGGATATTCAATATTATACCACCTACAGTATAGTTATACCTACCGCCAGTGCTGCCACTCAGAAATTTAAAAAAATATTATAAAAAACATTATTTTAGCTAAAAAAACATTTTTTTTTTTTGTTGGAAAATAGTTAAACCAGAAAAAAAGAGATCTTAAACAAAATTGACACCACATCTCGGCTAGTGACAAGTGAAACAAATATTTTCAAATAATTATTAGGAGTATTTTATTATTAAAACAACAAAAATGGAAGGAATAACATTAAAATAAATTATGATACTAAAAATATTAAATATACATAGAATGTAGTGATACATTACTTTTTTGGCACTGTATGAGTTCTTTTAAATAAATAATTGAAAAGGAATAACTTAATTTATTTAATTAAATATACAAATACAGGTCCTTAGGTACTAGTTAGATTTTTGAAATTTTGTACATTTTAAGTTTACAAAAATTTCTTAAGAAATAAATAAGTACTTAATTTTTTATTTGAACTCTTTGTTGTAGATATTCCTGTAGTACCTGTCAAGAAGATCTGTAGAAACCTTAAATGCATAGCATGTTTCGTTCTTAACCATATGTTTAGCATGTAACAACCCGTTTAGTGAATCAATCTCAAATTTGGTATGGTGAATTCACATCTATTCACAGACAAGAAGATAAATTACAGAAACAAAAATGTAGTTGTGCTTTTATGACAAAGCGCCAATTTAACTATGTTTATTTGAAATAAATAAAGTCGTGTTCATGGTTTCTAGGTTGTAGGGTAAGTTAAACATGTTTTTTACGAAGCAATCATAAGAAATAATAATATTTTATTTGAAATTGAAAAAAAAAACATTATTTTGGACTCGAAAACATTTAAACATTTTTTGGGTCCAAAAAACATGAAAATAATGTTAAAACATTGTTTCTGGCAGCACTGCCTACCGCACAGAACAGAACACTGACATAATTGGCTAAGACAAGTCCCTACAATCGGTACTTGAGTATATATGTTATGTTTTAATTACAAAACTCTCACCTCGAGCACGTACTTGAGATTTCCCTTGTTTCTTGACTGCCAATTCTGTCTGCTAAGAGATTCTACAGTACAGATGTATTGGTATACATAATGAGGGTGAGTGCGAATATTTCCTTTTGCGAGTCCTTTTTTGCAAAGGATAATCAAGTGGAATACACAAACTTAATATATACAAATTTATATAAGAAAAAGCTGCTGCAAAAATATAAGAAACAAACAGAGACTATGAAATTAATGTATACAATATAGTAGAGATTTATAAATAGACAGAGATACAGAGAAGAAGAAAGAGAGACAGAAGAAGATGAAAAAACTACTTAATATCAACAAAATAAAATCACACATATCCTATACACAAACAGCAGGAAGGATATGCCAGCCATAATACTGCGCTGATGAACGGAATAGAAAGGAACGGAAAGTAGAAACTACAATATACCAATATTTTGTTATCATCTAAAGTTTAATCCTTCCAATGGTTTTTGGTCCAGAATGAGCTTGACTTTGTTATACAAGGCGGAGCTATAGAAGGATTTGTTATAGTAGAACTTTATACCTACCTATGCTTATATTATAGAGACTCATAGATAGCGGGTTTAATTTTGTTATTAGAGAGATTGAGAGCGTTCTTTGCTTTTCTCGAGATAGCGCAGAAATCTTTTACTTAACTTCGGTCTACTGTGTGTTATCTATAGGTATACTTAGAAACACTATTATTATACTGTGTTCATTTCAGAAAACGGATATTCTTAATAAGTGCGAAATATTTTGTAGATACACCATTGTACGGTTATGTTTCTTAATATGCATGTGAATGAACGAAGTTTCCGTTGAAAATAAAAGAATCTTAATATAAAAAGCAAAATTCATACACAAAATTATAACTTATGACTACAATAATATTTAGTTATGTTAATACGGGTAATTATACAACTACTCCGTAAATTAATTCTAGGATTTTCACTCAATAAAAGCTTTAAGCTGGTAAAAACACATAGGAGTGACTGATCTGAAGTGTTTGACCAGTCCAAATCTTACTTACTTAATTAGGTCCTCAGATCTACAAAGTCCATATTCCGTGTTTCCTAGTGAGACATAGGGCTTCAACTACTCCTACGGCGGCGATGTGCTTAAGCTCCCTCCAGCTCTTCCCCAATCTCAACGATTCCTCCTTATTTGTCTCCACATTCTTCTTGGTTTACGGACTCTTATTAGAAGTGTGGTGCGTATTGGGGAATTTGTTGCATCAGGAAACTCAAAAGATGTCAGCTGCACTTCTCTGTCGAATACAAGGTTTACAACCAAAGCAAAATGTTCCTTTCATCTTCTAAGCTGGTCCTCATCCGAGATCAGCAGGGAACCATTTATATCTTTCACCGGTTTGGTTATCCTATAGAGGGTTTTGCTGACGCACCTAATTGCGGCTTTTTCCACTTCTTAAGCTTATCAGATCTTACGCTAAATTGAATTAATATGAGGATTCTAGTTTGTTTTATTCTACAACTGGGGCAACTGCGAAATGAGTTTTTAAATGTCACCTTTCGTTATTTTTAACCCAAGTCTCCCTGAAAGTTACGTGTTGTTTTTTCCTTGCACACGACCGACTAATTTTTCAGCACCTGATGTTAACTAGCAACTCCTTGCTTTCCCATGACATGTGTGAGCCTTTTTTTAATAGCATTCAAGTCAATACTGAGGATATGGAAGGACCACTGCAGACTGTATAACGGCGAAGACGAACCGAATTCCGCTGTCAGGCAGGATGATCCATTAAACATAGACGACGAAAGCCAACAATCCCGTCTTCCCGACTTAGACGAAGTAAAGATTGCCATATCTAAGCTGAAGTCTAACCAAACCTCTGGAGCAGATGGCTTAAATGCCGTGCTCTTGAAAGCAGCTGGAGATAATTTGGTTAGAAGCATGCACCAACTTATCTAAAGATATGGTCGAAAGAAAGCATGGCCAATGAATGGATCCTTAGTATTGTTTGCCCGATTCTGATTATGAAAAAGGAGACCCTCTAAACTGTACCAACTATAGAGGCATCAGTCTACAAAATCTTCTCTGCCGTAATATTATGTGAACGTCTAAAGCCCATCGTCAACAACCTGATAGGTCCTTATCAGTGTGATTTTAGACCAGGAAAGTCAACAGTCGATCAAATATTCACATTACGGCAGATCCTAGAAAAGACCCAAGAACGTCAAATCGACACACATCATCTTGTCATCGATTTCAAGGCCACATATGACAGCATTTGCAGGGACGAGCTGTATAGAGCCATGTCTAGTTTTGGCATCCCTGCCAAACTCGTCCGTTTGTGCATGATGACCATGGAGAATTCACGATGCTCCATAAAGGTTGGAAACAACTTAACAAAACCTTTCAATGTCAAAAAAGGTTTTAGACAAGGTGATGATCGCTGTCATGCGATTATTTTAACATCGTACTTAAAAGAATAATGCAGAGCTCCCACATCAACACTAGAGGCTTTCAAAAGTCTGTCCAATTACTAGCATGTGCTGATGACATTGACATAATCGTAAGAACGCAGCGTGATGTCAATGGGGCCTTTGTGAGTATTGAGGCAGAGGCGGCAAAAATAGGTATAACAGTTAATGAGGGCAAAAGAAAGTACATGCTGTCGTCAAGGAAGGACTTACAACACCGACGTCTCGGTCAAAACGTCACCATCGACATTCGTAACTTTGAGGTAGTCAAGGACTTCTACCTAGGCTCCGCTATAAACGCAGAAAACAACACCAGCGCTGAGATATAACGAAGAATAGCTCTCGCTAACCACTGTTTATTTGAGCTAAGAAAGCGATTGAGTAGCAAAGCTCTCTCTTGAGGGACCAAAGTGTCGCTATATAAGACCCTCATCATCCCCGTCCTGCTATACGGTGCAGAAGCATGGACTATGACAAAAGCGGATGAAAGCACCTTGAGTCGTTTCGAGAGAAAAGTTCTTCGTGTGATCTACTGTCCTGTATGCATCGAAGGGGTGTGGAGAAGAAGGTTCAACGACGAGCTGTACGAACTGTACAACGACGTAGCCTAAGCTAGAAGGGTAAAAGTCCAACGATTAAGATGGCTGGGTCACGTAGAGCGTACTTCACTAAACCCTAAGATATCCAGCTTTTAACACATGAACTTGAAGGAATCTGGCGTCCTCACATTCCAGAAACCAATTCTTAACCGGGTACAATAGCCAAAAGTTGATAACGTGTGATCATTCCTTATCCGAGGCGTAGCTTCGGCTTCGTAAGCGTATAAAATGCGATTACCTCCATAACCTAGCCCAGAGGGAGCTAGGAGCTAGGATAAATAATTAATTTTCGCTGCTAGCCTACGCCAAGTTATAGGCCATCCACAGTTAACCGATCAGACACGTTCCGGGTATTTTGTTGATAATACTGGATTTTCTTTTTCGGATAATGTGGCCGTTTTTCTGTTATTTCTGCCTTCAACTTGTCAAGTATGATGAGTATGCTTTTATAGTGATTTTTCCTTTTTCCTTTTTGAACCTTCTCACCTCTGATTTTTATTTTATAACCGGGGTGAAAGCAAGAGGCTTTCCATGAACTTTTTATTCCACATTCGTAGTGCGAGCATTGGTAAACGAAAAAAGTGTTTAAAAAATCTGTTAGTGTATATTGAATTTTAATAATTGAATAATAAATATTGAAATGAAAGAGTGTAGTAAAGCATACCACATTCGCATTGTACGGCAACAGAACAATTCTTTGATCCTTACAGTACGACTGAATTGCAGCTCGAGATTATATTGATGAGCATTCTGAAAGCTAAGATTTTGAATTTT
Organism: Eupeodes luniger; assembly: GCA_951509635.1. NCBI lineage: Eukaryota > Metazoa > Arthropoda > Insecta > Diptera > Syrphidae > Eupeodes > Eupeodes luniger. The sequence continues at coordinate 293,802,144 of OX608073.1, read as the reverse complement.
ATTCTGAAATGTATCGAAACTTTCGTTGATACCGTCGCGTCATTGGTCTCATACGTCTTTTTAAATGTATACGTTTCATTCAACTTAAATTTTTGTTCATTAAAATAGAAGAGCTCATCATACAACATTCTTTGTTCTTCCTAGAGCAACCAGCTTATGATAAAAGTAATCTTATAAGAAAAAAAAATATATATTAAAACTTTTACATATTTTTACTCAAACTCAACCTTCATTATTTCGATTTTTACTTCCTTGAAAAACAAAATCATCTCATTTTGTGGGGAAAATATTATTCTACGTAAATGTAATCGGTTTAAATATACGATTTCCTATTTCAAAAGTGTCTTTTATGGACTTAAATGAAAAATCCATTAAGTTAAGCCCCATGGGCCATCACCAAGACCAAAGTTAGGCATTTTCAATTTTTTCAATTGAATACAGAATGAATACTGATGATTTTATTAATGCATATTATATTGACTTGGAAAAACAATAAAATATATCTACAACAACAAGAAAATGAGAAAAAAAATAAGAACTTTGTGGAGAAAGACCTTAAATATAACAATAAAAAGTTAAGGGATTATCCGGAATTATGGATTTCTCATTTTTTTTTTACTTTTCATATACCTATCTTCAACATTTTTTAAACTTTTCTTTTGGGCTTTTATAGAGTTTCTATATGTAAATGTTTATCTTTAATACTTTTGAAAAAAAAAAATAAATATAGTTAAAACATCAGCCATCCCCAAATCAACTTAAAGCTACCTAACCTATTTTAAATTAAAATGTTTTTTGGTAACACTTAGTTTCTGTTTTAAGAAATTTTGTTAGGGTGTTTCAAGTATTGCCTAAGAGTATCCGGATGTTTTCGATATCTGAAACTGACCTTTAAAAAAATTCAGATACGAAGATGATATTGATTATACGAAAATCAAGGCGTCATGTTAGTGGTGAGTTTTTGAACATTGCAACAAAAGCGGATAAGATGGGTAAAGAGGTCAATGACCAAAGACCAAGTATTGGTTGTTATCAAGAAGGGACTTTGAATCACGACGTCTTGGACAAAATGTCACAATAGACAGCTAAAACTTTGAGGTAGTTAAGGACCTTGTACATAGGCACCACTATAAATTCAGACAACGATACCAGCGCTGAAATCAAACGAAAAATAACTCTTGAAATTCGTTGCTTCTTTGGATTAAGAAGGCAATTGAGTAGTAAAGTCCTCTTTTCAACATCTAAAGCCACCATCTATTAGATACTCTTCATCCTGTTTCAGATTTACTGTTTATTTATATACTTCTTCGGTTTATTTTTTTGTCTGTGATATTCAAAATTGCGTAAAGGAGTTGTAAATGCACTTGCTTGTGTGTTATTGAAGCGGTTTTTATTTTTGTTTAAATTTACATACATACATATGTTATTAAATTGAATCGGTAGTATGGCTAAGTTTGACTTTTCGTGGTTCCGCAGTCCGCCTAAAACTGTCCGCTGGCTTAGACCATGATGCCCGAAACCATGGGTGGATATTTCTCCAAGGCCCGGACCGGATCCTGGTTGTGGCATCGATGACGAAGCCATTGGTCAGGACAGGGTCGTCGAGAGGAATTCCGGGCCCGGGAAGGAAAAATCTCGATGATGCCATATCCCCCAATCCAGTAGCAACTGCTTTGCATTCAGATAAAAATTGATCTCATCCGTTTTGAATAATGTTCAAATCGAAGATCAAGTTGTCGAGATCTTCAATTTCAACGTCAATAGTACTGTTTCTGGCTCGAAGAAGGAAACTTTTTTTATTTATAGCGCTAAGAACCTTGCACCAAATCGAAGGCATCAGGATGCATTCAAATTTGTGCATATATTTTAAAACGCCATTTACATCTCTTCGAGTTTCAGTTTCAGTTAAATTAATATCACTAAAGGCTTCTAATGATGTTCTAAGGTTTTTCAGATGGTTTCACTGACTCAATTCTAGCTGACCATCTTGTATCGGAAAGTTTGTGAAGGGATCCGGGCACATTTTTCTTAAGAATTTCCCAACGTTGAGCACTGCTGCTAAACAAGTTGATACACTTTTGAACAACACCAAACAATGTGATTGCCGCAGTACAACATCCCGCTTAATCGACTCCACGCAAGTTAAGGCTGTGAGCTGCAGCACATGGTGAATACACGGCATTCGGAGTTTTGTTTAAAATATGACTTTGTGCACCATTATACTGTCCTTTCATATTGCTTCCGTTGTCATAGCCTTGTGCAATGTGCACAACAGTCTTCTAAAGGAATTCCGTTCTTTGCCAATGTTTCGCCGATCAAATCAGCTATTGCGGTGCCAGTTTTTTGTTGCAATCGACAAATTCCAAAAACCGTTCTTGGATGGTGAACACATTTTCTTCAAAGCGCAGATATCGCAAAATAAATGTGTTTTGTTCCACATCACTTGAATCGGGTGTTGCATCGACCGTTTGCGTGGGATTTTCCGGTCCCCCGAAACCGAATCAAAAATTTCGTTCCCAGCAGAAACAAAACTAGAAGAAAAGAAACTTTATAAAAACAGAAACCGAAATAATTATTTGTGTTTTGTTTTAAGTTGCCGGGCCCCTTATTTTGATTTTAAAAATTTTCAAAATAAAATAAATTTAAAATTTACGTTAAATTAAGTGAGAAAAGCGAAACAATTTATTATAACTTTCTTTCAATAGTTCAGAGTTGCCCAATTTTTCATTAAATATATACGCCAATAATAATCAGGGGCCCAGATCGGCAAGCTTTTGACTGAAAGATTGGTAGATAACAGGGGCCTGATTGCGAAAGCATGAAGAAAATAGCGGGCCCGGGGGTTTCACACCTCCTCCCCACCTCTCGACGGGGCTGGGTTAGGCTGACGAAGTTATAGTAAGTATTAAAGCTTGTTCAAAAAAATATTTAAATCGGTTGTTGACTTGTTCAGTCCCTCAGAAATTGCATCACCAAAATTCTTTCATCCCTAAACACATTTTCTGTCATTTTGTGTATTTACTTAATTTTTGGTTACTTAATTTTGTTCATGGTTCAAAAAGTATACTTTAAAAAGAAAATAGTTTTGAGAAAATAAAATAGACACCCCAATAATTAATTCATCATGAAAACAAATCTATTTGTGTATAAAATTGCTAACAACGCTTTGTTAGAAGAATTAAATTTATTCCAAACGACTTGGATAAATATTTCAAAACATCAGTATACAGATACACCGTCATAAGCATAACATTGCTAAATACCTTCTTTTGTTTCTCATATCACACTCTATAACATTTCTCTACTAAATATATATTTATTTTCTTTGGAACACAATTTCCTCCTCTCTGTCTCTGTCTCTATCTTTATCTATATGGATGAGATAATGTTTTATAATATTTAAGCAAACAAACTTAATCCATCAAATACGTCCGGTAATTCATGAAGTTTCTAAAGTGCACGCAATTATTTTGATATCATAAAATCCCTCAAAGTCTCTCAATCCTTTTGCAACTTATGCGAATATTTATCTATCTACGAGTATCTTTATATCAGCTATCTATATTCTACATGTACATCTAGATTCTACATACATATATTAAGTAAATAAACTTTAATCGTTGCTGCTTCCCAAAAATATAAATATGAACTCCTGCTTCCCATCATCATGAATCATTTTATTGCACGTTCATCTTCTAAGTCCGGGAAAAAGGTTTTTTGGCTCTGGCTCTGGCTCTGGTGGAACTAGGATGCTGTGGAATGATGTTTGGCATCGTCGTCGTATGGAATATTAACGGGAGAGCGTTCGTTGGGCGCATCCTAATTGTAAATGCGAGATTAATTTCCTCCCAAGTCAACCACCCCCTGATTCGTCCTCGTTCCGCACTTCTATGAATGAAAGGGTAGCAGTGCCTGGCAGCAATGCCAACGTCCTGATGAGTTGCTGAGCAGAATCAGGCGATGACTACGACGGGCAACGAGCGACGAGCGACGACTACGGATTTTTAGGTTATTATTTTACAATTTTGGATGAAAATAAATTCCACCACCATCTACCATCAGCCATCAGCACAAGCGTCATCATCCATTACTACAAACAAAGCCCGAAAGTCCTCGAAAAAAGGACTGCGATCGTACGTGCAAGTTAAATTTATGAAAATGGCTGATTGTCCGAACCAAAATTCCAGGTCTTCTGCGTTGGCTGATGGCCGTTAGCGGCGGCGGTGTCGGTGTCGGGACGTTGTGGAAACGTATGGTATGGGCTATGTTGGGTCCTGAATTGGGTATGATGGCAGGCAGCAGGAGCAGGATAATTATTCATGAACTTCATCGTTGCTCGTCGATTTGTTTTTGGCGCCATTGCCATTGCCAGGCTAGGCCATTTGCTATTTCAGATTGGTCCTATAGCCTTACATCTACTTCTACACACTTAACATCAAGGATCTGCGTTTTGTGTAAATCCTTTTAGTTGGTTGGTAAATGAGTTTTTGTTTCTCTTCCTTTTTTTGATGGTTGTGTATTTTTGTTTGAAACTGAACCAAAACCAAGTGGCTTGATGCGGTGTTGTATTTTCAGAGTCTACATGCAGATAAAGTAACAATTTAATTGTGAATGGAGCGGATTATTATTTACATATTTTGTTTTAACTAGCTCCAGATTAACCCTTTTTAAAGTGTCATTCACAACTTGTATGTAGATAGGTTAGGTATATGTATTTTTGTGTCTATGGATGGATAAAAGTAGCATCAGGACTGCTGTCGACTTTTCAAGCATTTTCGTGATGTGTAAGCTGATATATTACTCGTATTTGAAAATTCGAATGAAGTTACTCGTCTGTGGTATGTTCAATGTTCATATGTGTGAATTTGTTAGTACATGATGTCTATAACTTTAGTATACTCCTACCTAGATATGGCTGAAGGAGATTTTTAAATTAATTATATCCAAAGGTAAGCAGATACATACTTCAATGTTTTATTTATGAAATTGTTTAATATGGTAGAAAATATTTATATGAAGAGTCTTAAGACCAAAATGGAACTAATTAAGAGGGTTTTATAAAAATACTTAAATGCAAGCTGTTTAAATTATTGTTTTGAAGCAGATATTTGTTAAGACTTCCGTAGGTACATTGTAATTGGTTGGAGATTATGGCTTTGTAAGCAATTACATGATTAAACATCTTTATTTCGAAAAATAGAAAGACCGGAGTCTTTCTTTAGTCAGTGTTAAACTGACTAAAACTCAATTCTTCAGAAATTTTCTACTTTTTCAAATGTTTTTCTATGGGGTTCAGAAGCTTTGCAAAGATGTTTAAGAAACCATTAGTGCAATTAGTCTATAAACTTTGGAGTTTAAGACATTAAAAAATAAAGAAAATAAGTTATTCCTTAGTTCGATAAAGAGAATGGCGTTGCATTCAAAACCGTGTAGCCCAAATTAAGATGTCATAGCTCCCAAAACATTTTGTTATTGGACGATTTGGGCAACATTACCATTGGGAGTTAACACATTTTTAAGTCTGACGAAATTCCAAAAGAAGTGTTTGGCCAAATAAAATAACACCGAGATATTAAAAATGTCATATCGGCCAAAAAATATTTATAGAAAAAAATTCCATAAAGCCCATAATCAATGTCATTTACCTTTTTTAACTTCTTATAGGAAGTTATTGAAATCGGCCCGATTTGTCAATTTGAAAATGTTGACATTTCTCGACGTTTCAAGGTCTCTAGAGTCGAAATAAAAGATTTTTAGAAAGATTTCTGTGCGTCTGATGAGCATTCCTGGAAATGCGAGTATTGTAGCTAAATCGTGGGGTGGAATGCATATTGACATGTCGTCCTAAAGATGTCATGTATTTCAACATTTGGGCATTATGACAAAATGTTGTGTTTCTTTTGGGCACTACGACATTTTCAGTTCTAAATTGTATCACCCAAACGCAAATATTAAACGAAAAAACGTCTTACTTACTTACTTAAGGTGGCGCTACAGTCCGGGGCGGACCTGGGCCTCAACCAACATGCGTCTCCTAGCTAGCTGTCTCCAGTTTCGCACGCCAAGTTGGTTGAGGTCCTCACCCACCTGAGTGCGCCACCTGAGTCGCGGTCTTCCTCTACTGCGCCGTCCCTCGGGATTGGATTCGAAGACCTTCCAGTCTGGAGCGTTGATGTCCATTCACTCTACATGACCCAGATATCTAAGCCGTTGGACTTTTATTCTGCTAACTAGGTCAGTGTCGCTGTACAGCCCGTACAGTTCGTCGTTATATCTTCTCCTCCATTCTCCATCTATACGTACGGGACCAAAAATCACCCGAAGAATTTTTCTCTCGAAGCATCCTAAGACGTTCTCATCTTTCTTTGACAGGGTCCAGGCCTCAGCGCCATAAATGAGAACCGGGATGATGAGTGTCTTATAGATGGTGATTTTAGATGCTCGAGAGAGGACTTTACTTCTCAATTGCCTTCTAAGTCCAAAGAAGCAGCGATTTGCAAGAGTTATTCTTCGTTTGATTTCAGCGCTGGTGTCGTTGTCTGTGTTTATAGCGGTGCCTAGGTAGGCAAAGTCCTTAACTACCTCGAAGTTATAGCTGTCCATGGTGATGACGTTTTGGCCAAGACGTCGTTGTTCAATGTCCTTTTTTGATGACAGCATATACTTGGTCTTGCCCTCATTGACAACTAAACCCATCTTCTTCGCTTCCGTCGCAACGCTCAAAAACGCTCCACTGACATCACGCTTTGATCTTCGATGGATCGAAAAAACGTCAGATCACCCAAAAACTCGAAACGTCAAGAAAGCAGTGCTGTTAAATAAGGCCAAATGAAAAAAGAGGCTGAGATGCGACCCACACTGATAACTTCCCATCCCGTCTGTCGATTTGTCTTGCTTAAAAGTTTGTCTATATGCATCAATTTTTACCAAATTTGTGTACTATTTTTTGTAGATTTTATTTTTTTATGAAAAAACGACTGTTGGATTTTTATATCGAATAATATATGAATATCGAAAACAATATTTTCTGTGAAACAAAATAAGTTTGAAGTTAATATTTGTAATTATTGAAAAGCTATTTGAGTCGAAAGTAAATTTTTACCAAGTTTTAGTATTGTTTTTTTTTTTAGGTTTTTATTTTTTGTAAAAAAAACTATCAATTCGATTTTTCTCAAAATTTTATCGAATGTTGAAAAAAATATTTCTTATAAAATTCAATTAGTTTGAAGCCATTTTCTCAAATTTTTGAAATGATATTTGAGTCGAAAATCAATTTATACCAACTTTTGTTAAATTTTTTTTTAGGTTTTTATTTTTTTTTTTTAAACTGTCAATTCGATTTTTCTCAACATTTTTCAGAATGTTGAAAACAATATTTCTTATAAGATAAAAAAGTTTGAAGCCTTAATGTTAAGTTTTTGAAAAGATATTTGAGTCGAAATTCAATTTTTACTAACTTTAAGTAATGTTTTTTTTAGGATTTTATTTTTTATAAAAAAAACTGTCAATTCGATTTTTCTCAAAATTTTATCAGAGGTCAAAAACATTATTCTTCGTTGCACAAAATTGTTTTGGAGATGAAGTAATATTTTAGTCGTAAAATTTTCGAGGTGACAAATTTTTTTTTCCAGTTTTTTTGATTTATAAAAAAACCGTTAATTGGATTTTTTTTCAAAAATATAATTGTTTTGTATCACGTTACAACATAATAACAAAAAATTTAATTCAAGTCTCTAGCGTCATTGGTTCATGAGATATTTAGGGTTAACCAACATTTTCCCCTTTTTATTAAACTGCTATGGTAAAAAAACCACCCACGCAATTTTCTTGAGAGCCCTTTCTGCATCTTTCTGCCTTATTATCTGTATAACAAAATTTATTTGAAGTCGATATCTCTTCTGGTTCTTGAGCTATGGACGACGAAAAAAACGTCGCGAACGTACGGACGTACGTACACACGCACGCACAGACATCTTTCTAAAAATCTTTTATTTTGACTCTAGGGACCTTGAAACGTGTCGAGATATGTCAAAATTTTCAATTTGACAAATCGGACCCATTACAATAACTTCCTATGGGAAGTTAAAAAATGTCAGATCTACATAAGAACTCTGAACCGACCAAAATCTTTTGGGCGTTATGACGTTTTTAAGTTTGGGTGTTGCGACACAGTGAAATTTGGTTTGATATGACATTTAGTTTTTGCTTTTTGACTTTTTCTAAGTGATATTTTTAACGAAGTTTTTCGATTTGTTATAAATGTCATTTTATGATTGGGGTCATAACAAAAAAATATCTTGAAGAACGATAGCTTCCTAATGACCGGCAGTATGGCTTTCGTTGTAATAGGTCCACTGTTGATCTCATGGTTTATCTTACCGAACAGTGGAACAAATCTACAGCGTTTAATTGAAAGTAAGATTATTGCACTTGATATTACAATAGCATTGAATAGAGTTTAGCATCAAGCTCTCTTATCGAAAATGCGTGCTTTTGGTATTGATGAATCTCTTCTTTGTTGTTGAAATTACCTTTCGAACCGTTCAATTCACGGACGGGTTCAAATCTTATATTCACAAAATAAACGCTGGTGTGCCCCAGGGTTCCGTTTTATCTAAATTGTTGCGCTGATGACAGTACCCTCAGCTTTTCACATTCATTATATTCTTATATTGACAGCATTGTCCAATGGGGAATTAAAAACCGTCTAAAAATGAATGCTTCAAAAACCGTGTAGAAATGAATGCTTCGAAAACTCAATGTTGTCTACTGTCACCCACTATCCATGGTTGGTACTTGCATTGAGGAGAATAAACAGATTTCAGCTCTAGGTATGTATGTGCAATGTACATCACAAACCATCTCTTGTGGAGTGATCACATTTATGAAGTCAACAATTTAACCGTAGTACCCATTCTTCTAGGAATGCCCAGCAGCAATTTCGGACGTACTGTTAAGTACAGGGATTCTTTCTCAAACCGCACTACACGAATGTGGAATGCTTTACCAGACTCAATATTTCCCACTCATTACAATGTGCAGACATTCAAAACCAATGTACATCGCTATCTCCATTCTAATCCAATTCTCCCTTCATAATTGCTCGCACTGTGTATAATCATTATAAGGGTATTCATACCCCCTTGAGCGCGAGCAATATATATACAAAAAATTAAAAATTCTTTTGGGCAAAATAACAACTAACACTTTGGGCGTTCTTTGAATTTTTTGGCGATTTCTTTAATTTGTTGGGCTTTATCACTATATTTTTTTGGGCGAAAAGACCAAACGCCCAGCGTAAAACTTTTTTTTAAGAACTGTTAGTTATTATATTCACTCCGAAAAAATTCCGACAAAGTTGAATTTTTCAAAGAAAAATGTATTTGATCCCATTAAATCCCTCTTAAATGTTTGTCTATTCCCAAATGTCATTTTTCTGAATAATCTGAGACTTTTGTGTACATTTTTAAATGATTGAAAAAATTCATAATAGTAATTTGCATATATCCACACTTATGTATTATATTATTATTACAATTTCTTATAGTAAGACATTCATTGCGTATAATTTTAATTCCAAGACTCAAGAAAATCAGGGCTTACCTGTTAATTCAACTGAGCTAAAGGTACTCGTAACGTAATATAATGTCTGATTGATTTCTTGGAAAAAAAATACTTGAACATTTTATTTTATAGTTTCAAAACTGTAACCTGTAACGATATCGAAGGAAGATTTGGGCTTATAAAATTTGTTACTCGTATATCAACATTTTCAAATACAATTCTTACTAAATTTTAACCAATAGTTTTAGAAAGATATTATTTTCTGTTAAAATTTTAAAACCTTCCGGCTCATCAAGTATTTCCATAAGGTTTCTCTTTTCGTATAATTTTATGTTTTGAAAAGTTAACTTTATTTTGCTATCATTTTCAAACCAAGATTTTCGATACAGCCTTTTCTTTTTTTGGTATTTACTGAAGTAAATTTAAAAAATCTGCAACTTTGTAGCTACTTATAAATCATAACTATAACCTACCTTTTCTTTTAAAATAAAGGTAGGTAAGGTAAGAAATACTTAGTATACCTTTTTCTGTTCAACGATTCAGGAGAACTCCCATCTATAAGGCAGAAGAAGACTTCTCACATGAAAAACTACTTCAGAGCTTACTATGTGTACAATACGTAAAAGTAGAGCCATGAAACCCAGGTGAGTTGATTCAATGTAGAACGTTACTTTCATTATACACCTGAATATAACATCAGAAACCCCAATTCCCTCATATAGTACGGCTACATAGTTAAGGTACGGATATAAAGTTCTAACAACGCACGCTTTCAAATTCCATAAGAAACGATATAAAACACACCACTTCTATCTTAAGCTACATATCTCAAAACTTTGAAACGAGTCGAGTATATGCGAGGCAATGCATTAAACTATACGTGCGTGACTTCACGGTTAAGTGCAGGTGAGTGAAACTTAACTTTAAATTCACTAGCTCTCTCAACCTGTTACCTACCTGCCAATCCATATAAATGCATCTTCACAGTTTTTGGAAGAAAACTATTATTCGGAATATAAGGGTTTGTTTTTTTTCGTTCTCTTTGGGGGTGGATAAAAGGGTTGCTATAAAGGAAATATGAATTCCATTCTATTCCAGCAACCTTACCAATGACATTAGAGGAAAGATAAGGTTAAAATATTGCTGCGCTACCGCTGCCAATCTTCTTCTTGTTAGTGTCGAAATTATACAATGTAAATATAAAGTGAACTTGCTATGAACATTTTTAAACAGGATGCCAGATTTCAATCCGAGAATTCATAAAATATCTTTTGAATTAATCAACTTTCAACCGTTGCAAGGGAGTTAAGTTAATTTGTATTTTTCATGTGAATCTTGCTACTGTCAAACTAAACATTATTGGCTTGTTCCCTATGCTTTAAATTTCAATAGAGCAACGAGCAGCAGATACATTAAAAACCTAACATTTGTAAGATTTTAAAGTTATTTCTTATTAAATTAAAAAATGTCTTTGAAAAAAGTCGAACAAAATCGGTTTGGCGATGGGCTCATTTAGTTTTTTCATTGTTTTTCATAAGGTCCCGTAAATAACTCGCATATATTTACCACTTTTGAAAATATTTAGATTTGTATTCTATGTCTTCTATGATGTAAGGCTTTTTAATAGGTACTTCGATATCATTGCTCCACATAAAAATAGTTGGAAATTCGGTTCGGTTTGTCAAATTGAAAATTTTAACCTTTTTTCGACGTTCTTAGGACCCTAGAATCTAAATCAAAGATTTTTAGAGAGATGTTTGTGTGTGCGTGTGTACTTACTCGTACTTTCGTCCACATCTCAAAAGCCAGTAAATGTATCGACATGAACAGGCCAGCTATTTTGGCACTAAACAAGACTCAGATTTAGGAAACCACCGATCATTCGGAGTTTAACCTTCACGGTTTTAACTTAGTGTTTTTATTCTTTTCTCATCATGGTCTATAGCCGTATACTTACGGAATGATGTTGGTTATCAACTTCTACCACAGTATTGTTAGTGTGTCAACACAAATTTTAATTATTTGTGATTTAAATTCAACGTCTAAAGGCGCATTATTCATACCTGTTTTATTTATTGTAGCCCAAGTCTGAATAGCAATTCGACTTCCACCGAATTCGATGCGCTGTCCGACGATATCCAGAGAATTGTATCTCATTTCCCGCACAGTGAGACCGTTTTTACGGGCGATTTCAATGTACACAAATCTTCCTGGCTACGCTATTCTGTTCATACAAAACCCGAAGGAAGGTATGTCGAGATTTTTGCAGAGTTTAACCACCTTACTCACTAAGTTGACGAACCAACTCGGATTCCTGACGTTGCAGATCAGTCTCTAGACTTGTTCTCTGATCCTAATAAATATCCAAACAGAGAATTATCGCCTCATGGCACATTAGACTACTGTGTCATATCTGCTTATTTGTCATGCCAAAAAACTCCAGTTGAAGAGAAACCCCTACGAGCACCTTTTGGCAATATGAGAAAGCCAACTGGGACGATCTCAACGACTTCTTCAGGAACTTTAACTGGTCACTATGCTTCCTAGAGAATAGTGACGTGGATATCAACGCAGATTTGTTGACAAACTTAATTCTTTGTGGAATGAGAATTTTTATCCCGAATAGGGTAAAATCTATCAAACCTTAGGAAAACTAATGGTTTGATTCGAGCTGTAAAGAGGTTATAAGAATCCAAGATGTAAGTTTCCGGATGTAAAAAGCCAACCGCACTGAATTTAAACAAGCTAGAACGTGTAACGGTCATATTCGACTGATCAAAACTTACGGCAAAAAATATTACTATGTCCGAAAGGTAGTAAAAATATCTGGTCATTTTTTTAAAACCCTGCGAAACACTACGTCATCGTTGGTTTCTACGCTTGTTACCAATGACACTCCTCATCTAAGTTGGATTGATAAAGCCAATTTAATAGCAGCACTGTTTGCTGTCAATTCGATGCTATCAGAGAGTGACATGAGTCCTCCTCTACTTGAAAGGATAAACAATTTTATGGGACGAATCTGCTGTAGCACTCGTACATTTGCTAAGGTACTAATAAATCTAGACATTCACAAATCCACTGGCCCGGATAGTATCCCTGCTATTGTTCTGAAGTGGTGTCCTTCAACGCCGGCAAAACCACTGCGTAAGCACTACTAGTGTCTTTCCGAGTGGATGGAACACAGCATTTGTCCAGGGGGTCCCTAAATAAGACGATTTTTTCCACTCTAACTATCGTCCAATTGCATTTACGTCCTTTCTTTCCAAGGTCTTGTAAACGCTGATTAATTTTCAGCTTAAGAAATATTTTGAAGAACGAAAGCTTCTTTAAGACTGGCAAAACGGTTTTCATAGCAATAGGCCCATTGGTGATCTCATAGTTTATCTCACCGAATATGGAACAAATCTTTATATCGGTTTGGAGAAAGTAACATTATTGTACTTGATATTTCAAAGGAATTTTATAGAGTTTGGCATCAAGCTCTTTTATCGAAAATGCGTGCATTTGGTATGAATCTCTTCTTCGTTGGGTTAGAAATTACCTTTAGGACCGTTTAATTCAAGTAGTATTAGACGGGTTCAAATCTGATATCCACAAAATAAACACTGGTGTGCCACAGGGCTCTGTTTTGTCTCCGACACTCTTCCTTATTTTTTAAATGATCTCCTGTCTGAAACTTCTAACCCACTAAATTGTTTCGCTGATGACAATACGCTCAGCTTTTCATATTCGTTTTAAGTCTCTCATTCTTGTTCTTCTGATGTGTTCTATTAACGCAACGGCAGTGTATGATAAGCTCATTTAATTCCTATTTTGACAGCATTCTCAAATGGGGAATCAAAAACAGTGTAGAATTTAATGCTTCGAAGTCTCCATACTGTCGCAAATGCGTTAGCATCCCCCAATGTCACTAGCGATGGGCTTTACTTGCAGCTGGGCAGCTTTCAGTTCTAGGTATGTTCATCACAAACCACTTGTTGTAGAGTGATCACATGTTTGAAATTGGCAAAAATGCTGCTAAGAGTTTAGATTTTCTCCAACGAAGCAAGAAGTTTTTTACACCTTCTGATCTGGCTTAAATTTACAAAGCTTTTATTCGTCCAAAACTAGAGTACGATTCTCGTATTTGGGCTGGTTCGGTCATTCTATTACTGAGCCATTTGCTTCTCTTAAACAAAACAGCCGCAAGGTTTCATGCCTATAATACCTTTATCGATATTTTCACAAACAATTCTCTAGTACTCGTAAAATAGCCAGTTGTGTTGCTTCTAGCAAGCAATGATCATCAATTCACCCTTTAACCCAAATTCTTGTGTACCGATAAGTGTAGGGATTCTTTTTTAGCCGCACTACACGAATTTGAAACTCTTTACCAGGCTCAATATTTATCACTCACTACAATGTGCACACATTCAAAACTTATGTGCATTGGCATCTCCTTTCTAATCCTTCCTTCCTTCCTAATTACGAGAATGAGCGTATGTAAAATTTATTTGCATTTATGATCTGTATTATGCTTAACAAAAGTGAAATAGAATAATATTTAAAATATGGGCTTATTTCACTTGGCTTTATTTCAAGGCACCGTGACAGAGTTCCGGAAAAAAGTGCCTAAAAATTACAACTATTCTCAAAATAAGTCAGTGAGGGAATCCAATATAAATGTGTTGCATCTCCAATTGACATGATAGCTGTAGTTCCACAGCAGATGGCACTATAAGTAATCAACTTCTGCTTTCCAGTATAGTTTTAAAAACCTTACAAATTGCAAAATTAGGTTTTCTTTCTACTTCCAAGTAATTGAAATTGGGTAGTACGAAAAGTTTAAAAATTATTAAAAACCTAGTCCAACAAAACACGATAATAACTCCTAAAATATTTCGACATATCAGTTTGTTTTGGTATATTACGAGTACGGCCGAATTTAAGATCTAGGATATAGAAAATTTCTCATCACAAATGCCTCTCTACAAAAGGTCGCGAGAAATAAGTCTTTAAATGATTGTATTTATGTGTGCTGTTAAGAAGAAATGTGAAACGATATTTTAAAAGGAATTAAAATTTTTATTTCTTTTCAAATAAATGCTATTTTAGATGTGATAAGTCATAAATATCAGACGTATTATTTCCAGCGTTTCCGAAATTTAAAAATTACCAACAATATTTTGCATATGATGAAATATACTCGTAGTTTTCAATTTTTGTAAACGAGAATTTTAGTCGAAAACCAATTTTTGGCAATTTTAGTAGTATTTTTAAAAAAAAATTATTTCTTATGTATAAACAAATACAAATTGAATGAATGAAATTAATTTGAAGTCAATACAATATCTTCTATTGTTCACGAGATATAGAACCGAACACCAATTTTTACCAAATTTGCGTAGTACTTTTTGTAGATTTAATTTACTGAATTTCCAAAACAATGTTTTCTGTGAGAAAAAATTATTTTGAAGCCAATATTTTTTTGAAAAGATATTTGAGTCGAAAAATAATTTTTACGAACTTTAAGTAATTTTTTGTATGTTTTTATTTTTTGAAAAAAACTCTCAATTCGATTTTTCTCAAAATTTCACTGAATGTTGAAAAGAAAATTTCTTATAAGACAAAATTAGTTTGAAGCCGTAATCTCAAATTTTTGAAAAGCTATTTAAGTCGAAAAACAATATTTTTACCAAGTTTTAGAAATGTTTTTGTTTTAGGTTTTTTATTTTGTATAGAAAAAACTGTTAATTCGATTTTTCCCAAAATTTTACCAGATATCAAAAACGTTGTTTTTCGTTGCACAAAATTATTTTGGAGATAGAATCATTCATCAACGTAGAGAAATGTCAAAATTCTCGGGCCGATTACGATTATGGGAAGTTAATAAATTAGTTGCGGCAACAGTCCGTAGAGAACCAAGGCCTAGTGACTTACAACTCTCAATCATTCCTGTGTGCGAGTAATTGCAGGGATGGAAGGGGTCTACAGTTTATATGCCAAATCCGAACAGCTTATTTGAAAAATCACTTTTCATGACAAGAGTTACGCTTGGCAAATTTGTCAATTCCTCACAAGAGGCAGTACCCGCGAACAGTGGCACGAACGAGGATCGAACCCAAGACCTCTCCCATTACAATCCTACGGACTAATCGTCACGGATACTACCGATGGTGGATGTACCTCTACTAAAAAGGTAAAACTCTTTAAGTTGATTCCTAGGAACTTTTATGATAAAGTTACTGCCAAATTTGATAAGAAGTTGGATAAGAAAAATAATAAATAAATTTGATCTTCAAATAATTGAAGAGTTATAGTCTACAGTTTCAAATTTAAAATGGAGTACCAAAATGACACTTACTTTTTTATATTTAATTTGATCCGTTTATTAGTACCTATAATAATTTTAATATTTAATATTTAATAATTTTTTTAATAATAAATGTTAAAACCATGAGTTTAAGTAAATTTTATTCTTGTATTAATTCACCAAATGATAATATAAAAAGTATAAATTGCAAATTAATATTTTTCAAGAGTCTAGTTTAAGTTTTTAGATTTTAAGTATATATTAAGAATTTTTAACGTTAGCATTTAACGAATTATAAATAAATTAAAATTAAAATTAAATTAAACATATAGATAAAACACAAAGTCCTCAAACTTAGTTTGATTGTTCTTCAAAGTTTAAAGATTCAAGTACCTACATATATAGCCTGTCAATGAAAATATCAATTGATGAAATTACTTCCAGGAACTGACAAATTTTCACTTAGTAAAATTTTCACATCACTTATTCTATTCACTTGTGTATAAATAATTCTCTCTTTTGTTTTCATCAATTTCTATTTCTGAATTGGCAATACCAATACCAATAGCAATTTGAAGTTGTTGTTATTTTTGTTATTTTGTTTGAAGAAAATATCTTCTTAATAAATGAAAATGAAAACAAAAACAAAAGTTGAAGAAAAGTTTAATGAAAAACTTTATGTTACATGGAAAAGGCGATGGCATGAAAAATAATAAATAAAATATAGGCTCGCTCGCTGGGAGACCTTATAGACCAAAAAACAAAACTATATTCCATACAAAATATATGAAGCTATGTGCCTCGAAAAAAACCCATATGAATAATAAATTATCCTATTTATTGTTACCAAACACATATGTACACATTTATATACATACTTACATAGAAATACCTACATACAAATACATATGTACAAAGGGGGAGAGAATGTACAAGGGGGAGAGAAAGAAAAACTTGAAAAACTTTCACCACAACTTTCCATATCTTAACATAAACTTTACGCAATGTGTTATTTTTTTATAGCTTTGGCTTTCCTGATGTGCGATGCGGTGCGATGCGGTGCGGTCAAAGGGGCTTACGGGTCTCGGGTCTTGGGTCGTGGGTGATGGTTGTGGTTATTGGCCTTTCACCCACAACAACAAACAACATTTTTATTAATATATAGAGCCGGAAAAACTTGAATTCATTAATTATACAAAACATGCTGTCATTAGCACAATATCACATAATAAAATTATAGCAACTTTTGCAATAATAAGCCTTGAGAATATCGTCGTCGTCGTAGTCGGCGGCGGCGTCGACACAGGATAAAGATCTCAACTCCAACTGGAACTGAACTGAACCGAACTAAATATTGAACTTCGTGCTCCGGAAATGTAAAGTGCGGGTGTTTGTGGGATACTTCCGTCTAATAAAAAAAAGAAAAGCAGAATAAAATAATCAAAGAATCATTAGAGTAGAAAATTAAAGGAACAAACGCAGTTGAATATGAATTAATGTGTTTCCAACAAGAGCAAGTTTAACGGAGTAGCACGTGCAATTGTTTTATATGGCTTTTTGTTTCCTTACTTGCTTTGGGTTGAGTACCTTCCTATTTGAAGGCTTTCGTGAATGTTTTAGGTTTAGAATCATTCAAGGCAGTAGTCTAATTCATGAATGGATTTTATTGAATTGAAGGAGCTCCTAGGAAAAGTAAATTCACATCACAATTAATTAACTGCAAATTATTCACCAATAAACCATTAAACTAAGGACGTATATTATAATACAAAGTAAACATAGCACGACAAACATAAAGCAACTAATTAACGAGGTATTAATTCAAATTATGTATAGCAATAATTATTAGTTTAATTTTAAAAAAGTGCTTAAGAAAATTTAATTTTGAAAAGACCACATCTTCAAAAGCGTTACTTTATAAATACAAAAGATGTCCAAAACATAAAAAACATAGAAACACTAAATCTTATAATTCACAACTAAAAACATATAAAAGTTTTAGTTTGTTTAGGCGGAAGATCGTAGGGATTAACTTATCCTCCCATTTATTCTCAATAATCTCGAGAACCTATTTTTAACCATTGCAACGGCCTAGTCACTGATAAAGCATCGGTTTCCATCGATCACCGAAATCAAGCATCAGTGAGCGCGGTAAGTAGACAGAAACAGCAAGTAGTCGAAATAATGATTGTTTTGGAATTAAACGAACGATAGAATTGTTTAATTCAAATTAAGGCCGAAACCAATCAATTAAAGACTAATTGTTCATTGTGATTAGTGTTATAATTCTTCTTTAAATTACACAAATCAGATATATATGTAATAATATAACATGATACAATTTACCAGGAATCGCTGTTCACTGCTTGCCGGTTGAGATCCAAAAGAAAGTTAAATATTGATTGTCTATAATTCAGAAGGTTAGTTATTCAAAATACGAAAGAGGTAGGAAAGGTAATAACTATCCAACAAATATAATTAATATTTTATTAACTAATTATTTATTAATTACATTAATTGCAACTGTAAAAATTACTAAATTATTTTATTTTATTACTAAATTATTTTAGCCACAAACTGACTTATGAATTAAAAAGAATTAGTTCACAAATCATCTACCTACTGATTTATGAATTAAAAAAGGATGTTGCCTATTTTTGCATGGATCGTGCAATCAGTGCGTTCAATAATGAAAGTGGTGTCAAATAAAAGGTGAGATTTTGCAAGTTATGTTTGTCAAATATTACCAAAATAGTTGGTGGCGTTTTCTTAGATATTTGGGTTTGAAATTGATTAAAACAGAAAGAGAATTTTACTTCTTTTTTGTTTAAACTGCTGTAGAATATAACTTTGCTATCAAACGAAATCTTTAAAATAAAATCAATAATTTTTTTCTAACTTAAATATTTAGTATTAACTTCTTGGAAATAAAGTGTTTTTAACTTACCCTTTAACCATCGATATTTCAGAAATATCAGTGATGACATACATACATTTTCTTTGTATTATCTTAAAGAAATATTTAAGGCCTTTAAATTGATAAATAACATATCGTAAACTCTCACAAAGAAATAGATACTATTTGTATATTTTTCAAAGTGAAAGTAATTCAAACCGATTTTATTCCTCCTTGAAAAATATTTTCTTTAAATAAAAACGCAAAAACAAGGCGTACTTTCATTAATAATTCAAATTTTTTATTCAGTTCCTGATATTTCTTATGTGAGTTTATACAATTGACAAACTTATACTAAATTAATCACTGATTTAAATCATTGGCAACTGTCAAACCATATGTGTGGGACGTATAAATCATCCCACAAGTTCAATTTGACTCTATTTAAAATACAATTGTTAATAATTTTCGGCAATTGTCAAACCATGTGTGTGAGACGTATAAATCGTCCCACAAGTTTAATTTGACTCTATTTAAACAAATTAGGTTAGTTTTTTAAAGTTTAGTGAAATGCTCAGTGATATATGTTTGACGTATAAATCGTCAAACAAGTTCCACTGATTTACCTTTACTTAATTGGATTTTATACAACAAAATTATGTTGGTTGCTTTTAATCTGGTTGCTGTTTATCTGGCGGCGTGCTGAACTCAAAGAGGACGATTGTAAAATTTATCGGCCTTTTATACCCCTTCTCGGGCAGTTTTTTTATTGCCATGACATTGCCAATTGGGTGGAATACAAATTTTGTTGAATTCACCACATGAAATAATAAAGAATTTTTCATTAATATTAAGAAATAATCTTAATTTTGCTGAAATCAATAATTATTATTATTTGTTTATCTTAATATTACTTCTTTTCAATATTTAATAACATTTTGCATGTTTTTTTTTATTATTTAAAACATTTTTATGTTCTTACCGTGGTGAATAATCATTAAAAAAATAAATTTCGGGCAATGCCATTTCGTTGCCATTTGCAATTTTCGTGCAGATTTTTTTTAATTTTGATATATTTCTATTTCATTTTGTTTTCTCTTTCTAACTTATTGTCTTTATTATAAAGTTAATAATTTGTTTATAACTTGAAAAATAATTAACTTTTTACTAATTTGACCAAATTTTCGTGTTCTTTAAATAAAATTCGTTATATATAGAGCACCCTGTGAACACTGATAATAAAGTTTACCTGTCAAATTAAACAAGTTGTTGTGCGCATGTTGTGCAAATTTTGTTTATTAAAATTCTAATTAATTATTTGTGATTTGTTTAATTTTTAATGTTAAAACAAATGTTCGGGTAGTGATTTAGCTAATTCAAGTGTTTATTCTTTGTGGTTTGTGAAACTAATAGTGTTATTGTCAATGTAAATTTTTAATGTAATTTGAGGTTATATTTGTTTGCCTCATTTATTTTCAATTAATGTATTTCTGTGTTTATGTGATGTAAAATGTTTAAGAATTTAGTTTATTGTTTTCTACAAACATAAAACCTTATTCTGTTAATTGTTTTTTATAAAAATCGTGACAAAAATTAGTGTTATGTACTGTGATATATGTTTCCAAATTGTGTCAATGTTTTGTTCGTGTAATGTGTGTTATCTAATTAAATTGTTGTAAATTATTATTAACTAACTCAAATTTAATGTTTAAATCTATCCTTTTTCCTATATTTAGATTATTATCACAACAATAACAATTGATAAATTCCGGTGAGACTCCTGTGGACACCTATGCTTTCGATGTTTTGTTTGTTATTGTTTTCATGTGAGTATAGGGTGTGCTGTATTTTAAGCACACATTAATTTTTTTTTGCTTTTGTGTTGTTCTTGTTTAATTAACCCTTTCTTATTTTTTCTTTCATGTTTTAATCATTTAAATGTTCCTGCAATGCAAATTGAGTATTTGCGCAGAGGGTGTTTTGATAACATTCGGTAAGTACATAGACGTACATATAATTTTGTTGTTTTTAACCAATCCTATTTTCTTTTTTGCAGATCGGCTGGATTTCTTAATTTAAGTATTGTTAATTAAAGTATTGTTAAGAAAAAATATAAATATATTATATGTATATAAGTTTATAATTCATTTTTTGTTTATTCAAAATTCAAATATACAATTATATAACTATGTATGTACAATTATATACATTTTTGTTTTTATTTAAATTTAATTTAATTGTGTTGGCTCAACACTATTACTTTTTGACAAAGTTACTGTGAAAAGTTCCTTGACATTAAATTGGGTGCTATGAACTTCCTCGTTTAGCATTTTCTAAAAATTTCTTTAGCCAATTATGCACTTTGTTAAACTGAATTTATATGTAATAAACACAGTTAGATAAATGATTATAAATGTGGTGAAGTTATAAAAAACATATATGCACCTTGGCGTTTCTAAGAAATAGTTCATACAAAAAAAACTAACTATTTTACACTTTTAAATAAAATAAGTTAACCCAAGGTACCTACTTTTAAAATAAAATATGCATATAAGTCAGTTGGTGGCTTGCAATTAAATTCTTTTTAATTCATAACTCAGTTAGTGATTTGTGAATTGAATTTATTTAATTCATAAATCAGTTGGTGACTTGTGAATTAAATTTCGTTTAATTCATAAGTCAGTTGGTGAACTGTGAATTAAAGCCATGAGTTAAGCTAAAAGTGAATTAAGCTTTTGCAACGCTGCTAAAGACAATATTTTTGTTTCCATTTGCCAATTGGTGTTCTTTCGTAAAAACAATAGCACTTATTTTCTTGTCTTTGAAGAATAAAGTTAAATCAATAGCTATGGAAAAGTAAGCAACTTAAAAAATTGAAATTTTACTTAAGAATAAAAACACTTTGTAACACGCCAACATGATCCCCACACTCATATGGAGAATGTAACACTCCAACATGATAACCACACACTCACAACTCACATGTAGTATACCCAATGTACTAGCCTTCTGCTAAATGTAAAATTGTAACACACACTCACATGCATACCAATGTACTAGCCTTCTGATAGATGTAAAATAACACACACATGTAGCAACTGGCAACCAATGTAATTTCACCATCGCACTGTACTGAATTTTGAACTTTAGTTCTTAGAGTTCACCTTCAGTATTGTGCAAGGAAGTTATTAGT
Source organism: Eupeodes luniger (assembly GCA_951509635.1). Lineage (NCBI taxonomy): Eukaryota > Metazoa > Arthropoda > Insecta > Diptera > Syrphidae > Eupeodes > Eupeodes luniger. The sequence goes on along the minus strand of OX608073.1, from coordinate 293,780,196 downwards.
TATTAAGTTATTAGTTGTGGCCACAATCAGAACTCTCAGCACGACACTCATGGTTAATAGAACTGACAGTATTGTATCGAAGTTGAGCTACTCCAGCATCATACATAAACTACAACAGTCTATTCAAACAAGAGTTCGCCATTCGCATACTTTTTCATAAATTCTGCTTTTTGTGGTTTTTGGGTCATAAGGGCGACGGTCGGCTTCCCACCGTCCCTTAGACTCCAAAAAGTCATACATCGTGGTTGCGGCGCGCATTTAAATTGCCAAATCTTCTTTTCACTTGCCATTCTTGTGTTTACACTCGCCTCGCCATTCATTTTGTTTACACTTGCCATTTCTACTTTGTAAGTTGTAACTAAGATTTAACTTCAACTTGTTCTTCAAATTTTGTCTTAATAAAATTAATATTTATATTTAATTGATTAAATTTTAAACAATCGTATTTTTATTTTTACCTCTCATTTTCTTCCTCTTTTCTTCCCTTTACTGTGTTGCCAATTCAACGTTCGCTGTAGTCCCCGGACAGCACGAACGCGGTTGAGAACACAGCAAAGCTGCTTTCTTTTGTGTGGTTTGACTGAATGTCCCACAACTAACCCCCGACTGGCAATTTCACCATCACAACTTGACATTTAAAACAAAAACATAATATAGCATATAATTTTTGAAATCCCCCCCGAAATTTTTTTCTGCGTTCGGCGCTGCTCTTGGATTATCATTCATTGCCCAAATGCGGCAATTCTGTTTATTGACAAATCCACTGAGGTGAAAATGTGCCTCATCACTGAAGATGATTTTCTTCAAAAACTGATCATCAACTGTTGGCATTTCTTGTAACCATTCTGACAATTGACTTCATTTGAATGGAGATTGTTGACAGGCTTTAGTTTTTGAGTCAATTGCACCTTGTAAGCGTGTAAATGCAAGTCTTTATAATAATGTTTATCAACGACAAGCGTGAGATGTACAATTGTTAGGCACGAAGATAAGTTGAGTAGACGGCTTTTCTGCCACACTATCGTGTACAGCAGCACTATTTTCTCCAGTAAGATGTTTCCACATCTACAACAGACCGGGTTTGCTCAAACTTGTGCACTATTTTCCCGATTGTACGAACATTTGGACGGTTAAATTGACCGAAAAAATCACGAAGTGCACGTTATGCATTTTGATTTGATTTTGATTTAAACGGCCATTTCCATAATAAGCCTAAATAATTTTAACGCGTTGCTCGAATGAGTACTTTTCCATGGTTGAAATTAATTCAGTCTGAAATTAAGAAATTTCAAATGAAATGCAGAAAAAAACTTGACGTTTAATTGTGGTTCACAATTTAGTTTAAGAAAAAGCCCTTTAACCAAAACATGAGCTTCATCATTAAACACAATTCTTCAGACGAATTGACCAATAAACTTGGCGAAAGTAAATTTGCACAATTGAGGACTGTTATAAACTCTCAAACCATATCGACAAAATCAATCGAAAATTCTAAAACAGCCAAAAAACACCCTTAACTAAGAAAGATAATAAGAAAAGTTATTAATATTGATAAATTTAAAGGCGAATTCATCTAAAGACTGAACTTAATAAAAACAATAGAAACATGAAAAATATTTTTACAACATTTTGTATATACCTATACGTATTTCCATAAAATTTGTCATCTATTAAAATTTATAAATACAGTTTAGTGTATCCTTTATACGTCAGGAACATTATGAGTGTTATGAAATAAACTCACAAAATAAAATTTGATTAATAAAGCGATAAACTCGTTATCTCAAAATAATAATTACCTTTGTTTTGATGAAGTCAATTAAACATTGCAAGTATAATGAGCACTCTCATTATCAAATTTTATCTTTTACCACAAATTCATATCCTCAATTTTATTTACCATAACTTGATGTATCTAAAGTCATTTCCCTGAAAGTCTATTAAAAAAAGTTTTCCATGAGTTGAGTGTATAAAATAGTAGGTAATATCATGCAATTGGAAATTGCTTTTGCAAATAAAACGAAAAACAAACAATTCACATAAAATTGACGCACCCGAACTCGAACACACATTAACCACCAATCACTCTTAAGCTATAAGAACTCTTATTTCCTATAGTGGATATATACGATTAAAATCGATAACAATTATCATCCTTCTTTGGATATCTTCTGGTGGGCACTGAAAGGACGATGAAATCTAAGAACAAAAGCCAATGACACATTTCCTCATTTATTGACGTAGACGTTTGTTTTATGTACGTAGAGGGTCATGAAGAATGAATAAAACGCAATACAATACAACGTACTATCAGCTCCTTGTTCCTTCCCCATTGGCATAACAATTTATACCACATCCTTGTACAAATTGTGTCCTGGTATGATCAGTCAAACACATTAAGATTGACGACAAAGTAAAGGTAAATCTTCTTATGCTATGTCACCAATCCACCTCCATGCTCTGCTGCTCCGAAAGCAACGTGTCACGTGAAAATAAGCTAAAACTTTGTAGGATTAGTCGCAAGGATTCATTCTTCTGATGACAGAGACGCACACACACACACACACACACACACATACGGTCGTCATTTTGGTTTTTGTGGTTAATGTCACCTTACGAAATCAATGAAACATCCTTCCATCCATCCATTCATTCATCCATCCATCTACATATATATAATGTAGGTTGGTAGATATACAGAAGATGGGTGGAAGGTGGCAAATGATGCAGCCTTATGGATAGGAACAATCATGGTCTATTAACTTTCCCACAGGGTGGAGTTTTACACCTCAATCAAATTCATCACTCTGATCCTTTTATTACCTACAATTCTCTTCCTCTCTGCCCGATGTGCCTGCTGCCTGTGATACGAAACGAATACGATGAGGAAAATCATTTACTCCCTTTTATTGTGCGTTGGTTGTGCGTTGTGTCCTGTGTGTGGGGGGTAAAGGTCGAAGAAGATGAAGAGTCCTTATGGGCGTGGCGTTATACGAGAATTGGAAAAACAAACTAAATTGTTAATCACTTGGTGAAGCAACCGCTTTTCTTGGTAATCATCTCATCAGGTATGTGGAATGAGGCATGAGGATTATATTCCTGGAGGCATTCTTTAAGTGTTCAATGTACATGCTTCACCATTATCGGTCAATCGTTATTATACGAAGAAATAATCGTTATACTCTTCGAATAGTGGTATAGTAGGGTGGTGGGGTGGTCCTGGCCTTGCCGTGTGAAGTGAATGAATCGGGAATGAAGCGTGAGGGATTGTTTTCAAAGGTTACCACTCGTACCACAATAAAGGTATAGGTCTATAACATTAATTATTCACTTCGAGTGATGCTGAGATCGAGATGGTTTGGAAATCTAACAAAACAAACAAAAAAAAAACTATACATCCAGAGGCTGGACGAGTTACACTTGAGTTCATATTATTTATGGAAACATAAACTAACATAAGTGGGTGCTTATTGGTTTTCCATTAAAGTCCATGCATAAGTGTCAATAAATAATTGAACTTATATTATCAAGCTTTTATGCTCGTATATACCAAGGTTCATACTTGCTATTAAGGGATAGGCTTAAGTAGTTGTTGTTCTTTGAAAGAGAAGGTATGAAAATAAATCAATACTTGTGAATATAAGGGTTTTTCGGGTTTTTGCGTTTAACGAATGTTGTAATATTTATTTTTTTTATTTTAGTGATGCAAACAATTCAAGACCATAAAATGTATAGAGAGATTTCCACATAATGTGATATGAGAAAGAGTCTTTTAACACATAAGAAAGAATTGTAACATTAGTTCTGGAAAGTATCATAAATCAACGAAAAATTGAACACAAAACTCTCAAAAACAGATTCAGCTATTTAACACTGACGTGAAGTGATCTGTATTACTTCACCAAGTGTCAAAGTCGATCAAGTGAAATCGTCGAATAAACTAAACGAAATCGAAATCAACATACATATATGTATGTCAATTTCATTTAAGTGAGTTAAACGATACTAGATACAAGAGTGGGCATATAATAAACTTTAGCTTTCATAAACTACTAAACAGAATCCGCCATTTTGAACTTTGTTAAAATATGCACCATCATTTTTTTCTGATATTCTTGCTTCACTTGAGTAAAACTGTCAAAAACTATTCTGAACACAAATAAAATCTTTGAATTTCAGTTTTTCTAACGTAAACTGAACCAAACAATTAAAGACTTCAAAAGTCTAACAGGGACTCAAGAGGTTACTAATATACCCTTAACATGTTTAAAGTTTAAACACAGTGCACAAATAGGGATTTATTTAAGAGGAGATACCGGTGAGTATAAATCTTAAGGTTTTGAACATCAAAATGGGAAGGAAATACAGGGTTGGGTAAATCATTCTACATTCTTGATGTGCGCTTAAAAAAAAAAAACAATCAACAGCAAGTACCTAGTTCCACAAAACGTGTTTAAAATATCGGAAAAACATGAAAAAGGCATGAAACATTGCGACGATGTGCAAACAATGTACATTTTTCTATCATTTTCATTCAAAGCTCTTTTTTGGATTCTTTCCAAAAGTCTTAAACATATTTTAGAGGCAACTGACATTTAAACATAAAGCTAGTTATATTCAAGTTTTGGAGAAATGAAGGATTTTTAAATTAAAACATTATCAGAAGAGGTGGACAAATTTCTTGCTCCTCAGCAACTAGCAGAATTTCTATCAAAGTCGAATATGTGGTCATTCCATAGGAGGTGATCTGTGATACATTTATCGAGTACTGAAAGTTTATTAGTTTCCTGTAAACAAATGCCACTCATAAATAGCAGCATCAGAGGTGGGCTACACTTTTTCTACGAGTTACGAGTTTTTGAAGCATTCAATTCTACACAGTTGATAATTACCTGCTGGAAAATGCTGAAAAGTTTGGTATATAATGAGCTTATCAAACACTGCTGTTGAAGTGCCACATCCAAAGGACAAGGATGTGAATCTAGAAACGAATTTCAAAAGTTAAGGGTATTGTCATCAACGGAGCAGTTTTATGGATTAGAAGTGTCAGATAAGAGATCGTTTATGAATAGAAGAAATAGAATCGGAGACAAAACGGAGCCCTGTGGAATACCAGATTTTATTTTATTTATTTTTCCGGCTTGAAGCCATCCAAAACAATTTGTATTGAACTGTTAAAAAGGTAATTTCTTATCCAACGAAGAAGAAATTCATCAATGCCAAAATCACGCATTTTCGATAATAGAGCTTGCTGCTTAACTCTTTTAAATACTTTTGAAATATCAAGTAAAGATTTGTTTCACTAATCGGTGAGAGATGAATAATGAGATCACTAGTGAACCCATTGCTACAAATGCCCAAAAACATTTCCATGCAATAAGATGGCGCAAATTATCCTTAATTGAAATCATATTTAAATAAAAAACAGGAAGCTGTCCTATGAAGCTGTTGGAGCTGGCTGAAACGCACATGAATTATTCAAATCAGCAGGTGATAATTTGGCAGGGAGTATGCACCAACTCGAAAGCGAAATGTGTTCAATGTTCATGCCTGATGAGTTGAATCTCAGCATAGTTTGGTTGGTCCTTAATAAAGTAGCTTTTGAACTGCGCAAACTACAAAGCCATAAGTCTCCTCAACATAGCGTTTAAGATCCTTTCTTTCGTATTATGTGAATGCCTGAAGCCGTTCGTCAAAAACCTGATAGGTCCTTATGAGTGTGGCTTCAGATCAGGAAAGTCCGCCATTGACCAAATATTTACATGACAGTAGATCTTGGAAAAAATCCAGGAACTTCAAATCGACGTCCACCATCTCATTATCGATTTTAACGCCACGTATGACAGCATCGGGAGGGAATAGCTTTACAGAGCAAAGTCTAGTTTCAGCATACCTGTCAAAATTTTAAGTTTTTGCAGAATGACGATGGAGAATGCACGCTGCTTTGTCAAGGTCGCAAAAGATCTCACCGAAACATTTGATTTCAAAAAGGTTTTGGACAAGGCGCTGCACTGCCATACTACTTCCTCAACATCGTTCTTTAAAGAATTGTGCAAAATTCAACAGTACAGTCTGCATAGATAAAGAGTGGAGGAGAAGTTTCAATAACGAACTTTACGGGCGGTACAGCGATACTGATCCGGTCAAAAGAATAAAAGTATAACGGCTTAGATGGTGGGTCATGTACAGCAAAAGGTCTTCGAATCCAATCCTGAGATACTGCGCAGTAGAGGAAGACCGTGACTCAGGTGGCGCACGTAGGTGGAAGAGGACCTCAAACAACTTGGCTTGCGAAGTTGGAGACAGTTAGCTAAGGACCCAGCAGATGGAGACACATGTTGGTTGAGGCCCTGTTACTTCCCGGACTGTAGAGATATTTTTAGACTCGTCCGTGTCCAGGATTCTTTTCAAAAAAATCAAAAAACTGGGGTTTCTTATAGCGATTACGATCGTTAGATTCTCATAACTAATATGAGTAAATATTCTTTAAACTTTAATTTCCTTACCAATAAAACTAATAATTTATTGCATACACTTCACAAATTATGGGTAGAGATAGGATGATATTACCGGTATAATACCCTGCCCTGAACAATGGTCAGAGAATGTTCAGCGGAGTACTAGCCACGAACGTAGGGCTCATTCTTAGACAGTGACCCCGGAATAATCGGGTGGCCTAAGCCTTCTCCGTCGAACACTTAGAAAAAATGGACGGCAGATTAAAACAGGGCTAAATTGCCTTCGTGTCCTGGCAGCAAAACAGAAGATAGTCGGTGCTTTGTCTCACGGTGATAATCTGTCCGTGACACCCTTAGAAGAAGGTTACCACAGAATAAACGGTTGCTGCTGTCCCTAGCAGCAAACTAGACAATAAATGGGTGGTATAAGCCTGTCCGACATAAACTTAGAAGAAGTGAATTTAAACGGGAAAAGAAAGGATGTATTTTGGGACCCAACAGCTACGAGACTGTTCTGTACTCGAGGTACTAACTGAGCTCTTGAATTCTTTCCTTTAAAAAAAGAGGATCGGTTCTCAAACTGCGTAGCGGAAGAAGTCGAATTTGAGTTTAAATTTCACGTTTTTATTTGAAACTAGCGGCCCGTCCCGGCTTCGCACGGATAGACAAAATTAGGTACAGATATTTAAGTTATAAGCATGCTAATTAAAACGACCACGAATCACTAAATTAGAAAAAATTGTATGCTTATCAAAGCCTCCCTGTACCCTACGTTGGCTGTGGTATTTCTAGGTGGCAACAAAATGTATTAATTTTCAGGAGATCCTACTCGAGAAAGTGCCACATACAATTTCCCGTAGGAAAAGCACTCTTTCCTGAAGTCGATACCAACTATGGAAAAAGTTTGTCCCTGGGATTTATTTATTGTTAGGGCAAAGGATATTTTTAAAGTGATCTGTAACCTTTTAAAAGAATTGGGCAAATTAGTTGGTATCATTGGAATCCGCAGAACATGTGCGAGCTGACCAGCCACGGCACGGGACCTGTAATGAGAGTTGCTACAATCACATTATCTCTTAATTCTTTGATCAAAAGTCTTGTACCATTACACATATTGGGAGGGCTTAAATTTCTTAAAAGCATAACAGGTGTACCTAGCGGACAAAATTGTGAATTTAAACCATTCTCAGATCCCCTTCAACACACACAAAAAATTTCATCAAAATCGGTCCAGTTGTTTAAGAGAAGTTCAGTGACATACACACTCACAGAAGAATTATTATATATTAAGATATTCAGTGAAAAGTCACTGTGAGTTCAACAAAATGTTTTATCTCTTTTTTTAAATTGCTTTAGTTATAAAACCATGATATTATTGTCTGAAACAATATTTATTTGAAGTATTTCTTAAACTAAAAAAAACATATTTTTATGTTTTTCAAATGAGCCATTTTTGTGTTAGGGAACTTATACAGTGTCGTTCGAAAAATGTTGGTCAAACTTTTATTTTTTTTTCGATTTTTTTCGAATTTTGTCAAATGTGTTGAAACAACAGCCGTTCAAACTGTGTTATGATACAATAAGAATTTTGAGATTTTTCTAAAATGGTTACGGGAGCAAAAAGTGATTATACCGAAAAATTATTTTTGTAGGTATGTACCTGCCTCATTTTTAAGTATTAGAGAAAAATACTTTATTGGTGCAGTTTTTTGTTTTTTTATTGCTTCTCAGAAACATGTTGTATCTAATTAACACTTTATTGGGCCTCCTCTTGCATTTATTACGGCTGCACATCGGCGAGACATTGAATGAAATAGGTTTTTTCATGTGGATGCAGATACCGTGTTCCAGGTCCAGATAAGTAGTTTTTTTTAAATTCATCAACCGACTCTGGTCGCTTCTTCTCAACCTCAAGTTTCATTGTAGACCAAATATTCTCAATTGGATTGAGATCTGGACTGTAAGTAGGCCAACTTAGTACATCGGTTTTATTTTCTTCGAAGTACTTTTTAACCTTAGAAATACAAAAAAAAACCCAAATATTATTTCTAGTCATAAAAGTTTAAGCTTTTTTTAAAGCTTAATATTATTCAGCCATGGTAAAAATATAAACAAGTTCATACTTACAATTTTGGCTGTATGACAAGGAGCATTGTCCTGTTGCAAAATGAAACTGCAAGTGTCCCAAAAAGCTCTAGCACCGTGGGCTCCAATACGTTTTAAAGGATTCAAAGCTAAACTTTGGCATTGACTTTGGATTCTAGAAAGCTCAATCTTCCTTTTTCATCTCCAGAGAAGCATCCCCACAACATCACACCTTCAGTTTTGGGGGGTATTCGCAAAATGCAATCAGAGCTAAGTAGTTCGGTTCTCTTCGCGCAAGGACCCTCATATCTCCAACACGGAGCTTTAATTTTAATTCATCCGGAAAGATAACATTGTTCCACATGTCTCGAGTCCAATTTAAATGCTCCTGAGCCCAGAGTTTTTCTTTGACTCTTTTTGCAAAATCCGATTTCAGTACCGGCTTGAGTGCTCTAAGTCTAGCTCTCACGAGCATTTTTCTCACTGAGCTTGACGAACTGAGCGACGACTGTGAAACACCAAAAAACGATCTTTCACGGGGGTCTTCTTTTTTGGCCTCCCTGATTCTTTTTTCCTGCTAGTAGTCCCGGTCTCACTATATTTTTTCAAATTCCATGCCACAGTTTGTTGAGCAATATTCAGTCTCTTAGAAATTTCACGTGTTGTCAAATTGAGACGTGAAAGACACAAAATATTGACTTTTTGTTCCTATCTGATTGTTCGCATTTTTTTCCACAAAATCACTTCGGTTGGTATTGAGTTTGAATTACATTTTGCTACCTAGTGCAAAAAAAAACCTGGACCGTTCCTAAATTCCAAGAACTGATCTCGAAAAGGGTAATAGAATGTTTGACCAAAATTTTTCGAAAAGCAGTGTATAAGCAAATTTGTTTTAGATGAGAAGCTCTATACAGTTTTGATGGTACTCAAACATTTACCAAATGGTACCGAACATTGTTTTAAAAGAAACTACGCTTCAAGGATTTTTTTTAAAATCCACTCAGGAGGAATTACCCTTAATCGAGCTATCAACCATCAATATTTCATCCAGTCAAAGGGGTTAAATTTTGAAGGCAAAACAAAAATTATGCTCTTAGATAAAAAATTGATTGGAAAAGTGTAAATTTTCCTTTGTAGACACAGCGTTTCGATTATTTATCGGTGGTTGAACAAAATTTCATATTTTGTAACTTTTATATAAAGCCGTTATCACCGAGTGTTGATAGTGAAGCATTTTGGATACCTATATAACACCCCAAAAAGGAAAAAAAGAAGTGTTTTTTGTTGTTTATGTTTGACCTCTAAACTCTGACACTTTGCGGAAAGTCACCTGTGAAAATAATTTTGTTTCTTTTTTAGTGGTTCCCAGTTTTCTATATACTATAGCAGCCTGGCCTTACACGCGTTTACTTGAATAATAGCCAGCCCCATATGGTTTGCTTGTGATCCATTAAGTAAGCACAAAAAAACCAAATCCGTCCTCTACCGCCTTTTGCCGACTACCGTCGTCGTTAAGTGCTGGTGTATAAACATAGTGAAGCGATTTTCACTGACTTGAACACCTATAAATTACGGGGCGAAAAAAAGTGAAACTTTTTTTTCACGCCACTGATGATGATGGCAACTATGGGTAGCGCGTGCACGCGCACATTATCAGGATTGTTATGGCAATAAATGGAATGGAATCCTTTAAAATACACACAACTGATATGTACCTGGGCTATAGGTAGTAAATCTATCCGCCCGCAAAACACATTATTTAATGTGGAAAAGTTTTTTTTTTTTTTTTGAAGCCATCATAGAGGTTAGAAGTTGGAACTTATGCACAAGACATATTGGAAAAAAAATAACAAGTAGGTACCTACCTACCTATGCGCGAAGAAAGATTTAATGGTCCGTGAAAGTGTGATGTTTAAGTTCACAAAAAGGTTTATGATTACATCATAAATTTTCTTGGACTGCCCATTAGACATTGTGAGAGAGGACATAAAAGACATTTATACATTAATTTATTCTCGGGGGTTTGGTTTGAGCTTTTTATCAATTATAACAGTATTACTACCTGATAAATACCTCAAAGAAATAAGGTGAGGGAGGGTTTGGTTCCTTACAGTTAAACACAAAAACTAATGTTTTGGAAAAAAAATATTTGTGTTTAACAATTTGTTAATCAACAAACGGGTCAAGTCTAAATTTCTTTTGATAAGATTATTCCAGGTTTACCGAGAAATCGATATCGAAAGCTTTTTTTTACATCAAGTTGTTGGGAGTCCATCTCTCTACCATAAATTAACTACATATAACTTTTGTGGCTCTGATTTTGATGTCCATTGTCCAGAACTACAAAAACTAGCTAGCTTAATTATTGCCACAATACATATATGCTTTCAAATAGGGTGTGCACAGTTCATTATTTTGGAGTCTCCAGAATTGAAAAGATCTCTTCTTTCTTCGTATACATTATACTAACAATTTTTATCTAAGCTAAGAGGTTGGAGTATCCTCCAGCCAAATATGATCACAAGTTGGATTCTCTTAGGAATACCTTAGGAATACGAACTTTAATCCCGAACAGGGTTAAAAGTAAAAGGGAAATGCATGGTTTGATTCGAGCTGTGAAGAGTTTATTATGGGGTTAGAGAAGTAAGTTTTCGTTATTATAAAAGCAACCCGAGTGAGGAAAGCCGGAAAAAGTTCAATCAAGCCGGGAAGGCCTGCAACGAAATTTTTGAATGACTAAAACTTTAGGCAAAAAAAATACTGCAATGTCCCAAATGTTAAGTCATTCGTAAAAAACATGAGGAACTCTTACTCTTCCACTGTTCCTACGCTTGTTGTCAATGACACTCCATTTGTTAGCTCTCTAAAGAAAGCTTATCTCTTTGTCATTTAGCTCGCCGCCAATTCAACGCTGCCAGTGAGTGTTATGACTTCACCTGTCCTTGAGCGTGCACACTAAAAAAAAAAAACTGGTACCGGTGACCAGATTTCCCGCTTAATTTATCCAGAAAAAGTGGTAGTGGTAGATTACAGGAGATTTTTCGAAGAATTCCTGGTAAAATACACCAAATTTCTGGTAGAATATACCAGGAAAATTTTCCTCAGTATTCCTGGTAAAAATGTACCAAAATTGTGGTAGAATATACCAGGAATATTTTTTTCTTGGTAAAAATGTACCAGAATTCTGGTGGAATATACCGGGATTTTTTTACTCAAGATGTAGCTGAATTCTGGTAGAATATTAAACTCTTCCCGCCAAATTATGGTAAGCGCCTTATGAAATTATGAATTATTATGTAAGCATATTTATTTAATTGTATTCTTCCTACTAAAAAGAACGCATAAGATATAGGTAGTATTCCTAAAGAAAACTTTCACATCAATATCGTCTCTAATATGTCCAAGAAAAAAAGGAATACAGATTTTTCTCTAAACTAAATTATCGGAAGCGCCATGTATTTTACGATTATTTAGCGGGAAGGGCTTGATAGGTATACTGTACTAAAATTTGATGTTGAAATTCTCCAGAAGACTGGTTTTTATCTAAGAGGAAAATACATACTAGGCAATAAAATTCCTGGTTTTATTTACCAGAAAAAAGATAATTCTTAAACTCCAAGAATTTCTGGTAGTAAGTATACCAGAAGGTACTACCAAGAAAAAATATACGAGACAATTAAATTCCTGGTTTTATTTAACAGAAAAAAGATAATTCTTAAACTCCCAGTATTTCTGGTAATAAGTACCAGAAGACTGGTTTTATCTACCAGGTGAAAATACACCAGAAAATAAATTTCCTGGTTTTATTTACCAGATTCCACAGAATCTTTTTTTTACCAGGAAAAAAATACTTTCTACCAGGACGCTGGTAACATTTACCAGAAAATTTTCTGTCAAAATATTTACCAGGAAACCAGAATAAGACCAGATTTCTTTTTACCACGAAATCTGGAGTTATTTACCACGAAATGTGGGCTTTCGTACCAGTTTTTTGGCTGGTATTTTCTACCAGATTTTGCCTACTAGGAAATTTTTTTTGAGTGCAGATGATTCTATGGAACCAATCTTTTTTGTTCCCTAGCGAAGGTCCTAAGAGATCTGAACATTGTTCTGAATACATACTCTTCTAAGTTTTTGTATATGTGTCCTATTCCTCAGGTCTCATTCCGATTAGATGGAAAACAGCATTTGTCCAGTCCATCCCCAAAAAAGGTGATGAATCTTCCTCACCCTTTAATTACACTGGTTGACAAAATTACGTTTTTTTCATGTTGCACAAACAAAGGAATACTGTTTAAAAGGATTAAGATGTCCTAAATTCGAATCTAACCTTTAAATTTTTCTATCACATCAAGTTTTTAAAATATGCCCCTTTAAAAATGCTAAAAACAAACAAAAACGGGTTTTTTAAGCCTAAGTTAAAACTAAAAATATCTCTTAACAATAATTGTATGATGATTTTGAAAAGTACAAACCTTTCTCTTTTGGATACAATTCAAAGGATTTTAGTATCTTACTTAGTTTCTGGAAATTCGCATTATTTATGAGTCTTTATTGGAATCTATATGAAGTCTCGAAAAAAACTTGAATTTGATACTTTAATAGTTTTGTAAATTACGTTTTGGACTACATTTTTAGTGCTGATTTCGAATCCAAACTCATATTTTAACTATTTGCTCAAGTTTTAAAAATACCCGTTTTCAACATCATTTTTACATTTTTTAATATATTTCAAAAACTTGCTATAATAGAATTATTTAGACAACATATTCGTTACAAGAACCAAACTTACTTTCAAACCGTTTTGCCTTTTTCTGTTGAAAACTATTTTAGCAAAAGTGGTTAAGCGTTTCTTTTAGTTTTTTGTTAGACATGTGATATCTAACAAATTTTGAAGTTTTTTTCGAATATTATATGAAATAATATAAATATTTCAATTGAATATTGAATAAAGGGGTTTTAGATTTGGAAAACATTCAGGGATTTGATTGAAAAAAAGCTACTTAATAAATTTAGACAGCCTCAAAAAGCCGAATATACGTGTTTTTTCGCATTTTAAAAAGTAATATCTGAAAAACCTGATGTGATACATTAATTTTAAAGTCGGATTTAAATTAAGGCCTCCAAAACCCTTTGGAAAAGTGCAATTTCAATGCCAGTAGAAAAACCTTGTCGACCAGTGTTATCGACGATTGCACTTAGGTCCCTTCTTTTCAAGGTGATGTAAACGCAGCTTAAGAAATATTTCAAAATTCTAAAGCTTCTTAATAAATGGCAGTAAGGCTTTCACAGCAATAGGTAGGAATGGCGATCTCTTGGTCTTGGTTCATCTTACAAAATAGTGGAGAAAATCTTAAAATTGTTTTGAAGAAAGATAAGATAAGATAATTATACTGGATATTTCAAAAGAAATTGATAGGGTTTGGTATCAGGCTCTCTTATCGAAAATGCGTGCTTTCGGTGTTTATGAATCCCTCCTTCATTGGATTAGTAATTAACTTTCGAATCGTTAAATACACGATACAAGTAGTATCAAGGGTTCAAACTTGGAACCCACAAATACAAGCTAGTGTGCCCCAGGGCTTTGTTCTAGCTCCAACACTCTTTCTCATTATTTTTAATGATCTGCTGTCTGCAACTTCTAATCCAATACATTGTTTTGCTGATGAAATCACTCTTAGCTTTTTATATTCGTTTTCAGACTCACGTCCCTCTTCTTCGGATGTGGAATTTAATGCTTCGAAAACTCAGTACGGTCTCGTATCGTTAAAGCGAGATATACTCCCCTTGCCATCATCCATGAGACTTCCATTATTAAGATTGAAAGTCTATATATTTTCGGAATTTGTATCACTAACCAATCTTGTGGAACGATCGCATCCGCGATGTCGCCATAAAATGCAGCAAGATGTTTGGGTTCCCTAAGGTTATATACAAGACTTATATACGTCCAAGGCTTATATATAACTTCCATCTCTGGGCTAATGCTCTTGCAACTTCATTAAGTTTCTTGAAAAAATATTAAACGTAGAGAATTTTATAATGGTTCATTAATGTCGCTAGAACATCGTTGAAAAGTTTCTTGTCTCACCATTTTTTTTACGGTTTATGCTCTAGAGTCTAGAGAAATACTCATCTGCATTCCTCCTCTTAAACAGTTCAACCGTAATACTTACGCTTCTATGTAGAAACGCTCATCACTATATTCTCGAGCACAACTTCTTAAGCGGTACTGCACGAATATAGAGTGCCTTACCACATTAAGGGCCTAGTGACTTACCCTCAATCATTCCTGTCTGCTAGTAATTTCAAGAATTACTCTGGGAGGATTTTCAATTACTCGCAGGAGGCAATATAGGTTTTATATTTCTTCTTTATTTTATTAAAATTGTAAAGCAACCCATTTTTAAATGATACCAGCAGTTATCAATTCGTTCAGTTTTGTTTGGATATTTTGAGCCCTTTCCATTTGATTTGATTATTCTTGAGTCATCAGGTGTAATGCGGATTAGTTTATTTGGTATCCTATCATAGCTCTTTAAAACCACCATTTAAAAGTGGGGTTCTTGACCATGTTTTTAATTCAAATACCTATTGATGATTCTAAATCTTCAAAAAACACTTAATGTTAGTGATTTGGTTTTACTTACTTACTTAAGGTGGCGTTGGAGTCCGGAGGCGGAACTGGGTCTCAACCAACATGCGTCTCCAGCCAGCATCGCCTTGTCTAAAACCTTTTTTGACACCAAATGCATCGGTGAGATTCCACAAACTACGCTGAGGTTCCACTCATCGAGCATGCTTTCTTCCCACCATATTTTGCAGATGAGTTGGTGTATGCTCCCTACCAAGTCATCGCCTGCTGCTTTAAATAATTCGGCAGCAATGCCGTAAGCTCCACCTGCTTTGTTTGACTTCAGTTTTGATATCTTCACTTCGTCGAGGTCGGGTAGGCGGAATTGTTCATATGCGTCGTCGCCTAGGTTGTGTGGTTCTATCTCCCTTACAGCGGAATTGGGTTCGTCATCGCCGTTATATATTTTGGAGAAGTGGTCTTTCCATATTCTCAACATAGACTGCGGTTCTACTACGATGTTCCGCTGATCGTCCTTACAGGCTTCGGTTCGTGGCTGGTACCCTTGGGAGGTTTTTTTTACCTTTTGGTAAAATTTACGAATCTCATTCCTGTTGTGACATCTCTCCATCTCCTCGATCGCGCGCTTCTCATACAGCAGTCGCCGTAGTATACATCGCAGTCTTTTGGTTTGCGTTTGCCCGGTCCATCCCATCGCACTTCTTGGATAGCTGTACTATATGCCTTGCAGCAGTTTAGGGCTTCCGCTAATTGTTCGGCTGCACGTGGTCTGTTAAGGGACCTAACATTTCACGCACAGATCCGAGGATCGTTGTCCTTATTTCGTTTGCCTGTTCGTCCGTATCCGAGGTTTGTTGGTGCTTCGCAACTGGGTTTTATTTATGTGGTCAGGAAGTCACCCTGACGCACGACCTTCAACCTGTAGGACCAGGTCCTTGAATTAACTCCATGGGTGAGAGCCGGCATAACCGCTCCTTACAGGCCTGGGCCCTATAAGGTATTCACTATAAGTAGTTCAACCTTACTTGAACTGTAGAAGTATAGACGCCACTGTTGATTCTATCTCGGGAATTCGTCCGCTGCCGTTTGCTGTCCCCAAACGAGAGAGGGGGAGCGGTGTTTCATCTCCTCTCCTTATCCAGAGGGCAGCGGACGAATTCCCGAGATGGAATCAACGGTGGCGTCTACAGTTCCAGCAAGATCTTATTGCCTGCAAATGGACAATTAGAAAGAATGAATT
Source organism: Eupeodes luniger (assembly GCA_951509635.1). Taxonomy (NCBI): domain Eukaryota; kingdom Metazoa; phylum Arthropoda; class Insecta; order Diptera; family Syrphidae; genus Eupeodes; species Eupeodes luniger. The sequence goes on along the minus strand of OX608073.1, from coordinate 293,763,818 downwards.
TAAGAACCCAGTATTAAGAGCCACATTTATAAGTTTTATTTTTCTTGTTAATTTTTCACGCAAAGTATCCATTCCAAAAAAATATCAAGTTTTCTTTAAATAGTTTTTTAAACCAAAACCATTGAAAAGTAACCAGTCTGAGCTTTATCTCCAGAAATGCATGGGTACGTTTAAAGCTGAGCTCAAGGGTAGAGTGAGTCAAGTATCATTAAAGAGGAGTGCTTAAGTTCAGGAGTTCTTAATAAAAAAATCCCTTAAGGATTTTGTAAAAAACGTTTCGTTTCCTTTGGTTTTCTTTTATAATCATTTTCCTTTGAAGAGGTTTTCCTTTGGCCGTGCGAATTTTAAACACACAGTAATATCATAAATCATGAAAAGTGTAAGATCGTTTGCTATACAAAATGACTTTAGGTTATATTCACTCCATATACTTTTACGGATAAAATTATTGAAGACTCCAGCTCACCTTACTTATAACTACGTTTTCCGTTCCGTGTAACCCTTTGTTTAAAATTCCCTTTTCCCTTTCAAAATGAAAATTTATTTATAAAATCATACTTCATTTTATACAGAATTGGAAGTGACAGTACTTTGTAAGCTTCATATACATTTTGTATTATAAGAACTAAAGATACGAGTATACGTATAAGTACGTACGTATTATAATGAGTCCTCATTGCATTTTTGGGAGAAATAAAAAATAAATGACACAGAGAATCCTTTTGTTGGTACAGAAAACCTGGCAACTACAGGAATCTACCTTTTGGCTAAATGAATTCCATGAATATGGGATTTATATATTGCAAATGGAAAATGTTAAATGTTAAAAAACAAGACAAAAATTAAAATTCAACCAAAATTTAATTTAATTCAATTAAACTGTAATTTTCTGTTTTTGATGCTGAAAAAGCATTTGCACTCTCGTAATGTCCTTTTTGGTGAAAACAGAAATTAGAATGCCTTCTGGTAGTTCGATTGTGTTATTCATTGTGTATAATTTATAAACCTTATGGCAATGTTATAAATCTATGGCAAAGTTACAACATAAGTATAACGTAGGTAAGGTACAGATATAAAGACATATGCACAGTACCTATATTACACTGATGTTGTCCTTGTTCCTTTCTCAAACGAACGTTTACTTTAAGGAAAACCTTTAAGTTTTCAATATTAGTGACTATAATGACTCACGCAGCGACACGGCAAAATGTCAAAAGAAGACAACAACGACGACACGACGACGACTGACGACGACGAAATTCCAATACGTGACACGGGTTCGAAAACAGGGCGAAAATTCGATTCATTGGCAACGACATACACAACGACGAGCGACGCACGGACTGGAGGTGTCAAACCATAAATTTCTAACAGAGATGCTGTAAGTAATGTCAACCCTCAACTCTCAAAACGATGCGATGGCGGCAGGTGGCAGGGGGTGTGTGGTAGGCGGTAGAGCGATGGGAGTTAAGTGGAATTGAGAGTGTTAAGGGTGATAAAGCGGAACGGGAACGGTATTGGATTTAGATAAAGGGATGAAATGTGTATTTTGCATTTATCACTGTGACAATTGGGATTTTTGAATAAAATGCAAAACGCATGGAACAATGAATGAATGTGACCTATACCGAAAATAGATTTTGAAGTGTATTAAAACTTTATAGAAAATATTTAAATATATATTTCTATTTCGAAAGTTTATTTCCCAAAAGAATTTGGTCACATATTGAAACAAATATTAAATATAATTATGTTCCTTGAACTCTTAATGTTCGCTTAAAAACAAAAAAACATCGTTTTAAGTGTGATTTGGAAGTGTTTTACCCTTTAAAACAAGAAATAATTTTAATTTTATTTTAGAGATCGTGCAATATAATTGTATGTATATGGAATTATTATGTCACTTCATCAGCCTTACTGTAAGCCTTTAATCATTACTTTACTTTTCAAAGAGAAACAAAATAAACATTAAAATATATATTTTAATGGATTTTGAAGTTTTTGAGTTAGCACATTTATTGGGGTTGGGTTCGATATCCCGGTTTTTATATTCCGTTTCTTAAAATCCCGATTTTCAAATCCCGTCTTTTATAATCCTGCTTTTTATAATCCCGATTTTGTATAATCCCGCTTTTTGTAATCCCGTTTATTATAATCCCGTTTTTTATAATCACGTTTTTTATTATCCCGATTTTGCAATCAAAACTAGTTGTTTAATTTTTAAAAAATCGCGCGACTTTTAAAAATTAAACAACTAGTTTTGATTGCAAAATCGAAATTATAAAAAATTAAAACAAATTAAAAAATGAGGTATTTTTCTTGATTCATTTTATTGTAATTGTAACCTTTTACAAATATAACATATCAAAAAATAAAAATATAAAGTTAAGTAGTATTCTTTTAAAACAAAACAACAAACTCAAATTAAAAATTAACAAAGTCAACGATAGTGGTAAGACCGTTATCGAGAGGTACATTTGCTGTAGGATGCATTTTGTTTGTGCAAAAATTGATATTGTAAACAAAAATTATTGTAAAAACAAAACAAATTACGATATTATTATACATATATTAGTTTTATTTGTAATTATTATATATTAGTCAAGTAATTTAACATTCAAACCTTTGACTCCTATTGTTATCCAGTTTAATGCACGTATTTTGTAAAAAACGGGATTTTCGGGATTTGACGGGATTTTAAAAAGCGGGATTGTAATTTATCGGGATTTTGAACAAGCGGGATTTTAAAAAACGGGATTTCAAAAAATCGGTATATTTTAGTAGACGGGTTATATAACTTTTTTTTCGGGATTTTTTAAAAACGGGACTTTAAAAAGCGGGATTGCGATACGCTCCCGTTTGGGGTTGGGTTCGATATCCCGGTTTTTATATTCCCGATTTCAAAATCCCGTTTTTTATAATCCTTCTTTTTATAATGCCGATTTTTTATAATACCGCGTTTTGTAATCCAGTTTCTTATAATCCCGTTTTTTATAATCCCGTTTTAGAAAATAAAATTAAAAAATATGTTTCTTGATTCATTTTATTGCAACCTTTAACAAATATAACATATCAAAAAATAAAAATATAAAGTAAAACAAATTAAAGAAACAAATACAAATCAATTAACAAAGTTAACTAGAGCGGAAAAATCGTTATTGAGAGGTAGATTAGGATGCAGATGCAGTAAAAACCAAACAAATTACGATATTATTATATTTTAGTCAAGTAATTTAACATTCAAATCTTTGACCTATTGATATATTTAGTTTAATGCACGCATTTTGTAAAAAAAACGGGATTGTCGTAATTTTACGGGATATTAAAAAGCGGGATTTTAATTGATCGGGATTTTGAATAAACGGGATTTAAAAAAAACTTTTTTTTTTAAACTTTTTTTCTGGATTTTTTAAAAACGGGATTTTAAAAAGACAATCCAGACAACAGAAAACTTCTGCACTGTTCTTCAGGAAATAAATGAATTGATTCAAAGTGTTTATCGGGATATTCAGAGTAATTACTTGAATCATAACTGGCTAAAACATCGGGCTATTTTGGCAACCAAGAATGTTGATGTTGACGGAATTTACTTCCAGATACAACACTTGTTTACAGGCGATCTATAGTATTTTAAATCAAACGATACTGTTGTTAATGAAAATGATAGTGTACATTTTTCAATAGAATTTTTAAATTCAATAGATACACTTGGAATGTCACCACATAATCTTCGATTAAAGATTCCACATCAATTATACATTGGTACACGTTTGGTCTTTAAAAACATCAACGGAAATATTTTTGAAGCAACCATTTTAACTGGAAAGTTTAAAGGAAAAGTGGTCCTGTTGCCACATATTCCAATGATACCGTCAGATTCTACCTTACCCTTTAGGGGCCAGTTATAGCTATCAGTAAAATCCATCAGTAAAATTTGAAACAGGAGGAATTTGAAATGTTTTACTGATGAGCGTTTATAGCAATCAGTAAATTTACGTCATTAAATTAAATGTCATTTTGAAGCTTTACGCCTCAGACAATTTTTTTACTGGTGCTTCCATCAGTAAAATTTTTAATGATGTGATCGGAACAGTACAAAATTGGAACACCAACAGCAAAACGAAATGGAATTTTGTTTGGCTTTTGGCAGTCAGCTGTTCAGTAAAATGAAATTTCATCATTAAAAAAACTAAAATGGATTTATAAATTAAATAAAACTTTAAATGCATTGTTTCTTTTTGAAAAAAATACTTGAACATAGGATTCATCTTATTGCATCAATCTTTAGAAATAAATCTGTAACATGTTCAAAAACTAAAAACAAAAATTTTACTGATGGATTTTACTGATAGCTATAACCGGCCCCTTATAGGGTTGCATTTCCCAATTCGTTTAGCTTGTCGCAGTATATAAATAAGTCGCAAGGCCAAACAACGTCCATTTATGGTTTGGATTTGGAAAACTCATTTTTTTCTCATGGGCAGCTATATGTTGCATGTTCAAAGTTCACGTGTGAAAAATCGTCGAACTTATTTGTGTTAGCAAAAGACAGGTTAACGAAAATATTGTGCACCGATTAGTGATAAATTAAATTAAAATTAAAAGTATTTATAACTTAAAATAATAAATATTATTGTTAGAAGATTTTAAACTGCCACATGTTATTTACTAAAAATTTTGTATTATACTCATTTGTTACAAACTTGAATAAAATTAATAATACATTTTAAATTTAATTATTCTACATTGATTTTTGCTTAACATCAACTTTAAGAAAATTTTGATAAATTGTGTTCAAAGTTCTTTTCCTTCAAATCTTAAACCAGTAAATTTTTATATCAGCTTTAACGTTTCCGTCTTTGTTGGTAAATAACAATTTCATAGTAATAAGGGGTATCGGCAGTAGAAAATCTGTCAGAAGATCGCTTGGACCGCAATGCACCCGTAGCTTTTTCGAAGCGTGAGGCCAATCCACTACCACTATCTATGGGTTCTTGAGCTGTTCTCGCATAAAGCTCAGCATAGGAGATACAGTTGGGCCAGAAACTTTGACAGAAAGCAGCAAGGATCTAAGATTTAAGCAGAACAGTCGTAATTTGGTCTTCAAGCTATAAGAGTTGTTACTCCATATTTTGGACAGCATTCCGAACGCAGTCTTTGATTCTCTGATAAGGCTGTATAGGTCCAGTGCAGTTTTAATACAAAGTTCCTGTTTCTTAAGTAACTTTATTTATGTGGGAAAGTTGAGTCAAAGGAGGTTCCGGTTATATGTTTGCTAAAATTCCCAGACTAATTTGAATCATCTCTTTTATAGATGATTTATCTATTTTCCTCCTGTCCCTAAGTATGTAGTTTCTGTTTGTATAAATGTGCAAATATGTGATGTTACGAAATACATTTTCCTTAAAGTCATGGACACATTTACCTGCCTGATCAACAGAAATTATAACCACCACATCACTTCCTTCCACCAAGAGTTTCTCTAACCAATACTTCTATAGACTACTTACTGTGTTTTAAACATATTCTTTACTTTCTTATTTTGTGTTGTTGTTGTTTTTGTTATTGTTGTTGAACTTAAAATACAAAATAAGGATGTTGTGCCCTTTCTGTGTTGTTATTCGTGTTAAACTATTCGACTTCAGGATTATGGAATTCGTGACAATAAATAATCGACAATGTGTTTCTAGCTATGTTGTATACATTTATATGAAAAATTAAGTTTTAATTTTTGTTTTTATAAAGAAAATGGAAAGGTAAATTTAATGCTTTAGATAGAATACGTGCCTGGATGGTAGAAACTTGTTGACTAAATTTTAATGTGTAATACAAGTATATAAATACACGTGTAGGTATATATTTGCCTTGTTGGCAAAATTTTCTCAGACATATTTAAGCTTTTAAGATGTTGAAAATAAACTTGAATGAATTTATGATTTTATATATATTTAAAGTATGCAAAGTGTTGAATAAAGGTGGAAAGTTACCTAAGTACCTATATTATTACTTACAATGCCTCACTAAATTTTAAGACAGCTTGAGAATTGAGAGTTAGTAGACGAAAACAAAACATATAGAAGTGAAAAAATATCGACTTTTGTATTTAAACAATTCAATAATTTTGATTCAAAATGACTTGAAGGTAGTTAATCTTAGAAATTCTCTAAGAGTTTCCGAGAGGTGATTTTTGTCGGTAGTTTTCTCGGCCAATATGGTGCGGGAGATGTTTATGATGGCAATTTTGTTTCTTAACGTAGTCATTGATATAAAAATGCAACTTGTCGGAAAAGATGATTTTTCACCCAATCAAATCTTTGTCCAATCCAGCCAAACGTGGTAGAATGGGTTGTACTGTACCATTTCTGGCGAGTTCATCTTCCTTACAATTTCCTGAAATGTCTCTATGAAACGGCACCCATCAAAGGGGAATATTAAACGGTTGTGCCATCTCCAGCAGAAAAGATCGACAATTATAGACTGTTATAGAGTTTGTAGAGACAGAGTCCATAGATTTGATACCGGCCTGACTATCTGAGAAAATACGGATATCAAATGTTGATCTTTTATCGCCAAAAGTTCCGCCTGGAACACGCTACAATGATTGGGAAGGCATAATGAGAGCCTTAGTTTCAGTCGTTCAGAATACACATCTCCACCAACTCCGCCATCTGTGTAAAAGTGGATTGACTGGTCTTCTAGGAATGCCCTTTCCTCCCAGAATGATCTAAAAAGTATAGAATTTGGAAGTTGTTGGCAAATTCTAGTTTGGGGATAGTGTAGTCTGTCTGCTTTGGAATTTATTCTAAAAACTTAAGAATTACGGAGTGCCCAATTTTGTTGTTAACCAACTGCGATAAAGCTGTGAGGCGAATAGCAGAGCTTGCAGCTATTTGTTACTAAGTATATCAAGAGCTTTTCGGTAGAGTAGAGGGTATCCACTATCCAGTGCCACAGATAGGGTTGTGGGAAGCTATGCGCTTATAAATAAGCAAGCTTAGCGTTGGACTTTATTTAGTTTGTCCCGATTTATAGCTTTTTCTAAAGCAATCCACCATACTGCCACACCGTACATTAAAATCAATCTGTTTAGGTTTACCGATGTGTATGACCGATTCGTAGTTCATGGTTGTAAGACCCATTAGCTTTTTTGCAAGAAAAGAGAGCAGATCAACTGATTCTAATCTCAAAGTCTTATGTAACATTGTTGTAAAAGGTTTTGATGAGGATTTTTAGACAGACGTATTAAGTTGTTACAGATTTGGCTAAGGCCTTTGATATTGTGTATCATGAAATTCTCGCTCGTAAACTTTCTGTGCTAGGATTCTGTTCTCAATTCTTATATTGTTAAGGGTGATTTTTTAAATGCTTTAGGAAAGTTTTTCAAAAAAAAAAAACACATAAAATTCAGAAAAATGCATAAAATCTTTATTTGAATCGATAGTTCGGTCCAAAGAATTTAATGTTTGAAGATTATTTCATGCAAATGTTCACCTTGACTGCAACTCAAATGGTCCATCCGCTTAGTCCAATTTTGGCATACTCTTTCCAACATTTCGGCCGGTATCTCACGAATAAATGCTTCAATGTTGTCTTCCAATACGTCAATTGAAGCGGTCTTGTCTGGTATAGACATAAGTTTTAACATAGCCCCACAAAAAATAGTCTAAAGGCGTTAAATCACACGATCTAGGCGGCCAATTGACCAGTGCCGGTCCCGAACGTGAAATAAAATGTTCACCAAACTCACCTCTCCATAAGTCCATTGTTGCGCGTGCTGTGTGGCATTTGGCACCGTCTTGTTGAAACCACATGTCATGCAAATCAAGCTCTTGCATTTTGGGCAAATAAAAGTTGGATATCATCTCACGGTAGCGCCCACCATTCACAGTTTCGTTACGATTCGCATCATCTTTGAAAAAGTTCGGTCCAATTATGCCACCAGCCCATAAACCGCACCAAACTGTGACATTTTCTAGATGCATTGGTAGCTCTTGCAATGCTTCTGGCCGATATTCACTCCAAAATCGACAATTCTGCTTATTTACGTAACTGACCATATAATGGAAGAAGCGCACGATGAACTTTCTTAACACAGCACGCATTTTGAAAATAAAATTCAATAATTGTCGTTGTTCGTTTGTAAGACGATTCATGGATAAATTATAGACCAAACTGAAGATGTTTGACAGTAAAACAAAACACGAAACGGGCGTCAGCTGTTTAAACCAGTGTTGCCAAAAAGATAAAAGCTAAAAAATCACCCTTTATAAGCTCATACGAGTATTTGCGAAATAGGACCCAATTTGGTAAAATAGATAAATTCAAACCAAAAGCTATCAAAGTAACCTCAGGAGTTGCACAGGAAAGTCATTATGTTACCCTTGTTTTTAGTGTATACCTTTTATAAACGATATTCCTTATACCTTAAAATTGTTTTATTATTTGTTGTATGCTGATTATGTTAACACTTTTTAAGCTTTACAATGTGTAAAGATGATTGGCGATTATTTCTTATTCTGAATGTCTCTAAGTGTCAAAGTTGTACTCGTTTTAGAATAAACTCACACATTTTGTTTGATCACTCGATTAATGATTCTCTTTTATTTAGGATTTATATTTGATCATAAACTTTCTTTAAGTTTTCATAATAATTTTATACCAAGCAAAGCTTACAAGATTCTAAGTTTTGTACAAAGGAACACCAAAGAATTTTCTGATCCGGACGTACTCGAATGCCTTTAGTCAGCCTTTGTAAGACCTTATCTGGTGTATTGTACTATTGCTTGGAATTCGTATTACAAGACTCATTCCTCAATACTACAAAGAGTATTTACTTTGCCTATGCTGTCAAGTACAGAGATGCGTTCTTTAGCCGTACTACGCGAATATGGAATGTTTAAAAACACTCTCTCCTTCCTTGACTATCATTGTAATATTTAGAAAATCTAAATCAATGTGCGTCTACAATTCTCTTCAAACTCTTTCTTCCTTCGGTAATACTCAAACTGCATTTTTTACATATAAGGGGTACCGAAAATCCCTTAAGTCCACCTCTACTAATTGTTTGAAAAGAACATGAACTTAAGTTAGCCTTCAGTGACAGCAAAATAAAAAAATGTGTGGGCTTATGAAACAAAGGATAACCGAAACTATATTATTAAATAAACAACCTTTAATTAAACATATACATACATAGGTATGCATAATGTCTCATTAATCCAATTATGAATATTTTAACAATCTATAGCCTCTGTCAGAAAAACCCCACTCCCCTAAAACCACTCCGATTCCTTATGTACAGGAGTCCTTAACAATGGAACTATAGAAGTATTCAAATAAAAATAAAATAATTTGAATCGAAAGAATGAGACACTATTTCAAAAGGATATAGAGAAGCCTTTCAATATGCATTTTAATTTTCATCCTTTTTATCGCCAGCCCAGAGCCCAGAAGTCATTCTCTGGCTTCTTCAACTATTTGTATTCCACGAATAGAAAATTATACATAATCTTAAAAAAACAAGAAGGAAAATTCAAATTATGTCGAATTGCTGTTCTTTTTCTTCGTTTTTAATTTTTCTCTCTCAAGGACTTTAGCCATGAGAAAAAAATAAAAATAATAAAATTATATTCATATGCATAGAATAAAAATGTTGAATAAATTTGCATATTTTTATTCTGTGCATAGTCAAGCATAACTACCAGTAGTCATAGAAGTTATTTCACACAGACATTTTTGTATTTATCATTTTATACTCTAAGTGAAGTCCGAATAAAGAAGACCACAACTCGATATATAGATAAACGAGTGTAATCCTATATCGAACTTTCTAGTTTCCGTTTCCTGTGCTCGAAACACATTATATTTTTCTATACTACACGAGTACTGCTATGCTATAATAGTAGTCGAATGATATTGGTTTTAGTTAAGGAAGCTGTATATTATGTTTGTTATTACATCGATATGGTATACAACTGTCTATTTAGGTATTGATATTTTTATTTATACAGTTATATGTATTTGTTGATAGTATTGTTTATCCTTATTGACATCACATTGGCTTAAGTTGTCGCTTTGAGAGAATGTCTTCATGAATTCTTAAAATGACCATTTCTTGAATATTCATTCTAGGACCATATTGGATTAATATTATATGAATAAGCTTTGACATTAAGCTAAATAAATAAATGGTTCTGGATCTGAAAAAAAAACTTTCAAAACCTTATAAAAACAAAACAACAAGAGAGACAATTTGACATTTGTTATTACGAAAAAAGTTAGAATAAACAAAAACAAACATTACAAGTTCATATTGGTGGGAAATAGGGTAAAGGGAATAGCCTTTTTTGCAAGGGTGGATCCAGACTTTTAATCAGGGGGGGGGGGGTCACACGCTTAACATATAGACGAGTTTTTACTCACCGTTTAAAAATGTTCTTTATTGTTCTGTAAAGGAGGCTAACAAAATTTAGACAACATTATGTGTATATTACCCTTAAATTTACACATTTCAAGGGTTAAAGTGACAACTTTAGTTATTAAATTATTTTAGAACACTGTTGTCAAGCAAGATATAGTCTTACTATTTATAATTTGGACGACTCCCTACATATGAAAGCATTCCAAGATTTCATCAGTTTTCTAGATATGCTGGTACACAAATTCGAAAACCCAGAAAATGAGGAAGAATCTGATATTAAGAATTTTCTGGCTTTTTTTAACGTAGTTTTTTAGAACTCAATTTTTGGGAGTCTATTATTACTATCGTTATCAGTCTGCTTACTCGTAGATTGGAGCCAGTGCTAGAAAATATTTTGATCAGGAGTCAACAAGACTTAAAAATTGTATGTTTGGCTCTTGAATTTAAGAAAATAGGTGCATTTAAGTACATAATTTTATTTTTTCAATAAGCCATTAGTTTAACAAAAGTGTCACTTTTGCTGCTTTTGGGACATTTATATTCTTGAAATTCGTGTTTAAATCACAGTTTTAGAGCATCTAAAGCAAATTCACTTTAAAAAGTAGATTTCTTTAATTTTTTAAGATTTTAAAAGTGTTTGTATTCAACAAAATAAGTTTTTCTCAAAAATTTAAATCCCATTTTGTTTCTCAAAAAACCTAGGTTAGCTTAATTTTCTTTAATCAATTTTATCATTTGATCATCGACAAGAGCTTGCAGAGAAGATTATTGAAATCGGTCCATTAGTTCTTGAGAAAACCTAAAAACAAAAGAAAGGTTTAATAAGGATAAGGAGCACCTATCTGGAGCAATACCAAAAAACGTTTTTCTTTTAGAAAGAAGTCAAATTAATTACAACACATTTAGAGAATGTTTTAGATAGATAGATACTTAATTTTTCATAGATAAGGCTTTACAAAAATTTGTGTAGCACGCAGCTTGCTCAAAGATTTGATATTGAAATATATCTTACAACTGAAAAATGTTATGAAAGTTAATAAATAGTTAAATAGTTAGTTAAATGATATTTAATGTTTACGAATTTTTATCTTAGATAGTTTTCGGGTAGTTAAATTTTTCGCTACTACATATTTTACTGAAATTAGCGGACAAAATCTCCAGCGTTGCAAAACAATTTGTTTTTGTTTTTAAAATATGACATTTGAAAAATGCTAAGGACAACTCAAAACCATGTTTATTGAGGCTAAGTTCCAAGACAACATATCCCTTACCAAAAAATTTAATGATGATTTTGTAAGGACCAAATCTTTATCTTCCAGATACAATTTAAATCAATTACTTACTTACTTAACGTGGAGCAGCGTAAATTATCCATGGTCATCCTGCACAAACGGACGAATTTGGCAGGGATGCCAAATCTAGATGTGACTCATGCTGTCCAATGAGGCCTTGAAATCGATGAAAAGATGGTGGGTACCGATTTGATGTTCTTGGGTTTTTCCACGATCTGCCGTAATGTGCATATTTGATCGACTGTGGATTTCCTTGTGTTAAACCACACTGATGAGGACCTATCAGGTTTTTGACGATCGGCTTTAGACGTTCACATATTACGGATAAAAAGATTTTGTAAGCGATGCGATGTTAAGTAGACTGATGCCTCTATACCTGGTGCAGTTTAGAGGGTCTCCTTATTTCAGAATCAGAATCGGGCAAACAACACTAAGGTTCCATTCATCAAGCATGTTTTCTTCCGATCATATCTTACAGCCATTTTAGTGCATGCTCCTAACCAAATTATCTCCGTCTGCTTTGAAGAGCTCGGCATTCAAGATATCTGCGCCAGTGGCTTTGTTAGACTTCAGCTTAAATATGGTAATCTTTACTTTGTCTTAGTCGGGAAGATGGGATTGTTGGCTTTCGTCGTCTATGTTGAATGGATCATCTTGTTTGACACTTTCTGTTCGAGGTTTATGTACTTGTGTATTTCGTTTCAGTTGCTCATAAGACTTTCGAACTTCATTTATGCTTTTGAACCTCTCAACATTTTTGACAGCACGCTTCTCATGCTCTCTCTTTTTTCTTCTGAGAAGTCGGTGTTCCTCTCGCCTCTTCTGCTCGTGAGCAGCTCTCGTCCTTCTATGCAGGGCCAATCTACGTGCTTGTTGTTTGGCTGAATTTGCCTGCCGACATTCCTCATCAAACCCAGGGGTTTCTTGTTATTGACTGCTTGAAACTCAGCGCTCAGGTTACTTGTGACTCGGTCGGAGAAGGATTTGGAAGGATGAAGGTAGTAGTCCGAGTCGATTTTATCACCTCGGAAAGTTCGGTCGTCCATGATGCTGGAACCGTGTATAGGTCAATCTGGTTGACTGTAGATTGATCTGGAGAACTCCAAGTTCCTTTGTGGATGTTGATAGTCGAATACTCGGCTTCCATGACGTTTCGCCCCGCAGCAAAATGGATTAGCCTGAATCCGTTATCGGAAGTGTTGTCGAGGAGGCTGTTTTTCCGGATTATTCCACCAAAGATGTCTTCCTTTCCTAGCTTGGCACTTAAATCGTGCAGGACAATTTTAATATCGTAGCTAGGATACTGCTCATTTGTTTTGTCAAAGAGCTCGAAGCTCCATTGTGTTGTAATCCTTCTCTTCTGTGGGGGCGTGTGCGCATATTAGGCTGGTGTTGCTGAATTTCACCTTGATGCGGACGAGGCGCTCGTTGATGCGCCTATAGTTTAAGAATTACATAAAAATACACGTGTTATATTTGAATTTCATTAAAAAATAATAATTCGTTTGTGAGATATCGAGGAATGATGACAACCAAAAGGATTGAATCGCCGGACCCGAACCTTTTTAGAATATTCCATATTTTTGGGTGTATTCCCAAAAACTTGACAATGATCACAGCAACTAAAACTACTTATATTGACTTCCCATAGGAAGTTATTGTAATGGGTCCGATTTGTCGATTTGAACAATTTGACATTTCTCGACGTTTCAAGGTCCCTAGATTCGAAATAAAAGAGTTTTAGAGAGATGTCTGTGCCTGCATGTGTACGTACGTTCGCTACGTTTTTTTCGTCATCCATAGCTCAAGAACCTGAAGAAATATAGACTTCAAATAAATTTTGTTATATCTACAGATAATAATGCAGAAAGATGCAAAAAGGGCTCTCAAGAAAATTGCGTGGGTGGTTTTTTTTTCGGTTAACCCTAAGTATCTCATGAACCAATAACGCTAGAGACTTGAATTAAATTTTATATTATACCTATATACGCGATACCACAAAAATATATTTTTGGAAAAAATTCCAATTAACGGTTTTTTTATAAATCAAAAAAACTGAGAAAAAATATTTGTCACCTCGAAAATTTTACGAACCAGAATTGATTTTACCTCCAAAACAATTTTGTGCAACGAAAAATAACGTTTTCAACATCTGGTAAAATTTTGAGAAAAGTCGAATAGACAGTTTTTTTTATAAAAAATAAAAACCTAAACAAAAATTACTGAAAGTTGGTAAAAATTGAGTTTCGACTCAAATAACTTTTCAAACATTTAAAATTATGGCTTCCAACTTATTTTATATTATAAGAAATATTGTTGTCAACATTCAGCACAATTTTGAGAAAAATCATATTGAGGTTTTTTTACAAAAAGTTAAAAACCTAAAAAAAATTAACAAAAGTTGGTTGATTTTCGACTTAAATATCTTTTCAAAACTTTGACATATTAACTTTAAACTAATTTTATCTTTAAAAAAATATTGTTTTCGACATTCAGTAAAATTTTGAGAAAAATCGAATCGACATTTTTTTTTTCCAAAAAATAAAAACCTAAAAAAAGTAATAAAAGATGGTTAAAAATTGATTTTCGACTCAAATATCTTTTTAAAAATTTGAGATTATAGCTTCCAACTAATTTTAACTTAAAGAAATATAGTTTTGAACATTCGATAAAATTTTGAGAAAAATCGAATAGACAGTTTTTTTACAAAAAATAAAAACCTAAAAAAAAAACAATACTTAAACTTGGTATAAACATTTACTTTCGACTCAAATATCTTTCCAAAAATTAAAAATATTTTTTGCATAAGAATCCAACAGTCCGTTTTTTTCATAAAAAAATAAAATCTACAAAAAATAGCACGCAAAATTGGTAAAAATTGATGTTCACTTCTCGATATCTCATGAACAATAGAAGATATTGACTTCAAATTAGTTTCATTCCAATTTGTATTTGTGTATATAAGAAATAAAAACTTTTAAGAAATGGTACTAAAATTGGTAAAAATTGGTCTTCGACTAAAAATTTGGTCTTCGACAAAAATAGATTTTGAAATTAAACTATTTCATCATAATATGCAAAATATTGTTTGTAATTTGGAAATTTTTAAGAATTATTCAACTGACAACTTTTTTAACACAACACAAAAACCTACAAACTTTTAAGCAAGGCAAATCGACAGACGGGATGAGAAGTTATCAGTGTGGGTTGCTGGTTGCATCCCAACCTCTTTTTTTTAAAGGAATAAAATGTTCTAAGTTCGAATCTCACCTTTTTATTTTTTATCACATCAGGTTTCTTAAAATACTAAACAAAATAAATAAAATGGGGGATGATTTTCCAAAGTAAATTTTTACTGGTAAACATTTATTTTAACTATTGGCTCAGGTTTCAAAAGTACCCATATTCAACATAAGTTTTATATTTTTTAACATATTTCAAAAATTTGGTATAATAGAATTGTGCAGTTCACAGATTCGTTACAAAAACAAAACTTAATTTCAAACCGTTTTACATATTTTTTTTGAAAACTATCACGGATTTTATTGAAAAAAAAGTTATTTCATAAATTTAGATAGCCTCAAAAGCCTTGTATACGTGTTTTTCAAATTTAAAGCACCTGACGTGATACGTTAATTTTGAAGTCGCATTTGAATTTGAAGGCCATCAAAACCCACTGGAAAAAAACCAATTGTCTTTCCAGTAAGAAAACCTTACGGACTAGTGAATACGTTCTATAGCAGACACCGCTTACAACTTCTTTCAAATTTTTACCTGACTAAATGACATACCTATAGGCCCTAGTTCACACAGGACTGTAGCGCCACCTTAAGTATGTAAATGACATATAGAAAATTAAGTAGAATTATTTTAAAAGTTAGCAAAACTTCAGCTAATTTCCTCCCTTAATGAATGTCAATGTTAATATTACAAGTATTAAAAGGTAATAATAGAAATGTTACTTGATAAGACCTTTCTATTATGCTGTCATCGATTGATTAAAATCTCAACCTTAATTGAGTTCTTGAATGCAAATATGTGTATACCTAGTTCCAGCGCAGCCATTCATTAATGTATATTCTCTAAATCCTGTAGAGCGTTCCACAAGCATCGAACAAAAGGTTTATGTATGACTGACAATATTTAAGTATACTCCTAGGAAAATGTTCCTTCGACAAAACACTCATTAAGTTTTCCACTCGATGTTTCAGATTTATGAAATTATCATCATTATTTATAAACATATCGATTTATACAAAATTACTCCTTATTTCTAATCTTTTTGGTCCTTTAGACAACTAACGTATTGTACTCCCTCTGGCGGAAATTTTAACTACCAAAACAAACATGCGCTGTAAGATGTCTTTCGCCAAATTATACAGAATTTGTATACACACGAAATGTTGCAAAACAAAACAAAAATTATTATTTACTTATCTTGAAGATTCAAAAGTTTTCAACAAGTTTGTTGTTTTTTTTTAGTACCTAAAAATTGAGGGTAAGTTCGAAAACATGAAGTTACGAAATGTTTCAGAAATATAGAAAATGTCAGCCAAAAAGAAGTTTCAACTTCCAAAACTCAACTCGTCGTATACTCTGAAGCTGAACTCGATGAACTTTTGTGTCCTTTGTTCAAAATAAAACACGAGGGAAGTCCAATTAAAAACTTTACAATTCTGTCAATATTGACCAAAGCTTCGCAACAAAAGTATCTTAAAGTTGAACATACTTTTAATGCTGCCAATTAGGTACATACTTTTTTCGTTGTTGTTGCTTTAGGTATGATGGTGATGCTGATGCTTATGCCATACGATGCCAAAAAGGATCCCAGATCCATCCATTTTGCGGAAGGTTGTTCGAAGCCAATTTCGTCGATTGTGTTACATTTTGTTGGCTTTTTGAATAGACATTACATGGTAGAGAAAGTTTTGTGATGTTTTTGTTGTTTTCGTTTTCGTTTTCGTTTTATTTTTTGATTTTTTATCTTAACAATAGGGAAAGTTTAATATGCCAGAAGGTTATCTTTCTGTGCGGTTTATATGATAAAAAGAGTGTCAGCTGGGAACTTTTATGTCTACATAGCTATAGATTTTGCTTTGAGCATTATTATGTGGAGCTGGAGGTATATGGAGAATATGAAATGGATGTTATTTTATGTGGAAGTCATTTAGACGTAATGTTTGAGATAAGGTGGGGTCATACAAACTTCATACTTGCTTACATAGTATATTGCTTAGAGAAGCATATTATATTATGTAAGTATCATCCTAAAAGCCATAAAAAGTAAATGTTTTTAAAATACATCTTTATGCACATTACACACATTATAGTTTAAGAAACGTTGGTTGTTTTTTTTTTTTTTAAACTCTACATTAGGAAGTTTACACTCGGTTTAAGGGTGATACAAGTTGTCAAAAATTGTATTTGGGAATTTTAAATACTTATGTATGTGGTTTTGAAATCAGGATTTTCATTTTAATGTTAAAAATAAGATACTTTTTAGGATAAATCAATGGATGTTCATTTTATTGCAAAGAAATACAAGAAACAAACAAAACTAATGATCACGAATTACTTGCTTACTTACTACAGTTTCGCAGAACAAGTTAGTTGAGATCTTCACCCACCTGCGCGCGCCACCTGAGTCGCGGTCTTCCTCTACTGCGTCGTCCATCGGGACTGGATTCGAAGACCTTCCGGGCTGGAGCGTTGATGTCCATTCGCTCTACATGACCCAGCGTGGTTGGACTTTAACTCTGTTAACCAGGTCAATGTCGCTGTACACTGTACAGCCCGTACAATTCGTCTTCTCCTCCATTCTCCATCTATGCATCTATGCAACATTTTTCTCTCGAAGCATCATAAGACGCTCTCATCCTTCTTTGAAAAGGTCCAGGCCTCAGCGCCATAAATGAGAACCGGGATGATGAGTGTCTTATATAGATGGTGATTGTAGATGCTCGAGAGAAAACTTTATTACTCAATTGCCTTCTAAGTCAAAAGAAGCAGCTATTTGCAAGAGTTATTCTTCGTTTGATTTCAGCGCTGGTGTCGTTATCTGAATTGATAGCGGTGCCTAGGTCGACAAAGTCCTCAACTACCTCAAAGTTATAGCTGTCCATGATGACGTTTTTTTGTCCAAAACGTCGTAGTTCAATGTCCTTTTTTGATAACAGCATACTCGTATACTTGGTCTTGCCCTCGTTGACCACTTAACCCATCTTCTTCGCTTCCGTCGCATTGCTCAAAAACGCTCCACTGATATCACACTTTTTTCTTCCAATTATGTCAATATCACCGGCGGCGTATCCGAGTAATTGGATGGAACTTTGAAAGATTGTGCCTTTAGTGTAGACGGTTGAGTTTTGCGCAATTCTTTCCAGAACGCTATTGAAGAAGTCGCATGATAGCTGTGCATTGCCTTGTCTAAAACCTTTTTTGACATCAAATGCATCGGTGAGATCTTTTCCGACCTTGATGGAGCAGCGTGCATTCTCCATCGTCATTTTACACCAACCGATAAGTTTGATAGGGATGCCAAAACTAGACAATGCTTTGTAGAGCTCTTCCCTATAGATGCTGCCATACGCGGCCTTAAAACCGATGAGATGGTGAGTATCGATTTGAAGTTCCTGGGTTTTTTCCAAGATCTGCCGTAATGTGAATATTTTTTCGAAATTGGACTTTCCTGGTCTGAAGCCACACTGAAGGCTTCTCAGGTTGTTGACGAACGGTTTTAGACGTTCACATAATACGGCAGAAAGGAACTTATATGCAATGTTCAGGAGACTGATGCCTCTGTAGTTGGCGCAATTTACAGGGTCTCCTTTCTTATGTAAAGGGCAAACTATGCTGAGCATAGTCAGGCATGCTTTCTTCCGACCATATTTTGCAGATGAGTTGATGCATGCTGCCCAGGGCTGCCAATGCTGAGCTCAGAAAGTGTAGTATATTGCCAAACAAAAACGAAGCAGTTTTGAAAAAAATGTAGTAGATAATGAAAAATGAATGATAATTGCAATGAATGCATTCAGAGGGTGCAAATGGGTTTTTGGATTGGCAAAAATGAATCAATTCAACACATTATATTTGAATTTTTGATTGTATTATGAAAAATTAGACTAACGCAAAAATGTAGTAGAAAATTATTGCTATACGTAGCAGATGAAGAAACAAAATTAAATGAAGTAGATCTACTACATATGGAGTACATTGGCAGCCCTGATGCTGCCTACAAAGTAATCACCTGCTGCTTTGAATAATTCGGCAGCGATGACGTCAGCTCCAGTAGCTTTGTTTGACTTCAGTTAAGATATAGCTATCTTCACTTTCACGAGGTCGGGTAGGAGAAATTGTTGATCTGCGTCGCCTAGTTTGAGTGGTTCTATCTAACTTACAGCGGAATTCGGTTCGTCCTCGCCGTTATATAATTTGGAGAAGTGGTCTTCCCATATTCTCAACATAGACAATGATCACGAATTAGATATTTGAATTGCAATAAATTGGAGTAGACTTATCTTTCAAAAACATAAAGTCTCAAGCTGTTAAATCACAAAACGAGAAAAATAGTCTTTTTGGGATAGAGCAGGCAACACTTAGGCAAGTTATTGGCCCATTGTGATATCATATATGAATCTTGAGTGCTTCTTTTGAGTTCAATGCAACTAATTTCCTTATGAAAAGTGAAAGACGTACCATATTAATTAGGTCTTTCGTTTTTGAGCTAGAGCAATGCATGTATAAAGGAGGTGAATAATTGTTTCTTCATCTTCCTCATCCATACAGTCAGCCCCGTCGAGAGGGGGGGGGAAAGGGGGGGAAACCCCCCGGGCCCGGGATTTTCTAGGGGCCCGTAAAATTGAAAGCAATGAGAATATACTCTATATTTATCATCAACATATGTACCTATTTCCACTTATTTTTAGAGGCCCGAAAATTTAAAATCATTCATGCTTTCGCAATCGGGCCCCTGTTTGCATGTTATCTGCCAATCTATCAGTCACAAGCTTGCCGATCTGGGCCCCTGATTATTATTGGCGTACATTTTTGTTAATATTTAATGGATAATTGGGCAACCCTGAACTATTGAAAGAATGTTATAATAAATTGTTTCGCTTTTCTTATTTAATTTAAAGTAAATTTCAAATTTATTTTATTTTGAAAATGTTTAAAGTCAAAATAAGGGGCCCGGCAAATTAAAACAAAACACAAATATTCATTTCGGTTTCTGTTTTTATAAAGTTTCTTTTCTTCTATTTTTGTTTCTGCTGTACACGAAATTTTTGATTCGGTTTCGGGGGACCGGAAAATCCCACAAGGGGACTAGGAATACGAGGCGATGGCAATCTTTTTGGAGAGCCAAATAATGGTAATTTTTTGGGAATTTTGGAATTAATTAGTCATTATGACCCCTTACTTCAGGAGCACTTGGAAAAAGTAAGAATTTCACAACAAGAGCACAAATGTTTGATTCAAAATGAGTTCATCAAAATTTGTGCCCAACATGTGAATTAAGCTATTTTGAAGGAGATTGAAAACGCCAAATACTTCGCTATAATTGTCGATGCAACACCCGATTCAAGTCATGTGGAACAAAACACATTTATTTTGCGATATCTGCGATTGGAATAAAATGTGTTTTGGAATTTGTCGATTGCAACAAAAAAAAAATTGGCACCGCAATAGCTGATTTGATCTGCGAAACATTGGCAAAGAACGGAATCCCTTTAGAAGACTGTTGTGCACATGGCTATGACAATGGAAGCAATATGAAAGGACAGTATAATGGTGCACAAAGTCATATTTTAAACAAAACTCTGATTGCCGTGTATTCACCATGTGCAGCTCACAGCTTGTAGTCGATTAAGCGGGATGTCGTACTGCGGCAATCACATTTTTTGGTGTTGTTCAAAAGTGTTTTAACTTGTTTAGCAGCAGTGCTCAACGTTGGGAAATTCTTAACAAAAGTGTGCCCGGATCCTTTCACAAACTTTCCGATACAAGATGGTCAGCTAGAATTGAGGCAGTGAAACCATTTGCAAATCATCTGAAAAACCTTAGAACATCATTAGAAGCCTTAAGTGATATTAATTTAACTGCTGAAGCTCGAAGAGATGTAAATGGCGTTTTAAAACATATGCACACATTTGAATGCGTCCTGATGTCTTTGATTTGGTGCAAGGTTCTTAGCGCTATAAATGAAAGAAGTTTCCTTCTTCGAGCCAGAAACAGTACTATTGATGTTGAAATTCTAGATCTCGACAACTTGATCTTCGATTTGAACATTATTCGAAACGGATGAGTTCAATTTTTATCTGAATGCAAAGCAGTTGCTACTGGATTGGGGGATGTTCCAGAATCGTTCCCATCGAACCGAAAAAGGCCATTAAAGAGACATTTTGAAGAAAACCGAGGAGCTGGAAAGCAAATTGAAACAGACGAAGAAATAAATTTCAAGAGAAACACCTTTTACGTCATAGTTGATTCAATGATATGTGCAATTTCTCGTCGGTTCGATACGATGAAAAATTTGAATGCTACATTTTCATTTTTATGACAGTTTTCAACAATGGGCGAACTTGAGAAAACACATTTATGAAGCCAATTTCAAAGAAGAACTTCCGCCATTGAGTTTGCTCAATGCTATTTATTCCCAGAACTTGGAGACGATTTTCCCCAACATTTGTGTTGCTCTCTGTGTGTGTTCCACCATACCTGTAACCGTAGCTAGTGCCGAACGTTCATTTAGCGTCCTTGCCAGAGCAAAGAAGTTTCATCGTTCATCACAAGATCGTGTTTCCGGACTTGCTACACTATGCATCGAAGCACCTTTGGCAAGGAAATTGAATTTCGATGCAATTATAAGTTGTTTTGCTGCTCAGAAAGCTAGGAAAGCTTGCTTGCCAAAAGAATATATTTCATTGAATGCAAACTAACTCTAATAAAACATTGTAATAATATTTTAATATTAAGAAAAACAATAAAGAGTATTTAATGTAAAACTTTTAAAGTACTTAGTTTTTTTTTAAAGACAAGTTTCAAATACTTTTACTTCGCTCTATTTTATTTTCATAGTAGGTAATAGATCTTCATGCTATTAATAGTTAATCGACCGTATTATCAGTTACTAACATGTCGTTGGCAATATCGAATTGAATGTATGATTCTGTTCGGATTCTGATCTAATCGCATGTAGAATTATTTTCTATCCATCCTCCATTTCAACTAAACTGGACGATACCCGTAAGATCGATTTGATGATTAACACTTTTTTCGGGTTATTTTGCAAACAAAAAATGATTGTTTCTGTTAATTCCAACCAATTTCTTGCTATTCGTATCAGTAAGCTTGAACTTTGAAAAAAAATGGTAAATATGGGGGCCCGAGATTTTTCCGTCCCGGGCCCGGAATTCCTCTCGACGGCCCTGCATACAGTTTCTGCAAAAGTCATTTGAGAATACGCCTAACTGCCTGGTGTCTTATTAGGCAATGTCTGGTTATATCATCGATCATAGAGTTTATATGCAATCTACCTAGAGATATCAAGCACTTTGAGCGCTTTAAATCTAGAAGAATAGACCAGATAATTTTTGTGGCTGGCAGGTGGTGATGTTATTCCACCTGATGTTTGTTTTCTTTATAGCGTTTTAGTCTTAGCAAAATGTAACACATAGCGATTGGTATTCCAGCGTTAGCCAATCGAGGTAGAATTATATTTTTTGGCGAGTTCGACTAGCTTGTTTTTATCGCCCGGCACCTACCAAAGCTGAATGTTAAACTGCATTGCCATCTCCATTATTAGAGATAATCGACAGTTCCGGACTGTTTTAGAGTTTGTAGAGACCAAAGATTTTAAGGCAGCCTGATTGTCTGAGAAAATCCGGATATCAGTTTGTTGACGTTTTCTTGAAGCCAGGACAAGATTCTTTTATTGCCATAATTCTGCTTGGAAGAAGCTACAGTGATTGGGAAGGCTGAATGAGAGACTAAATTTTAGTCGTTCAGAGTATACGGCTCTACCAACCCCTTAATATTTTTTAATCCATCTGTAAGGAAGTTTATTGACTCGTCTTATCCACGAATGCCCTATCCTCGCAGAAAGATCTTGAATGTATAGAAGTCTGGATGTTTCTATAGCGAACAGTAGTTGAGGGATTATTTAGCATGTGTACTTTGGAATTTAAACTTTTGTTTAAAAACTGTAAATTGTGTCTGAATTCTGAAACCTTCTGGATGATTAAAAAACAAACAGGAAAATATTGAATTTTTGCCTCTATTGATCTAGAGCTCTTGGATTAGGGTAGTGTCAAAAGTATCCTTTGACATAAATGTGGATAATTTTGTTTTTATTATTTTTGTGTAAGTTGACAACCATTAAAGGTTACACAATTACTTCATTTATGTCAATGCAAAATGTATATCCTCTAGATGGAAGTAGGGTCATTGTTTCGGCATTACTATGGCATCGGTGGGCACTTCCATGTCCATCTCCATGACTTGCCAATTTGCATTCGGAAAGTCAGGGTTAAGTGTTTTAAGAGAGTTCTTAAACATTTCCTTCGTCATGCGAGGGCCCGTGACGTTAATTCGGACTTTGGTTATGATTGGAAGTCGTTTTTGAAAGTCACCGTAAGGGAAGCACCTTCTATGAGATCTTTTAGCTCGACTACTTTGCTTTTCAACTAGTTAAAGGTGTTTTCATCATGGCATGTGAGAGTTTTAAACCCGTTAACTATCGAAGGAGGCCCGAATCTCAACGAGGTGCTTCTAGAGGAAACCACCTCATCACTCGCATTACCCGTGTTTTGTTGGCAAATCTATCCATAGTATAGTAGGATTTTACACGAATAACAAAAACAATATCCATAGTATAAATAACACCGATAAAAGTTAGAGTAGAATCTCGCTATGGATAGGTTTTTGACATTTATACGAGCCTCGACTATCACATTACACAGACGTATTTTCTTGATTTTGATAGTCAACTATCAAAAATCAGCTTACACGATTTCACCCCTGGTCTGAATTTCGCTATTTTTTTTGGGAATTTTTTGATAAATTATTCTGGCAAATATTCAGTTGTATCAACTTTCAAATATAAAAACCGGACTACTGCGGATCGTTCTTTTGGCAATTTCACACTGCACTATATATGGAATACGAAAAAAACGCACTTATTGTCAAGTAGAGGTTTCCTTTACTTTGGACCATTGTTCTTCGCTTAGCCGTTTTTCACAGCCGTTGCTAACGGCCACCGCCTCTCTTTTATCATTTCAGCTAGCGTGTTCGGATTGTTTGTCGTTTGAGCATTGTATTCCCTGTTTTTTGAGGTGTAACCGAGTCATTATGTCTATTCCTCTTTCCCCTAATACTGGAGCCACCGTTGTTGACCCTTAGGCGAATTGGTTTCTTGACCCTCTTCACTTGTTTGTTGCTGGATTTCGCAGTCTGGAAGAGGAAGCGTTTTTTTTTTCTTTTATCCTCAGGTTTGGGTATAGGCTGGTTGGAGTCCTTCATTTTGTCCTAAGTCAGGGTTGGTCCATATGAGCGCTACGACTTTCGGAAATGTTTTTTAATAGGGAGTTATAGCACCCTGCCTCATTCGTGAAAACTTCAGTTGGTACGTAAACCAAGTCCCTTTTGGTCACCTTGGACACGATTTTGTCTGCGTCAGAGCTATCGGAGCTGGGAAGGATCGAAAGTCATCTTCTAAAAGTAGATTCGCCTCATACAATGACAATAATCCCTCGTCCACTCCCAAAGCTCCTTTCTCAGATTCAATGCTTTTACCTATTGGGGTGGAATAGAAAAATTCCAAATTTTCTGATTGAAATATTACCCTCTTCTTATATTTCTTTAGCGGCCATAATCCATATCTGTCTGATTATCTGTTATTCGTATATTCTATATTGCCAAAGCTCTGGTGGATCCTAAGAAGTGAAAGTTGCCATATGTAAGCTCAGTGCCTTAAATGCCTTAGACAGACTAATACTTTGGGCTGATCGGTGTGGACTGGGTGTTAACCCACACAAAACCGATTTGGTCTTGTTTTCGAGGAGATACAAAATTCCATTTGTCAACCCTCCTCATATTAAAGGAATCCAATTAAAATTCTCAGACGAGGCTAAATACCTATGTCTTGTCTTAGATAAAAAACTAAATTGGAAACGCAACGAGTCAAAAAAGCTACTGTAGCTCTCTTTTCTTGCAAAAAAACCATCGGTAATAAATGGGGCTTACAACCCAGAATCACGCATTGGCTATACACATCGGTAATCAGACCGATTTTAATGTACGGTGTGGCAGTATGGTGGACTGCTTTAGAAAAAGCTATAAGCCCCGACAAAATAAATAAAGTCCAAAGTTCAGCTTGCCTATCTATAAGCGGATCGCTTCGCACGACCCCATCTGCGGCACTGGACACCTTACTCTACCTAACACCTCTTGACATTTTTAGCACACAAATAGCTGCAAGCTCTGCTATTCGCCTCAAAGCTTCGTCGCAGTGGACTAACATCAACATTGGCCACTCCGTAATTCTTAGTTATTTAGAATCAATTCCAAAGCACACAGACTACACCATCCCCCAACTGCAATTCGACAGAAATTTCCAGATTTCTATACCTCCCAGATCTTTTTGGGAGGATAGGACATTCCTGGAAGATGAGTCAATCCATTTCTATACAGATGGGTCAAAAACAAAAGAAGGGGTTGGTGGAGGTGTGTACTCTGAACGACTGAAATTAAGTCTCTCATTCCGCCTTCCCAACCATTGTAGCGTGTTCCAAGCGGAACTTTTGGCGATAAAAGAAGTCTTGTCCTGGCTTAAAGAAAACGTGATATCAACATCTGATATCCGTATTTTCTCAGATAGTCAGGCCGCTATCAAATCTCTGGATTCTGTCTCTACAAACTCTATAACAGTCCATAACTGTCGATCATCTCTAATGGAGATGGCACAACAGTTTAATATTCACCTTTGCTGGGTGCCGGGCCATAGAGACATTCCAGGTAACTGTAAGGCAGATGAACTCGCCAGGAACGGTACAGTACAGCCCATCCTACCACGTTTGGCACGTACTGGCATACCAATCGCTACTTGTAAACTGTTGCTAATGCAAGACGCTGTGAGGAGGGCAGGCACCAGATGGAACAACATCACCACGTGTCAAGTCACAAAAAACATCTGGCCAACACTGGATTTAAAACGTTCAAGGTGCTTGCTCTCTCTAAGCAGATCGCATATAAGCTCGATAATAGGTGTCATAACCGGACACTGTCTAATAGGAAAGCACGCCACGAGATTAGGCGTATTCTCAAATGATTTCTGCAGAAGCTGTATGGACGAGGAAGGGGAAGAAACAGTTCTTCATCTTCTCTGCACATGCCCTGCTCTGACTCGAAAACGCAAGAATTACCTAGGAGAATTCTTCTTTAACGATCTATCTAAACGATCTAAATCGTATCGGCATAATCAGCCTCTCACGTTTCGTAAGAGACTCAAACTTGTTACATTGAGCTTAGGAAGAAACCTCAAGATTCATGTGGTATCACAATGGGCCATTAAACTGGCCTAAGTGTGTCCGTTTCCATCTTGGACAGCCACTATAACCTAACCTAACCATATGTAAGTAGTACCCGTGGCATGATGGTTAGTGCGTTGGACTGTCATGCGAGAGGTCTTGGGTTCGAGCCCTGCCTGTGCCACCTTAATTTAAAAAAAAAAAAAACGGGTACTGCCTCTTGCGAGGAATTGACAAATTCTCCAAGAGTAATGCTTGTCATGAAAAAAGTGCTTTCTCAAATTAGCCGTTCGGATTCGGCATTAAACTGTAGGTCCCCTCCATCCCTGACAACAGTACTCGCACACAGGAATGGTTGAGAGTTGTAAGTCACTAGGCCCTGGTTCTCTACGGACTGTTGCGCCACCTAATTTATTTAACCATATGTAAGCTGAAGTATGTATATCAAACTCGCTGGAGCAGATAACCTAACTTCCGAAGTTTTCAAAAGCGGAACTTCATCAGAGGAAAAGTATCAGTATCCTTAATTGCGTATAAGATGTTCTATGTCGATAAAGCTTGCCTTCAATAAGATGATAGTTCTTTAAAACTGTGCCTTAAGGATTTCACCATAACATCACAGAAAAGAACACCAGCACTGAAACCAAGGAAAGAACACACCATTGTTTCTTTGGGCTAAAAAAAGGAATTGATTAAGCTGAATTTTAATTTATTATACAAGCAAAAGTGACAAACTGTCAATTTTTCTCTGAATGTTGTCTATAAATAGGTAATACGACGAAGCCTCCTATCTCCTGTAGTAAATACTGTTTCTCGTATCTATTTATCTATAGCGTAAATATCTATTACATACATTTGCAACCCGGTGAACTTTGAGCCTCAAAGAATTAGTTCAGGGACATTCCTATTCAAATCGACCTACATTTACCAAAATATAACCCTTAACCATGTTCTTCTAAGTGCCTTTTCCGTTCTTATTTGCTTAGCTTCACTTAACTTCACCGTAGTTGACGTGAAAAGAAACCTCACCGATTT
Organism: Eupeodes luniger; assembly: GCA_951509635.1. Taxonomy (NCBI): domain Eukaryota; kingdom Metazoa; phylum Arthropoda; class Insecta; order Diptera; family Syrphidae; genus Eupeodes; species Eupeodes luniger. Next base: position 293,736,549 of record OX608073.1, on the reverse strand, counting down.
AACCATAAAACGTTGGTCGTCATACGATTTACGAAGAACTAAAATATGCACTTGATTCAAATTGAATGACAAATGAACCATTAGATCCGCACACATAAAAAAGCCTTTAACGAGTTTAGAAAACACCAAAAAGCAAGACGAAAAAAAAAGAATATCCCAAACTGACCCAGAATCCCAGAACCAAAAAATTTCAAATTATACAAACTGTCAAGCAGAAAAAAGAAGAGATACGATTACCTTATCCTATACTCGCATCTGCGATGCAATGACCCACTTTCTCCCACACGATCTCATCCAGAACCCCAGAACCCATAATTACATAGTTGGTAGATTAGGAAAAGGATATTTGTGTCAAGCACTTCACTTCACTCAATCACTTATTTGACAGAGATTTGTCGGAAAAATGGGATTCATACAAAATGGCAACAACGCCAGCGCCAATGCAAGCGCAGCGGTAGTGACAGCGCGGTAAGAAAAAAGAAAACATCACTTATTAGAACCAAAAAGATTGCATTTCCCATTAAATCCATTGAGACGATGCTCGTACTTAATTTACCCAACAAGGACCCTTTCCTAGTATTTTATTTTTACAACCCAATTCAACCCATCCCAAACCAATTGAACCTCGCTCTCCCTTTTCATTTCCCACCATCGTCGTCATCGTCCTTACGTCCTTACGTCCTTACGTCCTTATCTCATTGATGTTGTATCAGAATCAGGACCAAAGCAAGTGAAATTTTATGTCGCAAAATTCAATACGATGCATATATTGAAAGCAAAGAGGAGCAGCAATGGAGAAAAGGTAGGTACAGTGAAAGGGCACAATAGGTTTTGCATGCATTTTTCAATATCTTTTCATAGGCAAAACTACAAATTAAACTTTACCAAGGATATCAAGAACCAACGACGAGTAGCATCAGCATCAGTGTATGGTATAAGGATCTTTTTCGTCCTGAACGTTTTGTGTTTTTCTTCCACTTTTTTTTTTTTTTTTTTGATGTGTTCGAATTCGAAATTAAAACTTGAAGAAGAACTGTGTTATTTTTTTCTTCTGCCAATTCTTTGTCCTGTATGCCATACAATCATATATGTATTCACTAGAATTTCGTCCTTCAACTCAACTCGTGGGTATCAATTTGAAAATAAGGAAAAACTAGGAACGAAACGAACGGATGCAAGAATCTATTCTCTGTTTTTCGTTTTATTTTTATTTTGTTGGCTTTCTTTCTGCGACCAAAGTACATTTCTGATTTTAGTGCCACGGGAAATCAACATATGTACATAGAGAGTTGCACGAGCGACAAGGAAATGGAAAAAAAGTTCTGATACTGGTCGTGTATATTGTATATTTTTCTGTGCTACACGACCAGAAGCATGACTCTATAATAAAGGCGAGTGGAGCAACAAAGAACAAATTTGAAAGGAAAACTTCAATACCATCTCGAGACGATGAGGACTTACTTTGACGAACAGAGGCACTGCCCTTACGGAAATGTCACAGTTTTTATTCATCATGGTAAGAGCTTTTCGATTCAACACGAGTCCTGAATTTTTGACAACCAAAGTTGAAGCTATAGGGACTTCAGCTTTTTGTGTTGAATATGCATTGCATATCATTCAAATACATTTGTTTTCCTTATGTTCTAGCCTTGGAGGATATATGCAGATCATAGGATCGCAAATATTAGGGACCGAAATGTTGATAGAAATGTCAAATCCGAAAAAGATGATGGTGATGGTTATGATTATGATTACGATTATGATTACGATTGTAATTATGATTATGGTTAAGATTATGATTACGATTATGATAACGATTATGACTACGATTATGATTATAATTATTATAATTATGATTATGAATATGATTAAGATTATGATTATAATTACAATTATGAATAAGATTAATATTGAAAATTAAAAATGACTAGGCATGCAAATTTTCATAAAATGGGAAGCTTAAAGCTTTTCTTCAAGTATTTATATACATTTTTTGCAAGAAATTCCGTCTAACGCATTCCAGCATAATTTTCTTTTCGAAAACAACCACTGAAAATGATTGCCCGACATTATACCACTATTTGTCATTTGTGCGGTAATAATGACCCGCCCCACCAACATCGTCGCATGGTCGCACATGGACGACAGGAAATAAATTAAAAAAAAGCTTTAAATATGGCGTCAGCCAACTTTAATGAATGCAACCGTTTAATGAATGTACAATAAACCAAAAGAAACGGGGACATGCCCAACAACACCGGCACGATGACGCGGCATGGCACGGCGACAGCGGCGCGGCGGCAACCTAGACCGGGCCAAATATAAATCTACCAAACCTATACACAGCTTTTCGAGATAGAAAAAGGGGTTTCTGTACATAGGTACAGCTACAGCTGGTGTAGCAGTAGCAATGGCAGTGGCTGTAGCTGTAGCTGTGGCACGTCTTCGTTCAACGGGATGAGTAAGAATAAATTAAGCTAAACGTTCCAAAGGACCAAGCCAAGCGATTATTCTAAAAGGACGAAAATGTTCATTAGGCGTTAATAATTGACGACGAACGGTGCGGTATAGTGGTGGCGACAACCAAACAACCAACCAGCAACAACAACTATACAACAACAAGAACGACTGCGATGTGTCTTTGGTTTTAATGACTTTGTGGTAGCATCGTCGGTGGGTATTTAGATGATAGTAACAAGCCCTCTCTTCCCCTCATTCTTGTTTTTTTATTTTGTTTGTCTCTTGGTCCTGTGTGCATTACGGAGCGAGCTCTTTGCGGTTGCTATGGAGCTACACACCTATCCTCTATCCTTTACCCAAACAGCCAGGGCAAGTGAAATAGGAAAATTAAATCTTACAACTTCTAATGGGCCATAAATGTTTTCGAATATTTATAATTACTTGTGGTGGGTGTTTAAAGTGTCATTGGGATAGTTTGGTCATGGGCAGCTATAATGTTGGATGGGATCAGATGGCAGATTAATTTATATATTTTTTTTACCTAAGACGGGTTATAAATCAACAGTTTACAGTATTTTAAAGAACGACCAAGTTATTCTATGAATTTCCAGGACGATTCTTTGACCTTAATCGATTAGAATAACTTGTTTGCCAACAAATTGACTAAAAACCATGCCCCATGGCAAAGTAACTTAGATTATATAAATGTTCAGATAACTTTTTGTCTGATGTGTCAAAGAAGCTTAACAACACAAATAAACTATATCTATATGATAAGGATAATGAAGTGCTAAAATCATGAAGTAAACATTTCATTGCCAAAATTCTCCACTCTGTCCTTTTGCTTAAGCATCAACGCACATAAGCCAGAGGGCTATATGGATGATGATGGTGTTCTTCTTCTTCCTCTCCTAAATATCCTTATCTCATCAGCCTCGAAACCAAAAAAACGAAAAATATTCAAATTTTATGGACATTTTCACAAAATAGAAGACATAGTCATAAGGATTACACCAGAGTCCATTTCCCATCGTTACTATAGATATTACTGAACGAAACCACACTATACTAACAGCAACAACAACAACAAAAAAGGATACAAAAAACTATATCACAACAACCCATCTCCTCGAATCTCGCATGACTCCTATCCTATATTTATATATAGGAGAGTAGCAGCTTTTGCTCATTGACATCCCTCGCGCCTTTGCAGAGATTTCAATTATCCATATCTCACAATTTGTCTGCTCGACTATAAACGGACTTATCATCATCTCTCCTTTCCATCACTCTGTGGACTGGAGTTTCATTTTTGTTGTTGTTGTTGTATTTTATATAAACATACAAATATGTACATCTAAACGTCGTCCTTGTCGTCGTCATCGGTCACAGCATATTTTAGAGATAGCATCAAGGGTGCATTGTTTTTTTTTTTATTTGTCAGAAGAAATATTATATCCTGAAAATCTAAAAGGACCCTGACCCACCGGAATACCCCCAATCCAGTCGTAAAAATACTAAACAGAGACTATAAAGGGTGAGACGAGGGGGAGAATTTGGCAAAATTTCGTCCTGTAGGACAGAATGTCCTTCATCATCATGAACGTCTTCAACTATGATTCTGATGGTTGTCTAAAATACAAAACACAGAGTTGGATTTTAGGGATACACTCATAAAATGATGATTTCAAAGATCTTTGAAGGACTTGCACCCAGAACTCTTATATGATTTTGAATTCTTATGATTTTTCTCACCAATTTATGTAACAAACAATTTTGGAAAGCAGTCAGATACATAAATTGCACTGGAGATTTCGCCAACTATCTTCAACAACTTTTCAACAATCTATATGAGAACGAAGAAAATATCTTGTCAAGTTTCGAGGCAGCTGTTATACTACCATTTTTCAAAAAAACAGACCGAATAGAGGCTATGAACTATAGAGGAATTTCACTGCGAAATACTGTCCACAAGGTTTTTGGAAGTATCCTGTTCAAGCGACTGGCGAACTGGGTTGATAAAAATGATAAAAATTACGTACGTAGTGAGTGTCAAGCAGGTTTTCGTCTAGGGGACTCTGCTGTGGACCAAAACCCTTAGTACTATGAGTGATACAAAACCGTTCACAATGTACAAACTTTTATGCCTACTTTGTAGATTTTGAAGACGCATTCGATAGCAAAGATCGAGATTTAATGTTTTTTAAACTATCTGCTTTGGGAATAATATACCAAAATGTCAAAAACGCTAAGAAGATTGTATAAAAACTGTGCAACAAAAGTCTCGAATGGTAACAGTGTATCAGAAACGTATTTTACATTTAAGGGGATTAGACCTCCTTGTTCTTGAATGATAGTTTCATTTTGTGAATAGAGGAATTGAAACCTGTACTTTCAGAATAAAAGCCCTAATGTATGCAGATGACTTTGTCTTTTTTTCGGACACACCAGTAAAGCTCCAGATAATGATCACGAAACTCGAAGAATGCTCGAAGTAATTCTCAAGTAATGGTTTTTAGTAGAGGAAAGATACAGGGTCACAACAATTATTATAAGTGGATGTATGAAAGAGAACCAATTAAGGCCTAAGAAATAACTCCAAGAAATAACTTAAAGGTCCATTAAGAAGAAAAACTTAAAAACTCGAAAACAGCTAAAAACCCAACAAATATATAAAATATAAGTTTACGAGTAAAGTACCAGATCTTTGAATCAACCAACAGTCAGATCAATTCTACTATATGCTGCATATAGTAGAATTGACTTTACATTCAAGATTTGAATAATAAATTGCCATGTGGCATAACAATTATTATTAAAATACTTATGTATGCAGACGACCTAGTTCTGCTATCGGAATCACAGTCCCTGCAGCTAATGATCAATAAATTAAGGGATTACTGCTTTAAGTGGAGCCTTACTGTAAATCTCAAGAAATCCAAAACGATGGTCTTTCGGAGAGGAACTGGACCTTTGGCTGCAAATGAAAAATGGTACTATGGTGAAGATTTACCTAATCGAAAATGTCAAAGAATACCAATACCTTGATTTTACTGTAACGAGCAACCTGAATACCAAAAAGCACCTTGAGAAAAAGCTATCGGCTTCCAAAAACGCTGTTGGTACAGTATGGCAAAATATTTACGGAAATTCGGATCTCTCATTCAGCACCAAATATCGAGTTTTTACCGCAACGTCTCAGTCCATCATGTTGTATGCTGCAGAATCATGGGGCTGGATGGCGCCCTTCGAAGACCACTGAAAAACTCCTCCGATTCTTTTTAAAACGACAGTTTCGTCTACCGGACACAACACAAAATTATATGCTTCTTATCGAAACTGGGTTATCAGCACTGTAACTAAAATCACTTAGATTACATTTCAATTACATTGTTAAACTGATGAACAGCCACACCGATAAAATTGCTAGGAAGATTGCAGTATCAGTCATAAGGTCCCAAAGTTCATGGTTTGAAGAATGGAAAAATTTAGCAGACTCGTGCGAAATACCTTTCAGCTTGACTTTGGAAAATGTTACAGAGTGGAAACCTTTTCTCTGTAATTTACTGGAAAGCCTCCATTACAAGGCAAGGGAAGACAACATGGAGAAGGTGAGAAGCTCACTTCACAGAGAAATAATATTCAAAACTCCAATATGATTTAGGACAAGGCAACTATTACAATGACAATTTTAGCTGTGAACAAATATCTTTCCTGTTCCGAGCAAGAGGAGAGTTGTTATCTTTAAACTTCATACCGCACCGCAATGACTTAGCTCTGATTTGCTCCATGTGCAATACCAACGAAAGGGAAAATATAGTTAATTTCATCGCAAAATGTCCAATTCTGGCAGAAATCCGACGACAATAATATGGCAACAAAATATTTTAGAGGAAGTTGATCTTCTAGCGATTTTAAATGGGAAAAACTGGCAACAACTTGCACAATTTATTAAAATAGTATTACACTAGAGAAGAAAAATAATAAGTGAAAGCTTTTAAATTTAAAATAAAAAATCAATTAATTTACAGAATTCAAATAAAAACATTAAGTAAGGCTATCATCTGGCTGACGGCCCCTCTGGCCATGCCTTATAAGATTTAAGTCAATTAAACATAATGATTTTGTAAAATTTTTCTTGATAAATCAATAAATCTATTTTATCTATCTATCTATCTATTGTCGAAAAGATACACGAATAATTCATAGAAGAAAATTGATGCATGACTCAAGCATTGTAAGCTATTTCGATACAAGCGCCGCCGGAGTTCACCAAATATCAAGAACTTTTAAAGCCAGAGGAGAGCTTTTGCAGTTAAACTATATGCCACACCGACCAGATCTTCCCATTCAATACAGTCCTTGTAATATGAATGCCCGAGAAAATATAATGGACATCAAAGGAATTTGCACAATACTAATCGAGCTGAGAAAACTTTATCTTGAAAATGCCATTTTCACAACGAATGTAGTTCTTGAAATACTCAATGGAAGTAATTAGACGGCTCTTCACACAATTGTAAAAGCTGCGTTAATTTATAGGAACTAAATTTTAAGAGAAGAATTTAACTAAGACAAATACTCGATATCCTATATATAGATATACAGTATTCTCTCCACTATTGGAGAGAATGTTGAAAAACAGTTGGTTGTCATTTTTTTAAAGCATTTTTAACATATTACGTTAGAAAATAAAGAATTTAAAATGTGAATAAAGTCTTATAACTTTTGACCTCATGAAATGAAATAAATATTGAAAATTTGTTTTTAAATTTCTTCGATAAATATTCTAGAAGTGAGACCACTTTATAGAAAAACATGACTTTTTGGTGAATTTAGGTTTTTCTTTTTTAAGATTTTTGACAAACCAAACTCTTAAATTGAACTCTCCAATATAGAAAACACTTTTAGTAAAGCACTGCAAGGAATCAATTTCTCTTCTTAGAATTTACTTAAGTATTTCTGGTCCATTTCAGTAACGAAACAAGAATATACATATGTTTTATTGTTTTTCTTTGTATTGTAAGAAGATGTACTATTGAAATAATCCACTTATACTGGCGAAGAACATTTTCGTCACCATTTGTTGAAAAACAACTTTTCTACTGATTTTCTCCACTCATGGAGTAGGTTTGTGAAAGAATGCAATATTTTGGGAATGCAATCATTATTTATTTATTGTTAATTATTTATTGAATTCAACTTGAAGATTGCATTCATTGATTCCAACTAAACGTTGGGACTTTAAATTTTGCAATCTCCAATCAACCTTAAAAAAGTCTCCAATCATTTTTTTCTCTCATCATTTCACTGCAATCAATTGATTGCAATCATTTGAGACCTTATGCATTCTTTGCATTTACATGAAGGCTTTCCATTCTTTCTTTTGAAGTCTTTTTCACTTGGAATCTTTGCATTAATTTTACGCTCTAAATTGAAATTTCACTTTTGAAATCTTCATTTAATCTCTTGGGGTCTGACATCGAAATTTGGTGACTGACGCCGAACATTTAGGTGCGTGGTGTATGGGCTATTTAAGAATATTTTGTATAATGAAATTTCACTTAAAACCCAAAATGAGTTCAAAGACTTCAACTGAATACAAAGAATACATGAAGTCTCAAATGACTGAAATCAATTGATTGCAGTCTTTTCAAGGTCAATTGATTATTGAATGCAAAATTTTAGGTGTAAATCTAATGTGGAATTTAATGAACCAAATGTTTATATTGAAGTAATAAAAGATTGCATTCCCAAAATATTGGGCATTTTTTGACAAGCCTGTCATGAAGATAATATTGTCTGTTTACTGAAAGCTCACAAATTCTTTTATCGAACTTTTTTTATAAGTTTTTATGAGATATTAATGTTCAATAAAAACATGAATAAATTATTATTCCATAGCTTCGTAAAAAATGTATTCTCTCCACTACTAGTTAATAAAACTTTGTAAAGATTGTATGAGCTCTCCACCTTTAATCGAAACACGAGAATTATGATTAAAATTAAGAAATTTAGTTTTAGCGATTAAAAAACGCACTTATTAAATCTCTCCACTATTGGAGACTATTTTAAATATTATATGTTTAAAACTCCATCAAATGTAATAAACAGAAGTTAAGTATTAGCTTTTCGAACAAAAATAGATTCACATATTATATCTCTCCACTATTGGAGAGTAATTTTAATATTATTTTGTAAGCTCCTAACTGCCCGCTCTAGGCTTTCTAAAACCACTTTCCATGTTTCTATCTACCATGACATTTTTTGACTGACTTTGTTATAAAGGTCAAAAATTCTACACTATATTGGAGAAAGTATTTATTGAGTTGTTATGAATTTTCAATTCTAAAGCTTAAAAATTTCAGATTGATTTCTTGGAACATGATTTTTTTTCGGAAATACATTTTTTAGCTTTCAAAGTCTCAAAATTTACTCTTCGTCTTATAAATATAAGGCTGTAAATCCGGGCATGATCCTAAATGACGAAAAACAACCCCACTGATGATGCTGTTGTCTGCCCGAAGGAAACACTCTTTCCATAAAGATTATGAGATTTATATGAACATAAACATTTTATGTTGCTATATACATACAAACATACATTCATAGGTCCTAAAGACATCGAGGACATCTGTAGCTACCTATAGGTACATATATATAACAAATATATATAGATGCTAGCTTTTTAGGGACAACAGCAACAGACACCATAGAACAATGGCTAATCCATTGCCTGAGCTAAGGAGCAGGAATGTCTGTTGCCATTGTTTTCGGATTGAGTGCGATAGTCCTGAAGTGTTGACCATGGACCAACCAATGCTTCGGCCATGTCCTTGTTTAGAAGTGAATTCATCCTGGAGTATTTATATATGTATGTATGTGTTTTTATATAAGTATGGACTTTCTATCTACCTTTTTATATGAAGGTATATACACACATATAAAAATGTATAAAAGATGATGAGAAAGTTTTTATTTATATTTGTTGGTTTTGTTGTTGTAGCAGGAAGTGAGACTTATCAATTTTAGTGATCCAATAAGGTTAGCAAATTGCAGTTGGTTGGAAGTTTAACAACGTTTTGTTATCTCTCCTGATGTTAAAGGTGTTGGGGCGCGGTTGGTAATGTGTCATCGATAAGTAGCTTTTGGACAAAAGTTTAACGACACCCTTTTTGGTTGGTGTTTTGTCCGTCCGTCATCGTTGTCGTCGTCGTCCTCGTCTGTGCGTGTTTTTTTATTCTTATTTTTGTTTGTCTACTAGAGAATTGTATGGAAGGAAAGTAAGGAAACAAAATGTTGTATAACTTTGTGATTGGACTATTCAACTTGAGCTATACAAAACGAAAGAAACAAGCTTCTTGAGAATTAACCTCAGAACACATACAATCTGTCTGAAAAGTTATTACATCCATGTTATAAAAACGAAAACATTTTTAATGACCTAGAAAGTTTTATAAGCAGAGGGGGTCAAAGTTATATGATGTATGACATTTAAGAGAAATACTAGGTACATATTTCTATAAGTTATAGTTTATATGTATGTATAGCTATAGATTTACACATATGGACCAAATTACATTTTACCAATTGGTCACTGAAGAGGAGATCCTTTATTCATAAATCATTGGTCAAGAGCATATAATAAAGTTCTTAGTTTTATATTTTGGTAAGTTTATCGTACATGTCTTTTTCAGGGGGGAAATAAATATATTTTGTAAAATTTTTGCAACATTTCATATTGCCCATCAAATGTTATAAGATTAATGAAACCTTCCCTTTAATACATCAACATAAGGTATACACTACATGCCATAACATCTTTAAAGAACTTTAATTTCACAATTCTGTTTGGATTATATTTATCTTTAAATGTAGATATGAGTTGAAATTGAGAAACATAAACAATTTATTAAATTTATAAATCGAATGTAAACAAACTTTTAGTATAAATAATGTTTAAAAAATTTAATGAAAATCAATTCTATTTTTTAATTCCGAAAATTGGCTTGTCATGAAATAGAAGAAACTACATTGGTGACCCCGAGTTAAAACAAAGTCAGGTATCAAAAGATAACAAATTATCATTGTTTATAAGATATCCACTAATCCACGTTAAGAGGTGCATAGTATACAGTTATAAAAAGGTATCCCCCGACCGGCACGATAAGGTGCCATTATTAAACTACACACCTTAGCATTCTAGTTACAACACAGTGCCTGATACAGAAGAGAAAATCTCAGAAGGAGCAATTACCAAGATAACTAAAAAGGTTCGGAAACGGTGCTCAGTTTTATTGATTTTCCATTTTGAGGAACAATTCAACACCAATGCATAATATAATGGTCTGAAGACAGAACTTCTGTCAGCATTTTAGGAGTCAGAACAAAAAAAGCTGCACACCCTTCTCAGCGACGTCACTCTCGATGGATGACGGCCATCTCAGTGGATTAGAACGATAAAAGTGCTTCCTTCACCTACAATTTGAGAAGATATCCTCAGGACCTAATGGATAAAACCATTACCAAACACAATCCAGGCCATCCTATCGTGTAGTGAAAGTCAAGACCTTAAAAATTTGGAAGTTATGGCAGATAAAATATCAAAGCTTAAGATGGAAAAAACAGCAATCAGCGACTAGGCTGTCCGCCGACACTATAAGTCGTCCTTATGTTAATGAGATATTTACAAATAAATGTTTCTTATAGACACTGGAGCCATAATTTCAGTCATTCCACCTACCAATATAGAAAAACGAAATAACCAATCCAATCGTTTTCTTTTCACAGCGAATGGCACTGACTAACTAACTATAATGGCGAACGATTGATAGTACTCAACTTTGGTCTTCGCAGAAACTTTGACGTTGACAACAAAAAACTAATGAATATAAAAACACACGGTTCTGGTGCCACAACTTCATCAAGTGCTGCAAATTCTTTACCAATAAATCCATCATCCTTCATTTACAATTTGTTGACAAAATTTAAAGATATTAAAAAGATAAACCTTGTGGCTAGCACCAAGCAGCTATGTACATATCTTCACTCCTTTTGGGCTGTTCAATCTTACCGTGATAACTTTTAATCTGTGCAATGCTACTCAAACCTTTCAACGATTCGTCTACTAAGCAATGGTTTACATGCGCTCTACGTGACCCAGCCATATTAGTTGTTGGACTTTTATTCTTTTGGCTAAGTCTACGTCACTGTACAGCCCGTACAGCTCGTTGTCCAATCTTCTCCTCCACTCCCCTTCTATGCATACGGGACGGGACCGTAGATCACACTAAGAACTTTTCTCTCGAAGAGACCCAAGGTGCTTTCTTCCGCTTTTGTCATAGTCCATGCTTCTGCACCGTATAGCAGGACGGGGATAATAAGGGTCTTATATAGCGACACTTTGATCCTTCGAGAGAGGACTTTGCTACTCAATTGCTTTCTTAGCCCAAGGAAACAGCGGTTAGAAAGAGTTATTCTCAGCGCTGGTGTTGTTTCCTGTGTTTACAGCGGAGCCTAGGTAGACGAAGTCTTTAAATACCCCAAAGTTATGTTTGCCGATGGTGACGTTTTGACCGAGACGTAGGTGTTGTAAGTACTTTCTTGACGCCAGCATGTACTTTGTTTTGCCATCATTAACCGTTAAACCATTCTTGCCGTTTCTGCCTCATTACTCACAAAAGTCCCATTGACATTACGCTGAGTTCTTCCGATTATGTCAATGTCATCAGTATATGCTAGTAATGGGACAGACTTTTGAAATATAGTGCCTCCTCTTGTGTTGACGTGAGAGCTCTGCACTATTATTTTAAGTACGATGTTAAAAAAATCGCATGGCAACGCATCACCTTGTTTAAAACCTTTTTTGACATCGAAAGGTTCTGTTAAATTGTTTCCAACCTTTATGGAACAGCATGAATTCTCCATGGTCATCCTGCACAAACAGACGAGTTTGGCAGGGATACCAAAACTAGACATGGCTCTATACAGCTCGTCCCTGTAGATTGTGTCATATGCGGCTTTGAAATCGATAAAAAGATGGTGGGTATCGATATGATGTTATTGGGTTTTTTTCCAGGATCTGCCAAAATGTGAATATTTGATCGACTGTGGACTTTCCTGGTCTAAAACTACACTGATAAGGACCTATCATTTTGTTGACAATGGGCTTTAGACGTTCAAATATTACGCATAGAAGATTTTGTAAGCGATGTTAAGTAGACTGATGAATCTATAGTTCTCTATAGTTGGTGCAGTTTAGAGGATCTCCTTTTTTCAGAATCGGGCAAACAACACTTAGGTTCCATTCATCTTTTCTTCCAACCATATTCTACAGATAAGTTGGTGCATGCTCCTAACCAAATTATCTCCAGCTGCTTTGAAGAGCTCAGCACTCAAGCCATCTGCTCCAGCGGCTTCGTTAGTCTTCAGCTTAGATATGGCAATCCTCACTTCGTCTAAGTCGGAAAGACGGGATTGTTGGCTTTCGTTGTCTGTGTTGAATGGATCATCCTACCTGACAGCGGTTCATCGTCGCCGTTATACAGTCTTTTGAAGTGGTCCTTCCATATCCTCAGCATTGACTGCGGTTCCACTTTCGTCTTTGCAGCCTTCGGTTCTAGGTTTATGTACTTGTGAATTTCGTTTCACCTGCTCATAAAACTTTCGAACTTCATTCCTGATTTTCATCCTCTCAGCATCTCTGACCGCACTCTTCTCGTGCTCTCTTTTTTCTTTCTGAGAAGTCGGTGTTCCTCTCGCCTCGTCTGCTCATAGATCTCGTGAGCAGCTCTCGTCCTTCTATGCAGCGCCGCTTTGCGTGCCTGTTGTTTGACTGTCGAAATCCTTATCAAACCAGGGGTTCCTTGTTGGTGGCTGCTTGAAACCAGCACGTCAGAGACGGCTTCTCTGATTGCATCTTGGCAATGTTGACACTGGTTCTTGATTCATTGTATTTGTATTTTCTCCCAGCATCTCACTGTTTTGCCCTGGGTCTGGGAACCCGAAGTGCTACCTTGGCTACATCGAGGTAGTGGTCCGAGTCGATTTTAGCTCCTCGGAAAATTTGGACTTCAATGATGCTGGAAGTGTGTCTGGCCTCGGTCGATCGCAATTTAGTCAATCTGGTTGAAAGTAGATTGATCTGGAGAACTCCAAGTTCCTTTGTGGATGTTGAAGTGTGGAAAACGCGTACTGGCTACCATGACGTTCGCCCCGCAGCAAAATCGATGAGCCTGAATCCGTTGGCGGAAGTGTTGTCGTGCAGGCTGTTTTTCCCGATTATTCCACCGAAGATGTCTTTCCTTCCTAGCTTGGCATTAAAATCGCCCAGGACAATTTTAATATCGTAGCTAGGACACTGCTCATATGTTTTGGCGAAGAGCTCAAAGAAAATATCCTTGGTGTTGTCATCCTTCTCAGCTGTATGGGCGTGCACTAATTTTGCCGAATTTAGCCTTGATGCGGATGGTCATGAGTCGCTCGTTGATGCACCTATAGCTCAAGACTTGTTGCCTGGTCTGGCTCCAATGACAAAGCCGCATAAAAATAAGGGCTGTTGATTTTCTCGGTGGCAGTCACCATAGTAAATATCGCAGTTTTTCATCCTCTTTTTGTCCGGCCCATCAGTCTAGGGCCTCCATTAATTCTTCAGCTGAATCCGAAGTTCTTTGTACTTAATTCGTTTGCGTGGGTTGTCAACAGTAAATCCGTCCGTATCCGAGGCTTGTTGGTGCTTCGCAACTGGGTTTTCTGTATGTGGTAAAAAAATAACCCTGACGCACGACATTTAACCTGAAGAACCAGGTCCTTGATTTAACTTCAAGGACGAGAGCCGGCATCGTAGTAGCCCTCTAAGGTGTTCACTAAGTAGTTCAACCTAACTGGAACTGTAGACGCCACCGTTGATTCCATCTTGGGAATTCCTCCGCTGCCGTCTGGATAAAAAGAGAGGTGCCTTAGTGGAAACACCTCCCCCTCTCTCGTTTCCTACCCCAAACAACTTTTCACTGGGGTTGGAACACAATCTCCAGTTGAGGTACTAGGCACCCGATGTTCACCACGGGGAGGTGAGAGTAGGAGTTGATAGACATAGGTGGGTTTTGAGAAAAACCTGTGGACGCTTGTTTCTCTTGAATGCACATGTCTACCATTTCAACATCACAAAAAGACATACATACACATATTTAGATAAGAAAATATAAATCAAATACTTTATCAATAACATTTATTCTATCTTATAAATTACCCCCAAAAAATATAATTTATTTTATCTATGCTCTTTCCTTTACTCAAAGAATATTCAAAATAATAATCCTAACTTAACTAAACACCCATGATCTACATTCAATTCTAAATCATCTTTGGCTTTCTTCTAGACAATTCATCTTCAAAATAAATTATTGAAAAGGATGAAATGAATAAGTAAAGAAAGAAAAAAAAAATTACAATAAAAGATAAAAATTCATCATAAAATATCTTTTAACTTTATAAATGTGTTTTCTAAAACTACACTCCACATCATTTAATTTGTGATAGGATAAGAAATTTGCTTTTTAAATGAGTCTTGAAAGTCTTTTAAAACATACTTCCAAATGATTTTGGGAAAATTAATTTGACAATATTTATTAAAAAGTACAGCTTGATGATAAATTTCCTAAAAGTTTTTTGATTGTTTTTGAATTGTTGAATTTAAAAATTAACATTTTTTTAAACGAACAAATAAAAATACTGAAAATATTGACAATTTTTTTTAAATTCTCTGCATGAATAATTCAATCAAAATCATAAGAGCTGTTTCAATTAAATTTTAAAATAAAACGGGTCCAGGAAAATTATAGGTCCACTAAGCAAAATTCCGTAGACACTCAGCGTTTGTAGAGAGCTTTAGTTATGCACTTTTAAGACTTCCCCAAAAACAGTGGATTTATGTATTTTAGAGTGCTGGGAGTGGGTGATGAGCAATTTGACATTATAACACTTTTTTCATACAATGCGTAGAACGGGAAAAACAAAGCTTTTAGGTGTAGGACAATATATAATAAGAACCAAATTTTTGAGTGATAGAGTGATACCGGAAGTTAAATTCCTTCGGACAGAAACTATTTTCTTTTTAGATAACAACCTAGAATTTTCATTTTCAATATCCCGCTTTGTGTGCAACTGCCACTTTTGAAGCTGTCATCTTCTGACAATTGCCATTTTCAACAATTTTTTAACTACATCTTTAAATTTATTAAAAATGAAGTCGGGCTTTTTAAATTCAGTTACTGCAACACCTCACTTTGGTGGATTACCAGCATCGTCGTACCTTAACTAACTTGAATTTTTTGTCGAAAAATCATCTTCAGCAAGAAGGCCCACGTCATATTTCTTTTTAGAGGTTATGCTAATAAGAAGATTTGTAGCATTTAGGGCTCGGAAAATCCGAGAATGATTGTAGAAAAACCTCTTCAACTTCCAGGCATCATTGCTTAGAGCGCTTTTTGGACTAGCTATATGTGAACTACATACACGAAAATGAGGCTTTTTCCAACCGCTATGGATTTCGGGCTTGTATTATTGATTTTAATGGCTGACATTGGATGAAATATATGTTAGTGAATTTTAGTTTCAACAAGACAAGACACCAATAGCAATTTCAGAAAAAGTTGTCTTGTCGTGTTCATAAGTGACAAGCTAGATCTTATATCATTTAACACCAATACTAATGCTTCTTAAGACCTTAAAGGCGAAAGTCGTGCGAATTAGTCACAGAACATTTCATAAAATGGATATAATAATGAATTAAATGAATATCAATGAATTGCTTTTTAAAAGCACTTATTTAATTTTTTAAAATGTATCCTTATAGGGTCTTCCCTTACTCTGGTACCCACATGAAGAGGTTAAAAATTATGTAATAAATTACATCTTTACGACAGTTCTTTCTTATTTTATAACTGTCCAAAATTAGCTTGTTTTTGCTGGTGATAAGCTATGTAATGCGCGCAGCTTTGTCAGGTAGCGGAGGGATCCAATGGACTTTGACATCCTATTCAAAGCACTTGGATTACGCGGGCAATGTTTGCTTACTCTCTCATAGGATCATGGATCTCCATCAAATGACAACAAATGTGGAGAGAGAAGCAGAAATCGTGGGGTTGAAAACTAATTCCGGCAAATCAAAAATGATCACCCTCGGAACCCGACCATCCTCTCAAATAAATATTTCCTCACAACAGGTGGAGAAAGGGGAGAGCTTTCAATATCTTGAAAGTATCGTTTCCATCGAAGGAGGAACCGAACAAGACGTCATCTGCCACATCGGCAAAGCAAAAGCGGCGTTCGGTATGCTGTCGAAAATTTGGAGGAATAACTCTATCAGGCTTAAGAACAAAGCTACAACTGTTTCGCACAAATGTTGAGTCTGTGCTTCTTTATGGATTCAACACCTGGAAGGTTACTTCAGTCATTACAAGGAATGCTGCAAACCTTCGTGAATAGATGCCTTCGCAACATCCTAAGGATTTTCTGGCCAAACCGAATATCCAATGACGTCCTTCATAGAAGGACAGGTCAGGAAACTATAGACTCTATTATACGAAGGTGCAAATGGCAATGGATGGGACATACGCTTCGAAAAGGTAACGACAGCATTGTACGCCAAACAATAGAGTGGAATCCGCTTACATAGGAAGGAAGAAGAGCTGAACGACCGAGAAGCACTTGGCGCAGGACAGTCGAGGAGGAATCAGCGTCACTAGGCAAGAGTTGGAGGGAGATGAAACATATCTCCAGAAACCTCACACGTTGGCTCGTAGGCGTAGTAGAGGCCCTATGCCCCTTAAGGGGTCCCCAACAGACTTAACAGGTCTGAAGACCTATAAGTAAGAAGGAAAGTAAAGTTAGTTTTATTGTCAAAAAAGTTTTGTCGAAGGGTTCTGATCATTACCATTTTTGCAATGCTGTTCACAGACATAGATGGATGATTTGGAAAGCTTGAGATTAAATAAAAAATACCATGTTTTTCCTCAAATAAATAATAATAATCGTTAAGGAAAAGATATCTGACGTCGGAACGCCAATAAATTAAGCCTCTGGTTCTATTCTAGTGACTCGAAGTGTAGTATATTATGAGAAATTGAATTTCATTCTTCATTCCAATTCCATATATACATAAGCCAACAATATTCTTTAGCTCAATTTTTTTCTGTTTGTTCATAAAACGTGCTTCGTTGGTGTATATTAGTTGCCAAATATACATTTGTACATGTGTTTATACCAGTATGTATGCTAAAACAGACACGAAAGACTGTCCAATGATATATTGAACACCAACGATGACTTATGAAAAATGCAAGAAGGGTATCCTTTCTATCTATGGAGATATATGAACATCCTTCTTACCCCTTAAAACATATACTACATACCTAATAGAGTATGGTATAGAAAAAATAACTTTAAAATATTTCGCACGTTTTTCCTTATCGCTTACCGCCTTTCATATTTTATCCACCAGAAAAGGACTTCATACGAGTAAAATTTATAAAGGAAGAACACACTTACAAGACTAATAATGCACCATACACACCATACACCATCACCTTACACCCATCCACCGCAACGAAGCGACGACCGAACTGAACAAACAGGATGCCGCTGGGTGTCCTTTTTCAATACCTCATCCTCATTTATCCACCCACCCACATAGCCATCAGCTCGCAACTATCAGCTTCAAGCTAAGAATTCTATATGTATCTTTGGATGTATTTTATATGCTATGGCAATGTGATGTGCCGGGTATAACTTCAGAGACGATAAGTAGAAGTGCCATAGAATCGATATACCGTTTACGTGCTACGAATGTTAATTTTTTTTGATAAGTTGTAGATTATTTTGTGTGTGAACTGTGAAGTATGTGAAAGTTATAGTTTACCTAGACCTAACCTACACCTACCCCTATAGCCTTGATATACTCGTAAGTCGAACCTAATGCAAACATTGATGGATATTGTGTTTGAATAATTTTCTAATATAATCTAAATGATTTCAATTTTTTAACGTACGAAAAAATAATATTAAACAACCGATCGACCCTCAAGGGGTTTCTTTTTTATTTAGATCAAATAGAGCCAGGAGTCCACATCAATTTGTATGAAGTTGAAATATGCTTTATTGATATGATGAACACTATGGTTTATTTAGGATGTAAACATCTTCCCCATACAATTGTTATTTATGATGCTAGTTCACAACTCAAATGCTGAAAAGCGTAGTTACATGATGTAATGAAAAATTAGAGCATGATGAATTTTCTTATGTGTTCTTGAAACAAACTATATGGAAGGACCACTTCTGCAGACTGTATAACGGCGACGACGAACCGAATTCCGCTGTCAGGGAGGATGATCCATTCAACATAGACGACTAAAGACAACAATCTCGTCCTTCCGACTTACGAGTAGATGAAGTAAATATTGCTGTATATAAGCTAAAGTCTTACAAAGCCGCTGGAGCATCGAGAAAGAACTAATAGACAGAACCAACTTCGACGGTTGCTCTCTTTTTGCCTACAAGCTGTGATTTGGCCACCAACTTGCATATGTATTAACTCCATATAAAAAAAATGTGGGGAACAAATACTTATGCAAGTTTGTGTACATACTCACCACGAGAGAGAAAAAACTTTTCTCTCTTTTCTCTCTGCTCACCACCTTTTAAAAATGGCGACCATCTTTGAAAAATGGGAAAAATGGCGGATGTAGTCAGCTGTTCAGAGGTGTTCAAAGAAAATTCAAAATTGTGTATGAACAACTTTTTGGTGCTCTCATTGTGTTCGTTTGAGAGTAATATCATTCGAATATGAAGTGAAATTAATTACTCTTGTTAGGTGCCAGAACAATGAAGATTTAGAAACAATTCTAAACTACGCATTTAGATAAATATTAGTTAGTTATTTGAAGCCAGTTTTAATCATTAAGAAGGTAAAATAAATTATGTGGTGCAACAGTCCAATGAGAATTAGGACCTAGAAACATAAAACTCTGAAAGCACTACAACTATTATTTGTATTATTAGCTGCGTTTATGCGTTTAATTTTCGCTCAGACCGTTGAAAGATGCAAAAAAAAACTCAGATTTGTTTCAATTTTCAGAGTTTATCGACTTAATTTTGTTGATGCGAGAGTTGCAGGAACATTGAAAACGAGAGTTACAGAATGTAAACATGCAACATTGAAAACATTTTTATATACTCATCTCTTTTTTTCATTCCTATTTTATTTGTTTGTACTCGTTATTAATTTTCTTAAAATTACTCACGACATTTCTAAAATGCTGAAAATAAGTGATTTAAGTAGAGACTAAATAAAAAGACCGTCAACTTGTTACTTCTGTTGCCAATTTTCATTGCATAAGATTTGTGAATAGGTGATAAGCTATTCTTACTGCTTTCCACTAAGCTAGTGTGTTGCTTTTAAAGGCTTAACTACATAAGCCGAGAAGTACTTTTGTACAAAAGTAAAAATATTTGTATTCTCGCTATAGGTCAGTGGTTTTGTGAAAAGAATATACAAATTTGTTCTTCAACCAAAATTTAAGTTTTATGCATCATTTTTATAAGTTTTGCAGTTCTAACTATTTATATCTTATCTTTCAGTTATATAGCGACAAGGAAAAATCTATGAGGGAAAGTTCTAACTACAGTTTTTCTGAAAGTGCATTGTGGCTTATTCATAGATGTTTGCTAAACTTTTTAGGCTATTCATAAATAAATGCAAATCAAAGTTAAGGGCTAAACCTGAATAACTATAAACAATGAAAATGCTGTGTTCAAGTAATTGATTTTTTTGGTGTATAAAATAGCTGAAAGAGTAATTCATGACAAATAAATGTTACTAAGTTCCAGAAAATATCGATTGATACCGCAATTGCAGAAGATGCGGATATTTTATATAAATATTCCCGGTAAACTGTAGAACTTTATTATTTCCGTCTTTTATAATTCAATGTAAAATAATTCAATGCAGTATATTTTAGATAATACAGTAGTTAAGTTAGTAGTTAAGGCATTACTATTGATTGAAAATGCGAACAAAAAAAAATTATTTGGTTTTATAACGTTATAAATATAAATTTTATTTTCAATATAAGATTTTACCAACTCGTAATTTTCTTGCTCGAAAGATTACCTTGCGATGTTAACTTCTCCGTGGTCAAACTAAAAAGAAAGACTACCTTACAATTGACTTAAATCGAATCATAAAATTGTTTTTCATCTTAGCTAATCCAAAAACAATTCATTGCAATATACATATGCTGATTCTTGGCCTTGGGTGAGGATTAAAAGGGATTATAAGAATTTGGTTTAAGTAAGTACAGTGAGTATCGCAAATAATCTTCCAAGCTGGAGTTTTAATAATATTTATACAATTCAAATGATTTTAATGAAAATTAAGATAAAAAAATAATTTTGTTAAGCAATTAATTTTTACACAATCATAAACAACTATTGAAATAAACATAACATACATTTATAAAAAACATGTACTCGTTCAAATATACAAATAAAGTCTAGTCTAAAAAACCTTAACCTTGTTACACTCTTTCTGCACACATCCTTTCTTGTTTTGGTTGTTAATGCCATCTATCTGTAACTCAGAGGAAGAGAAGAGAAAAACAAATTCACCACGAACTACCGGTATAACTTCTTCCGTTATTTATTGACAAACAAAAATGTTTTCCTAGAATTAATTTGAATTATAGGAGTATTTTTGTAGATATAAAAACGACAAGATGTTAGTAAAATTAAAGAAAGAAATTCATGAGAATTACAAAAATATTATAATGAGACTTTAAAAAACATAGCCTTCTTGGCTATCAATAAACAAAAATGAGAAATGTCGCATTTCCCGGAACTGATTACTCTTCTTCGAGGTAAAAACATGTATACACCGATACGAATTCAACACGCTATAAAAAATGAGAGTAAGAGGTTTCGAAGAGACGGAGACGAGGAAATTTGGCTCTCTCATTTAGTTTTTTCTCTCTGGCTGGAGCAGATGGCTTGAATGCCGAGCTCTTTAAAGCAGCTGGAGATAATTTGGTTAGGAGCATGCACCAGCTTATCTGTAAGATATGGTCATAAGTAAGCATGCTCCATGAATGGAACCTTTAGTATTGTTTGCCCGATTCCCAAAAAAGGGAGACCCTCTAAACCTCACCAACTATAGAGGAATCAGTCTACTTAACATCGCTTACAAAATCTTCTCTGCCATAATATGTGAACGTCTAAAGCCCATCGTCAACAACATGATAGGTCCTTATCAGTGTGGTTTTAGACCAGGAAAGTCCACAGTTGATCAAATATTCACATTACGGCAGATCCTGGAAAAAACCAAACAATACCAAATCGACACCCGCCATCTTTTCATCGATTTCAAGGCCGCATATGACAGCATCTACAGGGACGAGCTGTATAAGGCCATGTCTAGTTTTGGCATCCCTGCCAAACTCGTCTGTTTTTGCAGGATGACCATGGAGAATTCACGCTGCTCCATAAAGGTTGGAAACAACTTAACAGAACCTTTCGATGTCAAAAAAGGCTTTAAACAACTAGCATATGCTGATGATATTGACATAATCGAAAGAACTCAGCGTGATGTCAATGGGGCTTTTGTGAGTATTGAAACAAATGCGGCAGGAATGGGTATAACGGTTAATGAGGGCAACAAAAGTACATGCTGTCGTCAAGAAAGGACTTACAACACCGAAGTCTCAGTCAAAACGTCACCATCGATATACGTAACTTTGAGATAGTTAAAGACTTCGTCTACCTAGGCTCCGCTATTAACGCAGAAAACAACAATAGCGCTGAGATCAAACGAAGAATAACTCTTGCTAACAGCTGTTTCTTTGGGATAAGAAAACAATTGATTAGCAAAGCCCTCTCTCGAGGGACCAAAGTGTCGCTATATAAGACCCTTATCATCCCCGTCCTTCTATACGGTGCAGAAGCATGGACTATGACAAAAGCGGATGAAAGCACCTTGGGTCGTTTCGAGAGAAAAGTTCTTCGTGTGACCTACGGTCCCGTATGCACAGAAGGGGAGTGGAGGAGAAGATTGGACGACGAGCTGTACGGGCTGTACAGTGACGTAGACTTAGCCAGGAGGGTAAAAGTCCAACGACTAAGATGACTGGGTCACGTAGAGCTCATGGAAAGCAATGCTCTGGCCCGGAAAGTTTTCGAATCCACACCCCTGGTTCACACAGGACTGTAGCGCCATTTGTTTAAATAACGGGTTTTCCAGTTTGGGGTTTCAAAAGTATAGGGCTGCAATTCGACCTCTGTCAAACTAAGTAGGTTGCTAAACCAATTTTTTTTGTCAGTTGAAAGTTTGACATTTACGGAAATGGATCGCTTAATTATCGCGCAACTTATAACAATTTTTAAAACCCCTTCTACAAATATGGTGATTCTGCCACAGCTTTAAGAGGAAATTATGGTTTACATAATTGTCCAACTATACAAGCAATTGGCAAAATTGTAAGTGAAAGTGTTGCCGAAGACCCGTGTGGATTCCTCGTCGTTGTCAGGTATCAGGACTGTCTTACGGCACATTATGGCGTATTTTGCATTTGGATCTACACCTGCATCCCTATAAAGTTCAGCTCACACAACAACTGAAGCCAGCTGACCATTCACAATGTGCATCGTAAATACTTCGAATAAGTGCTCGAATAACATGCGGTGGACGGCGATATTTCGAACAACATTTTTTTCAGCGACGAAGTATTTCTCACTCGGTGGGTAGGTATGTAAGTAAACAAAATTGTCGTATTTGGAGTTCTGGGAATCCTCTAGTAATTGAAGAGAGGCCATTACATCCACAAAAGTCACTTTTTGGTGCGCTCTTTGGTTCGGAGTTATGGTTGGACCTTACTTCTTTGAAAACTATGATGGAACGACTGTCACCGTCAATTCGGAGCGTTATGGTCATATGATAAACGACTTTTTTTTACCTGCTATTTGAGAACACGACTTGCAGAATATGTGGTTTCAACAAGACGGTGCCACATGCCACACGACTCGAGCGAATATGGCACATAATTTCTAGTCGTGGTGATATTAACTGGCCACCAAGATCATGCGATTTGACACCGCTGGACGTTTTTTGGTGGGGCTACGCGAAAGACAGTGTTTATGCAGATAAACCTTTAACTCTTGATCTTTTTAAAACCAACATTCGTCAAGCTATGGCTGAGATACCGGACAATATGTGACAAAAAGTGGTTTAAAATTACCTCAAAAGAATAGATGTTTTCAACAATTCGCGTAGAGGTCATTTAAATGATTTAGTATTTCAATTATAATGCTAACGTTCAAACTTTATAATAAAAAAGAAGTATCATGAAGAAAAATATTTTATATGTGTTTAAATTACGTTACCTTTTGAGACCGCAAAATGGATAACCCTGTATTAACTCTATTAACCTTTATAGAGAAGTATCAAAAATCGATGACGGGGTAAATAGAGGCGACTAAATATATGTATCTGATTTCGTCTTCCCAATCATTGTAAAGTGTTCCAGGCAAAATTTCAGAGAAAACGTTATATCGACTACCGATATACACATATCTTCTCAGATAGTCAAGCTGCCAAAAAATCATTAGACTCTAAATCAACTAACCAACTAGCAGTCAGAAAATGCCGATGATCTGTTGTGGAGATTGCGGAGCAGTTCAAAATTGACCTTATTTGGGTTTTGGGTCATGGAGACATTTCAAGAAATTGCAAAGCTAACGAACTTACAAAGAATGGAACAACTTTACCTATGATGGGCAACAAATCCAACATCGGTATACCTCTAGCTGCTTGTAAACTTATGCTAAACCATGATACCATAGAGAAAGCACAACTCAACTAATTTGGCCAATACTTGATTGTAAACGCTCTAAGCAACTCATTTCGATTGGTAGATTGCACATTAGCTCCGTTATGGAAGTCCTTACAGGATATTGCTAAATGGGTAGGCATGCTTTTCGAATTATAGCTCCTCCAAATGATTTTTGCAGAAGCTGCATTGATGAAGAAGAAGAGGAGACAGTTTCACTTTCAATATTCATGTCCCTGCCAAGTCACAAAGACGAAGACTCTTCCTTGGAGACTTTTACTACAAAGATCCTAGTGATCTAAGTAATTTCGACAACTATTGTCTCAAACACTTCATAGCTCTAGCTGTAACTGGTTCAACGAGTGACGTGAGGTAGATCTTAATATAACAATCTAGTTAAATAGTTAACACCTTTCATGACATTAAACTCCATAAACTATGCTCCAATCTAAAACCTTACTAACTTACCTTTAAGGAGAAAGATTTATGCTACAAATTGAGAAAACAAACAAATTCACCAAAAGTTCATGATAACAATTCACTGTTTGTAGATTAGGAAAAAATAATTTAATCAGCTGATATTTTCAAACTTTTTCATTATGATACTTATTTCAACTTAAGCATTTAAAATTTGAACTTTCTTAGTGCAAAATTTTCATTAATTTTCCCAAAAACTTATTCCTTTTTGATAACATCTCCAACAAGAAAATCAAAACACTCACACTGCAAGAAACAACAAGACACTGAAATATTCCCAATAATTGATTTAGTGACAAAAAATTCGCCGAACTATCGCGACTCCAAACACTTTGACCATGATTTACTTTGAAAATCTTTTGTAACAGTCCAGCGGTTGTCAATTGATCAATTCTTCGGTTTATTTCCTCGGTTAGAAAAGAAAATTTTTGTAAATTACCACAAATGTTAAGATTTAAAGCAGGAAATTCAGTTGTTTGATATTTCTTGTGTCGTTGGCCATGTCTCAATGTTACTTCGTCATAGGTAACAAAATCTGTGAATGCTAGCAGAGCAAGTTTCTCATGGGAAGAGTTATGAAAATTCTCCACTACTTCTGACCAATGTTCTTTAAATAAGAAACTATCATTCAAATTTCCGAATCGGAGCTCTAAAGTTCGAAAAAATAAATTATTGCCATTTCTCGTTACAATGAAATAACCCTGAGCTAGCAATTCTTCAATATTCCTTGTTGGCTCTCTGTAGGGACGATCATAGAAAAATTTAAACATTGAGCCCTCATACAAACACCGCAAGATAAATGTTCCAAATAGCCAAGAAACTATTTGAAACCTTAAGGCTTGTCCTTTGGAGAATGTCGTTGCTTTGCGTCGAAGAAGTTGTTTTTCCATCAGAAATGTCCATGTCCACTTTGCAACAATTATCAACAAAATAGAAACCCAAGTTGAGACATCGAAGGGAATTAATAATATTTCAAAAACACTATAAGTTCTTGTAGGTTTCAGGACAATATCCAGTTTTGTAATTAAATACTCCTTGGTACTTGCCAAGAAAGTTGATCTTTCTTGAGAGCAAATGTTCCCACCGAACATTAAATCCGCTTGGCCATTATGAATCTACAAGAAAAAAAGATTCAAAGTTAAAAACCTCATTAAAAAACCCTATCTTTTCTAATATACCATCCTAAAAGCTCCTGATGTAGTTCCGTCTTCCAGAACATCACCTCTTCCATTTGGACACATCACAAGTTCAACAGAAAAATTCATCAAACCAGCAAGGATGTTCAAAAATGAAATTTCTATGCCATCAATTTGATTTTTACGAACATTTACTAACGGTTCGTTGTGCCAAACAATTGCCTTGAGAGGACATTTCCACAAATTTTTATTTTTATTTGGAAAAACTATTTCCTTGAACTGAAATTTGCCATTTTTGAAACGATTGTATAATACTGGAGTGCTGTTTCTGCAACTTGTCGGAGTGAAAGGGAAATATGTGTAAATATTCACATTTCCTTGATGATCCTCAATTAGAATATTCACATTGGCAATTAAAAGATTTAGACAAGAACTCAAAATCTCTCCAATAACTGTTTCCATGCAACTCGTGGAATTTGGTAGTAGAATAAAGTGTTTTTGATATAGTCCAGATTTTTCAAATGTAGTGTTTCGTATGTTTTGAACTAAAAGACTGCAGATAAAAAGGTGCTTAGAACTTAAAAGTACATTATGTTGTGTCTAAGATTTTACTTAAAAGTTTTCACTGAATCAACGAAAAGAATCTTAGTATGGATTTTATATCCGGACGACGACACTCGTGAGCGATCTATCGGATGAGTGATATTGGTTGATGTTGAGACAAACTCATCGATCATATCATTAAAAATCAGCTTATTTTCAAAGGATTCGTTCTCATGCACAAATAGTCCGTAAGTTTTTGGAAAGTCAAACCTTTCATCAATATTTCCTTGGTGAAGAAGAGCGTGGAGACATTTCATTAGGTTTGAATCCTTTTGTTTTATTATATCAAATTCGAAAGCGGTAGTTATCACAATAGCCCATAGTGCGATTAGGAAGTTATTTTGAAAGGATAACATTTCGCTTTGAATTAGAAAAAATAACTAAACAATTCTTTAGGCAAAGGGTTGTGTAAAAGGATTCACAACTGAAAATTATTGTGTGTATTAGTTTTTAATAGTTTTTCTAATGTTGTATGCATAAACACATAAATGTTTATTAAAAAAATCAGATCAACTCGTGGAGTTTATTATAAAAGAAAGATGTTTAACTATAATGTCCAGTCAGAATCAATTAAGCTTTAACCTTTATTGAATACATTCTAAATTACATTATTAGACACTTTAAGTAAAAAAGGAATAAATATTTTTATTGTTAAGAAAAAAAAGTGCCATTAACAATTAAAATGATATCATTTTAATGTCCACCACAGATATAACTGTGGCAGCATATTGTTTTCGTAAAATGTTCCTTGATTCAATTCGAGTTTGTACATATGTCAAGGATAACTGCACGAATTTTGTTATGTATTGATAAGAAAAGACCTAATCTTTTAAGTGCCTCTACAAAATTTCGAACTCATTGATCAAACTTAAGTAGTGCATTCCATTCACAGTATTAGTTGTACCCAGGCCCGTAGCCAGGATTTCGGTTCTGGGGGGGCTTGTTCAATTTCGAAGAAGTAATTCTATATACAAAAATTTAAAAAAAACTACATAATGTAAATGTTTTATTTTTGTTTGTATTTTTTTTTATTTAATTAAATAAATAGTTTCGATTTTTACAGCAATGAACGCCTTGTATTTTTTTTAGACATAATGTCGATCACTTCATCTGGATCCACATCAATACCTGAGTCAACAGACAGCATTGCAAGTGCGCTTAGTCTTGGATGGCCCATAACGCTTCGGGATACTGTTTTGATCCTTTTCATCGTTGAAAAAGTTCTTTCAACGCTAGCTGTTGTAACTGGTAGTGTGGCCAAAATTGTAAGCAAGTAGCTTATGCTCCTGAAGTAGGTCTTGTCACATATATCTAGCAGTTTCAGAACATCGGAAGAGGGATCCATTGATGAAATTTTTTCGCACCAGAGTATGTACTCCACATTAACAGCTGACAAGGATATATCGTTATCGAAGTAGAGTGTTAGATTTTCCATTTCATTTACTCGATTGGCGGCAGCAAAACCTGGAAGCAGAGCTTGAAACGATAGTAAAACGTTCTCGTTGACCATAAATCTGTCAGTAACTCTAAAATAGTCTTCTGGACATGATGTTTCTGGATAAGAGCGCGTTGTTTGTTTTAAAGGAAGCCTTGGAATTGTTATGCTATCAAATAAATCCCTGGCAAGTTGTGATGCGGATTGAAAAGCGTCTCTGAAAAAGTCTCTGGCAGTTTCTATTATGTTCTTAAGAGAACTTAAGACTTGTTTCGTGAGATTTATTGCAGACACGAAATTTAAAGATTCATTTTGAAGGAAAATTGATAAGGGTAGCGTTAAACTAAAAAGTTTTTCGCATACCATGAGGCTTACCAGAAAATCACTTCTTTGAATTGCTGCTAACAGAGTTGATGCTTTTAAAGACATTGCCCACGTCTTGGTGGATATTTCTTCAAGACTAATAGCAATACATTTGAAAAGCTCTACAAATGAAAGAATGCTGTCATGCCTTTCAATAAACCTTGTTTCACAAAGGCGCAAAAGTCGTTTTTTCTGCTTTCTGGTGCGTATTTTTGGATGGCGATTTAAAAAATAAAATAAATTAGGTGGCGCAACAGTACATGAAGAACCAGGGCCTAGTGACTTACAACTCTCAACCATTCCTGTGTGCGAGTAATGTTGTCAGAGATGGAAGGGACCTACAGTTTAAAGCCGAATCCGAACGGCTAATTTGAGAAAGCACTTTTCATGACAAGAATTACTCTTGGAGGATTTGTCAATTCCTCGCAAGAGGCAGTACCCGTGAAAAAAGTTAGGTAGCACAGGCAGGGATTGAACCCAAGACCCCTTGCATGACAGTCCAACGCACTAACCATCACTTTTTTTTTTTTTTTTCATATTCATTTTTATTAATTAATTCTTAAAACTATCTTAAAGCTTGGCAAAAATTCATAAAACTAGCCTAATTAACCATAACTTACAACTAACTTACTGGTCCCATACGGACACTCTAAGTTAAGCAATAATACTTAATGCTAATGCCTTTCGGCCCTAAGATTCCATTTTATTTATTTTTTTTATTCATTCGAAAATTTAGAAAAAACTAATGTCAATATCCTTTTTTATTTTTACTTAAAAAACTACTTAAAATAAGGTCCTTAATATAAAACTTAAAGCTAACTAAAACAACCTTTTCTACCTATATAAACTACTTAAAACTAGAACAACCACAGCAGCAAATCTAACTATCTAACGTTTTTTGTTTTAAATATTTTGTTCTTTTTTTTTTATTTTTTTTTTCTTATATTCCATGTTTTTTTTTATTTATTTTTTTTTTGTATTTTTTTGCATTTTTTGTATTTATTTTTTTTTGTGCCACCATGCCTATTCTACTTAAAACTAAACCCTAAAACTATAAAACAAGTATGTAAGCCGGCCAAGGCTTTAAACCCCATCCCGACTACCCACTATCAAGTGCTGATTGAAGCCACCAAAACTGGTTCTCCTGCTTCACCCTATCAGTTCGGTCCCGTTCGGACACAGCCCTACTGAACCGAAGGAGCTCTGCTCCGCCTTGTGCCATGACGTCCCGATTGTACAGGAGTCGCCTATCCACGGTTCGTCGTCTGACGTGGTAGATTAGCGGAACTGCCAATCTATCCTGTATCAGACCGCATCTATCTAAAAAGAGGAATGCCTCTGGTGGAATGAAGCCGCTCAAGCGTGCACTTTCAAAATACTCGTCGTTGGGATAGAACACCCCGAAAATTAAATTGTTGGTCGAAGACATAGCTCTTGCAATGTGACCTCGAACGAGTTTTATCACGAAATTGTCAATTCTGTTGATTCGAGCCCCGTTGTATAGGACCTCGTTGGAATAGTAATGCACGTAAGAAGATTTGGCTGTTCGATATAAGCCGGTACAGCGTCGCACTAACCATCACGCTACGGGTACTATGGCGATTTGGAAAGTCTTATTTGCATTTGAATGGTTTCGAAGAAATTAGCTATTTCGCTTACTATACCAAGACAATTGCGAATCGGGGGTGTTGACATGGCATTAGACAACATGATTTCAGAACAATATACATAAGTAGTTAGGAACTAATAAGAGAATATACAAACTTTTGTTCAAATATTTTTTTTTTAAATCATTTCGGGGGGGGGCTTGAGCCCCTCTAGCCCCCCACTGGCTACGTGCCTGGTTATACCAGTCTCCTTTTAGAATAAGTAAGGTCCAATCACACCGCCATCCAGTAGCCCAAAAATCACTCCAAACAATGGAGAAGCTTTAAAGCAACTATTTTTGAATTTTCTTATTACCCAATGCTATAATTCTGATTCTTTACGTCGCGTCGATCTCTTAGTGAAAAGCGAATCAATAAACCTTTGTTTACAGTTTTTCTTGAGCAACGCACACGATTTTAATTCTGCACTTCAAAAACTTGTCCCAAAAGATTGGATTTATCCAAAATGTTCCCTTTTGACTATTGATACTGCGAATCAAGACCTAGACGACCTTGAAGTGCTTATGTTTTCTGGACAATGACTGAACAATTTCAACTTCTAACAACTTTTTATTCTAACAGAAAATCACTTATAATGATTCTTCTTCTGGGTTCTCTTAGAGTTCGACACTTGCCTACAAAATTAAAAATGTCTTCTCTTTCCCCTAAATTGCAGATATTGTACTCCAACGGTAAATCTAGTCTGTGTGGCATGAAGTTCAGGGTAAGTTATTCACTGGATCCTGGAAAAACCCAAGAACATCAAATCGACACCCACCATCTTTTCATCGATTTCAAGGCCTCATATGACAGCTTCTACAGGGGCGAGCTGTATAGTGCCATGTCTAATTTTGGCATACCATGCCGAACTCTTCCGTTTGTGCAGGATGATCATGGAAAATTCACGCTGCTCCATAAAGGTTGGAAACAACTTAACAGAACCATTCGATGTCAAAAAAGGCTTTAAACAAGGTGATGCGCTGTCATGCGATTTTTTTAACATCGTACTTGAAATAATAGTGCAGAGCTCCCACGTCAACACTAGAGGCACTATCTTTCAAAAGTCCGTCCAATTACTAGCATATGCTGATGATATTGACATAATCGGAAGAACTCAGGGTGATGTCAATGGTGGTTTTGTGAGTATTGAAACAAATGCGGCAGAAATGGGTATAACGGTTAATGAGGGCAAAACAAAGTACATGCTGTTGTCAAGAAAGGACTCACAACGCCGACGTCTCGGTCAAAACATCACCATCGACAGACTTAAATTTAAGGTATATAGTTAAGGACTTCGTCTACATATAGGCTCCGCTATTAACGCAGAAAACAACAATAGCTCTGAGATCAAACGAAGAATAGCTCTTTCTAACCGCTGTTCTTTGGGCTAAGAAAGCAATTGAGTAGCAAAGCCCTCTTTCGAGGGACCAAAGTGTCGCTATATAAGATCCTCATCGTCCCCGTCCTGCTATACGGTGCAGAAACATGTACTATGACAAAAGCGGAAGAAAGCACCTTGGGTCGTTTCCAGAGAAAAGTTCTTCCTGTGATCTACGGTCCCGTATGCATAGAAGGGGAGTGGAGGAGAAGATAGATTGACGAGCGGTACGGGCTGTACAGCGACGAAGACTTAGCCAAAAGGATAAAAGTCCAACGACTAAGATGGCTGGGTCACGCAGAGCGCATGCAAACCAATGCTCCGGCCCAGAAAGTCTTTGAATCCACACCCACAGGACAGCGCAGTAGAGGAAGACCGCGGATCAGGTGGCGCGCACAAGTAGAAAGTTACCTCACCCAACTTTGAGCACGGAACTGGAGACATCTAGGTAGGGGCCGAGCTAGATGGAAAAGGTTGTTGGGTGAGGCCCTAGTTCACACAGGATTGTAGCGCCACCTTAACTAAGTAAGTAATTCCAGGACCAGTTTTCAGCATTCTGTTGAATTTTCCAGTCATAGTTCTTTAAACTTTTTGTTAGCCTCAATGTAGTTATTTTAAAATAAATTATCTTGAATAAAAAAAGATCGACAATAAAACTTTCGTAGCACAAGGTCGATTGGTGATTTCATGTTCATCTTACCGAATAGTGAAACAAATCCTAACATCGTTTTGGAGTAAGTTAGATTATTGCACCTGATATTTCAAAGGTACTACTTGCTATTGGGACACCTGATTTATTTTATGTTTGTTTCAAAAGCATTTGATAAAACCAGACATCTTTCTTTCTCTTTTTTATCGTGCTTTCAGTGTCAACGAATCCCTTCTTCGTTAGAATAGAAATTTCCTTTCGAAACGTTCTATACAAGTTTTACTAGACGGTTTGAAGTTTGAATCTGGTCTGCCCCAGGGCTCCGTTTTGTCCCCGACACTCTTCCTCATTTCAATAAATGTTGTCTTGTCTGCAACTTCTAATGCAATTAACATGAAATTGAAAATCTCGGTATTCCTTTGTATGTGCATCACGAACCACCTCTTGTGAAACGGTCGCTAACAATTCTGCAAGAAGTTAATTTTCTGAGACGATGCAAGAATTTTGTCTTTCTTTCTAGTTTTGCTACAATTAACAAAAGCTATGTACGTCCAAAATTTGATTAAAACTCCAACAACTTACTAAAGACCTCTTTGACAGTCTCAAAGAATACCTTTAAAAATAATTGGTGACAATTGCATCAATTAAAACATTAGCTGATTGTCGTAAAGTTTCTTGCGTCAGACCATTGTAAGTGAAATAGCCAGTGTTGCATTCATCCCCTTAGACAGTTTAACCGTAATACTCGTGCTTCAAGAAATGCCCATTAGTTTGCCCAACTTTGTCATATTGTAAAGTACGGAGATTCGTTTCATAGCAGAACTTCGCGAATGTGAAATGGCTTACCACGTAGTTTTTCCTGTCATTGCAATGTTTAAGAATTCAAACCCAATGTAAATCAACATCTCTTTTCTAACTACGTCTCTGACATATAATAGGCATGCAAACCCTTTGGTATACGAGTATAAAGCCACTTTCAACAGATTGATGACAAAAGAAAAAGCCACAAAGCCTGTAGTTGAGATCCAGCAACACGTGCCGCGATCCTTAGTTCATTTAAACTCAACTACAGTTAATAACATTCAAGTTTCAAGTTTGCCATGACAGGCTCATTCCTTCAAAGTTATCTATGCTGCTTAACAATACCAAGTCCACATGTGACAGATACAAAATTCTTTCAATGTCCTTTTTTTCTATCTAGCAACACATCTCAAAAAGTTATCATAATTTCAATATTATGTACGAGTTTATGTATTAAAAGTACCAACCACGAACCCCCAAGTGAATATATCTGGTCCTTGCATAGTTTATCCATTTGGACTTTCTGCCATCACATCCGAGAATATCCTTAAAAAAAAAGAAAAGAATAACACTTTGTATACAATTTAGCTTTTGGTGGAAGTCGTTTTCATGTTTCAATGTGCAGACGATGTCGTCCCTTTTCAAACTCGTGACCTTTCCTCTTTCAATTTGTCAGCTACGCTGATGATATCCGGAAAATTGAAGCAAACACTATAAGACCTCTATACTATATTGTATAAGGATAACTACGAGGACGACTTCCAGGACCAACGAAAAAGAAAAGGACGAGTACGAGTACGAGGACGAAGACGACAAGACAAGGATGATGATTATTTTGTGGGAGTACGAGTTGTTTTGCTATACATAACCTTGTACCCACATATCCACTTCAAGACAAGAAATTTAACTTTGAGAGAGAAAGGGAGAGAGAGAGCGAAAAAAAGAGAGGGAAAATAAATAAATAAAAAGTTAAACATCGGTGAGGGAAATATAAGAAAACTTCCTCTTGCTTTTTG
This sequence comes from Eupeodes luniger, assembly GCA_951509635.1. NCBI lineage: Eukaryota > Metazoa > Arthropoda > Insecta > Diptera > Syrphidae > Eupeodes > Eupeodes luniger. Next base: position 293,702,710 of record OX608073.1, on the reverse strand, counting down.
TGTTCATTTGAATTGAAAACCACATCGCATGAATAATTTGATATTATCGATTCCGATAGAAAGGACACATCACATAGCTTCTGGGTTTAGGCAAAAGCATCTTACAAACAGACAAACATGCATATAACCTCTTACTCGATTTTATATATATTTTTAGTCCTTGTTTCTGTAGTGTAGTGAGTCCTGTCGGTTAACCTGCTTCTGTTCCTGCTGCTGCTTCTTTAGCTTAAGCTGTTATATGCTCGAGGACACGAAAAGGGCCGACGACGACGATGACGACGAAGACGATACGAATATTGAAAGAACGAAGACAAGGATGACGACGACTACGATGCCGATGTCGATGACGATGACAATGAAGACAAGGGCTTCCCAACTTGACTTTGTGTACCTATGTAGTATCTATAAAGAAGGCATAGGAATTCCCAAGAGTCGTCGACAAGTACTAAAGTGGGCACTTCACAAGTTTACTAGTAGCTAACATCTCATCAGGATCGTCACATATATTCTATTTTAATAAGGTGAATTTCATGCATTGATGCAGGTTGTAGGGTTACAAAAATGCCTCATATGGGATAACATTTTTCAATACTTGTGTAGTTTTTTACTGAACAAAGTTTAGAGTGACATTTTTGACTATACGGGTTTTGAAATTTGGGATTTTTAAAAGTAAATCTAGAATGTTGGATAATGCAGGTTCTAGTTACGTTAATGTCCTTAGAAATGCTTTTGAGAATTTGGCAAAAGTAAAATTGTTGTATTTCAAAGAATAGCGAAAAAATATATACTCTGTTTACAAAATTCTTTTAACAACTTTAGAAACAGACAATTTTAAAAACTCCATGGTTTGTTATGAATTGCACTATTCACAATCTTTTTTAGCTGTTGAAATTCCCCTAAAATGCAGCTTCTTAAAAATTAATGTAGAAATAGCAACAGACAGCTTGATAGATAGCAAACTTCTTTATACGAACGTTAAAATGTAGGCAAAAGTATAACGTGACGGTTTAGTAAGAGCAGTAAAAAATTCATTTTAGTGTTGCTCACTTTTTTAATTTTTCAAAACATACATATATGGTACCCATTTTATACCTTTATATGGTAGGCAGAATACCTCAGGCATCTTTAGATATTGTTATTCGTTGGCTGACATAAATTTCTATTGTTTGTCTTTGTTCAGGAGTAATCAACAAGCGATGTAGAATTTATGAGTTGAAACTCTTTCCGAATTATTTAAGAAAACCATTTTTCTTTCAATATAACATTAAAATTTTTACTTTGAAACAAAATTAAAATTATTCGGTATAGTTTTTTTTTTACTTTTTAAGGTTGTTTTTAGTAGGGCATAAGGAAAGGTTTTGAATTCGTAGAAAATTGAGTAAGAGGTTTTGTTTAACTCAGTAAATGAGGTGTATGAGACCTGGTGCAAAAATCATTGTTACATAACAAGTTCCTATATAGAAAAATGGACGATTACAGAAATTGGAAGTTTCGTATAGAAAATATTATTTCAGCCCTCGTACTTTGTTTCAATTTATTGCTTTTTTAAGCCGGCGCGGCGGTCTTAGCTAAAGTTAAATAAATTTTAACAAAAAAAAACACGTTTTAACCTTCAATTTTTATTTAATCACACGAAAAATTATTTAAAGATATACCATTGTTGGTAAAAGTCTAACCGCTTTAACAACACCGCTCAAAAAACACAACCATATTACCGCATATACATAATATACTAGCGGCCCGTCCCGTCTTCGCACGGGTAGACATAATAGGTACAGATAATCTAGCTTTCTAATGAAAAAAGAATTATTAAAATCGGTCCAGTACTTTTTGAGTTTATTCGTTACATACAAAAATACAAATCTTTTCTCTTTATAATATTAGTTTAGAAGTGTAGATTTACTCTTTTGACCCTTATTAAATAAATTATAATAAATAGGCTCTTTCGAATTTCGTATTCCCTTAAAATCCGTAAGCTTTATTTTCTTCAAGCATCAAACTTTCGTAGACTTTGAAGCGATTTAATGTTTTTGAATACTTATAAAGAGTTTTACAATAAGGATTTGAGAACTTTTACAATCAAAAAACGTTTGCATGTCATCGCTTCAAATGGTCCAACGGCTTCAGTTCTAGAGCCAGCTTGATCTTGTATCGATGTATACCAAGATCCCCAATTTATAAGAACACCAGAAAATTGACTGATTTTGATCGTTTACTACGAACTCCTCAACGGCAACTATGTTTTCGACAATGTGTATTTCGAAGTTTCAACGAATTTTCGATCAATTTTTATTTCTCCCTGGCTATTATACAGTAGTACCTGTGGCGTTATGGTTAGTGCGTTGGAATGTCTTGGGTTCAAATCCTGCCTATGCCATCTGAAGTTTTTTTGCACGGGTACTGCGTCTTGCGAGGAATTGACAAATTCTCCCCTCCATCCCTGACATTATTACTCGCACACAGGAATGGTTGAGAGTTGTAAGTCACTAGGCCCTAGTTCTCAACGGACTTTTAGCGCCACCTTAAGTAATTTAATTAACAGTACAAGGGGCTGACAATACTTTTAAGTCAACTCAATAGTCCGCTTTATTAAAAGACTGTTACTTTTCAACTTTTGACCCTTTATAAAAATAAAGATTCTGCAAAATCGAGACCTTTGAATGACGTTTCCTTCGATAATTTGATTACGACTTTTAGTTCGCCGATCGCTGCTCTCTATCAAGACTGAACTACTAACTGATACAAAACATTAGCATTCTCCCTAGCAGATAGTTTTTTTGAGGAACATGAAAGTGAAAGCGGTTGACAGGTTCTATTTATAATCTGCGTTAGAGAAGCACAAATGGAGTGATTAGAAGGATCCGTTAAAAGACCAAATTTTACGCGTGCCGTACCAAGGAAGGAGCAATAAGCCATCCTTATAAATGCAAAACGCTTTTCTAACTTGGGAGTTCATGGAATCGGTTGGGATCCTTTCAATTGAACTGTGAAGTGGGGTTGAAATTGAATGAATCGTGGGTAAAAATCATGCATTTTAAGAAAACGACGAACATCTTTAGATGTTTTGGGAGTGGATAATCTTCTATGGCTTTGACTCGTGCTTGAGGTCTTTTAATTTCATCTGGGATTGGTCATTCAACGCTCGAAAATCTGCACAGGGACGCTTATTCCATTTTCTCCATTGCGTGCCAGATGTAATGGTGAATACCAAATGCTGTTTGACGGTAGAACTGTTCTGGCGAGTAGCATGCGGGCCGAGAAGATACTGGAGGATCAGGTGCAATTCGAATTTGATCAACAGTTTTGTTTTTGAAAACTCTGGGTGAACCAGCTGGACCAATTATTATTTATTGAAATTTTGTCAGTAATGCAGTGGATTCAGATGAGTTATTGATTGCTTTTATTCTGGACTGATTAACAAGTTTAGTTTGTCTTCTTTCGACTAAAAATTAGTGAAAGTATCAATTCAGCGTTTTGCTTGACAATCTGGTAGCAAATGATAATGGGCGAAATCTAAACCAATGCTTGGTATGCTTACGTCAGAAACAATAAATTTCTCGGCCCGAAGTCCTATAAGTTTAATTCTAGGTTCAATTCATCATCTTGATGGTTTTGCTTTCATTTGCAGCGCTGAGATCATTATTGGTTACAAGAGGCCTTTCTTTGAGTAGGTAGATAGGAAAACAAGACAGGTTAGATAACATGTCGATTTAAAATTGATGCTTAGATTTTTGGTCAGTAACGAAAATAAGACTTCCAGGAACTTTGCAGTCATCATAATGAACTGATGATCTTTTCCTGGAAACTACATGGTTTGTTGCATTTTTGAACTTTATGCTGATATTTTTTGTGAAAGCAGCATCAGTCTTCTCTCTTCGTTGATTTCGATCTGTTTCTTGAATATTGCTTTTCACGGTTACATGAACAGCTACGATCAGTGGCGGACTAAGGGGGGGGGGCGGTGGGGGCGGTCCGCCCCGGGTGGCAGACTAATAGGGGGTGCCATCAGTAACAGAAAAATAACTTTGCACACTACTACTCATTCTGGTTCGATATTTTGGAAGAAGTTGATTCAGCACAGAAATACTTGCAAAAATCCGGGCTCACTCTAAAAAAAAGTGTAATAAAACTTAAGGCACTAGCGAGTTTTCTTCGTGAACACCGTGATGAATCCGTGAAAAAGGCCGTAATATACGCAAGAGAACAATGCACCGAGCTAGAAATTTCAATTGAAAAGCGGGGAAGAAGAAAAAAGAAGAAAATTATGCCAGGCAAAAAGGCTCAAGATGCTGGTTTGACGTTGGAAGAGGAAACACGAAGAGCCATGTTAGAATGTGCATCGATCTAAGGCCATGTAAGATATTGCGTTAGTTTTCTCAGCTCTTCAACCGAAAATATTGCTGTATGGAACGGAAGAAGAACTGCGGGCTGTGGTTCCAATGCTTACCTCGACATTTACAGAACTTACAGACAACTGTACCATATTGGAAATCCAGCGAATTCGGCGTCACATGGTAGCTTCAAAGATAAATTTAAAAGATGCAGAAATTTGGACAGCCTTTGAATTTTTAAGTTTCATTGTTAAGTGGGATTTTTCAGACTCTTTACCGAGTCTGTCATTTGCGATGAGAATTTATTTAACAATTTGCGTCTCAGTGGCATCGTGTGAACGAAGCTTTTCCAAATTAAAATTAATAAAGACTTATCTAAGATCAACGATGAGCCAAAATAGGTTGACTAATTTGGCTATACTTTCAATCGAAACGGAGCACACAAAAAATATAGATTTTAATGATATAATCGAAACATTCAGTACAATAAAAGCTCGTAAGCACCTTTAAATAAAATCTTTGTTCGTGTTTTTTTCTTAAATTTTTCAAGGGGTGTAAGCTTGCTTTACCGCCCCGGGTGTCACTGCCTCTTAGTCCGCCACTGGCTACGATAGCTCCAATGGGCTGTTAACTAAGCAACTTGCGTGGAGAGATGCCCTTTAGCATCCAAAACGTTATGTTCAGGATCCTTCTTTGTTGATGTAGCATGGACAGCAAGAGGAAGAGAGACTGGAGAAACTTCAACAACTATTTTATCTGCTGATTCTGACAATTGGTTAGTGGAGAGATCAGAACTCGAAGTCAAAATAGCTTGGACGTGTGATGGCAGTCGTCGTAACCAAATTTGACACAAAGGGTTATCCTGTATAGCAGAAGGACCAGCAAGAGAACGAATATCTCGAAAGAATTGTGATGTTTAATAAACTATAGGCCGCTCCACACAAAATGGTGGTAATTTTGTTGCCAAGAGGTGAATGGCTGTAGTACCCGTGGCGTGATGGATGGTGTGTTGGGTTGTCATACCAGAGATCTTGGGTTCAAACCCTGCCTGTGCCATCTACAGTTTTTTTCATAGGTATTGCCACTTGCGAGGAATTCACAAATCCTCCAAGAGTAGTTCTTGTCATGAAAAGTGCTCTCTCAAATTAGCCGTTCCGATTCGGCTTAAAACTGTAGATCCCATCTATTCCTGGCAACATTACTCATACACAAGAATATTTGAGCGTTGTTAGTCACTAGGCCCTAGTTCTCAACGGAATGTTGAGCCACCAATTTTATTTATTTTTTTACGGTAATTGCCTGGAGGTGAGAAACTTCGAATGTTTTGTTGAATGTTGCTTCTATTGGTAATCTGCCCCAGTGGTTGGTTTTGTCGTTGCTTTCGTAGTTTAAGCATCTTGAAAATCTCCTTAAAAAAACTAGTATTTTGATTTTATTGCATAAGATAAGTTTTATTTTGAGTCGAGGATCATTAATATAGGAAATAAAGTTTATTTCTTACATATTTTTTTAAGATGTTGTTTATTTGAGTTTTTATACAAGATTGAAATATTAGAATATATATGATAAGAAATGATATGATATGTAATATCAAGTGATAATGAAAAGAATACAAACTATATTTAATTAATGATATATAATAAAAGAATAATGTGTCTATCGTCACATATTTAAGCATAATATTCTAGTTTTAATTTGTTTTTCATACACTTTTTACTTTAATACAAAATCGTTTGATGTTAAAAATAATTGTTTTGCAATTTTAGGCTTTTCTATAAAAAAAATCGTTTTTTGGATAGTGGCTAGAAGTTTGCCACTTTATTGTTCTTTTTTTTTTAAATTAAACAAAATATTTAATAAACAATAGCACTCTACCGTATTACCTTTCATTATCGTACTTAATGTATTCTCTATCATGAAGAACATTACGACTGTCCACACTTTACACAATAATAATCTAAGCATGAATTCATAATTTCAATAAACTACTGCTGCTCAAACTTTCATATTACGAGTCTATAAACGGGAAGCCAGCCCGGGCCGCCCCCCCACCACCGTCGTCTTTAAATTATGAATTCGTACTTCTTCAGGGCTTTTTGATAGTCTCATGGTCTGGTAATATTTTTGAACAGGACTTGGTGCAACCAAACCTATTGCTAACATTTCAAAGAATATCCGATGCTTTGTATGATTTCCATTATAACTTTTAATTATTGTGGGCATAGTGGTAGTGGGAGCTTGGAAGGACAATAAGGACCAAAGATGTGCGTTGCGTATACCTACTTTCTTCGAGTACTTACTCATCAGAAATGATGTCTAGAAGTGAGAAGAACAAAAACACAATCAAGGCAGAGGATGGGTGAGGCACGCCGCTCCTGCCGTGCCGAAGGAAGAGTTAGGGGTACAAATCTCCACTTTCTACCCTCTTGTTCACTTATAGCGTAAACGTAAAGTACTCGTCTATAGTAGTTGTTAATAGAAATCTTGAATTAAGGGATGCGGTGGTAGAGTAGGTCTAGGATAATGAATTATTTCTTTTGTTCAGTGTTTTTCTTTTATGTAGGAGAGTTGGTTCATCATATTTCCTGGAAATGTTTAGAAATTTAAGTTGTTGAGAATTTTTGCTTTTTTTCTTCTTCTTTTTAATTTTACCACAAAATTTAACTGCAAGGTTGCCATGAAAATATAATGAAACACTCACCATTTTTCGTTTAAATTTAACGGTCTTTTTTTGAGGAGAGTTCTATAAAATGTTCAACTCTAAGAAAGATACTCGTACCCATTTACGTTACTTACTGTGTTTTTAAAAAAGAACTGCTCACTCGGAAGGATTTTTGAAAAAGACTTTTAATTTCTTTAGCTGATGAATGATGGTAGTCTTAAAAAGTCTTACAATTAAATTGTGCAGACAAAATTGTTTGTGCAGTTCTTCACCTTTTTTCATCGATAAATAAAAAAGGCTTTGTTGAAAACAAATATTTGCGATTAAGGATTCGATTTCCCAACGAAGTTGATATAATTAAAATTAAAGTAATTATAAAATCTAAACATATTTTTCAAAGAAGAACATTGTTCATAATAAGTTCGACGGTTTTGAATAACACTTAACATAAATAAAAACTTCTGCTCTCAAGACTCGGTATATCAATAAGTTTTAGTCTGTGCTGATAAGGTGGAACATTGTAACATCTGGACCCATTTTTGCACCATTTCCAGTCTGGATTTATGACACGTATAGTTTAGTGCCCAGACCTATATGCTTATTCCAGAATTGGCAGAGAAAATATTATAAAAAGCTGCTTTATAACAGAAGGATCAGAAAATTGTTTGATTCCCGCTTCAAAATCACGAAAACTTGAAACAGTTTTGAAAATCGTAACATCTTCGGCATAAATAATGAACTTAGGGTGCTTCGACATAGACGATAAATTGCTTATAAATTAAATAAAGAGAATAGGACCTAAATGACTACCTTGTGGAATTCCAGAGTTAACTGTGAACATGTTTGATTCCTAACCATTGAAAAGTAGAGATTATGATCTATCCAAGCCATTTGACGAAATGTTCACTAAAACTGCGGATCAGGTGGCGCGCACAAGTGGAAAGTGACCTCACCCAACTTGGAGAAGTTTTTTGGGTGAGACCCTAGTTCACACAGGACTGTAGCGCCACCTTAAGTCAGTAAGTAAGTAAGAGCGGTAAGTAAAAAATAGGAAACTCCGATCTTTTTTCATGTGTATTTCCGTTGTATGTTCTTCCGCCAATGTCTTTTTATAATCCTGTCTTGTACATATAGCCTGCTAGTCTTTGTTGCTAAGGTGCAGTGCAAATCAAGATGTATTTTATTGTTGTCTTAAAAAACCTTTACTATCTTTAAAACGTTCAAAATAATACTATGATTAAGTAACGGAAAAAACCTCAGACTTTAATATACTTGTACTTAATTTTTCTGGTGAGATAAAATTAGTTTGAATCCAATGTTTTAATTTTTGAAAAGATATTTGAGTCGAAAGTAAATTTTTACCAAGTTTTAGTATTGTTTTTTTAGGTTTTTTTGTAAGAAAACTGTCAATTCGATTTTTCTCGAAATTTTACCGAATGTTGACAACAATATAATATAATAGACAAAAATAGTTTGAAGGCATAATCTGAAATTTTTGAAAAGTTTTTTGACTCGAAAATCAATTTTTACCAACTTTGAGTAATGTTTTTTTTTAGGTTTTTATTTTTTATAAAAAAAAACTGTCAATTCGATTTTTCTCAAAATTTTACCGGATGTTAAAAACCTTTTTCTGCGTTGCACAAAATTATTTTGGAGACAAAATCATTTTTTGTTCGTAAAATTTTCGAGGTACAAATATTTTTTTTTCAGTTGTTTGGCTTTATAAAAAAAACCGTTAATTGATTTTTTTCCAAAAACATACTTGTTTACAATACAATCTTCTACTATATACTACTTCCTGACGCTATAACTCCAGAACGCACGAACCGATTTCCACAGTTTTGAATTCGTTGGAAAGGTCTCGGGCTCCGCGAGGTTTATAGCAAACAAAATTTCAACAGAAAAGCGGGGAACTCCGTTTAGCTTCCCATAGAAAGCTATTGTAAAAGTTTCGATTTGTGGAACTGAATTTTTTTTAATTTTTTGACGTTTCAAGGGCCCTATATTCTTAACCAAAGCTTACTTTTGGGAACCTTTTTTAGTCAACCATATCTCTAGAAACGTCAAAGATATCGACTTCAAATAACGTATGAAATCTACTATAAAGGAATGATTCTGATTGAAGATCAATGCTTGACTATTGCAAAACAAGCTACTGATTGAAGTAGGAATGTTTGCGCCAAATCGATCGATGCACGATACATTGAACCAAGAATTAAATCGAGAGCTGTTGCAGAAATTCGTTCGAAATAATGAATTAATATCAAAAACAAGTATACGAAACATTAATGCAAGCGGTGGACAATAATACTGCTGGTCTATTCTTCCTGGACGCACCTGGAGGAACAGGGAAAACATTTGTCATTTCATTGATTGTATGGCCACTATTCGATCAAGATGTGACATAGCTTGGGGTTAGCATCATCTGGAATTGCGGCAACTCTTCTAAATGGCGGTCGTACTGCACATTCTGCCCTTAAGTTGCCACTCAATTCTAACACAATTGATACTCCAACATGCAATATTTCCCGATCCAGTGCAATGGGAAAATTGTTGATACAATGCAAGCTCACTGTTTGAGATGAGTGCACAATGGCACATAAGAAATCACTTGAAGCACTTAACTTCACACTGAAGGATCTTCGATAACAACATCTTTGGCGGCTTAATGATATTGTTGGCAGGTGATTACAATCAGACGTGGCCAGTAATTCCCCGTGGAACGCCTGCAGATGAATTGAATGCATGCCTGAAAGCATCACTTTTGTGGAATAACATAAAAACATTATCGCTAACCACTAATATGAGAGTTCAACTTAAAAATGATCAAAGTGCTGCACAATTTTCCAAACAATTGTTAGTTGTTGGAAATGGAAAAGTGCCAGTTGATGCGACAACTGGATTAATTACTCTTACCAACGACTTTTGCCGATTTGTAGACTCTCAGTTAGCTCTTATTGAAAATGCTTTCCCAAACATCCTCGCCGCAAAGAATAATGATGTACACGCACTGAATTTCACCATTCAATCAAAAATTCGCTGGCGATTTGGTGACATACAAATCCGTTGATTCCATAACAAATCCCGATGATGTTGTAAATTATTCAACGGAGTTTTTGAATTCTCTGGAGTTACCAGGATTTCCACCACATAACTTGCAACTCAAAGTTGGTTCAGTTATTATGATATTGCGTAATTTGAATCCACCGCGACTTTGCAACGGTACTCGACTTGCGGTGAAAGACTTATGCCGAATTTGATTGAGACAACCATTATTAACGGAAAGTACGCAGGTAAAAATGTATGTATTCCTCGAATACCAATGATTCCGACTGATCTTCCGTTTGACTTCAAACGATTGCAATTTCCGTTTCGCCTTGCGTTCGCAATGACAATTAACAAGTCGCAAGGCCAATCGCTTAGTGCTTGCGAAATAAATTTAGAAAATCATTGTTTTTCACATGGGCAGCTATACGTTGCGTGTTCACGGGTTGGGAAACTATCCGCTTTGTTTGTGTAAACGTCAGACCAAAAAACAAAAAAATGTAGTTTACCAAAGAGCACTTCAATGAAACATATAATGTGCGGACAAGTATAACGCTTTGATTCAGTATTTACTTTGGATTCACTTTCATTTTTTACTTAGTTCAACTAAATTAAACTTGATTTTTGTAATCGAAATGAATTCATTACTGTTGTGAAATGTTTCCTTTTCAAATATAAAACAAAAAAAATAATTTTTCTTCATCTTTTAATCCCCAAACGAAATGTTACAAAAAACGAAGCCATCTGGTGGCGAAACGAAAATTTAATTCAAGTCTCTAGCGTTGTTGTTTCGTGAGATATTTCGGGTTAACCAAAATTTGTACCTTTTTTTTTAAATTGCTGTGGTAAAAAACCACCCACTCAATTTTTTTGAGAGTCCTTTCTGCATCTTTCTGCATTATTATCTATATAACAAAATTTATTTGAAGTCGACATCTTTACTGGTACTTAAGCTAGGAACGACGAAAAAAACTTCACGAACGGACGTACGGACGTACAGTACATACACACGCACGCACAGACATCTGTCTAAAAATCTTTTTATTTCGAATCTGGGGACCTTGAAACGTCGCGAAATGTCAAAATTTTTAATTCCACAAATCGGACCGATTACAATAACTGTAATTAGTGGAAGTATAGTTTTCCGTCGGCTTTTTTGGTCACTGTAATTTTCGCAATTACACAATTAAGTTACATTAACTTTCCCAACGTTTCAATGCGAAAATTACAGTGACCAAAAAAGCCGACGGAAAACTATACTTCCACTAATTACAATTATTACACAAATAGGTCAATAAATAAACTCGATTACAATAACTTCCTATGGAAAGTTAAAAATTTTTGTACCCCTGCCACTTTGCTAAGGTCCAACATTAGATGTAAAATCGGCTTTGTCAAAACATTTTCCAAAGTAAATAAGGTCTTTTTCGTGTAATTTTCCTGTACTGTTGTTCTTATCAACTTTCTTCTTACAATACTGTACAGGGTAAACCCTCAACAGCTTATAGACCCAGAAACTATCCTTTTATGGTATGGCTAGTATCGGTTTTGGCTTTTGTTTCAATCTATATTTTTTTCTTACAAATTCCCAATAAATTTCATTTATTTTTGGATATGGATATTTACATATTTACAATTAACCACAATACACTCAGACAAACCTTTCCATATATCCGTTCGTTAAGTTCACTTACCAAAGACTTCATATAGAGTTCCCCATTTTATCCTCACTCTGTTGATGGTTCTGCTTCTGCTTCTTTTGCTGCTTTCAACAACGATAAAAATTGATGTGCGTAATGAAATTTCATAAAAATAAAAAACAATAAAAACAATTCTCTGGGTTGCTTTTATTTTGGCAATAACGTTTGTGTCCTTGCAGCGGAACGCGAAATAAAAATATAAAAATAAAAACAAAAGGTAAAAACCAGAAGCAAACGTAAAACCCCATTAACACCTTAGGACTCAATTTAAAATAAACGACTTTGACTCTTCAAGCGGTGGCAGCGGAGCAGCGGCAAGGTAAAGTTGAAATGTGAACCTAGCCATGCCGTAGTAGAAACACGTATTTTAATTTAAGTACCTACCTCTTGCATGACCATCAGGACCATGGCTAACGAAAAAAGGATACACTACAAAAACAATGGCTGCTTGCAACTCGCTGCTATAAGACTGCTTCCACATATAACTTCTCATATAAATATAAGAACGACCGATGCCAATTTAAAAAATAAAAACAAAAACAAATTAAAACTAGAGTGGCAGTGGGTTTAAACCCCATATCCTCGTACACTTGATCCAACAATTTGGACGTTAAGGTTTTGCTATACTGCCTCGAGGAGATATATTTCATTAAGTCAACTTCAAGGATCGGTTTCATTGAAAATTCGTATTCCCTTTTTGAGGGAAAGTATTGGTTTCAAAGAATTATATGATGCCCCAATGGCTAGAGGCATGGTTTCTACGTAGTTAGGCAGCTGGTAGAATGTTAAATTGTTACTGATTTTGTCATGGCAACTTCTTGCAATAGTCCTGCAAAGTAAAATTCGTCTAGTTTATCTGATAAAATAAATAAACTTATGATTGATTATTTTTTATAACTTCAGTACAGGACCTCTTACGTCTAGGACCATTTTACTACCAAAACTGAGCGATAAGAAACTATTGTTCACTTCTTGATCAATAAATTATTTACAATCATTAAAAGCTCACATTTCAGAGCGATAAAAGTCGTACGTGCATTTTAGGGATGCATTTCCTGATGGAAATTCATATAAAACAGAGTACGACAAAATCGACTTGAAATTCAATTCTGCAATCACCATTGGGAGCATTACGCCAAGACCAAATTCACATGAATATAGTATCTTCAGACTTTAGACTCTAGAAGATACTTAAACCTAACCAAGAGTTTGAGGTAATTATTTGAAAATATATTGCAGTACCATCGTCGTCGTCACCGCGGTAGCGTTGCAGTTAATAAAAGCGAACTTATTGCTATAATATCGGTTAGGTCGGTACTATAGATATGCCATGTATAATGTGGGATGACATTTTTGCAAATTCGAATTGACACCAGCAGCTGGTGCCAGGTGCCATAGTACTCAGAACACTGACATATACCTATATACGTTAAGAGGTGGATATTTTATAATATAGAAGAGCATCTGGTTTTGGGATGAAATATTTTTACATTAGCTTTCGAAATAATAACAGGAAAAATGACATCGCCCTTTCTCCAGTAAATTGTGGTTAAAAAGACTACGATACGAAAACGAAGAAGAAGTGTTAAAGGAAAATTGATTTATTGTTTTTGTTCTGTGTTTTTTTAATAAACTTTCAGGTTATCCATCATTGTTACACAGAACATGGACGTTTGCCAAAATGAGGAAAAGGACAGTTTTTTTTTAAGCTTTTAAGGCATGACATCGCAGTAAATTATGACACTTACGGTTTTAACTAACATATACGATATACATACCTACTCTCTTCTTCCAAACACATTTACTTGAATGGGTTTTCTCCAAAGCAAACAAATATTTGTTAAAAACTTAATAAGACACAAAATTCGTATACACCTTAGTGAACCACGTGTCTTTTGAAGAACAAACGAAAATATTAAATTAAAAATATTAAAAGATAGCAATTTTTCAATTATTTGCTCCCCTACATCAATATTTCATAAATCTGTACCATAAGTTCTATATTGAAAATTGTTTTTTAAACCTCTAAAAATTATATAGTTTACCAATTTTAGGCGCTAGAACGTCGGAAGCACAAAAAGGATAAATAAAGTTCAATAAGTCATAACTTCTAGAGGTTACCAAAAGAAGAGGTATTATCGCCCATACTATGGAGCCTAGTACCAGGTGAGTTATTAAAAAATTTTGCAATAATCAAACAAGCCTTCTGGACGTTCAATTGGTATGATCGAAAAATATGACTTAAAGATAAACTTTGAAGCAGTGAAATTGTCTACTACACACTTTATTTCAAACACTATTAAATGGTACATGGTGATGGGTCGGGAACATCTGGAGAGACTAGTGCTGGGGTCTTTGGGCCTGGAACAAAACTTTGAATTCCAATGGGACAGTACAGAAGCATCTTCTAGACGTCTTAAGAAAATCGATAAGCACTACAAAAATTATATGATTGCTATCGTGTCAGACAGTCAAGCTACTTTAAAAAGACTAAGCTCCAGCGAGAACCTTACAGAATAGCCTGCAACGCCCATATTCGTCTGAGTTAATTTATGTCTGAACAAATTTACGGCACAAAATAAAACAGGAATGTCCTCGGTTCCAACGGCCGTTGTCGATTACACTCCACTTGTTAGCTCTATAGAGAAAGCTAATCTCTAAGTAGTTCGGCGCCAATTAAACGCTACCAGTGAGTGTTATGACTCTGTACTTGAGAGCGTTTGAGAGTCTATGGGACCATTATTTTTTCGCACAAGCACTATGGGGAGAGTCCTAAGAGATCCTAACATACATAAATCCGCTGGTCCGAATGCGTAAGCTTTTTTATCTGTTTTATTCCTCAAGTTTCGTTCAAAGTTCATGGAAAACATCATTTGTGCAGCCCATTCCCAAAAAAAGGCAGCCTCTCTATTACCGACGAATTGCCTTAAGTCCCTTCTTTCCAAGGTCATGGCAATGCTGATTTATTATCAGTCAAGAATTATCTCGAAAATCGAAGGCTTCTTTATGACCGGCAGTGAACTGTTATCATGGTTCATCTTCATCTCACCGAAAAGTGAAGCAGATCTTTACATTGTTTTCTTGAAATTAGGACTACGTACATATATTGCACTTGTATATTTCAAAACTATTTGATTGGGCCTTGCATCAGGCTCCCTTATGGAAAACGCGTGCTCTCGGTTTTAACGAATTCCTTCTTCGTTGGATTAGTGATTATACCTTTTGGAGTTTTGAATACAAGTTTTTTGTTAATTGTTTATTTGTGTTCCCTTAAAGTCTAACAATTTGTATCTTAGTTTAATAAACTTAAAAACTATTACATTATTTTTTTTCTTTTAAATTATTAGTACGTGACATAGAGTTCTCAGTGCCTACTTATTTATTATCGATTTCTCGTATACATATTAACTAATATTTTATTTTTAGTACAATTAATTATTATTTACATTCGTATTGTTGTTAACTGTGTCTATGTTTTTTTTCTCATGTTAAAGGAAAATGGGATTTAAAAAAGCCTTTTGAAATCGTTATTTTTCCATTTTTTTCTTAAAACTAATTCTTAAAAATACTTAAAATACTTAAAAAACTAACTAACCTAGAAGGTGTCCTGGTAGGTATATGGTCTCTAATCTTTCGACGATCGACAATTGTTTCCAATTATCTAGCTTGCCTTCTCGACTGATTAGAAACCATATATCAGAACGTTATGGTAAAAGGGACTACTCGTCTGCAACGACCCAGTAAAGCTACCAATATCTTTCGCGATTATAACGATCGAAATTTTGTTCATCTCTTTGAGGTATGCTTACGCACTTTATTAGGTCCGTATTTCCACTTACTAATTCAGACGGTTCATATAGTATTCTTTTATCTGTAGCTCTTCTTGCCATATGGTATATTATAGGTACGTTCATTGAGTCGGACAAATGGCCATGTGCATCCAGAAACAAGAAAGCCTCGGGAGGTATAAATCCACTCGTAAGTGTGTTTTTGAAGTATTCGTGGTTAAAATAGAATAACCCAGAAACAAGATCGTTCTCAATAACGTTTGCCGACCTCTCAAAATGATTCCTCACAAGGTTCAGAATGACATTGTCAATTCTGGACACACCGGAAGCATATAAAAGTTTCTTGTTCGAAACGTAATGCCGAAAGTCAGAATGTGAGCTTCTGTACATTTGCATGCAAGTTCTAAGACATTTTCTCTCGAACATGCGAAGCTTTTCCATATACGATGGATTAATATTACACCAAACTGCACTCGCTTAAGTCAGAATTGGACGAATAAATGCTTGATAGCAAATAATCTTTACATCGGATCTCAGATAGTTGGAGAAGAAAAGGCGTTTAATCGACATAAATGCCGCTCTTGCCTTTTGCAATTGATTGTTTTATGTGATCATGATAGTACACAAATTTTTCCAAATGAACACCCAGGTACTTCACAACAGTCTTTGATTCGATGAGGAGACCCTCCGAATCAAATTATTTTTAGGTTTTTCCAATTTTGTCTCAAATCTGAATTTCCGCGTCTTATTGGGCTGCGGAACAGTATGGTATCACACTTAGTGTGCCACAGTGCCCTGTGGCAAACCATTGGTGATACTAAAAACCTTGGTTGTAGTGTTTTGTCTATCGGTTACAACAAATTTCTTATGTTTCACCATAGATAAAATTACTTTAACAAGATGGGGTGGAAATTCGTACCGTTATGAGTTTAAATAAAAGCCCGTTGATCCAAACCGTGTCTAAGGCTTTTTCGATATCTACTTAGCTGGCAGCTATACATCTCTTTGCGTTCAGATTCCAGTTTACATCTGAAATCAGTTTTGTAACTGCGTGCTGAGTGATTTTTCTTGAACCCAAATTGGTTTCGCGGTACTAACTCCTTTTCTTCGCACACGAACTGGATGGACTTACAAATAACTATTTCAAAAATCTTCCCGATATAAGGCAGGAGACTTATTGGCTTATAGCTAGAAGGATCAGAAGGATCCTTTTTCTTTTTTATTATTGGAAGTACCTTCTAAGTTTTCCAACAACTCGGGAAGTAACAGTTATTTAGCAAGTTATTAAATATAACGCAATATTGGCGTATGATTTCGATTGGAAAATGTTTTAAGACAATGTTCGGAATGTTATCTTAACCGCTTGATTTTTTATTATTAAGTTTACGAAATATTTGTGTCAGTTCATCTTGTGTTATGAAGTAGTGCATGGTCCGTTCTACTGTAAGTTTATTTGCCTTAAGATTATCAGTAAATCTTAGGAGTGTCGGTATTTCGCTACTGTCAAATCTTGAAAATTCGGTATTTATATTTACCTCGTCAGTTTTTGTGCTAGGAAGTTCTCTAGCATGAATTGACTCAAATTGAGATCCTATAAGATTGAATTTATCTGCTTCAACATCTACGATAAAAGATTCATCGATGATTGGGCATTGTTGACTGTCAATCTCAGCTTGAGAAAGTAGTGTTTGCGGTGATAATGGTATTTTGAGCTTATGTATTTTAACATTATTAAATTGTTTGTAAATCTGTTTTATTTTTGGAAACATGTTTCTTGAATCAGATCTTATAATACTTTCGGCACGTTGCTTCCAATAATTGTTAATACTATTTTCGAACTTTTGGCGTAACAAAACTTTTACATTTATCAAGAGGGATTTTAATCTTACTAGCTCTGCACTTTGGACATTCTCTTGAAACTGGCGACGTATTCTGTTTATTTGTGTAATTAAAAAGCTTTTATGTTTTTGTAGTGTATTTATGTCACGGTTTAAATAACATTCCATACTGTTCTTTGATTTAACTTTAAAAACTGACGACTTCATAGCTTGTAATACTTAAACCGACACCAATCAGTCTGCCTAAAATTGAATTTAAGGACTTTGTGTCGTGTTGCGAAGCTAGACATCAAGTTGTCAGCAAATGTCAATGGCATACCTACCTGTTGCCTTATGATCGCTATCAAACAGCAATAGCGACATTTTATTGTCGTGGACCGTTTGTATTTGTAACCGTGCTTCCCCGATGCAACGATCTTAGTACGAATTTCCACGAGGGTAACTTGGTGTTACAGGGCTATAAAGCTTCATTTTGTAATTTATTTGGTTTTCTTCAAGGAAATTATGTAGAAAGCTGCCTCTTCCATTAGCCCAGTTTGTATGTTTTGCATTAAGGTCTCCTGCTAAGACGAAATAATTATCCAAACTATCTAGCCTTAGTTTTTCGAAGAGTTTTT
Source organism: Eupeodes luniger (assembly GCA_951509635.1). Classification (NCBI taxonomy): domain Eukaryota; kingdom Metazoa; phylum Arthropoda; class Insecta; order Diptera; family Syrphidae; genus Eupeodes; species Eupeodes luniger. The sequence continues at coordinate 293,684,729 of OX608073.1, read as the reverse complement.
CGATCCCAACTTTAAATTCATTTGCTGGTGCTGCCAAAGCATATTCTGATATCAAGTAGAGACAATCATTACCCCTTAAAGGCAGAGAGTGGCTTACGTATAAGGATCGCGGTCCCTCCACTTTGTGTGGAATTACGTCGATCGTTTCGTATGATATCGTAGTGTTCAAGTTGTATGTTATGTCGTTCATTAAGTTTTGTTTCGCTTAAAAAAAAGAATGCTAGGTCTATTTTTGAATACAAGTAGTATTGAGTGGGTCTTATCCTAAAAAACCACTAAATGAATGGTGATGTGCCTCAGGGCTCGATTTTGTTTTCGACACTTTTTCTTGTTTTTTTTAATGATCTCTTATCTGTAACTTCTAATCCGATTAATTGTTTCGCTGATGCTTATACTCTTAGCTTTTTATATTCAACTTTTCAGACTTTTCTTAGGATATAGAATTGCAATCACAAAACATGATAAACTCATTAAATTCTGACAGTAAACAGGATTGTAAACAGTAAATAAAAAACTGCGTCCTATTTAATGCTTCGAAAACCCAACGATGTCGTGTATTGTTAGCGCGAGATATATCCATCTTGCCACTATCCATGGATGGCAATGATGGTCAATGAGACTGAACAGATGTTGCCAAAAATGTTTGGGTTTTCTTAGGTGATCAAAAAAAGGTTTCCTCCCTCTCTGATCTAGCTCTGATCTAGCTGTTATCTACTTAACATTATATACTTCCAAAGCTTGAGTATTACTCCCATCTCTAGGCTGGTACTCCTGAAACTTACTTAAGTCTCTTGAACAGTATTGAATGTAGAGCATTTAAATTGTGGATAATATCATTATTGGTCCATTTACAACGCTTGAACATAGGTTATTTGAACGGTCGTGCCGTCAAGCATATAAAGTTTCGTTCATTAAACTTACTACTCGAATGTAAAATGCAAACTAAAGCGTAAAAGTTTCGACAGCCTCATTTTAGAATGAATAAAATACTTAAATCTCAGCACCAACCAAAAAAGTGTGCTTAACAGTGATACTTTGGGGATCGAGAGGATTATCAGCAATCATGCATGAATTTTTAAAATTCGGCTTATTAAGGTAGCTTTTAAGTTAAATATGAGCTTCGTCACTAAAGACGACATTTTGGATGAAAATCGGAATAATTTTGATACATTTCAAAGAACCAATCAGCGAAGATATGACGTTGCAAGTGATCAACTATTTTGAGTTATTTTGTAAACCAAACCTTAAAAGATTTAAGAACTTAGTCTTTACCTTTTGTAAAATACTTTGTAATGGTGTTTATGGAATATCTAATTCCATTGATCGTACAATATTCTCACTTACACTGTTTCAATTTTTGACATCACTTTAACTTATCCTAATAGCTCAAATATATCCACTACTTTCAGTACAGCCTAAAAGTTTTTTTTTTAAATAGTTAAATAAGTTCTTTTTACTTAACTTTACCGCATTTACAACAGAAAATATTAATAGCTTTTTTGAAATTTTGAATCTTCAAGTACTTTATGAAGAGTATTGTTCCAAGATCTAGATGCTTATTTAAAACCTTAAACACTTCTTTTTAATAAGCAAACTTTTGAACCGTCTTCATATACTGGTGGTGGCCTCAGAGAATTTGTTTCTAAAAACATACGGTGTAGAAAAAGAGTTTTAGCTAGAATTCTAAACCTTTGTTGCGTGCATTACAACTGGTGTAAAAACTTCATCATAGTCTTCATAGTACTTCTGAGAAAATCCTTGAGTACCTTGCTTTATTTCTCTGTATTTTATCATCACTTTCCACCAATCGTCTTTTTCCCTAGAGGTAAATCCACAAGATTCCAACACCATTTTCTTCATACGATTCATCTCGGATTATAATGATTTTTTTGTCATAACATCTGTAAGCTTTCAACTTGTCATCATATCCCAGAAATAAAGCTTCTGTTAGTCTATCATCTAATCTTTTGAACTATCATGACATTTTTACTCTATAATGATTCTTTAACTGCACTAAGTCTGTGGACAAATCTTGAATTATACTTCTTAATATTTTGTTCTAAGACTGCATCTGTTAAATTTCTACTTGAAGTTGCGAGACTTAAACGAAGTCATAAGTGCATTTTAAACTCCCTGTTAGGATAGTTAACAACATTGCAATACTCCAGTTATAGGGAAGAGTTTCTTCACCAATATCACACAATTTGGTGAAATGTTTTTCGATATGTGCTTTTTTTTATCTAATGGTATTGAACGCTAATATTCAACAGTTCTTCAGTTTTGAGAACAGAGGCAGCAAAATGTTCACAATTTTTGTATTGAACGTCAACATTACCTTGTTGAGGTGTCTAAGTTGTCAAAATATGACAATTCTTAAAGTGGCAGCTTCTCGCGTAGCAGGATATTCAAAATGAAACCTCTTATTGGAGAACCTCTGTCTGTAAAAAGTTACCTGTTTCCTATTATGCGCAAAACAAGTTCAGATTAATAACGAAACAGAAATGAATGAAATTTAACGTAAAGCAACAAAGCTTAAAATTCCATTCTCTCAAAAAACCTTTAAAATACAAAATAACAAAGGATTATAATTTAAATTCCGTGTGTTTAATTTTTGCTTGTATGTGTCATAGTATGAGAAATCTTCCATCCAAAACGAAAACGTTTTTCCAACCCTCTTTTATTTCCGAATCGAAATGTTTGTATTTGAATAAGCTACACTCAACTCAAGCCCTTTCTTTATAATTTAATCGCTAATTCAATGCAAACACATCAAGTCCATTAGCCAGGACGATTTAAAACATCCGTTTCTTTTTTGTTTGCCATAGAACTCATATAGCTAGAGTTAGGTAGGTAGGTATAGATGTGTGGACTTGTGTATGTGCTTAAATGTTGGGTTAAAATATAATTTATCTGATGTTTGGTTAAGCACTCTGGATGATGATGATGATGATGGTGAAAGAAAGGATTCAAAATTTATTTTTCTCTAATTTTGTTGCCGTTTGAAACATTAGATTTTTTCGAGAAGTATACGAGCTCAACAAGAACAAGGCACACTGACTCTGAAGGCGACGACGCACGGGCTGATGGGGGAAGAGAGGCAAAAAAGGAGAGCAAAAAGGACTTTTATTGAGTTTGGCAAAGAAAATTTACAAATGTCACTTTTTAATGGCTGCACAGAGCACACAGAAAGTCAACATTACGGCATATACCTATATAGGCGGCAAGTATAACTATTTGCAAAACTTTCCATTTCCGATGTTGCTCTCCATTTGAAATTTGTGGTACATTGCCATTGCCATTTGGTCAGGACATTAATATGCTGCTACATCAGTTACAATGAATGTGAGTACTTGATGCTTCGTTTGCTATAGGAGTTCCTATACCCTACCCATACCCCTTTTGTTCCACATTCAACAGAGAAAAACCCAGAAGCAGAACCAGAACCAAAACCAACTTGGCTTTGTATTATTTGGGAATTACAAACTCTGTGTAGGTGGGGGGGTTGGGGGGTTGGTTAGTAGATTCAATGAGAGCTTTTTGCCCAAAAGAGAAGGGGCTAATGGATTTCCGTCTTTTTTGTTTTTAACCCCGCAACCTCAACTTCAGAATCAACCTCAACTTGAAAACTCATTTTATACTGTTTTCCTTCTTTTTTTTTTTGAGGAGGGAGTGGGTTGTTTATGAGCCTGGGTTTAAAGAGAGAGAGAGTTAGGAACTTAGGGAAAAGTCAGAGTGTAAGGTGTACAGTTGTAAAATTTCATAAAACAGGATTTTATATTAATATCTCGACGAATTTGTAAATTTAACTTATGTTTTGTAAACCTACGCAAAAAGTTGAAAAATGTTAACATCTGGTGTGCTGCTAAACATTGTTGCTCTTTTAAAAAGTATTTCTTAGCAGTTTTATTTTGGATATTTTCAGATGACGTTTCATGCTCTGATCAGATTGATACTTTGGTGGAAGAACAAAAATAAACAAAAGCACCAAATATAATTTTTCTTTTTTGTTTGTCAACCTGACACATTTTAGACATCCAGGGAGGGAGAGGGGAAATTGGATTTAGTGAGTGACATGAGTCTTTTTGGGAATGAGATTATGTCAATCAAGCTATTTGGAGGAAAACAAGTTCAACAACATTTCCACCACGAACTTCAAATTTGCTTCTAAGGGTCATATTATTATCTTGTCTGTGCGTAAAAGGGCGTATTCTGCGTTAAGTTTGTCTTTAAGGATCTGTGACAAGAAAAATTAAATAATATACGACGGGCCTTGGGTTATTTTGACAATAACAAAAATATAAAAGTATTTAACTCCTTAAAAAAGCTTTTAAAAAGTAAATTGTTTAAGAACATAAGGTATTTAAGTTATTGTACAGATGTCCAGTGTTATGATTAAGTTTATCGAAGTATACTTTATTTTAGATCAACATTTTCAATCTTTCAAGTGCTGCTAGTTTTCAAATGATTTTAGACTTATTAATAGACTTAAACGAATTGCGATAGTCGAACAAACCATCAAGGAATTTGCAGGATGTCTTTCGGCTGGTTTAGCGCGTGTCGCCGCCGACGCGCGCAGTCTTGAGAACCGAATACCGTCGATGTTTAACTGAGTAAATTTTTAAAAACAAAAAATCAGATAACATGTCTTGATAGCGCTAGCCATTCATAGTAACAGCTGCTCCTTCCTCATTTAAAAAAAAATAAGGACCGATTATTCGATGATGGGTATTGATGTTATCTGTATAACTAAGACGTGGATGAAACCCTGTTATATCAATTATCAACTACTGGAGACGACGACGTCACTTAATATAAATTAATTTGCGATGATAGAATCACTGATACATTTGGAGGAGAAGTAGGAGTTTTTTTTTGTAACTCAGTCTTCAAAAGAAAAATCATTGCATTATTAATCAGAATATTCTGGAATTGAGTTTATTATTTTGATAAATATCTAATGGGAATTTCAAAAGCTTGTCAAGTATTGCTTATAATCCTTACTTCTTGAACGATTAGAAAATCATATTTCGTTAAAGATAGTTTCTCTTCCAAATACAAATTGTACGTGTTTCACATCCGAGGTACTAAGTTCAATTAAGAACAGGCGTAAATTGTACTACATATGGAAGCATTTCCCTTCCTCCTAAAAACTAGAAGATTTTCTGTCGTCCTCGTATAGCTACAAGAAGTCTTTATGTCTAAGCCAAACACACACCAGTCCTGTAGCAAACTTTGGACATTAATTGGGTTTGCAGAAAGGAGGCTGTTGATAATATTCCTAACCCTTCCGATCTTGACCACGCTCTTTTTTTAGATTATTTACAGACTTCTAAATTTGCATATTATTTAAACATTTTATATAGAGATACCCGTGAGCTTGGTCTCAGCGTAGCAAATATTTAACTACATTTGCCATCATAATGTTCTCTCTTCAGTACAGTCAGGTTTTTGTCTTAATTAAGTCTTAAGCTGTTCTACAATAATAACACTAGAATTTCGTATGATCTGAATCTGTTCTTTGGCTTCAGTAGAAGATCAATACAATTAATCAAACAAAATATTTTATAGAAGTTGGTGGCAATTTTCTGATTCAATCAATCAGCATGATGGTGTTTCGTAAGGCTCAATTTTGGGTCCTATCCTTTTTTCCATGTTCATTAATGACCGATGATGTTCAATTGTACCTTTCCCAACCATTTAACTTGTTGAAGGATCTCATCTGTAGAAAGATAAAGATCTTTTAGAAATCTTTGTGAAATGGCCTTATTCTTAATCCGAACAATTCGCATTTTTTTTATTATATTTTCAACTTGAATTTGTTGAGTATGTCACTAATCTAAACTTCAAAATAAATAAGACCTTCTCAGAAAATGATCATGTCAATCTCTCTATTGAACGTTAAATCTTTTTTCTGCTTTGACTCACGTTGATACTAAGCTGCGGCTTATTAAATCTTTGCTTCTTACTATAACTATCAGTGCAGTGGTTTATTGTTGGAGAAGGCTTGACCACGTTTCATTTCTAGCTTTTTTCGACAACATGTGATTTTAAATATAGTTTAACTCTACGATTTTTAGGCTGCTGAAGGGGGTAGCAAACGAGAGAGGGGGGAAAGTTGCTTCCACTAAGGCACTTCTCCTTATCCAGACGGCAGCGGAAAAATTCCCGAGATGGAATCTACAGTTCCAGTAAGGCTGAACTACTTAGTGAACACCTTATAGGGCTTCTACGACTTATTCGGAGCGGTTAATCCGGCTCCCTGGCCTTGCAGTTATACTAAGGATCTGGCCCTCCGTCAGGGTGACTTTCTGACCACTTAAAAATAACCTAGTTGCGAAGTACGATTAACAACAAGCCTAGGATACGAACGGATTAACTGTTGACCACCCATGCAAACGAATTAAAGACAACGAACTTCGGATATGCACGTGAAATGTTAGGTCCCTTAACAGACCACGTGCGGCCGAAGAATTAGCGGAGACACTAGCTAGACTGCTATAAAGCAGACATCACCGACATCCAGGAAATACGATGGGATGGGCCGGGCAAAAAGAGGATAAAAAACTGCGATATTTGCTATGTTGACTGCTACCGAGAAAACCAACAGCGCTTATTTGGATGCGGCTTTGTCATTGGAGCCCGACTAAGGCAACAAGTCTTGAGCTATAGGTGCATCAACGAGCGCCTCATGACCATCCGCATAAAGGCTAAATCCAGCAACATTAACCTAATATGAGCACTCACCCCCACAGAAGAAAAGGATGACAACACCAATGATATGTTCTTCGAGCTCTTAGAGCTACCATATTAAAACTATCCTGGGCGATTTTAATGCCAAGCTAGGAAGGGAAGACATCTTTGGTGGAATAATCGGGAAAAACAGCCTGCACGACAACACAACCAGTGGCAACATTGCCAAGATGCACTCATAGAAGCCGCCTCTGACGTGCTGGGTTTCAAGCAACCACCAATAAGGAACCCCTGGTTTGATGAGGAATGTCGGCAGCGGCGCTGCATAAAAGGACGAGAGCTGCTCATGAGCTCTATGAGCAGAAGAGGCGAGAGGAACACCGACTTCTCAGAAGGAAAAAGAGAGAGCATGAGAAGCGTGCGGTGGAAGATGTTGAGAGGTTCAAAAGCAGGAATGAAGTTCGAAAGTTTTATGAACAGGTGAAACGAAATTCACAAGTACATAAACCTAGAACCGAAGGCTTCAAAGACGAAAGTGGAAACATGATAGTGGAACCGCAGTCAATGCTGAGGATATGGAAGGACCAATTCTGCAGACTGTGTAACGGCGACGACTAACCAACATGGACGATGAAAGCAAACAATTCCGTCTTCCCGACTTAGACGAAGTAAAGATTGCCACATCACAGGTGAAGCCTAACAAAGCCGCAGGAGCAGATGAATTGAATGCCGAGCTCTTCAAAGCAGCTAAAGATAATTTGGTTAGGAGCATGCACCAACTTATCTGTAAGATATGGTCGGAAGAAAGCATGCCCGATGAATGAAACCTTAGTATTGTTTGCCCCATTCTGAAAAAAGGAGACCCTCTAAACTGCACCAACTATAGAAGCATCAGTCTACTTAACATCGCTTACAAAATATTCTCTGTGATAATAAGTGAACGTCTAAAGCCCATCGTCAACAACCTGATAGGTCCTTATCAGTGTGGTTTAAGACCAGGAAAGTCCACAGTCGATCAAATATTCACATCTTTTCATCGATTTCAAGGCCGCATATGACAGCATCTACAAGGACGAGCTGTATAGAGCCATGTATAGTTTTGGCATTCTTGGCAAACTTGTCTGTTTGTGCAGCATGACCATGGAGAATTCACGCTGCTCCATAAAGGTTGGAAACAACTTAACAGAACCTTTCGATGTCAAAAAAGGTTTTAGACAAGGTGATGCGCTGTCATGCTATTTTTTTTAAATCGTACTTGAAAGAATAGTGCAGATCTTAAACGTCAACAATAGAGGTTCTATCTTTCAAAAGTCTGTCCAATTACTAGCATATGCTGAAGCTGATGACATTGACATCATCGGAAGAACTCAGCGTGATGTCAATGGGGCTTTTGTGAGTATTGAGGCAGAGGCGGCAAAAATGGGTTTAACGGTTAATGAGGGCAAAACAAAGTTATCAAAAAAGGACTTACTTTACCGACATACGTCTCGGTCAAAACGTCACCATCGACAGACGTAATTTTGAGGTAGTAAAGGACTTCGTCTACCTAGGCTCCTCAATGAAAGCAGAAAAAAACACCAGCTCAAAGATCAAAAGAAGAATAACTCTTCCTAACCTCTGTTTTTTTTGGCCTAAGAAAACAATTGAGTAGAAAGGCCCTCTTTCGAGGGACCAAAGTGTCGCCATATAAGACCCTCACTATCCCCGTCCTGCTATACAGTACTGAAGCATTAAATATGACAAAAGCGGACGAAAGCACCTTGTCCTCTAAAATGTACACTAAATGTTATATCTTATATTAGGAAGATGAAAATTAGTGCAATAACTATGGATTCAAATTTAAAAGATATGATGTAGAAGCTTATAGTCTTCTTTGTTGTCTCGATATTTTAGTCGTTTTCGTATTAACTACTCACTCGACTTTTCTCAAACTTTTTTTTATATTAAAATTCCATTCAAGTGAAACAAAATTAATCGCTAAATTGCAAAAATAACAATGGAAATTGAATTCAATTCAAATGGAATTGAATTGAAAATAAAAGTGCGATACAGTCATAAATAAAAACATAAAAAAAAAAAACACTGAAATAAAACAACAAATAAAACATAAATAAATCCATGCGAGTATGTGAAGCGACGTCAGGGCACCACCGTCTGCCGGGCATCGACGGAAAGAAATACTTACAAAAGAGGGACATCCTCGTACCTGCCAACCAAATATTACGTAAAATTGAAATTCATGAATAATATTTTCTTTTAAGCAGTTTTTGTCTGTCCAATCCATATCCCCAAACCAAAACCCTATAGATCCAAGTGAATTGCATCAATATAGCTACAAATATAAATTCATATGAATCATACACAGATATTGTATCTATATACAAAAAAAGATATTTCCTATAGGTATGTTTTTGAAAAATAAAAATAAGCGATAAAATAAGCACATACTTACAACAAACACACAAAATGTCCTTACCAAAAAAAATTTGACTCAATAAAATAATCTACAGCGTTGCAAGAGCTTGCTGAATTTGTAACTGCTTTCAAGATAGTTTTTTCTCAAAAAGTTTAAAAAACATTAACACTTAATTATTTTAAAGAATAATATTTCTTCTTGCCAAATAAAATATAAGCCTAATTTTCTTGACGGAATTCCATACATTCAAAAAGGAAGTACTTTTCGTGAATGTAATCTTCAAGATCAAGAATTGAACTCAATCAAACGATTGGGTTCGTTGGCTATTGTTTTGAACCTGTGGCTCAATTTCTGTAAATTACTATTTTTTATGTTATCATATAAAAGACTGAAATAATTTTTGTCCTTAATAATTTTACATTAACAAATTTTACAATCGTGTTGCATACTTTCAATTTTAATTTTAATATGATTCAAATGTATAGATTATTAACGTTTTTATTTGGTATTTCCACCAAATCAAAATTATTGCTAAAGTGAAATTGATGCGTTCAATGATATCAATTCCAAAAAACCGTATCACCAATTCCGTTCGAGGCTTTCCACTACGAACGTATTTGAAAATTGGTTTCTAATAACGATTGAATTCGTGATAGGGCTGATTAAAATCACAAAAGATTGAATTCACAAATAATTGCATTTGTTTAAGCCGAAAAATATCATGAATGAGTGATTTTAAAATGATTTTCTAAAAACAAAATGTCCTTTGGAACATTTTGAACATAATTATTTTTAAAAACCAATACTTGGTATAAAATCGAATATTAATACTCACGTAGGTACATAGGTCCTAGGTATACAAGTTAAAATTAAAAGGACATTATTATTCATTCGATTGAGGAAAGTGCGGGCATAAGTGATTCGGAGTTATCGTTTAATCTTCTTGTATATACCCTATATACAGTACAGTACAACGCAACCTTTCTATATACTGTACTGAATTGCATGTATATATAGCAGTATCGGAAGGTGCGATATTATTTCTGCTCGCTTAAATGAATTAAGGAAAAAATTTACATTATTTTGCATTCGTTCACTTTTGTGAAAACAACCATTTAACACAGAATTAATGGTTTTCTTTTTTTTTTTAGACTTATCTTTTGTATAATATGGGGATGAGGGATGGTCTGAATAAAAAAGAACTGTCTGCCTCTTTTTGGAGCTTCAATAGTGGTTATCTTTTTTATTTCATCTTAACAATGGAAAAATAACCTTGCAGCAGTAAAGGTAAAGGTAAACCAGCAAAAATTTATATACGGGTGTGTAAAGTCAACAAAAGATTCTTGATGGCAGAATTGGATTAATTTATTTTGGACAGCAATAACTATTATACTGTCTTTTGACAGTTGCTGTTTGTTTTTATTCTTAAAAAAAATTAATTTAAGAGAAGAACAAAATTGAAGATATTTGCTGAAATTATAAAAACAGAAAAATGGTTTTGTACCTACCATTTAAATTTTGGTAGCCTTAATTCAGGAATGGAGGAAGGGGTTTGAAAGTCTGTGGACATCAAGTTTATAAATAAATAAAAATAAAAAAACTCTCTGTTAAAATATCGGTAAAAGAGGTGAGGCCGGAAACATTATGACGATAGTTAAGGATTAAATAGATATAGTCAAAGGCTTAAATAAGTTGCTCGACAACCAGCCTAGAGATCAGAGTTACAAGATATTCAAGTTATTAAGTACAGTTCAAACAGATTGTAGCCAAATCAAAAGGAGAGACCATTTTCTCTAAGAGTACTAATCTCTAATTCCACAAAGTTCGGTTAGGTCATACTTTCCACTTGTGTGCCTCACCTGATCCACGGTATTTCTCTACTGCCCTGTCTTGTGGACGTGGATTCGAAGACTTTCCGGGACAGAACATTGGTTTCCATGAGCTCTACGTAACCCAGTCATCCCAGTCGTTGAACTTTTATCCTTCTGGCTAAGTCTAAGTCGCTGTACACTGTACTGTACAGCCCATACAGCTCGTTGTTCCATATATGTCCTCAACTCGCCTTCTATCCATACTACGGGACAGTAGATCACTCAAAGAACTTTTCTGCCGGACAGACACAAATCTTATATAGCGACACTTTGGTTTGTTCGAGAAGGACTTTACTATTCAATTGTTTTCTAAACCCAGAGTAATTATTCTTTTTAACTCAGCGCCATTATTGTTTTCTGTGTTCATAGCGGAGCCTAGAAATACTTTTCATTTCAATGTCATCGAGTTATTGGACACGCTTTAAGGAAATTGTATGACAGCACATCACCTTTTCTGAAGCCTCTTTGGACATTGAAAGGTTCGGTTTAGTTGTTTCCAATCTTTATGGAGCAGCGTAAATTCTCTATAGTAATTATGCACAATCGAACGAGTTTAGCAGTTATGCGAAATCTAGACATGGCTCTATACAGCTCGGTCCTGTAGATGCTATCATATGCGGCCTTGAAATCAATGAAAAGATGGTGAGTGTTGAATTTATGTTCTTGGATTTATTTTGTGTTAGTTTTTTAGAGTAGAGAAGATTTTATAAGCGCTGTTAAGTAGACTGAAGGACATAGAAGGTTGTTGTCGATGGGCTTAATACGTTCACATATTACGCTAGAGAAGATTTTGTAAGCTATAGTTGGTGCAGTTTAGACGGTCTCCTTCTTTTAGTTTTGGGCAAACAATACTGAGGTTCCATTCACCGGCCATGCTTTCTTCCTACCATATTTTACTGATAAGTTGGTGCATGTTCCTAACCAAATTATCTCCTGCTGCTTTGTAAAGCTTGGCATTCAAGCCATATGCTTCAGCGGCTTTGATAGACTTCAGCTTAGATATAAAAGTCTTGTTTTGTTCTTGGATTGTTCTTCTATACTGAATGGATCATCCTGCTTGAAAGTGGAATTCGGTTCGTCTTCGAAGCTATGCAGTCTGCAGAAGTTCTCCTTCCATATCCTCAGCATGGACTGCGTTTCCACGATGTTTCAACATTCGGCTTTGCAGTCTTCGGTTCGAGGTTTAAGCACTAGTGAACTCAGTTTTACCTGCTCATACAAATTTCGAACTTCATTTCTGCTTTTGAACCTCAAAACATCTTCCACCGCAAGCTTCTCATGCTCCTCTACTCTTCTGCTCATAGAGTTCGTGAGCAGCTCTGGTCCTTCTGTGCAGTGCCACTTTGCGTGTCTATTGTTTTGCTGCATTTGCCTGCCGACATTCCTAATCAAACCAGGGGTTCCTTGTTGGTGGCTGCTTGAAACCCAGCATGTCAGAGGCGGCTTCTCTGATTGCATCTTGGCAATGTTGCCACTGGTTCTCGAAACATTTTGTTGGTGGTAGAGAACTTCAAAAGAGGTTACTTGTGACTCGGTTGGAGAAGGATTTGGCGATTTCTTGCGATTGTATCCGTTCGACGTTGTATTTTCTCCCAGCATCTCCCTGTTTTGCCTTGGGTCTGGAAACCCGAAGTACTACCTTGGTTACAACGAGGTAGTGGTCCGAATCGAAAGTTCGGACATCCATGATGCTGGAAGCATGTCTAGCGTCGATCGCAATATGGTCAATCTGGTTGACGGTAAATTGGTCTGGAGAACTCTAAGTTCCTTTGTGGATGCTGAGGTGTGGAAAACGCGTTCTGGCTACCATAACATCAGCTTGCGATTGGGATAAATGGAGAGACTTGTTGTATGAGGCCAGTACTGGTTCCCAGCTATTGATGCCAGCCGATGATGATTATATTTTAGATCCCAAGAGGAGTGATGTGAATCTGGAAATAAATAAAACAAGCTGTAAGACTGATATGTTCAGCAAAACAATTGATTGGATAAGAAGCTGCCCACAAGAGATCACATATAAAAATGAGAAGAATATTCCCGTATTAAACAGATCCATTGGGCACAGCATGATTTATAGTGTGGGTTTCAGACTTTTCAGTCATCAACACCGAAAGCTCGCTTGATAATTAAACAAGATTCCAGACTGTTTCAAATTCAGTAACAACAATCTTACTGTCTTCAAAACGATGAAAAGATTTGTTCCACTGTTTTTTGAGATGAAGCATGATGAAGATCACTATACTCTGTCCAACAAAAATAGTCAGTACAGAGAAGATAGGACGTTTACCTCTCACTCTGACTGAAGTGAAATCTCGTTAAGCTGTGAGAGAGAGCAAATATTACAGGGTTTCCGTAGTGCCCATTATAAATTTCGAAAAAGCTCTGATAAATATTAGTAGGGCTACCAACTTTTGATTTTAAATTGAAAGTTAAAAATAAATTCCGTTTAAGAAAATTTATAAATTATGTACATAATCCCGAATTCAAAAACACCTTTGTGAAAACTAAGAGTAACATAAATTCAATTATGAAAATTTTTGATTCTGTATCACACAATATTCACAAATACACAATTTATAAACAACACAGCACAGATTTATAATAAAATAAAAGCAGTTCTTTTTTTGGCACTGATTATAAAACACCGTATAAATAAACACTTTTTCAAAGAATATTTTTTTTATGAACAAAATCACTATTTTTCACCATCTGTAATTACACCATGTATTATAAATAATTTTCGCTTAAACTCAACCCTTTGCTTCCTAGTGGTTTCGCAATTAAACCAAATACTCTATATATTTTCTTTATATTCCTACTGTTTTTTTTTTTAATTTTTAGTGAATATTATTTTTTTTTATTTAAATGCATTATTCATTATACACATTCTATATACATTTTAAGTTTTTATATAAATATTTGAAAAAGTTGACATCTCCGGGAACAAAGGGTTAATTTACGAAGAATAATAAATAAACTTCACTTACCGAAAAACAGCAAGTGACAACACCATTCCCATATTTGTTCTCAAAAGCTTTTAAAAAAGCACACATTCTGAAAGCTCCCAAACAAAATCCAAAGAAAAATCCACCATGATTTGCATTAACGTGGAAATGGTAACTCTAATAACAATCTGCTTATTTTCAATACATACGAAGAGGGTTGTTTGTGAACACATTATTTATCAGTGTCAGTGTGGCTTTGGCTGCGCATGGTAAAGGTTGTGGGGATTAACGCTCGTCGAAGCGTAATTACAACAACAATTTATGTGTAAGTCAGTGGTTGAACTTTCTTTTTCAGTAGGTAAAAAGGGAATAAAACCACTGACTGGCACCATTTGCAAGAAAAAAGCTCTCCCATAAGACGTGTACTGACTATTTTTGTTGGACAGAGTATAGTTGACCTATTGCTGTAAAGCTTTACTTCCGATCATTCGTTCTTCAAAGCTTAAAAATGGTCATAGCACAGATAATAATTTTATACAGATGTCTCACCCTTATGGCGAGAAATGATATATGAAACTGAAATCAACCAAAAAAAAGAGCTTTTTCAAAAAGCCTTAACTCGTCTTCTTTCCTATGAATGAAAACTAAGGCAAAGAAAAAACTGAAATCATTTTTGTATGTTCTTTTCCTCTCATAATCCTAATGCACAGATACACATAATACACCACGATCATTCTTCACAAACCAAAACTCGTTTTATTTTGGTTTTTTTGTGGTGTGGTTGGTGGTGATGCGTTGAAAACAAGTGCAGGAGAGTTGATCGCTTGTCGACGACGAGAAAAAAAAATATTTACAGTTGTCTTTGGAAATAGAAACAAAGCAAGGACAAGGTTGGCTTTATGGCTCCAGTTCGTATAATCGGATATGTAAATGCTAGCTGCGTGCATTCATGTGGATTTTTTTTTTTATAAATTCATCTTTTTCTTCAATTTTCTAAAATCTCCACGAATACATTTTTCAGTTTTATATCTTTTTAAACGTAATGAAGTGTTTTTGTTTACAAAAAATTAAAAACCTAAACAAAATTTAACAAAAGTTGGTAAATATTGATTTTCGACTCAAATATCTTTTCAAAAATTTGAGATTATGGCATAATACTACATTTATCTTTCAAAAAATATTGTTGTTAACATTCAGTAAAATTTTGAAAAAAACAATCGAATTCACAGTTTTTTTACAAAAAATTAAAAACCGAAAACAAAATTTAACAAAAGTTTGTAAAAATTGATTTTCGACTCAAATATCTTTTCAAAAATTTGAGATAATGGCTTCTAACTAATTTTAACTTATAAGAAATATTGTTTTCAACATTCGATAAAATTTTGAGAAAAATCGAATTGACAGTTTTTTTTACAAAAAAAAAAAACCTAAAAAAAACAATACTAAAACTTGGTAAAAATTTACTTTCGACTCAAATATCTTTTCAAAACTTAAAAATATTGGTTTCAAACTTATTTAATGTGACAGAAAATATTGTTTTTGACATTCAGTAATTTTTTTTATAAGAATCCAACAGTCTACAAAAAACAGTACGCAAAATTTGGTAAAAACTGATGTTCGGTTCTCGATATCTCTCAAATTAATTTCATTCATCCAATTTGTATTTGTTTATATTGTTCGCGGTAACGTACGTTCTTTGTTGTTGCATTTTATCACCCCATCGAAATACATAAAACCCTTTGATGCGCTCGTTGATTTCTTCGGGGCCTGTTATGTGTTTGTTGTTGTAATTTGTTAGTAATGTGTTTTAAAGTTTTTATTTTTTATAAAAAAAACTGTCAATTCGATTTTTTTTAAATTTTACTGAATGTTGACAACAATATTTTTTGAAAGATAAAATTAGTTTAAATCCAATATCTCAAAGTTTTGAAAAGATATTTAAATCGAAAATAAATTTTTACCAATTTAAGTAGCATTTCTTAAAAGTTTTTATTTCTTATATAAACAAATACAAATTGGATGAATTAAATTAATTTGAAGTCAATATCTTCTATCGTTCACGAGATATCGAGAACCGACCATCATTTTTTACCCATGTTGGGTAGGTACTTGTAGATTTTTTTTATTAAAAAATGGACTGTTGGATTCTTATAAAAAAATTATTGAATATCGAAAACAATATTTTCTGTGAGATAAAATTAGTTTGAAGCCAATATTTTTAATTTTTGTAAACATATTTGAGTCGAAAGTAAATTTTTACTAAGTTTTAGTAGATAATGTTTTTATATTTTGTAAGGAAAATGTTAACTTGATTTTTCTCAAAATTCTTGAGCTATGGACGACGTACGTACACAGCCACGCACAGCACGCACAGACATCTTTCTAAAAATCTTTTATTTCGACTCTAGGGACCTTGAAACGTCGAGAAATGTCAAAATTTTCAATTCGACAAATCGGACCCATTACAATAACTTCCTATGGGAAGTTAAAAATAGAAAAGACAGAAACCAAGTCATGTGCACATTCACTTGTCCCTACTTGCCCACACAATTTTCATATATCAATACACAAGCAACTTCTTCTATTCTCCTTACCGGACACCTAACAATCTAACCTTCACAAAAAAATAAACAAAAATGATCAACTCTTTCTTCTTCTACGCACCAAAACGCGCATAAAAAAACAAGATACAGACATAACCTACATCAACTCCCATATACTTCCTTGTAAAAAATAGGGTTGTTGTTGTTTACATTTGTTTCCAATGGTCCGAACTTTGTTTTTGTATTCATTGGCAAACAAAATGACAAAAGAGAAGAGAAAAAAAAAGAAAAAGAAAATATGCAAGGCAAAAAGAGCTTTCTCAGCTTTATTTTTAAAAGCTCTTGTCTGTTAAGGCTTGTCTGTTAAGGGAAAAAAATGTTTCATTTTTTCCTGCAGGGATGAGACATCTGTATAAAATTATTATCTGTGGTCATAGTTTATAATTTGGGATGGTAGAAGATTGGAAATTGGCAGAAAAATACTACGCTAAGGGCCCAGAAGAATAGGAAAGATGAAAAAGCTTAGACGCAGTGGGTCTGCTAAAGGGGCAATACACCTTTATAAATAAAAAATACCCGTGTTTTTTTGGAAAATCTGTCAATAGTACCTATAGTAGGATTTTACACGAATAACAAAAAGTTAAAGTAGAATCTTACTACGAATGGGTTTTTGACATTTATACGAGTCTCGAATGGATATTATGTGATTTCATTCTCAAATGTTGGTACGATTGATATTGCGTTTGTATCTCGATGGCTGTGTTCGTTGAGTAGTTGTGCATTTGGAATCATGTGTTTTCCATTGGGGAAAAAAGTCAATCTATTACTGTTGATATTATTTAGTTTTATCAGTGAAAATGGACTAACTGGGCTTATTTTGCAAGAGAAAACAATAGAAAAGATATTTATGTTTTCCTATGTTTCCACCAAAGGTTTATCTCAGTTTAGATTAAATAAATCTTTTTGGTGTTTCCACCGCACACGAAGATTTAAAAATGATTTAGTTTGACAGCACTTTCTTAAATGCAAATGGTGTTTCGATGTTTCTTATAAAGTGCAAGTGAGATAGTTTGATTCGTGTTTAACAATTAAAAACTGGATAGTTCAGCACCATATAAGAATATGCTACCTATTCCATGTGGAAATATTTTTTTTTTTAATTTGATTAAAACAAAACTATATTTTTTGTACACAAACATGCAATTAAACAGCCCATAACGCATTATCTGTAAAACCAACTCCTCCACATTGGTTTTTCTTCACAAATTTTGACTCGACTCCGATCCCCGACCGGAATCGAGGCGAATCAAGCTCATTTTAACTCGATTCAGGTATATAAAGAATTTAGGCGAGCTTCAAGCTCGCTTCAACGCCACATGTTAATGTAGTAGTCTACGAACAAACCCCCTTCTTGAAGTTTTTATTTTATGTCAAATTGACAAGACACGAGATTAGCTTAAACCTCGGCTTCCTCAATTACGAAAGACCCATATAATGGATCTATAATTTAACTACCTGGTTGAGCTTATGAGGTTAAAAGATAATAAATAATTCTCAAACCCTTTACCTAAAGAAAAGGATTTTATGGTTTTCAAGTTAAATACTGAAACACAATTAAAAAAAACCTAATTTGTGCAATATCAAAGGTTTTCACTGCAATCGAGGAGATTAATTATTTTCATTCTACTATCATACCATATACAATTTGATGCACCTGCTTCGTTTCAATAATAAATTTATAGCATAAAGAAGCTAGGATTAGTTCAAAATGACTTACATTTCCTTCTGCACAAAAATGGTGGACCAATACATCGCAATAGGTATTTTCCATTCCACTTAATTTTGAGAGTTTATTAGCGAAATAATAGTAAAACAACGATGCGATGCAATTCACAAAATGTATCCTTTTTCATGGGGGTTTCTGGTGCGATATTAGGAATGGTGGTGCAGTAAATAGGAATTACGCAGGTGAAATGTGTCCGACAATAAATCTCCTTGCCCCAAAATATGAAAAAAGCTACAACAAAGAAAAAACATTAATAAGGACAAAAATAAGAAGATGTTGCAGTTCTCTTCATTCTAGAGTTTGTAAAAGGGAAGGTTATGCATTTGGTAGTTCATGCAGAGTAACAGCCTTGAGTTTCTGCAACACAACAAGACTAACTCGCAAGCTAAACAAATTTCATATGCAAAATAAAATAACTCATAGAAGTTTGATAATAGTTTTTATGTGAATCAGTGAGCGCACCAGGAAATTGCAAGTTTACACGGAAAACCAAACAGCGAAGAAGAAGAAGAAGTGGAAACCTACACGGAACTAAGTATCCCCACACCTGCCCAAAATAAAGGAGGCAAGGTACACATAGGGACTTGGCTTGGCACTCGTTTTATTTGAAGGTAAAAGTTGGAAATTGCAATTCTCCAAGGATGAATTTGCTTAGCGCTTTTCAAAGTAGGTATAACTCGTTTCTTCTCATAACAAAACTGAACTGAACATCATCAAGGACGAAAACGAGGAGTGGATACTTGGAAAACTATAAACTGTAAGCTAGAAATAGAATCAGTGTTGTTACATGGTTATGGACTTCAAAAAATTAGGGAAAAATGTTAACATGTGATCTTGATAAAGAAAAAACGCTCTTCTTATCACTTTCCTTAAAAGCTGATGCCAAAGGAATTAAGGACGTTTTTTTGGAATTTTCGGTCAACTCATGAAATGAAAACGGAAATCATTTTCGAGTCAAGAGGATATTATACAAAAACTCATCTCCTAGCACTACACCTTCCAATAAAAGTGTTGAAGTTCATTCTGAATCTGAAGAGATATACACTTTATGAATGTAGATATAGCAGACCAAAAAGCTGCTTGTAACTACTTCTATGATGTTTTGTGGAAGAAGAAGTGATGAAGATAGATACCATATCTAGCTGACGCGATGTATTGCGGTTGTGATGGGAATGATTAAAGCCTCAAAGTTTCAATGAAGTTTTGTTCAATGTTTCCATCATACATATACAACATGTTCATATGTTATGAACGTGTATACCTATCTTCTTTTAATTAATTGACGGTATGGTATTCCCAGAGGTTAATTAGTATGGTTTTTCTCTATTTGTTCACACATTACTTTTATTGAAAGATCCGCGAACTAATGTCGGTTTTCGTTTTTTATATTCGAATACAACACTTTTTCTTTTGTTGTTGATTTATATGATGTTTCAAATGAAAAGTTTGTGATGTCTACATAAAATTATTGTTTTGAAAAGTTATAACTCGTATAACATTTCTTTGGGCTTAGAATTTTTTCGAAACCAAACTAAGCAGCAAGACGAACATTTTAAACTTGGAAACTATGTATCTTATTTTTTAATTTATGGAATTCAACATATTTGTATTTTAACATATTGGTATTTTACTTAGTTTCAGTCCTCAAAGTCTTTCAGTCTTATTTAAAAACGTATAGAGTCTCCACAAAGTTATGTAATCTCTATAATGCCTCTAAACGCAAAAATGCTATTTATAAAACTTATGCAAGGTTGCATGTAGGGTGTCCCGTCGATGTATGAGAGCTACACTATCAAAAGGGGTATCAAAATTTGCGTAATTTTACACAGATAAAGAAAACGTCAAAAAAAACTGAAAGAACATGTTATCTTGGGGGTAGTACCGGGCTTTGAAGATTTTTAAATTTCATGTTTTTACATACTTTAACCGTTTGAATAAAACTATAAAAAAATTAAGTTTTAAACGTATTTCATTATTAATATTATTATTTAAACAAATCACATAAAAACAAAATAAACAAGAAATAATTTTTAATTAATGACATAACCTTAGAATTTAAACTTATTTTTGTGTCCAAAATTTGGCATTTCTGCACGAGATTTCAACTTATTTTTAATAAAGCCATCTCTAGAAGTAGGGTCAGTTACACTCTGTGATGCCTCTGTTACCAGTTTAACACATCTTTCCACAGATTGGGTGTGACAGGGAAAGTCAACAATTTCCAAGCTCTTATCTTTTGCCATGATGTGAAGGTCTTCAAAAGAAATATGTCGAAGAACCGGGGGTGATGTTACCTGACATTCGTTCCACAAAATAATTTCGGTATAATCTTTAGCAGAGAAGTTGATCTTTGGTGGTTTATATATCCTGCGTTTGTTGATATTTTCAGCTTCTCTAACTTTTTTTATTCTTCGCAATGCCAGCTCCCGAATGTGGTCCCTTTCATCAAACAACATACTGATAAGCAGGTTTTCTGGATGCGCAAAATAAGCATTTCTTTCTATAACAGAATCCACAACACGCCTCAAATTTTCGGGTAAATATCGAGAGTACATAATTAATTGGAAAATATGTTTGGCTCCATCCTTAAAAGACGCCTGTCGCTTGATTCGGAACCAAATTGGAGCGTATGCTTTGACGACATAATTGACAAGCAATAGCAAATTCTCTGATGGACGAAGAGTACTAACATAAAGTCTCAGTATGCGATTAGCTGAAGTAAGCCATCTCGAGTGCGCCATTTTTCCAGGTTAACGGGAAAACAGGAGACCAAAACCAGTAGATACAGCTTGACATATCTCATAAAGATATTTTTGATCCGTAAGTCAAGCATATTACCAGCCATTGCACAAAAGCTCACGGTGGTTTTATTTTCGCAATCAGCTAATTGTTTCCCAATAGGTCCAGAATATTCTCTAGGACCCGAAGTGCAACCATCTAATGTCAAGAATAAATGACGAAGAGGTAACTCATTGGCGTGAAGCATGCAAATACACCATTGCAGCGGTCTCTTCAAGAACTCCTCTAAATATTGAATGACGCCTCCCTTCCAACCAGTGTTAGTTGCAGTTCCGTCACATCCAATGCAAAGCACGTCATCTAAATTCCAACCTTGACTCTCTAAAAAGGTTGTGATGGAATTAAAAATCCTTTTTGCGGTGCCACGACCTGGTGTTGTGGGTCCCAAGTAAATTAATCCAGGTTCTGCCAAAATTGAGATGTGTTCTTCAAAAATTTCTTCACGGTGATAACGCGCCCCTATTTTCTCATTTATCAGGGTCTTGTCCTTTCTTCCATCAAAGTAAATGCTTTTTATAGCAATACCTCCAATATCTTCTAAAGCTTCTTTACGTGATTTCGAAACAGCTCGGTGGATCTTATTTTTGTCTATAACAAGAGTTGAATCTTTGGAAGAAACCAAGCCGACGTCAGCCAAAACAGCAGAAGCGACAGCAGCAGCAGATCGCGTCGATAAACCGTACGATCATATACCTTGGCAACTGTTGGCAACATCAATCTATTGCGATAAGCTCTTGAAGTAGATGGTGCCTCTGTCAAAGGGGGGTTTGTTGGGTATGCCTCTGTTACCGAATGTGTTTCTGGGGAAGATTCACGCACCAACTCTTCATTGCAGTTTCCTGAGACAATATCCGTTTCCTGCGTAGACCATTTTTTTGATCCAACAAAAAACTTCTCTCATGGATGGGAACTTTCTTTGGTTTTAAACACGAACAAGTTTTAAATGAAGTGCATTTACAAGCAACAATGTCGAAAAGCTTCTCAGATGACTCTAAAAAACACTTCAGTTTGTTTTCGAAACTAGCATTTTGTTTGCTTTTGGGGTATCGCTTCACAATATTGTACCTTTCGAAACAGGATTTAAGTAATTGAATAACTCTTTCCTTAGTTACAATTGGAATCGAAGCTTTAGCCCAAATATTGTCGATTTCTTCAAAAACAATCGTATATATTTCTGAATGGGAAGAATACTTTCCGTTGAATTTAAGTTTTAGTTCGTTCCTTACAAACAAAATGAATTTAATGACATCTCTTGTAGTTGGTAGCTGCCGATCGTCAAATTGTTTGTATGATCCCAATATAGCACAAGTAGTCCCACTACGTCTTGAACTCATTATTTAAAAAAAATCACAAAAATTGCTTTTTAAACTGTTACAACGCACTTTACACAACCCGTTGAGGATCTCGAATGAATACTAAGGACTTCAAAAAGTGGCTTTTGTATAAGATCAGTAAAACCCCCTAGACAAATTTTAATATTTTTTTTTATATATTTTTGTAATCTAAGTCCAATTACGCAAGTTTTGAGAGGTCTTTTGTTCGGAAAATCTTTAAAAAAATTTGTCGGGACACCCTATAATGCATAGTCCCATAATAAGCTAAACGCGTTTTGCGGCTGAATAGAGCCTACATAAGGAAATTATTGTTATTATTATTTTGTAAATGTCATTTTGATTTCTCTCCTTTATTTAAATTAAAAAGAAAACAATAATGGCTTTCCAGTTTAGCTCGTTTATTAATGCTTTTAATAATTTAAATAACGTTTTACCAACTCCGAGAAGGCGAAAAGTTTATAAAAAAAAGGTTGAACCCAACCTGAATTTGTGATGTTTCCCTCATCGTTGCGCTTAAACTGTTGAAACTGAAAAGAATTGCACACAAATTAGTAAAAAACGAAGGAGTTCTAAATGAAATGTTAGAAGTTTTATTGATTTCATTCAAAGGTTTTTATCGCTGATATTACTTACTTTATCGGACGAATCCCAATTTTAGTTTTAGTTTCCATTTTAATTTGATTCAAGCACAACACAAATTTTTATCTATACTATTATAAAAGCGAAACCATTTTAAAGTTTGTAACGCACGATCTCAGAAAGTAGTCAACCTATTTATTTGAAATATATTTTATTATTTTCTATATTGTTGTGAGAGTGTTTATGGCTTTAATTTTTTCTCATTAATTATTTGTCAAACTTAAATATTATTAATTTTACATTTTTTGTCCATTTTTTTTCATTAGTTGACTTATACAACCACTCATATCTTAAAACCTATACAATAATCGACAAAGATTAGCATTGCTTTATAAAGTCAATATTGTTGCGCAAATTTTAAGCCTAAATCACTTCTAAGTTAAACATACAACCTGAGAAATAAATAAAAACAAATTATAAAATAATAAAATTTTTGAATTCATTTTATCCAGGAAATTAGATTCCATCACAATCGCGAGGTCGCTGCTTTGTTTCATTTCATTATCATTCCAACATTTTTAATTTTCTTTTCTTCCCATGCTCTTTCTCTCTTAATATGTGTTCCATTTTATTAGTTACGTTTTTTCTCTCACCTACCTACCTGCATTACATATTCAATTTTTCTGTATATTGTATAGTTCATCAACTAACCTACACACACATTATTTTTTTGTTTCTCTAATTCTATCGTCACATCGCTGAGCAGTGTGGGCTCTTTTTTTTAAGTTACTATGGAGTATGGACATTTAATTAACTACAGTGCCGTGCACATGAAGTGCCGATTTATCTAAAGAAAAATTAGATCTTTTTTATTTTTCTGGTTCGAGGAAGTGAATAGATTATAATTCTTCCAATTTAAAAATAAAAAAAGTTCTATTATAATAGCTTGAATTACCAATTTTGTATCACTTCCTCGAACAATAAAACTGAAATTAAGTTAAAATTTTCTTTACAAATAACTCGAAGAAGGTACTTACAATGACGTCGATAAAAAGAGCACACAAATGTGGGTAGGTTAAGTCAGTTGCACTGCACTGAACATAAGCACAAAAAGAATGTGTTGGTTACAATTTGCGAAGCAACGCGAGCACGGGTCGGCTAGTATTTTATAATTGTTATGACAAACAACAGATAACTGGAATAGATTGCTCTATTTTTGGTACTTTTTTTGACATAAGGATTGAATACCTAAAATGTATAGCAGAATTTTTTATAAATGTGAATTTTTGGAACGTTACATAGAGCTTAAATAAATCCTATTTACTGTTTAGCGAATTCTATTAAATAAGACTGTTTGAGTTTAAATCTTTGAAAAGAAAAGATTCTTAATTCTTCTGTCAAAATGCACAGTTCTTGAAAGCTTGTCAAGCGACATCAGTTTGATTTTGCTTATTTTACAAACATATACGTACTTTAAGAATAGATTTTTTTACCATCTTTTGTTTAAAATGTTTTTTTTTTTTTCTATATATGTATATCTTAAAGTCTCTCGTCTCCTAAGGCTACATTTTCACCCAAATTATTAGCTCGTTTTTTTTGTTTTTCCTTTCGTATCCTTGTGAGAAGGACATTGAAGGAAAAAACAAACAAAATGTTTGCATTAAAATTTAACTCGCAACAGCGAAGCAACAGCGTTTGAATGTCTGAAAGCTTATACAGGGAGATACTCCCTTACTTCCTTTTTGCTTGTCTAAGCTGCAAAAATGTCGATTATAGTTAAGTGTTTGCAGAAGAAAAGAAAATTTTGTTCGTTGAATTTTCATTCAAGTTGTTTTTGTTAAACCTACACAGTACGCACCCAACTCATATCCTCTTGTATTATATACATAACAAGCTGTGGCGTATCAATTACCTATTCCAAAAAATGAAAATGAAAATGGGAAGGATATTTGTATTAAATGCGTTATAAAACCTATAAGAAACATCTGAAGCAGTCAGACAGATAGCTTAGCAGACAGAAGTTTCAGGGAAAAAAAAAAATAAATTGGCATACTCATGAGACTTTAAAGTTAATATATTGTTGGATGATTTTATAAGAATTTTGTTTCATATAATTAAATCTATTAATTTCTTTGAATGGTAACAGTATTATAAGTTACATACCGAAAAGTTGACTAAACTCTTATCCCAAAAATGTTGTTTAAGTCCAAAGAACATTAAACTTATTAATTTGTTTAAATATTTGAATAGAGACAATAACCGTGTTTTGTTGGCAAATCTATCCATAGTATAGTAGGATTTTACACTAATAACAAAAACAGTATCCATAGTATGAATAACACCGATAAAAGTTAGAGTAGAATAAATCTCACTATTTTGACATTTATACGAGCCTCGAATGGATCTTATGTGATTTCGTTCTAAAATGTTGGTACGATTGATATTGCATTTGTATCTCTATGGCTGTGTTCGTTGAGTAGTTGTGCATTTGGAATATTTGGAATCATGTGTGTTTTCCATAGGGGAAAAAACCAATCTATTACTGTTGATATTATTTAGTTTTGTTAGTGGAATTTTTTGATAAATTATTCTGGCAAATATTCAGTTGTATCAACTTTCAAATATAAAAACCGGACTACTGCGGATCGTTTTGTTGGCAATTTCTTACTTTACTATATATGGAATGCGAACAAAACGCACTTAATATTGGCAAAAATTGGAAAGAAGTAAATACAATTTCAAAATCTATGTAAAATTAAAACAAGGCTCTAAACACTTGCTGATAGCCATTTACTGTTGCTTTTTTAGCTTCCCATAGAAAGCTTTTGTAATCGATCCGATCTGACGAATTTAAAATTTTGACATTTCTCGACGTTTCGAGTTCCATAGAATCTAAATCAAAGATTGTTAGAGATATGTCTGTGTGTGCGTGCGTACGTAGGTTCGTACGTTCGGGATACTACGGCGGCGTCCATATCTCAAGAATCAGTAGATATATATTAAAATTTACCACCGAAATTCGGAGTCAATGGCCTCAATGTTAAGAGCTCTACGTCCAATTTATGGTCGTCATAATCGTCCTAGCAGATCAACAATTGAGCGTCTAGTGGGAAAATTTGAATCCAGTGAGACAAAGAAGTGCCCGTAGTGTATCTTTCACACATCGTTCTCAAGCGTTGGGCATCTCTGTGACGTCGTTGTGGCGAATTTTGCAAAAAAGATCTTGGCCTACATCCTTACAAGATTAAATTGATGTAAGAACTGAAGCTGCAAACCACCAACTTGTAAATGATTCGGATTTTCATCGAAAAATCATCTTCAGCGATGCGATGAGGCTCATTTCTGGCTCAATGGCTTCGTCAATAAACAAATTATCCGGTATTGGTCAGGCAGCAATCCAAACGCACTCCATGAGTCTTTATTGCATCCCGTCAAGTCTATGGTCTATGCCAATAAGCCAGCGACGATTGATAAACTTCGTACGAATATGGAACGTGAAATTACAGCAGTATCGGCCGGTTTATGTTTGAAAACCGTCGAAAATAGTTTTCAGCGTCCTGACTTCAGCAAGCGTGCCCATGGTGGCCATGCAAAAGAAATCGAGTTCTATACATAATAGCATCGAACGTACTTTCACAAGAATAAAGAATTTCATTGATATCCAAAACCGTTTTTGTTTTATTTAAAAAAACTTCTTAGCGCTCTTATTGAAAATACCGATACAACAAATCTCTCCATTTATCCCGATCGCTAGCTGACGACCGATGCCATTTAGTTGCACACCGCATGGTTTGTGCTTAATTTTTATTACAATATCAGCTTGGAGATATATTAATATTATATACAACATCGTTTTCGGAATCGTGACATAAGTATACAACAATTATGTGCAAGACCTTTCTCTCAAACACACCTAAGAAGCCGTAGTGTCTATAACTAAGCACCCATGTATTGGGTGCTTTATATGAGTACTGGCAATGCTATCGTCCTGTACAGCAGCAGGAGAAGTTATGGTTATCAAGGAACCTGATTTGAAAAGCTTTGACAGACCGAGGTAGGCTCTGTTGGCTCTGGGCAACCGCCCTCGTATTTCTTCTTCTATTTTGTAGTACCCGTGGCATGATGGTTAGTGCGTTGGACTATCATGCCAGAGGTCGTGGGTTCGATCCCTGCCTATGCCATCTAAAGTTTTTTTCACGGGTACTGCCTCTTGCGAGGAATTGACAAATTCTCCAAGAGTAATTCTTGTCATGAAAAGTACTTTCGGATTCGGCATTAAACTGTAGGTCCCCTCCATCTCTGACAACAGTACTCGCACACAGGAATGGTTGAGAGTTGTAAGTCACTAGGCCCTAGTTCTCAACGGACTGTTGCGCCACCCAATTTATTTTATTTATTTTTATTTTGTTATCGGCTGCTAGTATTGACCCAAAGTACTAGAAGGACTGCACTACTTCAAATTCATGCTTCGCTGACTTGATTGTTTGACCGATTATTATTCTTGCAGTCAACGCCATCATGTTCTCTGATTTTCCTTCACTAATGTGCAGCCCAAGATTTTGTGCCGCCTGTTCGATCTGCGTGAAGGAATCGTGTTCAGCTTGTTCAGTGCTCCAAATGGCTTTGTATAGTTCTACCCTGGTGGCTATGCTTTCATAGGCGGCCCTAAGGTCTTTAAACAGATGGTATAAGTTGGAATATTAAGTTCTAGAAATTTTTTCATCGTTTGCTTAAGGGTAAGAATGAGATGAAAACACGCTGATACTGTCTGATGATACTGTTAGCGTATGGGGCTATCCAATCTTGTAGGATAAGGGAGATTATCTCATAGACGGTACTCAACAACGTGATACCTCTATAGTAGCTGCACGTTGTGACATCTCCTTAGTTGTATCTTTGTTGTGTCTTCTGGAATTTCTTAATGTTCCCAAACGTGCACTATAATTCCGTGATGTTTCGATGTAAAGCTGGCAGGCCATGTTGGATCAGCTCGGCTAATATGCCATCCCGTTGTTTTGTTTTGTTTTGTTTGAGCCATTTTTAAAATCTTCTAGACCTCTTTTATGTATATGTTAGGTAGCGGAAGGATATGGGCTTCTGTATGGTGGAGCCTCCATACTTCTTCAATAAGCTGACCATTTTGCAATTCATTAAAGTACACTTCCCATCGCTCCAGTACACCTGCAGGTTCGGTAATCAGATTTCCCTCTCCGTCCTTGCAATATGTGCAGCGTGATGTATACTTCGTCATGTTTTGGACGGCCGACGTTAGAATTTCCTAAGTTCTTCTAAGTTCCGTCCCATTACAAATTCACAATTTTGTAGAATTGTGAGAGAATTTGCTATGATTGTCAAGATTTCTTATCATTCAAAAATGTCCATGACTCTGAATTGTCAAAGTTTTCCTATCAATTTCCGACAAATTTGTAGAATTGTCACTTGTCAATGTTTATGAAAAAAGTCCCAGACCCATATATTGTCTGTCGATATTTCTAGTCAAAATTTTTCCAATTCCACTTAAACATGGTATGAATCTGGAAAAAAAGCTTCTGAAGATTTTTAATTTTGCACTAATAAGAATGTTATCAACGTTTCTAGGACTTATGTATGTAAAACCGAGATCGTCTTTTCGATGGTGAATTAGGAAACACCTTTTTCTATTGACTTAACTTTATAACGGAACTAATGCCTACTTAAACTAAAAACATTTCAAATATAATTTTACCTTAAATTCAATTTTATTTCCTAATTTTACGCTAATAATCCCACATTGTTTTACTTGTCCATCAACCTTAAGCAAAACTTCATTTCAAACTACCATCAGATTAAAAATGTTTTGGTCCGAATAAAGAATTCTTTAAACATCTTATCAAAATTAATTATTCTCATATCAATTTTGAATTCAATTGTATTTCTAATGATCTGATGATTATTTATTTAAATCAATCATCAAGGAATAATTACAAACAAAATTTATATCAGAAAAGCAATAAAATTTAATTAAGTTCAATAGCTGCTATAAAGTCTGAATTTGAAATTATTTTACTCCTTTTAACTCCAAAGGAAAAGTGTTTTGTTGTGTTGATTTAAAACCCTTAAAGTGATGTTATTCTCCGGGAAAGTAGTTTTCATTGAAGTTTGCTTGCTTGTTGCTCTTGCAACAACCTTCGATTTTCAAAAAATTGAAAAGAAAAACAACTTAATGGATTGTCTTCAAGCTCTTCTAAATAGTGAACTAAATTTTAATAAAAGATTCATTAATACTTATGGAGTATTTTATCACGAAAAGGAGTCAAATAAAAATAAAATAATTTTCGGTGATATGATCAATATTCTCTTGGCAAATATTTCCACTTCTAGTCAGGTGAATCTATCTCAAAATCCGTCAGTTGAATTCAAAACCCACACCAAGATTCTTTTCGTCAGCTCTTCAAATTTCTTCAGGTGAATAAAAAGTTCTAAGTATTTTTTCCTTAATAAAATAAAAAAATAAAATACTTTTAGGTATTTAGTTAAACGCATCCGAAGAAGTATCACCTATGACAATTCTGGATTGTATCAAAGGTACTTTGTTGTGCTGCCTCATTTCGAATACAACAAGAAGTCTATCATCAGGCATATTCTCTATCTATGTCTCGAAAACCTGATAGCCAATGTTAACGTACTGGTTGAGAATGTGCACGGAGTCGTGAAGGTTTACACCTATTTTCCCTTCACTAGAAATAGTTGCAGAAGTAGCAGACCAGTAATTTATAATCGGTTTCAAAATGGCCAACTTGTATCGAATAAATTAGCCTTTCCCAAAAAAACTGGCAACCTATGGCAGTGCACTCTAAGGGTTATAGTATGGGAAGAGTACCCTTACATCGATATTGATGGAAATGACGTTAGTGGCTTAGAAATTAAACTTCTGAAAACGCTTGCCCATGCTATGAATTTTTCATTGACATTTGTTATTTCACCAAAGTCAAGAGGTGAAATTTTTAATAATGGAACAGTTACAGGTGGATTTGAAATGGTAAGGCCTTTGCCGTCCATCCCCAAAAAGAACACAACTAACCGAAATATTGTATATTTTAGTTAAATTCAGGCCAAGGTGATTTAATTCTTTGTGGGAGCTTTTGTTCACAACAAAGGCAGCTATATTTTGCCAGCACCATACAATACATGACATCAAAGATGGGCGTTATCTTAAGACCACCAAGATCCTACAATACCTTGGAACTTCTGCTGATACCATTTGAGACCTTAACCTGGATGATCATCGGGATGTTTGTTCTTGGCAAATGGGTCTGGCAGATTCTTTTGCGGAAGCTTCTTCGAGGTGATGGATTTATATTACAGGGATATGCTGTGAGGATTCAGTTGGTGTTTTGGCTGTTTGGCACTTTCGTACTGCGAAGTTTATACGAGGGTTCAATTTTCAAATTTTTCCATACTAGACCGTCCAAAGATTTGCCCGAAAATCTAGAAGAAATGCTAGCTGACAATTATTTCTTTATAACCCACTATAATTATAGATCATTTGTGGGACCAGAACTATTGAATAATACTGAAAGATTGTTGCCGACCAAAGGCAATTGGTCGCATGTTTTTGGGTTATTTGAAAATTTTCCCAGTGAAAAAGTTGCTCTTATCGTTCAAGCGGATGTTGTTGAGGTTCCTTTAAATCAATTAGAACACACGTTAGAACTGAGAATAGCTGAGTTTTCTATTCTGCAGACTAGCTACTGCGGGTATTTGAGGAAGTTTTCATTTTTAACAGATGAAATCAATAAGCATTTGCATCGTTTGATTAGCTGTGGGAAAATTGACAAGTTGTTTAAAGTTCACATGTTAGATACGAAAGGAATGGAAAATCCCGTAAATTTGCTGACAATGCATCAGCTACGAGGAGTATTAAGATGTCCTTTTCGATTGCTGTTTTCTTGTATTGTTATATTTTTGTTGGAATTTATTTCGAAATGGTGCAGAGTATTGCGGAGAGGTATTGACATTTTCCATTGAGTGGTTCTAAACCAATATAATTAAAATGAGGTTTGTTAATGCTCTTTCTAAAAAAGTTTTGATGATGTTTTTCAATCATCACGCTAACTTTGTAAGAACTAGAGACCTTTTGCAATAAATTCTTGTCGCAGTCATCTCAATGCTAGCGAGACAAAAGACAAAATTAGTAAAGTACATAATTATAAGAAATTCGAAAATTGTGTGCATTATCTATGAAAATTTTGTGTGAAAATACTTTGTTCAGTTCGAGAAGATAAATATTTTTGGGAACAGTTGGGAGCAGAAGACAGGTTCAAAAAATGAAAATGAAAGCAACAACTTAAAAACTATAATCGACGGAGTGTTTTTTATTGCAAATAAGTCGTGTTTTGTTTTAAACAAATAACCACAAAATTAAAGCAAATCCATTTCTCCACAAAATACTTTTTGAAAAATTGTTCATTAACAAGTATCGCTCCATTGCTGCAATTCTTAATGATGAAACACTTTTTTATATTATTTTATTTATAATAAATTTTGTAGATTTTTTGTCCTGACATTTTTTTGAAGATATTTATTTTTAACACATTTTCCATTCCTGGAACTTGTGTTGTCTTAAAATATTTGTTCAAAGGTTCTTCAATAACATCTTAAAAATGTAATTTTTTAGTTTTGAAATGTAAGTAAAACAAACTTAAAAATACTTATATCACCATTTTAAGAATCAAACTATTACTAAGCAAAGCACAAAACAGATGTCTGTAATTAATATAAGACTCACAAAATTTAAATTTTAATCACTTTCAATACAAATAAAAACAATTTGTTTTAATTTTTTTTTTAGAAGAGTGATAATGTGGAAATCAGCCAGAGGTAAGAAATGCTACGTTTCGAAAGATAAAAGTTTAGACAAAAATATCCGCTAAAATTCCGGAAACGTTCTTTTTTAGTTTTGGTCCAGTATTGAGAGTAGGAAAATAACCTTATTTTAACAACAATTTCGATTTATTGCCTTACGAATTTATTTTAGGCACTGAACTAGTAAATCAAATTTCCCAAAAATAAAATAGCAATTTTTAACCTTCAATATATGAATGACTTCTTTTGATTATTGGTTTTCATGAGTAAACAAACATTTTAACCAAATTTCATACCCATTCCCTGCAACTCAAAAACACCCTTTCACTACATTTTTTTTGTAAACTCTTTTGAGTTTTATTTTATACTATAGGGTTTTTAAATTTGCGAGGGTATATTTTGGGTCCCTGTGGCGGCCATTTTGGTGACATCTGTCAAATCTTTTGTTTATTATTCAGTTGCTTATGCCAAATCATCATGGCAAGACAACAAGATATTGGCACCTCGGTACATTCGTACCGTCATGTCATGAGGCTCAAGCAGTGGCGACGGTCTTTCAACAAGTGGTCAATCTAGTTACGAGTGACTCCATCAGGTGATACCCAGGTGGCTTTGTAGATATCCTTACGCGATAACCTGGGACTCGCAACGACCAAGTTTTTCGATTCTGCCAATTCTAAGACTTGAAGTCCGTTGTCATTAGTGTTCTAAAGCAGAGTATGGGTGGCCGCTTAATGCCGGACCTATTTTTGCATTCAAATCCCTATGCATTCAAATCAAAAAGTCCAGATGTAGAAGTGCAACAGTTGTCTGTTTGTAAATGACAACTTTAGAATTGTCTAAATTCTGCCCCATTACAAATTGACAATTTTGAAGAAATGTGGGACAATTTGCGATAGTTGTCAAGATTTCTTATCATAAAAAATTGCTATTATTGTGAAATTTCAAATATTTTCAATAAGTGCGACAAATTTGTAGAATTTTCACTTGTCAATATTTATGAAAAACGGCCCAACCTCATATGTATGTTGATTGCCGATATTTCTAATCAATAGTTGTCCAATTCCATAAAAACATGGCAAAGATTCGGAAAGCTTCTGAAGATTTTGAATTTTTTATTCGTAAAAATGTTATCAACGATTCTAGGACTTATATGAAATCGGGATCTAGTTAGCTTTACAATGGTAAATTAGGACGCACCTTTTTCCATTGAGTAACTTTTATAACTGAACCGATGGCTACTAAACCTAAAAACATTTCGAATTATATTTTTACCTCAAATTCAATTTTATTTCCTAGTTTCACGCTAATAATCCAACATTATTCTACTCGCCCATAAACTTCAAACAAAAATTAATTTTAACTATCGTTAAGAAAAATGTTTTACCAAAAAGGAAATTTCTTCAAATACCCAACCAAAATTAATTATTCTCAAATCAATTTTCTTTTTAATGATCTGATGATTATTTATTTAAATCAATCATCAAGGAATAATTACAAACCAAATTTATATCAGAAAAACAATAAAATTTAATTAAGTTCAATAGCTGCTATAAAGTTTGAATTTGAAATTATTTTACTCCTCTTAACTCCAAAGGAAAAGTGTTTTGTTGTGTTGAATTGAAACCCTTAAAGTCATGTTATTCTCCGGGAAAGTAGTTTTCGTTGAAGCTTGTTTGCTTGTTGCTCTTGCAACAACCTTCGATCTTCAAAAAACTGAAAATAAAAACAACTTAATTGAATGTCTTCAAGCTCTTCTTAAAAGTGAACTAAATTTTAATAAACAGTTCATCAATACTTATGGAGTATTTTATCACGAAAAGGAGTCAAATAAAAATAAAATAATTTTCGGTGATATGATCAATATTCTCTTGGCAAATATTTCCACTTCTAGTCAGGTGAATCTTTCTCAAAATCCGTCAGTTGAATTCAAAACCCACACCAAGATTCTTTTCGTCAGCTCTTCAAATTTCTTCAGGTGAATAAAAAGTTCTAAGTATTTTTTCCTTAATAAAATAAAAAAAATAAAATACTTTTAGGTATTTAGTTAAACGCATCCGAAGAAGTATCACCTATGACAATTCTGGATTGTATCAAAGGTACTTTGTTGTGCTGCCTAATTTCGAATACAACAAGAAGTCTATCATCAGGCATATTCTCTATCTATGTCTCGAAAATCTGATAGCCAATGTTAACGTATTGGTTGAGAATGTGCACGGAGTCGTGAAGGTTTACACCTATTTTCCCTTCACTAGAAATAGTTGCAGAAGTAGCAGACCAGTAATTTATAATCGGTTTCAAAATGGCCAACTAGTATCGAATAAATTGGCCTTTCCCAAAAAAACTGGCAACCTATGGCAGTGCACTCTAAGGGTAATAGTTTGGGAAGACTATCCTTACATCGACATTGATGAAAATGATGTTAGTGGCGTAGAAATTAAACTTCTGAAAACGCTTGCCCATGCTATGAATTTTTCATTGACATTTGTGATTTCACCAAAGTCAAGAGGTGAAATTTTTAATAATGGAACAGTCACAGGTGGATTTGAAATGGTGAGGCCTTCGCCGCCCTTCCCCAAAGAGACCACAACTAACCGAAATATTGTATGTTTTTAGTTAAATTCAGGCCAAGGTGACTTAATTCTTTGTGGGAGCTTTTGTACACAACAAAGGCAGCTATATTTTGCCAGCACAATACAATACATGACATCAAAGATGGACGTTATCTTAAGACCACCAAAATCCTACAATACCTTGGAACTTCTGCTGATACCATTTGAGATCTTAACCTGGGTGATCATCGGGATGTTTGTTCTTGGCAAATGGGTCTGCCAGATTCTTTTGCGGAAACTACTTCGAGGCGAGGGATTTATTTCCCAGGGATACGCTTTTAGGATTCAGTTGGTGTTTTGGCTGTTTGGTACTTTTGTGCTGCGCAGTTTATACGAGGGTTCAATTTTTAAATTTTTCCACACCAGACCGTCCAAAGATTTGCCCGAAAATCTAGAAGAAATGCTAGCTGACAATTATTTCTTTATAACCCACTATAATTATAGATCATTTGTGGGACCAGAACTATTGAACAATACCGAAAGATTGTTGCCGACCAAAGGTAATTGGTCGCATGTTTTTGGTTTATTTGAAAATTTTCCTAGTGAAAAAGTTGCTCTTATCGTTCAAGCGGATATTGTTGAGGTTCCTTTCAAACAATTAGAACACACATTAGAACTGAGAATAGCTGAGTTTCCAATTTTGCATATTAGTTATTGCGGGTATTTGAGGAAGTTTTCATTTTTAACAGATGAAATCAATAAGCATTTGCATCGTTTGATTAGCTGTGGGAAAATTGACAAGTTGTTTAAAGTTCACATGTTAGATACGCAAGGAATGGAAAATCCCGTAAATTTGCTGACAATGCATCAGCTACGAGGAGTATTTAGATGTCTTTATCGGTTGCAGTTTTCTTGTATTGTTATATTTTTGTTGGAATTTATTTCGAAATGGTGCAGAGTATTGCGGAGAGGTATTGACATTTTTCATTGAGTGGTTTTAAACAAATATAATTAAAATGAGGTTTCTAACAAGGGAGGATGTTTTTCAATCATCACGCTAACTTTGTAAGAACTCGAGACCTTTTACAACAAATTCTTGTCGCAGTCATCTCAATATGCTAGCGTAGTAAAGATAAAATCAGTAAAGTATAAGAAACTCGAGAATTGTGAGCGTTTTCTATGCAAATTTAGTGTAAAAAATACTTTTTTTCAGTTCGGAATGAAAATTATTTTTGGGAACAGTTGAGAGAAAAAGAAAGGTTCAAAAAATGAAAATGAAAGAATGGAAAAATGGAAAAATGAAAGCAAAACCTTAAAAACTATAATCTACGGATTGTTTTTTATTGCAAATTAGTCGTGTTTTGTTTTAAACAAATAACCACAAAATACTTTTTGAAAAATTGTTCATTAACACCTATCGCTCCATTGCTGCAATTCTTAATGATGAAACACTTTTTTTATATTATTTTATTTATAATAACTTTTGTAGATTTGTTGTCTTGACATTTTTTTTGAAGATATAAGCTTTAAACACATTTTCCAATTCTGGAACTAATGTTTTCTTAAAACATTTGTTGAAAGGTTCTTCAATAACATCTTAAAAATGTAATTTTTTAGTTTGAAAATGTTAGTAAAACAAACTTAAAAATGCTAATATCACCAATTTAATATTTAAAATTAAACTACTACTAAACAAAGCACTAAACACATGTCTGTTATTAATATAAGATTCACAAAATTTAAAATTTAAAACACTTTTAATAGAAATGAAAACAATTTGTTTTAATCTTTTTTTTCGAAAAGTGATAATGTGGAAATCTTCCAGAGGTAAGAAATGCTACGCGCTTCGAAAGATAAAAGTTTAGACACAAATATACGCAAAAATTCCGGAAACGTTCTTGTTTAGTTTTGACCCAGTATTGAGAGCAGGAAGACAACCTTATTTTATAAACAATTTTGATTTATTGCTTTATGAATTAATTGTAGGCACTGAACTGGTAAATCAAATTTCCCAAAAATAAAATAACAATTTTTAACCTTCAATATCTGTATGACTTCTATTGATTATTGGTTTTCATGAGTAATCAAACATTTTAAACAAATTTCATACCCATTCCCTGCAGCTCAAAAACACCTTTTCACCCCATTTTTTTTAAACTCTTTTGATTTGTATTTTATACTATAGGATTTTTAAATTGGCGTGGGTAGATTTTGGAGCCCCGTGGTTGCCATTTTGTTTTGGTCACATCTGTCAAATCGTTTGTTTGTTACTCAGTTGTTTATGCCAAATCATCATGGCCAGTTACACGATTGAACAGCACGTTCAAATGATAAAACTTTATTATCAAAATGAGTGTTCACTAACGCAAACGTTTGGCGCATTGCGCCCACTTTAAGGTATACGTGGTGGCCTTTCACAGTCGACTCTTCAACGTTTGATGGCCAAATTTGAGACGACCGGTTCAGTAAGCAATCAGCCAACACCCTTTCGTTCAAGGAACGCAAGATCGGCCGACAAACATCGCCGCGGTCCGTGAAAGTGTACAGCAGAACCCGAGACAGTCTATTCCTCGCCGTGCACAAGAACTCGGCCTTTCGCAGACTTCCACTTTGGCGAATTTTGGGTCGGGACTTGGGCCTACACCCGTACAAGATCCAACTGACCCAGGAGCTCAAATTTCATGACCATAGACAGCGCCGTTTGTTCGTTGACTGGGCTTCGAATCGTTTGGAAGAGGACCCCAATTTTGGGCGAAAAATCATCTCTAGTAACGAGGCGCATTTTTGGATGAATGGCTGTGTAACAAGCAGAATTGCCATTTATGGGACGACACCAACCAAAGCGAGGTTCACCAGGTGGTAAAAAGTTACCGTTTGGTGTGGATTTTGGGCCGTCGGCGTAATTGGTCCGTTGAAAACGACGTTAGTGAGGCGGGCACCGTCAACAGCGAGCACTACATAACGATGATACCCAATTTCTTATGGCCAAAATTGAACCATATGGACCTAGATGACATGTGATTCCAGCAGGACGGTGCTACGCGCCACACAGCAAATGCCACGATTGACATTTTGCATGAATGATTTGAGGGTAAGGTTATTTCTCGCAGGGTGATGTGAACCGGCCACCAAGGTCATGCGATTTGACCCCGCTAGACTTTTTCCTGTGGGGTTTCTTGAAATCGCAGGTCTCTGCAAATAAACCACAATCGATCGATGCCCTAAAGGTGAAGATAACACAGGCTATATCTCAAATTCAGGGGGATCTATGCGGGAGAGTCATTGAAAATAGGACTTTTCGGATCCGTGCCACCGTAAGACGCCGAGGCGAGCATTTGAATGATGTTATATTCCACACTTAATGGCATACATGCACCTCTCAAATAAAAAATAATTTTGTTAATACCTCACACACAGCTTGTTTTATTCCATTTAAACATCTAACCGCCCTTATTGAAAAACAATTTATTAAGATTGAATCCGATTTAAAAAGGAAAACTATTTAAAATTTTTCTTTTCTGTTTGTTGAAGATTTAAAATGTAATCGTTCTGTCGCCTCTCCCAACCTTACCATGAACCATTTATTCCATGACTTTTTACGCTAACATATTCCCGCATGAATCTGACAAAATAAATGCAAAAATAATTCAACTTCCCGCATCATATACAACATTTTTACAACATAATATAAATTTACATATAACTTCATATATTTATATACAAGGTCGAGGAACAAACAAAAATAGAGTCTCCTTCACATGGTTGATGTAGCAAAAACTCGCACATAACACCCCATTATACAACCAAAACCATTTACCGGAGCGAAGTGAGCATTATTTTCCAATTTGACATGCAAATAAATCTCGAAATTCATACCCTGCTCCGGCAATAAAGCTTTCGCTCTCCCTCTTTAGCTTTTATAGTCGATGTTACAGAACCATATACACAAAATAGGATTGTAATTTAAATGCGGACGTTATATATCCGTATGCGCCCCTTCCTGTTCGATTTTCCTTACATCCGGTTGAGCTTGTTGAAATCTCCTACCAACCTTCTTGGGGGAGGGGGTGTTGTGACTCCTAAATAAACCAAAGTAGATGGCATTTGAAACGATTTAGAAGAAAAAGAATAAGAAGGCGGTATGGTATGGAAACGGTAAATTGCTTCAACGACCATTCTAACAGTATGATGCGGAACTTCAAAAAAGAATCTTGAATAATTCATAAATCTTGCCCCGGTACGGTACCTGTCTTACACAAAGTTCTTATTCACTTGAGATCCTATTCTGTATTTGAACCTTTACATCCAATATTTTTGTTTCTCAAACATATGAATGTGGACGAAAGGCAACTTCAGCAAAGGAATATACATAGTTAAGGGCTATAGTGGCTATGGTATGTTAAATACAGGAATCCTGGAGGTATTTCAAAGGTTTTCGACCATTAACTCAGATTATACGTGTAATAGTTCGTTCCCGTTTATTTTGTGTGTATTATAATCTTAAGGTATACTACAATTTACAATTGAAATCATTCATCCGTAGTTTTTATCAACCAATAGGGTTTTATTTCGTTTCCGGTGTTGAATATTTATATTGGTCTTCTGTTTTATTTGGTCACAAATATTTCAGTGTGTTTCAAAGAATTTATTGAGTTTACTTTTGAATGAGGGATTATAGTTTATCATCCTTATGGAAATATCGCAAATGTCTAAGGTAATATCTTTTCGAATAAACATTTTCGGGCTTTAATTATTTTTAAACAATAAGCACACACTATCCTTCTTATGCAGAGACACGGAGCGTGAGCGTTAGGAAAGGGAGAGAGGGTTTAAAAGCAAATGTCGGTGCACATTGGCTTCAAATTCCTGAATATTGCAATGACTTACAACAGAGTGTGGTAAAGCATTCCATATTCGTGTAGTTCGGCTAAATAACGAATCTCTGTACTGACCAGTACGATTAAATTTAGGCTCGAAAGTATACTGATGAGCATTCTTAGAAGAGCGAGTTTTACGGTTAAACTGTTTAAACTTTACGACGATGTATAAGCAACGTTAATGACCCTATGATGATATTATCACCAATTATTTTATATGCTCTTCATTCAATACTACCCAACACGCTTATGTATAAATTTCAGGAGCAGCAGCAGAGAGATTGGAGTTATACTCAAGCTTTGCACGTATATTAGTCTTGAAGATACCTATAACAGCCCTTCGATTTGAAGAGGGAGACAAACTTCTTGAATCTCTTTATCAAACACATAAATCTTGCGGCATTTTAAGCGACATTTATTCAATCTCAATGATGCAAATTCCATCCATGGATAATGGCAATGGGGGTATATCTAACGTTAAGTATACAAGACAGGTTTGGGTTTTCGAAGAATTAAATTCCACTCGGTTTGTATTTCCCATTGTGAGAATTTAATGACTTTATCATATTTGTCGTTGCGATTTCACATCCGAAGAAAAGGGATTTGAGCCTGAAAACAAATATGAAAAGCTGAAAGTATTATCGTCAGCTAAACAATGTATTAGATTGTAAAAGCTGCACGCAAAAGATCATTAATAAAAATGAGAAAGAGTGTTGGAGACAGAACAGAGCCCTTGGGTACACCATCACTTAATTTGTCTTTTTCAGACTTAAACTCATCTAATGCTTCTTGTATTGAACGATCCGAAAGTAAGTTACTAATGCAATGAAGGAGGAATTCATGAAAACGGAAGGCACGCAATTTTGATAAGAGAGCCTTTTAATCTTCTAATTCTTATAGAAAATTACTATCTAAAAGAATTAATTTTAGGTATTTGTGAGCAAGAAAAAGTCATTGCATGTCAAATGCTGTAACTGTAAGTTTCCAAAAAATCAGTTTATAAGTTAAATTGATTAAGAGGGTTCAGTTTTCATGATCACCAATGATTTTAAACAAAGAAATTAATGAATTCCATACCTAATAGTACCCGTGGCATGCCATCTAATGTTTTTTCACGGGTACTGCCTCTTGCGAGGAATTGGCAAATTCTCCAAGAGTAATTCTTGTCATGAAAAGTGCTTTCTCAAATCAGCCGTTCGGATTCGGATTAAAACTGTAGGTCCCCTCCATCCCTGACAACAGTACTCGCACACAGGAATGGTTGAGAGTTATAAGATACTAGGCCCTAGTTCTCAACGGGCTGTTGCGCTACCCAATTTATTTATTTATTTATACCAAATTGAGCGTTGCACGTTTCCCGAGTGGAATGGCAGCCATATGTACCTACATAAAGTTATGACAAAATAAAAACACTTAACATTGATTTTAGTTGATCAATGCATTTGTGTCTTGATAATTAACTTCAAAATCAGTAAAAATAACATTTTTGCAAAAATGGTTTTGCGATTCTTTTAGAAGGTGAAGTATAACAACTTTTGATGTTTTTTTTCGAATATTATATGAAATTATATAAATATTTTAACTGTATATTGAAGAAAAGGATTAAAGATTTAGAAAACCATCACGGATTTTATTGAAAAGAAGCTACTTCATAAATTTAGAAAGCATAAAAAAGCCTCATATGTTTTTTCGAACTTTAAAGAGTGATATCTCAAAAACCGGAAGTGATACGTTTATTTTTTAAGAAATTGGAAAAGTGCACTTTAAATGCCAGTATAAGAAAATCTTGTCGACCAATATTATTTTTTCATGAAAAATTTTTGGACCAACCGAAATTATCATTTTCAGAATTGCTGTTGTTAATAATGCTGAAATTATTTATAATCAGCCCTATTGTGAGTTCCATGGGAACAAGATTCCACATGGAAAAATTCCCATTTCCATATTCCCTAATTGTGAGTTTCGGACGAAAAAATTCCCCATGTTCGAAAAAATCCCCTTATTGTAAGCATTTTTTCCGTGTGAAATGTTACGTTCTCAACAGCTGAAATGTTCACTTATTTTTTTGTGGGGAACGAGAGAAGAACAAAGCGGAAAATGTAAGTTGTTTGTTGTTTTTTTTTCTGTGACCAAAAATAAAATTGAATTTTTCCAATATTTCATTAGCAAAACTTTAAATAAAGCCGAAAGAACAAGACTGAAAGAGCTTTGCGCCAAACTAATTTCATAGTTTTTACCTACTCCTTTTTGATACGCACCCTCTGCAAAAAAACGCAAACAAGCGGACAATTTGACGATGGGTGATATCGCAAACTTTTGTTTCGTTTGC
Organism: Eupeodes luniger; assembly: GCA_951509635.1. Taxonomy (NCBI): domain Eukaryota; kingdom Metazoa; phylum Arthropoda; class Insecta; order Diptera; family Syrphidae; genus Eupeodes; species Eupeodes luniger. The sequence goes on along the minus strand of OX608073.1, from coordinate 293,643,164 downwards.
GGCAAAGCATTGGTTAGCACATCGAGGAGGAATTTAAATGTTGGTTTGTTGATTCTGTAGTATTGCTGAAATCTGAAAACTTTGTTTTAATAAAAAAAATGTAGATAAGAATTTTATACTTACAAGGAATCGGGCAACTCCAAAGGATTGGAATGATGAATTATTTCACTTTCTTTTTTATCAAAATACAACTTAAATTTATTTTGTTTCGCACTTGTCTTCATAAAAAAAAATAAACATGCAATAAGATCTGTTCATTTTAAAAACATCAGTGCACATATGCTTTAAAACGGAGAGGGAAATTTTGTATACGTGGTCGTTAAGTTACTTTTTTTTGCATATAAGTCGATGAGGGTTGAATTTAAAGAGTGTTTTTGCACTCAGTGGGCACAGTTTTAGAATGTAATTGCAGCACCACATTAATTTCTTGAAATTTTTTCATTTTTTTTTCATTAAATGATTTAGATTTCAGTCTCTGTTTCCATCATAGAGAAGGGAAATTTATTTAGGTCTCAGTTTTTTGAACATGTCTATTTTTCGAACTGTCATTTCCGATTCGATGTGAAATTTTATTCGAGTGAAACTCCCAATAGCTTTTGAAAGTCCGTGGGAACGAAAATTTTCCCTGTGAATGGTTTTCCGTGTGAAACTCACAATAAGGCTGAATGGTAATTTTAAGTTACGGTAGACAAAATCTTTTATTAATTCGACTAACTTAAAAGATGATTATTCTTCTGGGTCTATGTTCTTCCTAGTAGTAGCATTTTTAAACTATTTCTAAGATCAGATAAATTGCCAATCATATTTAAAAAGGCATTTATAACATCAGTCTTTAACAAGGGTAACAAGTTTGACATTAGTAATTGCAAGACTTTTGAACAAGTTGTTTGTGATAGTTTAGAGTTTAACTGCACGAATATTACAAAGTGGTTTTATACGAAAACGTCCGACTTTTACTAATCTACTTGCACTTTTCCATAAGTGCTGAAAAACCCTAAAAACTCGTCCAAGAGCTCGACTGTATTTTCACTTATTATATAATAAAACTTAGCTTTTGATCAACTTTCTTATAATATCATCACATTTAAGCTGAAGGTAATTGGGTTTCCTCCTCAATTAATTGTACTTTTATCTTCTTATTCTTAAAAAAGTTTTCTCTTATACCCTTTCATTGTGAAATTAGGAGTTCCACAGTGTAGTAATTTTTGACTTCTGTACTCTTTATCTTAGCTTTCAATGACGTTACCCTTTATGTTCGATACAGTAACATTTTAATCTATGCGGATGCTATGAACATTGAACATCTCTAAAAGCTCAAAATCTCTAAACTATCGATTATAACTCTAAAAGGATATTAATTGCTTTGTTATCTGGCGCAAAAAGAATGGGCTAAACATTAACTCAATTAAATGTTAGGAAATGCAAACTCTATATACATAATACATCGCGTTCATAGCTTTAAAGATCTCGAAGTTTAACTCTAATCTCGTTTTCACGGAGCGTATTTATTCTATAATTGGTAAAGCCAACTCTGTTTTAGTATTTGTTAAACGTTGCGTTGGCAGATAGAAAAAACTAATCAAGATAGTCAAATGTCCTCGTCTCCGTCCCTTCGAAACCTCTTACTCTCATTTTTTATAGCGTGTTGAATTCGTATCGGTGTATACAATGTTTTCACCTCGGAGAAGAGTACACAAAAAAACATCAGTTCCGGGAATTGCGACATTTCTCATTTTTGTTTATTGATAGCCAAGAAGGCTATGTTTTTTAAAGTCTCATTATAATATTTGTAATTCTCGTGATTTTCTTTCTTTAATTTTACTAACATCTTGTCGTTTTTATATCTACAAAAATACTCCTATAATTCAAATTAATTCTAGCAAAACATTTTTGTTTGTCAATAAATAACGGGAGAAGTTATACCGGTAGTTCGTGGTGAATTTGTTTTCTCTTGTTTTTTTCTAAGTTACAGATAGATGGCATTAACAACCAAAACAAGAAAGGATGTGTGCAGAAAATGTGTAACAAGGTTAAGGTTTTTTAGACTAGACTTTGTTTGTATATATGAACGAGTACATGTTTTTTATAAATGTATGTTATGTTTATTTCAATAGTAATACCTTAACTAATAACTTAACTACTGTATTATCTAAAATATATTGCATTGAATTATTTGTTATCTGGAACTTAGTGTTAAAGCAACATTTATTTGTCATGAATTACTTTTTCAGCTTTTTTATACACCAACAAAATTAATTATGAAATTTGGCTGCGATAATAATTACTTGAACACAGCATTTTCTATATTTATAGTTATTCAGGTTTAGCCCTTAACTTTGATTTGCATTTATTTATGAATAGCATAAAAAGTTTAGCAAACATCTATGAATAAGCCACAATGCACTTTCAGAAAAACTGTAGTTAGGACTTTCCCTCACAGATTTTTCCTTGTCGCTATATAACTGAAAGATAAGATATAAATAGTTAGAACTGCAAAACTTATAAAAATGATGCATAAAACTTAAATTTTGGTTGAAGAACAAATTTGTACCTATATTCTTTTCACAAAACCACTGACCTAGCGAGAATACAAATATTTTTACTTTTGTACAAAAGTACTTCTCGGCTTATGTAGTTAAGCCTTTAAAAGCAACACACTAGCTTAGCGGAAAGCATGTAAGAATAGCTTATCACCTATTCACAAATCTTATGCAATGAAAATTGGCAACAGAAGTAACAAGTTGACGGTCTTTTTATTTAGTCTCTACTTAAATCACTTATTTTCAGCATTTTGGAAATGCCGTGATTAATGTAAAGAAAATAAACAACGAGTACACACAAATAAAATAGGAATGGAAAAAAGAGATGAGTATAAAAAAAATAAAAATTAAACGCATAAACGCAGCTAATAATAAAAAAAATAGTAGTAGTAGTGCTTTCAGAATAACTAACTAATATTTCTCTAAATGCGTAATTTAGAATTGTTTCTAAATCTTCATTGTTCTGGCACCTAACAAGAGTAATTAATGAATGATATTACTCCCAAACCCAAACGAACACAATGAGAGTACCAAAAAGTTGTTCATCCACAGTTTTGAATTTTCTTTGAACACCTCTGAACAGCTGACTACATCCACCATTTTTCAAAGGTGGTGAGTATGAACACCAACTTGCATAAGTATTTGTGCCCACATTTTTTTTATAATGGAGTTAACATATGAAAGTTGGTGTGCAAATCACAGCTTGTAGGCAAAAAGAGAGCAACCGTAGAAGTTGGTTCTCTCGATTAGTTCTTTTCTCTCTGGCTTTGGTTGGTCTAAAGAATTTCAGAATCCTTATGTTAATCTCGCTTTTATATAACACTTTGGTCCGCACCCAACTTAAGTACGTATCCTAGGTATGAACTTCTTTTAACGAGATCCACAATAATATGAAGATATAACCTGCTCAACGCAACTTCATACCTTTCGGTTTAAAAGGACTACCATGATCCTTGAAACCTTAATCCTTTTTATAAACTATTAACACTGCAAATGGGCACATTTTTTGCGTTCGTAATTATTTCTTTGTACTCGTAATCGTTTTTATTAAGCTTTCTGTTTCTTGTTTGAAAGCCTTCAGATTCAGATTAAAGTCTAGATACCTACTGGGTGATGAATATGGACCATGACAAGACGTACTCTAAACGTATGAACGTATATACTTACGGGTGCAAGCATAAACAGATATTTCTCAAAAAATTAGTGACTAAAGTTAAGACTTTGTTGAGAAATTTGAAAATTTTCTATGTAACCTCCAATACAATATAAAATAAAGAGTTACATTTTATTTTGCGATTTTCTTATCCAAAAAGTAGTTTTCAAAATACTGACGTATTGGTCAAATTTTCAATAGTCTCTCGTATTAAAATAAGAAAGTCATTTCGTTCTTGAAAAATTAATTTGAACAGTAAATTTATAATTTATTAAAACTTCACGAGGTATCAAATGTAAGATAAAAAAAAAGTTATCAACAATCTTACTAAAAATTATTACTTTTTTAAAAAGTTAATATATTTAAATTTAAAATACTTAAATTTTGTGTGTTTCTGCATTGAAAAGAAATTTGATAAAATTAATATTAACAAATAGTTTAAGAGGATTAACTAATTCAAACGAGTTAATTTTTTACCGAAAACTTTAAATATAAAAAACATTCTCCATTTCGTCAGATATTTTATGGAAAATCTTTGGAGCTTTCTGTTAATCTTTAAAACAAAATATGATGGAACATTGCTCATAGAAAACTTTATAACAAATTTTTAAAAAATCTGGACAGAGATACTGAATTTCTGTATACACACTGAGCAGCTTTGTCCAAAGTGCATACTTTTATTACCCACCCACAGGATTTTGAAACCAACAAATTTATACTAAGGATTCTGTCTGCATAATGTTCCATAAAAAATATTTATTTAACTTAAATTTGCATGATTTAAAAATTGTATCCAAATTAATAAAACTAAATTTGAATTTTTAAGTTTTTAATTTTGCTTTTCAAAAAATTAAAAACAAAAATATTTCTTATCACAATTCTTGCATTCGAATTGACTGTCTATAGGACGAATATCGTCCATATTCAAATCTAAGAATTCCCAGGAAATAAGATAGTATGAAACTTTCTCTGGACAACTAAAATAAAACAATAATCCATGATAGAAATACCTAGGAGCGGTTTCTACTCTTTAACTAATGGAGTAGATGTCTGAGAAGTTCTACATCCAACACCAGGAGTATGGTTAGTTGATATGGCTTCAAGAATACTCAAGACGAAAGAAGCACGGGCACCGAGAACGAGACCGAGACTAAGACTAAGACCAAACGCACACTTTGGGGAATTGTGCGGCACCGACAACAACAACGAGACAAAACGACCGACACATAACCGTATGTATGCACAGCAGTACATTCATAGGTAACTAACGAACGATGGATCTAAAATAGCAGACTTAATCGGAAAGGACTATTTTGCATCAGGTGTTCGAAAAGGAAAATCGTAATTTCCTGATGGCTTAAAAGTGACACTTAATTACACTTTCATTTATAAATGGCTATAAAAGCCCACTTCGAATCCTTTGAGACAACTTGCTTAAGGTAAAAGGTAAGGTAGGTCTGTCTATACGTATACCATACACAACCACACCATCCCACGTATAATGGAGGGTTAACTTCCTTTTTTTGCCATGCAAGAAATGAAGAAGGAATTCCAGACTTTGTACTTAAATACAATGTTTGGATATTTATTGTCATTTAAAAAATTCCTATTTTAATGGAAAAAGGGTTGATAGGATATAGCTACCTGCAGTTAGAGTTTTTACGTCTAGCTTAGCTATATTTAAGACTTGTGGTTGATGGTGGGATGGTGGTTGGGGTGAGTTAAGAGAGTTACGAGGATGAACATGTAGGTAGCTTTGAAAATTATCATTATCCTGCTTTAATACAGTGGCTTTCTCAGGTATGTTACTTCTTTTAAAAGTATTTTAATGTGATAAACCTTAAGTTCTTATGGAAGGTGTGTTATTCTCGCTTTAAAAAACATGTGGAAATGTTTAATAAATTAATTTTTTCTTTAATTTTTCAAATCGTTTAATACAATATAACATTATTCTAAATTATTACAAAGCATGGTAAAGTTACAATTTAATAAATAATAATATAAATATATTGAGAAAGTAGGAGAACATTTGTTCTAATTTAATATTTAATAAAAAAAAAAGAGGCTGGGATGCGGCCCACACTGATTACTTCCCATCCCGTCTGACGATTTGTCTTGCTTAAAAGTTTGTCTATGTGTATCAATTTTTACCAAATTTGAGTACTATTTTTTGCAGATTTTATTTTTTTATGAATAAACGGACTGTTGGATTTTTATAAAAAAAAAATTACTGAATATCGAAAACAATATTTTCTGTGAAATAAAATAAGTTTGAAGCCAATATTTGTAATTTTTGAAAAGCTATTTGAGTCGAAAGTAAATTTTTTCCAAGTTTTAGTGTTGTTTTTTTTTTAGGTTTTTATGTTTTGTAAAAAAAACTGTCAATTCGATTTTTTCAAAATCGTCGAAACGTCGAGAAATGTCAAAATTTTCAATTCGATCAATCAATAACTTCCTATGGGAATTAAAAAATTTAAGTTTTTTTGAGAAATAAAACTTAAATTTTTAAAAACAAGCATTTTTCGAAAGTATATTTTTAAATCTTAAAATACAGGAAATATTTTTAAACAGACTCTTTGGATACATGAGCAAGTTGGTACGACCTAGTCATGCAATTTATTTAGATAAGAAATTTAAAGTTTCAAAAAATTGTACTTAAATTATTCAAAATTGACATCAAAATCTAATTTTGAGTTTCTGGGAAATATTCTTCAACTTTTGAAGAAAATATTCCTCTTAAGCTAAAAATTCAGCAATTTTTAAAAGAGGTGAATGTAGGGTACCCAAACTCAAACAAATAGGGGTATAGCTGTTTTGAATTCTTTGAGGAAAGTGTTTATGCAAATACTATACAATATTCTTATAAACAATATTATAAACTGGTTTAGAGCTTTGACTCAACTTTACAACTGTTGTTAGGTGTTTTATTAATAAATCAGTAATATATCAGAAATATTTGTTCAATTTCTTTTTTTTTACTTAAAAACGGCTTTCGAAAATAGAAATTCCATGCTTTTTAAACTAGCAGCAATTAAATTATAAACCAAATTTATAAGAAACTATGAAACACTCCTTGAACATATTTTGAATGTGAAACAGGCGAATTTTATAATTTTATTTTCCTTTTAAATAATTGATTGAAGACGAGACCAGGTCGTATTTTTAAAATTATATTTTATTTATTCATGAATGTAGGTATTGGTTACTCTGAGGGTCGGAAGTGACTGCCACATAATTCATCTTTTTGATTTTGAGAAATCTCGTATCTAGTTGGTGGTCAACACCCACACAATTTTTAAAGATAAGACGATTTTGCAAAGTTGCAAGATTGTGGAGAAGACTCCGTATCTAATAAAAATATTAAATGCTATATGATACACTTTGTTTGTTTGAAGACAAACAAAATGCATAATATGCATATTGGTTATTTATGTATATCTTTGGATTATATTTCCAAAGGAAATGAGAAGTGATTACGACGTTATTTGATGATGAATTATATGACTCTTCCCCCTTTCAGATTATTGATACTCCTGGATCGTACAATTAATTTATTTATTGACCCAAAAGTAAATTTTACTTCTTGTTTTTATTAAAACTATGTATATAAAAGTACTGCATATAATTGTAATTACAGTAATAAAACTTATTTTGGCATTTCAATGCCCAATGTTTTTAGAAAGTCATCTTGTTTTTTATTTATTTCTACTTTTTCAATGTATATTTCATTTAAATCAATTTGTTCCATTGTATTTAATTTTATTTCTTTCGTTTGTATAACTTTCTGTTTCTTATTGTAATATATCCAAGCCAAAACTGTTATTATGATAAGCATAAAGGTAATCATTGAAATTCCGTAGTTTACATTTTTATGTGTTTTTAGTTCATTAATTTTTCGTACGTTTTCTACATTACTTGTGATCAATTCTTCAAAAGTGATCTTTGGAGTAAAAGACACATTATTTATTATTGGGTATATGAATTTTTCACTGAAAATTTTTCCTTTATTATTAAAAAAATGATTCAAAATTTCAAATGAGCAATTATTAAAGTGTATTAAATAGTTTTTGTTTAAAACTGTATTTCTTGAGTTACAATTTTGTTTTAGATTTACCTTATCTCCATTTTTAAGTATAATTGTTTCTTCATCTATTTTTAAAATTTCTACATTTTTGTTAATGATCGTTTTACAGTTATTTCTAATTACACAATTTTTTGACAATTTAAGTTCGTTTAATATATTTTCATTGTTATAAGTAAATGTTTGATTCTTGTAATCAATTACAGTTTCTATATCTTCGTCTATTTCTAGTTTTTCATTATTTGGTATAGGTATTATATATCTTACTTGAATTTTTTCAAATTCTTTTGGAATTTTTAATATAAATAACAATTGATTATTTTTATATTCTACAACAGCAGTTCTGAGGAATTTAAGTTTATTTAAATCTATTTTATATGTTTCAATTTCTTCATTAGTAAGTATATTTGGATGAATCAAACCATGTTGAGCGGACATTACATTATCTTGAATATTTTCTATTAAATTTCGCAGTAAAGTTAATTGTATTATTTTATCAAAATATAAATTTTGAAGAATAATTTTTTTCAATGCGTTATCTATTGAGTTAAGATCTTTAATTAAAAGTTGTCTTTCATTTACTATATTTTTCTTAATAAACTCTATTGATTTGTTAAAATAGTCATTCACCTTGACCTGTTGATTTAAAACTGTTATAGTATTATGTAAATTAGTGCCTACTTTATCTAAGTGGTTGTTTATGTCATCTTTATCTATATCATCCATAGTGCCAAAAAGAAAATTAGCTGTTCTTCCAATTATATTAATTAAACCTCGTTTAAATCTACCACTTCCTTTAGGAATTAGAGTATGTAACTTATTTTTTAAAATTTCTATTTCGGAAAGAATCATCATTTCATGATTACTGTATAAATGTCCAATATTTTTTTCAATTTCAAATAAAACATTAAGAATTTCGTCTGGGTTTATTACGTGAATAATTAAATCGGATTTAATTACTATATCCTCAATTTTACCATTTATTTCTATGTATCCATTCTGATCTAAAATCGGTTGAACATTAATCGTTGCTGTTATGAGGTTCGGGGTGCTCATCATTACTAGTATAAGGATTATCTGCAAATTTATACTTTCGTTTAATATTTGTAGAATGAATGTTTTCTAATTTTGCAAATCTATATCTAGGTTCTTCCTTATGTCTTACTGCCTTATAATTTTTTATGTATGCCTTCTCTCTATCATCAGTATATTCTTCCCTTCCTTTGTTAGCTTTATTTAATAGATTCATTTTAACTTTTAAAATATTTTCTTTTATTTTTTCGTGTTCTACTTTATAATTTTGTACATCTGTTGGAGTACATTTAATCGTACTTTGTATTCTATTATTATATGTTCTGACGGATAACTGAATAATTCTTTTTATGGATAACTCCTTCTTTTCCTGTTTGATAATTCTAAATATTTCGGCTATACTACTATGAAACCGTTCAATATCCGAATTACCGGTATGACTGTTTGGTTTCGTGTAATGAATATTAATATTTTCATTACTAAAATATTCGTTTATTATAATTGTTTTAAATTCATTGTCAGCTACAACTTTGAATGGTTTTCCAATTCTTGTAAAATGTTCCTCTAGAGTTTCTAACAGTGTATAAGCATTCCTATCATTTAAATAATAAACAAACCCAAATTTTGAAAATTTATCTATTATGGTTAAAAAATTATGTTTCATAATTGTATAAGTGTCAATATGTATTATTTCATTAATTGATTCTGGTGTTTCTGTCAGATGGAATATTTCTTTTACTGGTTTTCTGTCATATTTTACTTCGTTACAACGATCGCAATTATTTATAACTCTCCAAATATAGTCTAAAAGCTTGGGAAAATATATTTTATTTTTAATGTTTTGGTATGTTTCATTTATTCCTGAATGGTAACTTTCTCTTGTATGATATAAAGAAATTTGCTTCAATAATTCTTCTTCTGTTTTTATATTTTCTGCTCTCTTTGTGCACCTTATAAATTTAACTGTTTTACTATTTGAGTAAATACTTCTTATAATTTCTTGAAATCTATTATACTGCCTATCATTTAATTCTGTAAATATGCCAACAATTCCTTTCAAATTGTTTTCTTTCAATAAATTTTCACAATCGTCAAAATCTTCTACTTCTATATAAATTATTTTATTTCCGTTGATTATTTCGATTTCCTTATTTTTTTGTACCACTAACATTATTTGGGTTCTGTATTTGTTTATTATATCTTCTTTTATTGGAATGTAATCTAATAAATCTTCCTCTGCTGAATGTATAGTAACTAAGTCATCAGTTAAATTAATTTCACTTGAACATTTTGTTGCATTAGCTTCACTGTAATCTGAATCTGATTCTAATTCTTCATTATGAATATTTATAGTTTCTGTTTCCATCGATTCTTGATCATCACTTATTTCTTCTTTGATTCTTGACAAAAAGTCTGCTACCTTATTATCTTTACCTCTCAAATAATCTATTGTATAATCATATGCATTTAACTTTATTAACCATTTTTGATGTCTTGCTGATAAATCTTTTCCTTTGTATTTTGTTACTAAATATTTTAAAGGTAAATGGTCACTAAGAATGTGAAATTTTCTACCGTAGAGGTAGGGTCTAAAATAACCTAGAGCCCAAACCACAGCTAGAAATTCCTTATCTGTTGTCGAATAGTTTCTCTCATGTTTGTTAAGAGTTCTCGAAGAATAACATATAAGATGTCCTTCTTGTGTTAATACTGCCCCTAAGGCATAATCGGAAGCATCAGTTACTACTGTAAATGCTTTATCAAAGTTTGGAAACTGTAAAATAGGATGATGAGTTATTATCTCTTTTAATTTTTCGAATGCATTAATGTAATTTGGATCTGACAAATTTATTTTGTTATCCTTTCGTAAATACTTAATTATTGGATGTGCCACTTGTGCATAATTTTTAATGAATTTTCTGTAAAATCCAGTTATTCCTAGAAAGCTTTTAATTTGAGTTTCTGTTTTAGGTAATTTCAATTCTTGTATAACTTTAATTTTACTCGGATTTGGCTTTAATCCGTCTTTTGTTAGAACATGACCTAAAAATGGTGTCTCCTTTTTCATGAAACTACACTTATCTATCTGGATTTTCAAATTGTTTTCATTTAAAACATTCAATATGTTCTTAATATCATTGATGTGTTCTTGTAATGAAACACTAAAAATTAGAATATCATCCATGTAAACAATACATGACTTATTTATAAAATCTCTGAGTACTTCGTTCATAAGTCTCATAAACGTTGCCGGAGCATTTTTCAGCCCAAACGGCATCCGAATAAATTCGTATAAACCATGAGGTGTTACAAAAGCAGTTTTTTTTCGATCTTTTTCCCTAACTTTAATTTGGTGGTAGCCTTTAGCTAAATCCAACGTAGAGAAATATTGGGCTTTACCCAATTTATCAAGAATAGCATCTATTTTAGGAATTGGATATTTATCATCCTCCGTTATGTCATTCAGTTTACGATAATCTATTACAATTCGATATTTCTGTTTTCCCGAATTGTCTAACTTTTTGGGAATTACTATAAGAGGACTACTATATTTTGAATAGCTTTTTCGTATTATACCTTGATTTTCCATTTCAGTTATTTGTGTTCTAACTTCTTCTTCATATTTTTGGGGATATCTATAAATTTTAGAATTTATTTGTCTATCAGTGGTTGTGTTTATTTCATGTTCTATAACATGTGTATGTGTTAATACATCTCCTTCCTTAAAAAATAAATGTTGAAATTTTTTTAAAAGTTTATTCAATGCAAATCTCTCTTCTTCATTTAAATGTTCTATTTCTACTTGGTCGGTATTAAATGTGACTTCCAGAACTGTAATCCTATTAAATGGATCCTCCTGAAATTTAATATTTTGTCCGTTTATACTAACTATATTGTTTTCCATGTCAATTTTTGCATTTGTATGTTTTAATATATCAGTTCCTATAATAAATTGATATTTTCTATCTGTAATAAAATTGTGAACTTTCCATTTTATTAATGCGTTTTTCGGTAACACAAATTCTTTTGGACAAGTTGTATTCACTTCTGCACTAAAACTATCTTTTTTATTTATTGTCGAATATGTCACTGGGGGAATTTTTATTTGTTTAAAATCCTTTACACTTGAACTTATTAAACTTACATTAAGTGCTCCAGTATCTACTAAAGCTAGATATTCTTTATTGTCAATGGTAATTTTTATTATGGGAGATCTATATTCCTCCCCAGATTGATAAAAAAATTTCCTACCTCAATATTATCTACATTACTTTGAGGTGAATTTTCCTGTTGCAACAATTGATGATTATTTGATTGTCTACTCTGAGAACTATTATTAACAGATATGTGATCCACGTCCATTGGAACCACAGCATTTTGACCTTGATTATTAGAATTACCATAATTTCCAGATTGATTTCTATAGTTATTACTTTGATTTCCTCGCTGATATTGGTACTCATTATTATTATTATTATTTCTATAATAGTTACTATTGAAATTTCCTGACTGTCTTTGATAGTTATTACTTTGGTTATAATTGTTTCCTGTTCTTTGGAACCGAGTATTTTGATTAAAATTGTTTTGAAAAGTTCTATTATTATTTTCTCTGACATTTGGAACGCTTGATTTGTTATGATTTGAATTTCTAAAATTTGTTTTAAATTTATTTAAATTTTGTGTTCTTTTATTGAAATTAAAATTTTTATTTTCAAAAATCCTATATTCATTTCTAATGCAATTATCTTCAAAATCTATACAGGCTAACTCATCCACGATATCTTGAAAATTATTTTTTTTCTTTATAGCATACGCTAAAGTACCTTGTGTAATTCGCTTAACCGTATTCACCAATAATGATTCTACTCCTGTCAAATCTATACTTTCTGTATCTTTATAATACAATCTAAGCTCTTCAGCTTTATTCTTATATGTGTATAATTTTTCTAATAAATCGCTTACCGAATGAACTTTTATATTTGAAATTTTATAGTACAATTCTTCAGGCATGTACTCCGGTTTGTATTGTTGTTTTAACTTGGTTTTGATAATCTGCCAATCCTCAATGTCGCTTATGTTGATTACTGCTCGTTTTGCTTCTCCTTGAATTTTCTCCAGAAAAATTGTTGCTACTGCTAATTTCTTCGTTGGACCCTCTTCGAGTCGGTTTAAGTAGTATTCCACGGCTTGTATGAAAGCTGCCACTTGTATATTTTTTCCACTGAATGGTGTTAGATGCTTAATTTCCGTTAATGTTCTTTCTCGCACTGATGCGGGATTAGATAATATATTTGCTTGCACTCTAACAAGAGTGTTTAACACTGCTTGTGTTTCTTGAAGAACATGTACAATTCCCTCCATTTTAGATAAAGGTATTTATTTTGTTTCTTTTTTTTTTTCAGAAAAATAAAAATTATAAATTAATTCACTCCTATCTTATGTGTCACAATTCGAGTTTATTTAAATGAAATTCTTTAACTCTTTTTTTTTCAATATTAATTATATTTTGTTCACTTTTTATTTAAAACGTATTTTTGGAGTTAGATTCTACCACGACTGCGCCAATTTTATAATTTTATTTTCCTTTTAAATAATTGATTGAAGACGAGACCAGGTCGTATTTTTAAAATTATATTTTATTTATTCATGAATGTAGGTATTGGTTACTCTGAGGGTCGGAAGTGACTGCCACATAATTCATCTTTTTGATTTTGAGAAATCTCGTATCTAGTTGGTGGTCAACACCCACACAATTTTTAAAGATAAGACGATTTTGCAAAGTTGCAAGATTGTGGAGAAGACTCCGTATCTAATAAAAATATTAAATGCTATATGATACACTTTGTTTGTTTGAAGACAAACAAAATGCATAATATGCATATTGGTTATTTATGTATATCTTTGGATTATATTTCCAAAGGAAATGAGAAGTGATTACGACGTTATTTGATGATGAATTATATGACTGGCGTTCCGCATGGTTGAGTTTTAAGTTCACTTATATTTGCACTGTTCAGTGTTCATTAACGATATTGAAAACCATTTCTCAGGTAGAATTGCCTTTAGATTTTCCACTTTTCCTTCAAATTCGGATAGATCGGCTCAAACGTAAATCTATTGCCTCCATTTATACTTTAAAACTTAAAATAGGTAGTTACTATTAATGGTAGCCCAAAGATCTATTGGATAAAAACGGAATGTTTTATTTCTTGACATTGTTTGAGCTCATTGATTTCAAGTTGAAATAAAAGTAAATAATCAGTTAAGATCACTAAGTCGTCCGCATAGACCAACATTTTAACAGTAATATTTTCAAAGACAATTCTTCTTAGGATACGGCTTTCGATATAGTATATGAATATTTAGGAAATATAAGTGGTCTTAAAACGCAACCTTGCGGAACGCGTGTTTAGATTCTTATGAATTTGGTTAATAACTTAATTGCTGCGGGTTTATTGCACTAACCGTTTTTAAGTTAACAAGAAAAGCAAACAACTAAAAGCTTATCAAATAGAATCTACATCTGAAATAATATATGTACTTTCTGACGAAAAAAATAGGAATTCTAAGAAGCTGTTTATTAAGTATTTGGATCCAAGGGCGGATCCAGGCTTTTAATCAGGGGGGGGGGGGTCACACGCTTAACATTTAGACGAATTTTTACTCACCGTCACCGCTTAAAAATGTTCTTTAATGTTCTGTAAAGGAGGCTAACAAAATTTAAACACATTTGAAGGGCTAAAGTGGCAACTTTAGTTTTTAAATTATTTAAGAACGCTGTTTTAACTATTTAATTTGGTCGACTCTCTACATATGAAAGCATTCCAATATTCCAACAATTTTCTTAATATGCCATATTTAAGAGCCCAACACAATAGCTTAGGGGGTTTTTGTTGCTTTCACGCAGAAATGTAAGAAATTATTTTGAAACGTACGTTTTTTCAAAAAGAATATAATCTTTTTTGTTGCGAAAAACGCTACAAAAATTCTAGAACCCAAAAAATGAGAATGAATCTGATATCAAGAATTTTCTGGCTTTTTTTGACGTAATTTTTTCGGATTCAATTTTCAATTTTACTATCGCTATCAGTCTGCTTACTCGTAGATTGAAGCTGGTGCTAGAAAATATTTTGATCTTAAACGAGTTAACAAAACTTAAAAATTGTCTTTAAAATATTTTTGGTATGCAGTTATTTAGTGCTTCTAACTATACATTTTGCATTTAAATTTCATTAAAAAATGTTCACCCATTTCTGAGATATCAAGTTTTGTAAAAACAATTATTTTTTTTTGAAAATCAAAAAAAAAAAAAAAAATAACATTTTTGATCATTGACAACCATCGTAAATTTGAAAATTTGACCATCGACAAGAGCTTCACTGAAAGAGAAGATTATTGAAATCGGTCCATTAGTTCTTGAGAAAACTTAAAAACAAAATAAAGGTTATGAGGAGCAATACCAAAATATATTTTTCTTGTAGAAAAGAGCCGAATTAAGAAAAAAAAAAATTATAGAAAGTTTTAAAAAAATCTATAGGTTCATTTTTGAAAAAAATGGAATTAAAAATTCTAAACCGAAAAAATTAGAGAATGTTTTAAAAAAATCTATCGGTTCATTTTGAAAAAATAGAATTAAAAATTCTAAACCAAAAAAATTTGCATGGGGACTCCTGTTATTTTTCGTATTAAAAAAATGAAAAAAACACCTTAAGCTAATAGGCTGAAAACCTTAATTTCAATCAACACAATTGTTTGGACTGTAGTGGCCAGGACAGATAGACAGACAGACGGAATCGGGGTACCCACTTTTTTCGACTTCTCTACCATCGTAATGTCAGTTTTGATTAAAAGCTCTTGTTCGAATTTTTTAACTAATGCATAACTTGCTACATAGTTCCTACATGTCGCAAATAAAAATCACTTTAATGATCATTATGTGTGTCGAAAAATTTAATAATAAAATTGAAGGCTAGTTTTAGGAATTTAAAGGAAACTTAATATCAAATTGACGATCTCTTATTCAAGTTTTCTTCTTAAGAACCTGAATATTTGTTTTCTTTTTTAGAAACAAATTTTATGAAAATAATTTAAAGCATGACTAAACTTTTTTTCAAATTCTAAATTGAGTGAAAACAATAATGCTAGTTGTTTTTGACAGCAAACCACTTTTTGGTGAATGTCGTTAAATTACTAACAAATTATGAGATGAAATCTTTACTTATACAACTTAACTGTTTAAGCTTTATGGCTTATATGACCCCCTCCCTGGATGGTCCATTGGTCAAAAATTGATGAATTTGTGCTGTGTTTTTGGAATAGGGCTGAATATCCTATTAATATTGGCACGTATTCATAAAGAATTACTAAAGTCGTGATTTCTTGATCTATAGTTTAAGGCTTGTTGATTAAATAAACACAGCTCTTATTCATAGTCCTGATGTGTTTAGTAAAACCCCAGTTTAAGGTTGTATTCTACCACAATTATACTTTAAATGACAGGTCAAAGCAAAAAAATACTGTTATGTTTTCAAACTTTTAATTTTGCGCTGTCATTCTTCAAATTGAGTGTCGAAAAAAGTAAGTAAAACAAAACTATTTAATAAAAAATCAAAAAAAATAAAACAAATAACAACGTTCTATAATATTTTAGATGAACAACATTGAAGAAGAAAACGCGAACGTTAAGAAAACTGGTCTTCAACTGCGGTATCAATCGACATTTTTCTAGTTTACGTACAAGCTTTTCAATTCACAAACAAAAATCAAATATGACATTTGTCTGTGATAATAACTACTTAAACACAGCATTTCCTATGTTTATATTTAAACCCCAGGTTAAGCCCTAAACTTAGGTTTAAATTCATTTATAAATAGCCTAAGCTCTGGATTTGCTTAGTAACAACTTAGCAAGAGTTTAGCAAACATCTATGAATACGCCCCATTATGTTCTTCGTCCAGTTTTCAGTTAAAAGTAGTACTTTTAGCAACAAAGTTTAAGGAAGTAAAATACAAATTTTGTTTTCATATGCACAAAATATATAATTCAAATATAATGGGGGTCATATCCATCAACGCAATACGATTAGTTTTGAATTAAAGGGAATTCATACGAAAAAACAAACAAATTATCTCCCAGGGGGGGTCATGGCCCCTACGACCCCCCCCCCCCCTGGATCTGCCAATTCATTTAAGCTTAAATTTATAAAAAGTATTTGAAAAAGTTTTGTACCACATGGAACATCTGTTATTCAACAGTTTTCAATGATTTTAAACTGTATGATCTGATTCAAAATATTACTTTTTAAAAACTTAAAGTGCTTTAAAAACTAGTGTTATTTCTGCTTTAAAAAACTGTTTCGTACGGGAAATCAAAGTGACATAAATTGCAGCAAAATATCAATACCAAAAATTCTATTTCAAATTGATTTTATAACCTTTATATAGGTGCACTTTAAACCCCCTCATTTGAAAATGTAACATTTTAACTCATCACAAAGTGCTTAAGCACCTTTCATTTATCAAAATAAAACTAAAGGATTTGTTTTGTCTTCTATTTTTCTAGCGATTAAAAGCCAATTCATTTTGACTCTGCAACAACAATTAAACAGAATTAAGCCACGTCAAAACATCCATCGAGAGAGAGAGGACAACATTGCCCATCCAAGGACGCAATGTATAAACGAAAATCCTTTGCTGATTATTATTGCGCTTGCTAATCCGGATTAAGGAACGAACACACTGATGGCGATGGGCGGATGTACGAGTATAGTGTAGTTGCAGTAGTTGATGCTATATTATTGTTTCATTCAGCATAAACAAAAAGCTTGATTAAAAACATCAAGGGTTCAGTTCAGCATCAGAATCAGCATCAGGGCAGGGTGATGAAGGTTGATGGCGAATACTGGCTGCAGAGGTTTGCTTCATTGTTGGGTGCTAAATGTGGATCTGAAGGATAAAAAATATATACATACCATATCTATGAATGCACTGTACCTATGTATACATACATTCTACAATAAAAAGTACACACTTTTAAAAGATTTACATGGAAAAAAGTTGAAGTGAAAAGGATTTGCATGAACAACATCAAGTAGGTTTATATCAGGAAAAAAGGATAATTCTCTGAATATAATTTCAAGCTTTGAGTGTATCTGCATATACATATAGGTATAGAGCTATAAAAGGTCCCTTCATTATTTCTTGATTATCTGTTGCAAGTTGTTATTATGCACGATAGTATATGGATTGGGATACCTATATATCATTAAGGAAACTTTGTGTTTTCTTTAATCTCTGTAATTGTATGTAAATATATACCTACGTCGTCGATGATTAACACCAAATTAAGAATTCCAGGAAATATTTGTTTTATGTGGAAAGCCTTTGCGTTCGAAAATTAACAGTCTTCACTTTAAATATAAAATAATAATGATTTCACTTGAAGGACAACATTTCATTTTATTTCCGGTATTATGTGTAACTGTTACTACGTGACGCGCAAAATTAATAATTTAACAAATTCAAACAAATATGTTTTAAATGATAACATTAAATGATTTACTTCAATTGTATGACGGTAACATGAAACCTATAGCCAACATATTTTCTATGAATTAACAAAAAATATTGTTCTTAAAAGACAAGATTATTAAATTCCTTACAAAAGAACTGAATGTAAGTCTCTTTGGTATTTGAAGTTTGTGCTTGAAATTAAACCTACATCGGTATTCCAATGAATTTTTGAGGGACAAGAAATAATAAATACTCTTAAAAACATTAGTTCCAATCCTTTAAAGTCCCATTCGTTTTGAATCTATTTACTAGTTAAACTATAGTACATTTTCAAAAAAAGTCAATTCGTTTCTTTTTGAACGTTATAAAAGGGTGATTTCATTTTAAGGGCCGATGTTGTTTTAGAATAAAATACAAATTATTTAGAAAATTAGTGTCATTTCTTGTTATTATGATAATATTGGTATGGTTAAATTATGTATGCAACAAAATATCAGCTAAACGGTCGCCGTGACCTCGGGGGCACACGTCCACCCGATGGTCCACATTTTGATGACGCTGAGGCATGATTGAGGTTAATGTGCCGAATTACCTCATCCTTTAGCACTTGAGTAGTTGCTGGCTTATCGATGTGCACCCATACTTATAGGAGTTGTTGCAAGACAAATTAGGAATATCACCGATACTTTTTTAGTATGGGTCTCCTGGCCATACTAGCATTGTCATAAATGCTATACACTTCTTTCCGTGTATAAATTTGTAAAATGATTTTCTGTTTCACAAACTACAAAATTCAATCCAACAAATTTGTAAGAAAAGAGACACAAATAGGGGAAACTGTAATTTCCAATTACAAAAAAAAACAGTTTCACCGTTTGATTTCCAGACTTGTAAACTACAATTTTTTTCACAAATTTGTAAGTCGGCGGACAGAGAACAGAGTTAGCTATGAATAAACAACATACAATTTTTCTTACAAGCTTAATACGTGAGAAAAAAGATGTGTTATTCGGTAAATTTTCAAACGTTATAACACACAATGCCAAGGTTATGGAGTGGTAAAATTTTTTTGAAAATATAAGATCCCATGGAATTTTAATAGATAAAGACTGGAAATACCTACGGGATGTTATATGGAAAAATTTAAGGCGAATGACTGTGGTAAGTCCTAATATATGTATATAAATAAGTTAGACAGCATGCATTAATTAAAAATTTGTTAATATTATTTTCAGACCATGATTGACAACAGTAAGAAAACCGGTGCAGCTGGCCTGCTGGCGGTGCTCATGCAAAACTGACGGATCTGGATAATATTATTATCGATGTTATTGGTAAGGATTCGCCTACTGTCGAAGGTATCGAAGATCAGTAACCCCGTGACGAAGATGATTGTTTTGAACAAACATTTGTTGTTACTGATGAGAGTAAGAAACCGTAAGTAAAGAATTAGTATGTTTGATTTATTTTTGTATCAATTCAATAACTATATTACATACATATATGTATTTGTATTTACATTATGTATAATTTGCATAACGTTTGTTTTTATTTTCCATGTTAGACCAAAAGCACCAAAACCGAGCCGAAAGAGGAGAGCTCTACAACAAACTGTAGATGCAGACATTATCTTCTCTCTAAGAAAATAAAAGTTAGAGCTAGAGATCTACAATCTGCAGTTATAGATGCTCTTAAAAAAAAAAAGGAATTGGACTTACCAAGAAGCCACTTCACAACAAAACTACTCACGAACAACGAAAAGAGTAACGAGTGCAGGGATACAATACAGAAAGGGATTACGAAAACAGTATTGAATTTCATAATTTGTAAATAAATAAGAATAAAAAAATAAGAAAACAGAAAGTAAAACAAAAGTTAAGTTTTGAAGCAGTTTTTTGTTTTTAATTTCTAGAAAAATAGTTTAAGTAATATTGCAATGCGTTTTGGCCATCTGAGTTGTCAAAGTTATCAAATAGGTTATCTGAGTCTTCTTCTTCTGTTGGCACTTCAAAGCTGTTATTTGTGTCATCTTGTCGAGAAATGTTGGTCAAAATTATGCAGCACTTTATAATTTGAATTGCCTTTCTTGCACTCTCAAATGATTAAGACAAGGAAATTTCATTTTTAGAATACCAATCGCATTCTCTATTATTCTTCGAGTTGATTTGTGCGCTCTAGAGTACTTTGGAGTACTCGCGCATCATGAACACTTCCCGGCCAGTTAACATAATGCGTTATAAAATGTATATTCGGGACCGCAAACCAACACACAATTAATCGAGTGGTTACCGTGTCTATCGACATACTCTGATTCAAACTCGTTAGGTGAATCAATTTTAATTAGAGTCCCATCGATACATCAGTAAACAAATGGCATACCTTTAAAAAAAACTAAAATGTTGGTTTCAAATACATAAGTTTTTAAGGAATATTGTATTTACCTGCAATATTATAGAACCTTTCACAAATGCTTTCGTATTCCCATGCATATCTGCGATCCCATGTCCAAGCCAGTGTAAAGCTGTAAGAAATTGGTGCATCGGTGTCAATGAAAAGTTTTTTTCAGTCACATTTGCAATGCTTGATCCAATTTGTCCTATTATTTCCTCCGCCTTTACACGTTTCAAGCGAAACTTTTCATTGAATGTAAAAGTATTAGAAATTTCATAATTTATACGCGGTCGATAAATTTTTCTTCGTCTACGTATATGTTGCACGAAATGGTCACTTAAATCACTATCGGTGCTACTATGCCTTCAACGACGTAACGGCGTTCTTAAACTGGAGACAATATTCTTATTGCAAATTACAAATTGTAATGAAATCTACACATCATCTTTCTATTGTAAGAAATTTTCATAAACTGAACAAAATTGTAAATATATTTGATTTGGTGGAACACAAACTTACAAGAAAAAAATTATTTTACAAATTTGTATTTGTAAACTACAAACAAAAAAACGTTTTTGTGAAACGCAAATAATGAAATATATACAAATTTCTCTTTGTAATCTACAACTACAATATTGAAAACAATTATCTTGTGAAACAGAAAAAATCAATTTTTCTACAAATTTGTTAAAAAAGCACTTGTAATTTACAATTTGTAAGTTGGTGACCCAGACCACTGATCGGCAATCGCCCC
The DNA here is from genome assembly GCA_951509635.1 of Eupeodes luniger. Taxonomy (NCBI): domain Eukaryota; kingdom Metazoa; phylum Arthropoda; class Insecta; order Diptera; family Syrphidae; genus Eupeodes; species Eupeodes luniger. The sequence goes on along the minus strand of OX608073.1, from coordinate 293,621,700 downwards.
GATGAAGCCGCCAGCCCATAAATTACACCAAACAATCACTCTTTGTGGGTGCATTAGTTTTTCCACAATCATTCTTGGATTAACATTCGCCCAAGTGCACCAATTCTGCTTGTTCGCGGATCCACTGAGGTGAAAATGTGCCACTTCAATGAAGATGATTTTCTTCGAAAATTGGTCATCCACTTTTGCCAATTTTTGTCATCACTCTAACATTGACGCGCGCTAAAAATGTTTAAGAGGCTTAAGTTCTTGAGTGAATAAAATTGCACGGTAAAGTCACAAAATGCATGGCCTTTAAAATCAAACCACCCTTTAGCATGAATAAATCAGAATCACAAATGACAACCATGAACATATTAATTCTTGCATATAGTATTTTAAAAATGTTTTTTTTTTCGGTGACGACTATTTGTTTTTGCTAGTTTCATGGTGGATATTTTTCCCTGAAAAACTGAGATCTAAATATGTTGTTTTTACACTTTGGGCTTGACAACTTTTATTAAAATAAAACAAAAACCATTTAAGATATTTTAAAAACTTTATTATTAATATTAAGTAAAAGCAAAAAATTAATGAATGAAACTCGACTTCGCTCGTATGCCCACCAATTTTGATGTCTCAATGCCATAAAGTTACCTCAAAGAAAATAGTCTAGAGGCGTTAAGTCCCATAATGAACGAAGTGGCTAATCGACTGCTTTATTTCTAAGGATATAACACGTTCATCAAATAATGTACTTTTCAATAGATCGATTTTAAGCTGTGCTGTGTGGCACGATCCTGTTGAAACCACATTTCGTTTAAGTCTCTTGTTTTTTTTAGCCCAAAAATAATCAATGATCATAGCTACTCACAGTAACGTGACGATCGTCGACGAAAATAATATGCCCTCTATAATAACGCCACCGCACCAAGCTGTTATTATTTTTTGGTGGTGATTCATTAAGCACATGTAGATTTTCACGCGATTACTAATGCATATTTTGTTTATTTACGAATCCATTGCCATAGCGATATATCGAGAATATCGACTGAAAATTGGAGTTAAAGCTCTTAAAGTTGTGGCCACCGATTAGAAATTTTTTATAATGTGCAGACGTTGCCCGTTCGTTTACTTTACCATGATGGAAATGTTTAGTTTACTGAATAAATTGACAATGAGAGTTCGATGATTAGTACAAGGGTACATTGACAAACTCAACTAATTTCCAAGTTGTCAAGTCTCTTTTGGAAAACTCTTTGTTAGTATTTAGTACTCGTTCACACTTAAAATTCTCCCATAAAAACACGGAAGCTTTGATTTTTTTTCTTTAAATTTTTATAAATCCGTTACTTTTTTAAGGTACCATCCCGCCCAGCAAATAATTTCACTAAGAATTAAACGCTTTAAAAAAGTTTTTCAGTGCGGATTTTATTTAGTTTTCACCAACGGGGTAGTAGCAGCCAATAAACCGATTTTTTATTTTTAACTTCCCATAGGAATTTATTGTAATCACTCCGATTTGTCGAATTAAAAATTTTGACATTTCTCGACGTTTCAAGGTCTCTAGAGTCGAAATAAAAGATTTTTAGAGATATGTCTGTGCGTGCGTGTGTACGTCCGTACGTCTGTACGTCCATACGTCCGTACATTCGCGAAATTTTTTGTCGTCGTCTATGGCTCAAGAACCAGTAGAGATATCGACTTCAAATAAATTTTGTTATACAGATAAAAATACGCGGGTGGTTTTTTTTACTATAGCAGTTTAAAAAAAAGATGCAAATTTTCGTTAACCCTAAATATCTCATGAACCAATATCGCTAGAGACTTGAATTAAATTTTATATTATATATTGTAACGTGATACCAAACTAGTATATTTTTGGCAAAAATCCGATGAACGGTTTTTTATAAATCAAAAAAACTGAAGCCTATAATATACTATATTGTTGTAAACTATGTAAAGGGAACGGTAGGAGAACATCAGGTTAAAGAAATCTAGATTTAAAGATATCTTTCCATCATAAAAATAACACATACCTGAAATTCTGCTTAATTACATTTTCACATAAGTAATATTACCTCTTAAATACTTCCAACAACATAGAGCATTGGATAGGTAGAAGTAGGTAAAGGTTCTTATCAAAGAAACAAAGTAAAAGAAAAACTTTTCAATGTAATTTACTTATGAGTCTCAAAAATATCAATACAAAATTTAACATCAAAGAAAATGCTTCTCTTTTATTTTGATTCTTTGGAAAAATGTGTTTACGTGTGTTCAGGGAATTCTGTATAAAATAAAACTAATTACGTAAATGGTGCAATCCTTTTTGCTCCTTATTTAGCCTTTTATTTTCTTTCTATTACATCAAATGTGCGAAAAGTGGCCAAACCCTTGCTACTACTTTATACCTTACCTTCCTACCGTTGCTTCGTTGATGTGCACATCTTGGTCCTTGTGATTTTATTTTTATTATTTTTTCTCTTTCATTGGCAATCTTATTCAATAAAAAATAATCTTGGAGAGTAAAAGAAAAAAGAACACAAAATCAAGTAAAAAATCTAGGCAAAGTGCCAAACCATCTAACAAGATGGAATTGGCTGCCTCAAGGTAAAAGGTAGAGGAGTCTATTTAACTGTGTAAAGATTACCACCGGTCTTCAATGAATTTCACAAAAAGAAAGGGGTTGCTTTAAGGAGAAATGGGCCTTGAGGGTCCTTTCAATGCCTGTGCCATCAAAAGAATTCAAACCAGGCTTTTTGACGTTTTTCAGTACTCATTTAAATATCTAGTTAAATTTATCAACCAATGACAATTGATGTAATGCTAGGATTCTAATAGCTTAGGAGCTTCTTATGTTTAAATAGGGATTACTTTCCATACTTGTTTCTGGGACTGAAGTTTATCGGTTAATTATTAGTTAAGAGTTATGTCAATAATGAAAACCCCCCTCTAAGATGTTGCGCCCTTAGAATTTGCATTTAACCCAATTTAGACGGTACAGCCTTGTGCCCAACATCTTTCCACAGCACGTTCTTCGACTTTCACAAGGAGCTTTCGGTTAAAAGACATACAATGTTTAAGAAATCACTTTGACACTTTCAACCCTTTTACAAATTTGAGTTTATATTCTCTCAAGTATGTGCCCGTTCCGTTCGCCTTCACATCAGCTATAGCAATATACCTCCCGGCAGATCCTGCAACATTCTTCTTTTACGAGTTACGACTCCACCCATTCCCGATACATCGTTCAATTTTGGTTTGGAAATTGTTGTACCGTGTATCCTGTCAAAAGAGCTTTCAAACAGAGTTTCCCGAACAAGCTGCTGTAATGTTTTAGAAATTGAATTTCCATCCCAACTCCTTCTATCCCGCTATCCTTTTTTTAAGGAATTCTTTTATTTTTAGTTTCGGTTTTGTCTCTAGATGCAATGAAGCAAGAACACTTTTTTGGCTGGTCCTCGATAATTTTGCATCCTAGAGCAAGGCATTGGTATAAAGTTCAGCGATAGACGTTGAGCCAATAGAATATTGAACATAAAGTACGACCACCATCTATAAGCGGTATAGAGGTCTTGTATCTATAACGTCTATTAGCTATGTACAGCTACATTCATACATACATATATTGGACGATGACAAGGAAGAAGTTATCCAGAGTAGCTCTAGCTATAGGTATTGTACTGATGGATCCAGAATCTAGGTAGATGCAGGTTCTTCTAGGTTGGAACAGCAGGTGAATATTTGAGGTAAACAATCCCTGTACGGATCTGTGTGTAGGTTATACGCGAAAAGTTATAAAAATTCCATAGCTGAATCGATACATTAGTATCGTGAGTCGTGAGTGGAATTTAAAATATTTTTGAAACAAGTTTTCCACAATTTTTCCGTGATATTTCTCCATACTTAGCTTAAGTGAATTTCGATTTTTCGGAGGAGTTTTGTTTCTTTTTTTGTTCAAAATGGTGGAATAGTGTTTCGCAGAAGTTGTTCTTCACTTTTATGTAATCTATATACGTCGTTGGTTGTCATATTCTCTATCCATATGCGAGTCAAGTTGAAATAGTTAAGATATGAAGAAAATAGAGTTTTTCTAGGGGGCGAATGTATCAGCTTGTGTGATGTTTCTAGACATTTGGAAAATGATTTGATCTAACATATTTATATTTGTGAATAGAGGGATTATGCAAGGTAGGAATGCAATAGTTGCACATAACATAAAATATTCAAGGATAATGTTATACAACTGTTTCGAGAATGTGTTCAAAAATAAAGCTGTTAATTTAGTAATGATATATTTTTTATTTCAAAAGATGTGTTTGTTTTAGAAATTCACAGGGTAAATTAATTAAGAAGTTTAAAACTAAGTTTATTTACAATTTTAAATATTATATGAAATTATTTGGTATTATATCCCCATCCTGTGCAAATAAGTCTCTTGGCAACTGATTCGTCTGATCCGACTATAAGAGGTGATGAAAAATTTGGTGGCAATGATGATCTTGGAACATCATTTCCCGTTGTGTGTTTATTTTGATCTAAATCACTATTGTATAATAGTCTTTGATGTTTCCTCTGTTTAATATCAGCACATTTTTCAATATGGTCTTGAATTTCAAGAACACTCAAGTGATGGATTGCTTCTACTCCCTGAAATCCAAAAATAATCCAATCTTCATCATCGCCGGTTTGGTCATATAATACTGGTGACATAGAGTTTATGGCTTGAGGTTGGGGAGAAGTATTTGAATTGGCATAGCTGTAGGTCCATTCGGCGTTGAATCTATTTTTTGTTTGTTGAGAGTCTGAAGATGGTTGCACATAATTATTAGGGTTCGTATGTTGGACTGCAAAGTTTGGTGAATAATTCCGTTCTCTTGATTCTTCATGATAAACTTGTTGCTGTTGCGGTTGCTTTTGGGATTCTGCCAAAACTCTCCAACTTTTTTGATGACTTTGATTTGGTTTGGAAACTTCACTGGATTTTCTCCACTCCTGAGTATTCTTAGTTTGGTACCGCTTATGGTTGCGAAAGTTTGACTTATTTGAGTTACGTTGTTCCTTAGGAGTGTGGTTAATTTTCTTTACTGAATGATTCATAGTGTTTGTTTATTATTTTTAAAAGTTAAAATAAAATATGAATTTAAGCAACTAAATAATTAGATTATTTGTTCCTCTTCGTGAGTCTGTATCGTTTGTTAGGATCTAACTGACTGATATCCTTTCAATTTTGCCTATAGTTTATATGTATTTAATTTTTAATCTACAGGTAGTATATATTTGTAAAATAAGTAAGTACATAACAATTAAAAAAGGATAAGTAATTATTAAATCCAGGTAGTGGTACCTGTGGTAAACATCATGATCAAATGATTAAATCCCTTTAATTAGAAAAAGGATTAAATTCAGGTATAATATTAAGCCCAATAAAAATACAAGACATTTTTAAAGTGACTTACGTAATATTAGGTACAAATTTTAAATCCATAAATGTAATAAATAATTATTGAGAATTTGTTTTTAGGAATGCTGAAAAGTTATAATGAAAAGATTATATTTAAAACTTTGTCAAACCATATTATTTATACCAAACTAACTTGTGAATATTTTTTTTTGGAAAAAATAAATTAAGATGTAATTTTGTTAACATAATGTTTACATATGTTTTTGTACAAAATTTAATCTGAATCGTAAGAATTAATTTTGGCAATATTTTTATTCAGAGGAGCTAAACACTCAAAAATTTCGTTTATTTCTTCAGAGTTATGAAATATCGATATTTTTCAATTTCGGAATGATCATTTTTATTTAGCTTATTAAGGAAAAAAAGATAAATAAAATGTCCTTACTTCAAAAAAAATTCCAACAAAATTAAGTTAAATTATGTTAAAATTTATCTCAATAAATCCTTGTTTCAAAAAACTCCATCTTGACGGTGGTATATAAAAAGTTATAATTTCTTCGGTAGTAAATTTCAGAACAAATTGGTTTACTCCATTGTTTAAAGACAAAATATAAACCGGTATTTTAAAAATAGAATAAAATTAATATATTGATGCGGATTTATTTATTTCTGCTTGCATACTTCATTAATTTTCAACTCAATTTTCTAGTTATAATTTAATGAAAAATATTATAATTTTATGCTGCTATCTTATATTACATGGTAAAACTTAATAAAGAATTAATAAAGGGATAAGAAATAATCCTACAATTTTGTTTTTATTTTCACTCAAAAAGTAGCGACAGGTAAAAACCAATAAGGTATTCTCATTTATTAAAAATTGCTTATTTAATAACAATTAATACAAATTTTAGTATTATAAATATGTTTTATACTATTAATTAATCGAATGCAAACATTATCGAAGCTATAGGCAATTTCCTACTCAAACTAGAATAAATATAAACAAATATTGCAGCCTTGTCGCATGAACTAATCTTGAGTCTTGTTTTTTTGTCCCACAAATAAAACAATATTTTGTAAATGATTAATGTGTCCAAATTCGAATCCTGCCCTTACATTTTCTTAATCACATCAGGTTTTCAAAATATACCCTTTTAAAAATTCTAAAACAACCAAAAACTGGGTTTTAAAAGCTAATTTAAAACTCAAAATATTTCTTAACAATAAATCGTTTTGGACTTAATTCTTCGTGCTGATATCAAGTCCTAACTTTCAATTTCTAACATGTTTTAAAAATAAACATTTTCAATATTATTTTTATGTTTTTTAATATATTTTAAAAATTTAAATAGGTAATAGAACTGTGCTGACAACGGTTTCACTTTCATTACAAGAACAAAATTAACTTTCAAACCGTTTTGCCTTTTTCTGTTGAAAACCAATTTAGCATAAATTGTTTAGCGTTTCTTGTTTTGTAAGATAGGTGAAATATAACAACTTATGAAAATTTTTCGAAGGTCATATGAAATAACATTTTGTTTTTTATAATTAGCGAACACTAAAAAGGGTTTGTATACCTACCTTTAATATGCCAAATACACAGTGTGAGCATTAGGAAAAGAGGGAAGGGTTTGATAGGAGGTGTCGGTGTACATTGATTTTGAATTTCTGAAACATTGCAATGACAGGGAAAGATAGAGCGTGGCAAGGCGTTCCACATTCGCGTAGTGCGGCTAAAAAATGAATCTCTGTACTTCATAGTACGACCGAAGTTGGGCTAAAGGGTAAACTGATGGGCATTCCTAGAAGCGCGGGTATTACGGTTAAATTGTTTAAGGGGAGGAATGCAACTGGCTATTTCACTAGAGCATAGTCCGTTAAAATAACGGTAAAAAAGGGTGAGACAAGAAACCTTGCGTCAATGTTGGAGTGACGTAATCGAGTTGATGATGTTAATGTCACCCATCATTTTAAAAGCTCTTCTTTGTATAGTGTCCAAGAGGCTTAAATAAGTTACTGGAGCACCAGCCCAGAGATGAGAGTTATATTCAAGTTTCGGACGTGTGTATACAAGGTTTTGTAGATTGTAGCCAGATCAGACGGAGAGAAAAAATTCTTGCATCTTCTCAAAAAACCTAGACATCTTGCGGCATTTTTGGCGACATCGCGTATGTGATCGCTCCACAAAAGGTGGTTGCTGATGCACATTCCGAGGATGTCGAGATTTTCAGTTTCGTTGATGCAAGTGCCACTCATAGATAGTGGCAAAGAGGGTTTATCTCGCTTTGCGTTTTCGAAGCATTAAATTCCACACGATTTTTTATTCCCCATTGTAGAATGCTGTGTAGGTCGGAATTTAATGAGCTAATCATATTTTGCCTTTGCAGTTCCACATCCGAAGAAGAGGGTTGTGAGTCTGGAAACGAATATGAAAAGCTATAAGAGTGCTATCGTCAGCGAAACAATGTATTGAATTAGAAGTAGCAAACAGGAGATCATTTATAAAAATAAGAAAGAGGGTCGGAGACAAAACGGAGCCCTGGGGCAAACCAGCATTTATTTTATGGGTTTCAGGATTGAACTGCCCAAAACAAATTGTATTGAACGGTTCGAAAGAAAATTTCTAATCCAACGAAGAAGAGATTCGCCGATACCAAAAGCACGCATTTTCGATAAGAGAGCTAGATGCCAGACTTTATCAAATGCCTTTGAAATATCAAGTGCAATAATATTACTTTCTCCAAAACGTTGTAAAGATTTGTTCCACTGTTCGGTGAGATGAACCATGAGATCACCAGTGGACCTGTTGCTACGAAAGCCATATTGCCGGTCATTAAAAAACTTCCGTTCCTAAAGATATTTCTTAAACTCATAATTAATCAGCATTTGCATGACCTTAGAAAGAAGGGACGTTAGTGCTATCGGTCGATAATTTGTGGGAGAAGAAGTTTCGCCATTTTTTGGGATTGGCTGAACAAATGCAGTTTTCCAACTACTCGGAACGAGCCCAGAAGAATAGGATAGATGAAAAAGCTTACGCAGTGATTTTGCCAGAGTGGAAGAGCACCATTTCAGAATAATAGCGGGGATACCATCTGGCCCAGCAGATTTATGAATGTTGAGATTTTTAAGAACTCGCCACAGTTCGAGTACGAAAAAATATTGGTCCTATAGAATCATCTACGCGTTCAAGAATAGGGGGAGTCATGACACTATCTGGTAAGGTGGAGCGTAGGAACCGAGTAAGAATTCCTCATGTTTTTTACGAATGACCAACAATTCTTACTGCCTTTGAGACATTGCAGTATTTTTCGCCTTAATTTTTGGTCATGTAAAAATTTGGTTCTTCGAATATAGGCGTTGCAGGCTTTCCTGGCTCGCTTAAACCTTTTCCGGTTTTCCTCAGTTGGGTTGGCTTTAAAACACCGGAAGCCCACCTCGTTCTCCTTGATAACCTCTTTGCAGCTCGAATCGAACCATGATTTAACCTTGGGTTTAATACTTTTAACCATATTCGGGATAAAGGTATAGGGATATATTAACTAAATATTTAAGAAAGGTATTATAGATTTATAAAACCAACACGTATTATTTTGAAAAAACACTACATAAATTTAGAAGAACACCTTTTATACGTGTTTTTGGGAAATTTAAAAAGTAATATCTCAAAAACTTGACTTGATACATTCATTTTGAAGTCTGATTTGAATTAAGACCACCAAAACCCATTGGAGTTGGAGAAGTGCAATTTTGTTGCCAATAAGAAAGTCTTGTAGACCAGTGCTATATTAATTAATTGAGTGCAAAAATATCTTTACTTTTTCCAACTTTTACTAGTCCAAAACTAGGCCAAGTTTTTTAGAAAGCATTAAGATGCAGAAAGAAAGTTCTACACATTCAGCTTTGTATGAATTTATAGGAACAAATAATAATGTTTGTCTAGTCTAATAATTGTTTTGTTTTAAAATAAAAATATATAATATAAATAAATATTGCAGCCTCCATCAATATGACCTTATCGTATGAGCTAATCTTGGGTCTTGAAACCATAAATAATTATTAATTTTAAACGAAGAAATCTTTTGAGTTGAGTTTTGGTGCGAAATTAGAATTGTGGCTGAGTTAATTTACAAAACTTGTTGAGTTTTGAGTTCAATATTTTATATTTTCCAGCTGTTAAGAATAATTCGAATGCCTTTCCTTTACAAACCGTTTAAGAAAATATGTTGTACTCAAAGCTAGTAAAAAATGTGCCCATGGTTTGTTTTGATTCTCTAACATGTTCAATGTCCAATTTAAACGTTCTTCGTTGAGCTGTTGAAAATAATGAACACTCTAACCGATATTTATATTTATTTCGAATAAAGGCAGCCTTATAAGTATCATAGTTAAGTCCCACAAAATAATATAGATACTTAAGCATTAGCATTTATGGATATTATTTCATGTGTTTATACTCTACTCTTTTGTATAGTTAAGACCTAAAACGGATGTCCTTCCAAACGTGTTCTTATATTCTCAAAAACCTACTTGAATAATTCTACTTAAATCCTAAACCTGAACTTGGACATACAAAATAAAAACAAAAATACAAAAACACAAAAACACAAAAAACAAGAAAACAAACAAACACTAGGGGCAAAGCTGGCTGTCTGATAAAATTCCAATGATATAAAGTTCGTTTTGTTGGGGGCTTGGGGAATTAACTTGCACAAAATCTCCGTGGGAGCATCTTTCGTCTTCATTTGGGTCGAGTGTGTGTTTTGAACACCTCGTTGGGAATTTTAGCATCAAGAAGACTTCTTCTTCTTCTTCGTCTTCGACTTTTTTTTTGCTTCTTCTGCTTCAAGGATAAGAATTCAAGTAGAAGATGTGTGTTTTAGAGAAACTTAACTTTTGCTATTGTTTCCCTCTTCATATCTTCTATCTATCTATCTATCTATGTTTAGTGGGTCTTGAGAAAAGTTCTGGTTATTTTTTGTCGGATATAGAGATAGATGATGTGCTGCTTCTATTCCCAGCGGAAGAACCTACCAGCTACACATATCCTTGAATTCATGTAGATATGCAGGTGAAACTATTGAATGTCGTTCGTCCTTGTTTATTGTTTTTGTTTATTTTTTGTTTTTTTGTTTTTTAGGGGGAGGGGTGGAAATTGGGCAAGATAAGATAGAAAACGTATAGAACAGTATAAGAACACAAGAAGAAATTTATTGGTATTAGAAAAGTTTTTCGATTCTTATATGAGAGAAAGGGTTCATCTTCGTTTTGTGTTTTTATTTTTGTCTAAAGTTTGTCTTGCCTCGATAGAAACAACGAATATTCAATTTGACTTAAAGAACAGTTAAGAATGAATTTATCTGTATGCGAGCGTGGTAAAGGATCTTATGTAGGTACCTTATCTAAACTTTTTTGTTTTTATATTATTGTTTATTTTTATTTTATAGTGAAACTTAATTTCAAGTCCTTTTTAAGTAATTTAGTGTTTGGACAGGTTCCATAACTCAACTCATAAAATTTGCAAAATCTCATCGATTCTTTATTTGAAACGTTAGATTGGTCCATGACATTTACTTTTTGAAGATAATTTCATTTAAATGTTGACCGCGGCTGCGTCTTAGGTGGTCCATTCGGAAAGTCCAATTTTGGGTAACTTTTTCGAGCATTTCGGCCGGAATAGCCCGAATTTCTTCGGAAATATTGTCTTCCAAAGCTGGAATAGTTGCTGGCTTATTTGTGTAGACTTTAGACTTGACGTAGCCCCACAAAAAATAATCTAAAGGCGTCAAATCGCATGATCTTGGTGGCCAACTTACCGGTCCATTCCTTGAGATGAATTGTTCTCCGAAGTTTTCCCTCAAAATGGCCATAGAATCGCGAGCTGTGTGGCATATAGCGCCATCTTGTTGAAACCACATGTCAACCAAGTTCAGTTCTTCCATTTTTGGCAACAAAAAGTTTGTTAGCATTGAACGATAGCGATCGCCATTCACCGTAACGTTGCGTCCAACAGCATCTTTGAAAAAATACGGTCCAATGAATCCACCAGCGTACAAACCACACCAAACAGTGCATTTTTCGGGATGCATGGGCAGTTCTTGAACGGCTTCTGGTTGCTCTTCACTCCAAATGCGGCAATTTTGCTTATTTACGTAGCCATTCAACCAGAAATGAGCCTCATCGCTGAACAAAATTTGTCGATAAAAACATTTCGAACCGAACACTGATTTTGGTAATAAAATTCAATGATTTGCAAGCGTTGCTCGTTAGTAAGTCTATTCATGATGAAATGTCAAAGCATACTGAGCATCTTTCTCTTTGACACCATGTCTGAAATCCCGCGTGATCTGTCAAATACTAATGCATGAAAATCCTAACCTCAAAAAAATCACCCATTATTTGCAATTTTGTTTTATAGCTTGCATTATTAATGGGGCCCCCTAAAAAAAGGAGATCTTAAAAAGTGCGAACACTGGATAGGGATTTGCGTTCTACCTGCCGTTGCTAAAATAGTAGCAAAAATCATACTGTAACGCATCAGAGAACACCTTGAGGCCACACTCGATGCCGAACAAGATGGATTCCGCGCTGGATCCTCCTGTATTGATCTCGATTGCGTTGAATATCGAGCACCACTACACCTGCTGTTCATCGACTTCGAGAAGGCCTTTGATAGCGTCAACAGGAAGTACATCTGGTTAGCATCCCAAAAAAACTAATTGCTATTATGAAAACAACATATGATGGATCCAAGTGTCACGTTCTGGACGATGATTGTAGGTTGTCAGAGGATTTTGAAATCCATAGCGGAGTCAGCCAGGCTGTATTTTGTCGCCAATATTGTTTTTGCTGGTGATAAGCGATGTACTGCGCGCAGCTTTGACAGGCAGCGGAGCGATCCAATGGATTTCGACATCCTATTCAAAGCACTTGGATTACACGGACAATGTTTGCTTACTCTCTCATAGGATCATGGACCTCCATCAAATGACAACAAGTGTGGAGAGAGAAGCAGAAATTGTGGGGCTGAAAATTAATTCCGGCAAAACAAAAATGATCACCCTCGGAACCCGACGATCCTCTCAAATAAATATTTCCACACAACCGGTAGAGAAAGTGGGGAGCTTTCAATACCTTGGAAGCATCGCGATACCTTCCCGTAAGAATGTATTAAGCGACATTTTTAAAATTGTTCAGAAAACAAAAAAAACGTCTCATTTAGTTATTTTTTGTGTATTGTAATGGAAGGAACAGATTTGGAGAGGGATTTTCAGAATACAAAACTTGACATCATTGCAAATCCGAAATTTTAATCAGATAAGAAGTTTTTGTCGCTTAGTACATTTTCGTGGTCAAAACATTGGCGCTTGATACAATGGTAAATGGCGCTTAAGACACTGTAATGGTCACAAAAAATAAAGGTTTGAAATAAATTGTGTCGTTTAATTCATTTTTTATTTTTTTCTCATTAACAATAAAATAAATAAAAATCTTCAGTTACTCTCAAAATTGAGCGTAGACCAGCAAAAAAAACTGTTTTGCTGTTTTAAATTATTCAAATGTTATGTTTTTGGTATTTTGTTTTCAATTTTCTTTTTTTTTAATATTTTATGTTAAATAAACAAGAGGAAAAACAACAAAAACAATTAACAAAAAATAATAAAAATTAAAAAACTAAAAAAATCATTAAATGCATGGCACGATATTAAGCATACACTTGGAATTCAAAGCATACAAAAATGTTAATTAGTGGTCAAATTTAAATTTTAATATTTTGTAGGGCCACCTTTAGTGGTAATCACATCTTATAGTCGCCGCGGCATTGATTCAGCAATTTTTTAGTAAAAGACGGGGGTATATTTTCCCAAAATTCCGTGATCTTCGCTTTCAATTGACTTTTGTTGGTTGGGTTGCAATTCTGCAACCTTCGCTTTATTTTTTCCCACAAATGCTCGATGGAATTGAGGTCCGGTGACTAAGGTGGGCTGTTTTCTGGCATTATACAGCAACCATTCCATCACAGCAAACGATGTTTTCGCATATTAATTTTGAAAATAAGAGGTTTTTTTCGAGCAACTCTGCCGTTAAAATCATTCTTCCGAAGAACGCGATGTGTCGCCATTTCGGCCGCCAAGTTTGGTACACTCGACTTTTGAATTTTCTTAAAATTACTCGTTCGTCTTGCTGAGAAAAGATTTGTTTTCATCCTCTTCCAGGTTTGTTTAGGATCGTACCTTCATACCGATATTTGTTAAGTATTTTTTTTGGCCGTTGAATGTGTTCGGCCGACGATTTCGCCAATTTCACGTAAACATTTATTGTTTAAATGTAGTTTTAAAATTAATTGTCTTGTAGCAATGTCGGTTTCTTTTCTTTTCTCTGCCATTTCCACAAAAAATGAGGAAATGAATATTAAAACGAAAATTATTTTTGCGAAGAAGATTGGATTCAAATTTAATTTAAAAAACAAGTAAATATAGCAGTAAATATAGCAGTACATACAAAGTGTAGGCTTAATTTTGTGCGATGAGATAATTTTTTTTTTTTAAATATTACCTACTGTTTAATGTTTAAGTAATGTTTTTTTATGTATTCGTAAGAAAAAAAATAATAAAAAATAGAAATTATGAAGAATTTTCCAACAATATTGCATCTTAAATAAGAAAAGTAACAAATAACTAATTCTCAATTGAGTGTACGCTCAATTTTGGGAGCAACTGTATATAAAAAGTAACATAACATTGATTTTAAAACAAAAATTAAAAAAGAAAATTTTAGTATTACTGATCAAAAATATAATACATACAAATCAAATATAAAAAGCAACATAAATTAATTTTAGGGATAAAAATGGAAATTTTAAGATTTATGATTATAATTTTGATTTTCAGACAAATCATCTTCTTCGTCTGTCTCTGCTAATTCGTCTTGTTTCTCTCCTCGTATTCTTGTATGTATCGTTCAGGAATAAACTTTCTTTTGAGCAGACTCTCTAAATCCTTTCGTTTCGGCCTTTCGGGCCTGATATTGACAGTTTGGAAGAATACAGAATGCCAGGTTTATTGAATTCTTCAAGGCATTTCAGTAGCCTACTTCATAGAAAAATATTCAAAATCAAAGAAAACCATTATCTGGAGTGTTATAACCGACAATAATGGAGCAAGTTCTATTTGGAAGAGTGTGCTAAGCGACAATTTCGGTTAAACTATGCGACATCTAACAAAAATTTTTTGTGGACGTTTGGTTGCTTAAGACAATAAGGTTTTTAAAAATGTCGCTTAGCATAATTTCACTGGCGGATAATACAAATTTCAGGGAGCAACATTATTCCAGTGAGAAAACTTGGCGGTTGCTACAATTTTATTTCCTCTTTAGTTTCTTTTGTATACATGATAGGGCAACGAAACCCAGGCCGAAATGTGGCGCTTAACTTCTAGTATAGTTCCACATTAAAAAGTCATTTTCGAAAAAAGTGTCGCTTAATACATTCTTACGGGAAGGTATCGCATCGTTTCCATCGAAGTCGGAACCGAACAAGACGTCATCTGCCGAATCGGCAAAGTAAAAGCGGCGTTCGGTAAGCTGTCGAATATTTGGAGAAATAACTCCATCAGCTTAAGAACAAAGCTACGAGACTGTTTCGCACAATTGTAGAATCTGTGCTTATTTATGGGTGACGCACCTGGAACGTTACTTACTTACCATTACAAGAAAGCTGCAAACCTTTGTATATATAGAAATGTCTTCACAACATTCTAAGGATTTTCTGACCGACCCGAATATCCAATGAGGTCCTTCATAGAGGGGTCAGGAGCCTATAGACTCTATTATACGAAGGCGTAAGTGGTAATGGCTTGGCCATACGCTTCAAAAAGGTAACGACTGCATTGCAGGCCAAGCAATGCAGTGGAATCCGCTCACTCAAGAAGGAAGAAGAGCTGGACGACCGAAAAGCTGGAAACTAGGCAAGAGTTGGAGGGAGCTGAAACATGTCTCCGGAAACCGCACACGATAGTGCGTAGGCGTGGTAGAGGCCCTATGCCCCTTAAGGTTTCTCCAACGGGCTTAACAGGTCTGAGGACCTAAGTAAGTAAGTAACGCGAATCTACTCAAAGTCTTAATTTGCAAGTTTGAACTCAATCCAATAGTTTGGGCTGTAGTAGCGAGGACAAAATCGTTAATTTTGTCGACTTCTCTACTACCTATATATTCTATATGTAGCTAGTTAAAATATAGTGAATAGGGTTGTTTGTGTTGTTTGTAGAAATAACTGTGTAAAAATCAAAACAATTTTGATTTTTGCTCATATATTTTAAACCGAGACGCTTGTATCATAATGATTTTTCCAGTATGCCGTTTCAGAGAGTGTCAGGAAACTTTTTTTGTACAAAATTGATACTGTTTTGCTGCTTGATTGATGTGTTGAGTGGTGTATCGTTCCAAATCAAGTAAAGGCGTAGTTTTTAACTGACAAATGTCAAACGATGACTACTTCAAAACTGACAGATGCCCAAAGAGCAGGCTATTTCTTATGAATCCCTTTATTTGAAGAACCTCTATATTCAAGCATTTAAGTAAAGAGTTGCATTTGATGCTTTTGACTTCCGTTTCTACCCCCAAAATAATTCGAATCACTTATTCCAACATGTCAATCTATATACATAAATTATATATGTACATATGTATGTACATACATATCTTTTTAGATTTCTTTTACAGACCGTGACTCACATGAGATGAGGGTTTCTGTCGCGTCAGTTATATCGTTTCCATAACCGTGACGTTTCGATATAAGGATTACATTCTTATAATAGTAAAATATTCAAAATTTTTCATAACTAAAGGAAAACGTGACAAAAATTTTGTTTTCCGCATTATCGAGGATCTAACTGTTTTTTCTTTTTGTCAACCATTTTCAAATCCTTCTTTTAAAAGAAGTGGAAAAAGTTCTTTGTAGGAGGAAAGGAAGTAGTAGACAGAGAGAGAGAGAGGAAAAAAACACTTACCCTGCGAAAGTTTCCCCTTTGTATGTACCTTTTCCTACCTATACCAAGACCTGAGACTATAAGAACGCATCCTTTGTTTGACTATGCTATACCCTATACCTACCTACCGTTTTCCCGTAGAGCTACATAAACAGAGAATGGAAGGAAAGGTGCTTTTTCGCTGACACCTTTATTCATTTTGACAGTTTGTACCTCGTGATGTGGCTTCGTTTTTTCGTTTTTATTTTGTTTGAACAGATTTAGTTGGTTGAATATAAAAGCCGGATGTGCTATGGTGAGCTTCTTTTTTGTGCTTTGCTTTACTGCCTCCCTTATACCTTTGTCAAACACATAATAACTTCCGCTGTGTTAGCCTTTTTTGTCTGATGGCGGCTTAACCCTTTTTGAGCTTGGTGATATTCTCCATTTTTTGTGTGTGTGTGTTATTTATTTGGATAGGATGGAAGAGGTAGGTAAGGTAGTGTTATCAATTTGTTGGGGGGTGCACATGGAGGGTGTGAATACAATTGATCCAGACACAACAGTATTTCGTTAACTTGGCACATCTACTCGAAGTAAGGTAGGGGTAGGTGTATCTATACCTCTGTCTACAAATCCAACAGTTGGTAGTTGAAAATCTACTTTTTGTCGTATTTTGGATTCCTTTTTTTCATTTATAAAAGTGCACGACTGATAAATTGAATTAATGTTTTAGGCTTTTTCAACATCAAAGACTTATAGCTACGGATGAATTTTATGTGTGCTGATGTTCTATTTTTTGTTTGAGTTCTTTTTCGATACCATCAGTTCAGTATCTTTTTATTTGTCTCTTTATTGATTTTTAATGCTTAGCTTTTAAATTATTAGTGAAATCCTTTATTTTTTGCTGAGAAGATTTATGAAAACCATTTACGTATTAAAATCAATAAGTATACAAAATTTCCATATAAAAACGTTGACATTAACTACGTAAATATGTACATGTAGGTATAGTTTTTACACTTCACAGCTTTAAGAAAGTAGTAAGCTTATAGCAAGCGTTAAACTACGATCGGAGGCTCATCATGAGTGCATGTGTTAGTTTTTAGTTAGCAAAATAATATAATTTATTATAGCCTAATACACGCTCAAAATACAAAACATTATTAACATTTAACATGAACATTTAGAAAAAAATAAAATAAAGACTCTAGGTTAATATATTATCTTATATTTAATGCCTTTTGGACTAAGAACAATCTTAATATGTACTAACTAATAATAACGTATACCTACTTAAACGAAGAAAATTTAATTTCAAAGGGATTTCCATTGGCGCGGGTAGATTTGGCGCCCCCCGTGGCGGCCATTTTGTTTTGGTGACATCTGTTAAATCATTTGTTTATTATGTAGTTGCTTATGCCAAATCATCATGGCATAAGTTACACGATTGAACAGCACGTTCAAATGATAAAACTTTATTATCAAAATAAGTGTTCGTTAAGGCAAACGTTGCGGGCATTGCGCCCATTTTACGGTAGACGTGATGGCCCATCACAATCGACTCCACCGAGGCAGTCTATTCCTCGCCGTGCACAAGAACTCGGCCATTCGCAGACTTCAACTTGGCGAATTTTGCGTCGGAACTTGGGCGTACACCCGCACAAGATCCGATGTTAACAATCAAAATTGCTGTATATGAGACGACACTAAGCCACGCCAGGTTCACCAGGTGATAATGCATCCTCAAAAAGTTACCGTTTGGTGAAGATTTTGGGCCGGCAGCGTAATTGGTCCGAACTTTTTTTAAAACGACGTTACTGAGGCGGTCATCGTGAACAACGAGCGCTACATAACGATGATAACTACTAATGTCTTATGGCCCAAATTGAACCATATGGACCAAGATTACATAATATGGTCAGGTTATCTCTCGCTGGGGTGATGTGAATTGGCCACTAAGGTCATGCGATTTGATCCCGCTAGACTTTTTCCTGTGAGGTTTCTTGAAGTCGCAGGTCTATGCAAATAAACCACAATCGACCGATGCCCTAAAGGTGAACATAACACAGGCCATCGATCATATTCAGCCGGATCTATGAGGAAGAGGCATTGAAAATTGCACCACTCGGATCCGTGCCACCGTAAGAAGCCGAGGCGAGCATTTGAATGATGTCATATTCCACACTTAGTGGCATACATGCGCCTTTCAAATAAAAAAATAATTGTGTTATTACCTGACACACAGCTTGTTTTATTCTATTTCAACATTTACCCGCCTTTATTGAAAAACCCTTTATGTAAAACTAGCCAAACCAATTATGCTACTTAAAATCACTTAAAAACTACATAAAAGCTAAAACAGCCAAAAATAAAAATAGCCACAGCAAGCTTTTTTTTTTTAATATTTATTGTATTTTCGTGTTTTTGTTTTTATTTTTGAGGGCAATCCTAACTGCCCCTAACTTAAACCTTAAACCTATGTTAGTCGGCCAAGACACTACGCATCAAACAACTTTAAATAACGTTTTTCGTTTGCATACACCAAAGCTGGTTTTCCTACATCATTCTACCTCTCCAGTCCATATCGGACACATTCCTATTGAACCGAAGGCGCTCAGCTCCATCCAGTGCGAGGACGTCTCGACTGTAAAGGAGCCGCCTATCTAAATAAAGAAAAGCACCCGGAGGAAAAAAGCCGCTTAAACGCGCATTTTCGTATAGTATTCGTTATTATGGGGTAGTAAGCCCCCAAAAAATATCTTTTCTGTTTATGTTGGCTGTGGTGTTCTGTGTAATCCAAGGCAATGTCGAAGACATTGTTCTCTCAAACACGCGAAGCCATATAGCGAATCACCTTCAACCTACTGTCAAGACGGCTGCTAAAAAACAACCGTTTTGTCAGAACGAAAGCTCCCTTAGCTCTGGTCAGAGCAGCACTCATACGTTTTTCGAAATACAAATACTCTTCCAACCAGACGCCAAGGTACTACTGGCTGTCGATTTGGTTCCAAAATCACTAGATTTTTCCAGTTCTTTCTCATATCCCTTGAGGCTCGATGCAATGGAGTCCTGCACAGCATAGCTTATAGTATACCTAGTAAACAGCCTAGAACATGAATATGGTTATGATTATTATGTCATTGTCAAATCACCTGTGTACCTTTGACTTGCTGTCTGTTTTAATCAATTTAGAATTAAATAATGCTTATGAAAAGTTTACTTCTAAGCTACAAGATGCAATCCAAACATACAAACATAAACCGCTATGGTTTAACAAGGAATTGATTAATTTAAATAACCGCAAAGCATTTAAATTATTCAGCAATTCTAAAAATAATAAAACACTGTATCAAAAATATTGCTGTCTTCAAAAGCAGTTCGATTATCTTAGTAAATTTCTGTATAAGCATTACATTTTTAAAGTTGAAACAAGCCTTAAAAGCAATTCCAAATATTTTTAGTGTTTTATAAACAACAAGAAAAAGTCTATAGGTATTCCTAACACAATGCGATATTTAGACGTCACATCGTCTGATCTTTCAACCGTATGAAATTTGTTTGCCAAATATTTTCAACCCGTGTATGTGGTTCCAAATCAAGACAAAACATCTTTTCATAAAAATTCTATAAATTCATTAAATGTTGGAAATTTGAATATCTCGATAAACGAAGTTATAGAAGAGTTAAACATGCTGACTTTAGATAAAAAAGCAGTTTCCCACCAATAGGTTTTAAAAATACCGCACAGGCAATTGCTTTGCCACTTAGCATGATATTAAGTATATTGAGTCAGGCATATTTCTTAAAAGTTGGAAAAATTCTTTTATATTTCCTATTTACAAAGCAGGTTCAAAAAATGATGTTCAAAACTATAGTCCAATTTGTAAAATATCAGCTATCCCAAAACTATTTGAAAAATTCATTTTATAAGAAACTTATACGTTAATTAAAAGAAGTGATCTCTCCAATGCAACATGGTTTTGTAAGTGGGAGATCTAATAACACAAATCTTATATTTTTTCCTATTTTTTGTGCTTACAACAATGGAGAAAGGTTTTTAGTGCGATGTGATCTTTTATTTATTTATTTATTTATTTATTTATTCATCAAGCAGAGACACAGCTCTTAAAGACTACTTAGAACAATATTAAGTTTATATAAATAATAATAAATAAAACAAAACAAAAAATAGGATGTACAATTAACATTAACCACCGAAGTTTATTATTAATAACAATTTTTTTTTAAAACAGTCCCTACTTAAATATAAATTAAAATCAATGGCATTACAAACAGAATTAGCTTGTCTTAAACAGCGAGTTAAGGGTTCATTGATTCCATAATTGACCCTATGAAAGGGTACACAAAATAAACGATTATTACGTAATTCACGACAAGGAACATGAAAGCCAATCAACGAAAGCAAGTGAGGGCAATTGATTTTATAATTTATTAAGTCTCTTACAAGCATTACATCGAAATAAATACGTCGTGATTCTAGGGATTGAATACCCAACAACAAACACCTGGTGTTATATGAAGGCATATCCGTGTTCCAACGCAATATCCGAATTGCAATTCTAGTAAAGCGTTTCTGAATTCGTTCAATTCTCGCCGAATATGTTATATACATAGGATTCCAGATAGATGAGCAGTATTCTAAAATTGAGCGAACATAAGAAAAATATAAGGCTCTAAGAGTATATGGATCAGAGAAGTCTTTAGCGTTCCTGGAAATAAATCCAAGCATAGAACTGGCCTTAGAAATAATATAGTCAATGTGATTAGCGAATACGAATTTTAAATCAAAGATTACACCCAAATCTTTTTTCTCAGTTACTTGTGTTAAGGTTGACCCAAGTAAACTGTAAGAAAACATAATTGGAGAGGTGCCGCGACAGAATAACATACTATGACATTTAGAAACATTTAAATGAAGATCGTTGTTAGAACACCAAACGGAAAGATTGTTAAGATCATTCTGCAGCTTTATACAATCGGAAATAGAATGAATGCGCAGGAATAATTTAAGGTCGTCAGCATACATCAAACAAGAACAATTTTTTAGACAACTGGGAATATCATTGATAAACAAGAGAAAGAGGAGAGGACCCAAATGACTTCCCTGTGGTACACCGGAAGTAACAAAAACAGGGTTGGAAGTAACATTATTAATACGAACATATTGAATTCTGCCAGTAAGGTAAGATTTAAACCATGTCAATAAATTGGAATGAAAACCGATGTTATGCAATTTGGAAATCAATATTGAGTGATCAACTCTGTCGAACGCTTTCGCGAAATCGGTATACACCACGTCACATTGGTATCCTTGTTCTAGAGCTTTGAGTACATAATTACTAAAAATTGTAAGATTAGTTGTAGTTGATCTTCCACTGATAAAACCATGCTGCAAAGGCGAGATTATTTCTTTCACAGAAAAAAGTATTTTTTTATAAATAATTTTTTCGAATAGCTTTGGGATCACAGATATTTTGCAAATCGGACGATAGTTGGTTACATCATTTTTGGATCCTGATTTAAAAACGGGATAAATAAAGGAACTCTTCCATTGTTTTAAAAAGCAACCTTCACGGAGAGAACGGTTGAAAATGATTTCAAGGGGGATTGCTAAGGAAAGAGAGCATTTTTTTAAAACAATAGGAGCAATTCCATCATACCCAGAGTGTTTATCTTCATGTAACTTTAAAAGTTCACAGATAATATCTTCTTTATCAACTGATAATTGGTTTATATTAATCAATTGAGATGAAGACATCAACCAAGGCCTCGTTTGATTATAAGAAGGTTTAAAGATGGATTGAAAAAAGTCAGCAAAAAAATTGCAGATTGTAGACGGATCACTAGATGTTTGACCATTATACCGTATAGAATTCGGAATTCCGGTGGTACTTTTTTTGTCATTTATAAACTTAAAGAAACATTTACTATTTCGTTTTACTTTAGATTCAATACTTAAAATATATTGGTTGTATAAGAATTTATTGAGAAAATTGAATTCACGATTACATCGAAGATAGTTCATGTATAGACTATTATCATCCCTAGAATCACGATAAAGTTTGAAAGCTTTATTTTTTCGATTATTCAAATTAATGAGCTTTTTATTGAACCAGCAGGGCTTAGTTTGAGATTTCTTCAAATATTTAGGAGTATATAAATCCATTGCCTCACCCAGCAGATTCGTTAAAAGAGTAAACGATTCCTCCACGTCAACATTTTCAAACATAGAGAACCAATCAACCCCATTCAAAAAATTTGAGACATTAAGAAAGTTACATTTATCATAATTAAGAAAAGAAGTAGTTTCAGAAGTTTGCTTTATATATTCTAAAAATTCAAATGATATGCAAAGTACAAGATGATTTTCGGAGTTAGGTAAAGGAGGTGGAGTAGGGCTGTCAATACTCACACCAAACTCATTATCAGTGAAAACTAAATCAAGATAACGATTAAGTTTATTACGAAAGCAATTGATTTGTTTGAGCCCAAATTCAGCTAGAGTATCAACAACCACACTCTCGCAATCACTACTAACATTAAATGGTATTAAATATTTATCATCCGGATCAAAGACCCAATTTACAGCAGGTAAATTAAAATCACCTAAGATTATAATATGCTGATTATCTGTTAAATTATTTAATATAAAGGAACAATTATCGATATGCGTTTTATATACTTCAAAAGAACTCTTCGGTGGAATATAACTAATAATAAGAAAAACATCATGATTACTATTAACACAAAAACGAATAATTAATTGATCAATATTGAATGTAGAATTTGAAGAAGACGGCAACTCTAACTGCATACTTTTGATAGACGAACGCACTGCAACTAACACACCACCCCCTCGAGTCTGTCCAGTTGTGAACAAACAGCGATCATTACGATAAACATTAAACAGCTGATTGTCAAACATTTCCGAACTGAAATGGTTCTCAGAGAGCCACGTTTCAGTTAGAGCAATTACATCAAATTGTTGAGAAGATGAGAAGAGAAGAATGTCATTCATTTTCGTACGTAGTCCACCAACATTGTGGTAGAATATTAAAAATTGTGAGTTTTTTGATGAAAGAGGAGAAACAGGTAGATACTCGTATGTATGTTGGGCATGGGCAGAGTTAATTTGAGTGTTTATAAGATTATTGTTATTGTTTTCAGCTGTAATTATTGATTTTAAGTTGTTGTTTTTGCTTTTATGTGAGTTTGGTTTTTTGGAGAAGGAACAAATAACTTTACGCGAACAAATGCAGGCCATATTGAGGGAAGCAAAACTTCACTCAATTTATTTTCAGGAACACTTAATTTAAAGTTAACAAACGGTAGTTCAGTCAATACTGCATCTTTTTTAATTAATTTGAAACATTTGATTAAATGAGCTGGAATATTTGTGGCATTGGCTACATATTCAATTATTGAATCAGGTTCAGTGTCATTCGAAAAACTTGATAAATGCACCCACTTATTACTAGGTATAACATTAAGTTTGCACTCAGGGTTTGTCATTGTACCATAGATGGGGAGGGTAGCATTAGAAACGGGGCCGCGAAGGGGATTATTTTTGTTTTTCTTTTTATCAACCTTTGCGAGAGGAGAAGAAGATATATTAGAGAGCACATTAGGTGATGGTGATGGATGAGTCAGTGATTTTGTTAAATGATTCACTTCTTTTGATTCAAGATAAGCAGTGGAGACACTTTCAGTGACAACATCTGCACTTGCATTATTTAAATTGGAAGTCGATGGATTAGGATTAACAAGATAAGAAATTAATGAGTTGTTAGTGAGATCAGTTAATGATGATCCTTGATTTATAATTGGTTTCACAGGAACACTTTGGGAGCATTTCAAATAATCATGTATGGAGCAAATCTCTCTCTTTAATTCTCGAACACACTGAGAAAGCTCCGTAAATCGAGTAAAAAAGTTTGAGAAATTAATGAGAGCACAAGTGTCACATTGCCAATTGAAGTTCGATTTTAATAAAAAATTTGATTCTGCGGCAGAAATCTATACTGATTTTGCCATAGCATTCGATAGAGTTGATCATCATATCTTGCTTCGAAAGCTTCAGAGGTATGGTTTTCACTCTAATCTATATTGAAATGGTTTGAATCGTATCTGAGTAAACGAACCCAATTCGTTCGTATTGGCAATAGGCTTTCTGATGCTATTATGGTTACATCCAGTATCCCCCAAGGAAGTCATCTGGGCCCTTTGTTGTTTCATCTACTTGTCAATTACACATTCACAATGTGTTATGTTTAAAGTTGCAAATTAACTTATTCAATGTACATTATATGATTGGTGTGTAAACAATAAGCTATTTTTAAAAGTATCTAAGTGTGAGAGTCTTACATTCTGTCGTCGTTCATAACCTTTATGTTTTGAATGTTCTTTAAGAAATACGACTCTTGATAAAATTAAAGAAAAGAATTATCTAGTAGTAATATTTGACACTAAGTTCAGTATTAATAGTCACATAGACTATCATGTAGCCAAATCAAGTTCTATGTTAGGATTTATTAGAAGAAGGATCGCTTCACTCTTAAGAACCTGTATTTCCTATACGTGAGGTCTATTTTGGAATATGGTTGTATAGTATATAGTATTCACTCAAATAGACTTCAAAGGATTTAAAAATGCCTTTCTAAATACATATTTTATCTATTACGTTGGAATATTCCTCGACCTTCATAATGATGCCCGATGTTTGCTTTTTGGATTACAAAGTCTTGAATTTCGACGAAAATATTTTGTTGCAATGTTTATTAGAGACTAAATAAATTCTAAAATTGATTATCCATTTTTGTTAAGAAAGGTTTGTTTTAATTGTCCGGGGTATACTTTAAGAGTGTTTGATACCTTCCGTGTTCCTCAACACAGAGTGAATTATAGCTTAAATGAGCCAATTTCCCATTGTTTAAGACAGGCAAATTCAATGTGTAAATATGAAAATATAGATTTTTTCCAATATTGTAGTAGAGATATTTTTAAGTCATATTTAATGTTTTTTTTTAGCTATGGATTCTTATTGTTATTGTTTAATATTTTTATTATTATTTGTAATTTTGTAATAAGTAGTCTATAAGAGCTGTGTACTCTACTTGATGAAATATATGTTAATAAATACAAATTATATAAGCAATCAAAGGAATTACTGCGTTCAGTAAGGTGATTACTTAAGGGGGTCATCCCATGTGATGGGTTCAAAAAACCGATTTTTTTTCATAAATTTCTTGTTTAATATGTCTAGAATTCGGAAGTAAAGGGATTTTTCAAAATTTGAAGTCGTTTTAAAGATACAGCAGGTCCATGTTTAGAACCAGTGCTCCACTATCGTAAACGTCTTTATTTTATTTTTTGTTGTTCTGTAATAATTCATGTTAAATGTTAATTATGTTTTGTATTTTGTGCGTGTGTTAGGCTTTAATTGTATTATTATCTTACTAACAACTAACACATGCACTTATGATGAGCCTCTGATCGTAGTTTGAAGCTTGATATAAGCTAACTACTTTCTGAAAATTCTGAAGTGTAAAAAAAAAAAATATGGGGTAAAGTATCTTACATACATCGGCGATGGTGACAGTAAAACTTACAAAGGGATCCTACTTATCATCTTTAATGAAGGTTTCGAAGGTAATTTGAAAGTAATGTCGGTTATGGGATGCCCTATAGGCCGCGAAGCCCATACTTATGTTGAAAAACGTGATGAAAAGCGAATCTCACGTTCTAAGCGGCGCGTAAGTGATGCCGTTAAACAAGCCAGAATTGATTCAAGAGCTGAACAATCTGCTTTGAAAGAGTTTCAAGAAGAAGAGGAAGGAATACTCTATGGACCAGGCATCGTCAATTGAAAAGTGAGTTGATATTTTCATAGTTAAGAGGACTTGAAACTTTAAACGAGTTTTTCTCAAAACTGTGTTTTTCAAACTTTAATCCATCGTATCTCAAAAACGGCTTGACCGAATGATTTGAAATTTGTTAGGTTGGATTCAGCACATGTAAACGCATGGAATGAACTGTCGACAAGCAAAAATTTCAAATATTTCGATTTTTTTATAGCAAAAAACAAACAAAAAACGCAAAATTAGCGACTTTTTTTTCAAATGTCTCCGAAAAGTCCAATTTTTGGTATATTCATTTAATGATAGTTCATTCCATGAATTTAGGCTCACAGATTAAAACGCCGTTTACTTTTTTTGTTTTAGATAAGCCAATCAGCCGGAATCGTGGAGGAAGTGCGAGCCCATTTTTTCGAGGTGGTGTTGTTCACACCGGTGTAACTCGTGTTCTGTACAATATTTTTAATTCAAATTTTATATTTATACTGTCGAACTATGTTAATAAATAATAATAATTTTAATAAAGTTGTATCTATTTACTGGTCGTAAAAAAAAAATCCTAAAAATTCCTTAAAATACAGGCCGTCACATGGGATGACCCCCTTAAGTCGAGAAAAATATCCAAAGGAGGTGGATATTTATCAATATTAGTGATTTCTGATCTAGATTCTTGAACAAGGGTACTAATAGCGTCAGAAGAAAATACTAAATGAAGAATTCGATTTTTGAGTTTTTTACAGCTGTAAGTCAGTAAGGAGAATTTTATCGAGAATAAATAGTTCCATAATTGTGAAGAAGAGAGAGAGTCTTTAAGGCAAGAACATCTTCAGATGGAATCTGAATTTGTGGTCAATTTGTGATTAATAAAAATCACCGAGTTATTTTTCTTTTGTTAGATTTACATATTATTACATGAATGTTTTTGTAGGTTCCGGTCTTATAAATACATAAATGCTACCCAGCGCGGTAAACGTGCGTTGTCTGATCAGAAAAAATTATTAAATAAAATTAACTTTTGTAAATAACTTTCAGTTAAACACTCTATCCAACCATTGTGATTTCTCAAAGCAAACTAAATTAAATTAATGACAGACGTGTGAACCTTCAACAAAAAGGCCGCTACAAAATGTCAAAGTTTGGAGGTCCCTATTGGTTGACCTTTCATTTTTGTTCTTCTGTTTCAAGAATTTCTCGGAAATATAATGTCTTTCATTCCATTGTTTCTTTTTGTTGACTTAAAGAATAAAAAAGGTGAAAATCCCATGAATTCTACATTACGTTTAAACTTAAAGTTAATGCAACAAGTTTAATTCGTAGGGCCTGCAGGTGCATTCCAATTCCAAATAGATACCCAAAAACATGCATTTCTTTGTTCTTATTTTTAAGAGAATGACAATTGCAGTCCGCCTAATGTCCATTTTCTTATATGTTTGTCAGTTAATTAATTGGTATTAAATCTATTTGCTGTTTTAAAAGGAACACAACATAATTGCAACAACCTGTAGGTATCTAAACTCTCCACTGCAGCATTTCGGCCACTCGTCCGTTCGTCGTAGTCGTTTGAGGGTGAAATTAATTAAAATGTCTGAATTCGATTGGAATGCCCATTACGCCCATACGCTCTGCCTAGCTTATCCCCAGCCCATTCCTAGAACCTTCAAAATGTTCCTCTAAACAACATGGGATTAGTCTGAATAATGGACAGGATTTGTGTACCTATATCGCCTCCTGGCAGCACTCACCATTATCACACACAAAACACACCCATCAGAATCTAACATTACCAATGGAATTGGACTTGAACACACTCGACAGGCATTGATTATCATATAGAAACCTGTGGTTCTAAAATCCATGCCATGATGATTTCTCAATACACTGCAAAGCATTTGAATAGTTCTGCATCACTTTATATCTACTTAACCCCGATGGATGTATGTTAACCTTCCTTAACGTTTTAAGGCAAAATCGTGACGATTAGCGTTTAGTTTTTTTGTTAATTTAGTTTTTCATTCAACGAGAAACTAATTAAAGAGAGATCGTTTTCGTGTTTTGTCGGTATAAATTCAGCTCAGAATCGGAAACGCTCAAAGGATGAATCCCATAGAAATCCTTTTGAGTGCACATTTAATACGCCTGATGATATGCCTCCTGTCCTTGAGCTTTATATGGAACGAGCGACAACGGCGACAACGATGAAGCAACGAAACAAAACGAAAGCTGCAATTAATTGAAGCAACATTTGAATTATCTCAGCTGTGAAAGCAGCGACAATTCTCTCCCCGTCCCCATACTCGTACCTTAGAGACCTACCCTTATATCTAATAGAAATAGCTTCATATTATGAACGTAGGTGTAGCGTTGTAGGTATGTTTATGTGTAGAAGGTAGATTGAAATTAAACAAAATTTTGACAAAGCACACAAAATCACACTGATGGTGATGGTAACGTGACAAGTTCGCAATCAAACAGCTACCTACTCCCAAAACCTAATGCCTTGAGATCATGAGGATGATGACGATGATGATTTCGAAAACATAAACAAAACAACAGTTTGGGTTCGGGTTCATGTTGGGAATAGTTTAAGTGTAATTAAGTGTATATTAGGCGTTGAATTTTGGGGTGAGATTGTCGTATGTATTATAGAGGGGTGGGTATCTTAGAACCGAACCCAAAGCTAAGCTATATAATACCTTTGGAACTTTTGAAGTATACTGAACTCTCATCATAATATTCGTATAAATGTTTGCTTTTGTTACAGAGCAAAGAGTATAAGTATAAGGATTACAGAAAACTATAATACAAATAAAATTTGTATCTTACATTGATTCGAATTCAAGACGCTTGAAAACTAATTAAAAGTTTTTGTATTTCTTTGTTGAACTTTATGTCTGGCTGTCTGTTATGATGATGCTTCTAAGAAAGTTCATATATACTATAAAATTCCAATGGATATCATTGTATGGAGACAAAAGACAATTGTAAGGACGATTGTAGTTTTTTAAAGAACAATTAAAACACTCGAAGAAATGAGGGAAAGATAGTTTTGTAAAAGAAGAATTGGTAACCGTTATCAACTTTTATTTCTCAACTGTTGTACAATCTACATCAGGCCATAGAGATTTTTAAATTACCAACTATCAAAGATGTATAGTTGAAAGCTATTAGTTGCTATATGCAATAAGTCAGCTAATCATAATTTTCTTTAAAGTTAGCAAATGCTTGAAATATTTAATTTTGATCTAATTTTGTTTTGATAAATATCCTAGTGCTAGGATAGGGATTAGTTTGTTTATATGGTTCATCTTCTATCCATGATTATTTCAGAAAAGAAAACAAGAAAAAATGGTTTCGGCTGTTAATTATGTATTAACTTGATTTCCTGACTTCGATTTAGAACCTGTGCAACTTTTGTTAAAAACTTAATCTACTTTAAACAATACTGTAAGTCCTATCCAAGGAACATTGCAATCAATCTTTTCTGGAGAAACCACATGAATTCTGGATAGCCTATCCAGCTAGGTACTTGGAAGTGCTGATGACGACTCATTTTCCCGTCTACGAGAATTGCAAACCCGACACGCTTCAAACTCCAAACATCTAGTTCATGTAGAACAAAAGATAAAAGATTCAAGCTTTGTTAAGTAACATATTCCCTTTCAAACATTTTAGTAGAGGAACACCCAGGACGGTGATCTCTCCCCGCATATATGGATTTTAGTCAGGAATACAATTCTCGTTAAGCTAAAAAGTTGTGTGGTGAAGGCGGAAGCTAAGTCTGATGATTTGGTTGTACTGGTCTCAGGAAAGTTTATCACCGTGATTAGCGAAATCACGGAGATGGCGAGCAGTGGACTGATGTTCTATATGACCAAAACTGATATACCTGCCTTCACTCTAACCTCAAATCCCGTCTCTATCCTCCAGTGCGAAAAATCTAGGAGTCATTCTAGATCCCAAACTACACTAGAAAATAAACATTGAAGAACGGATTAAGAAGGCCTGCATTGCCTTTTACGCCTTTAAAGAAACTTTTGGTAAAAAGTGCGGCCTTTTATGGAAGATGATTTTGTAGATGTACACAGCCGTTGTACGTCCTGTTCTTCCTTATGGATACATTGTGTTGTGGCCTGCGCTTAGCAAAAAATACAGCGACAAACTACAGAAGTTTTAAAGAATAGCTACTGTCGACACTAATAGGGCCCTTTTATCATGCATAACAGGTGTCTTAAATGATATTCTGCACCTCACTACACATTAAATATTAAGTGTAGTGCAGCGCGCTAAGGCTTCAAGAATCAAACAGTTTTACAGAATCTATGGGCATGGCAATATTACGGAACTGATTCCATCCGATATTTTTGCGATCGACAACACTGACTACTGCACCCCTGCCTTGAACCTCAGTAAGGATTTTAAAGTCATATTTGCTATTAGAATTAGAATTGGGAAGATGGAACGATTACGAAAGATCACTGATTGGTTAAAGATGAGGTGCGGCGGCGGCGTTCTGTCAGGAGTTTTCTTCGAGTCCTTACAGTGTATTTCAAGCTTAATTACTAGCAATCAGAGAATCATGCAAATTAGGTATTCAAATCAAACTCAAACCAAAATAAAAAAATGGCTCTCTGCACTGACAGCCAGCCAACTGTTATAGCTATCAATTCGGCCACAACATTCTCTTTACTAGTCCAACAATCTCAGGAGGAACTATCTAGCCTAAACATCAACCTCCGTGTCACTCTTATTTGGGTTACAGGTCATATAGTGGCATTGAGGAAAATAAACAGGCTGATAAGTTGGCCCGGCTATGGTAGGCAAATTTTTCTCAGTCTATCGGGCTATACTATATTCAGGAAGACCTACCTATAACAAAAACAGTTCCATCGATCTTTTATTCATACCCAGGCATGATATAGCCAGGGTCACTGCAATGTGTACCGGAAACTGTGATAAACTTTCTCTGTCAACATCTCGACACCGCAATGGTTCTCACCAAAATCAATCATCAATTAGAGATATATTAATATTAATGCTATCTATACAAGGGGCCATAAACCTACAGAACCTTGAAGATACTAGAGGCGTAGTACCTAACATACCGAAGACTAGACCCGTAGATTGTTTTGATTTTTACACGTTTATTATTATTTAAAAAAAGAGATGTTAGAAAGAAAAACTTGTTAAAAAGTTTCAAGACTTTTCTTATGTTAAATCTAGAAGTGTTTTTTTAAGTAAGACCCCAGATAGAACAACGACCAGAAACCTCAATTTAAGAGCAAAGAGTAAGTCACAGCATACGAAAACTAAAAAACAACGGACCACAGCATACGAAAACTAAAAAACAACGGACCAAAAATACAACCTTCTGGGACAACACATTGCGCAATCGAATCTTAAAATGTAATTTACTATAACTTCACTGCACATCTTGCTTTATTTTGGTAATGTCAAATCAAGTGTGGTTGCGTAACAATCCTTAACGGATATTGTATAAAGTTTTAATATTGACATTGAAATGAAACCTACAATTAGAGAAGCACGACTCTAATATAGTAAGTCAAATCTATTCAAGTTAAGCTTAAGAGTGCTGGTATTCCGTCGACTGCTTTTTCTAAAATTGTGTGTATGCTAGTTTAATACATTAAGACAATAATAAGTTGAGTAGTCTTAAATGAATTGAAATTGGATTGAACGAACAAGAAGGTTATTATAGCTATGAAGACAAAGCTTTTATGTTCAATGCTGTCAAGTGTACTAGATAAATATCAAATGCAATAAGAATTGATTCCATTCGGTGTCTGGAAGTACTATTTACTATAACCGTTCAAAAGTATTATAAACCTAAGGCAAAATATTATCGCTGAAGTACTATAACCGTACATGAGTCACTATGTCTATCTGATAGACCCTTGCTTGTTTAAAATAGTAAATATGAAACTGACTAACCGCAGTTATGGGATTATATCTGTCCTTAACAGTTAATCCATAGCAAGAGCCAAAGGGAAAAAGGGTAGGGTTCAAGACAAGGTACCGATACACATAGGCTTTAAGATTCTGCGTACCATTAAACCAATTCACATTCTTGATGTCCGGCTAAAAACAAGAATCTCTATTGAGAATTATATTTAATTTTGTCAATTATCATATCCCCACTTGAAGAATTGTTTTTCAAATCATAAACATTAAACTAATGGCGCACTCCTTCATTACTATAAACAGAAATTTATTAATAAAGTAGGTGTTTTCAAATTGGATGTTAGAGAAAACATAAAGTATTACAAACAAATATTATGGAAAATCACAAGTTTTTATTACCAATTTATGTCTTAGAGCCTAGTTACAGCTGTCATTGATTTTCGTCATTGAAATCAATCATTCGAATTTTTGACAAGTTGGTTATAGCCTTCATTGAAAATTTATGTCATTGGATAAACATTTCCTGATTAGAATCAAGCATTTGAGGTTAAAGTTGATAATTGAAAGGAAAACTGACAGGTGTGAGTGCAATGAAAATGGAACGCTTTCACTGGAACGCTTATGTTCGAAATGTGAAATCAACAATCAGCTGTTCATTGAAAACAAAAACTACAACTCATCAGCTTCATTTCGACACCAAACATAGCAAATTTGACTTTTGTACTCGCTTTAAAATCTCGAAACACAGTGTTCAATGATGGATACCAATTATAGCTATAACTGGCCCCTACTTCCAATAATAATATTTTTCACTGATTCCAAAGTAAGGGAAAAAGTATCCATATTTTTTTTAAGTCGAGCATCTTAAAGGAGGATCGGGTGCTTTGTTAAGAGCTTGAGAATTTTAAATAATAAAATTAGAGAAAGGCTTTTAAGTTTTATAAATTTAAGATCTCCCATGGATACAATCGAGCAAATTGACCATGAAGTGGAACAATTTATTGCTGATGTGCAACAGGCCGCTGAAAAAAAACTCCAACATTTTCTAATAGAAGACAAAATGAAATAAAATATCCTTTAGAGATAAGAGAGTTGATAATAGAGAAAAGAAGAGCTCGAAGAAAATGGCAAAATACTAGATTTCCAGATGATAAAATAACGTTTAACTGTATAAGCAACAATCTTAAAAAACAAATTTACAAATTCAAAAATGATTCACTCAGTACATTAATAAGGAATTTAACGATTGATGCTTCAACCGATTTTTCGCTATGGAAAGCAGCCAAGAGCCTGAAAAGACCGCAGTTACAAAACTCGCCCTTGAAATCTCAAGATGGGAAATGGATTGGTAACCCGAAAGAACATCTTGCGAATGTTTTTAAGCCATACTCATCAAACGCGGCTGAAAATAGCTTACAGTTTGTTGATAAGATAGATGAAAGTGAAATACCACTGGAAGACTTAAAGAAATAAAAAGTATGTGTTTACATCAACTATCAAATAAAAAACCACCAGGTTACGATCTAATTACTGCTCAGGTTATGAAAGAAATGCCATTGAAAGCCTTCATAAAACTCCAATATATAATAAATCATAAATGCATGCCTTAATCACCGGTATGTCCCGCACCATTGGAAAATTGCTGAAGTAATTGTCATACCAAAGCAAGGTAAACCACCTACAGAAGTGACGTCTTACAGACCAATATCGCTTATATACCAATTATGGCAAAAGTTTTTGAAAAACTGCTTTTGAAGAGACTTAGAAAAATCTTAGAAGAAAGAAGGTTAATCCCAAACCATCAGTTTGGCTTTAGAAATAAACATTCCACTATAGACCAAGTTCATAGAATATCGGATGTAATAGAAAAAGCATTAGAAGAAAAACAAGTATGTTCTGCTATTTTCTTAGATGTTGCTCAAGCTTTTGACAAGGTTTGGCATGAGGGACTTGAGTAAAAACTGCAAAGGGATCTTCCCCGGCAGTACTTTGAAATATTAAGATCGTACATCTCAGACCTATTGTTTAGAGTGAGGTACGATCAAGAATACTCGGAATTAAAGAAAATAGAAGCCGGTGTACCACAAGAAAGTTTTTTTTGTATTTTGTTTGTAGTTTTGGAATATATTTCCGTAATTTCTCAAATATTATCTTCTTATGAAAAGTAAAAACACCGTTATATTGAAATTACTAAGATTTAATTCAACAACTTCTTTATTCAAAATAAACAATTTTTATTAAACGAAACAAAAAATTAAATTTATTTTAAAAAATTATTGTGAATTGAGCTTTTTTGAATGCATTTCGGCTAGTCTACTAGCCATCATCAGCAACACGACTGAGGGGGAAGCTGCTACAAAAATTAAATTGCACAATCGTATACATGAATGGAAGTGTCCTAGGTCCTACCCTGTATTTACTATACACAAGGGATATTCCAGTTGGTAATCACACCATAATGGCTACTTTTGCAGATGATACCGCAATTTTGGTACCCGACAAATGTGTCTCTAAGGCAGCAGTAAAACTACAAAATGCCGTCGACACAGTGAGAGCTTGGACCGAAAAATGGCGTATCAAACTCAATGAAACAAAATCTTCACATATAAACTTTACAAATAAAAAGATAAATAATATTCCAATATTCATAAATAAATCAAGCTGTACCTTACGCCAATACAGTCAAATACCTTGAAATGACTTTGGATGCAAAGCTAAAGTGGAAAGAGCACATCAAAAAGAAAAGAGAAGAACTAAACTTGAAATATAGAAAAATGTACTGGTTACTTGGTAACAACTCTGATTTATCAATCCAAAACAAAATAATGCTGTATAATAATCAAGTAGGTACTAAAGCCTGTTTGGACCTATGGAATCCAATTATGGGGCTGTACAAAGAAAACAAATACCGAAATCATCCAAAAATTCCAAAACAAAGTCCTTTGTGGAATAGTTAATGCACCTTGGTACATAAGAAATACCGATCTACATCGTGACTTACAAATAGAAATGGTTACAGAAGTTGTTAAAAAATACGCTGTATCGCACAACCAGAGACTACAAAGTCATACTAATTCTGAAATGGATTCCGTCTTGAATATAAGAAACCATGTTCGGAAATTAAGAAGAACCAAGCCTCATGAGCTTATGGTCTAAAAAAACATGGGAAAGTATTAAAAGTTTAAACTTCCCCAAAAGTGATTGTACAAAGTTAAGAAATAAAAATCTGATGTCGATCCTTCAAGATTGGTCCTGATGAAGAGGTGGTTTTAGTGGTTAATAGTCCCACACTACTTGGTGTCGAATACTGCCAAGTGTCTTATGAAGATTTCCTTCTGTCAACAAAAAAAAAAAAAAAATGTCGTTGTAATTAAAAGTATTCGGTGATTCGATGATTTTTGAAATTTGGAAATGAAATCACTCAGCATGGCGCTAGTCGTTTACTATTACGATGGCTCCTTCCCCATTTCTAAAGAAATATGGACTGATAATGCCACCAGCGTGTAAGCTGCATTGAACTTAATGAAAAACGGTGATTCCTTAATGATTTGAGCATAGTCTTTTTCGTGTACAACAAAATTTTGCTAAATGGCGAAGCATCATTCAAACCCATAAAATAGATGAAGCGCTCTATGAACTTCGACAACCGATTTCTTTCAGCTAAAAAACCCTTTACCACTAAGATTTATTACTTAAACTGTGTTAGAAAAATTCAATAATCATATTCAGAAAATTTGCGGTAGTGCCAATACTTTCAAGATAAGACTCATCGACTCTAGAAATTACAACCACGTTATTAAATAGAATTAAGCATTTTCGAGTTTATAACTCTTGATTGTTCTGAAAATATTTTAAAGACAACAATTCGCTACCTTGCACCCATAATAGAGCTATAGGATATATCAATAATTTAATGTTGATAATTATATCATGAAGCCAAATCATAACCCTGTTTCACCAAATTCTAGTTGAGGTATCCAAAACCTAAGTTGAATCCTTTTGCTGTAGGTATATACAAACGTGTGTATAATGTGACTTCTGCACTGTTGAAAGGTTTGTCGGGAGGTTATAATTAGTAGAAGTAGTTTATGTTAATTAAAATTTAGCGATGTATGTACAAGATGGTAAAAGTTGTCAGGAAAAAGGTCAGCTTATTAGAATTTGGTGTTACAAAAGAGGTAAATGTTATTTTGTAGGTTCCTTAAGTCAAAGGTATAATGATGATTTGTAATGACAGGAAAATTGGGATTTATACAGATTTATAATTGTGGGGTTTTACTTTAACCGATATATACTACATAATACACACTACTGACAATAATTTCATACATTTAACGCTTTAAGGGGCTAGGATATCCTGAATGTTCGCAAGAGGTTTTTCAACCGATACACTTAAAATTTTGGACACTTGGTCAACAATCAGTTTTTCGGAAAAATCCAACGCACTTCTACACGAGTTAATAAAATTTATAATCCAAAATTTATCATTGAACCAGTATGATACACAAATTACAGGATCTGTTAATCCGGATGTGGACCCTTAAAAAAGGATTTGTCATTTTAAAAGCATTTCACAGCCGCCATTTTAGAAAAAATCGATTCAGAGCATTATTGTAAGCAGTCTTATATGCATTTTGAAGAAAAGCTAAGGACAGCCTAACCACTTAACAATAAATATTGCTACAGAAATAATACCATGATGATAAAAGCTTAAAAATTGTAATCTTGTTGAAATGTTGATTCAAATAGACTTATTGACTTATTTTATTCAAAAATATCCTTAGGTCATATCGGTTATCTTGGACTCATCAATAAAATACTTGTTATTCAAAACCAAACCTCATTCCCAAAAATGATTCCAAATCACCAAAATTAACCGAGTTCAAAGGAATCAAATTGAAGTTAGAAACAGAATCTTATTATAATTTTACTTGAAATCTCGAAGTTAATCCTTTTTATTTTCTTAACTAAATCAGTGTAGACTTCAAATTTGTTCATCTTGAATTTAATATGCCTCAAGTGATTCTATGAATTAAATAATATATATGTATAAATGTACTGTGAGTGAACCATATCCCCATGTCATCAAAATGGGGAACATAAATCAAATTTAACACCCTGTTTCATAGTTAAAGGTAAATCAATATCCAGCTCGTACTCGTACAATACCCGCTCTCACTCTCATACATACGTCCACGATCCAGGCTCCATAGTAGGTACATTCTATACCTTACCTACATTATGTTATGACTTGAGGGAATTGAAGCTCGGTTTGTTGTGCGGGTTATTTTAGTTTTGGGGATATATTATGTACAGTTTAGCCGTCACTCGTGGCGATCTGGGTATAAGATTTACCGTCTCCGTCGTAGTCGTTAGCGTCCTATATAGCTTGGTTAGTCGGTTCGGTGGTGTTTGGTTAATAACTCACATTTGGTGTTTCTCGATTACAAATGGTTTAAGGCTTTAGGGTAGGTTAGGTATATACATATACATAACGTATATACGTTCCTACTTCATATTTATATGTATGTACCTTCATAAGAGTAATTATGCATGATGATGTATGTAAGTAACTATACGAAGTCTATATGCATTTGAATAGGTATATTCATGACTTGGATTTGAATTACCTAGAACATTATTTGGACTTCCTGATGATGGTAATGTATTTTATGCGCCGATAATATCGTTTTGTTAATGTGAAACACGAATATTTAAATTCTGAAGTAACTAATAACAATGAAAATAAAAATTGTTTTGAAATATTTAACATTTTATCTAGTTGTCTAATCTTGCATCTTCCATATTAACCATTTCTATTTTCAAAAACTAGAATGGTTTAAATATGATTTAGAAACCCAGGAACAGATGGGGTGTTCAAAACTGAATACTTTTAATGTCCATTGCAACCACTTTTTTTGTTAAACCACTTCGTGGACAACATACATATTATATTCTTCCAATTACCAACAACCATTTAAAGTAATTCATCTTGTGATAACTCTTTTATAATTGACTCAAGAAATATGTTGTTGTGCACTCATATATTCTATTCAATTACTGGGATTCTAAATCAAGCCTATACAATTATGGTATTTCTTAATAGACATTGTTTAATTGTATAGCAAGATAAACTTACATGTTTTAAAGTAAAAGTACTTTTTTGTACAAACTTTATTTTTTAATTTCAAAAAATTGCTGATCGGTGCGCACTTTCAGTCATCTATCTCCGAAATCAATTGAGAACAAAAAAGATTTAGAGAATCATTTCTGCAAATTTTATGCTTAACAAATTTGGTAAATATCCCACGAACCAATAACGCTCGAGATTTAAATTAAATTTTATATTATGTATTGTAACGTGATACCAAACAAATACATTTTTGGAAAAAAATCCAATTAACGGTTTTTTTATAAATCAAAAAAACTGAAAAAAAAAATGTCACCTCGAAAATTTTATTAATAAAAATGATTTCATCTCCAAAACAATTTTGTGCAACGAAGAATAACGTTTTTAATATCTAATAAAATTTTGAAAAAAATCAAATTGACAGTTTTTTTACAAAAAATTAAAAACCAAAAAAAAATTAACAAAAGTTGGTAAAAATTGATTTTCGTCTCAAATATCTTTTCAAAAACTTGAGATTATGGCTTCAAACTTATTTTATCTTATAAGAAATATTGTTTTCGACATTCGGACAAATTTTGAAAAAAATTGAATTGACAGTTTTTTACAAAAAATAAAAACCTAAAAAAAAATTAATAAAAATTGGTAAAAATTGATTTTTGCTTTGAGATATTGGCTTTAAACAACTTTTATCTTTTAAAAAATGTTGTTGTCAACATTCAGTTAAATTTTGAGAAAAATCGAATTAACAGTTTTTTTTACAAAAAAATAAAAACTTAAAAAAAAAACAATACTAAAACATGGTAAAAATTTACTATCGACTCAAATAGCTTTTTAAAAATTAAAAATACTGTCTTCCAACTTATTTAATTTCACAGAAAATATTGTTTTCGATATTCAGTAATTTTTTTATAAAAACCTAACAATCCGTTTTTTCATAAAAAAATAAAATCTACAAAAAATAATACGCAAATTTGGTAAAAATTGATGTTTACTTCTCGATATCTCTCAAATTAATTAATCCAATTTGTATTTGTTTATATAAGAAATAAAACATTTTAAGAAATGCTAATAAAATTAGTAAAAATTTGTTTTCGACTAAAAATCTATTTAACAAAACTAGATTTTGTAATTAAAGTATTTCATTATTTGAAAAATATTGTTGGTAATTTTGAAATTTGTAAGAATAATTCAACTGACAACTTTTTTAACCCAACACGAAAACCTTCAAACTTTTAAGCAAGACAAATCGACAAACGGAATGGGAAATTATCAGTGTGGGTCGCATCCCAGCCCCTTTTTGTATTATAAGTTAATGTTTGAAAAGCCAAAAAAAGTACAAAAAAAAAAACTTGGAAATGTCAGTTCTTAAAATTAATAAACATTATTATTTGTTTCTGTAGTAGTATTGGCGGTACAATTAGAAAGAGATCGCCATATGTATATAGTCAAACTAAAAATAAAAGTTTGTATGAATTATTTAATTTGTATTTTAGTCTTAATCTTGAAGCCGTTCAATAAAGTCACTTTCGCTTTTCTTTAATTAAGTTGTCGAGTCTTATTTAAATACGATCTACAGTTTCATAAAATATTTGATTTTCTGTTAATATCTCGTAAATGGCAAGACCCTCAGAAAAAAAATTAGGGACATAAGCTGTTGAAGTTTTTCTTAGCATTAATTTCCAATTAAATTTTAGAAAATAATAATGACCAATATCTCCAAAAATATCAGTCTTAGCGATTTGACGTTGAGGATTATTTTGTAAGAAATTAAATTGTATGACTTTTTTTTCGTTAGGTGTTGCCATTCACGAAATATTAGCAGAAAATCAAGAATTTTTTTTTTTTTTGCGAACAAACCGGGTGAAAAGATGTTTTCGTATGATGTTGTGTCTCTTTTTCCGAGTGTGCCTGTTGATTAAGGCATTAGATGATTATCTTATAGAAAATAATATGCCAAGTGAAAAAAGATCTGTTTATACAAAAGCTGCCAACATGTGTATGAACCATAGTTTTTTCCAGTTTCGCAGTGAATATTTTAAGTCAACAAAAGGTACAAGTATTGGTAACCCACTAAGCCCTTTCATTGCTGAAATTTATATGGCAAAGCTATGAATGAAATTGAAAGCTGAAGGTAGTTTACCAGAAGTTTTTTATCGGTAT
The DNA here is from genome assembly GCA_951509635.1 of Eupeodes luniger. NCBI lineage: Eukaryota > Metazoa > Arthropoda > Insecta > Diptera > Syrphidae > Eupeodes > Eupeodes luniger. The sequence goes on along the minus strand of OX608073.1, from coordinate 293,581,263 downwards.
GTGGATGACATTTTTACAATGTTAAAAGAGTCAGAAAGTGATAACTTTTTAAATCTTTTAAATAATCAATGCGAATCAATAAAATTCACAAGTGAAAAAGAAGTGGATCAAAAACTAGCCTTTTTAGACATCGAACTAACAAGGAAGTTGGACAAAATTGATGTGGCAATATACCATAAGCCAACTAGTACAAAAAGAATAATAACTAGTGATTCTTATTGCCCTAGTCAACATAAACACGCGTCGTTTCATTCTATGGCACATCGTATTGTCAATCTTCCACTATCTATAGTAAATTTAAAAAAAGAATATGAGTACATACTTGATGTAGCTAGTTTAAATGGTTATTCCAAGACTCTTGTGGATTCCATTATAAGAAAGCATTCAATGAAAGTGTACCAAAATGAAAAATCAACTTTGTTTAAGCAAAATTGTTTGGATTTCAGTAATGAAATAAGAAGAGAAGTCTTTAATTATGTCCCAGAAATAATGAACAAATTTAAAAACCGTTTAAATCAACATAACATTTCACCAGTGTTCTCTAATAGCCAAAAACTAAAAAACATTTTTGCATCTACAAAAGATAAAGTTGACCAAGAACAAGAATCGGGAATTTACGCTATTGAATGTGGAGTTTGCAAACGACGTTATATTGGACAAACAAAAAGAAACTTGAATGTAAGATTTAAAGAACATTGCAATTGCATCAAAAAGAAAAAACTAAAACAATCGGCTTTTGCCGATCATGTAATTGCGGAAGGTCATAGTTCTGATGAGAAAGAGCACATCATAACATTAATAAAAAATGTAAACAACTTTATTAGACTTGATGCTTATGAAAGCTATTTCATCGAAAAAGAAAACAACAATTTGAATATGCATGGAGGAGACATTCAATCACCTTTGTTCTCTCTTGTATAGTTCTTACTTACAAAAGATCAAACTGTTTCTTCTTCGCTCTGGATTTACCAAAAACTAATAATTGTTTGTGTCAATTGAGTTAGTGCTGATGATGAGCGCCACCGAAGCGTTCGAAATGCATTCACGTGTAAGTCGTTTTATAATTAATGTTTAATTTGTTTTTTCGTTAATTTGACTTAATTGTTTGTGTGAAACAATAAGGTGTTTTTTTTGTAATTTTTTTGTTCGCAAAGTTATATGTTTCCACGAAGTTCGGATATAATGTCGTTTTTGACAAAAAAGTTTGATCAAGAATTTTATTAAAAAGTAAGTTATAAAACGCCATGAACATTGAACAAACTTGTAGAGCTTTAAATTCTGAGATGCAACTTAAATACATATCCAGGTATTCCATTTCCTCAAGAACAAACAAATTCAGCAAAATCCTTTATTCAGTTCTGGTTATTACAAAATAAGAATTAATAAATCATCACGACTTTTATATGAACGGCTTTAACTTACCTACCTTACCTTCCTCCTGCATCTAAGAGGAATCCAAATTGAATGAAAGAATAAGAGGCAAAAGAATGAGAGAGGTCACTCTTACTTCTTCGCCATCATATGAAATAATAGTCATCTTTTTCGAATAGAAAATCCAAAAAATCCCACATACATCAGCCGACGAACTAACCTCCCATCCCCTCCCCAAAGCTTACGCTACCCATATACAAAATACACAAAAAACATAAATGAATGAATGAATTTTACTTGCTCTCATTTTAACCGCAGGACTAAACTGTCAAAGTTTCAAAAAGTGCATTTATACAACTGCCAACTGAGCAACCAACATACAAATCCCCAACACCCACCCTTCCACCTTCCATATTTTCATTGCAGAATGTATGCAGCACCATGATGCTATAGATGCACTTTGAACAAAGCTTCTATACAGCTTTAGCTTCAGCTTCAACTTCTGTCTGCTTTTAACCCAGAATTGAATCTGCAATCTCACTCTTACTCCCATAGCGACCACAAATCCACTACACCAGGAAGCAAGTACCACGATTATTTATTCTTTAGACGAGAACGAGGACGAGGACGAGAACGATGACGAGGAGGTATTCTATATCCATGAACACTAAGCACTGCACAGTGCACAGTCATACAAAAGGATAACACAGACCGAGACCGAGGCAGTGTCCTTTTGGAGGAACGAACCAAGTTCTAGCTCTCGACATTAGTCGCTCATATTTTTGCTACTTTTGGGGCGTTTGCTACTGCACTGCTGCAGTATCATAGTAAGCGTGCTGTCATCCACCGACAAACCCCCTTCAACAAAACCCTAAAATGTATGAAACACGAGAACTGGAGCTTAGACGAAAAAATTCAGCTGCATCCTGCATGATGTGAGTTGTCAGAATGATTTTATTTGTGTGAAAAATTACTGTGACCGAGTGTCAGTTTTGGTTTGATAAATAATATCCATTTCGCCCCAGGATATGAGGACTGTGGGGAGTCCTTTGGATAGAATAGCCGAATGTGTGAGGATTTTTTTAGGGGTTTATGTGATGGGTGTTGCAGTATTGTACTCGTGTCGTATAGTTGTTGGTTGTTTGCAACAAATGCATTTGGAGTTTTAAGTCGCATTCAGTAGCACTACAGGAATCCAATTCCGAGTGGAGATGGCGATATGGCGATGGCGATGGCTATGGCGAGTACGTGAATCAAGTTAAATTGGAAACTTTTTGACATACTATAGCCATCAGATGAGGGACGACAAGGATCAGTGCTGTTTCCTCGACTCAACTCTTCACTACAAGTTGTTGGTTTAAGTTAAAGAGAGAGATTTGTTTGCAGAGTTTTGAATTTCGTATGGGTTTGAGTGTGATATGTGCTATACAATATTGAGAACTTAAAATCCTTTTAAAAATACACGTTTAATATGTTGGAAACACGTTTCCTTGGTGCAGACTTGTAGAGTATTGATTACAGAAAAATCAGAATAAAAGTTTTAAGGAAGTACTTCTGAGCTACATTCAAAATAAAGAAAATAGGCTTCAACGAAATGTCATAATTTAGAAACTAAAAACTTTTGAAACTCTTTCTGTTTAATTCTTGAAATAGTGTAATAATCAAAAAGAGAATAGGTTCTTGTTATTCCATTCACTTTCAAAAACTCATGAGGATTATTGAAATTTATTAATTTCAGGTTGTTGGTATAGGAATTATTTTAAATAGACATTTTCCAATAATGTTCAAAGGATCTTCTTCCAAAGTTTGCAAATTGCGGGTTTCACATAAGAAATAAGAACAAACGCATAACAAATCATTCCGAGAAAATAAAACACTAGTCTATTAACATACAAAAAAAAATTAAAAAAATTGGGTGGCGCAACAGTCCGGGCCTAGGGCCTAGTGACTTACAACTCTCAACCATTCCTGTATGGGAGTACTGTTGTCAGGGATGGAGGGGACCTACAGTTTAAAGCCGAATCCAAACGGCAAATTTGAGAAAGCACTTTTCATGACAAGAATTACTCTTGGAGAATTTGTCAATTTCTCGCAAGAGGCAGTATTCGTGAAAAAGATGGCATAGGCAGGGATCGAACCCAAGACCTCATGGCATGACAGTCCAACGCACTTTTTTTTTTTTAATTCATTTGTATTAATTCAATCTTAAACCTATCTTAAAGCTAGACAAAAATTCATAAAACTAGCCTTATTAACCATAACGCACTAACCACCATGCCACGGGTACTACATGCAAAGCTTTACGGAATAAAGATCAAAGTAATTAAATCAAGACATATTTTGATGAAACTTTCAGTTAGCATTGCAACTATTCTAGCAATATCGAATGTTTACTTAAGACCAGGTTATTTGAATTTCATGTCTTTGAATTAGATAAGGACTTCCGAACTTTGACAGTTTATAGCGGCCATATTTTTGAAGGTACTTTTGTGAAATATTCAGTGTGTTTAGACATTTTTCTTCTTCCACAATCACTGCTCTGAAAGGACAGTTCTATTAAATTAGTAAAGAAAGATCCAGAACTCTAACGTGGCATAGAAGAGACAACTTTGCTAATTTTGATTCTTGAACATTTAACTGAAACAAATAGAAAAGCTTAAAATTATTACAAATTATGGCAAAGATTTCAGAGGTTGAAATGTTTATGCAACAACAAAATATTAAAATTTGTTTGCTATCTGACACATTTATTAAAAAAGAATCAGATTTTAAGATATATACAAAAAATTCATCCGAGGCGCAACATCAGGATTAAAGCTATCATTGGTTTTCATCATTAAAAGCAATTGTTGGCATTTCTTTGACAGGTTGATGATAGCTTTCATTAAAAATATCTGTCATTGAACACAAACTGACATAAAAAAATTTAGGAACACTTTCAGGATAATGATTATGTTCCGAAATGTAAAATCAACAATCAGCTGTTCATTGAAAATTATTTCGTCATTGAAATATGTATGAAATTAATTTGAAGAAAAGTTCTAAAATAACGCATCAGTTTTCAATCGGCAACATAACCAATTGAACTCTATTACTCTTTCTTTTATCAAAACAAAATTGTCAATGATTAAAAGCAAGGCGTTATGTCTTTTCGCCCAAATCCTTAAATGTCGTAAAGGCCAAAATTGGTCACAAAGCCCAAAAACCTAAAGGGAATGTCGTAATGGCCAAATAAATTTTAAAAAAGAGGCTGGGATGCGACCCACACTGATAACTTCCCATCCCGTCTGTCGATTTGTCTTGCTTAAAAGTTTGTTTATGTACATATGTATATGTATCTATTTTTACCAAATTTGCGTACTATTTTTTTATGAAAAAACGGACTGTTGGATTTTTATAAAAAAAAATTACTGAATATCGAAAACAATATATTCTGTGATATAAAATAAGTTTGAAACCAATATTTGTAATTTTTGAAAAGCTATTTGAGTCGAAAGTAAATATAATTGTTTTGTATCACGTTACAATATATTATATAAAATTTAATTCAAGTCTCTAGCGTTTTTGGTTCATGAGATATTTGGGGTTAACCAAAATTTTTACCTTTTTTTTAAACTGCTATGGTAAAAAAACCACTCACGCCATTTTCTTGAGAGCCCTTTCTGCATCTTTTTGGCTTATTATCTGTATAACAAAATTTATTTGAAGTCGATATCTCTTCTGGTGCTTGAGCTATGGACGACGAAAAAACGTCGCGAACGTACGGACATACGGACGTACGGACATACGGACGTACGGACGTACGGACATACGGACGTACGGACGTACGAACGTACGTACACACCCACGCACAGGCATCTTTCTAAAAATCTTTTAATTCGACTCTAGGAACCTTGAAACGTCGAGAAATGTCAAAATTTTCAATTCGACAAATCCGACCCATTACAATAACTTCCTATGGGAAGTTAACAAGTCTTGACTGAGGGATCCTTTACAATTTTTAAGGAATATCTAGAAAATTATCTGCGTTAGGCAAAGAAATAAGTATTGAGACTTGAGAAATTTAATGACTTGGACTTGGATAAATTTAATGACTTGGATAATGACAGTTTTCTAGTTCCGATTTTGTGGATTCTACTGTAGCAACGTTTGCTGACGACACTGGTCTAACTTGCATTGGGAAAGTAAGTATCTTTTTAACATTAAATTTTAAAATGCTTTAAATAACGTCGATGAATGGGCAACGAATTTGAAAATATTATATACTTTTGAAAACAAATTATTAAGAGTGCTTGTTAAGAAGCCGTGGTATATGAAGAATAAGGATCTTCACAGGCGCGTCGCCCGAGAATTGTTTTGTCGTAAGCGCCAAATTGTTTTTTTTTAAAACTGGATATGCAGTATTATGTTTTCAAAGGTGCTCTTTTCATTTCTGTTGTCAGAGTTTGCCTATCTCTTACCGTTGCTGAGGTAAATAGTATGCATTTTGTCGTATGTCCACAAAATAATCACCCCTTGAGTTTTGTTTTGTCGTAAGCGAAAGTTTTTGGCATATACGACAAAAATTCCATGTGTTTTCCCTCTTTTTTTTTCTTAATATTGTTTTGTCGTAAGTGTATAGGCTTAAAACATACGATCAAAAATTTAAAATAAAACCTTAAAATTGTTTTGTCGTACTTGTATGAGACTCACATATAATGTAGGACTGATCTGATCATAGAGAAATACAACACAAACAAGAAAAAAAATATTGCGGTTTGGTTTGTCGTACGTGTATAGAGATTTCAACTGGAGGTGCAAAAAGTATAAATACAAAGAGCGATTCAAAATGCATTATCCTTAAAATTAATTACACAAAAATTTTCGGAGCCTGGACATTCTCTAATTCAAGAGGTAGATTGCGTCCATAGCTCTATTGACAAATATTTGCGCAACTTGGAAATATCTAGCCAGTTTTCGCTTATGCGACATCTTAAGAATATGAAATTTAAGAACGTAAAATTAATTCAAATGTTGCCAACAGATTTTAAAGCATTTTCCGCCAAAGCGGGCCAATAAAACTTTTCGTCAATTCTATTCAGTAAAATAAAGTTTCTGAAATATATTAAAGACGAAAAATGTACACTTTATTATAAAACGAGCGGAAGAGAAATTGAGTATAAGACATCTTCAATACTGAAAAAATCATATCACATATATTAACATTAATATTTGTATGGTCATAGGATGACTTTTTTTTACTGTTTTTTTTTACCATTTTTAATCAAGTTGATTTTTTCACGCCAAGATTGCCTTTAAACAAAGACTCAATAAATGTGATGTATGTATTGCTATGTATATTAACCTTTATAAAATAAATAAAATTTAATTGTTTTCATTGGAAATTGACTTTTTTTTAATTGGTTCTCATACTAATCCCTATTGAAATAAACACGACGCTTGAATATTGAAATGTCGTCCGTGCGTTTACTTTGGCGTACGTGTATAGGATGGAAACAGAAGCTTATTTTGGTGGCGTATACGACAAACTCATTTTGGGGAAAAAGCTTTATAATTTGAAAACCAAAATAGCTAGGACAGTTTTAAATACATAAATCAAAAGAAGATACTCCACACAATATATTCTAATACAAAAAAAAACTTAATCGCTTATTTTTTTTATAGTAACGGAAACCTTTAAATGCGATTTCTCAAAATCGTGTTTTTGGGAGATACAAAACAATTCTCGGGCGACGGGGCTTTGATCCCCACGCCTCGAGAAAAACGGCTATGTATTAAAACATATTATAAGGTGTATTTAAAAAAGAACCCATTTAATACTGTTAAATTCTTGAAAACAAAGCAGAAACCTTCAACGCTACATGCTACATATGGACTCAGAAAAAATCAGCAATCGATCTTAATCTTCATCTTCTTCAGCGGGGCTCATTTTCAGAATAAGTAAGTCAACAATCAAACTTATCAAAGGAGATGTGCGTCTAATCAAGAGTGGTACTTAAAGAAACGCGACTTTTAGTACATTCAAACATTACAGTTGTATAGAAATATCGTCAGTGAGAATTTTGAGATTGTATGTAGTACCCGTGGCATGATGGTTAGTGCGTTGGACTGTTTTAACTTAGAGTGTCCGTATGGGACCAGTAAGTTAGTTGTAAGTTATGGTTAATTAGGCTAGTTTTATGAATTTTTGTCTAGCTTTAAGATAGATTTAAGATTGAATTAATAAAAATGAATTGAAAAAAAAAAAAAAAAAAAAGTGCGTTGGACTGTCATGCGAGAGGTCTTGGGTTCGATCCCTGCCTGTACCACCTTAATTTAAAAAAAAAAAAAAAAAACGGGTACTGCCTCTTGCGAGGAATTGACAAATTCTCCAAGAGTAATGCTTGTCATGAAAAAGTACTTTCTCAAATTAGCCGTTCGGATTCGGCATAAAACTGTAGGTCCCCTCCATCCCTGACAACAGTACTCGCACACAGGAATGGTTGAGAGTTGTAAGTCACTAGGCCCTGGTTCTCTACGGACTGTTGCGCCACCTAATTTATTTTTATTTTATGTAATTTCAACATTTTTCTCAGGAAAATCTCATAATAATATACATTTTCAACAAATCTCTTGTAAGAGTTCGAAATTGTTAGGTTTGGAATTTGGGATGGACGGCGTCGTCATTGGTCCAGATTTCCTTAGGAATGACGAACCGCACGTAGACGTAGACCATCGCCGTTATTATAGAATGCCAAATTTCAGTGATATCTCACACACAATTTGAGTGCTTACTAAAAGATCCTTTATTTTCTCAATTTTAACCTATTTTGTATTCTTTCTTTGATCATAAACAAAAATTAATTTTAAATTGATTTTTCTAGAAAAAAAGCATAACATTTTTCTCGCACCATTAATCGAATGCAACTCTTTTTGTATAAACAAACAACCTTATGAACAAAACCAGTAAAAATATACAATAAATTATTCCCCTCATGCTTTCTTTCCCAGAATAAATCAAAATATATTCTTATCAATGGTTAAATTTTATAGATTCAAACCCATGAAATGAATACAATACTTAAATATATATACATTATGTAAGAAACAAACAAAAATCTATATTCAAGGCCTTCCTTGGGAGGCATCAACAAATTTCATAGATAAAGGTTCCAATCGTTTTTTTTTTCAGTTTTCAGATAAGAAAATCAATGATTTATAATATTCTATTAACGCTGCAAGTTGTATAGCGTTCTAATATTTTTGCGGGTGCCTTAAACGAACTCTATAAGGTTTGGAGACCCAATGTTGTATTGCTCTAACCTAAACAAGGACATTCACAATTGCAAATTGAAAACGAAAACCTTTGTCAATACAAAAGTTAAGTTTTTTTCTGTCATTGACAAATTTTTGCTAAGCATAAGCACTAAAAATAGGAACTTCAAAATTTTTTACATTTCTACTTTAGGTACTTTAATTTAAATACACCAAAAGAAATAATATTTTACATACATATATCTTTATTCAAACAGTTGAAAAAGGATATAGTTAAACTAGAACGCTTTTAGTATAATGTTTTAAACAATTTTCCTACTTTTATTTCCACAACACAAAAGGGTAGGTGCGACTTCAAAAAAAAAAGAAGAAATGTTTGCCAATTCAGCCGAATCGTAAAATTTAATTTATTATAACGATAAAGGGATTTATAATGTTTCCTTTTTTCCCTTTATATATTTTTACCTTGCATTGAAGAACTTAAGACTTCCCAAAATAGCTGTAGTTAGGTACTTAGGTTAGGTTGTGAATATTCAGCAATTTAAAAAATGACATTTTCGATACATATAAGTTATTGATTTGAAAATGTTTTCCTTTACCTACGAACCTTTGCCCAAGAAAATATCTTTAGAATTTAAAAAGGAATTCTTTTTATTGGAAAAATTATCAAAAAAAAACTCTTTTATACATATATAAATATATGTATATTAGAAAGACTTTTGACATTTTTATTATTGTTGTTGTGGAAAGGTAGTTCTTACTTACTTACTTCTCTGTTAACATGTTTATTTTGGGTTGATAGATTCTTTAGGACCATTTTTCTTGGAAGGAGGGTTTTTTTTAGAAGCCTTCCTTATTTCTTATTCAATCCTTTTTTCAACTAACAAATGAAAAATCCTTGCATTCATTTATGTTGAAATTCCTTGATTTATTGTTAATTTTACAATCAGTTTTTTAATGCATAATTTTCAAATCCATGTACGTTGGGAAAGGTTACACAGGAAATTATAGTTTTTGTGGTTAAATCAAAATGAGGTGGAATTAAATGAAAAAAGAGAAATTTGATGGAAAACTCCCCATAAGCTAACCTTTCAATACAAAAAGAAATGTATTCCAAATTATTAAAATAATTATTCAGCATTTCAGATCCAAAAATAAAGGAGTTCATTTTAACAATTTAACTCTATATTTCGCGATAAAATCAAAAACTAAAACCTAATATTCTAAAGATTTTTTAATTTGCAATTCTTTTTCAAATGCGATGTATTTTTATATTGTTAATCAATAGTTTTGTGTATAATCTCTGTATTTAAAACGTTTAAAAAGCTTCCATTTTTCAATGGTTTGCTTAATTTCCCTTAAATATTAGAAGAAATTCAATTCAAGTTAATATTTAAAAAAGAGGCTGGGATGCGACCCACACTGATAACTTCCCATCCCGTCTGTCGATTTGTCTTAATTAAAAGTTTGTCTATATGTATCAATTTTTACCAAATTTGCGTAGGTACTATTTTTTGTAGATTTTATCTTATTGAATATCGAAAATAATATTTTCTGTGAAATAAAATAAGTTTGAAACCAATATTTTTAATTTTTGAAAAGCTATTTGAGTCGAAAGTAAATTTTTACCAAGTTTTAATATTTTTTTTTGTTAGGTTTTTATTTTTTTATAAAAAAAACTGTCAATTCGATTTTTCTCAAAATTTTACCAGATGTCAAAAACATTATTCTTCGTTGCACAAAATTGTTTTGGAGATGAAATCATATTTTGGTCGTAAAATTTTCGAGGTGACAAATTTTTTTTTCAGTTTTTTTGATTTATAAAAAAAACCGTTAACTGGATTTTTTTCCAAAAATATAATTGTTTTGCATCACATTACAATATATAATATAAAATTTAATTCAAGTCTCTAGCGTCATTGGTTCATGAAATATCAAGGTTTAACCAAAATTTTCACCTTTTTTTTAAACTGCTATGGTAAAAAAAACCACCCACGCAATTTTCTTGAGAGCCCTTTCTGCATCTTTCTACCTTATTATCTGTATAACAACATTTATTTGAAGTCGATATCTCTTCTGGTTCTTGAGCTATGGACGACGAAAGAAACGTCGCGAACGTACAGACGTACGGACGTACGATTGTACGTACACACGCACGCACAGACATCTTTCTAAAAATCTTTTATTTCGACTCTAGGGACCTTTAAACGTCGAGAAATGTCAAAATTTTTAATTTGACAAATCGGACCCATTACAATAACTTCCTATGGGAAGTTAAAAAAGAAGTAATTATTAAAAAAAAAAACATTTTAGATAATTTAAAAACAGACACTAATAAGTATTAGTTTTAAAGTTCTAGATTTACAAAACAGAAAGTTTTCAGAAATAGGTCTCTTTCCGAGTGGATTTTATTGTATGTTTTGTGTTGTATGTATTTCGGAAAGTATTGGTGTTTATAGAGACTGAGTTGGGCTCAATATAAAGAAAATTCATTTAGCTTGAAATCATAGAGTGTATTTTGACAGCTTTCACCAAGCGAATGACAAATAGATGTTCTATTAAAGAAGAAAAAGTAAAGAGATCTATTTCAGAAAACCGCAAAAAAATTGAAACGGCAACATCAGCAGCTGCAAAGTATGGAGTAAATAGAACAACATTAATTATTATGCGTATGAAAAAGCAGAACCCCTTGAAGGACTGGTCTGATTGGGGGCAATGAAAGCAGCGATGACGACTTTGCTTATCAGTCGAAATATACGGCTCGACAAACTCTTACGAAGCTGCAAGAAATAGAATTAATGGAGTACGTAAAAAAGTGTTCTTTTAACGTGTACGGATTATCGTAGGTATGAAACTTTTAAGACATTTGTTTGTCAAAGCGAATAACATAAGCTGCCCACAAAGTTGGGAAATTTAAAACAAAGCTGGAGATGATTGGCTTTATGGTTTTTGAAACGTAACCTGGAATCCTCTCTACGAAAGCCCGATAATGTGAGCTTAGCAAGACTCAAAGGTTTTACAAAATCTGCGGTTGCTGGGCTTCTTTACCTTGAGCAAATATATACACAGTATTCATTTGAACCTAATGATGTATATAATTTGGATGAAACCGTTGTGACAACGGTAATGAACTCACCAAAGGTAAGAACTTCAACCGTTAATTGGTATAGGTTTAATCTACAATAAGTATATATTCTCTCATTTAATAGGTCTTAGCAGCAAAGGGTCAGTTTTGTGTTGCTCAGGCGGCATCAGCAGAGCGTGGGTGTTTGGTAACAATGGTGGGCATAATTAATGCCACTGGAAATCATTTGCCACCAGCATACGTGTTTCCCCGCGTGCGCTTCAGCGTCAGATTTTCAAATGGTTGCTTTCCTAGGTCACTGATTTTGAATTCGAAATCTGGATTGATGATTTCCGAACTCTTTATAGAACTGCTTAAACATATACAACATTTCACCAATTGTTCAAAGGAACTACCAGTTTTGATTCTTCTCGATAGCCATGCATCACACTGCAGTCTTCAAAGCATCGATTACTGCCGTAATAATGGGATTGCGTTACTATCCTATCCACCACACACTTTTCATCGACTTCAGCCATTGGATGTATCTATATTCTAGCCTTTCAAACGGTTCTTTTGGAAGGCATTTAATGATTTTCTAAGCACTAATCATTGAAAGCAAATTACAATTTACGATGTCGCTAAACCTACCAACCTACCATTTCAAATGACATTCTCTTCAAAAAATATTTAAAATAACTTTCAAGCAACTGGGATCAATCCCTTCGACTCCCAGATTTTCAGAGAAGATACATTTTTAGTGGACACTTTACCAGATGAAGATAATTTAGTCGGAATTGTTATATCAGCTTCGAGTCAAACTAATGAGCTTTCAAACACACCCACAAATGCCATTGCTCCAATCCAAGCTCTAACACCTGAAGCTGTAAGACCAATATTGCGTCTTTTCACACCAAACAGAACTCCAAGGAGTGGATGCTCGCGAATCCTAACAAGCTCAACGGAAAAACGTCGAGTAGAAGAGTGTGAATTAAATAAAATTGCATGGAACGCTAAACGAACGCTTAAAGTTGCAGATAAAGGTGGGAAAAGAGCAAGAAAAGTTAACAAAAAACGCTTTCAGTTGAATTAAACTCAACAAATGAAAGCGATAAAAGCGTTCCTTATGCCGAGTCAGACAAGTCCAACTGTTTTGTTTCCGACAATAAAAATTTCGAAATGGAAAAAACTGAGCTTTTTGAATACCAGTTAACAGATGATGAGACATTGGAAGTCGGACAATATGTTCTGGTCAAATTTGGCGAAGATTCTAAAAAGGCATTTTTTTATGCTGGTGAAATTTCGGAAGTGCTTATGGCTGAATCACAAACACGCTTCAGCTTCGGCTTCGTCTGCGTTACGGTGGGCCTGCTTCGAGGTTGCTTTGAATGACATTTCTATTATTTTATCCCTCCAAAGAGCAAATATTTTGTTTGTTGACATTTTTTTACAGCTGTTGAGCTGTCAGACAAAGCTGTCAAAGCTGTCAGACAAAGTTCAGATAATTGAACTAGAGCTTCCGTTTGGAGTCACATTACGTTACATTACGTTCTTTTCCTTACGATTGTCAAACGAAACGTGAGGTCGAAGCTCCATTGTGATAGCATGCATTGAATTCCTATGGCTGGACTCGTAAACGTCAGGCGAAGCCGAAGCGGAAACGTGTTTGTGATTCAGCCATTAGCGATTCGACTTATGAAGTCAATTATCTTCGAAAATCATCACTGGGGTGGATTTTTATCAAACCTGTCATTGAAGATATGTCTTTGACTTTAAGAAGTGAGATTAAGTTCAAACTAAGTTCAAAAATATTTGTTTGACGTTGATTTTGGAAGTTTGTATATTAAAAAAAAAAATTGACATTGACAAATTTAGTTTAAGATTTAATGGACAGATGTTTTATGTTTATAAAATGAAATAATGTATGGTTTGTATTAATTTTTTTTTGGAAATTGAATTAATTGATATATTTTTGTCGTTATATTGTTGAATAAATTGTTTAAAAACAAAAATTTACTTTTTTCTATTCAAACCAAGGACGTGCTAGATTCGTTAATAATTTTAGAAATATAATGCACCGGTTTTTTTTTAAATGTTAAAATGATCAATCAGCCCAGCCCTATCATGAATTCCATTGTATTCGGAAATTTTTACGAATCCTGAAAAACTGTATCATGAAATCCGTTCGTAGTTGAAAATCTTATACAATTTTGCATTACGAACGGATTTCATGATACAGTTTTTCGGGATTCGTAAAAATTTCCGATTACGATGGAATTCATTAAAGGGCTGAATATCAATAAATCAAATACAAAACAAAACATTGGAATACGTTAACAATTTTCGGAAATACAGACCTTTAGAAACTAAGTGTCAAATGTACCCCCTTCTACCCTACTAAGCACCTTTTTATATTTTAAAAAGCAATAATGACCTGAATTCTGAGTTCTATACTCAAAAACAAACATTATTTTATTAAATTTATTAAACGTTTTAGAAAAAACAGTGGTTTCGTTGCCCCTCACCTGTTCTTGCTAACGTCATGCAGAGGCACAACCATCATTCTTATTTGGTACTTGATCTATCCAAGGCCAACTGCCACTCTCTGTATTTCAAATGCTCGTTTCTTCATTTAAGCAGCGAATAGAAAACGGTAAAGGAGCTAATGATGACGATGACGGTCAGGGATTAGAAGAGACTCTTAGATGGCAAGCATTTAAGTGCAGGAAACGGAAGCGAATAAGAGAACTGAAGTGCCATATTGCCTTTGCCATTTACCATCAGAGCCATTGACAGCAAGGAATCAGAATCTCATGAGAATTATTTGTTTTATTTCAATGTACCTACAGTACATTTCTAAGCGAGTTCTTATAAATAAGTTTGTCTTTTTCTTTGTACAAAAGGTGCGGAAGTTTATTTAAAAGTAAATGAGTTAACTTAAATCATCTTGAAATGTGTCTTTCAACAATAATTTGCTGTGTTATTTTTACTTCATTTTGTTAATGACGGCAAAAGTAAAAGCAAAAACAAAATCATCCGTATCTCAGGACATCCACCCAGAGGTATTTCAATTTGTTTTAAGTAAAATATTCAATGGAATGGAAAGTTGTTTTGACAAAAACGTTTGACAGGAAATTTAATAAACCATTGAAAAGATGTTACTCTATCTCTACATAAATATAGTACTTAAACAATATTTTATGAAGTGCTAAAGCACTTTTACCTTTCTCTCTTTAACTGTAAAGGAAGATTGTAAATGAACTAAAGTGTAACAAGCACATTATTTGTGATGGATGAAGACGTATTTGTTTTAATATTTTATACATAATATTTACACATCTTATTCTTATTGTTTATTTTATTTTTGAAAGTACTTAGTTTTAATTTTTGAAAATTAAATTATAAAGAAAAAGGGTGGACTATTAATTTGAAAACAGCTTTGGAATTTTAGTTTAAAGTTTTATCTTACTTATTACTTACGTCATTGGTCTTGCAGTTGTTTAAAGTGTCTACAAAGCAGATTATGGGCGTAGAACCAACAAAATTAAAATATATACCAAATGCCGACAAGTCTCAAGACCGTTAAAAATGAAAAGATATTGCTCATTGAAGAAATGTATGGTTAAAATATGGGTTTCTATATCTTTTAGTTCATTCTCCTCGGGTTAAGTTCTTATAATGGAGATTAATGGTACACATTTTCGAATATACAATTATATTTTGAACACCAACAGATTTTCCCAAAAAAAAAACAGAGGCTGGGGTGCGACCCGTACCGTTTTGTCCATATTTCTAGTTAATATCATACTTTGTTCTCAAGACACTTGAATCGAACGAAACCCATTTTTTGTCAGTTCTTAATTGTTTTTATAGGTGTTCGTTTTTTGCAATAAAAGTTGTTTGATTTTTCGTAAAACTTCATTTAAAGTTAACAAAAATATTATGCGTGTGATAAAATAAGTTTGATTTCAAAATCTGTTTTTGTTTCCGAGATATTTTAGTCGAAAATCAACTTTACCGTAGCAGTTTTTTAAAGTTTTATTTCTTATAAAAAACGATGATTGGATTCTTATAAGAAAATAACATGTTAACAAAAACATATTATACAACATGAAATAATTTTAAAGGCACTACCATTATTATTCTCTGGAAATTGGAGGTGAAAACATTATTTGACAAAATTACGTTTTTCTTCTGCTGCAAAAACAAAACAATACATCTTTAAGGGATTAAGATGTCTTAAATTCTAATCAATCCTTTAAATTTACATCAGGTTTTTAAAAAATGCTAAAGGTAACCAAAGACAGTTCTTAAGGCAAAACATATACCTTACAACTTTTACTTTGAAAAATCCCTGAATGTAATATTATACTCGTGAATAATTCGATTTCAAGTAAATTTTTCGTGGTGATTCCGAATCCGAACTCAAATGTTACCTTTATGTGTTCAAACTCAAAAAATCCCCATTTCAACTTGGTTTTATAATTCTAAGACTACGAATTCGAAGTAAGATCAAAAATTGCTTTCATACCGTTTTGCGTTTTTCTGTTAAGGACGTTTTATTATAAATGCTTAAGCGTTCTTTTAAGGTTAATGTATGGCAGCTGAAAAATTACAAGTGGTAAGGATTTTTTGAAAATAAGGCATTTTAGATTTGGAAAATCGTCAAAAAATATTGTGCGGGTCGTACGAACCGGCGAGATCCAAAGGGTCTGTTTAAATATATTTCCTGTATTTAAAGATTTTAACATGTACCTGTAAAAAATGTTGTTTTCAAAAATTTTAACGTCATTTGATTTCTCAAAAAAACCTTAATTTTCAAATTCTTTATTTGAAAATCCTTAGAGCGCTTTTTTTTAAATTATTTTTTATATTTACAATTTTTCAATTTTAGTTTGAAATTTTGTTTGATATGCATTTATTTAGTTTTAAGTTTCAATATCGTAAAAAAATGATAACTCATTTTCAAAATATCGAATTTCGAAAAAAAGGCTGGGATGCGACCCACACTGATATATTCCCATCCCGTCTCTCGATTTGTCTTGCTTAAAAGTTTGTAGGTTTTCGTGTTTTGTTAAAAAGTTTAGTTGGATTATTCTTAAAAATTTTAAAATTACCAACAATATTTTGCATTTATAATGAAATAATTTGATCTCAAAATCTATTTTTGTTAACGAGATTTTTTGTCGAAAACCAAGTTTTACTAATTTTAGTAGCATTTCTTAAATAAATGTATTTCTATATAAACAAATACGTATTGGATGAATTAAATTAATTTGAAGTCAATATTTTCTATTGTTCACGACATATCAAGAACCAAACATTAATTTTTACGAAATTTGCTTTTTTTAGGTTTTTATTTTTTGTTAAAAAACTGTCAATTCGATTTTTCTCAAAATTGTATTGAATGTTGAAAACAATATTTCTTATAAGATCAAATTAGTTTGAAGCCAATATTTTTAATTTTTGAAAAGATATTTGAGTCGAAAATCAATTTTTACCAACTTTGAGTAATGTTTTTTTTTAAGTTTTTATTTAAAAAAAAAGTGTCAACTCTATTTTTCTTAAAATTTTACCAGATTTTATAAACGTTATTCTTCGTGGCACAATATTGTTTTGGAGATATCATTTTTTGTTCATAAAATTTTCGAGGTGACAAATATTTTTTTTTCAGTTTTTTTGATTTATAAAAAAAAAACCGTTAGTTGGATTTTTTTTTTTAAATATACTTGTTTAGTATCACGGTACAATATATAATATAAAATTCAATTCAAGTCTCTAGCATTATTGGTTTGTGAAATATTTAAGGTAAACCAAAATTTGCACCTTTTCTTTAACTGCTGTGGTAAAGAAACCACCTACTCAATTTTTGAGAGTCCTTTTTGCATCCTTTTGCATTATTATTTGTACAACAAAATTTATTTGATGTCGATGTCTCTATGGACGACGAAAAAAACCTCGCGAACTTACGTACACACGCACGCACAGACATCCCTCTAGAAATCTTCTATTTAGACTCTAAAGGCCCAACTATAATAGGCATAAGCTAGCATATGCGCGCATAAGTAAACGTACGAATACAAAGAATCTAATACGAGTGACCATAATGGAGTCTAGCTCCGTTTCGTTCAATTTTTCTCAGTTTCGTTAACTTAAGCAAACTTAAGCAAGAGCGATCCCAGTCGCTCGCCGCATAAGTAAATCTGACAGTTTTGATCAAATACACACAGGCCAATCATAACCGAAATCAGCCTCATAAACTTATTCAATTCGTGTCAATTCTCCTCTAATTTATGAAATTTCACCAAAATACTCATTAGTTATTTCTATGTATGCGTGGAAACACGTCAATTTTTCTTGTTGAATTCTTTCACATTACAAATACAACAATGTAAACAAATGGGTTTTGGAGGGTGATACGTACGAAGGATTTATATCTTCATATAGAGTGTTTTTGCATGAATATCTATCTCATTTTGTGTATCTGTTGTGTATTCTGTTGACATGTAGATACGTGAGCAAAATTGCATTATGGTTATCCGCAGTAATTTCACAAACTTAAGTGAATTTTCGTTGGGTTTTTGACATAAGCTTATGTTTGCTTATGCCTATTAGAGTTGGGCCTTTAGAGCCTTGAAACGTCGAGAAATGTCAAAATTTTCAATTCGACAAATCGGACCCATTACAATAACCTCCTATGGGAAGTTAACAGCGGTTGGGGGTTGAAAGAAGCCAAATTAAGAAACAAAATTTTAGCGAAAATTAAAAAAAAAATCAATCGGTTTGCTTTTGAGAAAATTCGAATTTTCGATTTTTAACCAAAAAATTGTATGGGAACACTAATGTTTTTAATCTTTAATAAAAGCCCTGACCCGAATTGGTTCAAAACCTTAATTTCCAAATTTGAAGTAAATCCGCTCAATGCTCTAGGGGCAAGGACAGACAGACAGATGGACGGTATTGGGGGACCCACTTTTTTCGACTCCTCCTAAAAAGCCTAATATAAGTTTTTTTTTGAATTATAAAAGGATTTGATTGATTGATTTTGAAGTCGGATTTGAAGTGAGGCCGACAAAAACTTTAGGATTGATACCTTTATCACGTGTCGTATGGTTGAAGCCAATATCTTAAATTTTTTCCAAGATATTCGATTTTTATCAACTTCAAGAACTGAATCTTTCGATGCATTAACTTAATGTAGAGGTAATAATGAAAAAAGAGGTTGAAATACAACCCACACTGGTAACTTCCCATCCCGTCTTTCGATATTTATAACAATTTTTTTTGAGTCAATATCATTCTTTATTTTCCTACTTTTGTTTTGTTTTTGTAGGTTTTCGTGTTTTGTAAAAAAGTTGCCAATTGTATTTTTATAAAAAATTTACTTAAAGTTAGGAACAATTGATTTGCCATTGTCTTTAGGTTTTACAAAAAAAAATCTATAAGCGAAAGCAAACATTAGTTGTATCCAACATAAGCGATAGATCCAGCATTGTCTCCTTTTCCTAAAAGTTTAAACCTTTAAAGACCCTCAATTAAAATAAATAATCGTCTGGGATCGACCAAATTTCTAATTTATCTATTAAGAAAATGTCCATATTTTTGTTACGTAGTATTATCGTTGATTTTCAACGAATGTATTAATAACGCCTATTTTCCAAAAATTTGGAAACGAGCTATGATCTTGCCAATTGCGAAAAAGAAAGTTACAAGACGAGTTAACGACTTTCGACCTTTTTTCTAACATTGGTAAACTGTTTGAGCGGGTATTAGCTGACCCATTGAATAGCTTCTGCGAAGACAGGAATGCCATTCCATGCAATCAATTTGGTTTCAACAAAGGAAATTAAACGGAACATGCTTTGCTTCTATTTCAAGACAAGTTCATTAAAAATCTTAAAAATAAAATGTGCACAGTGAGTCTATATATTGATATTGATATGTACAGTTATAACGCTTACCCCTATAAAATCAACAATCGCCAGTTGAATTGATCCGAGTGCATAATACCGAAGCACGATTAATAGTTGTAAAACACACCGAAGTTCACGCGATCTTTTAAAAAATCAAAAAGGAATCTGTTGAGTAAACGCATTTACATTATCTGCATCAAATTTGAAACATTACCTCCTCTGGTCGTAAGGCAATAAATCTTGTATTTCTTCCAGAACTATCATCGTGCGTCGTTCGTTTTGAGAGACAAAAACGGTAGACAAAATCTTGGTCATCCGATTTGTTTAAGTCAAGACGCGGAAG
Source organism: Eupeodes luniger (assembly GCA_951509635.1). Classification (NCBI taxonomy): domain Eukaryota; kingdom Metazoa; phylum Arthropoda; class Insecta; order Diptera; family Syrphidae; genus Eupeodes; species Eupeodes luniger. The sequence goes on along the minus strand of OX608073.1, from coordinate 293,561,318 downwards.
CATCTTGTATTCGCGTCTTTGAACATGTAAATAATTATATTCTTCTTCTTCGCTACTAGAAGACAACCAATCTTCCCAAAAATAATTGGAACGAAACTTTATTTTTTACACACTTTTTGTAACTGCAATACGTTTTATTTTATAGACTTGATTTATTTTTTTACAAAATTGTTTTGACGTTTGACTTGAAAAAAAAAAATGATAAATACACAAAATAGAGACAAATCCCTGTTTTTGTCTCTCAACTTTTACTATTTTTGGAAGTTGAGAAAACCTAAAGTCGATTAACTCGAGAGTTGAAAACTGAAAGTTGAGAACTAAAACTTCGAGTGAACAAAAAGAAATTCTAAAGTTGAGTTCAACTTTGAGTGAACAAAATTACCATAAGTCGGCCAACTTAAGTTTTTGATTTTTTTTCTTCAAATTGTACTGTTTTTAATTGTCTCAATAAAGCTTTGAACTTGAATTTGAACTTAAGAAAATTGATTTTTTTTTAATTGATTTTTCGTTATCTGACTTAAAATCTTCTTATTTATATTTTGGAGTCATAATTATGAAGAAAAACGTAAAGATTCCTTAATCGCTCTACTTAACACACCATTTGGTATTCAACGATATTTAATATTACTTAAGCTACGGACCTGAGGAAAAAAGGAGCCATACTTTAAATGTTTATTATCATCAAATCAAGTAATTTAGTTTTGAATCATTTCCATATTTTATAATTCATATCACTGTTGAATCCAACTTTTTTCCAAAAGGTATTTACATCTCTTTAATACATGTACATTATGTATCTTCCTTTATAATTTGTATTTAATTCAGGCAGAGGTGGGTCACAACTTATTCCAACAACTTTTGTGGGGTGTTATCTACTGACATACAAATAATTATTTACATCGCACCGCACTTTCTGTAAAATCAATAAAGGATATATCAAAAATACAGAACGTTCATACGTCCATCATCGTTCCTGAATAGGTACCTACATAATGTTGATAAAAACGCTTTCATTCATGACAGTGTCATTCGAAAAATCATCCTGTTGTCATCGCGTGCATGTCACACTATCTGACAATTGCTTGATTAAGCATTGAATTCAATGGGGACCTGTACAAGTGCAAGTTATAATTCAATATACCAAGTGCTGAGATTGGATTATTTCTGAAAACAATTCTATAGTTATGTATAAACTTAGTTAAGAACTTTCCATTGCATAAAAGTCAAGTTTATAAGGAACATTCAACGACAATATAAAACGGTTAAATAACAAGGATAATATAGCTGAAAAATATAACTAAGCTACCTTCAGAAAACTAGCAGACTTGCAGAAGGGAAGTTAAGAAAACATTTCTTTTGAGTGAAATACTTAGCACTCAAGACTAAGATTCTTTCTTTCACTACAAAATTTCAAAAAACAACAAATAAAATTTATTAATTATAATATTATTTTTATTAATAAGGAAAAAATTATTTAACCACTTGAGATTTTTATTCGGACCATAACAATTCCTTACATTTCCACTGCATATTTTAAACGATAATGTTGTAACCAAATTCAGCTTGTTTAGTGCAAAAAGTTTATTAATTTCCCCAAATATTTATTACGTTTTGAGAACATCTCCAATAGAAAAACAAAAACACCCGCACTCCAAAAAACAACGAGACATTGAAATATTCCTAATAATTGATTAAGTGACAAAAAATTTACAGGACTATCGAAATTCCCAACACTTCGAACATAATTTACTTGATAAATCCTTCTTAATTGTCCAGTTGCTGATAACTGATCAATTCTTCTGTTTATTTCCTCGGTTAGAAATGAAAATTTTGGTAAACTTCCACAGAAATTTAAATGAATCACAGGGAATTCAGTTGTTTGATATTTGTTGGATCTTTGTCCCTGTCTAGATGTTTCTCCATTATAAGGAACAAAATCTGTGAACGTTAAAAGAGCAAGTTTCTCATATGGATGGTTAAGAAATGTATCCACTACTAATGGCCATTCTTCTTCAAATATAAAATTGGCATTATAATTTTCTGATCGGACCTGATCTGATTGTAAGAACATATAATTTCCCGTTCTTGATATGAGGTAATAACCCTGATTTACCAATTCTTCTATATTCCTTGGTGGCTTTTGAAAGGGTCGATCATAGAAAAATTTAAATATTGAACCCTCATACAAATTGAGCAAAATAAATGTGCCAAACAGCCAACATACTGTTTGGAACTTTAAGACTTGTGCACTAGAGAATGTTGTTGCATTTCGTCGAGGTCGTAGAAAAAGTTTATCCAATAGAAATGTCCAAGTCCATTTTCCAACAATAATAAACAAAATGGTAATCCAAGTTGACGCTTCGAAGGGAATGAATATTATTTCAAAAGAACCATAGGTTCTCGCAGGTTTAAAGACAACATCCATTTTTGTAATTAAATACTCTCTGGTACTAGCCAAGAATGTTCGTCTTTCGTTGGTGCAAATATTCCCACCGAACAATAAGTCCCCTTGGCCATCATGTATCTACGAAAAGAATAAGTATCACAGATAAAAAGAGAACCTCACTGAAATAACCATCTTTTTTCTATGTACCATCTTGAAAGAACCGATTGTAGTTCCGTCTGCTAGAACATTTCCTTTCCCATTTGGAGAAATCACCAGTTCAAGGGAAAACTGCATAGCATCAGCAAGAATTTGCAGAAATGAAATTTCTAAGCCATCAATATGATTTTTGCCAATTCTCATAAACGGATCGTTTTGCCAAATTATCGCCTTAAGAGGACATTTAAACAAATTGTTAGTTTTTTTCGGAAATACCATTTTCTTCCACTGAAATTGGCCGTTTTTAAAACGATTGTATAGAACTGGAGTGCTTTTTTTGCAACTTGTCGGAGTGAAAGGGAAGTAAGTGTAAATATTAACAGTTCCTTGATGATCCTCAACGAGAATATTAACATCGGAAATCAACAGCTTTAAGCAAGACCTCAAAATTTGCTCAACAATCGTGTTCGTGTCATTCGTCGAGTTTGGTAGCAGGATAAAGAAATTCTGATATATTCCTGAAACTTCGTCTGTAGTGTTTCGTATTCTTCTAACTAAAAGACTGTACAAAAATATTGTTCTTTCAATAAAAATTAAATTATTTGTAGGAAAAGTAAAATTTTACTTAAATGTTTTCACTGATGCAACGAAAAGAATCTTCGTGTGGGTTTTATATTTAGACGTCGACACTCTTGAGTAATCCATCGGATGAATGATATTAGTTGGTGTTGCTACAAACTCATTGATCATATCACCAAAAACCAATTTATTTTCCAAGGATTCTTCCTCGTGCACAAATATTCCGTAAGTCTTAGTTACATCAAAATGTTCATCAATATTTTCTTTGTGAAGAAGAGCATGGAGACATTTCATCAAGTTTGAATCCTTTCGTTTTAATATTTCAAACTCAAGAGCACTAGTAAACACAATAACCCATAGTCCCATCGTGAGGAAGTTCTTACAAAAAAATAACATCTCGTTTTGAATCGGATTTAACAACTAAACATTATTTCTTTTCTTGAGGTAGGTAATAGTTTGTGTTAAAAGGATTCTCACATAAAAATGGGTGCATTAATGTTTAATGTTTTTGTAATGTTTGATTGAATTTAAATGTTTCTTTGATTGAATTTAAATGTTTCTTATCTTTGATTGAATCAATTCCACTCGTGAACGAAGTTTGTTTAATTTTAATGGAAAGAATGAATTGAATTTATTTTTGTAACTAATTTAAAAATTGTTAACTTTTCTCAGGGAGTTATTTTTGGTTATGTTTATAAAGTTCATGTTAATAAAGCTTTAATCATTTTAAAATACATTGCAAGAAACTTAATGTACGATTAGTTAGTAGTAGAATATTATTCCTCTTACAATAAATATAATTTAGTTTTTTTGATTTTCGAAGGGACTGTCTTTTAAAATTAATAGAACTAGCGAACAATGGGACAAGCCAGGAGGACCTCCTCTAAAAAATAAAGTTATCAGCAAAGTAATTTGGAATAAATTGATGATTAAGAAAGTTAAGTTAAGTCTTTTTGGAAACAAATATTGTTGATGTTTAACTAATTGGTTTTTGAAATAAAAAATCAGTCAACATGACTTCATAGGGCTCGCCATTCACAATATCAGCAACTTCATTCCCATTTCGAAAGATTGTAACGTTGAATAGCTTAAGGAATGTCTTTCCTTTATATACAGAAATTTTGCTTATTGCTTTCACTCCATATTTAAATGATAGCTTTAGTTTTCTAATAATGGTGTAGCCCCATTTAATATAAATAATGATGTTTTGAATAAGGTATTGTTAAGCAGTTAGTTCGCCTCCTGGACGTGTCTCCACCTCACTGTGGTGAGGGAATAACGTTTAGTTCTCGGTCTGTAAAGTAATAATCTCGTAGGTGATACTCTGCTGATCAGCAGAGATTTGGACATTTAGGAGAGACCTAACCATAAAATTTTAGAGGGAAATTATATAAATTTAAAGACAGCGCGCGAGGATTTTACCGAACATGTCATTAGAAGTCACGGTTACCGGCATTGGCTTGGCTCCTAGGTCTTAATATCGAGAGGAAAAGTCGCCAGTGGCAAACCACTTTTATCCTTTGAAACTTGTTCCCAATATTTAACCTCTTTTTCTTTATTTTTAGTTTTTATTTTGGAAAAATAGCTCTTCATCTTCATCGTAAACAAAATTACCGCCAGCAAGGACTTAGCTAAGAACGTCTTCCTGATAGAGGAAGACGCGTGCCATGAAGGCTAAGCTACATAAAGCTAAAGTTTTTTACGACAAAGACTATAACACGCAGCCAAAAATGACACATAATCAGAGACTGAAGACATTAACAAGGAATACGGACGAAAGACAACAAGACACTACAAACAAGGAATCTGGGACCAACGGTGAGGCTGCTGTCCCTCAAAAATATCCAAGACCATCAACGAGATCCTCTAAAAGAGCCAGAAACGCAAGCTCGTTACCGATAAATTAATCGCTAAATAAAATAAGGAAAAGATTCAAGGCCTCCTACAAATTACTTTCCGGGCTCGTTTCTTTTTGCTCATGCGAGGAACATAAGTGTCCGGCCCACCAAAGTCTATCGAGCTTAATATTTTTGTGACGATATGTGCTTCGAGGTGGATTGCATACAGCTCATGATTGCAGCGTACTGGTCAATAATTCTAAATGAAGGAATGGTGTATACAGCTTGTTTACCTGATGATTTCGATGTCATCTGCGAAAGCCAGTGTCTGGCTTGTTGGGGTGCCAGAAAGCCGTATTGAAAAGGATGCAGGATAAACCATCACCTTGTCGGAATCCATTGTAGATGTTGATTGGTTTGGATAGAAATCCGGCTATTTTAACTTGGCTTGTTATATTGGTCGTAGTCAACGAGTAAATTTATTTGGGATACCGAACTTTCTCATAGCTTTCTTTTGTGCATAAAACGGAACTGTCTAATGCCTGGATTTATTTCATACATTAATGAAAAACAACGCTCCAATTGAAATATCAAATTTTAAATATTTATTAGTTTTGTTCCATAAATTTTAACATAACGTTGTTTTAATATTATAAAAGTAAATTTAAAATAAACAATTTCAAAACAAACTAATAAATTAAAAATAGCTTCAAAATAATTACAGGGGACACCCGGGTTTGAACCGGGGACCTCTCGATCTGCAGTCGAATGCTCTACCACTGAGCTATATCCCCTATATCTATAGTTTAACCTCAAGAAAAAACACAAGTTGCCAAATTTATGTGAGTCATGATGCTTCAAAAAATATTTATAAGGGACACTTTATTATGACCAATGCCACCCATAGACTTGAAATTGAAATGTATACCAACCTACTTACATTTGAACATAAAATAACAATCCTTAAGTTAAGATCCTTCAATGAAAAGCAATAAAAAATAATTATTTCAAGTTAAACTGGACTCGAATTTGATGATAATTTCATACACTTGACCCATTTCGCCTACTTTACTTACCCTTTGAAATCTTAACCACAGACAAAATAAAAATATAGGCACTGTACATTAAATTCATAGATTTAATATAATTATTATGTTTTTGTCCTGTTTTCTGTCCTAACCTAATAAAAAATAATATCATGAATTTATTAATTTCAAAATTGAATTTTATTTTGATTTTTGTTTTTTTTTTCTGGCCAAAGGTTTGTTTGGGCCTCGTTTTTTATGTTAGTCATAATAAAATTAATTCAATCTTTATTCTGATTCTACCATCATCATCATCGTCGTCGTCTTTGGCGTCACCATCCCTGTCCTCAGATCAAATTCATCCCATACAAAATAGGACACAGAAGATTTTATCTCATTCCAGCCATTTAATACTAACTCAAGCGCAATGGTCGAACCTTTAACTTAACCCTTCGCCTTTGCAGTTATTTTCGTTACAGATATTATCCCGGTGAACAACATCACTTTTCAGACGTTTTCAAGTCGATGACGGTATGGAGTCGGTCGATTTATTGGTACAGAACGGGAAGAATGGGAGGGGAGAGGATAAAATTCTTGTAATAGTAAAATATTCAAAATGTTATCATAACTTTAACTCTAAACCTTTTTTTCATTTCGTTGTTTTAAATTGTCCTTTTCTTTTCAAAATGTCCTATAGAAGGGCCTGGTACCTCTAGAATTTCAAAAAAAAAAATTGAATAAAGTAAATATATTTTTTGTATACCTTTAGTTCGACTTAAATGTCAGTAAAATTTGTCCTAGGTGAAAGGTTAAATCGAAAATGGCAAAAATTATTTGTTTATACTTTCGCTGACACTTTAAGGCCCCCGCAACTTTAAAGAAAGTACATTGATTTGTTATTGCTTCCATGTAATGATGGTTCTTTCAATGTGATTTATAGATAACAATACTGGAATTTGAAACCAAATAAAAAGGACAGCTGGAAACAAAAATAAGAAACATATAATGAAAATTCATACTCCTGCTTGGACCAATACGTCTTTATTTATTTCTTCAAAACAAATTCACATAGATTTGAAACCATCATTATCTAGAAAAAGTTCTATGCGAAGAAAAGAAAAACATCTTAAAACTTGCGAATCTAAATCCCGATACTTAGACAGTGCAAAAAAGAATCAAAATGAAGGCGAAAGATTTTTACTATTAATTTTTATAAGGCAATTTTCACAGGCAAAATCTTTAAAATCCTTAAAATTGTTTACTTAATTTTTAGTTTAAAATGTTGGCTTGAGTTTTTATTCAGTACTTCTAATTGAAAACTGTTTTTTAACTACTTCCCGTATGATGTTTTAGTAATCGGTCCGAATTGTCGAATTGAAATTTGTAATATTTCTCGACGTTTCAAGGTCGCTAGTGTTTAAATCAAAGATTTTAAGAGAGATTTCTGACATCTGGTCAATTTTGAGAAAAACCAAGTATCTAATGGTTTTGAATACAAAAAATAAAAGCTTAGAAAAAAACACTACAAAGAGTTAGTAAAAATTTATTTTTGACTCGAATATTTTTTCAAAAATTAAATATTTTGCTTTTACACCAATTTTACCTTACCAGATATTATACTTTACGTTCATTAAAATTTTTAGAAAAATCCAACTTTCAGTTTTCTTATAATACAATACGATCGAACATTTCGAGAAAGGACCAAAGCATTGACTTAAAAATAATTTTGTTCTAAGCACAAGTTAATGTTCTTACAACGTTCAAAAAATTCTTTTAAAATTGATAAAATTGGTTTTTGACTAAAAATTTCGAAGACCAAAACAGACTTATTTATCGTATGGAAAATAATTGTTGTTAAATTAAAGTTATGGTTTAGAAAAATTCAATTGATAACCTTTTTTACAAAACACAAAAATTTACAAAACATATTTTTAATTTTTCCAATTTTTTTGAGAGAATACTCTAGAAAGAAGATCAGTTAGAAAATTCCTTGCTTTAAAAAAATACCGACAAATTTTGAATATTGGTTGATAGTTTCGGGTACACTTCCTAAAAATTACTTAAAACTTGAAGTGTTGCAAAAATGTTAAGAAAGTAAAGAGGTCGCTAAGAGCGAAATGAAAATGTAAGAAAGTGTATGTTTTTGTTAATATTTTAAAAATAGAATTGATAAATTTTATACTTTGCATTACATATTCTTGAAGAAACATAATAAGAGTATGTCAAAACGTTTATTCTAATTTTTTTCAAAAGTTATAAGCAAATGTTTTTTTTTTTAAATGTCTATTATTTACAAAATTGTTTCTGAAAGCTTGCCAAATTAATTCGGTAACTTCAAACATATTCAAAAAACAACGATTCTGTATTCAATTAACTTTATGTAAAAAAATGTTGTGCTTTCCAATTTTTTTAAAGATTGTCGGACAATATATGTAAGTCGGCAGGTATTCGAATTTTATATACAGGGTGTCCCGTAAAGTATGGTCCAAACTTAATATGGTGATAAGCCAAGTTATAACCTTTCACAATTTAGTACCTTCTACTTCAAAATCATAACGAATTTAGAGTAAAGGCGGTTTTAATAAAATTTGTAGTCTGTTTTTTACTCACCTTGTCCACAAATGAATTTTGTTTTTATTATTTATTTATTATTTAGTTTTTAGCATTTTTGCATAACTTAAAGTCGAGAAAATTAATTTTTAATAAGAAAAATTTGATAGGCATTGCTATTTTGCTAAAAATTAATTAATACTGAGTGATTTAAATCAAACAGAAATTTTTCACTTCAATATTTGAATTAGTATTATCACATACATACATTCATGTTTGCTTTTTATTTCAATAATTTTCTTTGTTTTTAAACTTTCTTAAACAGCATAAATCAATTAAGCTCAAATCAAAAGTTATACATATTTAATCTCGTACAGAGCTAGCTTTGGACCAAAAAAAAAAGAGGATGGGATGCGACCCACACTGATAACTTCCCATCCCGTCTGTCTATTTGTCTTGCTTAAAAGTTTGTCTATATGTATCAATTTTTACCAAATTTTGCGTACTATTTTTTGTAGATTTTATTTTTTTATGAAAAAATGGACTGTTGGATTTTTATAAAAAATTACTAAATATCGAAAAAATATTTTTTTTGTGAAATAAAATAAGCTTGAAGCCAATATTTTTAATTTTTGAAAAGCTATTTGAGTCGAAAGTAAATTTTTACAAGTTTTAGTATTGTTTTTTTTTAGGTTTTTATTTTTTGTAAAAAAAACTGTCTATTCCATTTTTCGCAAAATTTTATAGAATGTTGAAAACAATATTTCTTATAAAATAAAATTAGTGAGAGGCCAATGTCTCAAATTTTTGAAAAGATATTTGAGTCGAAAATCAATTTTTACCAACTTTTGGTAAATTTTTTTTTTGGTTTTTAATTTTTTGTAAAAAGAACTGTCAGTTCGATTTTTTTCAAAATTTTACTGAATGTTAACAACAATATGTTTTGAAAGATAAAAGAAGTTTTGAAAAGATATTTGAGTCGAAAATCAATTTTTACCATTTTTTGTTAAATTATTCTTTCGGTTTTTAATTTTTTTTAAAAAACTGTCAATTTGATTTTTCTCAACATTTTTCAGAATGTTGAAAACAATATTTCTTATACGATAAAATAAGTTTGAAGCCTTAATCTCAACTTTTTGAAAAGATATTTGAGTCGAAATTCAATTTTTACCAACTTTGAGTAATGTTTTTTTAGGTTTTTATTTTTTATAAAAAAAAACTGTCAATTAGATTTTTCTCAAAATTTTATCAGATGTCAAAAACATTATTCTTCGTTGCACATGGATCAATGATAAAAGCAGCTTTATAAAAACCTCCAAAACAAATTGTATCTACCGAATTCAAAAGAAGACCTCTTTTTGTCTAGAGATGAGGCTATAAAATAGTAGTAGATTTCATTGCTTCCAATTCTCTTAAAAATTAAAAATAATTTGATTTGTTGAATATAATAACCAAAATATAAGTGAATTATTTAGTTTGAGAATTATTTCTTCCCACACTATGAGCCGAAACAACTGGCTTTAAAGAGAAAATATGTCAAAATAATGTAGCTTTTTTCGTTGCTTTATTTTTTGGAAAGTAGTAACTTGAATTTATTCAGACTTGAAATCACCAATAACCGTAGAAAACGCAGAAATATCTCTCATTTTCTAATTTTTGACACTTAAAGTCAAAAACTTAAGTCTTATGCTATTCACATGACATGACAAAGTAATACCATCTCTTACTTCAGTAGATATTGAAGTTTTAATTTTTCGACAATATTTTATATGCAGTCAAAAAATGATCATAACTTCTCAGAATTTTTCTATTATGTTAGTTTTTATTTTATTAGACGTAAAATGAAGAACTCAGCTTAAATAATGTGTCATTAAGCTTTTATAATACCAAAGTAAATACTCCAGTGTGGTCATACTTGTATACCAACCCTGACTATCTCTTTAAATGCGTGGGGCATTATGACAATAAGGGGAACTTTGGGTACCCTTCTCAAAGTTAACCGCGATAGTAATTATAAAATTTGATGAATTAAATATTTGGACTTTCAACTCTATCTTTGTGGATAGGTCTTTTATAGGGTCTTACAATAAGGGCGGGTAGATGTTGAAATGGAATAAAACAAGCTGTGCGTGAGTTATTAAAAAAATTATTTTATTATTTGAAAGGCGCATTTATGCCATTAAGCGTGGAATATGACATCATTTAAATGCCCTTCTCGGCTTATTACGTGGCACGGATCCGAGTGGTCCAATTTAAAATTAATCTTCCGCATGGATCCGGCTAAATTTGAGCGATGGCCTGTGTTATGTTCACCTTTATGGCATCGGTCGATTGTGGTTTATTTGCATAGACCTGCGACTTCAAGAAATCATACAGGAAAAAGTCTAGCGGGGTCAAATCGCATGAACTTGGTGGTCAATTCACATCATCTCTGCGAGAGATAACCTGGCGTTTGCTATGTGGCACGTAACTTCGTCCTGCTGGAACCACATGTCGTCTAGGTCCATATGGTTTAATTTGGTCCTTATGAAATTATATATCATCGTTATGTAGCGCTCGCTGTTGACGGTGAACGCCTCACTAACGGCCCAAGTCCCGACGCAAAATTCACCAAGTTGAAGTCTGCGAAAGGCCGAGTTCTTGTGCACGGCGAGGAATAGACTGCCTCGGGTTCTGCTGTACACTTTTATGGACCGCGACGATGTTTTCGGCCGATCTTGCGTTCCTTCAACGTACGGGTATTGGCTGATTGTTTACTGAACCGGTCGTCCCAAATTTGGTCATTTGAAGAGTCGATCGACTGTTAAATGGGCGCAATGCGCGTTAACGATGCGTTAACGAACACTCATTTTGATAATAAATTTTTATCATTTGAACGTTCTGTTCAATCGTGCAACTTGCCATGATGATTTGGCATAAACAACTCAATTATAAACAAAAGATTTGACAGATATCACCAAAACAAAATGGCTGCCACGGGGCGCCAAATTCTACCCTCGCCAATTGACTTAGTTGAAGGAAAATTCTACCAACCTAAGAGCAACAGAGTATACCAACAGAAAAGAGAGAAAGTAGAGAGCGCTGACCCATGAAAAGCGTTACATAAAATATTTGATAGTGATTCCAAGCACATACCTACATTTTCATCGATTTCCATTTTGCTGGAGTAACTTTTAGCCATCGCTATTATCACCTATATTTTGCACAATAGTTCTTTCGCTATGGTTCATCCGTCGCTATTCAACAAAGCGTCATTTTCGTCCTTTTATTGTCATTGTCACTCACCTTGTGTCTGCCAAAAAAATACTACACTTTGCTGTTAAACTATCAGCATTTTACTTGCAACACACCACACCGTTGATGCGCCGCGCCGCCCCACTCCGTGCGCTGACACCATCGCATCGGTCCAAGTATTGGACTTTTTGATAGGAGAGGTGATGCTGGTAGGTGATTTGTGAATGATGGGTAAATGCAGACAAAGGACACAGTCAATAACACACCACGCACAGAGTACCTATAGAAGTCCTTTTGCATCGCGAATTCTGCACGGTCGGTGGTGTCCTTCTGTCTGCTGGTATGAAAATTTCATTTGTTTGTTGTCATGAAGTTGACACAATGACGAAAGTATTTTCAGTCTGCAGCTACGTATGTCCTACGTGGAAAGGTGATGTGTGAACTGTGAAAAAAAAAGAATATTTTGAAGCTTTTCCCGGCCCATACGAGTATGTATAGAAAAAGTTAACACACAAAATATTTGAATTGGAAAGAACATTTTTGTTTTTTATCCTCGCGTGGAATGTCCTTTATGATATCGGTTTGTTTGGCAAATTAAACCTCACTTTTGTATCTGTGATATTGTGACCTTTTTTTGTTTTGTTTCTCTGTAGGGTAGGTACATAATATGTTAGGGTTACATTTAAGACAGTATTTGAAAACACAGACACAAACAAAACAAAAATCACTGCCAAAGTTAATTTAATTTGTTAACTTAAAAGTGGGTAAAGTAAGGGCACTCAAATTGGACGATTGAAGCAATGGAGAGTTGTCTTTGATGATTTATAAAATATTTCTGTCACGTTTTTGTGATGTTTAAGTTTCAGGTTGGTAGAAGGAATAAGTACAGTGGAGTTAAAATGACCTAAATGAGGAAGAATTCAAAAAAATTTTAACAGCTTGAATTTGTTTAAGATATTTGCTGCCGAGATGTTCAAATGGTATAGACAAAAGCATCCACAGGTTTTTCTCTAAATCCCACCAACTTCTTCTCTAACATCCCCGCGGTGATCATCGGGTGCCTATACTCTGTCCAACAAAAATAGTCAGTACAGAGAAGATAGGACGTTTACCTCTCACTCTGACTGAAGTGAAATCTCGTTAAGCTGTGAGAGAGAGCAAATATTACAGGGTTTCCGTAGTGCCCATTATAAATTTCGAAAAAGCTCTGATAAATATTAATAGGGTAACCAACTTTTGATTTTAAATTGAAAGTTAAAAATAAATTCCGTTTGAGAAAATTTCAAAATTATGTAGATAATCCCGAATTCAAAAACCCCTTTGTGAAAACTAAGACTAACATAAATTCAATTATGAAAAATAATGAAAATACTCAGAAATTTAAGGTTTTTTTGTTCGAGGTTTTGAGTAAAAAAGTTATGTTGGACGAAATAATTATTTTTATCCACACAACGTAAACATAAATTCATTTTTATTTAGCATAATATAAATTAATACTATATTATAAAGATATCACACAAGCATAAGGAACATAAAATTAATTCGGTATAACAAACAAAATATCACAATATATTATAAAATAGATATAAGTAACTTAAAAGAAATTCAATATAAAAAATAATGCATAATGCAATTACCAGCTCCACGTGTTGCACACAACGATGCCATTTCTCAGCGTCGACGTTTAAAAAAACAGCAAGCGACAACACCATTCCCATATTTGTTCTCAAAAGCTTTTAAAAAAGCACACATTCTGAAAGCTCCCAAACAAAATCCAAAGAAAAATCCACCATGATTTGCATTAACGTGGAAATGGTAACTCTAATAACAATCTGCTTATTTTCAATACAAACGAAGAGGGTTGTTTGTAAACACATTATTTATCAGTGTCAGTGTGGCTTTGGCTGCGCATGGTAAAGGTTGTGGGGATGTACGCTCGTCGAAGCGTAATTACAACAACAATTTATGTGTAAGTCAGTGGTTGAATTTTCTTTTTCAGTAGGTAAAAAGGGAATAAAACCACTGACTGGCACCATTTGCAAGAAAAAAGCTCTCCCATAAGACGTGTATTGACTATTTTTGTTGGACAGAGTATAGTACCTCAGCTGGAGCTTGGGTTCAAACCCAAACCCAACAAATTTGTTGGAGGTAACAAGCGAGGGAGGGGGAGAAGTGTTTTCACTAAGGCACCTCCCCTTTCACCCTGACTGCAGTGGAGGAGTTTCCGAGATGGAATCAACAGTTGCGCCTTCAGTTCCAGTTAAGGCTACTACGACATGTTTGGAGTGCAGGCCTGAAAGGAGTGGTTTTGCCGGCTCTTGTCCTTGGAGTTATGTACATCAAGGGCCTTCAGGTTAAAGATCTTGCGTCAGTTTGACTTCCTGACCATCTAACGAAAACCGAGTTGTGAAGCATCAACAAGAATGAAATACGGACGGATTTACTGTTGACAATCCCTTGATAGACCACTTGAAGACGAAAAATAAGCGGAGGCCCTAGTCTGCTAAAGCAGATATCACTGCCATACAGGGAATGCGATGGAAAGGGTCGGGCAAAAAGAGGATGAAAAACTGCGATATTAACTATGGCGACTGCTACCAGAGAAAAAAAAACAGCGCTTATGTGGATGCGGCTTTGTTAATGGAGCCAGACTTAGGCAACAAGTTTTGATTTAAATGTGCATCAACGAGTTCCTCATGGTCATGACTATCAGCATCAATCGTAAATTTGGCAACATTAGAATTATAAGCGTATACACACCAACACAGAAGAGAAGGATGACAACACCAAGGGACCTATTATGGGCAAAGCATTTGAGCAGTGCTCTAGCTACGATATAAAAATTGTCTGGGGCGATTTTAATACCAAGCTAGGAAGAGTAGACTAGACATCTTTGATGGAACAATCGGGAAAAACAACCTGCACGACAACACTTTTGTTAACGGATTTAGGCTAATCGTTTTTGTTGCGGGGCAAAACATCATGGTAGCCAATACGCGTTTTCCACCCCTCAACTTCCACAAACGAACTTGGAGTTCTCCAGATCAATTTAACTTCAACCATATTGGGATCGACACTAGATACGCTTCCAGCATCATGGATGCCCGAATCTTCCGAGGAGCTAACATCGACTCGGACTACTACCTAGTTGTAGCGAAGGTAACACTTTGGGTTTCCAGACCCAAGGCAAAAAAGGGAGATGCTGGGAGAGGAAAACAACGTCGAACGGATACAATCGCAAGAAATCGCCAAATCCTTCTCTGACCGAGTAACAAGTAACCTCTCTCGAAGTTCTCTACCGCCAACACAATGTATCGAAAACCAGTGGCAACATTGCCAAGATGCAATCAGAAAAGCCGCCTCTGACGTGCTGGGTTTCAAGCAGCCACCAACAGGGAAGCCCTGGCAGGCAAATGCAGCCAAACAACAAGCACGCAAAGCGGCGCTGCATAGAAGGACGAAAGCTGCTCATGAGCTCTATGAGCAAAAGAGGCGAGAAGAACACCGACTTCCCAGAAGGAAAAAGTGAGAGCATGAGAAGCGTGCGGTCAAAGATGTTGAGAGGTTCAAAAGCATTAATGAAGTTTGAAAGTTTTATGAGCAGATGAAACGGAATTCACAAGTCCATAAACCTAGAACCGAAGGCTGCAAAGACGAAAGTGGTAACATCATAGTGGAACAGCAGTCAATGCTGAGGATATGGAAGGACCACTTCTGCAGACTGCATAACGGCGACGACGAACCGAATTCCGCTGTCAGGTAGGATGATCCATTCAACATAGACGACGAAAGCCAACAATCCCGTCTTTCCGACTTAGAGGAAGTAAAGATTGCCATATATGTATGTATAAGTTCAAGTCTAACAAACCCGCTGGAGCAGATGGCTTGAATGCCGAGCTCTTCAAAGCAGATGGAGATAATTTGGTTAGGAGAATGCACCAACTCATCTGTAAAATATGGTCGAAAAAAAGCATGTCCGGTGATAAAAAAAGGAGAAGAAGAGAGAGGAATTAGTCTCCATAACATCGCTTACAAAATCTTCTTTGCCGTAATATGTGTAAAGCTCATCGTTAACAACCTGAAATATCCTTATCAGCGTGGTTTTAGATCAGGAAAGACCACAGTCGATCAAATATTCACATTCCGGCAGATCCTGGAATAAACCCAAGAACATCAAATAGACATCCACCATCTTCTCATCGATTTCAAGGCCGCATATGACAGCATCTACAGGGACGAGCTGTATAGAGCCGTGTCTAGTTTTGGCATCCCTGCCAAAGTCGTCCGTTTTTGCAGGATGACCATGGAGAATATGTGCTGCTCCTAAAGGTTGGAAAAAACTTAACTGAACCTTTAGATGTCAAATAAGGCTTTTAGGTGATGCGCTGTCATCCTATTTCTTTAACTTCGTACTTGAAAGAATAGCTCCGACGTCAACACTAGAGGCTCTATCTTATAAAAGTCCATCCTGGTATACGGTGCAGAAGCATGGACTATGACGAAAGCGATGAAAGCACTTTGGGTCGTTCGAGAGAAAAATTCTTCACCTGATCTACGGTCGCGTATGCATAGAAGATGAGTGGAAGAGAAGATGGAACGACAAGCTGTATGGGCTATACATAAAGTTCTCAAGTTCTTAAAAACTGACCAACTATTTTATTAAAAATTAGCAAAAATTTGTTTATCTTGCCTGTAAGGGCTTTAAGGATAATAGGTAAATATATTGGAAAATTTAAAATCAGAAACTCTTAAAAGTAAATTGGTGTGCTTCAGGGCTTCGTTTTGTCTCCTTTACTTTTTTTCTTAATTCATGAATGTTTCATGTTTCAATATTTATATACATATTGTGTATCCTTTAGGGTTCTACTGCCCCACTGTTCTGTGTCCTTCTGTTTTCTTCAATTTCTCTGTGGTTTTGTTTAAGTATATTTGACAGACTTTCATTTTGAAAATCTTTGACAGTTTTTTTGTTGCTATGTAAAAATGGGTACCTTGAATAAGTGGGGTAGACTGAGATTAGTTATGCCGACACGGTTTACATTTGACAAGTTGAGAATTGGGATTTTATTTTAATACAAAATCAAAATGGAAATGGAATCACCTCACAAAAATCAAAACTTTTTTTTGCATGTTCCAAATATTATAAAAGAAACAAGTTGAAAGGACATTTAAATGTATTTTTTCAATTCTGTCCTCGATTTGTTTATGTCGCATACAAAGTGGAAAAAGTTTCTTTATAATTTTTGTTTCTTTTCTTAAAGTTGTTCACTTCGATTTCTTAGAAGTTTTTCTTGATTTTTCTGTATTTGTATTATTTTCTTGTTTATATTAATACAGAGGGATAACGAATGAAATAGGTTATACAAAATGTTAAGAACGAAAAAAAAAAAAAAAAACTTTTTAAAAGCAATAAGTATTTCAATTTACAGTTTACATTTGTAAACTTATATAAATTTACTATGTCAAATATGATGTTGAAAAGGGTAAAATCAAATAAATATATATGAACGACAAAATTAAGGAAGTCGATAAATAAATCTGTAATTGAAATAACCTAAAAGTTTGTATAATCATTTTTGACTTTTATTTACAGATTTTTTTCGAAGCAGCTTCACATCTATATTATTTTTAAAAGTTTATTAAGTTGTAATTGTCTGCAAGTTACAAAGAATTTGCCTTATATTATTGTTTTTTTTTGTGTTATTTATTTCAAACAAAAACGTTTTGTAATTATAGCCCAGTATAAACATTTTTCCCATATTGATACAAATTTGTTAAAAGTTTGAAGAAATCGTAATGAACAAATTGAACCCTTTCCGCTAATACATATATCGTAGGCGGCAAATTAAATTGTATCGTAAACGACAAATTAAAACCTTACTGCCGATCCTTGAAAGCACTTAAGTCAGTATTGGAAATTATTAATTATGCTTAAGCAAAAACATGACAAAGCCTTCAAAGCTTCACAATTGCATCACCCAACAAACTTCTCTATCTAGCTAAGTCCCTAGCTAGATGTCTCCAGTTACACTACTGATGTCGTTGTCTGAATTTATAGAGGTGCCTATAGGTAGAAAAGTTCCTTAACTACCCCAAAGTTACGTCTGTCGATGGTGACATTTTGACCGAGACGTCGATGTTGTAAGTCATTTCTTGATGACAGCATGTGCATTTTTTTGCTCACATTAACCGTTAAACCCATTTTTGCCACTACTGCCTCAATACTCACAAAAGCCCCGTTGACATCACGCTGAGTTCTTCCGATTATGTCAATGTCATCAGCATGTGCTATTAATTGGAGAGACTTTTGAAAGATAGTGCCTCTATAGTGTTGACGTGTGAGCTTTGCACTATTCTTTTAAGTACGATGTTAAATAAATTACATGACAGCGTGTCACCTTGTCTAAAGCCTTTTATGACATTGAAAGGTTCTGTTAAGTTGTTTTCAACCTTTATGGAGCAGCGTAAATTATCCATGGTCATCCTGCACAAACGAAAGAGTTTTGCAGGGATGCCAAAACGAGACATGGCTCTATACAGCTCGTCCCTGTAGATGCTGTCATATGCGGCCTTGAAATCGATGAAAAGCTGGTGGATGTCGATTTGATGTTATTGGGTTTTTCCAGGATCTGCCGTAATGTAAATATTTGAACGACTGTGGACTTTCCTTGTCTAAGACCCTTCTAATAAGGACCTATCAGGTTGTTGGCGATAGGCTTTATACGTTCACATATTACGGAAGAGAAGATTTTGCATGCGATGCTAAGTAGACTGATTCCTATAAAGTTGGTACAATTTAGAGTGTCTCCTTTTTTTCAGTATCGGGCAAACAATACTGAGGTTCCATTCATCGGGCATGCTTTCTTCCGACCTTATTTTACAGATAAGTTGGTGAATGCTCTCAACCAAATTATCTCCACCTACTTTAAAAAGCTCAGCACTCAATGGCAATCTTTACTTCGTCTCAGTCGGGAAGACGGAATTGTTGGCTTTTGTTATATGTATTGAATGAATCATCCTTTCTGACAGCAGAATTCAGTTCTTCGTCGACGTTATACAGTCTTCAGAAGTGGCTCTTCCATGTCCTCAGCATTGATTGCAGTTCCACTATGATTTTTCCACTTTCGTCTTAGTAGCCTTCGGTTCGAGGTTTATGCACTTGTAAATTTCGTTTAACCTCATACAACTTTCGAACTTCATTTCTGCTTCTAAACCTCTCAACATCTTCGACCGGTCGCTTCCGTTCTCATGCTCTTCCTTTTTCTTTCTAAGAAGTTGGTGTGCCTCTCGCCTCTTTTGTTCCTAGAGCTCGTGAGCAGATCTGGTCCTTCTATGCAGCGTTGCTTTGGGTGTCTGTTCCTGTTTTTTGGCTGCATTTACTTAATTACTTACTTAAGGTGGCGCTACAGTCCGGGGCAGACCTGGGCCTCAACCAACATGCGTCTCCAGCCAGCTCGGTCCCTAGCTAGCTGTCTCTAGTTTCGCACGCCAAGTAGGTTGAGGTCTTAACCCACCTGCGTGCGCCACCTGAGTGGCGGTCTTCCTCTACTGCGCCATCTTTCGGGATTGGATTCGAAGACCTTCCGGGCTGGAGCGATGATGTCCATTCGCTCTACATGACCTAGCCATCTAAGCCGTTGGACTTTAATTCTGTTAACTAGGTCAGTGTCACTGTACAGTCCGTACAGTTCGTCGTTATATCTTCTCCTCCATTTTCCATCTATGCATACGGGACCAAAAATAACCCGAAGAATTTTTCTCTCGAAGCATCCTAAGACGATCTTATCCTTCTTTGACAGGGTCCAGGCCTCAGCGCCATAAATGAGAACCGGGATGATGAGTCGCTTATAGATGGTGATATTAGATGCTCGAGAGAGGACTTTACTTCTCAATTGCAGCGATTTGCAAGAGTTATTCTTCGTTTGATTTCAGCGCTGGTGTCGCTGAAATGGCTGCACTTTCCTGTCGAAATTCCTCATCAAACCATGAGCAGTTTCTTGTTGATGGCTGTTTGAAACCCAGCACGCCATAGGCGGCTTCTCTGATTGAATCTTGGCAATGTTGCCCCTGGTTCTTGATATATTGTCTTGGTGGCAGAAAACTTCGAAAGAGAGAAGGATTTGGCGATCTCTTGGAATTGTAGCCGTTTAATGTTGTATCTTCTCCCAGCACCTCCCTGTGTTGCCTTAGGTCTAGAAAACAGAAGTGCTATGAAATAAAATTACACCACGCTATAGCTTGTAAAGAACCAGGGTCTTGTCATCTTGTGGCTTTCAAACTTCTAATAATTCCCATGTGCGAGCAACATCAATAATGTAAGGGACCTTAATTTGTGTGCCGCACTTTTTATGAGAAGAATTATTCTTGAACGATTTAGCAATTCCTTGGAGAGACAATATTCATGAAATACAAATTTTTGATATCACAGGCATGATTGGCAGTACGAATACGCTTTACAGTTGCATGACACTCATTTCATCAAAGCCATCTTTAGCGATAAGGCCCATTTCTAGATGGATGGAGTACGTCAAAATTGTCAACTTGTCAGTGATACTAATCCACTTGAGATTCAAGATCGTTCAAATATCCGCATCCCAGAAAAGTCACGGGTAAGGGGTGTGAATTTTGGGCTGGCAAAGAGTTTTTTCATCAGCTGAACACTTTTTTGAGAATCACAAATCGCTGACCAGCAAACAGAATCAGATCTCAAAAAAGTGGTTTGTACTCTTTACTGATCTCGAAGATGGTAAGATTTTACCCCATTCAATTTCTTCTAATAAAGTCTTCGGAAGTTGAAGGTAAATTCCTAAAAAAAAAGTGAGTCTTCTTTTAATTTGTTGTACAAACCCTTCCAATTATCAGCTTAAGAAAGCATACAGTAAGGCTTTCGTATTAAAAAAGTATACTCATGGTTATTTTCACCGAACAGTAGGACAAATTTTAACATCGTTTTGAAGAAAGAACGATTTTTGGGCTTGAAATTTCAAAGGCATTTGAAAAAGTCTGACATCTTACTCTTGTTGTTTGAATGTATTAAAATTTAGCCTAATTTGTGCAACACAGTAATTTTATAATTGGTGAAAATTTTAAATGTACGTTTCATTTTTATGAACATCGATAACCGTTTTGAACTATTAAAAAATTTCGATTGTTAACTTCATTAATTTGAAGATAGACACAATTTATTCAAAACTCCTGTATAATGCTTCTTTTGTATGGTTCCCAACACTTTACTCTAAAAATGGCTAAAAAAATAAAAATTTTAGAAGACTTGTGTATATTATTTTGTTCTATGGTATTTACTTTAAAGTGTGCCTTATTCAAACTATTAAGGGAAAAATAGTTAAGACTGTATTCTGGTTTTATTAAACCCTCTCTTTTTAAGTCATAAAAGAAACACTTCTAATTGCAATAAATACCCATAAAAACGTTGCATCTCTTGCAGGCACCATCTCTTCTACTCGTATGTACCTCTATATTGCTGTGCAGTACCTCTCTGCCTTACATTTTCAAACCTTTCTATTATTTAATGGCTAGAGTACCTTTATATAGGTACTCCAGGTACTCTCAAAGTGACATCAACTTAAAGGTAAAGATTCGAGCTCCAGCCATTTATATATGAAAATGTAATTAAGTGTCACTTTTAAGCCCCTAACCGGAAATTACGAATTTCCTTTTTGCGAGTACCTCTGCCGCACCTGATGCCAAAGTCCTATCCGATTAAGTCTGGATGCTACCTACCTTCCTTCTATTTTGGATCCTTTCGTCTACGTTTACATCGTCGTCGTCGTCGTTGTCCTCGGTTGTTTGTTGTTATTTTGCACATATTTTCATGAATCTCCTGGGAGAGAAGGTAACAGTATAGTTGGAAAGGGTTTGTATTTTTGTGTGTTTTAAGTATGATTTTGTCTCTGATACATTTTTGTTTCAAAAAGACATCGACTCTTTTGGAGCGAGAAGAATTTATGGTCTTATAATGGATTGCATTCCATACAAATAGAAACATAGAAACAGAAAGACATACAAAGTTTTTCAACTTCATAGCTTCAACGTGCAAATTTTATCGTCCATAACATTTTTGTCAGTTTTGTCTGATGATGTCTCTAGTGGTTTGAATAAATTTCTTGAAGTTAGAATTGGAATTTCTTGGAATTTATCATTTTGGTAATTTATTCGTTAAATGTCCTTTTAATTATACTGAAGGAATATTCAACTGAATTTTAAGAATTTTTGTAGGAGTCATAATGGAAAACTGATATTCGTAGTGCATCCTGATTTTGAAATTTCAATATTGAAATTTCTTCAAAGGTATAACGATGATTGACAAATTTTTAAGTTTTCCTTTTACCAGATTTTCCTAACTTGGCATCACTTATGATTTCTATTTTTCTTATACGAGTATAAACCAAAATATTAGATGAAATGTTGTTGAATTGATGGAGGAGTGGTTTGCATATCCATGATTGATAAGTATCTAGGAGAGGTATTTGATTATTTATAAGGACGAAACATGTATGAAATAATAGCCGGGGTGAGGAGCTTTGTTATGCCCTATGAAAAGACTTAGTTAAACCATCTCCTGTTCTTTCTCTGTGTGGGTCCATTCTTTCATTTTTCTGGATTAAAAATTACTAAAAAAAAGAAACTTACTAAAAACAGGATACAAAAGGATTAAGTAAGGTTTTAACAGTCAAAAACCCAGAGCATCATCAACAAGCTAAAATTTATGAATTATTCAAATGGTTTTATAAGTTCCTTATACTCTTGTATTATACATCTACCTACACATCAGCTTTTAAAATATAGAATACGAGTATGGAGGTGGTCGGTTGAGCAATTCTATGCAACAAGCCCTATCCTATTTTATTTTCTTAAAATCGTTTCGAAAATGCCACTTCCTTGGGCTTAGGAGATTTTCAGGATACGGATACGGATGTATAAAGAACGAGCGATCAGGAAAGCGCGCTCACAAGGATAGGATACTCGT
Organism: Eupeodes luniger; assembly: GCA_951509635.1. NCBI lineage: Eukaryota > Metazoa > Arthropoda > Insecta > Diptera > Syrphidae > Eupeodes > Eupeodes luniger. The sequence goes on along the minus strand of OX608073.1, from coordinate 293,538,563 downwards.
ATATAGCTATAGCTACATAGCTTCTGGCATTTAAATGACAATCCTATTTTGGGTATTATGTATAGGTGTAGGCATAAGTATGAAGACGACAAAGGAGCTTTATATATCACCGGGGTAGGTATGATTTCCAAGATTTATTTGCATGTCAAATTCGGAATCTTAAATCTGACTTCTATCTTTTGTAGGTAGATATTTATAGGTACGTAAGGTGATGGTGGAGGAATAGGTAAGAGTTAAAGCTTAGTGATGAAGCTTTAGAAATAAAAATGTATATGTACACATTTGTATTCAGCAGCTTATAGCTGGAAAATAATGCTTGTCTGGTGTAAGATGTGTTTGGTTTTATGTTTAAAAATATTTTTGAGAGTGGAAAAGATTTAAGATTAAAAAAAAAATTGGTGGAGTAGATTGAGATTAAAAAATCACAGCTTTAATTTTCCTTGATACATTTTACGTGTTATAAGCTTTTTCAAAAAGTTGGAATATAGTATAAGTTGTTAATTCTTCACTGAAACCAACATGTTTGCTAAGCAATAAGTAAGTTTTTTTAAAAACCAAAACATAACTTTTGACTGAATTCATTTCTAAAGCCTCTTTCACACGTGACGGTTTCATCCGTACGGTTAAAATCCGTACGATTTTTTTCCGTATGGACTTTGTTTTCACACATAACGTATTTTCTCCGTGAATCGTCTACGTTTGGTTATATTTTAGATATTTTTCTTTAGTACAAGTTACCACAAAAACGGACGGCAAACGAATAAAAATCGTCTGTTGTGAATGTGTTCGCGTAGTCACGTACACCACTGATAAGACGGCGACGGGACGGTCGCCGTATATTTCAGTCGTTGAGATGGCTGTTTTAAATCATCCGTACGGAAAAAACCCGTCTCCGTCCAGTGTGAAAGCTTTAGTTAATTTTATTAGCTTACTATCAATGGCTCACGGATAAAAAACGTACCGATTTTAACCGTACGGACGAAACCGTCCCGTGTGAAAGAGGCCTAACGTGTTGGCTGAATGTAAAGTAGGCGCCATTGCAATAGACTTTTATAAATTTGTTCACAATATGCTTCTCTTTCAAATAAAAACATCAAGTTTAATCATTTGATTACATTTTAGAAGCATTCTTATTTAGCCGACCATCAGTACCTTCCGTAATAGGCCAAGGAAACCTCTTGCGTTCCTTTATGTTTGTTTTGACTAATTTAAAAATTAAAAGCTGATTCTGGGGCAATCTGATACACCAATTTACGCTTACTACAATGGAAGAGAAATAAAATAGGTTTTTTACCCTGTTCTCTTAAGATCTAGAAGCTATTTGTGCCATTCCACGTAAGCTACCATACCACTACAACATCATTGTCTAAATCATCTTTAGACTTCGTTATAGATTTGATTATGCCTTTTAATTCTAGTCGCAAATAAGATTGTTCACAGGCTGGAGCAACAAAAATATTTCTGTACAATTTTAAAGTTGATGTTTTCAATAAACAAGGGCACATATCAGTAGAGTCAGATGTCCTAAGCCAATAGTACCTTAAAAAAGTGCGAAAATTAGTATTAAGTTAGAGTTTCATATTAAAACCTGATAAGACTTCGATACACGAAATTCGAAGTTCAGAGCCAGATGACCAATCTTTATGTTAAGACTTCAATACACTTTTTTGGAAACTTCCCACAGTAAGTTACTTTCCATAGGAAGTTCCTTCCCATAGTTATTGTAATTGGTCCAATTTGTCGAATTGGAAATTTTTGACATTTCTCAACTTCAAGGTCCCAAAAATTCAAATCTAAGGATTTTAAGAATAATGTCTCTGTGTGCCTACGTTTGTACGTTCAGGATACCATTTTTCATCGTTCATCTCAAGAAGCAGTAGAGATATCGACTTCAAATAAATTTTGTTTTACTTGTCACAAATTGTCACCTAGAATATTTTATGAAATAATAATGAAATTACCTCCAAATAAAAAAATAAAACCTTAAAACGAGCACTAATAAAAGTTTATAAAATTTAGACTCTGGAATATCGTGGCAAATTTTAAAGACATTGGCTTCAAACTAATTGTATCTTATAAGAATATTGTTTTCAACATTTGGTATCATTTTTAGAAAAATCCAACTGGCTGTTTACAAACACATTTTGAAAAAAAATAATGTTTGAATCCAATATTTAGAGAATAGATGAAGGTAATAAGTTCAAAATTATTTCATTCTATGCAAACATTTATTTTTAACGTGAGATAATGGTCATAGAAAAATTCAGTATGTATTTTTATATAAGAAATAAAAACTTTTAAGAAATGCTTCTAAAATTGTTAAAAATTGGTTTCGACTGAAAATCTCGTTAATAAAAACAGATTTTGAAATTAAATTGCATTCGCTACAATCAATAGAAAAGCCTTGTTTTATAAGCTCTACGGCAGAGGATTGTTAAAAAAGTACATAAGAGTGATAGAAAACTTGTATGATAGGAATAAAGTGACGGTCTGGAATGGTGATGAAAGATCTGACTGGTTTAAAACAACAATTGGTGGAAAACAAGGATGCCCTTTGAGTCCCCATTTGTTTTCTTAGTTTATTGATGATCTCATTGATGATTTATAGGGAGGAATAAAGTTTACTGGAGTTTCATTTAAAGTCCTTTAATTTGCAGACGATGTTGTTCTTTTTGCTTATTCTCCAGAAACACTCCAACTTATGATCAACCGTCTTAAAATATACTGCAAGTTGTGGAATCGAAGGCGATGATATTCAAAAACAGATCTGGCTGATTGGCTAGAAATGAAAATTGACATTTCAACCATGAAGCTATAAAAGTTGAGAAAATATATTAATACAATCAACCTGAATATGGAAAGCCATTTTAAAGACAAATTAATCAAAGTGAAAAGTGACATTAATTCCTCATGGAAAAACTGTTTTGCCATCGACTCTATTTCACATAGAAATTTTCTTTAATTAGTTTTTAATATGGGTGATGACAGATTACATAAAGTGATTGCGATGAATTAAAATTATTTAAAGACTGATTTCAATCAAAAAATAATATCTGCGGTACTCAAAATGGAGGAGAATCAGTACGATTTTATCGGGTTTTTCAACATGAGCGCTAAAAAAGTTTTTTTTTTTAAATAAAGTAAAAACGGTTTTGGATATCAATGAAATTCTTTATTCCTGTGAAAGTATGTACGTTCGATGCTATTATGTATGGAACTCGATTTCTTTTGCATGGCCACCACGGGCACGTTTTGCAGAAGTCCAGACGCTGAACCCAATTTTCGACGGTTCTCAAGCATAAATCGGTCGATACTGCTGCAATTTCACATTCCATATTCGTACGAAGTTCATCAATCGTCGCTGGCTTGCTGGCATAGACCATAGACTTGACGTAGCCCCACAGGAAGTAGTCTAACGGCTTCAAATCGCACGACCGAGGCGGCCAAGCGACTGGACAATTTCGTGAGATAACACGTTCTCCAAACTTGGTTTACAATAAATTGGGTGTGACATTCGCTGTGTCCGTATGGGACCAGTAAGTTAGTTGTAAGTTATGGTTAATTAGGCTAGTTTTGAATTAATAAAAAAAAAAACATTCGCTGTGTGGCTTGTGGCGCCGTCATGTTAGAACCACATATCCTCCAAGTCCATATCATCCAATTGAGGCCAAAAATATGCGGTTATCATTGAACAGTAGCATTCCCCATTAACGTGCCGGTCTTGATCATCACGGAAGAAGTACGGCTCAATGACGACGCCGCGCAGCGCCGGCCCATAAACCACACCAAACCGTAATTTTTTCGGGATGCAATGATGACTCATGGAGTACGTGTGGATTGCTGCCTGACTAATACCGCATGTTTTGTTTATTGACGAAGCCATTCAGCCAGAAATGAGCCTCATCGCTGAAAATGATTTCTATGATTTTTAAAGCTTTCGATTTTATAGAAAAGCTTTGGCTTAAAGAATCTTCGTGTTTTGTTAAAAAAGTTGTCAGTTGAATTATTCTTAGAAATAAATAAATAAATTAGGTAGCGCAACAGTCCGTTGAGAACTACTGACTTACGGCTCTCAACCATTCCTGTGTGTGAGTAATGTTGTCAGGAATGGGGAGGACCTACAGTTTAAAGCCGAATCCGAACGGCTAATTTGAGAAAGCACTTTTCATTACAAGAATTACTCTTGGACAATTTGTCTATTTCTCGCAAGAGATAGTACAAGTGGAAAAAATCTTTAGATGGCACAGGCAGGGATCGAACCGAAGACCTCTGGCATGACAGTCCACGGCACTTTTTTTTTTTTTAAATTAATTTTTATTACTTCAATCTTAAACCTATCTTAAAGCTAGACAAAAATTCATAAAACTAGCCTAATTAACCATAACTTACAACTAACTTACTAGTCCCATACGGACACTCTTAGTTAAACAATTATATTTAATACTAATGCCTTTCGGCCTAAGATCTATTTTACTCCAATTTTATTTTATTTATTTTTGTATTTATTAGAAAATTTGAAAAAAAGAACTAATATCAATATCCTTCTTTATTTTTACTTAAAAACTACTTAAAATAAGGTCCTTAAAATAAACCTTAAACTATTTTAAACTACCTATTCTACCTACAGTCCACGGCACTAACCATCATGCAATGGGCACTACTGGTGACAGTGGTTCGATGAATTATTCTTAAAAATTTATAAATGACTAACAATATTTTGCATATAACGAAATAGTTTGTTTTCAAAATCTATTTTTATTAACTAGATTTTTAGTCGAAACCCAATTTTTACCAATTAAAGTAGAATTTTTTAAGAGTTTTTATTTCTTATATAAACAAATGCAAATTGGATGAATGAAATTAATTTGAAGTAAATATTAAATTAAATATAAATATAGTTTTCAAGGTGGCAACGCTGAAGGTGATAGTCGTGTCTATAAAGTGCTCTTAAAGAAAACAACAAAATAAGAAGAAAACATAAAGAAACAAACTGAAATTTAATCACTGAGTGAAAATATTTTTGTTCAAGGTTCGGAAAGTTGAACATTACATACGAAAAACAAAACAACAAAATAACACCAAAGAAAATAAAAAAGTGAAAAAGTTAACACAATAAATAAAAAGTTTTAAACAAAAACCTATCCGTTTTGTTTACAACCGTTGTAAGTGCTGTTTAAGAGAGTTTGTATCTCTCTCTTAAAACAACAAAAAATATTCCCTCCTGTCTTTGAAAACACAGCCGAGGTGAGTAAAAAACAAAACAAAACAAAAAAGAAAAATAAACTCGATTTTATATAAAACTGCAAACATTTGCACTTTATTATTATAGACTAGCTGACCCGGCAGACTTCGTATTGCCTCAATCGATAGATAAAAGACCTAAACTTTGTTTTTCAAAACAAAATAAACATTTAGAACAAAAAAGCATTTTTTTAATGCAGCATGAAGTTGTATTATTATTTTCGACACATCATGTTGCTTACTTAAAAAAACAGTTTTCCTGAAATACTGGCTATTTATAAGGTTTAAATTTTTATTAACAGACAAACACTGTTATGATACAGTTTGTTAATCAATTTAAAGCTTTCTCATAAACTATATTTTTTGTTTTGTTTTGTGGTGCGTTAATAAACAAAGAAGACGGTTTTCCGACGCGCGAACACGCGACGTATAATTGTCATGCGCGAAACAGGGAAACTCCAAGTTGATTCCGCAAACTTCTAAAGACTGTCCTTGCGATTTATTTATTGTCATCGGAAAGGCCAGACGTACTGGAAATTGTAAGCTTTTAAAATCGAATGGTAAATCCGTTGGAATCATCAGTATTCGCGGGGTCAAGACACCCGCTCCTTTGTATTTTCCTTTTATGATTGTTGCCTCAATGGCGTTATTCATCAGCTTTTTCACAGCCAGTCTTGTTCCATTGCATAGTTTAGGTTGATTAATGTTACGCAGCATGGTGATCCTACTGCAAATTGTGAGGTGGTAGTCCAGGCAATTTCAGTGAATTTAAAAACTCCGTGGGATAGTTGGCTACGTCATCCAGGTTCATAACGGTGTCGACTGATTTGAAGGAAACCAACTGTCCTGGAAGAAAATTCTGAATGGTCGCATTGAGATACTCGACATCTTTATTTTTCGCTGCCAATATTGCTCGTTCACCCAGCTAATTATGGTTATTGAACTTTTGGGCTATATCTGGGAAAACACGCTGAATAAGCTCCTCTTTTGAATCTGTGATGACGTGTCAAAAATCTGTGGGTAATGTGATGAATCCGGTCGAGGTGTCCATTGCAACTTTATTACAGAATCATGGCCCCACCAAAAATATTTTGGTTGTCACGAAGATCTTTCAATATTCTGTCCAGCGCCTCCAGTGCCCACTTATGGGCCATTGTGCATTCATCCCAAACAATTATTTTGCATACCTGTAGGATCTTGGCCATTGCGCTATTTTTGGCGATGTTGCAAATTGGTGTTTCGGTGATTTGCATGTTTAATGGTAATTTCAAGGCAGAATGCGCAGTTCGCCCGCCTTCTAGCAGAGTCGCAGCTATTCCAGATGAAGCCAACGCTAGAGCAACATCATTTCGCGATCTGATCCTCGCCAAAAGCAATGAAATTAAGAACGTTTTTCCGGTTCCACCACATCCACTGTTCACAGCTTCTATCAAAAAGTCGTACGCAATTCTTTGTTGTTGATTTAATTGTGGAACATTTGTACGAACTGTTTCGGCCAATGCTTCAATGTCGTACTGTTGTTCCCTTTGCAACTCGTGGTTTAATGCATCGTGCATATGACGATTGGGTGTTGTCATTCCCAAACACGAATATACTTTATTTGCTATCAATAAACACATATCTTCTACCTTTAACCATAAATCTCCGTGTTCTGAAGTGCTACAGAATGATTGACATCTAATGTCAAATATTATGGTTGTGTTCAGAAACTTAATTTCTGACAAAACTTAAGATTTGTCAAACTTAAAAAAATAATCTGATACAGTTACAACTGAAGTTAGCTAAAATTAAGTTTCGCGAGGCCGACCAAATTAATTGGAAATCAGTACTACTAATAGTTTATAATATTTTTTGTCGCGTTCGCGATTCCTTTTTGTTTATTTTCGGAACGCGACATTAGATCCTCCAAAGCGACCGCGAAGACTATTTTCATAAATATAATTGAATTTGAACTGTATGCAGCGGTAATAAATTGCAAATTGACTTTTTGACGTTAGGAACACACCTAAATTGCTTAGACAACAGTGAGTGATTAAAATTTAATATGAACTTTATTGAATAGCAATAAAGTTCAAATTGACTCTAGAAAACGTTTGTATGGGAAATAGAAAAGGGTTGTTTTTAGGGTTTTCCCGGAAATTATTCGATTTTTTCTCACATTTTAAACCTTCCCTAGACCTCCACGAATATTTCAAGACTAAGATAAGATAAATCCGTTCAGCCGTTCTCGAGTTTTAGTGAGACTAACGAACAGCAATTCATTTTTATATATATAGATTAATTAATTAAAATAAAGATTGCTATACTACTATTATTTATAATACTAGAAATTAGCACACAAAATATATAAACAACACAAATATCCAAACAAACACACTTCACTTTGACATAAACTTCTGACACCACACTGACAGCTGAAATAACAGTAGCGTCCTTAATTAAAAAGACCAATATGGAGGACAGTCAAGTCGATAATAAATTGGACAAACTTTTGACTGCTATTGAAAACCTTGGGACAAACTTAAGGAAAGAAATTAAAGAACAAACTGAAACCTTAGAACAAAAATTAAACTCAATAATAGACAGAAACAACACAATTGAAGAGAAACAGGAACACCTAGAAAGGAAAATAAAATATTTAGAGAGATGTATAAAGAGAAAAAATCTTGTTATTTACAATATAAAAGAAACTGAAAAAAGCAACGAAGAATTAGTAGACATCATTTTACACCTTTTGAACACTATTCTCGAAATAAAAACTGAATATTTTGAAATCGATTTTGCAAGACGTCTAGGAAATAAAGGAGACAAAATAAGACCTATTTTACTTGGATTGACAACACAAATAAAAAAAGATACTATAATGAAAAACAAAACTAAACTGAGACATTATAAAGAGGATATTATATACATAAAAGAAGACTACATAAAAGAAGATTTCAATACGACAGTCCAAGAAAATAAACCATTTTCCAAACCTCAAAATAATAAAAAAATGACATCAAGAAGCGACATTGACAAGAAACAACAACGAATGCCTAAAAGAAATCGACAATATGACAACGATCCAAATGCAAATGAAAATGAACCAACATGTTCAACAAAATTAAAAAGACCAAAAACAAATGAAAAAGTCCAAAATGACAAACATAACAAAACAAGAAACAACAGCATTCATAGATTTCTACAATCAAACCAAAAAGAAATTAATAATATCAACAGTAACCAACACAGCAACTAGCAACAAAATAAGCAAATTTTGAATAATAATGACTCTACCCCAAGCCGATTAGCCATCGTGGGGAATGACGGCCAATACCCTCCAAACTACCCATCAAAACAAGACCAATCCAAAAACACTCTAGACATTTGTACATACAATGTAAGAACATTAGCTACAGAAGCAAAACAATCAGAACTAAGACAAGCATTATCAACTATCAACTGGGATATACTGGGACTATCCGAGCTAAGAATTTTTGGACAAAACATTATTGAAAACCAGAATGATATATTCTGTTACATTGGTGAGACAAAAGGCTTGCATGGAGTTGGATTTCTCATCAAAAAGAATTTAAAGGACAAAATAATAAATGTACGATTTTTTAGTGAAAGGATTTGTAGCCTATGTTTAAAAATACAAAACACAAAAATGACGATAATTCAGGTTTATGCCCCGACCAAAACAGCAACTGACGAAGAAATTTCAAACTTCTACAATTTATTGGACAAAGTATATAATGAAACAAAAACGGAGATAATGTATGTTATAGGAGACTTCAACGCCAAGTTAGGGAAACAGATTGACAACGATGAAGAAGTAATGGGACCATTTGGATACGGACGAAGAAACGAAAGAGGAGACCTACTTATAAAGTGGCTGGAAGAGACGAATCTCAGATTTGCAAATTCTTTCTTCAAAAAGAGAGAAACACGAAAATGGACCTGGATTCACCCGAATGGGATAACAAAGAACGAAATTGACTTAGTTCTAACAAATAAACTGAAAACTATTAATGACATCTCCGTATTGAATAATTTTAAATTTGATAGTGACCATAGGCTAGTAAGAGCAAATATAAAAGTGGACCATAATACGTTGAAAAGAAACAAACAAACACTCAGTATTCCTAGAATGATACCAACCGAAAATATTGAAAAATATAATGACATACTTAAGAAAGAAATAAGACTCAATATAACTACAAATAGAATAAACGAAAACTTTCAAAATACATATGATTCATTAGAACAGATAATAAAGAACTCGGCGAAAGTTTCAATCATGACTACTGTTACTTCAAAACCTGATAAATTAACGGATGACACTAAAGCGCTGATAACCAGAAGAGATAACCTACGAAACAAGGACAACTTATCAGACCAGGAAAAAAATGAACTAAGATACCTTCGGAAAACCATAAAAGAAGATGCGAAAAATGATATCCAAAAATATAACGAAACAATGATAAAAGATATATTAAGCAACACAAAATCTATTAAAAAGACAAAATCATTTCTTGACGACGGAAAAGAGTGGATAACATCAATTAAGAACAAAAATAGCAACGCTATTAATAGAAGAGATATAAATGAGTCTGCTACCAAATTTTTCGAAGAACTCTTCAAATCGACAAAAGAAATAAAAGATGATAATATATCGATGGCGGACAGTTACTCCAATTTAAATACTGTTACACTTTTTACAAAAACAGATATTGAACAAGCAATTGACGATCTAAAGACAGATAAGTGTACAGGAAATGACGGTATTGTAACAGAAATGCTCAAATATGGAAAACAACCAATTTCTACAGTCTTGACCAAGATTTTTAATGACATACTTATAACACAGCAGATTCCAAAACAATGGAAACAAGCTACAATTACGCTTATCCACAAAAAAGGAAATAAAGATGACATAAATAACTACAGACCAATAAGCAACATTTCTATGATATATAAACTGTTCTCCAAAGTAATGTATACAAAAATTAAGGACACGTTAAACAGAAATCAGCCAAGAGAACAAGCAGGATTCCGAGAAGGTTTTTCAACAACAGACCATCTACAAACAATGAACCAACTCATTGAAAAAACTAACGAATTTGAAAAACCTTTGTATCTTCTATATATTGACTTCAGCAAAGCATTTGACTCAGTAGAACATGACGAAATATGGACAGCGCTGACAAACCAAGGCATTCATCCTATCTTTATAAGGACATTGAAAAATATATATACAGACAGCGTGGCGAAAATAAAAACCGAAAGAATAGGAAGAGAAATAAAAATAAAGAGAGGCGTAAGACAGGGGGATCCAATGTCACCTCCATTATTCTCTGCCGTACTGGAAGAAATATTCAAGAAACTAAACTGGGACAATAGATATGGAATAAATATTTGGGGACAATATTTGAGCAACCTTAGATTTGCTGATGACATAGTTCTCATTTCATCAACTTCCGGACAAATACAAAATATGCTCATCGAATTGACAAATGAATGCAAGAAAGTTGGACTTCATATCAATAAGTCAAAAACTAAGATAATGACTAACCATATTAAAGATGACATAATGCTGGATAACGAACACATAGAATATGTAGAAGACTATACTTATCTAGGACAGACTAAGTCATTCATTAACCAGGAGAAAAAAGAAGTTTCTAGACGGATTACCAATAGTTGGAAACAATTTTGGAGTCTAAAACAAATATTACAATCTAATCTAAGGGACGAAACACGAAAATATATACTAGACTCTGCTATTCTACCTGTTATGACGTATGGGTTACAGACTATATCCTTGACTTCAAGTTTACTTGACAAAATAAGAATATGCCAAACCAAGATGGAAAGAAAACTACTTAACCTACGAATTAGCCAGAGAGTGAGAAATAGAGAAATAAGACGAAGAACTGGTTTAACGGACGTGGTTGAACGAGCAAAACTCCTTAAATGGAATTGGGCAGGACATATATCTAGAATACAGGACCAAAGATGGACAAAAATCACTACAAAATGGACACCGCCAGAAAGCAGAAGACCAGTTGGACGACCGAAGAAAAGATGGGCAGACGATTTGCTTAAAGAAAGACAAAGTTGGTACAATGACGCAAAAGATAGAGATCTTTGGGCAACATTGGGGGAGGCTTATGCCAGATCATAGTATTTTGATACGCATCCATTTATTTATTCAAACTTTGCTTACATATTAAAATTAATTTGATTAAAAAAATATGTTAATTTTATATAGTAATTATAGTAATTAATTCAAAAGAAACAGAAAATGTAAACAAAAATGTAAATAAATATTGTAAAAAATATCAATAATGGCAAATAAAAGCTTATAATAATAAAATAATAATAATAATAATAAATATTTTCTATTGTTCACGAGATATCGAGAACCGAACATCAATTTTTACCAGATTTGAGTACTATTTTTTGTAGATTTTATTTTTTTATGAAAAAACGGACTGTTGGACTTTTATATCGAATGATATACATATGAATATCGAAAACAATATTTTCTGTGAAATAAAATAAGTTTGAAGCCAATATTTGTAATTTTTGAAAAGCTATTTGAGTCGAAAATATATTTTTACCAACTTTTGTTAAATTTTTTTTAGGTTTTTAATTTTTTGTACAAAAAATGTTAATTCGATTTTTTTTCAAAATTTTACTGAATGTTGACAACAATATTTTTTGAAAGATTTAAGTAGTTTAAAGCCAATATCTCAAAGTTTTGAAAAGATATTTGAGTCGAAAATCAATTTTTACCAACTTTTATTAATTTCTTTTTTAGGTTTTTATTTTTTGTAAGAAAACTGTCTATTCGATTTTTCTCAACATTTTTCAGAATGTTATAAACAATATTTCTTATAAGATAAAATAATTTTGAAGCCTAAATTTCAAGTTTTTGAAAAGATATTTGAGTCGAAATTCAATTTTTACCAACTTTGAGTAATGTTTTTTTTAGGTTTTCATTTTTTATAAAAAAAAACTATCAATTAGATTTTTCTCAAAATTTTATCAGATGTCAAAAACATTATTTTTCGTTGCACAAAATTGTTTAGGAGATGAAATCATATTTTAGTCGTAAAATTTTCGAGGTGACAATTTTTTTTTTCAGTTTTTTTGATTTATAAAAAAAACCCTTAATTGGATTTTTTCCAAAAATATAATTGTTTTGTAACACGTTATAATAAATAATTTAAAATTTAATTCAAGTCTCTAGCATCATTGGTTCATGAGATATTTAGGGTTAACCAAAATGTTCAACTTTTTTTTCAAACTGCTGTGGTAAAAAATCCACCAACGCAATTTTCTTGATAGCCCTTTCTGCTTCTTTCTGCCTTATTATCTGTATACAAAAATTTATTTGAAGTCGATATCTCTTCTGGTTCTTGAGCTATGGACGACGAAAAAACGTCGCGAACGTACAGACGTACTAACGTACGTACACACGCACGCACAGACATCTTTCTAAAAATCTTTTATTTCGACTCTAGGGACCTTGAAACGTCGAGAAATTTCCAATTCGACAAATCGGACCCATTACAATAACTTCCTATGGGAAGTCAATAAGAAAAACATGCGTATTCGCTCAAGTGTACATTCATTGTGTTATCGTATTTTTATCATAATATATATTACATGTTGATTTCTGCTTACATTTTATTATAAATAACAATCATAAAATATTTGTTTGGTCGAATATTGTTGAAACAAATAATCCTTGTCTTTTTTAAAACCGAATAATAAATCACCCGTTATGTATTTCCAATATGTTTAATGTACCTATTTCTGTTGTTTTTGATTATCAATAAACAAGTATCGAAATATGTTTGTAATTTATATTTTTCAAATATATAATGTAATACGTAATGTAATACGCACGAAAATCAAAAAATTGCTTCGTTTTATTTATGTAACAATTTTCCATCCTAATAATAGAATTCAACATCATGGGACATCCAACTTGTTTAATATATGAATGTACATAGGTATGTTTACAACGTACATACATATATAGAAAAACGTTAGGCAATTTTGTGCTTTTTTCTATGTATAAACTTTGACTTCTTTTTTTAACTTTTTAGACGATACGCTTTTGTAGGTGAAAATATATAAAATCAGGTATGGGAAGGTATAACCTTTTAAAAACTGACACATTCCAGACATTTAGAATGTGATTGAGTGAGTGACAGGTGAATGTTTTGTGGGGTAAGTATTGTGTCAATCAAATGTTCCTTTTTTTGTTGTTGCAAACAACAACAACAAAATAAACTTTCTCATGACATACACCTTACATAAAATATTATCCTGATTTCTCATATATTGCTTTTTCTTTGTAAAATTGTATACAAGACATGGAAAGTGACAACAAACATTTTATTTGTTAGGTAAAAATGACATAAAAATGCAATCTTTTAATTTTGTGTTGGGTTTCTATATACATACGTAGTACACATGTCAACTTTTTAGATTATTAAGCAGATACAATTTTATTTGTCTACATTTACTTATGTATTAAAATTCAATTTTCATTTTTATTTTTGTGATTAAATAAAGTGATGTCTGATGTGTTTCAATTATATTGTTACAATATTTAGGAGGATTTCCAAGAAGATGTTCCATTTGGATATTAAGAAAAAAGAGTATTTTTCAGGAGAAATCTGTGGATATTAACTTTATTGAAAAAATTAAGGTGTCTCATATTAACAATGAAAAGCAATATCACTCAAATTGTTACCAATTCGCAGATTTGAGGCTGTATGTCTTTGATATCTCCACGAACTTAATCTTTTTATCCTTTACGTAACTCTAAGGAAAAGAAGTGTGTTCCAATACTGTGCAAAACAAAACATGCGATAATTATATTTGGAATATTTTCTTGTGGAAGTCGAATGCAATTGTAAAAAATGGGAAATCTTTTCTTTATTTGACCAAAACATCACTCAATTAAAAGCCTCTCTTTGGAATACAATTTGTTGTAGGATTTATACTGATTACTTCTTAAATTTTTAAAAGGTGTTATTAACCAAGGTGTAATTCCAAGCCCTTCGTCTCCTAGCAGTACAAAATTAATGGAATTTTTAATTATTTGTTCTATAAAACTGTTTCTTCAAATTCTAGAATCGTAAACTGAGCCTGGCCATTCGCAGTCAACACTCGTAAAATATTCCATTGCATTATACTTGTTGCTTGGATATTTATGGACGCATATCCTTTTCGTTTTGATTGTATTCTTCTGAATGTTAACTCGATTTCAGTATTTCATTATGTATGCTCCTATACAGTATACATGATGGGAAGCTGTATTTGGTAAGAAATTCATGTTTCGCTCTTAGCTGTTCTTAATAGTTTTGTGGAACTTATCCAATACGTTGTTTTGTCTTTTATTAATTTGGCTTTAAAATTAACAGTTTTAGATACGGTACCCTGGTGTACACCTATTTCTTCACAAACCCCAACTCGTAATCCAAAATCCCCAACGTAACGCAAGAAAATCTTGATGAGTACTTGCCCCTATTTTTAATTTTAATTATTTTTAATTTAATATTATGTTTTTTTATTTTATCTATTATTATTATTTTTAAGTTCCCATAAAAAGTTATTGTAATGGGTCCGATTTGTCAAATTGAAAATTTTGACATTTCTCGACGTTTCAAGGTCCCTAGAGTCGAAATAAAATATTTTAAGAAAGATGTCTGTGCGTGCGTGTGTACGTACGTCCGTACGTTCGCGACGTTTTTTTCGTCGTCCATAGCTAAAGAACCAGAAGAGATATCGACTTCAAATAAATTTTGTTATACAGATAATAAGGCAGCAAGATGCAGAAAGGGCTCTCAAGAAAATTGCGTGGTTGATTTTTTTACCATAGCAGTTTAAAAATAGGTGAGCATTTTGGTTAAACCTAAATATCTCATGAACCAATGACGCTAGAGACTTGAATTAAGTTTTTTATTATATATTGTAACGTGATACAAACCAAGTATATTTTTGGAAAAAAATCCAATTAACGGTTCTTTTTATAAATCAAAAAAACTGAAAAAAAATTTGTCACCTCGAAAATTTTACGAATAAAATATGATTTCGTCCTTAAAACAATTTTGTGCAACGAAGAATAATGTTTTTAACATCTGATAAAATTTTGAAAAAAATCTAATTGACAGTTTTTTTTACAAAAAATTAAAAAACTAAAAAAAAAGTTGGTAAAAATTGAAGTTGGATAATGGCTTCTAACTAATTTTAACTTATAAAAAATATTGTTTTCAACATTAGGAAAAATTTTGAGAAAAATAGAATTGACAGTTTTTTTTACATAAAATAAAAACTAAAAAAAAAATGTATAAAAGTTGGTAAACGTTGATTTTCGACTTAAATATCTTTTCAAAACTTTGAGATATTGGCTTTAAATTACTTTTATCTATCAAAAACTATTGTTGTCAACATTCAGCAAAATTTTGAAAAAAATTTAATTGACAGTTTTTTTTTACAAAAAATAAAAACCTAAAAAAAAAAACAATACTAAAACTTGGTAAAAATTTACTTTCGACTCAAATAGCTTTTCAAAAATTAAAAATATTGGCTTCAAACTTATTTTATTTCACAGAAAATATTGTTTTCGATATTCAGTAATTTTTTTATAAAAATCCAACAGTCCGTTTTTTCATAAAAAATAAAATCTACAAAAAATAGTACTCAAATTTGGTAAAAATTGATACATATAGACAAACTTTTAAGCATTGAATAATAATAATTATTCAATGCTTTTAAGCAAGACAAATCGACTGATGGGATGGGAAATTATCAGTGTGGGTCGCATCCCAGCCTCTTTTTTATTTATTATTTTTATATGGTTTTTAATCACTTTTAATACACAAAAACATGCTAAATACACTGAAGGCGATCACAACCATGAACACTTTTGGAACCTTAAAATTGACTAAAACCTTGTTTAAAGCAATAAAATTAACAAAAATTCAAAAATTTTAAATTATTCTTCGTCACTTTCTCCAGCTCGAGATCATTAATATCGCCAAAAGACTGCACAAAAGTGTGTTGAGTTTCAAAACTGGTATATTTTCGTTTTGCCTTTTAAAACGATAAAGTTGTTGCAAATTATAAACTCCGAACCCTATATCTTCGATATTTATAGACTTTTTTAATATCAATAAGCATAAATTCCACACTTTCATTAAATATGATTGCTTCGACTAGAGAATCCAAACTCCTTTTTTAGCTTTAATTACTACTAAATTATGAATTAAAAGTAATAAAGTAAGTGATAAGAAATTATCAAGTTGCTGTTTTGTAACTTTGAAAAAATAAAGTAATTCCTTCTACGAGAGAAACTAGTTACTCAAAGAGCTTATCCAAAATAGTAAATGCTATGGCCCAACGGTATTAACATATTTTACAACATTTACTGCGTCAAATTAACATCTTCAAAATCTTTCAAAAAAAAATCTGAAATCGAGAGCGAAATCCATTAACCGTTACAGTCTACCAATTTTATTTTCTAAATAGTAACACGTTCGGTTTGTTCGAGTTCTAAATTGGACAATAATCATGCTTATTAACGTATGCCTCCGAGGTGAAAATAGACACAATCAATGAATATAATTTTTCTATAAAAATCCAGATTATTTGTATGTATTTCAGGGATTCAAACAGACCAGATTAGATTTGGCTGGTAATCGGCTGGCTTGAGTTTTTGTTTAAACTTAACTTAGGACCTCAACACGTAAGTGTAAGCAAAATAAAGTATAATGTCGTTTCAGAAATACAACCGATAAACCTTGGTTCTCGTCAAATCTCCTTTTCAGTCTCAGTTGTACTTAGGTCACGTTAACAGTTTCTTTTATTTATTTATTTATTTATTTATTTATTTATTTATTTATTTATCATCAAGCAGAGATCTAACTCTTACAGACTAGGATATACATAATTACTTTAATTTATTAATAATATATATAATATTTATATGAATGAGAAAAACAAAAACTCAACATTAATAATAACAATTAACAAAAATATTACAGTTCAGCTGATTGAATAGTTAATTAATTTAAAACATATATTTTGAAAGTATCTCTTGAACAACTTTTAAAAATATCTATTTTATTACATACAGCATTAGTTTCCCTGATGCAACGAGAAATTGGCTCATTAAGGCCATAATTTGTGCGATGAAAATATTCATATAAAAGGTTAGATTCACTAACATTCCTCTGAGGAACACGAAGATTTATAAGACTTAATAAATTAGGACATTTTATGTGATACGTTAAAATATCTCTGATGAACATAATAGAGAAGCAACTACGCCGACTTTCCAGAGTTTTAATATCGAATAATAAGCACCTTGTTTTGTAAGTTGGCATCAATTCGCCAATGTAGTTTAAAGATTAAAAATATCGAGTAAAGTTTCATTGAACTTTTTCAATTCTATTACAGGAGTTTCTATAAAAAGGATTCCAAACCACACTAGAAAATTCCAACACAGATCTTACCAGAGAATTGATAAGTGACTTAAGAGAATATGGATCTTTGAACTCTCTTGTGTTTCTCTTTAAAACCCCGAGCATTTGATTAGCCTTGTTAACCGTATAGTCAATGTGTGGCAGGAATGAAAGTTTAAAGTCTAAAACGACCCCAAGGTCCTTCTTACATTCAACGCGTTCTAAAGTTACATGACTAAGTTCATAATTGAATAAAATAGGGGTAGTATGTCTAAAACACGACATAACTTGGCATTTAGAAATATTAAGATGGATATTAAGTACATCTTCAAGAAGTAAATGACAATCAGATAGACATTTAATTCCACGATACAACTTAAGGTCATCTATTCTTTACATCATTAAATTGTCCCAAAATCTCACTTTGTTAATATTCTTCTTGTCTAGAGATGTTAACAGAAATTTGAACCATCATTGAACTAAAGTTAAAAATGATTGGTGTCAAATAGAAAATTTAACGTTATTTTTACATACACACTTCAATACTAGTATTTAAGGAAAATCATGTTATGTTTCAAATTCTTACTAACTTACATCGTTTGCGGTACCTTGGAAGCTATCTGCAGTCGGCGAGACCAGGCACTCTTGGGTCGGTAACAGCCAGAACTTTGTGGTGAAGGTTCGGTCTTCCAATGTGGCCGAGCCAGTGCATACGGCGGACGTGTTTTGGCTTGAACTATATCCACATCTTGATACAGCTCGTACAGGCCACGATTGAATCCTTTCCTTCACTCGCCATCTTCACATACATATAGGACCAAATATCCGCTGAAAGATTTTCCTCTTAAAATTCCTCACTGAACTCGTAAAATTAGAGTGCACTTTGTCTTTCGGGATAAGTGTTTTGAACCCATATGTTTGGCCAAACCGAAGTAGCAACGGTTCTCTAGGGCAATTCTTCGTCGGATTTCAACTAAGGTGTTGTTCGTGGAATTGATATTTTTTCCGAGGTAGGTGAACTCCTTGACTACTTCACATTTTTTGCTACCAACAGTGACGTTGAATGGTTACTACGTAAGACTCTCATGCAAGATTTATTGGGTTCAATCGCGGATACTGCCACTTGCGAGGAATTGACAAATCCTCCAGAGTAAAACTTTTCATGTTTTTTTCTCAAATTAGCCTTTTGAATTCGGAATTAAAACTGTAGGTCCCCCCTATCTCCGACATGGCCCGCACACTGGAATGGTTCTCTACGACAGTTGCTCCAACTAATTTATGTTTTTAACAGTGACGTTTTGTCCTATGCGGTGGATAGATTATCTGATTATGCTTAATTTGTTTGGTCCTAATTTACTTCAAGACCAACTCTTAGTTTCGCCTGTTTATGTAAAGCTGTAAATGCTTCTAGAACAGCTGGCTTGTAGTAAGCGATGATTTCGATGTCTTCCGCAGAGCCAAGCAATTGTGAAGATCTGTTAATAATAGTGCCTTCCAGGTTAACACCACTTTTGCGCACTATCTGCTTCAGGGCTATGTTCAAGAAATCACATGTCTAGAATAACTCGGAAGAGTTTTTACCCATTTGCACTTTGCACCGCGTATTTTGTAATCATGTGGCATAGCTGGATCAGTTTTTCGGAATCTCGAGTTCTGACATCACCAATAGAAACTCTTTGCGACTTATGACTTATGCTAGCATATGCGGCTTTGAAGTCGATGAAAAGATGTTGGGTCTGATGTGAAGATTTGGTTGGAGGCAACACCCCTACTTGCCGATCATAGTTATGCAGAAAGGTGTAAGACGCACACATGGAATGTTGGATAGGATCCTGTAGGCGACATTAATATGTAGATTGGGTATTTTGATTTGATGAGCTATTGCATGTACCCTGCCAGGATATCACCTCCTTATTTCAAGAGTTCCGCAGGTAGACTATCCGAGCCGTCAAATTTGTTGTTTTTAAGCTTGTGGATGGCTTTCTTAACGTTTTCAATACTAGGCCGTCTGACTGTATTTTTATTGACTATAGTCTCATGGTTCTTTACTCGTTTCTTTCGTCTTCATGATGCCCATTCAGCAGCTACTGGAAGTGCTGCTTAAACCGTCTACAATTCCCTGCGTTTCGGTGAACTGGTTTTCTTCGCTGTTTTGAAGAGCCTGCGTACCAGATGCCATTTGATTGGCAGTTTTGTAGAACCCACGCACGTGTGTAAGTGGCGGTGAGTTGAGAAGCTGCGAATGCTTTTTTTACGCAGTTTGTTTTTCACTTTCCTTCTCTTTTCACGGTACTCCTCAATAGCTGCGATTGTTTTCCGGTGGAATATTTTTCTTTGGTAGCTGAAAGCCTATGGTAGCCTCGGCTACTTTCTTAATGATATTGCTGTACTGGTTCCACAGATTCCGTACACTTTGGCTGGGCGATCGTATAAGTCCTATTTGTTAAACTCCTCAGCTTCGTGTAGTGTAAGCAGATCTCAATATGAGTACTAGAATACTATATTTTAGTATAACACTTATTTAGAGTTTATATAGATTATAATTAAGTATAAGACAATTGTTAAGGCATTCTAAAAGGAAGTGCGACTTAATAAAGAACAAGCTAAAAGATAAAACGTGTTTGACTATATTTCCTAATCGTGAGACATCACAAATTGGCGACGAGGAAAATTAAAATTAATAAATAATTAAAAGTTAAAATTACATCCTACAACTTAAAAATACAACATTTTAACAAAAACGAAAAACCGTGCAAAACTACAAAGTGCGTAATAAAATAAAATCTATAATAACCCTACCAAACCTAAAAACACAAAACCAAGTAGAAGGCAAACAAAATTCATTAAATAAAATGAGAAACTAAGCATAAACTACAAAAATAAATTGCCAAAACTACAAAATACAAAAGAGTAAAAAAAAAAGGTAACAAAATGGGTAAAGGAAAAAATCAAACACGCGGCATGGACAAAGAATCAAATGAAGAGGAAGAGGGGTACTCTAATCATTTAGTACTCTCCAATTTTGTTCTCAACACAAAACAATTTAATCCAGCAACAGACGAATGGGCAATTTACAAAGAAAAATTAGCTCACCTCTTCAACATAACAAAAGTAAGGCTTGAAGAAAAAGTAAGCGTCCTCATCACAGTTTTAAGTCCACAAGCATACAAGCTACTTCGGAATCTGACGACACCCGACAAACCAGAAACCAAGACTTTCAAGGAATTGTGTGTCATTCTGGACCAACACTATGTCCCATCACAAAACAGATGGAATGAGCGACAAAAATTCATGGAAATGACCCAAAATGATGACGAGTCCGTGAACGGATGGTATGCCCGAGTCATGGAATCTGCCTCAAAGTGTGAATTCGGAGCTGAAATATCAGAATTGCTTAAGTACAAGTTCATCACAGGTCTTCGTAAAAAAATATTCCAACGCTTAGCAGAAGAGAAGGAAGTTGATCTTCCCATAGCCCTACAACTGGCCCAAGCTAGTGAAAATAAAGCTAGTTTCGATCAAACAGTCAACGTGGTCACACCAAATCGTAGCAGCCAAAGCTCCAATACGCAGCATCAAGCAAAAACAGCACAATCTAGCAGCAATCAATTTCGCTGTTATCGCTGTAACAAATCTGGACACTCACCAAACATGTGCCGATATAAAACATATAAATGTTCAACATGTGGCAAAATTGGACACCTGAGTGAAGCCTGCCGACAACGAGGTAAACAAGAAGGCACAAACAACAAATCAAACCGAACAACAAAGCAAAATGATAAGCCAAGAAGACAACAGGGGAACAACAGCACAAAACACATCAACACCGTGGGAGTAGAAGATAAGTTAGATAATAAGATTTTAATTGAAAATGTAAACAAACCAATTGTCATTTCTCTTTCCATATTAGGTAAATCAATGCAGTTTGAATTGGATAGTGGAGCGGGAATATCAGCGATTCCAGCAAAAACTTTCAAAACATATTTTAAAGGTGTTGAACTAAAAAAAAGCGTGCAGAATGTGACCTCTTTCTCAGGTGAATCTTTAAATTGTATTGGTTATTTTAATGTGCCTATTGAATATAAAAACAAAAACTCAATTATAAAAATGCATGTTATAGAAAATGCAACCACAAAAGTACTAGGTCGTGATTTTTTTCATCAGTTTGACATTTGTTTTTCAATTTTGCATGTAGCCAATCAAATAGAATTAAATAACGAATTAAAACTAAAATTACTTTTGGAAAAACATAGTGAATTATTTAAAGATGAATTAGGCATGTATAAATACAAAAAAATATCACTTGATATAAGTGAAAATGCTCGACCTAAGTTCTGGAAACCTCGTCAGGTTCCTTTTGCCAAACGAGATATCGTTCGTTCAGAATTAGATAAATGGGTTAAAGAAGGACTCATAGAGAAAATCGATAATGCAGAGTGGGGTACGCCAATTGTTATAGTACCCAAAAGTGATGGTGGCATAAGAATATGTGGAGACTATAAGGTCACACTTAACCCACATCTGAAGGATTTTAATCATCCTCTACCTCGCATAGAGGACATTTTTGCTTCATTACATGGAGGTAAAATTTTCTGCAAATTAGACGTGAAACAAGCTTTCATGCAATGTCTTTTAGATGAGAGATCCCAAATGCTTTGTGCCTTAAGCACTGACATGGGAATTTACAAGGTGCTTAGAATGCCATATGGCATCAAAGTAGCCACAAGTATTTTTCAACAAGAAATGGAAAAGATCATTTCTGGTTTAAAAGGTATAGCCGCTTTTGTTGACGATATTCTAGTAGCAGCTTCATCAGCTGAAGAGCTTCTTGAAAGATTAGAAGCATTATTTGATAAACTTTCACAAGCTGGAATCAGATTAAACAAAAACAAGTGTGTGTTTCTCGCCGACTCAATTGAGTATTTAGGCCACACAATTAATTCGAAAGGCCTATCCAAAAACATGGATAGAGTCAAAGCATTTTTAAAAACTTCTGAACCACGAAATGTGAGTGAAGTTAAGGCTTTTTGCGGAGTTGTAAATTATTATTCAAAATTCATTGAGGGCTTAGCTGAAATAATGTCTCCGATTTACAATCTTTTAAAAAAAGATGTTATTTTTGATTTTAATTCTAAATGTAAAGAATCTTTTGATACAATTAAAAGTAAAATAGCAGAGGACATAACGCTAGCTCATTTCGATTTAAATTCTCCCCTTGTTTTGACAACAGATGCATCAAAACATAGTATTGCTGGAGTCTTATCCACAGTTAAAGAGGGTAGAGAACGCCCTATTTCTTTTATATCTCGTCGATTAAATAAATCCGAGAAAAATTATTCTGTAGTGGATAAAGAAGCTTTAGCAATTATATATGCTTTCAAAAAGTTAAGATTATATCTAATTGGTAGAAAGTTTGAGTTAAGAACCGATCAAAAATCTCTATTAAGAATTTTCGATCCAGATAAAGAGACACCTGTACTAGCTAATGAGAGACTAAAACGTTGGTCTTCTTACATTAGTGGCTATGATTTTAAAATTAAACACATTCCTGGCAAGGAGAACATAGCCGATCCCCTCTCTAGATTATCCAATTCTGAAGATCAAGAATTTGAAGAGGAAGTGTGTCAAATAAATTTCTTAGGAGAGAAAAATCATATGCCTGTCTCGAAAGAAGACATATTTTGCGAATCAAAAAAAGATCCTTTATTGAAAAAGATATTTCGAGTTGTAAAACAAGGTTCTTTAAATAAATTAAAGGGCGATAAATTTAGTCCATTTTCAAAACGAAGCAGGGAAATAAGTATAAAAGAAAATATTCTTTTTTGGGGCGATCGAGTGATTGTTCCTCAAAAACTGCAAGCTGTAATTCTAGAGGAATTACATTCTCCACACATGGGAATGGTCAAAACAAAATCGATTGCCAGACAATATTTTTGGTGGCCAAGTATGAATAAAGCTATTGAAAATCGTTGCAAGAATTGTGAATCTTGTAAATTAAATAGTGATAATCCTCCCAAAGCTGAATTAGTGTCTTGGCCGATACCAATTAAACCTTGGTCTCGTGTTCACATGGACTACGCAGGACCTAAATGGAGTCACTGGTTTCTAGTTATTGTGGATTCAAAATCCAAATGGTTGGAGGTATTTAAAACAAAACAGGCAACTTCTCAGTTTACAAGAGATAAACTTAGGGAAACTTTTGCTAGACATGGTTTGTGTGACGTTGTAGTATCTGACAACGGTTCCGTCTTTAAGTCCAAAGAACTTGAAGATTTTTTTTCTTCAAATGGCATAGACCATAGGACAACTCCAACATACTTTCCTCAAAATAATGGACAAGCTGAGAATTCAGTAAGAACGATAAAAAACGGCCTTTTCAAAGCGCTTGAAAACAAACCAAAAACAAGTTATGAAATAGAAGTCGCTTTACAAAATTTTTTATTAGCTTACAGGGTGACTCCACATTGTTCAACTGGTCAATCTCCTTCCGATGCTATGTATGGACGAAAAATTAAAACTAGATTAGATATGATCATACCAGATAAGAAAAATAAATTTGAAAATAGTTATAACAGGAAAGAAATTGAAAGCAAACATTTACAAAGAAAATATTATAGGGGAAGAATTGCAAGAAAACTAAAATTAGGTCAAAATGTTCAAATTAAAAATATTAAAGGAAATAAATCAATATGGTTAGAAGCTAAAATAAAAGAAATTATTGGAAAACGATTGTACCTTTGTGAATTGCAAGATGGAAAAATTATAAAAAGACATATTGATCATATAAAATGAAAGAAAAAGGAAACAATCTGTGCGCTGAAAACTAAAAATTTAAATTAAATAAAAAGTTTAAATCCTATCCAGTTCAAATGCATAAATGAATTATTATTATTATCATATTTTTTAATATATAGGTAAAACTGCATTTTTAATTTTATAAAAAAAATTAGTATCAAACATGATACCTTCATGTTCATAAATATGAAATAAAATAATTAAGATAGTCTTAAGTAAAAAAAAAAATATAAAAAAATAAAAAAAAAAAACAAAAATATATTTAAAAAGAAACTATTTGTGAATTAAAATTTGTATTATGAATTTCATTAAAATAACAAAAAAAATATTGTATATTATTTATAATAATTGTAAATAATTTATAAATTATTTAAAGCAAAAAAAGGGGGTATTGTAGTGTAAGCAGATCTCAATATGAGTACTAGAATACTATATTTTAGTATAACACTTATTTAGAGTTTATATAGATTATAATTAAGTATAAGACAATTGTTAAGGCATTCTAAAAGGAAGTGCGACTTAATAAAGAACAAGCTAAAAGATAAAACGTGTTTGACTATATTTCCATCACACTTCGGTAGGGGCTTAAAACAAAACCTTGTCGACCATTGTACGTCTGTACGTCCGAACGTTCGAGATATCATTTTTCGTCGGCTACTGCTGACGAATCTCCAGAGATACCGACTTAAAATTTATTTAATATTATGCGTTGCAATGGCATACCAAATGAGTGTGAACTTCTTCTCGAATATTTTATAAAATAAAAATAAATTAGTTTCTTAAATAATTTTATGCAACAAGAACAACGTTTTTGACATCTTGTGTGATTTTTAGAAAAATGGAATTGGCAGTTTCTTACCGGACTTAAAATCCTACCAAAACTATTACTACTCGTATTTTAATTAAACGTTTCGAATATTTAGATTTTTGATTGCACATTTTTTGAAGTTAATTAAATTACAAAATGGAATGTTGCCAGCCTTTTATTTAAATTTTTTATTAAATTTCAAATAGGTCCCATGTTATTTTAACATGACATCTTATTACTCTGTTAATAACGTGATATTATTTTTGATTTTACATTATTTTTTCGTTTCATTAGGTAATAATGTTATACACACCATAAGGCAAAAAGTTTCCATTCAAAATAAAATGAAAATTCTTATTTGAGAATGTGTTTATAGCAATAAATAATCCCTACCACTTTCGAAAAACCCAGTCCCTTGAAATAAATCACTTCTTTAAAATGAAAAAAAAAGGCAAAAGGCAAAAGAAAAAATCACCTGCAAGGACGAAACGCAAAGAAGAAGTTGTCGCTTACTACGTGTTGGTGTTGGCCCCTTGACGTAAGAAGAAGGTACTTGCTTTTGTAAAATTCTGCATCCAGAAGTTCATAGTCTTGAGTTTACTATGTTTCAAAAGTAAATTGATATGCAAAATGAAATAATTCATAGAAGTTAATAATAGTTTTTCATGATGCACTTCTAGCAAGAGTTATACCTGAAGGTAAGCTAAACGGAAACGGAAATAAGAACCCATACCGAACTGAACTGAACTGAACAGAACTTAGTATCCACGGCATCTTCTTGTACGTACATATGTAGTTGTGCGAAATAATATTTCAAGGTAAAAGTTCGAAATTGCAATTCTCCAAGGATGAATTTATTTAGCGTTTCATAAGTAGCTTGCTTCATCTCTCATAGCTTCAACACTGCTCCGAGTGTAGTGTGTAGTGCATCATCAAGGACAAAAATATTATGGAAAACTTTAAACCATATACATAAGAGTAACTTTAAGAGGTGTGCAAAGGTAGATACGAGGATACATATGTACTGTACGCAGTGTGCTAAAGACCATTCACTAGATTTGAAAAGTAGTTATAAGGGTGGTGTTTGTGGTAGGAGTGATGGAGATTTAACTTGACGTGGTGATGGCGATGATTAGTTCTTCAAAGTTTATTTACTATATTACATCGTATAGTTAAAGTGGTTGTATGGTATTCTCAGAGGTTAATTAATATGGCTTTGCAGTATTCACACTTTGCTTATACTCGTATAATAAAAGATCCTGGGACAAAGGAGTGTGAGATGGTGTTGGGTATGAGTTGAGGAACTAACTTTCATGTTTCTGGTTTTAAGAAAAAAAAAAACATTTTTCAAATAAAATGCGTGTACTGAAGTAGTTCATCTACACGTTGTTAGGACCTACTAACTGGTTTGAGAGTAAATTCTGGTATTGACATAGCTATGTTTAAGGTCGTATTACTCAGTAATATAAATTTGAATGCAAAATATGAAGAACAGAGACTTTTTTTTGAAAATCTTTATGAAATACTAGCTGACATGACAAACGTTGTTTTGTCATGTGAATAATTTCTAGAGAATATTTTGCTAGAAATAAATAACTTATTGTAAGTGTGTAAGGATGTGGTATACATAAGTGGGAGAGGTATAGAGCACTGTAAACGGTGACAAAACATTAAAACAACAAATAAACAAACAATTTTTTTAATTTATTAAAATATTTTTAATTTATAAGAATACGCGTTGATCTCATCAGCGTACGTCGAACGCGGAATAACGGGAAGTGTTTGTCTAAAATCACCTGAAAGGAGTAACAGAGTGCCGCCAAATAGTCTGTCGTTGTTTTTTATATCTTTCAATGTCCTGTTCAACGCCTCAAGCGAATGTTAGTGTGCCAAACGTCGTGCATTCATCCCAGATGATAATTTTACACTGCTTCAGCACTGTGGCCATGGATGACTGTTTTTTTTTTATATTGCACACCGCTCCTGGGTTATTTTGAATATTTAGTGGCAGTTTAAATACTGAATACTGTTCTGCCTCCATCCAATAAATTTGCCGCAATGCCAGAAGATGCAACAGCCAATGCGATACCATTATTTTATCGTAATTTAGCAAGAATTAGCGAAATAAATAAACCTGTTGCATCAAAAAAAAAGAATGCAAATTTTTCTGCCGAAACTGCGAGCATGATGTGGTCATAAATGGTTCTCTGTTCCTCATTCATTAGTGGGACATTGCATTGTATTGTAGTTTACGATTCAATTCAGTGTCTATTAAATCAGATGCATTTCAATTTGGTGAATACATATGAAATGACTGAGTGGTAAGTTGGCAATAATAATGCAAAGATCCTCAATAGCAATCAATGCTTCATTGTACATATAGCGTCACTGAATACTATCTAAGATCGGTGCACTGTGAACGATGTTGATACAATTAAACCATAGCACTTACGAATATGAAAAATATATAAAAACCTATTCTCAGATCTACCGAATGTATATGCAAAATTTCATTGAAATTGGTTAAGCCGTTTCGGAGGAGTATGGCAACTAACACTGTGGCAGGAGAATTTTATTTATTAGATTAGCTTCGCCCCTCAGCGTTACTCGGGTACAGACCATCTATATAAAAATATAGATCAAATTTGGGTAGCATAAACAAGGTTATAGTAAACCATCTTTAAAGGATATACATATGCTGCTGCGGACTTTTTTTTTAACTATTAAAGTGGAACAATTCTGGTATACTTCATTTTACCAAAATCTTAAACATTTCTGCAGCCCACGCTGTGGAGGCTATCAATAGCTTTTATTTAGTTTTAGCGTGATAATTTATAGGTTTTAGCCTTTGAAAGAATTTTTCAAATCGAACCACTAGTTCCTGAGATAAGCGCGTTCAAACAAACAAACAAACAAACAAACTCTCCAACGCTATAATATAATTATTATAGTTAAAAAAAAATCTTTTCTTGCAAGATACATTTCGTAATTTAGTCATAGCATTTACATGACCTTATAATTTAGCGTCTGACCTAATAACCATGAAAAAAAGAGGCTGCGATGCGACCCACACTGATAACTTCCCATCCCGTCTGTCGATTTGTCTTGCTTAAAAGGTTTGCAGGTTTTCGTGTTTTGTTAAAAAAGCTATCAGTTTAATTATTCTAAGAAATTTAAAAATTACCAACAATATTTTGCATATCATAAAAGAGTTTGATTTCAAAATCTATTTTGGTTAACGAGATTTTTATTCGAACACCAATTTTTACCAATTTTAGTAGCATTTCTTAAAAGTTTTAATTTCTAATATGAACAAACAAAAATTGGATAAATTAAATTAATTAAAGTCAATGTTTTCTATTATTTACGAGATATCGAGAACCCAACGTCAATTTTTACCAAATTTATGCGTACTATCTTTTGTAGATTTTAATTTTTTATAAAAAAACTGACTGTTAGATTTTGATAAAAAGAGTTACTGAATGTTGAAAACAATATTTCTCATAAGATAAAATTAGTTTAAAGTCAATATCTCAAAGTTTTGAAAAGATATTTAAGTCGAAAATCAATTTTTACCAACTTTTGTTAATTTTTTTAGGTTTTTAATTTTTTGTAAAAAAAACTGTCAATTCGATTTTTCTCAAAATTTTACTGAATGTTGAAAACAATATTCTTTATAAGATAAAATAAGTTGGAAACCATAATCTCAAATTTTTAAAAAGATATTTGAGTCGAAATTCAATTTTTACCAACTTTGAGTAATGTTTTTTTAGATTTTTATTTTTTATAAAAAAAAAACTGTCAATTCGATTGTTTTGGAGATAAAATCGTTTTTCTTTGTACAATTTTCGAGTTGACAAATATATTTTTAGAGTTTTTTTGATTTATAAAAAAATTCATTAATTGGATTTTTTCCAAAAATTTACCTGTTTGGTATCACGTTACAATATATAATATAAAATTTAATTCAAGTCTCTAGCGTTATTGGTTCGTGAGATATTTAGGGTTAACCAAAATGTTCGCATTTTTTTTAAACTGCTATAGTAAAAAAAAACCACCCACACAATTTTCTTGAGAGCCCTTTCTGCATTTTTCTGCATTATTATCTGTATAACAAAATTTATTTTAGGTCGATATTTCTTGTGGTTTTTGAGCTATGGACGACGAAAAAAACGTCGCGAACGTCGCGTACACACGCACGCACAGACATCTTTCCAAAAACCTTTTATTTCGACTCTAGGGACCTTGAAACGTCGAGGAATGTCAAAATTTTCAATTCGACAAATCGGACCCATTACAAGTACTTCCTTTGGGAAGTTAAAAATAACCTTGAAATTGAAACTGTGATTCGTATAGTTACATAAAACAATATCCGCATTTTATTGTAATAATCCAGATTTTTTTTATTAAATAGCCATCAAATACAATTTTTGATGATTTTTTTGTATTTCCCTTCCTAAAAAACCTATAAATGATACCCCACATGATCATATAAACATTTATACACCATAACGCCAAACATTGGGCAGCCATTTTGAAAAATCCGCCATATTGGATGAACGCGTCATCGTAGAGTGGTAGACTTTTCGCCATCGTGTTCTACGGAAAATTTTAAATAAGACCTCATTCCCAGAAATTGTCTTGCAATGAGTTCTAGGTTCGGTCACAATTTGACTAAACTATTATTGAAACGTGACGTCAAAACATTTTTGACGTCATGTTTTTAACTCTTCAGAAACTGTAGGTATTTAATTAAGTTACAAATAAACAAACAATTGTTATCTTATTTATTTCATTTAATTTTCAAATAAACAAATTATTTATTTGCTCCCTTTAATGATCAAAGCGTTATGAATTAAAGAACCAAAATAATGATTGGGCGATTCTTACTCTATGTCCTTCATACACCCACTAAACACAAATATTATATCACTACCATTTTTCCGGCAGCCATTAGGTCATGGTCACTTTTCCTATCCAAAATCTATATACCTAAGCTCGTAAATTACTTGCCTTCACTTAAACGACCTTTGAGCATATTTCAGTAAATAAATTTGCAATCCCAAAGTTTAATATGAATAAGTATGTCCTGTTCAAGTAGCAAGGCTTCCCATACCCATCACCATCATCATAGCAGGTACTTGCTCTGTGATGATGGCACAGCTGATGCTGACCCACAAATCTCCTGAGAGGGTGTATATATGTATGTACGTAAAATATTTTCTATTTTTTTAAATGATTTTCGTTATAATGTGGGAGTAATAATTCAGTCCTTTTGGTTGGCCGTCATCAGGTTTGGTCTTGGTGTCAGTTTCAAAAAATAATAATGCCACATAGAGCCAAGAAAGACGCTTATACCTACATATAGTCCTTATACCTAGATACTTATAGAACACTTTCGTCCTTATAATATTTTTTGTATGTGTAGGGCTATGATAGATATACAGCATGTTATGAAATTTTTCTAACATAAAAAGGACAATGAATCATTCTTCTCTGAAGCCAACTTGACGCGTTACTTTAGCAGCAAAATCGAACCCACTGGCGAATAAGTAGGTGCTTTGTTATGATACCATGCTGCGGAGCCCCCCAAAATAATGGCAAAAGTTGGGTGGTGAAATATGTATTTTCCAATAGAATATTTTTTCTTTTGTTCTTGTTCTGGGGGTAATAATATTAAGGGAATAGCCTAAAACATAAGAAAAACGTAGGTATGTAATTGCTGAGATACCCTGTTTAGGTGGGATAACTATATCTACTTTTATCATTTTTATGGTGAACGATTTGAAGAAAATCTTCTTTTGAAGAGAAAGCTACGTTAAAACTTTTTGTTCAGTATTTTCATAAAGTAGGATGGGTCAGATGACGTACACATTGATTTTAGCTTCTTCCTTCAAAACTTAATTCCTCGGAGTCTTTTGAAATTTATCTTAATATTAAAATTTAGAGGTCCCTCATGGCAAAGACTTCGAGATCCTATAAATATATTTTACTTCGAAATGTTTATTTTTTTTAAATGGCGCAATACTCGTATTAAGGGAATTCAAGATATTCAAGATAGGCCAAAATGTCAAATCCTTGAACGCATCAATTTTGATCAAGTAATACTATGTTTAAATGTTTGACTTGACCAATTTGTGTCTTTGTATCTTCTCAAAACTTTTAAATTTTTGTGTTTATCTACGCACGTCTTATTCTTTAATTTTCTACAACAGGTTTTCTAGAACAATATTTTCTTTTCAATTTATTTTTCCTTATGGACATTTAAGTTTTCTATTTTTTCCCAGAAAAGCACTTAAGAAATTCAAACTTGAATAAAAGTAATTTTGTCATGGTTCACTTATTATTATTCATCAAACTCGTGACCTTTCGTCTTCATTTTGTCAAGAAGTATGCTGATGATATCCGGAAAATTGAAGCAAACACTAAAAGGACAAAAGAAAAACACGACATCCGACGACTACCAAATTTGTGGCTAATATAGCCAGACAAGGAATTCCTTCAGAGAGTATGAGTAAATAAATTAATGTAGACCAAAAACAAGGTAGAGGTTTATTCACAAGGACATGACAAGAAAAATATAAAAGTTTAACTTGTGTTTTCTTTTTTTATTTAAATTGAAAAAAACATCGCATAAATAATTTGATGTTATCGATTCAATTCTGATGGTTGACTTTGTGGGTAAACATTCAAGACACCTTAGACGACATACCTTTGTATATTTTGTAAGTGCTTTTGAGGATTTTGTAAGGAAATCGATTTATCTGATGTTATGTGGCCTGATGTCAAGGGAGGAGTATATAAAGATTTAAATGAATCTCAGGAAAAATTCCAAGGTTCAAACGAAAATCCCAAGATTTGTTCTCAACGGTAAGCCCTCAGAATATGTGACCAATCAGAGAAATCGAGAGGACGAGTTCGAGATTAATATTTGAAAGGCTTCTGTGGAGTAGAGATATCAACTATACAAATAAAATCCAAAGAGTATTTTTAACTTCCCATTGGAAGGTACTGTAGTCGGTCTGACATTTCTCGACGTTTTAAGGTCCCTAGAACCAAAATCAAGGATTTTTAGAGAGATATCTGTGAAAGATCTAATTTACATTTTTTTTTCCAAAAAATAAAACCTGAAAAAATGACTACAGAAAATTCGTAAAAATTGATTTTCAGCTCGAATATCTTGAGAACAAAAGAAATTCTTCACTTTAGACTTTCTTCATTTTGTTGTAATTGGTCCGATTTGTCGAATTGAAAATTTTGACATTTCTCGACGTTTCAAGGTCCCTAGAGTCGAAATAAAAGATTTTTAAAGAGATGTCTGTTCGTACGTCTGTACGTTCACGACGTTTTTTTCGTCGTCCATTGCTCAAGAACCAGTAGAGATATCGACTTCAAATAAATTTTGTTATACAGAAAATAATGCAGAAAGGACTCTCATCAAAATTGCTGGGTGGTTTTTTTACCATAGCAATTTAAAAAAAGGTGAACATTTTGGTTAAGCCAAAATATCTCACGAATCAATGAAGATAGAGACTTGAATTAAATTTTATATTATATATTGTAACGTGATACCAAACAAATATATTTTTGGAAAAAAATCCAATTAACGTTTTTTTTTATAAATAAAAAAAAACAGAAAAAAAATATTTGTTGCCTCGAATATTTTACAAACAATAAATGAATTTATCTCCAAAATAATTGTATGCAACGTGAAATAACGTTTTCGATATCAGGTACAATTTTGAGAAAATCCGAATTGACAGTCTTTTTACAAAAAATAAAAAAGCTACAAACAAAATTATTAAAAGTTGGTAAAAACTGATTTTCGACTCCAATATCTTTTTAAGAATTTAAGGTTATAGCTTCAAACTATTTTTTTCTAATAAGAAATACTGTTTTCAACATTCGGTAAGACTTTGAGAAATATCGAATTGACAGTTTTTTTCTTTTTTAAATAAAAAACCTAAAAAAATTAATTAAAGTTGGTAAAAATTAATTTTCGACTCAAATATCTTTTCAAAACTTTGAGATATGGGGGCATCAAACTAATTTTATCCAACAGTCAGTTTATTCATAAAAAAAAGAGGCTGGAATGCGACCCACACTGATAACTTCCCATCCCTTCTGTCGATTTGTCTTGCTTAAAAGTTTGTCTATATGTATCAATTTTTACAAAATTTGCGTACTATTTTTTGTAGATTTTATTTTTTTATGAAAAAACGGACTGTTGGACTTTTATAAAAAAAATAACTGAATATCGAAAACAATATTTTCTGTGAAGCCAATATTTTTAATTTTTGAAAGTAAATTTTTACCAAGTTTTAGTATTGTTTTTTTTAGGTTTTTATTTTTTGTAAAAAAAACTGTCAATTCGATTTTTCTCAAAATTCTATCGAATGCTGAAAACAATATTTCTTATAAGTAGAAATTACTTAGAAGCCATTATCTCAAATTTTTGAAAAGATATTTTAGTCAAAAATCAATTTTTACCAACTTTTGTTAATTTTTTTTAGGTTTTTAATTTTTTGTACAAAAACTGTCAATTAGATTTTTTTCAAAATTTTACTGAATGTTGACAACAATATTTTTTTAAAGATTAAAGTAGTTTAAAGCCAATATCTCAAAGTTTTGAAAAGATATTTGAGTCGAAAATCAATTTTTACCAACTTTTATAATTTTTATTTTTTAGGGTTTTATTTTTTGTAAAAAAAACTGTCAATTCGATTTTTCTCAAAATTTTTCCTAATATTGAAAACAATATTTCTTATAAGTTAAAATTAGTAAGAGGCCATTATCTCAAATTTTTGAAAAGATATTTGTGTCGAAAATCAATTTTTACCACCTTTTATACATTTTTTTTCTGGCTATCATGCCAGAGGTATTGGGTTCAATCCCTACCATCTAAAGTTTTTTACGCGTGTACTGCCTCTTGCGAGGGATTGACAAATTTTCCAAGAGTAATTCTTGTCATAAAAAGTGCTTTCGAATTCGGCTTAAGACTGTAGGGCCCCTCCATCTCTGACAACATTACTCGCAAACAGGAATGGTTGAGAGTTGTAAGTCACTGGGCCCTGGGTTCTGCATGGACTATTGCGCCACCTAATTTATTTATTTAGAAACCATTCCTTATAATTATTAGAAATCTTTGTATGATATCACCAAAAGTTCCTTCAAACTTCCCTAGAGTTGTGATAGCTATATCATCACCAAAGCCAATACATCTTTGTGTGTTTTGACCCTCTGGTACTTCAGCCGTTCTTTTACCTAGCCGTTCGCCTATCCATCTTATCAGTCAAAAATCTTGATTTTCTGCTAATATCGTGGAAATGACAGGACCTCGACAAAAAATTTGGAGGCAATTGTGTAGGAAATTCAAATTGTCCATTCCGCTAAGATTTATAGTTTTCAATATATTAGAATGCTGTACTCATGAAAAAAATCACTTAAAACTTGAAATCCAACACCTTTTTAGGAACACAAATAAATTCATGTTTGTTGAAGAATACTGATACTGATACTACTTAGTTAAAACGTTTTACTAAGGAAGCGATAATCAAAAATTGTTTTGATATCTTATTCTCAAAACTATTCTCTTTTAAAAATTCTGTAGTTCGGAAAGCTGTATACATATTCTGAAATAGAAAAATAGTTTTTATAAAGACAGCATTTTGAATTTTTACAACCAGAATTTTTGAAAACAAAATTTTATCCGACTGCAGTTTAACCATACAGAATTTTGTAATACAGAATTTGACAACTAGTTTTTTAAATACAATGTTCTTCGAATCTAACCCAAACAATGTACCTCAGTATTTTTAGGTGTTGATATTTCAAGCCAAACCGGAAATCACATTCATAAATAAAAACATAATATTTTTGAAGTAAAACAACGAAATGGTATAATTTTAGCATATTTCACTTTTTTAACTCCATCTCAACTTTTTCAAATTCACCAACTTTTGATTATTTCGAGCAAGTTAGACCTGCAAGCATCTCTTTAACCTTAAATAGTCAAATTGAATGTACAGTAGATAAAACGACTTCCTAATGAGTTAGAAGGTACCTACTAATATTTTACATAGATCCTGTTTTTCTAAAGGAATACCTCTGATGAAACACAAAAACCATATGCAACTAGGCAACTTGCACTAATAATAATCCCCTGGATTATTATAGGCTTTGATGCTCCTATAATATCCTCTGTCCTATTTAGATACTCATAAAATGAAAACTCAATATCAATTCTCAAAATACCAATGCATTCCTAATTTGAAATAACAATGCATCCATACCAAGACCAACTATAGAAGGTAGTATTGTGATATTATTTCAGTGATGCATATTTTGCAAAAGCCTGGTAGTAGAAATATCGACTCCTTAGGGCCTTCAGGCATTCATATAAATAGAAATGAAATATTGTCAAACTAAGAGTTGAGTTTGATACCAACACATTCCATATATTCTCGTTGTCGTAGTCCTACATCTAGTGCAATATACTCCAAGCTAGGGTTTTGAATTGAAATTGTTATATCTCCGGAAAAGAAGTTTCATCATACGTAGATTTACTACCTTTATGCCTGCATGTGGTATCAATATCTTGTGCCATAGAAACAAAAAGCTATTCTTTTTTCCATTTGAGTTCTCTAAGAAGAAAAATACGAGCATATCCTTTTCAACTTATTTGTTTTCCAATTCTCGTTGTGTTCTGCTCAGGGATTATACGACCATGATCAGATCTTTTTATTCGCTATGCAGTTATACCAACTTCACAGGCTCATGGCTTGTATGTTGATTTCCCGTGACACTGAAATCAGGAAATGTACTTTGGTCCTCGTCGTCGTCGTCGCATCAGGAAACAAAAACAAAAAAAAAATCCACAAGAAAGGATTTTTCTTTCTTTGAATTTTTATGAACCAGTTGAGGAGATGGTGGGGGGTGAGAGGACAAAGGATATGAAGGCTTTTTTTAATGAATATGATTGCATGACTTCAGTGAAACAAGACAAAAAATTGCCAAAGGATAAGGCAAGGTTTAATTTAAAGAAAAAATGGAACAAGAACAATACACAAAAAGGACATAACTGAAAACAAGAACAAATCATGAATATTTTTATATTCGAGAAGAAACTGTGTGATTTTTCAAAGACATCAATGTTTATTGAAAATGACAGAATTTCCATGTTTACTACTGGTAGAATACGGTAACCCAATCCTTAAACCTCTGACGCTTTTGTTACTACTTTACTAACTTACTTGCTTGAAGTGGCGCTACAGTCCGAGGCGGACCTGGGCATCAACCAACAGCTCGATTTCTAGCTAGCTGTCTCCAGTTTCGCACACCAAGTTGGTTGAGGTCTTCTCCAACCTGATGCGTGCGCCACCTGAGTCGCGGTCTTCCTCTACTGCGCCGACCCTCGGGATTGGATTCGAAGACTTTCCGGACTGGAGCGTTGATGTCCATTCGCTCTACATGACCCAGCCATCTAAGTCTTTGGACTTTAATTCTCTTAACCAGGTCAGTGTCGCTGTACAGCCCGTACAGTTCGTCGTTATATCTTCTCCTCCATTCTCTATCTATGTAGACGGGACCAAAAATCACCCGAAGAATTTTTCTCTCGAAGCATTCTAAGGCGCTCTCATTTTTCGCCATAAATGCCCGAGAGAGGACTTTACTACTCAATTACCTTCTAAGTATAAAAAAGCAGCGATTTGCAAGAGTTATTCTTCGTTTGATTTCAGCGCTGGTGTCGTTATCTGAATTGATATCGGTGCCTAGGTCGACAAAGGCTTCAACTACCTCAAAGTTATAGCTGTCCATGATGACGTTTTTTTTGTCCAAGACGTTGTAGTTCAATGTCCTTTTTTGATGACAGCATATACTTGGTCTTGGCCTCGTTGACCACTAAACCCGTCTTCAAACACGCTCCACTGACATCACGCTTTGATCTTCCAATTATGTCAATATCATCTGCGTATCCAAGGAATTGGATGGACCTTTGGAAGATTGTGCCTCTAGTGTTGACGGTTGAGTTTTGCACAATTCTTTCCAGAACGATATTGAATAAGTCGCATGACAGTGCATCACCTTGTTTTAAACCTTTTTTGACATCAAATGCATTGGTGAGATCTTTTCCGACCTCGATAGAGCAGCGTACATTCTCCATCGCCATTTTGCACAAACCGATAAGTTTGACAGGGATGCCAAAACTAGACATTGCTCTGTAGAGCTCTTCCCTATAGATGCTGTCATACGCGCCTTTAAAATCGATAAAGAGAGAGTGGGTATCGATTTGAAGTTCCTGGGATCTTTCCAAGATCTGCCGTAATGTGAATATTTGGTCAATGGTGGACCTTTCTGGTCCGAAGCCACACTGATAAGGACCTAGGTATCAGGTTGTTGACGAACGGCTTCAGACGTTCACATAATACGGCAGCAAGGATCTCATATGCAATGTTCAGGAGACTTATGCCTCTGTAGTTGGAGCACTTTAGGGGGTCTCTTTTCTTGTGTATTGGGAAAACTATGCTGAGCATAGTCCAGGAATGCTTTCCTCCGACCATATTTTGCAGTAGAGTTGGTGCATGCTGCCTACCAAGTCATCGCCTGCTGCTTTGAATAATTCGGCAGCGATGCCGTTAGCTCCAGTAGGTTTGGTGGACTTCAGTTAAGATAAAGCTATCTTCACTTCGTCGAGGTCGGGTAGGCGGAATTGTTGATCTGCGTCGACTAGGTTGAGTGCTTCTATCTTCCTTACAGCTGAATTCGGTTCGTCATAGCCGTTATATAGTTTGGTGAATTGGTCTTTCCATATTCTCAGCATAGACTGCGGTTGTACGGTTATACAGGCTTCGGTTTGTGGCTGGTACCCTTGGGAGGTTTGTTGCGAGCAGCTCTGTTCCTTCTGTGCAGCGCCGCCATTTTGTATGCCTGTTGCTCCCTCGTTTGCTGGCATTCGTCGTCAAACCAAGGGTTTCGCTGTGGTGGCTGTGTGAAACCTAGCACTTATGTATGTATGTAAGAGGCGGTATCTCTGATGGCTGCAGCGCAATGTTGCCACTGGTTTTCAATGCTTAATGCAGGCAGTATAGAACTTCTTAAGAGGTTGTTAAAGACTCAATCGGAAAAGGACATGACAGTCTCTTGCGATTGTAGCCGTCTTATATCAAATATTCTCACAGTACTTCGTTGTTTTGGCTTGGATCAGGATATCCGTAGCCGTACCTTGGCTACTACGATCGCAATGTGGTCAATCTGGTTGACGTTTATGTTACTGTGATAATTATCACAGGACTTGTAGTTTTGAGGACTATCCTGATACCTATGTTAAAGCCGACTTCCATTATTGGAGATTCCTAATTTTTTTTATTTCAAAACCAAACAATGAAAGTCGTTTCATGCAATATTAATTTTATGGTTCCTTGAGTCTAGACCTATTAAAAAAAAAAAACTGAACTAAAATCGTTTCACAAAAATTGAAACAAATATAAAAACAAAATAAAATAATTAAATGACAAAATCCAGAACATTGTTTCATTGATGGATTTTTTTTAGAGATATGTCATTTCAACTTTGCGACTTTATTCCTACCTGAAGCCTACATAGAGGGAAATTACTTTATTTCCAAAACAACAACAACAACATTTTTATTAATATAAAAATTCTGATACAAAAAGGACGAAAATATTTTACATTTCATTTCAAAACAGAGGCGCATTTTTACGCGAATATAAACCTAAAATATAAAAGAACAAACATAAAACGGAATAGCTATCCTGTGGAACTGAATATAGAAATACTAAAATCCTTATAGCTATTTGTATGAACTAAAAAAAATCCTTACAAATAGACTACATCACTATCGGGAACTATAAGCCCCTCATAGACTTTTTTCGTTTTTGTTTAAAAGTTCGCGTTTTGCATATTGAGTCTGATGGCATTGTCCATAGGATTCTTATTTTCATCCAATCAATGAAGCCAATCTAAGCTGACATCAGGTGGAGACAGGATAGGATAGGATGTAGGATATGGAATGGAAACAAAATAAAAAAAGGATAGAAATTGGATAACAAATTCCTGAACAATGTTGCAGAGGATTAGTTCAGACAAATAAGACAAAATTAAATGCATGAGTGATTTTTAGCTATTGTTTTATTTTAAGTTAGGGCTGTGCTTGAAATTGCAGCAGGGCCGATATTTTTGCAATTTTCTTATTTGTTTTACATTTTGTAAAAACTTCCTGACGTTTTTATTTTTAAAGCTTTTAGGTTACTTTTATAGACGGGAAAACAGAATTATAAAAATTCTCTTAGGGCTGCAAACTAATATATAAAAACTAAGAAAGTTTTTAAACTCTTGTTTTTTTAGTTGTTTGAAAATTTTTTACAAAATAGCACTGAGTGCCTGGAGTCAAGAATTTTTTTTTTGTTATTGAAAGAAGCCATCAACAACATTAATTTGCAACAATTTTTAATTAGTGATTTTGCAATTAGATGATTTAGTTAGTATTCCAGCGAAAATCACAATCAATTTTGCCATTTTTACAATGAGTAAACATTTTTTAATCTAGAAATAAGGAAATTTTATTTAGCTGCAAGCAAATCGTTATAATTTCAACAAAAAAGTTTTGAATACTGAAATGAATATTATTAATTATTATTTACTTATTTCATACATTTTAAAAACAAAAATATTTAATTTTAAAGACTACTGATTAAATTATAAGCAACCTTACACGACTATAAAAATACTTAAAAACAACTATATTTAATAATAAATAGCACTTAACGAACAGTGTTTAAAAAAAAATTAATAAATTAATAATAAGGCTTTTAAAAGTATGGCGATTAATATTACTTTGGAAGTCATGATTATCAACTGCGTTGGCCTCTCTAAGACACCTTGTTTTTTCGCTCAGAAGGACGATAATTTACCCTATAAAACGGTTAAAAAAATGTAATATGTACTCTAAGATCTCTGGTATATATTCTAATAATTGACAAAAGAAAAGAACACTTTTTTTGATTTTTCATAATGTCTGTAAAAAAAAATTATTTCAAAATATTTCCTCCGAGCTTTAAAAACTGTAGACCAATTAAATTACATCTGGAAAGATAAGAAGGCACTTATACGTCCCAATAAAGTATATAAATAACGAGACTGGTAAAACGCTTTTGGATCCTTTCGAATTGATTTGTGTTAATATCATAGTAGGGGTTCCATATCGGCGAACATAAGGCAATAAGAAGACCTAATACAATCGGGAATATCTTTAATAAGGAACAGAAAAAGAAGTGGACCAAAATGACTTCCTTGAGGTACTCCACAATTTACAACTATAGGATCAGAAAATATTTTATTAGTATGCACGTATTTGGAGCGCTCCTCTTTACATGTAAGATTTAATACATATCAATATATTGAAGTGAAAACCAAAGGGGACAAACTTGTTAATTTAGACAGTGTGATTTACCCCACCAAACGAAATAGGTGCATTTAGTTTACAAATGTTGCCCAAATTTTCTTAAAATTCATTATTTTTAATTAAAATGTTGTTATTTTCAAATGAATTTAAAAAAAATTACAAAATAGAGGCTGAGATGCGACCAACACTGATAATTTCCCATCCGTGCCCCTCTGTCGATTGGTCTAAATGTTCAGAAAACAACAAAATTTTGTGTGAGATGTAAAACTTCGTTCGTGTTTTGGAAACAAAAGTTGTTAATTATTGAATTTTGTCTAAAAAATTAACTCAAATTAAGCACAAATATTTTGCATACATAAGGAAGTTAAACTGTCTGGTCATGTGAGTTAGATTGATAAAGCCAATTGCAGCACAATTTGCTATTAGTTATAGACTCTAACAGAAAGTGTCATTAGTATTCCTGTTCTTTTGAGCGTAAACGATTTTATAGCACGAATCTTCTTTCGCACTCGTGCAGTTGCAAGAGTACTGAAAAACCTCGACATACACAAATCTGCTGGCCTAGATAGCATCCCCCTATTGTTCTGAAAAAGTGTTTTTTAAAGTTTGCAAAACCACTAAGCTATCGCATCAATCCTTCTCTACAGGTCTCTTTCCGAGCGGATGGAAAACAACATTTGTCCAGCCTGTCCCTACAAACAGTAAATCCTCTAACTATCGTCCAATAGCACTCACGTCCATTCTTTCAAAGGTCATGAAAACGCTTATTAATTATCAGTTAAAGAAATATATCGAAGAACAAAAGCTTCTTAATGACCGCCTTTCGTAGCAATATAGGTCCATCGGTTCACCAAATAGTGGAACAAATCTTTACATCGCTTTGGAGAAAGAAGGATTATTGCACTTGATATTTAAAAAGATTGGAGCCAAACTCTCTTATCGAAAATGAGTGTTTTTGGTAGAAATCTCTTCTTCGAAGACTTAGAAACTACCTTTGTATTGGGTGGTTTCAAATCTGAAACTCAAAAACCGAATGCTGGTATTCCCCAGGGCTCCGTTTTGTCTCCGACTTTCTTCCTTATATTCATAAACGATCTTTTGTCTGTTTGTCTGTCACTTCTAATCCATTATGCTGTTTTGCTGGCGACAGTACACTCACTTTTTCATATTTATTTATAGATTCACATTATTGTCCTTCGGATGTGGAACTTCAACGGCAGCGTTCAGGGCACGATACTCTCATTAATTTCCGATCTTGACAACATTTTCCAATGGCGAATTCAGAACCTTGTAAAATTTAATGCTTCAAAAACTCAATGCTGTCGCGCGAATTTTTCACTATTACCTTATATAATGCACTAAAACCAAAGATCAGCTATTAAAGTTTTTATTAAAACTGTAATAGTAAAAACAATCTCATTTAAACTATACATATTTTCAAAAACTGATGTTTGGTTTTTGAATTTCATAATATTGTTTGATGAAATTATTATATAGGTATATTATATAAAGTAATATTCAAAATTAGCACGAAAGACTAACTTTTAATGTACTTATGTAGTTTTCAAAATCAATATAATTATTGAAAAATGAATACCTACTGATACTCACATGTTCTGCATATGCAAAATGGACAGTTAATAATTGCTTGTAGCCAGTGGATGTTGGAACAACATTAAATTTACCATCAATTAAAAATTGCCTACTTTCACAATCAGAGAAGTTAGTGTTAATTAAGTCGATAATTTTTGATGCCATGAAAACAGTATAACTAAAACTATTCTCCAAGATAGTATGCTTGTAAGATAGTTGTTCTTGATGGTATCTCGACTTTCCATAATTTTCCATGAAGGATTCGTTTTCAAAGCACTTTTGTACCTCCATTGGTGTTTTTGGGCACTTAGGCAAGCTTTGTGTTCTTATGTTATTCAAGTTTCTTTTTATTTGTTTGAAATTAACATCTATTGTTTCGTCATTAATTTCCATCCGCTTAGCATCAAAAATCTCCCTAGTTAACCTTCTCTTAAGTGGATCATTGACACACTCCAGTTTCATACTTTTAAGGAACTTCATTTTTTTCATAACATTTTCCTGATCCTCGTGGGGATGAAGGGCTTCATTACCACCAATAATTTCTTTTTTGTCCTCGTCAAAGAACACACTGGCCTTGCACTTACAACTTGCATAGCACGAATACCGCGAAACATTTTTCCGCGTATGCTTTTTAAAATAAATTTGTTTTTCTTTGTAAACATATAATAATTTACTTGTTTTTCTCAAACCAGGTATAAATTCAAAGTTCACTTCCATTTTGTACTTTTACTTTTTTATCCAAACACTTAATCTTTTTAAGAACCATCCTCAGACTACGTTCATCACTCAACTCACGATCAATAGCGGTAAACTTGAAACAGAATTCTTATCATTAACAAATTCCTAACAGGATTAGTGGATCTGGCATAACCATGGGCGTAGAGCTTAAGATTTTATTTTTGTTTGTTTATTAAACAATACTAATATAATAATAAAAACAATAATTTTAACTCTAATGTCTAATGTCTTTTAAATGCAACCTGAATTGCATTTTACGAGAGCTTTGATTAATATGCTGTTTTTCATATTAAAGTGCACTCTTATTAAAACAATATAACCTTTAATATTTCTTATCATTTCAAACAATAGTAAAAACAGATATGGTACAACGAACTTCACTAAAACTTTTTTAACGCCCGCCTATGCATTAAAGATTTTCTTAGATTAGCGTATGCGAGAATAAAAATAACATAACATGTTAATTTACTTTAACTCTACTGAAGAGTGAAGTTAGTTCCCACCTTGTTGCGTTATAAATAAACGGAACAAGTTTTTTTTACATTTAATTTTAATTTTTAATAAAGACGATGCATTTTGCATCCACTTCGTTTTGTTTACAATATTCGATTTGACAAATGTCACAATTCCGTCTACACGAGAATGAGAGAGAGCGGGACGGCCAAAGTCCTTCTGACCATGGTTCTCTCTGTCATTTTGGTGAGGAAAAAGTACCAAGTTTCGTTTCAGGTTTCAAAAGAAGAATGGTTTCCATTTAAGTGAAACCAAATGAAATGGACGGTCTGGTGGATGCGTACAGAAAGGTTTCATGTGAAGTCACTCCAAATGGAGAATGGCCTACGGCCCAACATAAAGTTTATTAATAATTGTAAATTCATATTCTTTTGTACTTCTTTTGTTTACATTGCTAATTTTTTTTGTTTAACGTTTATCGAATTAACTATTAACTAATTGTAAAACTTGAAACAAATTGTATGGACATATGGGCGGTTAAGTTTCGGGCAACTTAGTTCGGGGTTTAGTTAACAGATCCCAAATTGTAACTTTTTTTTTCTTTTCTTTTCGCGCGGTTGTTATAAAGTTAAAATTAAAGTGAAAGTTAAGCTGAAGTTAAATTAAAGATTTATCTCAATTTTAAGTTTCTTGGTCCTTGTTCAATATCGAAATAGAAAGTGGGGGTGGCTGAATGCAGCTCCTGGAATCGACGTAACCTGGAAGTGAATCCAGCGGGCCGAGAATTCCAGGATGACTTGCATTCAGATGTGAGAAGAAGCGAGTAAGCAG
This sequence comes from Eupeodes luniger, assembly GCA_951509635.1. Classification (NCBI taxonomy): domain Eukaryota; kingdom Metazoa; phylum Arthropoda; class Insecta; order Diptera; family Syrphidae; genus Eupeodes; species Eupeodes luniger. The sequence goes on along the minus strand of OX608073.1, from coordinate 293,494,207 downwards.
GACCGCGAGAATCTCATCACAAGTTGATATCAACAAGCCGATATCCGATTGGCTGTTGATGATGTGAATTGAGATCCGCCACTCCATATTGGCTGAAAGCTAAAATGGCGGGAGATGAAAAGAAGAGATAGGACAGATCTTGAGATCTGGCCATCAATTCTTGGCAAGCATTGAAAGTGAGAAGATCAAAAAGTGGTGATATCGAACAAAGATCGAGTGTCAGAAAAAATTTTGAGAAAAATTAGAAAAATTCAATAGTGCCGTGGAAAGAAAATAAGGAAGGAAAGCTAAATTAAAAAAGGAAAGGAAAGAAAAAAAAGGAGCAAGTTGGGGATCATAGAGGAGAAATTTGAAAAGATAAGTAGAAATTTTGTTTTGGTGTTACCTCGTTTTTTTGTAATTCTTTTGTCTCGATCCCAAATTTTATTCGTGGGAATTAAGACCTTAATGGTCCAGTGTCCATACAATTTTTATTTCATTTTGAAAAGATCCTGAGTTTTAGTCCTACTCTAGTAAGGTTTCTCAGGCATTCATATATAAATAAATTTTTGTTTTTTTTATTTCTATAGTGGTTTTATTGTTTTGTTGGTGTTTCTTTTCGTTGTTCTTTTTAAAGGTTTGCAATTTCCTTTTTTTTATATTTCAGGAAAAATTTGCTGGCGCCCTTTTATTTTTCTTACGAAACGTAAGAACGCCCCTGTGGCATTTTCCAATTAAAATAATATTTCTCATATCAACGGGATATCAAATTATCATGCAACTTAAATTAATCGAATCGTCGATTAATTTATAATTGCTGAACCCACCCCTTACTGAGCTCGTCGTGGTGGCAGCAATTACCTTGCTGCCTGTTGGAATTTTTGCCTCTCGCTTCTTCGCCGCTGTTATTTGACAGATCGGCAAATTCGTACACATCACATTTCATTTCCTCTATCGCGGTTTAATTTATTAAAGTGTTTTCTTTTGTTTGTCTTTTTATTTCTTTTTATTTCTTTTAATTTCGTTTTAATTTTGTGTTATAACATTATCAAAATTACCGGCAAATAAATTGTAACAACCTTCCGTGGGAAACAGTTACACATGAAAGTGAAATTCATTCCCACAAAAAAGTGAAATTATCTCCCACCTTCAGTGGGAAATAACTTCACCAAAAAAAAGGTTAAATTAATTCCCACTAGTGGTGAAGTTAGTTCCCATGTGAAGGTAGTTCCCATGTGAAGTTAATTCCCTGCACCTTTTTTCCCTCCCATTTTAATATTCAAAATTTTAAGACCAATGTGCACCGGTATCTCATCTTAAATCCTTCCCTATTTTTCTAATAGTCCAAAAGGCAACCGTCGGATCACTTAGCTCATCCGCTCAATGGCTCCAATACTACTTAATCACTAGATGTACTCTAGTGAAAGATTTTGCACAAGGGTTATCTATTAGATTTTGGGCCGAAGGCGCCAACTGGATTAACTGGATTGGCACTTAGCCCATCCAGTCAAGTGAAGTTAAATTTGGTATCAAATGAAAGGTTTGAGTCTACTGATTATGAATGTATAGGGTTGCCATGTCTTAAATGAGCCGAACCCCTCGGCAGCCCCGTTTTAACAAAAAATCCAACAAATATTTTGAATGTCTTATAAATTAATAATTTGGCTGGGTTTATTCAACGAGTTTTATGTAATTTAAATGAAAAAACTGGTTGTTTGATTTGTATACAAATTTAACTTAATTTTGAAAACAATATTTTTATAAGATGTAATTAGTGTAAAGTTATTAACTTTAATTTTTGTTAAGATATTCGAGTTGAAAATCAATTTTTACCGACTTTTAGTATTTTATATTTTTTTTAGTTTCTTATGTTTTTTAAAAAAACGTTTTTTTAGATTTTTCTCATAATTGTACCAGATTTCAAAAACATAATTGTTAGTTGCATACAATTATTTTTAAGGAAAAATAATTTTTTCTTCGTAAAATATTCAAGGTGACAAAAATTTTTTCATAATTTTTGATTTATAGAAAAAACATTTAATTTCTATCAAAATTGTATTAATTTGGTATCACGTCGTATTAAATAAAATTTAATTTTATTTAATTTTTAAAAACACCCATTTATTTTTTTACAGCCCTTTTTGCATCTTTCGATGTTATTATTTGAAGTCGGTATCTATACTGGGTCTTGAGATGTGGATGAAGAAAAATGGTATCCCGAACGTACGTACGCGTGTGCACACACAGTCATCTCCCTAAAAATCAATTATTTAGATTCTTGGACCATAAAAAGTTGAAAAATTACGCAATTTTCAATTCGACAAATCGGACCGGTTAAAATAACTTCAAATGCGAAGTTAATAATCAGGATTAACACAACAAAGACTGTTGAAAATGATATGTAGTCAATTAAGAAATTTTTTTTTAACATTTCTTTAGTCTTAAAAATTGAGTGTTTAAAAATGTGCGTCTCTTATTTTCTCTCTTCTTTTATGAATGGTCAAAATATAAAAACAACGCAGACCAACATTTTCAAATAAGTGTGAAAATGTAGGCAAATTCTGGAATTAAGAATTAAACTAAGATGCTTGTTCGTCCAAAATTCATTCATTAAATAAAAGGTTTTAAATAAAAGGTTTCACTTTGAGAAGCCCGCTATTAAGGCAGTTATCAACATAAAGAACATTTTGCACTCACAGTTCGGAAACAAAGCACTTTTGGGTTGGAGGACTGGTTAAAATTGTTTTTGATAGTAAAATGTGTTTTGAAATATTTCAAGTAAATTTTTTTTGAATAGCTCAAAACACAATTTCAAAAAACCAATAACGGTTACCAATAAAATATTAATTATCTAGAATGCGGGGTTATAATCTACAAAACAATTTAAATACGTGAGGACTTAGATTTATAAAAATTGGTTTAAAAAAATAATAAACAAATTCTAAGATACACTATTTCGATCAATTTGATTATCATAACCTGTGTTATTTATATTTACTCGTACATTGTATGCAAAGCTCGTTAAGGGGTTATAGACAATATTTTATAGGAATTCTTCTCTGAGCGCATATAACGACGAACTAGTAAGAAAAATAGTTGACGTGCTTCAATTGTTCAAGTTATTCTTATAGCATTTCTTGCACCTGTTGTAATCGACAAGGTTAAAATAATAGTTCTCTTATAAGTTTTTCCTTTTTCCTCTAAAAACATGCAATCCTTAATGATCAACTAGATTGCATACATTTGCTCTATAGGATACAAATTGCATTTAAATGTGAAAATTGTTTTCTTTGATCTGATTTCCTAATATAAGGATACTTAGTCCTTGTTCTTTACAAATATTTCCATTAACATTACATAAACGTTCTAGATTTATTGCCGAACAAACCACTTGCCCTTCATTTTGTTTTTTTTTTTTTCATGAAACCAATAATTTCCCCTAAAAGAAAGTAAAAATTACTACGGTTTCGGATGCATGGAAGAATTTCCTTCCAAAAAGTGAAGATGCATTTATATGAATTGGCATCAGCTAACGCAAGTTGGTTCTTCTAGACTTACCTCCATCAGGAGAAGTTTAGATACCCATATACGCTCTCGCACCTGCACAGCACATAAAGTCGTGAAGTCATGCACGCATTATTATATGCATCGCATCAGTTCCAAAAAGTTATGAAAGCTGAGTGCCTTATATCCTTTGACGGTATAGCTATAAGGTAAGGTACCTTACCTTACGTACCTATATATGTTATACGAAAGTAGGGATGAACTTTTTTTTGATGAGAAATTCGGGTTTCTATTACGAAATACACATTTACCTTGAATCAACTCACCTGAGACTCAACTCAGAACTGAACTGAAAATATATGGGCAGATACCTTTGCTATGGATATTTTTAGGTATGTAGTTTTTCGATGGGAGAATTGTTGGAAAAATTTTGTTTTTATTTTTCAAGTGCTGAATATGTAAAAGCATGAAAGGAGGGAGGTAGGAAGCGGTATAAGGTACTATTTATGATTTATATGGGGTTACAAAGTTACTCTTTATTTTGTTTCAGTATTTTTTCGCATATTTTTTGCACTCAATTTGAATACGAAAAGGGTTCATCAACAAAATAAGTGCCGAGAGTGTATTATTTATTACCAACTTGAATCTATGGCCACGGCCAAAAGTTTATGGTTCTGAAAAAAAAGAAAATAGGAACAACATAGATTTATTAAAGGAGGTACCTACTTTCAGCGCAAATGGTTTTTGATTTACGGTTAAACTTTTTAAAGAAAACGTAACTAAAGCTTTAAGGAAATATGGAATTCAAAATGATTGAATAATATTAAGCAGTATGTTCCTGGGTACGCATGATCTTACAAATATAAAACATTTCAAGGACTTTGTTTAAATCTACTGAAGAAGAAATTTCCCACAAAACTCATTTAACCCATAGACATAACAATCACTTGCTGGAGAATTGAAGTGGAAGGAGGGAAATGGAAGAAATTATGTGTGTTTTTCAAGGTTAAGGACTTGAATTATATTAAAAAGTCAACCCTCACTTAACGAAAAAAGAAACTAAAGAAGTCTTATAAAATAAAAGGGACCATTTATTTGAAGTCGATACCCCTTTTTGAGATATGGACGCTGAAAAATAGTACACCGTATAGTTTTCAATTTCCTATGGTAAGGCATTCCAAATTCTCGTAGTACGGATAAAGAACGAATTTCTCTTCTTGACAATACGACCGAAGTTGGGCTCGAGCATTCCTAGAAACGCGAGTATTACGGATGAACTGCTTAAAGAGAGGAATTGAATTGGCTCTTTCTCTAGAGCAGAAACCGTTAAAATAACGGTAAAAAAGAATTAGACAAGAATCGACGATGTTTAAGCGACGTAAAGGAACTAACGATGATATTATCATCAATCAATTTAAATACTCTATGTTTAATACACTTTCCAAAAGGCTTAAGGAAGTTACAGAATAACAGCCTTAAGATGGGAGTTATACTCAAGCTTTAGACGTATATTAGTCTTGTAAATAACCAGCCATATCAGAAGGTGAGACAAATTCCTCGCATCACCTTATCAAACCCAAAAAGCTTACTGCATTTATGTCGATGCACAAGCGGTGAGAATATCAAGATGTTCAGTCTTATTAATGCAAGTGTAATTCATGGATAATGGCAAGAGAGACATACATATCTTGCTTTTACGATACAAGACATCCCCATTGTACAGTGCTGTTCAGATCGGAATTTAATAAACTTATAATATTTTGTTGATACATACAGTTCCATATCTAAAGAAGAGGTATGTGAGTCCGAAAATAAATATTAAAAGCAAAACGTACTATCGTCAGCGAAACAATATATTGGATTAGAAGTTGCAGACAGGAGATCATTAATACAAATGAGAAAGAGTGTCGGACACAAAACGTAGCTTTGGGGCACACAAGCATTTATTTTATGGACTTCAGATTTAAAACCCTCCAAAACAACTTGTTTAGAAAGATCAGATAGTTTGTGACTAATCCTACTGGGAAGGGTTTCATCTAAATTGAAGACATTTTTGATAAGAGGGTCTGATGCAATAATCTTTCTTACTTCGAAACGATGTAATGATTTGCTCCACTGTTCGGTGAGATGAACAATGAGATCACCAGTGGACCTATTGCTACAAAAGCCATACTGCCGGTGATTAAGAAGCTTTTGATCTTCGTGATATTTCTTGAGCTGATCAGCGTTTCCATGACATTGAAAAGAATTACCAGTTGATAATTTGAGTGTGAGGAGGATTTGCCTTATTTAGCGATGGGCTGGACAAATAATGTTTTCCATCCGCTCGGAACGAGACCTGAAGAGTAGGACAGATGAAAAAGCTTACGGAGTGGTTTAATTGGCATTGAAGAAACAATAGCGGAGATTCCATCCGGTCCAGAAGATTTTGTGTGCTAAAATTTATTAGGACTCTTGCTATAGTACGAGTGTGAAAAAAGATTGTTCACACAGTCAGCGTTGAAATGGCGGCGAACTACAAAGTATTAGCTTTCTCTAAAGAGCTAACAAATGTGTCATTGTCAACGAGCGTAGGAACCGAGGAAGAGGAAGAATTTCTCATGGTTTTTTTTACGAATGACCAAAAATTTGTACTGTCTTTGGGACATATTGCAGTAATTATTGCCTTAATTTTATTTTTGGTCATGCAAAAATTGTATGCTTCGAATAAGGGTGTTGCAGGTCTTCCTGACTTGATTGAACATTTTCCGGCTTTCCCCAGTTGGGTTGGTCTTAAAACAACGGAAACCTACGTCTTCGGATTTAATAACCTCATTACAGCTCGCATGAAACCATCCGCTTTCCTTAATTATGATGTTTTTACCCTATTCGGGATAAAAGTTCTCATTTCCAGGAGAATACAACTTGTGATTATATCAGCGCTGGCGTCGACGTCACTATCGAAGAAGAATAGTGACCAGTTAAAGATTCTGATTCTCTTTCTATAACTGGAGAGTTTTTACACTAGGAATTTGCTGATTAAACGCAATGGTCAGATGTGCCTAGAGAAGATAGAACACAAATAGTATGCTTATCAGTTTGATTCAACACACGAAAATGGATAATTTTTTTTTAATTTAATTTGCTGTATTAATCTTGATTAAATAGTTTGATTTTTGGCAATAACAATATTCAACTGTTACTTAGCCCACATAAAAATCGGATTTTGAAATCTAAACAAATCTTACTTAAAATACCATAATATTTTAAATTTAGCAATGATCGAAGTGGTATAATAATTATGATGACATGAAATAAGAATATTGTTAATTTAAAAATCAGAAAAAGAATTATTTATATTCACAATTCTACTATCTTTCAATTTTCTTCAAAAAAGAACAAAACAAAGAAATGAATGAGCGATCTACAAGAGGTTTTGCCTTAATCCTTGAATCTTTTGGTGCCGTGAAATAAGGCCAATTGAAATGAGGCAAACTTTTAAAAGCTAGCCAATTTTCATCAGTTGGTCTTCTTGCACTTTTACAAAGTGAAGTAAGGCCAAATTGATCGCTGAGTTAAGCAATTTTAACATAAGTAACTTAAAATGAATACACGGCTTTAACAGAATTGTGCGTGAATTCTCACAATAAATACAACGAAGAATAGTATTCAAAACTTCTGAATCAAAGCCGTCAGATAAGTCTTCATCATATTTTGCATAGGAATTATCCAATGTTAATAAATGTTCTGTCAGAAGATTGTCGTTTTTATTTGTTTTTTGATTTAAGAAATCGTATATCATTATTGTTTTTTTTACAGTTTTTTAATGAAATCTCAATTTTGAGCTAAATTTATTTTTAGGTGGTTCAAAAATGTCAAACATCAAATCTAAGGACATAACAAACTCTCTTGACTTTACTCCTCATCGAGCAAGCTGTAAACAAATTAAAAAATACTATTGTACCCTTATACACTTGCACTTGTTATATTAAATGAAAGGTTAAAAATGGTTTCCTAGTATATAAAAAGGTTTAAAATAATAAAAAATAAAGAATTATAAATAAGAAATATCGAATCGTTTAAGTTTCTTTAAAATCTTTTACAATTACAAATCATAACTAATCTCGCACGAAATTTTAAAATGTTATTTTATAAAACTACCGAAAATTGTAGTTACGCTTTATGAAAATCCGAAAGCATTCAAAGAATATCCGAAAACAGATCTAAAAAAAGAGGCTGGGATGCGACCCACACTGATAACTTCCCATCCCGTTTGTTGATTTTTCTTGCTTAAAAGTTTGTAGGTTTTCGTGTTTTGTTAAAAAAGTTGGCAGTTGAATTATTCTAAAAAAATTCAAAATTACCTACAATATTTTGCACATAATAAAATAGTTTTATTTCAAAATCTAGTTTTGTTAACGAGATTTTTAGTCGAAAACATATTTTTACCAATTTTAGTTTTTTAAAAGTTTTTATTTCTTATATAAACAAATACAAATAGGATGAATGAAATTAATTTGAGAGATATTGAAAACTGAACATCAATTTTACCAAATACAAGATTTTATTTTTTTTTTATGAAAAAAACGGACTGTTGGGTTTTTATAAAAAACTAGCTGACCCGACAAACGTTGTGTTGTCATATAAATAATTTCTAGAGAATATTTTGCTAGCAATAAATAACTTATTTTAAGTGTGCGGATGTGGCATATAAGTGGGAGAGGTTTAGAGCACTGTAAAAGGTGATAAAATATTAAAATAAAAAATGACTTAACAAAATTATATACATATCGCTAATTATGACTGTACTACAAAAGAACAATATTATTATAATTATTATTATAAATTCTTTATTATTCTCGATAAATGTACCTACAATCTTTTAATAGCAAAGAATAAAAGAACAATATCAATCCATTAATGCAACAGAGTGAACAATATTTTGTGTGATCCCATCTTTCGCCTGGATGGTTTGCCCACTTGAGAGCACGCCACGTATAATTGTCCGTGTGAAAAACATGAAGTGCTCGATTGTAAGCAGCAGACGATCATCGTTTGGCCTAGAGACTTATTGATAGTTATTGCAAATGCCAATAATTGGAAATTGAAAGCGTTTGAATTGAATTGCCACATCTGTGGGCATAATAGGGGTTCGCGGTAATAATATATTTTCACCTCGGAATTTGCCATTTAGAATTATGGCTTGGATAACATTTTTAATTACTAATCGCGTGCCGTTGCACAACCGTGGTGGGTTCAAATGACGAAAAAAAATTACCGGAGATCCAACCTACAGTTGTAAATTTAGCGGTGGCATACCTGGTAAATCAAATGAGTTCAAAAACTCAGCTAGATAATTTACAGCTTCGGTAGCATCACAAACTGTATCAAATTCTACTTTGTATGATCCCAAGTCTCCTGGGTAACAAATGTTGTATCTTGAGATTTAATTCGTTGACATCCACATTTTTTGCTGCTAAAATTGTTCTTTCTGACGGCCTTTCATGATTTGTATATTGTCTATGTACATCGGGAAATTTCTGGTCAATGAGAGCTTATTGTGAATCAATAATCTTGCAGAAATCGACCGGTAATTTTATGCGTCCAGTTTCATCTGTAGTAACTTTTCCGTCGCCTATATCTATCAACAGTTGTTTTTAGAATGTTTCAGCGGATGGATCTTAAAGCATTTGAACACGCATATTTACTTTCAGTTGCGAAGATTTTAAGCACGCGTTGATCTCATCAGCGTACGTTGAACGCGGAATAATGGGAAGTGTTTGTCTCAAATCACCTGAAAGCAGTAACCGCGTGCCGCCAAATAGGCTGTTGTTGTTTTTTTATATCTTTCAATGTCCTGTTCAACGCCTCAAGCGAATGTTTGTGTGCCATAGTGCATTCATCCCAGATGATAATAATTTTACACTGTTTCAGCACTGTTTATATTGCACTGCGAGCACGATGTGGTCAAAAATGGTTCTTTGTTCTTCATTCATTAGTGGGACATTGGGGGAAACTATCGCTGCCATTTCTACAATATTGTATTGTAGTTCACGATTCAATTTAGTGTATATTAAATCAGATGCATTTCGATTTGGTGAATGCAAATGACTGAGTGGTAAGTTGGCAATGATAATGCAAAGATATCCTCAATAGCAATCAATGCTTCATTGTACATAGCGCCACTGAATACTATCGTAAGATCGTTGCACCGTGTACGATAGGTATTGATACAATTAAACCATAGCACTTAGAAATATAAAAAAAAGATAAAAACCTGTTCTCAGACCTACCGAATGTATATGCAAAATTTCATTGAAATTGGTTAAGCCGTTTCGGAGGAGTATGGCAACTAAAACTGTGACAGGAATATTTTATATATTAGATGTACGGAATATCGAAAACAATATTTTCTGTGAGATTTAGTAAGTTTGAAGCCAATATTTTTAATTTTTAAAAAGCTATTTGAGCCGAAAGTAAATTTTTACCAAGTTTTAGTATTGTTTTTTTGTTTGGTTTTTATTTTTTGTAAAAAAAAACTGTCAATTCGATTTTTTTCAAAATTTTTTCGAATGTTGAAAACAATATTTCTTATAAGATAACATTAATTTGAAGCCAATATCTTGAAGTTTTGAAAATATATTTCAATTGAAAATCAATTTTTACGAACTTTTGTTAATTTTTGTAAGAAAACTGTCAATTCGATTTTTCTCAAAATTTTTCCAAATGTTGAAAACAATATTTCTTATAAGTTAAAATTAGTTGAAAGTCATAATCTCAAATTTTTGAAAAGATATTTGAGTCGAAAATCAATTTTTACCAACTTTTATTAATTTTTTTTTTAGGTTTTTAATTTTTTGTAAGAAAACTGTCACTTTGATTTTTTACACAAATTTTCCAGATGTTAAAAAACTTTTTTTATTCGTAAAATTTTTAAGTTGACAATTTTTTTTTTTGATTTATAAAAAAACCGTTAATTGAAATTTTTTCCAAAAATATATTTGTTAGTATCACGTTACAATATAAAATTTAATTCAAGTCTCTAGCGTTATGTTTTCGTAAGATATTTAGGGTTAACCAAAATGTTCTGTTCACCTTTTTTTCAAATTGATATGGTAAAAAAAACACCAACTCTATTTTCTTGAGAGCCCTTTCTGCGTCTTTCTTCACTATTTAAGTTAAACATTTATTTGGGAAGTTAAAAATTTAGTATAGTTTCTGAAACTGAAATTTTATTTTAATTATTTAATATTTTGTATTTATTTTAATTTTTCGAAATTTTATAAAATAACTGTTTAAAATTTTATTTATTTCTTATTAAATTAATTCATAAAAAAGATTATAAATGTCTTAGTTTCACGTTAAATTTTAAAATAAAGTTTACATAACCAAACGTGCATGTTCATGATGTGCAAAATTAATAATCTGCAATTGCTTAAATCTGCAAGTAGGTGTAACTTTAAATGTTCCATCCATTAAAAAAATAACCCTGGGATGCGACCCACAATGATAACTTCATATATCCCGTCTGTTGATTTGTCTTGCTTAAAATTTTAATAAGATTTTCATAGCAATATTTTGTGTGAGAGTCAATATCTTTCTTTTTTCTCCTAATACTTGAGTTGAAAACCATTTCTTATCAGTTTTTTGTTGTTTGTAGGTTTTCGTGTTTTGTTAAAATAAGTTGTCAGTAGAATTTTTTTTAAAATTTAACTAAAAATTATGTTAATTTAAAAATTCGAAAAATATGAACTGTTTTTTCATATTCATAAAAAACAACAAAAAATGCGAGATCGGGGAAAAGTTTTGTCTAAATCCTTCAATAAGAGAGCTTACTTTTTGATTACACTTTCAATCGAAACCACACGCCTTTTATTATTCATTGTTGATACCTAATATTTGTAACTCTTTTACAAATATTTTCGAAATTTGTTGTCCATTGGAATATACATACAAATTTTGTACTCTTAGCTGAATGTTTAAAAGATTACCAAATCTATCTCTGCTTCAATTAATTTCTTTAAAAAACGAAATAAAGATGGGAATTAATTATATTAAAATCGGGTTAGGAAGATACATACGAGTATGTGTGTTTCTCTATTATGTACATATATATTCAAATGGTATCACCGTTATAGAATTTATAATGATATTTAGATATTTTTCAAGCCCTCACAGAATAATATTTTCAAAACTGTATGCATACTAAAATATCTTTTCGAAAAAAAATCTTCTTAACGTAGGTACATAATGATAGCATCATGAATATTCCGAAAATTCTACTATTGAACTTTTTTACCAAAAAGACTTTAAACCCCACAAAATAGAAAACTGTTCTGTTTTGCATTGATTGTTCGACAACTTTTTGCAGTTCATCATTTTAGTTTTGAATGTTTCATAATATAATCCCCCAGATATTGCCCAACTCACCTTCTATTGTTTCAACAATGTAAACTCATCGTTATAATATGTTTTATTTTTGTTTTCCTAACCTAACCAAAAAAGCATCATCATAACATAGAGACAGACAGACAGACAGATATAAAGTTCAACATCAGGAAGTTTACAAACTTTTAATTAGTTTGGAAGTGACTTTATATCCAAATCAATGTTAGATCCATTAAGTTTTGCGTTTTCTTAACTTCCTAAAACCAAAATAAATATACGACTATAAGCTTATGTACAATGTACATGTATTTGAGCTTATACTGTATCATAAAGGGTAACTTGAGCTCCTATATTGATTTTCCAATATGAGCCCGTGGTAGGGTGCTTTAGTACACATACATGCTTCTTGTACAGCCTCATATTCAACATGTAATCCACATTTAATTAGGATAACACTAATCCCATCAAATGTCAGCCCCCATCAGTCAGCATCAGAATCAGCAGCAGCAGCAGCAGCAGTATCAGGATCAGCAGCCATGAGCAACACCACAAAATGTTGTTTGTTTATGTTTTTGAAACCCTCGCATGCATCCTGCTACCGCCATTGCTAAGGGAAGTTAGTGCGACTTATAGGAGTAAATACGTAGGTAGGTAGACGGTATAAAGCTACTTTTGGTGAAGTTGTCACGTCATCATATAGTGGCAGTGATTTTGTGTGTCTTCTACAGATTTAGTTAATTTCAATTTGAAAGCGCTGTTTCTGCCACTAAAATAATCCAATATTGCATTATTCAATATTCCTGGCTATAGAAAGTAGCTCTCAGCTCTCGGTGACGGATATGCATTATATCTGATGAATTCGAAAACGTTGAAAAGTTGAATTTAACATAAGTTACTGATGGTTCATATATAGAAATTGTGTCGAGCTTATGATTGAGCTTTGAAATTAACATTTGGATTTGAAAATTTAGGTATTATGTCCTTTTTGAAGGCAATGCCTTTGATATTTCATGTATACACATAGTTCTTTGAAGAGTGATGACGCCCACGGTCGCGGTCCGCCCTCATATTTGTACGTTTCTCATGATCCGCACTTCAATTAGTTTCAATTTCAAAAATATAATGAATGCAAATCACCTCAATATACTATTGTTGCCTTAAAGCGGAATGGACGGAGAAGTAATAGGTTGAAAGATGGAAAGAGTGTAACAATTAAGTATATCCTTGAGCTTAGAGACATAGAGTCTGCACTCTATACATATGGACTTGATGGGTTCCCTGCGATAATTGTACTGATGGGACTGTACAAAATTACTAACCGTGTTCATTTGCATTGCTTGACGGTAATAGTATACCTACACTCTGCTTGAAGACAATACCTATACACAAATCCAGTTCATTATTCAGAATAATCCTTCGTTGCTATAGGAGCAATACATTCAACAACAAAAAATACTAATTAATTTCATCCAACAAAACATCTGGATCTATGGCTACTTTGAATTAAATGCGAGGATTGGTAAAGTTAGCAAAAGGTTCGTTGATGTTGCAGATGTGTTGCTTTTCAAATAGCAATTTGCTTTGATATGACTTGATTAGTTAGGAAGCATAAAAGAAACTAGATAGAACACTTTTAAGCCAATGCGCAGACAAGCTGAAAAAATAAAAGCACTGAATCTGTATAGTGTATACATGGTATCAGTTAAGGAATGGACAATCCTGAAAAAGCGTATAGCCACACTATTGGTGCCAAAGCCTAACAAATAGCTTTTGGACATTTTTTTATAAAAATTCAAAATAATATAAGTTATTTTTATTTTCCAAAATTGAAAACTAAGAAAATGAACAATTTAAACTAAAGCTCTTTTAGGCCCTTTTAATTAATGTATCAAGTTTTGGCATTTTACATTTCACCTGTCTTAAAAAATCTGAAATTAACGCTAAGCCATTTATGCTTAAATGGTAAGAAATATAAAAAGGGAAAACCGTTCAAAAGCAAGTTTTGCTCTTGTAAGTAATCAAATTTTTGAATTATATTAACTCGATATCAGAACTAAAAATAAAAAAGAGGCTGGGATGCGACCCACTCTGATAACTTCCCATTCCGTCTGTCGATTTGTCTTGCTTAAAAGTTTGTAGGTTTTCGTGTTTTGTTAAAAAAGTTGTCAGTCGAATTATATGAAATTGAATATAATGAAATTGTTTGATTTCGAAATTTAGTTTTGTTAAAAAGATTTATAGTCGAAAAAATTTGTTTACCAATTTTAGTAACATTTCTTAAAAGTTTTTATTTCTTATATAAACAAATACAAATTGGATGAATGAAATTAATTTGAAGTCAATATCTATATCTATACTATTATATAAAAGCGAAACCATTTTAAAGTTTATTACGCACGATCTCAGAAAGTAGTCAACCGATTTATTTGAAATATATTTTATTATTTTCTATATTGTTATGAGAGTGTTTATGGCTTTAATTTTTTTTCATTAATTATTTGTCAAACTTAAATATTATTAATTTTACATTTTTTGTCCATTTTTGCTCATTAGTTGACTTATACAACCACTCATATCTTAAAACCTATACAATAATCGACAAAGCTTAGCATTGCTTCATAAAGTCAATATTGTTGCACAAATTTTAAGCCTAAAATCACTTCTAAGAACCTGAGAAATAAATAAAAACAAATTATAAAATTATAAACTTTTTGAATTTATTTTATCCAGAAAATAAGATTCCATCACAATCGCGAGGTCGCTGCTTTGTTTCATTTCATTATCATTCCAACTTTTTTAATTTTCTTTTCTTCCCTTGCTCTTTCTCTCTTAATATGTGTTCCATTTAATAGTTACGTTTTTTCTCTTACCTACCTACCTACATATTCAATTTTTCTCTATTGTATAGTTCATCAACTAACCTACACACACACATTATTTTTTTGTTTCTCTAATTCTATCGTCACATCGCTGAGCAGAGCAGTGTGGGCTCTTTTTTTTTTTAAATTACTATGGACATTTAATTAACAACAGTGCCGTGCACATGAAATGCCGATTTATCTAAAGAAAAATTAGATCTTTTTTATTTTTCTGGTTCGAGGAAGTGAATAGATTATAATTCTTCCAATTTAAAAATAAAAAAAGTTCTATTATAATAGCTTGAATTACCAATTTTGAATCACTTCCTCGAACAATTAAACTGAAATCAATTTAAAATTTTCTTTACAAATAACTCGAAGAAGGTACTTACAATGACGTCGATAAAAAGAGCACACAAATGTGGGTGGTTAAGTCAGTTGCACTGCACTGAACATGAGCAGATGAATAAAAAAATGTGTCTATGGATATTTACACACGCATACCTATAGATGTATGAGAACATTAAAAACACAAATTTGTTTTTTTTTACCGCAAATCTATATCTATACTATTATATAAAAGCGAAACCATATATACATATTAACTAAAATTAATATTATTGTAGAAAATGTGCTCAGTCCCATTGAGAAATTTTTTCATATGCTAATACTAATATTCAAAAAATGTTCGTGGTTACAATTTGCGAAGCAACACGAGCACGGGTCGGCTAGTCTTCTATATATCGAGATATCGAAAACCGAACATCAACTTTACCAAATTTGCGTAAAATTTTTTTATTTTTTTTATAAAAAAACCGACTGTTGGGTTTTTATAAAAAATTTACTGAATGTCGAAAACAATATTTTCTGTGAGATAAAATAAGTTTTAAGCCCTATATATTTCTAATTTTTGAAAAGATATTTGATACGAAAATATATTTTTACCGAATGTTATTAATTTTTTTTAGGTTTTTATTTTTTTGTAAAAATACTGTTAATTCGATTTTTCTCAAAATTTTATTAAATGTTGACAACAACAATATTTTTTAAAAGATACAATTAGTTTGAAGATAATATCTTAACGTTTCGAAAAGATATTTAAGTCGAAAATCAATTTTTACCAACTTTTCTTAATTTGTTTCTAGGTTTTAATTTGTATATTAAAAAAATACTGTCAATTCGATTTTTCTCAAAATTTTACTGAATGTTGAAAACAATATTTTTTAAAAGATAAAATTAGTTGGAAGCTAATATCTCAAAGTTCTGAAAAGATATTTAATTTTTTATTTTTATTTTTTGTAAAAATTTTTCAAAAAATTTTTCCGAAAGATATTTGAGTCGAAAATCAATTTTACCAACTTTGGGTAATGTTTTTTTAGGCTTTAATTTTTTATAAAAAACTGTCAATTCGATTTTTCTCAAAATTTTAACAGATTTTAAACACGTTATTCTTCGTTGCACACATTTTTTTTGGAGATAAAATCATTTTTTGTTCGTAAAATTTTCAAGTTGACAAATATTTTTTTTCCAGTTTTTTGATTTGTAAAAAAAACCGTTAGTTGAATTTTTTTCCAAAAATATATTTGTTTGGTATCACGTTTTAATTTATAATATAAAATGTAATTCAAGTCTCTAGCGTTATTGGTTCGTAAGATATTTAGGGTTAACCAACATTTTCACCTTTTTTTTAATTGCTAAGGTAAAAAAAAACACCCACGCAATTTTTTTTAAGTGTCCTTTCTGCATCTTCCTACATTATTATCTGTATAACAACATTTATTTGAAGTCGATATCTCCAATGGTTTTTGAGCTATGGACGACGACAAAAATGCCGCGAACGTACAGACGTACGGACGTAAGAACGTACGCACGCACAGACATCTCTCTAAAAATCTTTTATTTAGACTCAAGGGACCTTGAAACGTCGAGAAATGTCAAAATTTTTAATTCGACAAATCGGACCGATTACAATAACTTCCTATGGGAAGTTAAAAATGAAAGCATTAAATTCAAGGTTTGCTTAAAACCTCATGTAGAGTCAAGTAAGGACTCATATATATAATTTAAATTGCATCTAGAAAAGAAAGATTTGTACAATTTATTTATTTAGTTTTAGCTAAGCCTTGAAAACACCGTTTTTGGTTGTTTTCTGTTTTCAGCATTTTTAAATATGCGTGTTTTTAAAAAACATTAAAAAACGAAATATTGTCCACCAGTTTAATTTATATCAGTTTTCTTTGAAAATATTCCAATTTTGAATTTTTAAGTGCACAGCTACAGGAATGCAGATTGTTAAAGTTGTCGTGTCCATATCTATTTTAAACCAAAGATTCATAGCTTCATAGAATTTAGTCAAAAAATTGCGGTCTTCTTGTTTTGTAATCCACTTAAAGATTTTGTCTTAAATGTATGATCAGTTAAATTAATTCAGGATTATGCATTCTTTAGCGGACACCTTGCCTAGAAAGATACTGTTTAAATTTAAGACATTGTCACTTAAATTTTTGGTAAGCGAAAAGAAACTATATGAATAAATTTCTGATTTGTCCAATTTATCATAACTGGCTTGTCGGATTCGGTGGGTGAAGCGTTTGATTTTGATTTGCAAGATATAGGTAACACGTTTAAAACGACAATTTTACTGTCTTTTATCGAAACTCGACACAAAATATTGGGAGAACTTCACTAACCAGGCCAAGGATTCTCGTTATAGAGAATACTACAGCAGACTCAACTTCGTCCTAGGTGAATCAAATTATTTTCACGACAAGCACTCCACGGAGATGATATCTACGATTTTACGAGCCAGAGGGGAAATCCTGACTCTGAACTTTATTCTTCATAGGCCATACTTACCTCTTGAATGTGATCTTTGCAACACCCACGAAAGAGAAAATATTGCTCATTTTCTAGGATCATGTCCAATTTTACAAGAAATTCGACGCGACGTTTTTGGCAGAAATCGATTGGATGTTGAAGAAGTATTAGAGATTTTAAATGGCAAGTTGGGCTGGAACAAGCTTTATAAATTTATTCGAACTGCGATGACTTATAGAAATAGAATCAGAACGGAATGCTTTTGATTGTCGTAAATTCATCTTCTACTTTATAATGTTTTAAATGCACTTTTTATTACTATGCGAGCTATGAAAAGAATTTATAAATTAAAGTAAATACAATTTTTATTCGATTATCTTTCAATCTGACCCACGGTTTCAAAACTAGGTCTTAAAAGACTTGTAAATATTATTATTGTAAACCTGAATTATTATATTAATAAAGTCTATTCTAATCTAATCTAAAATCTAAATCATAACTGGCTTCGATTGATTCTCATTGGATGAACAGATAAGTCCTCCATTTCAGCAGCTTTCACTTATGAAACTTGAATTTTTTTGACATTTGATAAGTAAAAACTACACCATTACTAAAAATTAAACGAAATGCACTTCAACAACGCATTTTTATTGACTATCGTCGTTTTCAAAAAAGTACGAACCAATTACGGCGCCGCGCCTGCCCAAAATCCACACCAAACAGTAACTTTTTTTAAAAATGCATTATCACCTGGTGAATCTCGCGTGGGTTGGTGTCGTCCCATATACGCCAATTTTGCTTGTTAACATAACACAGCCATTCATCCAAAAATACGCCTCGTCACTAAAGGTGATTTTTTGGCCAATCCTCTTCCAAACGATTCGAAGCCCAGTCAACGAACAATCGGCGATGTATATGGTCATGAACTTTGAGCTGCTGGGTCAGTTGCATGTTGGACGGGCGTAGGCTCAAGTCTCTATGCAAAATACGCCAAGTTGAAGTCTGCGAAAGGCCGAGTTCTTGTGCATGACGAGCAATAGACTGCCTCGGGTTCTGATTTACACTCTCACGGACCGCGGCGATGTTCTCGGTCTATCTTGCGTTCCTTGAACGTACGGGTGTTGACTTGTCTCATTTAAAAATATAATTTTAATGATATTATTAACATATTTTAATAATATCTAAACAAATAATATACTTACTTAATGGAAAAGGACTTCTACCTGAGCGTCGAACTTGTCGAGTTGTAGAAGCTGAGTAAGGTCAATGATTCTCGGGAATTATTTCTCCAGAAGAGTCCTGAAACCAAAGGTCGCTCGCCCCTCCCCTTCCCAATCCTTTACACCCCTCCTCCGTCAGATCTGTGCTATTATGCTGGCTGATGTCTCCTTACCCCCTGACTGTATGGTGTATAACTGTCTGTCATGCCTAGTTTCCTTCCTGGGACGCTTATGGCTTAATTGCTGTTCGTCTCTCCTTTCTCAAAACATATCCTTCCCCTTAAACTTCCCAATTGGGCTGGATCTAAGGTGTTATACGACCCGTGCCGATGATCAGCCAGGCTGAGGGCCCAATTAAAAAACTAGCTCAGTCGCGAACGGAGTATCCGGATACCTGGCGACCTCCGGATTAACCAGCCTTATCTGTATACACGGATCTCTGTACAGATGGACCACCCCTTATCCGCTACTCGTGGGATTTTCAATGAACAAAACAAAACAAACAAAACAAACAAAACAAAACCAAAAAACCGTATCGGCCAGCAGTACGACGGCAAAGTTGTCTGCTGTACCGGCCAGCAGTACGACGGAAAAGTTGTCTGCTGTTCATCCCTCTTCCACTGGTGCTGACATGGCTGTGGACACTCACAGCCCTGTTGTCGCCAGTGGAACATCGGATAATCAGGTAAAATTACCTTCTTCCTGTAGTGAGGCAGTTGTGAAGAACGGCTCCTCTACTACCACTGAGAGTAAACCTCTCAAATCGTCAACACCTCGAGTCGGAGGTAGCAGGGCTGTGATGCCAGGTCTTTCTACCTCCAAAACAAAGGCTCCTAAAGAAGGTCCTGGGGGAGATGGGCGTAAGCTCAGACCCTCCAAGGCCTACTATAGGGACATACGAAATGCTAAGAGGATTCTCCAGACGTTTGGTGAACAACTAGGCGCTGGAGGAAACTCTCAGCATGACGCCAAAATAAATTGGGCCAAGAACTTCCTCGCCAAAAATAATTTAAAGACCAGCCAAGACTCAACGTCGAAGCGACAAAGGTCTATGGAAGGTAGTGTTTCACTACCTAAACGCCCCAAAGTGCTAAACACCAGCACTCCTCTCGACCCTCGCAAGGATAAAATGTCCTTCAGCGATGTTCTAAAGGACAAAAAGGTAGTCGCGATTATCGACAGAAGTGATGTGGATGGCACGATCTCTGCCGAGAACTGGACATTGGCCAAAGGACAGCTGGCCTTCAGTTTTGTCGAGATAATGTCTGACAATCCGGGACCACCGCCCATCACAAAAGATGGCGGTTGGCATCAGGGACACATCAAGTTGATGGTCTGTGATGATCAGAGGTCGTGCGACCTACTGACGCTGGCGGTCAGCCGACTTGGAGAGGTCTGGCCTGGTGCTAAGCTTGAGGTTGTAGCAAAGGAGGACATTCCTTGCAGACCAAGAGCTCGCATCACTGTTCCGGCCATATTCAAGGAAGCTGACCACGTTCTGAAAGTAATCCGGCTCTCCAATCCAACCCTTCCTACTCACAACTGGAAGGTTGCGAAACTAGAGGATCCAAAGGGACCCTATAAGGGTGCAATTGTGATCATCAATGCAGAATCCCTTTCTCCTCTGGCGCAATCAAAAGGTGTGATTAGGTTCGGGTTCGACGAAATTACGCTGAGGGTCTATAAAAAAGATGGGGTTGAGGCACAAACCCTTCCCCCTTCCCCACCCACACAAGCGGAAACGGTTGCTGAGGTGCCTGGCGCATCGGTCACACTTCCTTCATTGGAAGACGATGCATCTCAGGTACCCCCAGTAGCAGTGGAAGCACCTAACACCGACCAAGGTTTTTCCGCAATGGAGGCCGAGGTCTACGACAGCGGAGATGAGGACATTCTTTTAGAATCGTCCTCTGATATGGATGACTCTGACATTACTGTGTTGGAGGCTGATCGGGAGTGCAGTAGCAAAAATGCTGCGGTTACTCCAGATTAACCTCCAACACTCCATAAAGGCTTCGGCCTCCCTTCTTCTTCGCCTATCCAGCAGCGATGAAGATATTGTCCTGATTCAAGAACCCTGGATTGTTAAATCCATTGTTCGAGGAATCAGGACTCCCAAATACTGCGTGCTGTATGCATCAGGTGAGGATGAACCCAGATCTTGCATATTAGTAAAACACAGCCTAAATGTATATTTACTCCCTAATTTCAGCGATCGAGATACCACCGCCGCTAGTCTGGAAACAGCCAGAGGAACATTCTGGCTGGCGTCGGCGTATCTAGGCCACGACCATCTTGGCCCTCTCCCGGGAGATACTCTGGAGAGACTGATAACTGAAGCACAAAGGCTCAACATCGGCCTCATCATCGGTAGTGACGCTAACGCCCACCATACAGTATGGGGTAGCACGGATATAAACGACAGAGGTGAGTCTCTTTTCGACTATATTCTTAACACTAACCTACTCGTAAGTAACGTTGGTAATGAGCCAACCTTTATTACTAAAAATCGACAAGAAGTTTTAGATATAACTCTTGTCTCCGAATTCATTAATAATAATATTTTGAACTGGAAGGTATCTAAAGATCACTCCTTTTCTGATCATAGATACATCCAGTTTGACTTTATAAATGAACCACCTTGCCAACCGATCTTTCGAAATCTGAAAAGAACAAATTGGCCAAAATATAAGAGAACGTTAAATAGTTTAATAAAACCTGAACTTTTTAATACTCCCTCCAACATCGAAGATCTTGACGACAAAGTCAATAATCTAACATTAGCCCTAAACAAAGCTCTAGATACTGCATGCCCTCTTATACAAGTAAGAGGTAAAAAGAAGCCACACTGGTGGAACTCAGGGCTGGATCCACTTCGAAAAGAATGCAGAAAACTCTTTAACAGAGCCAAAGCTTCTAGAGACATGTCTGACTGGGATTCATATAAAGAATCACTGAAGATTTATAAAAAAGAACTGAGGAAAACCAAACGATCGTCTTGGAGAAACTTCTGTAGTAACGTTGAAGATTGCTCCGAAGCATCCAGGCTGCGCAAAATCCTCTCCAAAAGTCCAATCATGCCAAGTTGCTTGAAAAACGCCTCTGGCCTCTGGACCAATTCAAGCGAAGAATCGCTCAACTTGCTACTAGACGTCCACTTTCCTGGTAGCTCTAACATTATTAATAACATTGCACTTAATAATGGTGACAATACTTTACAACCCCCACAAGGTCTAGTCACTAGGGAAAAACTCAATTGGGCTATTAACAGCTTTAAACCATACAAATCTGCTGGTCCGGATGGTGTAATTCCAGCCGAACTGCAAGAAAATGCAAGTTTTCTAATACCCATCCTAGAAAACATCTTCAAGGGTTGCCTTAATTTGGCATACATCCCGATGTCTTGGAGACAAGTTAAAGTTGTCTTTATTCCAAAAGCTGGAAAATCCAGTCATGTAAACCCTAAAGACTTAAGACCTATTAGCTTATCATCATTCCTTCTCAAAACTTTTGAGCGTTTGATCGATATTCACTTAAGGGCAAGTATTGATAAGTCCCTCCTTTCAAAGGCTCAACATGCCTACAACAAAGGGAAATCAGTTGAAACGGCTCTACACAGTATAGTACGTACAATCGAATATTCCCTCCATCATAAAGAGTACACCTTAGTTGCCTTCTTAGACATAGAAGGTGCATTTAACAATGTCGACACATCTGCAATTGCACGTGTATTGACATCTCTGAAGGTAGATAAGTCGATCAGCGAATTGATTAATCAGATGCTGATAAGCAGGATTATCAATTCAAAACTGGGCGATTTTACTACACAAAGGGGTGTCAGCAGAGGTACGCCACAAGGTGGTGTCCTATCCCCTCTCCTCTGGAATTTAGTAATAAATGAATTACTAACTACTCTAGAAAGAGAGGGATACAGAGTGTTTGCCTATGCGGACGATGTTGCTATTGCAGTAACGGGTAAACATCCCAATATACTAAAAGAACTCTTACAAAACGCTTTAAATAAGCTAACCAGATGGGCTAATCGGTGTGGACTAGGCGTTAACCCACAAAAAACCGACCTTGTCCTCTTCACAAGGAAATACAAAGTCCCACACATTGACCCTCCCCTCATAAATGGTGTACCACTTAAATTCTCTGATCAAGCAAAATACTTGGGTCTCATTTTAGATAAGAAATTAAGTTGGAAACCTAATATTCAAGAGAGAATAAACAAGGCCACAGTAGCCCTGTTCTCCTGTAAAAAGGCCATTGGTAATAAATGGGGCCTACAGCCCCGCATTACACACTGGCTATACATCTCGGTCATAAGACCGATCCTTACTTATGGAGTAGTGGTATGGTGGACGGCGCTAGATACAGCGACAAATCGCGATAAACTCAGCAAAGTCCAACGAACAGCCTGCCTGTGCATGGGAGGAGCACTTCGCTCCACCCCCTCCGCCTCACTAGATGTTCTGTTCCATCTAATACCGCTGGACTTTTTCAGCAAGCAAACGGCCGCTAATACTGCCATACGGCTTCAGGCCTCCTCTCTGTGGATCAATAATGGAATTGGCCACACCACTATTTTGAACTCGTTCAGAACTATAAATAGTAATATTGACTACACCATACCCCATCCTCAGTTTAACAACTATAGCTTCAAAGTGACTATACCTCCCAGGTCTTCTTGGGAGAATACATCATTTTTGAACGATGGTCCTATAAACTTTTATACAGACGGATCAAAAACGGAGGATGGGGTTGGTGGTGGCGTATACTCAGATAGACTTAACTTAAGTCTCTCCTTTCGTCTACCCGATCATTGTAGCGTGTTCCAAGCTGAAATCCTGGCTATAAAAGAAGTCCTATCCTGGCTTAGAGAAAACGTTATATCAACAAATGATATACGCATCTTCTCGGATAGCCAAGCTGCGTTAAAATCCTTAGACTCTGTCTCTACAAATTCACTAACAGCCCTAAATTGTCGATCATCTCTTACGGAGATGGCTACACAGTTCAACATTCACCTTTTCTGGGTGCCGGGCCATAGAGACATTCCAGGAAATTGCAAAGCAGACGAACTTGCAAAAAGCGGAACAACTTTACCTCTGCTGGCTCACAATGCTAGCATAGGTATCCCCTTAGCTACATGTAAACTCATGCTAAAGCGAGATACCATAGAGAAAACAAACCTCAGGTGGAATAACACCACCACCTGTGTAGCGACTAAACGAATTTGGCCTAATCTTAGCGCCAAGCGCTCAAAACAATTAATCTCTCTGAGTAGATTGCACATTAGCTACGTTATAGGTGTCCTGACTGGGCACTGCTTAATAGGAAGGCATGCTATTCGACTTGGAGCCCCTGCAAATGATTTTTGTAGGAGTTGCATGGACGAAGAAGAAGAGGAGACAATCTCTCATCTTCTGTGCACATGCCCTGCCTTATCACAAAGACGTAGAATCCACCTTGGAGACTACTACTTTAACGATACCAGTGATCTAAAAAATTCAGACATTACCTGTCTCCTACGCTTCATTCGAAGCTCCAATTGGTTCAACGAGTTAAGCTGATTAACTGATCCATGTGGTATCACAACGGACCATACTTTGGTCTAAGTGTGTTGGACGTCCCAAACCAACAGCCACTTTAACCTAACCTAACCTAATGGAAAAGGATTCTTACAATATTTCAAAATGCAGAAAAAAATACAATACAGTTTCCCATTTTATCTCTCATTATTTTATATCAGACTTGGTCATCATTTTGTAAATAAAACTTAAATAAATATCGAATTTTCATTTCTATAAAATAAACATAGTAGGTAAAACTATCACGGATTAAGAAGAGTAAAGTAAATACCAGCTTGAGCAAGCTTTAATTTAAAATCCAATTAAGCGTTTTTATATTTCAACATTACAATTATGCAATTTCAATCGTCTGCATCATTTCATTTCGAAACCACAATTTTACATATAAGAACAGCCAACTTTCTGTAACTGAGTAAAACCCGCCTTCTTGAGATGTTCTAATTAAACGCAAATTTATTTTCTATAAACAGAGCTGATGTAGGCAAACGTACGATTTTCATATCAATTAAATAAAACAAACATGTTATCCTGTTAGTGTTCCTTAAATGTTCTAATTTTGCCGTTTTCAGTCCTGCATCAAAACTCGAACATTCATACTAATGAATACATATATGTATATCAAAAAGAAATAAAACAGATCTAACGAAGAATTGACAAGTTCTTCAATCTAATACCTAATTTTCAAAAAACAAAAACACAATGTTCACATATTTTTGAAGCATTTTCGAACTGCAACTTAGAAGGAAATACGATTAGACAATTCCAAAAGTGAAGTGATTTACCTACTCTAAGTAATGTTGTTAAAATGTTGGTTTTACAAATCACTTATTATTTGAATTTTCTTTGTGGTCCTTTTTAATACAAAAAAAACTCTCAATTCAAATGAGGATGAGTGTTTTGTTTCAACTTTTCGCAAAGCAAAAGTAAAAAATTGAAAAACTTCTATATTCAATGAATGATTCCGACCTTCGAACTTTAAGACTGAATGTTTATTGTTTATGTCCGATATATTAATGTTATGCCTACCTGGAATTTAGTTTTCGAAATTAATTTTCTTTTTTCTCTGTTTTCTTTTGGAATAATGAATTAATTTATTATCCTTGTGGATGTTGTGATGATGTTGGAAATGAAGATTTATGTCAAGATATTTTGGGATTTCCCGTAGGTAAGTAAAGTTACAGTGATAAAGCAAATGAAGCTAAGTATTTCATCACATGAAACAGGAAGAAGAATTAATACTCGGCACAAACTTAAAGGACCGCCATCATTCATTTCATTTATTTATGTTTTTTTTTGCGTTCCTTATGCAAAAAGTTATACATAAGTTTCGTATCCAATGAAGGTAGATTTCAATTGATTGTGCTGAAAGTTAACGGTACAGACCTAAAAACTTCACGGAAGGATTTTTGCTTAAAATAAAGTTGAAAGTGTTTTGGTTTTAATTATTTAATGCCTGTGTTCACAATGCAAAATACAATATAACAGACTAGAGACTAGAGACTAGAGACTAGAGACTAGAGACTAGAGACTAGAGACTAGAGACTAGAGACTAGAGACTAGAGACTAGAGACTAGAGACTAGAGACTAGAGACTAGAGACTAGAGACTAGAGACTAGAGACTAGAGACTAGAGACTAGAGACTAGAGACTAGAGACTAGAGACTAGAGACTAGAGACTAGAGACTAGAGACTAGAGACTAGAGACTAGAGACTAGAGACTAGAGACTAGAGACTAGAGACTAGAGACTAGAGACTAGAGACTAGAGACTAGAGACTAGAGACTAGAGACTAGAGACTAGAGACTAGAGACTAGAGACTAGAGACTAGAGACTAGAGACTAGAGACTAGAGACTAGAGACTAGAGACTAGAGACTAGAGACTAGAGACTAGAGACTAGAGACTAGAGACTAGAGACTAGAGACTAGAGACTAGAGACTAGAGACTAGAGACTAGAGACTAGAGACTAGAGACTAGAGACTAGAGACTAGAGAATAGAAGTTAGAGACCAGTAAAGACGAGAGATTGTCAGTTTACTGGTCTCTTTAAGTAAACAGAACTAATTATTCATTTGGAAATTGAAGCATTGAAGCTCTTTTTGGTAAGGTCTTGAAACTCAATTTCTTGCGGTGTATTGCATTGATTAAGATTTTTATTTGACAAAAGTGTTTCAAAGAAAAAGTTAGGTTCATTCTACTTTAAGAGTTCATAACCTTCTTCTGGACCGAAATCCAGATGAATCTGCACTTACTATCACTGATGAAGCAAAGTGGGGGAAACAAAAATCTCTGGCCAAATAAATCCAACAACATGTCATGTCAATTTCTTCGCTCGCCTCGCACACGCTCTCAAGCTATGAATTCAACTTTAATAACAACATTTGCATGACATGCCTTTTGCCTTCGTCCCATCAGAGCAGCGCCCATATGCAAACTTTTCGTTGTATGCCAGTATAAAGATATGTTATGTAGGTGTAGATACGTTAAGTTAGCAATTTGTCCTTTTCGTTACGACAACTACTGTACTCGTACACTGACTAATTAGTAAAACGTGACTTAGGCAAAATGCTAAATAAATTCTCCGAGCTTTCGTTTATCTCGCCAGTTCAAATGCTATTGCCTCCGTTCTCCATATATGCATTCCACCACGTCGAGCCGCACTATGATGGTAAGTTCCTTCTGCAAAACTGTTTCCACACCGCCATCATAATATACCAAAAACACCAGCAGACGAGTCAGGTTCAGGAGTTCTATAAGGAAGGATATTTTTGTGTGTACAATTAAGCATTCCATGAGGCAAATTCTGGTTTTCTAGACAGAGATACACATTGCACTTTACTTTGGTCTTTTGTTAGTATCATCACAAGTTTACTGCATACAAACGGTGTATTTCATAATTTGGATGGAGGTTTTACGGCGAAGATTGAGGTGGCGGATATATCCTGCCTGATGCAAGGATGTGGTTTGCATTCTTAATTTTTGGCAGGAAAATTAAAACAATTAGCGATTTTCAACATAAGGATATAAAATTTGGTCGTGGGATAAGGATTAAATATTAATGTTTAGATGTCAAATTAGTGTAAATTTTTAGTTATTTTTAAACAGTTCAGCAAAATTAGATATTCACCATTCTTAAAGTTAGTTTTCAAATAGAACAAAAATGACATACAATGTGTACCTAAAACTTAAAACAAATACGTTTGTTTTACAGGAATTTGGATGACTCTTTATTCGCTTCACTAAAAATTTCAGGTTCTTTTTAGGAAGTGTTAAAAACGTGCGAATGAAGTAAGCAAGTATTTTTTGTAGACAATAAGAAATTGCATAACAAACGTACCACAGAAATGCTTTAGATTTCGAGTTGCTTAGATAACTGACCTCCTCCCAGTCAAAGACTTCAGATCTTGTCTTGAGTAGATTTAAAATAAGGGTGGTTCAATTTTAAGGGCCGATGTCGATTTTGAATAAAACACACATTATTTAGGAAATTATTGTCTTTTCTTCTTATTATGATAATGTGATTCAATTATGATTAGAACAATTATATAAACCTTATTGATAAATTATAAAACTTATATACATACTATTTTAGTTGAAAGATACATTGTATCAAATCACTATATTGTAAAATGTGCGGTAACAAACCATTGTAAAATTTAAACAAAATCAATAAACTATCTATCTAATATATCAGCTAAATGACGGCCCTGACCCAGTCGGCACACCTCCATCCGATGCTCAACATTACGATGACGCTTAGGCATATTTGAGGTTCTATGAATTTAATGTGTCGAATTATTTCAGCCTTTAGCTCTCAAATTGTTGCTGGCTTATCGACGTACACCTTTTATTTCAATTATCCCCAACGGTGTCAAATCACATGATCTTGGCATCGCCAGCACGTGAGATAACAAGGCCAATGAATTTGTCTCGCAAAAGAGCCATTGTTTCGTTAGCATACCATCCACATCCATATCTTCCAAATCGGAAAATAACAAAGTTCGTTATCATCTCACGGTTCAAATGGTAGACATTTATGCATTCAAGAGGACACAAGCGTCCACAGGTTTTTCTCAAAACCCACCTCTGTCTATCAAATCCTACTCTCACCTCCCCGCGATGAACTTCGGGTGCCTAGTACCTCAACTGCAGATTGGGTTCTAACCCCAGTGGAAAGTTGTTGGAGGCAGAAAACTAGAGAGAGGAAGAGGTGTTTCCACTAAGGCACCTCTAATTATCCAGACGGCAGCGGAGGACTTCCCGAGATGGAATCAACGGTGGCGTCTACAGTTCCAGTGAGTTGAACTGTAGACGCCACTGTGAGTACTTAGTGAACACCTTATCTTCTATAACTTATTCGGTTCCCCGTCCTTGGAGTTATTCTAAGGATCTGGCCCTCCAGGTTGGGGGTTGTGCCGTCGGGGGGACTTCCTGACCACGTAAAAATATCCTAGTTTCGAAGCACTGACAAGCCTCATTTACTGTTGACAACCCACGCAAACGAAATAAGGACAACGAACTTCGGATATGTACTTAGAATGTTAGGTCTCTTAACAGACAACGTGCAGCCGAACAATTAGCGGAAGCCCTAAACTGCTGCAAAACAGATATTACCGCCATCCAAAAAGTGCGACGGGATGGACCGGAACGTGTGGATTTGTGGTTGGAACTAGACTCAGGCAAAAAGTCTTGAGTTTCAGCAGTGTCAGCGAGCGCATCATGAAAATCCACATTAAAGCTAAATTCGCCAACATATGCCTAATATGCGCGCAAGCCCAAACAGAGGAGAAAGATGAAGATTTCAAAGACATATTCTTCGAGCTCTTGGACAAGACATATGAGCAGTGCCCTGGCTATGACATTGAAATTGTCTTAGGAGATCTTAACGCGAAAATATGGTCGGAAGAAAGAATGTCCAATGAGTGGAATCTCAGCATAGTTTGCCCAATGCACAAGAAAGGAGACAGTCTAAATTGCGCCATGCTGTATATGCTGTCTTCAAAAAAGGACATTGAACGAACGACGTCTTGGGCAAAACGTCACCATGGACAGCTATTACTTGGAGGTAGTTGAGGACTTTGTCTACATAGGCACCGCTATCAATTCATACAACGACACCAGCGCTGAAATTAAACGAAGAATAACTCTCTCAAATCGTTGCTTCTTTAAAAGGCAATTGAGTAGTAAAGGGACGGCGGCGCAGTAGAGGAATACCACTACTCAGGTGGCGCACGCAGGTGGGAGAAGACCTCAACCAACTTGGCGTTCGAAACTGGAAAATCCTAGGGACCGATCTGGGTGGAGACGCATGTTGGTTGAGGCCCTAGTTCACACAGGACTGTAGCGCCACCTTAAGTAAGGCCTGTACAAGAATGCACAGGTGTTTTCACTTTTGCACGATTTTTCCGATTAAATGACCGAAAAATCACGAAATGCACATTATGCATTTTGATTAGAACGCCCATTTTCGTAATAAGCCTGAATAATTTTAATGCCTCGCTCGATTGTGTATATTTCCATGGTTTAAATTGAATTAATCTCAAATTGAGAAATGTCAAATGAAATACAGAAAAAAACTTGACGCTAAGATGTGGTTCCCTTTCAACATCGGCCCTTAAAATTTAACCACCATTTAAATATCAAAATCTCGTTGCGTCTCGTCTCTTGGCCAGCCCTTAATAAGCAGTCAAACTGTATTTTTAAGGGTTTATTAGCCTAGAATCAATTTGGGACACCCACAACAGTTTCACCATCTTTAAATTTAAATTAACTAAATTTCATCCACAAAAGATGACCCATACAATCTGCTAAAAGGATAACCAAATACCGCAGATTAATAAGGAGGGTAAATTTATTTCCGTTCATTGTTTTCCTATTATTTCAACATTAACGTTCTGCAGCTAAATTCATTCAGTCTTCTTCTTCTTCTTCTTTTTTATTATTATTCTTCTTCCCTCTTTTTTTATTCACAATTATCTTCCAATTAAGGAAATCTCTTAACTCAACCTTAACAGAACATCCTGTGTCTGATGGCAGGCAGGCTGGCAGGACGAACATCATCAGGGAGCCGTATAGCAGCCTATGCTTTTATTATTAAATCAGCAACTCACCATCCTATCTATCCTTTAACTGTATATAGCAAAATTTCTCTTTATATACCTATACGTAAGTAGGTATAACACAGCATAACGATGAACAAGAAAGAATTTATCCTCATTCATTCAAAAGGATTTCAAAAGACAACATTCGTAATCCTTGTTCCTTGTAGAATTCATATATAGAGCCGACCGACTGAACTGAACAACCAAACAAACATCACTTTATCGAGGTTAAAGTGGAGCAAGACCAACAACAACAACAAAAACCGAGTGTTTTCCAATGAGGATAACATAAAACATCCCATTCCCAGAAGAGATAATAGTTGTTTTCTCCCAACTGCCGAGATCGAAAGCTGGAGCACAGCAGAGCTCAGAACAGCCAGCAGTTCAAATTCAAACCATGGAAAACATTGAAAGCTTACTATTTCACCACCAACAACTATCACTTGAACTTACCTTACATCAGACAGAAGCAAGCTTATAGGGGGAGGAGGATGAGCTGATGTAGCATCAATGCAAAAGGAAATATGGGGTGTCCGCCTAAAAGAAAAAGGATAATCCTAGAAATGTCAGAAAACTTATTAAAAGTTCATAAAGTAAAATTAACCAGGTTTTTCCCTAAAGGTAGAATTTGGCTTGGCTTGTGAGATACTACACTCCGTATAGCGTAGATCCTGTATACAAAGTGGAGTAAGTAAAGTAGCTACCAACTAGGATATACTATATCCTTAGGAAAGAGAGTAAATCAGAATAATGTTGCATCGAGCGCAAAGCTAATTGAAATTAAGTTTAAAAAAAAAAACATACATAGGTATGTACTAGATTCGTACACAAAATATGTATGTACATTGGCAGATATTTTTATATCCTTACAAAGAAGGATGCTCTGAAAAAGGATAGGTAAAATAAAAAAAAACAAGTAACAAGTTGGCAAAAGTTCGAATTGAACTGTTAACTTCTGCTATTTTTTTCTGTTTTGCTCTAGTTTTTTCTCCTCCATGTCTATCATCTATAATTATCGCTGTTATATATTTTTCTCTTTCTGGAAATGATTTAATGTGAATTGATAAAAAAGTTTTAATAAAGGATAAACTTTGTACTTTTGAAATTTGTTAATAAAAGGTTCGGGGAGATTTTGTTTTTATTTACAATTATGTTGTATTTCGTTTATCAAAGAAGGTCATGTATTTGAAAGCATTTTTAGACTTGAAGGAAATAAAATAATTAAATTGCTTACTTATTTCTTTTCTCATCAACCCCTCCCCCTATTATAGTTGGAAAAATCAGGCCAGGTTTTTAATAGAATTCGAATGTAAAAACAGCACAATTTTTTTATTACAAAACAAAATTGTTTGTAAAACATTGAAGGTAATTTTTTAAATCAAATATACTTTATCCGTTTGAGGCATTATTTCATCTAAATAAAATGCTTTTGAGAAGTTTTCTTGAAATTAATTTTCTTCAATCTTTAAGGTGAGCTTACATTGAACCAAATAGTTAAAAACGTTAACGGAGATAACAAAACTTTAGTAATGTTAACAAAATTCTGACACTAAACATTTTTCAATGTTTTCAATTTTCTATTTGTCCATCATTAAAAGCACATAAATTAATAACATAACGATTTCTTACGTTGGTTGGGTTGATTATTTATCGTTTTTGATGACAGCATATACTTGGTCTAGCCCTCATTGACCACTAAACCCATCTTCTCCGCTTCCTTCGCAATGCTCAAAAACACATCACTGACATCAAGCTTTGATCTTCTAATTAAGTCAATATTATCGGTGTATCCGAGTAATTGGATGGCCCCTTTTGAAGATTGTGCCTCAAGTGTTGACGGTTGAGTTTGGCACAATTCTTTCCAAAACGATGTTGAAGAAGTCACATGACAATGCATAACCTTGTCTAAAACCTTTTTTTGACATCAAATGCATTGGTGAGATCTTTTCGGACGTTGATAGAGAAGCGTACATTCCCCACCTCCATTTTGCACAAACCGATAAGTTTGACAGGGATGCCAAAACTAGACATTGCTCTGTAGAGCTCTTCCCTATAGATGCTGTCAAACGCGGCTTTAAAATCGATAAAGACATAGTATGGGTATCGATTTGAAGTTTCTGAGTTTTTTCTCCACATTGGCAGTAATGTGAATATTTGGTCAAAGGTGGACTTTCCTGGTCTGAAGCCACACTGATAAGGACCTATCATCAAGTTGTTGACGAACGGCTTCAGACGGCAGAAAGGATCTTATATGCAATGTTCAGGAGACTGATGCCTCTGTAGTTGGTGCAGTTTAGAGGGTATCCTTTCTTATGTATTGGGCAAACTTTGCTTTCTTCCGACCATATTTTGCAGAGGAGTAGGTGCATGCTCCCTACCAAGTCATCGCCTACTGCTTTGAAAAAATTGGCAGCGATACCGTCAGCCCCAGCAAGTTTTGTTGGACTTTAGTTTAGATATAGTTATCTTCACGTCGTCGAGGTCAGGTAGGCGGAATTGTTGATCTGCGTCGCCTAGGTTGAGTTGTTCTATCTCCGTTGTAGCGGAATTCGGTTCGTCATAGCCGTTATATAATTTGGAGAAGTCTTTCCAAATTCTCAACATAGACTGTGGTTCTACTACGATGTTCCTCTGACCGTCCTTACAGGCTTCAGTTCGTGACTGGTACCCCTGTTGCTTAGCTGGGTTCGCTAACTGGCATTCGTCGTCAAACCAGGGGTTTCGCTGTGGTGGCCGTGTGAAACCTAGCACTTCAGAAGCGGCATATCTGCCACTGGTTTTCAATGTTTCAATGCTTAATGCAGGCAGCATAGAACTTCTTAAGAGGTTGTTAGAGACTCGATCGAAAAAGGGCATAACAGTCTCTTGCGATTGTAGCCGTCTTACGTACAATCTTCTCACAGTACTTCCTCGTTTTGGTTTGGATAGGGAAATTTGAAGCCGTACCTTGGCTACAACGAGGTAGAGGTCCTGTATACTGGAGAAGTGTCGTGTGTCGATCGAAATTTGGTCACTCCGATCAGGAGATTTCCGATTTAAACGTGAATTTCAATATTATAATTGCCCCAAAAACAGCAAAAGTGACAATTTCTGTAAACTAATGGCTAATTGTAAAACATAATTAAAAATATATGTGTATATATTAATTTAATATTTATTTAAGTTTTGAATCTCTTAAGAATTTAAGTGAGATGAGATTCTGCCACCCAACTTATTTTTTTAACTTTGTTTGTTGGTTTTTAAATTTTAGAGGAAATATTTACCTTAATGGAATTTTTTAAATTCAAGAAAAAACATTTTCTTTCTCTAATTTTTGAGTTTTGTTAACTCCCTTTTGATCAAAATACTGTAATGACTCATTACAAATCTACAACGAAAACACGAACAAATTACATGCGTTCTGTAACTACACCGAGCATTGAGTTCACACTCAGTTAAACTTGGCCAAAACTCGGTGACATTAATTTTCAAAGGTTATTTTGTCATTCGCAAGGATATAATTCACACTAGGTTGTTACCAAAAGGTTGCCTAGTAGAACCTAACAAGACCAACAAAAAATAAGTAGAAGCAGGGAACTAGACCGCGCATATTATAAATACGCCTGAACTCATGGAGCAGGAACCAGTTGGACTTCGATCACCGCTAAGCAGGGAGCAGTGGTAAGTAAGTTGGATATTAACAGAGGCTTCCCCCCACCAGAGGTAAGGGGCTTCTTGTGAAATATTCAAGTTTAATTCATTTACCAGCTTCGGCTGTGATTTACCAGTTTCGGCTGTGATTTACCAGTTTCGGCTGTGATTTACCAGTTTCGGCTGTGATTTACCAGTTTCGGCTGCGATTTACCAGTTTTGGCTGTGATTTACCAGTTTCGGCTGTGATTTACCAGTTTCGGCTGTGATTTACCAGTTACGGCCGTGCTTTACACACGATAAGAGGTAATTCACCCGCGTAACGGCGATTGCCCCAGAATTAACCGAATCGACGGAAGAGACGTGCCCCGCGCCGTCTGCTGACCGACACCTATCGCGTAGACTACATCGGACCCGTGGCGCAAGCCGAGATTGGGATGAGAAGAATTATAACGAAAATCAGAATTTGACAAAAAAGAATGTTAACCGACTATATGAAATAAATTCACAATAATATAAAGTTAATTACAAATAAAGACAAAGACCTATTGATGTTAAATTTCGGTGTTTTATTTAACTAACCCTGGTCACAGCGAGCATACCCCAGCTGAGAAACCTAAAACACCCTCACAATACTTTCAAAAGTTTTTTGCCAAACAGTAATTTATAAGAATTTGCCTTTTTGAATTAGCTTCAATCCACAAGTAAGCAGACTGAAAATGGACGTAATGACAGTTTTCCGGAAATACGCCAAAAAAAAGAGCCAGAAAAATCTTATAATAAAATTAAGTTTTATTGTCTTATTAAAAACGATCAAATTTTTCTTGGAAACTTTTTAATTTTCTGGTTTTTTGCATCAATGATTTTGTAGCGTTCTTTGGATTTATAAAAATGGCAACAAAAAGAGATTTAAAATTATTTTTGTAAAAAGCTACATTTCAAAACAATTTCTACCATCCCACATCTCTTCTAAACCATCTTATTTAAGCTCTTTAGCAGTTTTGGCAACGTAAGTTACTCCGAGTAAGTTACCAAAATAGTTACGCGTTACTAATTGTAGTTAGTTACAACTCATTTTCCTCGTAACTAAAGCTTAGTGTACACGATTGCCAGGTCTGACAATCATTGTCAGATCTGCAAACGTCTGACAATGTGTGAAAATGAGCTGACAATGAGCTGAAAATTTAATTTGTGTGTACACGGTTTGCAGATATCTACAAACATCTGCAAATCTGTTGCCAAAATATTTGTCTGACAATGTCGACAAACTAATTTGGCCAAATAGCTAGCAATAGATTTGCAAACATTTGTAGATTTTCTGCCAACCGTGTACACACCAAATCAAATTTTGGATATGTACATTTATTTTCAGCTCATTGTCACACATCGCACCAGTCAGAAAATTTGTCTGCCAATGAATAAATTTGAAAATGTTCCTCAAACGGCATCTGCAAATTTATTCATTGTCAGACGTTTGCAGAAACGTCAGAAAATGAAAAAAATTTGGTGATCTCCCAATGAATTTTTTGTACACACGATTGCCACATCTGCAAATTCATTTGTCTTCAAAATGATTGATGAACACATTTTTCTGCAAATCAATTTGGTGTGTACACGATTGTCAGCCATTCGAGACAAATTTTTCAGTGACAGATCTGGCAATATTTGCAGATCTGGCAATCGTGTACACTTAGCTTAATGTAAATTATGTATGTAATGAGAGCTGTGCTTTGCAATTGTTTATAGCAATTTATACACAAAAACCACCGATCTTGATGTTTTAGTGCATCATTTTCCAAGATCTTTATACGAATTTTTAACAGGCCTTTTGGATTGACGATTTTGTTTTCCATACTAATTGCGCCATTAAAATGTTTAAATCAGAACTTTTTAACTTCACCTAGGAAGTTATTGTTATTGGCCCGATTTTTCAAATTTAAAATGTTGACATTTCTCGACATTGAAAGCCGTTAGAATCTAAATCAAAGATTTTTGAAGAGATGTCTTAGTGTGCGTGTATTGTATACGTACCTCCGGAACGTTTGGAATACCATTTTTCGTCATCCATATCTCAAGAATTAGTAGAGTTATTCAGATAGCATC
Organism: Eupeodes luniger; assembly: GCA_951509635.1. Taxonomy (NCBI): domain Eukaryota; kingdom Metazoa; phylum Arthropoda; class Insecta; order Diptera; family Syrphidae; genus Eupeodes; species Eupeodes luniger. The sequence goes on along the minus strand of OX608073.1, from coordinate 293,458,039 downwards.
ATTATGAGATTCTCAGTAATTCGAAAGAAGTTCCTTGATCCCGAATGTTGTAGTGTAGAGTCCTGAGGTGAAATGGATATTATTTATCAAAACCAAAACTGACATTCGGTCAGTTTTCAAACAAATAAAATAATTTTGACAACTCACATCATGTGTGAGTTCAAGAAGCGCTGGCGAAACCAGGATATGCAGCTGGAATTATGTTCATTTCGTCCTTAAATTTTGTTGTATCTCCTTTGTGTGACGTATATGAGTTGCAATTCTCCTATTTTGTTCTCTTAGATAATTCTTTTTTCATTTTGTAGAATATATGATGCTAGATGACAGCACGCTTACTACAGCTACATATGTGAATGGAGCAACAAATGCCACACAAATATATATAAGCGACTATAATGTTGAACTAGAACTCCATATACAGGACTTCGGGAATGAGACACTCTTTCACTGTGAGCTTGTTCACTATTCGAAATACATACCTTCTACCTCCTGAATGGGAAATATAATCGTGTGCTAGTTCTGCTTCCTGCCTGGTACGGCTACACTGGATTTGTGGTCGCTTTATGCGGAATATAGAAATAAAAGGACGACCTGATCCGTTGCAGTTGAAAAGCAACAACAACAAAAAAACTGAAAAAGGACGATTTTGTGGGAAGTGGGTGGAAAAGAGTGATGTGGAGATTTGTATTGGTTGCTCATACTTGGCAGTTGTATAAATGCACTTTTTGAAACTTTGACAGTCTAGTCCTGCGGTTAAAATGAGAACAAGCAAAATCCTTTTTTGGCCATAGAAGCTGGTCGTTCGTCGGTTGATGCATGTGGAAGATTTTTTGAATTTTTCATACCAACGAATATGTGTGAGAAAGGGAATATCACTATGTATTTATGTATGTACAGTACATATCTGAAAATGTATTAAGGACTGACCTTAGTCCTTTTCTAAAGTATTTTTTCGTATGTGTAGTTTATCCCATATACTCGTACGGTAGATTTGGCCGTTCATAAAAGTCGTGATGATTTATTAATTTTTATATAAAATACTTGTATATGTGCATAGATTCTGAAATGGATCATGGTTTTGGGCGGTGTGTGTGTATGTTTCAGAGGGATTTAAATTTAAATTTTATTAAAAATATATAAATTCTACATGTGCCATTTGTGGTGTCACAACCTTTTATTTTATTGTAATAATTTTACTAGAAATTATGTAAACTATAGCAGTATAAACAAAAAAATTTCAATATTTTTAGAATTTTATCATATAATACAGCAGGACTGCTTAATATTATAAAAGGTGGAACCTTGTGGTAAATGTAAATAAATCCAAAGCGTTGGTTTTTAAGAATGACAGAGGAAAATCGTTTTAAGTTTGAACAAAATTAAATCGAATTTGATAAAAGGGAATTACCAGAACTTTAATTTGTATTTTGAATCGATTTCAATATCATTTGGAGTAAAAGTGAAATAGGGAACGTAGCTGATAATCATTTTTCAACAACTTTAATATCTATGTACGTCAAAAATAATTTCTTAGATTTAATTGACCTTAAGTGCTTGAATCGTTGCCGGATTGTGGGTATAATATTTGTCCTCATAGAGTTCTCCCTTAAAAAAAAATATGTAGTTTAAAATCATGTCTTCAGTTTCGGTAAAAATAAAATTGATCAACATGGCACTGTAACTTCCGTCACATAGTTTCCAGACTCATTTTAGAATAAAAATGATGCAAGGATGCTACCACTCCACATTGGCTTCTACAAAATAACATAACGCAATGCGTTTTCTAAGCCTCAGATTCGGGAATTTTGTTTTGTTAAAGACTAGATGAAAATGCTTCTAGTAGGCAAAGATGTAGGTTTAACGGAATAAGTCGAGATCTTTGTGCAAGCTTCTTCAAGGTTAGTTAGTGAATAAAATAATTTTTAACAATATCCTTAATACATATGTATAATGATATTTTGATCTTTCATAAACGTTTGCTTTGAATAGAATGTTAGTTCTGTGATTAATTTTGAGTTCAATTTTTGTACAATGCTAGCATAAAAAAGTTGAAAAGCGAGCACTAATTTAAAGGAATTTTTTGATAAACTTTACTCTTACGTTAAAAAATAAAATTCTATATCATACAACATTTTCATGCTTACCTAAAAATTCTTTAAATTTTGTTCTTGGATTTCCTGAAAATATTAAAACCAAATATATTTTGCAGTGAATTTCTACAACACTTTATGGATTTTTGTCTTGATTCAAACTTGGCCAACACCCATTCAATAAAATTCAAGTTAAAAAATTAAAAGACGAAAGCATAACACAAAACTAAAACAAATTATTTATTAATTTTAAAGAAAACAAGATTATTCTATTAAAATCTAAGAACGAATAACAAAAGTAAAATTCTCAATAATTCTTGTTATGTTATAATAGCTTAAAAGTAGCTCATTTCAATTTGCATATCAAGAAGCATAAGACCCTATATTATTGTTGTTCATATAAACAACCTCAAAACACCACAATATATAACTTATTAACGAAACAGACACAACCTATAGTATACCAAAAACAGTAAATCTTCTGCATAATATTGCCAAGAGTGACAGCAGAAACAATTAATCCCAGAACTACATTCGCAAAACTGGACCGGACCTTCAATATTCCCTTGAGCTTGAGAGTCATAAGCACAAACCATATAAATCATATTTTATATGGATGTTATGTATAGTATTTATATGATTATGTAAGTTTTGTTTTATAAATGTGGGATGGCAACATTCGAGACTCGAATATGAATATTGATTTGCCTTAATAATGAGCCTAGGGGGGTTTAAATTTGATTTATGTTTGCTCCACTGATGGCCATTATAGGTTAATTATATATAAACTTAATTCGAATAACCAAAACGCAACGCTTTGCTTAAGGCAATTAAAAACATTTTTGATATTGAAAAATTGGATTAACGAGATAACAAAAGGCCAGAATCAGACAAAACAAAATGCTTGAAGTGCTGTCTATTATCTTTTGAAGAAGAAAAAGGAACATTTTTCCTTTTAGCTATAATTTTTATGAGACTAAGATGAGTAAAGATATAGAAAAGAAAAAGACATCCGTCTGGCTGATCCTTTCTTCTGTCAAAGATAAAACAAACTTTAAACAATATTTAAATTCGAAAAAAATTCTCTACTCTAGGAGTGTCTTAATTCCATATTTAAAATTTTGTTAGTTGGTCGCTGAATTTTGCCTTTGTCGACTTCAATAGAAGATAAAGATGGTAACCTTGATAATCAACATTCAAATTCCTTTTTTCCTAAGCTGCATATTCATTTTTTTTTCTTTTCAAAGTAAGGTTAGAATGATATTTAAAAAGATTACAAAATGTATACAGGGAAACTGAATAAATTGGCTGTCTTTCAAATGAATTTTTTGATGGTCAGTGCCAAGAAGCTCATAATCATCCTTGAATTTTTGGAAGAATTCAATACTTTATAGAAGAAATTCAGTTTGTGCAAAATGAAGTCATGGAACATTTTGAGAAAATGAAAAATATGCATCGTTTAACTCCCGTGGAAATCGTTTGACACCAAGTATTTTGTCCGTTGAGAACTAGGGTCTAGTGACTTACAACTTTCAACCATTCCTGTGTGCGAATATTGTTCTCAGGGATGGAGGGGACCTACAGTTTCAAGCCGAATCCGAACGGATAATTTGAGAAAGCACTTTTCATGACAAGAATTACTCTTGGAGAATTTGTCAATTCCTCGCAAGAGACAGTACCAGTGAAAAAAACTTTAGAAGGCATAGGCAGGGGTCGAACCCAAGACCTTTGGCATGACAGTCCAACGCACTTTTTTTTCATTCTTTATTAATTCAATCTTAAACCTATCTTAAAGCTAGACAAAAATTCATAAAACTAGCCTAATTAACCATAACTTACAACTAACAGAGTTAAACAGTAATACTTAATGCTAATGCCTTTCGGCCCTAAGATCTATTTAACTTCAATTCCATTTTATTTATTTTCTTATTCATTAGAAAATTTCAAAAAAACTAATATCAATATCCTTTTTTATTTTTACTTAAAAACTACTTAAAATAAGGTCCTTAATATAAAACTTAAAGCTAACTTAAACTACCTATTCTACCTATAAACTACTTAAAACTAGAACAACCACAGCAGCAAATCTAACTATCTAACATTTTTTGTTTTTCATATTTTTTTGCCTTTTTTTTTAATTTTTTTTTTTAATTCCATGTTTTTTTTTGTATTTTTCTTTTTTGTATTTTTTGTATTTTTTTTTTTGATTTTTTTGTGCCACCAAGCCTATTCTACTTAAAACTAAACCCTAAAACTATAAAACAAGTATGTAAGCCGGCCAAGGCTTAAAACCTTATAACGACTACCCACTATCAAGGGCCGATTGAAGCCATCAAAACTGGTTCTCCTGCTTCACCCTATCAGTTCGGTCCCGTTCGGACACAGCCCTAATGAACCGAAGGAGCTCTGCTCCGCCTTGTGCCATGAGGTCCTGATCGTATCCGAGTCGCCTATCCACGGTTCGTCGTCTGACGTGGTAGATTAGCGGATCTGCCAATCTATCCTGTATCAGACCGCTCCCACCGCCTCCACTTTTTCCTTCGGATCTTCAATTATATAAAAGTCATCGTCAAAGATGGCTTCTTCTGGATCTATTTGCGCTGTCCTGAGTACGTTTGTGTTCTCTTCAGTTCTTTGGAGTTTCAGACTAGGAAGGTCATTGTCGTTCTTTTTCCTGAATATCTTGTTGATTTTAGGGAACATACTAGGGTCACTGGAATTAACTGACCGGATCTTGCGGTCCCAGTACTTGTTAATTGATAACCTGTAGTTCTCCTTAATCAACAGATTGACATTTTTTATTGACGACTTCAGTGTCCTAACCTCCAAGTCGTGTGGGTCTGTAAGTCGTCTGTACAAGTTTTTGAGTCTTGTCAGTAAGCCACTCTTGTGCTTACGTAGTGCGTCAAGAGTCGCGTTTCTGTAAGCGTCCATTTGGTCCCGTTCTTTGTACTTTGGTATTGTCCGTTCCATCGTTCGTTTTATTGGTTCGTCCATCTGTTGTAAATGTTGGTCAATTTCTGTATTTGTCAGGTTTCTGTTGTTTGGTGGGGCTATGTCACTCGAACGAAGTTCTCTCGCTAGGGCGTTGGTGAAACGAGGCCAGCGCATCTTACTGTAATTGTAAGAATGCGTTGCAACGTATTCCTCCAACTCCACGCGTTCGTTCGGAATCTGCATTACAGCAGCCAGTCCGCAGTGATCACTGTCGTACTCGACTGTCTGTAAGCAGTTTCGAGGGTGATTACCCACTTTGTCTGTAATTGTCAGTCTTTTGTCGTACAGCAAAAGATCCAGAAAGGAGCCGCTTCTTGGATACGATGGCTTTTCAGTAGACAGCAGGTCGACGCCATATTCAACGCTGTAAAGATTCATCAAATTAAAAAGATGGTTACCTCTTAGATTACTATGTTGATTTCCCCAATCTTCATGTTTTGCGTTCAAATCACCGGCCAAGATGAAATAGTTTTCTTCCAAGCTCAGTTTCAGTTCTCTAAAAAGAATCTCGATTTCTGAAGCAAAGTAAGTAACCTGCGGAGCTCCAGCCGCATAAGCCGCAATCATATACATCCGCTTCCCTTGAGTGAGAGAGATGCATACAACGCAAACTTCTAGCGTCTTGAGCTTTCGCAATTCATTGTTGTATATGACTTTATAATTAATGCCTTTTCGTATAAAGAGAGCGACACCGCCCCCTTGAGTGGAGTCGGGCCGGTCTCTTCTTACGATATTGTAATTTTTATGAGTCAATTTGTGTTTGTGGTTTAGCTTGGTTTCGCTAGCCATAAACACATCGGGACTGTAGTCTTTCAACAATTGGAACATATTGGCTCTTCGTTCAATCCTTATCAGTGAATTTACATTCACAGCTAGAACTTTTAGGCGCGTCTCCGGCAGCGCGCCCATTATGGTCTAAATTGCGCCAGGCCAGGCAACAAAGAGTAGAGATGATCTACCCTTTTGCCTTGCTCCTTTATCTGACTTTGTAACCCTGTAAGTTGACCTTGAATGCTCAACAACAAGGCTACAATAGTCCAACGCACTAACCATCATGCCGCGGGTACTACAAAAAAAATTATAGTGATTAGTAATCATTCATTTTAAGTCTAGTGCAACGCCAAGGTCAGGAAAACTGAATTCTCTTTTCAAACGTGATGAATTCAACATTATTTATTATATTACGTTTGCTTGTAAGACGCATTGTCTTACGTTTGTCAATATTTAAAATCAAACGATTTTTGCTACACCATTCCCAAAATTGATTAAGATCTTCTTGTAGCTTTTTACAGTCCTTGATAGAGTTAATAATTCGAAAAATTTTAACATCGTCTGCATAGATTAACATAACAAATGAGCATATATATATGTATATTAAATTATATTTCTATTGAAACAATAAATTTATATTATGTACATATGTTATGTATGTACATATATGTATGTACGATTTTGTGTGGAAATTTTAAAATTTTAATTTTTGTGACTTAAGCAATTTAAAATATATTAGAATAATATTATTAATTGAAAAATAAGAAAATATCTTATTTTGACTTTATAGCTACTCTGTCATACTGCAATAGGTTCTTATAAAAACTAATTAACACCCTTATATGATTTTTCCTTATTAACATTGTAATATTTTATATACATACTATTAATTTAGTTTTATTATTTTTGTTTTTGTAGTTACAAATCATATCGTATCCATATCTACTTTATTACATTTTCCCTCATGTTGTGTAATTTAAACCCAAATAAAATTGTTATACACAAGGTTTAGTATCTTGTTGTTTCATATATTTTAATTAACATTGAGAAAACTGTTGTTAATTAGCCCCTAAAAACCATTTTATAAAAATCTGTGTGTAAATTATTACATTAGCATAATGTTAACTTATAATACATTATGTAGATCTAAAAAGGATATAATTATCTCTTATCCCTTTTCAGTTAAATATTGCATAGTTCCTGTTTTTGCACATACTTAACATAATTCTTTGTTTTGAAACCTACAAGAATTTTGGGGACATTATTAACACAAGTCGAAAACAAACAAAAAATAACCTGGGTATATTTTATGATTTTTCTACTAATTACATTCTAAATGTCCTTAAAGCTCTAAAAAAATCAATTTTCCGCTAGAAAAAATCAATTAACTTCAAAAACTAGAAACAAATTTAATATTTTTTTTTAAAGTAGACAGTGAGTTTTTGAAGCATTAAATTCTACACGGTTTTTGATTCCCTATTGAACAATGCTGTCAAGATCAGAATTTAATAAGCTAATCATACGCTGTCGTTGGTAGTCCACATCCGAAGAACAAGGATGAAAATCTGAAAACGAATATGAGAAGCTGAGGTTACTGTCATCAGCGAAACAATTTAGTGGGTTAGAAGTTTCAGACAAAAGATAATTTATAAAAATAAGGAAGATCATAGGAGACCAGCGTTTATTTTGTGAATATCAGATTTGAACCCGCCCAATAGGTTCTACTTGAATTGAACGGTCCGAAAGGTAATTTCTAACCCAACAAAGAAAAGATTCATCAATACCAAAAGCACGCATTTTCGATAAGAGAGCTTGATGCCAAACTCTATCAAATGCCTTTGAAATATCAAGTGAAATAATTTTACTTTCTCCAAAACGATGTAAAGATTTGTTCCACTGTTCGGTGAGATAAACCATGAGATCACCACTGAATCTATTGCTACGAAAACCAAACTGCCGTTTATTAAGAAGCTTTCGTTCTTCAAGATATTTCTTAAGCTGAAAATTAATCAGCGTTTTCATGACCTTAGAAAGAAGGGACGTAAGTGCAATTGGAAGATAATTAGAGGAGGAAGAAGATTCGCCTCTTTTAGGGACAGGCTGATGGACAAATGCAGCTTTCCATCCACTCGTGAAGAGACCTGTAGAATAGGACCGATGGAAAATCTTACGAAGTGGTTTCGTCACTTTTGAAGAACACCTCTTCAGAACAATAGCGGGAATATTATCCTGGCCAGCGGATTTTTGAATGTTAAGATCTTTAAGTACCCTAGCAACTGAACGAGTGCGAAAGAAGAACCGTCCCATAGAATCGTTTGCGCTTTCAAGTACAGGCGGCGTCATGTCACTCATTGTCAGCTTCGAATTAACAGCAAACTGTGCTGCAAGCAAATTAGCTTTATCAATCGAGCTTACAAAAGGAGTATCATTGGAAACGAGCGAAGGAACTAGGGATGACTTAGTATTGCGTAAACATTTTTTACAAATGACCAGACATTTTACCTTTCGAACATTGTAGTATTTTTTGCCGTAATTTCTGGTCACGCAAAAATTGAATGCGTCGAATATGTCCGTTACAAGTGTTTCTAGCTTGTTTGAACTTGTTTCAGTTTTCTTCAGTATGGTTGGCTTTATAAATTCGGAAACTTACATCTTTGATCCTATAATAACCTCTATGCAACTCGAACCAAACCATGAGTTTTCTTTGGGTTTGATAGATTTTACCCTGTTCGGGATAAGATTTTTCATTCCACAATGGATTAAATTTCTAACCATATCTGGCTGGCATCCACGTCACTATCGAGGAAACATAGTAACCAGTCTTCTTCTGGAATACGTGGTACAGGTGTTCTTTTTAAGTTATTGAGGTCTCTTTAAGCTGTCCACCTGCTTTTATTCCTTAATTCATATTAAAGCATTTTCTAAGTAATTCGTGAGTCTTCATGAGCTTATGTTTTAATAATAAGGTTTGCCTGTGCCTTAAGTGTAATTGTTCAAAGTTTAGGTATTCCCGTTTTTAGGTAGATTGTAAAGTTTGCCTCGAAACACTGAAGAGTTTTGTTCATTAAGTTTCTTTGAAACTTTTCAATTTGTTCAAACTAATTTGCCACCCAGATTTCGGAAGCATAACAGAGAGTTGATTTTACAACAGCCTCATATAAATATTTTGTACTTCGCAGAAGGAATTATTCTACTGTTTGAGAACAAATTTTTCTTTGAAGAATTCCACAAATTTTGTGAAGTGTTGGCTGTTTCCTTTAGGTCTTCTATAAAGTTCAAAGCGGAATTAACTTTGACGTTTAGATATTTTATTTATTTGGTAACTTCTAGTAGATTATCATTGTACCACCGCCTATTAACACTTTGATTCTGGAAGGATCTTTAGAATACCATCTTAGTCTTTTCCGTATTAATCGATAGTTCCAGTCTGATGTGAAAATAAGCTAATCAATAAATAATTAAGACTTGTCCCTTTTTCGGGTATTATTACAAGATCAACGGCATAATGATAGAACATTTGTAATAGAATTTGCGATTCTTATTCCTTCTGGTAGATCTTCTGCTATGTCATTGATAAAGAGTGAAAACAGTAAAGCTCTCTAAATGGCAATCCTTGCTTAAGTGCAGTGCTTCACTAGACCAAAGCCAGCATTAAAGTCAACACAAAATGAATAGACTTTCTTGTTGCGTTCTCGGAAAGCTTAAACAGTCGATGAAAGTGTACAAATCTGGTCTGATATGGAGTAGTTGTTTCTAAAACCATTTTTAAGATTTGTGAGAATATTTTTTCTCGCCAACCACTTCTCACTTCTGTAGAACATTTCGTCTAAAGTAGGCATAACTGCCTTTTTGAGCGATGGGGGATATCAGCTTTAGCATGCGAGAAGATTATATTAAAAACTGTTTCCAGGTTGGGAACAATTGCTTCTATCTCCTCAACTGTTAAAACTGAATCCAGTATATAATCGAAGATGGATGATTCCGAAAATATTAAGGTATTACGTTCAACCTTTACGTTTAAATACTTGATAAGTTTTTACATTTGGCGGAAAAACTTTCCAACTTTACAATTTTAAGGGCAAGATTCAAAGCTAAAATAAGCCGGACACTATTCAAAAATAAAAAATAAAAGTTGTTATTTCGACAACTGTTGTTGCAAAATGTTTTCTAAATTTCTAAAACTTAAAATTCAGAAATAGCCAGATGTATTCCTCTCCTTAAACATTTCCAACCGTAATACTCAAGCTTCTAGGAATGCCCATCAGTTCAACTTCGGTCGTATTGTGAAGTACAGATATTCGTTTTTTTTCGCTTCCGATCTTCATACATTTCTGTGATCTTTAAAAAGGGAGATCCTAACCTACCGGAAAACTATAGGGGAATCTCTGTTCTCAGCTCTCTGCGGAAAATTTTCACTCAATTACTGTACCTAAGGCTTGTTTCGTGGGTTGAAAGGAATAATAAAATAAGTTGTTTCCAAGCTGGGTTCAGAGCAAATCTCTCTACAATAGACCAAATTTTTACTCTAACGAGTGTTGCTAAACGTTTTATTGATAAAAAAAAGAACCTCTATGCATTTTTTGTAGATTTCAAAGCCGCCTTTGACACTATAAACAGAAGTTTACTACTTTTCAAACTTACAGATATAGGCTTGTCTACAAAGTTCATAAGAATATATGAACAACTAATATCAAATACAAGTTCAGTAGTAAAAATTGGTATGAGATTGTCAAATCAATTTAAATCTGAAACGGGAGTACCACAGGGTTGTATTTTGAGTCCATTGATTTTTTCCCTCTTCATCAATGACACTGAAGATCAAATTCCAGGTGGTGTTATTTTTGGAGATGTACTTTTCAAGGTGCTTTTATATGCAGATGGCCTTGTCATTCTAACCGATAATCCAGATACTTTGCAGCTTCGGATTAACAAATTAAAACAATATTGCGATACTTGGGACCTTAAAATCAATACTTCAAAGTCAAAGATAATGGTTTTTAGATCTCAAAACCGCAGTAATAGGACTAATCGCAACTGGCACCTAGACGGCTCAAACATAGAAGTAGTGACTGATTACAAATATCTAGGATTTACTATAACACATAACCTAAATCTTGGAGCCCATTTTAAAGACAAAGTGAAGGTAGCAAAAGCAGCCATCAATTGTATATGGTCAAACTTCTTCAAAAATAACTCTATAGATGCGTCGACTAAATTTAAAGTATTTGAGACAACTTTCAAAAGTTCTCTCTTATACGCTAATGAAGTTTATGGATACAAGGAATTAGAAGTAATTGAATTAGTCCAACGGTACTTTTTCAAACGTATTTTCAGACTCCCTGCTAATACACCAAACTACGCTATTTACATTGAATCTGGCCTGCCTCCAATTTACTTAAAAAACCTTAAAGCTAACGCAGACTATATTGTTAAAGTCATGAATAGACCTAATAATAATATTCAGAAAAAGATTATTTTAATAGCTCTACGGGGTAGGTACTCTCCTTTTAAAGACTGGTTTGATTTGGCATCAGAATATAACTATCCGTTGTCACTAAGTATTGATGATTTAGAAGCATTTAGAAATGAACTGTATGACCTTATTTCTATCATAGATGAAACAATGTATCTAAAATCATTAACCCGTGCAAGAGAGTCTGTTACAAGAACAGCTTAGTCTAAACTCAACTTATGCCTCGGGTATGACAACTATTTTCGAAACGAGTTTACTGCCAATGAGATAAGTCTAATCTTTAAAATGCGCCTTGAAATGCTTGAGCTCAATTATAGACCTCACAGAAATGATTTGAATCCGAATTGCTTACTATGTAACCTTAATCAGGCTGAAAATATTTCGCATTTCTTAGCTTTTTGTCCAATAATACAGGAAATCCGAAGATTATATTTTAATAAAAGTTTTTTTACAATTGAAGAATGTTTTGCAATTTTAAATGGAGAAAGTGGATGGAAAACTCTCATTCGATTTGTTTCAGAGGCTCTAGCATATAGAAACATGTATATTAACTTTTAACACATGCGGTCTAATGATAAACTTTGTTTTAGCTAAACTAAAAGCCCAATTTGTGTATTGAAACACTTTAAATTACTTTTTATATATACTTTCGTTCTTATTTATAATTATATTATTATTATTTATTATAATTTTGTATGTAATTAATATTGTATATTATAATGTTTGTTTTCAACTGTTCTTTTCATTTATATTTAACTAGCTGACCCGACAGACTTCGTACTGCCTCAATCGATAAATAAAAGACCTACACTTTTGTATAAATTTATTTCAAAACAAACAAAACGTATTGACACACACTGTTATGTTGTAGTGCGTAAATAAACAAAGAAGACGGTTTTCCGACGCTCGAACACGCGACCTATAATTGTCCATGCGCGAAACAGGGAAACTCCAAGTTGATTCCGCAAACTTCTAAAGACTGTCCTTGCAATTTATTTATTGTCATCGCAAAGGCCAGACGTACTGGAAATTGTAAGCGTTTAAAATCGAATAGTAAATCCGTTGGAACCATCGGTATTCGCGGGATCAAGACATTCTCTCCTTTGTATTTTCCTTTTATGATTGTTGCCTCAATGACGTTATTCATCAGTTTTTAAACAGCCAGTCTTGTTCCATTGCATAGTCGAGGTTGATTAATGTTACGCAGCATGATGACAACTGATCCTACTTTTAACTGCAAATTGTGAGGTGGTTATCCAGGCAATTCCAGTGAATTTAAAAACTCCGTGGGATAGTTGACTACGTCATCATGGTTCATAACGGTGTCGACTGATTTGAAGGAAACCAACTGTCCTGGAAGAAAATTCTGAATGGTCGCATTGAGATCCTCGACATCTTTATTTTTCGCTGCCAATATTGCTCCTTCACCCAGGGAAAACACGCTGAATAAGCTTCTCTTTTGAATCTGTGATGTGACAGAAATTTGTGGGTAATGTGATGAATCCGGTCGAGGTGTCCATTGCAACTTTATTATTTCCACTATCTAACAACTGCTTCGCAAACACATTTGCAGTTTCATCATGTTGCAAAAATACTCGCATGTTAGTTGTTAATTGGAGTGTCTTCACGTACTGCCACAAATTCGATGATTTTAGGCATGTATTTAGTTTATCAGCAACAGTTGATCGGGGATAACTGAAAGAGTCCGACGAAAATCACGTGACAACAGAATTATGGTCCCACCATGACCTCTTATGGGCCATTGTGCATTCATCCCAATCAATTAATTTTCATACCTGTAAGATCTTGGCCATTGAGCTATTTTTGGCGATGTTGCAAATTGGTGTTTCGGTGATTTGCATGTTTAAAGGTAATTTCAAGGCAGAATGCGCAGTTCGTGCGCCTTCATTCAGAGTCAAAGCTATTCCAGATGAACTCAACGCTAGAGCAACATCATTTCGCGATCTGATCCTCGCCAAAAGCAATGAAATTAAGAACGTTTTTCCAGTTCCTCCGGGAGTACCAGGAAATAAATTCCACCAGATCCAGTGTTCACAGCTTCTATCAAAGTGCCGTACGCACTTGTGGAAATTGTGGAACATTTCTACGAACTGTTTCGGCCAATGCTTCAATGTCGTACTGTTGTTCCCTTTGCAACTCGTGGTTTAATGCATCGTGCATTTGACGATTGGGTGCTTTCATTCCCAAACACGACAGTACACATATCACAAAAGTAAAGAAAGTTCTCGTGCACGTAGCGGTAATCGTCACTCACAAAGACAGAAGGATGCACTCATACAACATCGTAACCATCGTAATAATTTTTTCCGTGTTCTGATTTTTGTATTTATTTTTTTGGAGTTTACCTTTAAGCCATAAATCTCCGTGTTCTAAAGTGCGTCAGAATGATTGACATATAGGTTGGTTGTCAAATCTAATGTCAAATATTATGATTGTGTTCAAAAACTTAATTTGTGACAAAACTTAAGATTTATCAAACTTAAAAAAATAATCTGATACAGTTACAACTGAAGTTAGCTAAAATTAAGTTTCACGAAGTCGACCAAATTAATTGCAAATCAGTACTATTAATAGTTTAATACATTTTTTGTCGTGTTCGCAATTCACTTTTGTTTATTTTCGGAATGCGACATTAGATCCTCCAAAGCGCACGCGAAGACTATTTTCATAGATATGATTGAATTTGAACTTTATGCAGCGGTAATAAATTGCAAATTGACTCTTTGACATTAGGAACACACCTAAATTGATTAGACAACAGTGAGTGATTATAATTTAATATGAATTTTATTGAATAGCAATAAAGTTCAAATTGACTCTAGAAAACGTTTGTATGGGAAATAGAAAAGGGCTGTTTTTAGGGTTTTCCCGGAAATTATTCGATTTTTTCTCGCCTTTTAAACCTTCCCTAGATCTCCACGAACATTTCAAGACTAAGATAAGATAAATCCGTTCAGCCGTTCTCGAGTTTTAGTGAGACTAACGAACAGCAATTCATTTTTATATATATAGATTTTATATTTTAACTGTTTAATGTAATTTATAAAATATACTCTGTCTAAACGTATTTATTTAATTCATATAATTAGCATTTTCGGCAGACGGCTTATAAGCCATGCATGTAAATCTTTTAAACTAATTCTGTTAAATAAATTATGTATGGAATAAAAGAAAAAGAGAAAAAAAAATATTCGTTTTTTAGCCGTACTACGCGAATGTGCGAATGCCTTACCACACTCTGTCTTTCCATGTCATTGCAATGTTCAAGAATTCAAAACCAATCTCCTTTCCAAACCTCTTTCCCTAAAGCCCACCCTGTGTCTTTGGTATATTAAAGGTACTCAAAATAAATCAGCAAATTTCAAAAAATTAAATTTCCAAATCCCCTTTTTTAAAAATACTCCTCCGTATTGAAATTTTTATATTTAATTTTTTGATAATTTTGGTAAAATTAAAGGTTATAAGTTAAAGCTTTTCAAAATGTATTTGAAAATTCTCTCCACATTTACCTAGTTTTCTATTTCATTATCCTTGTTATAGAATAATGATATCAAATCGACAACGAGGACGGCGACAACTATACGAACGACAGCACACATACACACGTACATACGTAGTTTTTGATCCAGGAAGACTTATTTTTCCACTAAGTAATTAATTTAAAACCAAGAATCAGTGACTGGAAAAATTAATACGGAACTCATTAAATTAAGATTCTATTGAAAAGATGAATATTATATAGGAATGATGAGTGAATACACGAATGAATGATGAATAAGGGGATCGTCGTGAGTGAAAAGGATACATTATTTTATTTCAATTAGGTACACTTATTTAATAATAATAATTTATAAGTATAAGACTCTGTAATTAGTAAGCACTCATAAAAATCTATGCATGTTAGGTACTATGTTATGTATGAGTATGATGATGATGATGATGAACATTGAGTACTCGTGTTTTACTTATAGTTTTTCATTTTAAGGCAAAACTGCCTTTCCCTCTATCTACAAGTATACATACCATATCATCATACATACATATATCAGGGATATACTTGTACGTCTTGAAAGTTTTATGATATATTCATTTTGCATCGAGAAAGGGATCCTTATGTTAAAAGATGCACTTGAGGAAAATCAGAGACATTCATAATATTTATAAGGCATATGTGATGTGAAGGGAAGTAGCTATAGACGTTATAGACGTATATCTACGTACAAGGTACAAGGTATTATTATAAATATACTTTATATAAATTGACTAATTGGCTTCTTTTGATTTTAAGTAAGGATATACCTAGTACCTACTCGTACCTCTCCTACTTTATATTAGACATTGAAATTGAGAGAAAATAAACTTAATTTTAGAATTGGGTCTTCTACAGAAGCAATTTTAAAATATGAATAAATGAGACCTTTTTGAGGTTCATAAGTAATGTATTTTCAGGAACATGTTTTCCCTGAACATGATACATGATTTAATGAAAAATAATAAAGGTTATGCTGAAATATGGATCTCAAAAGTAAGCATTTGAGTTGATATCAGTTATTCTTGAGAATTGTATGTTTAAAAGATGAAAACATTGTTAGAAGAATACTGTACCTAAACTTACATTTAATTAATTTCATAGGTTTTTATGGAATAGATTAAATTCTGAGAGGAAAGCATTTTTTAACAAAAAGACTAAGAAAATACAGCGGAAAATAGGCATCCGATCTAAGTATGGAAAATGCAATTTTATCTTATAAGTTTGTCAACTTTAGGTCAACAAAATATCAAACACATTAATAACTGTTAAATAATAAAACATCAAACTTTCCGCAATATTAATCTCGCTGCTAAAATTTCAAGTAAAGTAGACATTTTTTTTAAGTGTCCAAAACGCAAATTCTATTATTTTTTTCGACCCTAAACAATATCATTTCTGCGAATTTGTTTATGAGAACAAGAATTTTTGAAAGTTTTATAAACATATTTTAATTGCAAGTATATGCTTTAGAAAACCGCTTTTCATAAAGTTCTAAAAATTGTATTTTTTAATTCCATTTTTATCCTAATTTTTTAATTTTACATTTCGAAGGATTTTGAAACTGTTTTATATATATTTTTTGAATGATGGTTATGGAAGAAAGAAAGGCAAAAGAAATCTAAAAAGTATTAATTTTAAGTGGCTGGAAAAATTAATACGGAACTCATTTAATAAAGATTCATTCATGTTAGTATCTATTTGTTATCCGATTGTCGAATTGAAAAATTGACATTTCTCGACATTTTGAACTCTCTAGATTAGAAATAAAAGGTTTTTAGAAAGATGTCTGAGTGTGCGTCCGTACGTCTCTTTTTCCATTGGCCGTATCTCAAGAACCGTAAGAGATATATGGGCTTCAAATAAATTAAGTCTTACAGATGATAAAAGAAAAGAATATAAAAAAAAAATTAACCAACATTTTTATCTCCTTAAATATTTTGCGAACAAAATATGGTGTTGCATCTAAAATATGTAGAATATAAAAGAATAAAGCTTTTGAAAACTAGTAGAATTTTTACAAAAAACGAAGTGACAATTTAAAAATAAAATTGTGCTAAAAGTTGGTAAATATTGATTTTTGACTCGAATATCTGGCAACATATAAAGATATTGTCTTCAGACTAATTTTATGTTATGAAAAATATTTTAAAAAATAAGAAACTGAAACTTGATTCGAATATCTCGAGAATAAATTAATGTATTCGTTTTAAATTATTTAATTCCGAGAGATTATTTTGTATTAATTGTCGTAGGAATTCCCTTGAATTCAAAACTTATCGTATTGCGTTAATGGATATGACCCCCTCATATTTTTAGTTATTTTTGTTTATAAATGAATATAAAATTTTTATTTTACTGTTTTAAACTTTGTTGCTAAAAATACTACTATAAACTAAGGAATGGACCAAGAATCGAAAATCCAGCCTTAAGTGTTTTTTTCTTTCAAAATTGATTTTCTATAAAATACAAAATCATTTAAGATCTTAAAAATTTAAGGACATCTACTTTTTGAAGTGAATTTTATTTCAAGAAAATAAATGTCCCAAATACAGCAAAAGTGACACTTTCGTTGAACTAATGGCTAATTGAAAAACAATGAACGTTTGATATCTATTAATTTAATACGAAAGCTTTGAATCTCACGAGAACTGCAGTGAAAAGAGATTCTGCAACGCGTAGTGAGTGTGAGAGGCACACTAAAGTTTCTTTCCAACTTAATTGTTTGCTTTAATTTGTTTTTTTTTTTTTTTTTAATTTTTAGAGAAACAAATTTTTCTCCCTACAATTTGTAAATTTTGTTGACTCCTTTAAGACCAAAATATTTTCAATAGGTTCACGCAAAACAGTAATTTGTTTAGAATTTGTCTTCAAGTATCAGTTCCAATCTACGAGTAAGCAGACTGATAACAATATTAGACTCCTGAGTCCGAACAAAAAACCTCAAAAAACGTCAGAAAATTCTTCATAACAGATTCTGTTCTTAAATAATCTAATAACTAAAGTTGTCTCCTTACCTCTTGAAATATGTTAATGTAATAACAAGACATAACTATGTTATTTAAATATTGTCATTGATTAAAAGTCTGGATCCGCCCTTGGTAAGATAATTTTCTAAGATCCATATAAGGCTACTAATTGGTAATAATTGGTTATCGACTAAAATTCTCAGGAACAAAAACAGATATCAAAGTCAAAGTTATTTTATTTGCTTAATATTCGTGTTTACTTAATCATTATTTTTTGGAAAAATTCATTTGACAACTTATTTGACAGAATACAAAAACAACTAAAAACTGATGAAAAATGGGGATTTGGTTGAAAAAGATCTAAGTCCCTGGTGAATTAATATTCTGATTACTATAATTATAAAGTCCACTGACAAATTTTATGGTAGCTAGCTCATTTCATTTCCCTTTTTTTTTAACTTAGCTATTTCGTAGGGCGTCGTAAAAACTGTGTGTACCTTTAAAAATAAGAGCTTTTATTTTGTTAAACAAGAGGCTGGGATGCGACCCCTACTGATAACTTCCCATTTTTATATGGTTTGTTCTGTAACAAAGTAATTTTATTATTAAGATAAATTATTGAAATGGTATATATGCAATTTAAAACTTAAGTTTAAGCTCAATTTATTTTTTATAGGAAAATAATGCCTTTAAAAAAGGGTTTTTCAATAGGCGAGGTTAGAATTTGGCGCCTCGTGGCGGCCATTTTGTTTTGGTGACATCTGTCAAATCTTTTGTTTATAATGTAGTTGTTTATCCCAAATCATAATGGCAATTCATTCAAATGATTAAACTTTAATATCAAATTGAGTGTTCGTTAACGCAAACTTGGGCCTACACTCGTACAAGATCCAACCGACCCAGAAGCTCAAAGTTCATGGCCATAGACAACACCGTTTTTTCGCTGACTAGGCTTCGAATCGTTTGGAAGAGGACCCATTTTTGAATGAATGGCTGGGTTAACAAGCAAAATTGATGTATATGGTACGACACCAACCCACGCGAGATTCACCAGGTGATAATGCATCCTCAAAAAGTTACCGTTTGGTAAGAAGCCGAGGTGGGCATTGGAATGATGTCATATTCCACACTTAATGGCATAAATGCGCCTTTCAAATAAAAAAAATAATTTTGTTAATACCTCACACACAGCTTGTTTTATTCCATTTCAACGTCTACCAGCCCATATTGAAAAACCCTTTGTTACAGAATATTACATTACATTATTACAAAAACAACTTGTATGTCAGTATCTTCTTTTATTCGGGAAATATCCTCTAATAGTTTCTTGAAAAAAAAAAACAGTTTTAGCTTAAGGTCAGCTAACACTGTTTTTTTTTATAAACTAGCAATTACCTTATTGGCCTTTACAACATAACTAAAACGACTTTTTAGTTACTACAAAATTAAATGTATGTACATTAGGGTGATTCATTTCCGCAAACATTTTTTTTTTCTCGGTGCTCAAGCGAAATATTAATGAACTTATTGAAAAAAAAATTCTCACCAAAGTAGAGCTCTTAATATCAATTTTAAGTACTTACAATTTAAAATTGAAGTTTTCCCATATAAAATGCATGTAAAAAAAATGCTTTTTTTTCAAAGTTCTAATGCTCACTCACCTTTTACAATATTGTCAACCGGTTTAATGGACCTTATAGGGAATTTCACGCTCTTTAAAATTGCTTTTATGTTTTTTTGTGTAACACGCACTGGTTCGCCATTAGGAGTCATCAAAGTGCAATTTTTTGAATGAATAGCTTTTTTCCAATTTTTTTGAACAATTCGCAAAAAGTAGGGAGAAAAAAAGGGCTGATTCGTAAAAAATAGTCCTTTGACCAGTGTTTATTCAATTTACAGCCATTTTTATGCCTCAAAACTTAAGAAATTGATAAATACTAATCAATTATGCTATTTAAATTGAACTTTTTTATTGATTCCTAATGTATTCTCTATAGCAACAACTTTTTTAGAATTATTATGATTTGTGGCTTATGATAAATATAAAAAAAACACATTAATTTATAAAGAAACAACAAAACTTTAATCAAAACAAACAGGAGGTTTTATTATTGGGAAATATATTGCAAAGTTTTTAAACAGTTGCTTTTCCAATCAAATAATTATCATCACTATTTTATGTTGGAATATGCTATCACAAGACTGTTTAGTTCAATTATGTAAATAGCGGTTTCTACTTATATAATATTAGAGCGACTGAAGTTGACAATAAAAACAATTTACATTCTTGCTAATTTAAGAATTTCGCTTACAAAAATGAATAACCTTTATAGGTACATACATATATATTCTTCAATGTGTTGATTAATGTGTTAATTGATGTGTTCTTTTTATATTTATCATAAGCCACAAATCATAATAATTCTAAAAAAGTTGTTGCTATAGAGAATACATTAGGAATCAATAAAAAAGTTCAATTTAAATAGCATGATTGATTAGTATTTATCAATTTCTTAAGTTTTGAGGCATAAAAATGGCTGTAAATTGAATAAACACTGGTCAAAGGACTATTTTTTACGAATCAGCCCTTTTTTTCTCCCTACTTTTTGCGAATTGTTCAAAAAAATTGGAAAAAAGCTATTCATTCAAAAAATTGCACTTTGAAGACTCCTACTGGCGAACCAGTGCGTGTTACACAAAAAAACATAAAAGCAATTTTAAAGAGCGTGAAATTCCCTATAAGGTCCATTAAACCGGTTGACAATATTGTAAAAGGTGAGTGAGCATTAGAACATTGAAAAAAAAAGCATTTTTTTTACATGCATTTTATATGGGAAAACTTCAATTTTAAATTGTAAGTACTTAAAATTGATATTAAGAGCTCTACTTTGGTGAGAATTTTTTTTTCAATAAGTACATTAATATTTCGCTTGAGCACCGAGAAAAAAAAAAAATTTTGCGGAAATGAATCACCCTAATGTACATACATTACCCAGAAAAGAAAACTTAAGAAATCATAATATGGTATGTAAATGTACATAATATGTCATCTTGAAAACATATAGAAATATGTCATAAAACTTCAATTCCGAATTTTATTGGAAAGAACATAATTACTCCGAATTGTATTCCATGGTTTCAGAATAGGATTTAAATAGCTTATACTTAAACCAAAATATGTATTCCCAGTATTAACGAAATCTCCAAAAAGTATGCAATTTATGCAAGAATAGATACTGTAATGTGTATACACTCTTTCAATAATAAGGGGCAACATCTAGTGGTAGTAATAGGAGAACTCGCTTCTTTAAGCATCGAGAAACATCTAGTGGCTTAGAGGGGAACTCATTCAGCGCATACAAGAACCTCGAAAGGGGTAAGCATCTAGTGATAAAGTGGAGAACTTCGTTAAGCATCGAGAAACATCTAGTGGCTTAGAGGGGAACTCATTCAGCGCATACAAGAACCTCGAAAGGGGTAAGCATCTAGTGATAAAGTGGAGAACTTCGTTAAGCATCGAGAACAACCTCGTAGATTCTCGAACCGATTTGAGGTATATAAATAGGCGCTCGGAAGCGAAGCGGTTCAGTATGGATTATTGGTTGTAAACTGCGATAAGTAAAGACTGTGTATAAAAGTAATAATTGAAAGTAAAGACTGTGTTCGGAACGTAAAAAGTTGAGTGTTCAATAAATAAGTTGAAGCGATTTTAAATAAAGTAAATTTGTGTTTTATTTGCAAGTGTGAATAAGTTTTAATTAGCGGACCAAGCCGAATATTACATTGGTGTCAGAAGTGGGATTAAAACTTATTGAGAGTAAAAACAGTGAGCAGTGATTGAACTATTTTGTGTGAAGTAGTGAAGTTTAAAATAAAAAAAAAAAAAAAAAAAAAAAAAAAAAGATGAGTAAAGTTTTGAAAGACTTAACTGTTCCTGAGCTAAAGGCCGAACTAAGCAAACGTGGCTTAAGTGGGACAGGAGTAAAAACTGAACTCGTTAAACGGCTGCAAGAATATCTGGAGCAACAAAATGAAGACCCAGATACGTTTGCTTTTGAATTAGAAGCAAAAGTGGAAGAGGTAAATGCAAATGTTGCTTTATCTAACATGATGTCACTTCTTCTAGCCAAATTTGAAGAACAAAGAAGCGATCAAAAGCAAGAACAACAGAATGTTCTCAAACAACTAGAAACTCAAAGGAGTGATGTCCTGAAACAACTAGAAGCCCAAAGAAGCGACCAGAAGCAAGAACAGCAGAATGTTCTCAAACAACTAGAAACTCAAAGGAGTGATGTCCTGAAACAACTAGAAACTCAAAGAAATGATGTCCTAGAGCGGTTCGACGAACAGAGAAACCTTTTAGAAGGCAGGTTTTCGGACTTCGAAGAGAAAATCAAAACTGTTGACGAGCGCGTCGAAAAACAAAATGCACGTTTCGAGAAAATTGACGAACGAATCGAAACCATTACAAATGAACTAGAAAAAGTGCGAAAGATGAAAGCTCGAGAACCTTCTGGTGAGTGCTCAAGAAAGAGAGAAGTGAATCCTCCAAGCTTTGATGGGCAGATTCCGTGGTCAATCTACAAGAAACAGTTTGAAGCAGCAGCATTAACAAACGGCTGGGACGATCACGAAAAATACATTGCTCTTACGCTCGCTTTAAGAGGATCTGCTGCTGAACTACTACAAACCATCCCAGCAGAGAAGAGTGGTGACTTCACAGTTCTGGTAAGCGCGATCGAACAGCGGTTTGGGGATAGCCATATGACAGAAGTCTTCCGAGTTCAGCTTAACAATAGGACGCAGAAAAGAGGTGAAACTCTGCAGCAGCTTCAGGCAGATATCGAGCGATTGGTTCACCTGGCATATCCAACAGCTGGTAACGAGATAATAAATCAACTTGCTGTTGAAGCCTTTGTGAGAGCTGTGGGCGATATAAATCTTCAAAGGGCTATCCGCACTGCTGGAAAGCGAACACTACCAGAAGCATTGGCTTTCGCTCTGACGATGGAAGCTGCAGAACAAGCTTCCCAAAACGTGCATCGTGTAAGAGAATTAGAAGTCCAAGAATGCTCTTGTCAGAAAGCTACTGTGGAAAGGAGTCAACGAGACGGACCAGCACGATGCTGGAACTGCAATAAGACTGGGCATCTACAGCGACAGTGCAGATTACCACGAAGAGGAACCGCATGCCAACACTGTGGAAACAGAAGTAACTCAACGGGTCAAAGCAACACGAACAACGTTGCTTCCAAAGTTGTTTCCCACCCGGGAAACGAATAAGAACCAACTTCGAGGGGCAGAAGCTGGTTTCTGGTATCGATGGCCCCAGAAACGACATCCAGGTTTCTCAAACGAAACGCGACAACAAGAGCCTGACCGTGGAAGCAAGTATAAACGGCAACAAATGTGTGGCTACCATTGACACCGGTGCCACGGCGTCCATCATACGGCAAGACCTCGTCAAGAAGGCATGGCTCCACAACACCAACAGCTATCGTTTAAGGACTGCAACTGGAGAGGCCGCAAAAGTTTATGGTGAGGTACGTCTTAAGATCCGGATGGCAGAGTTGGAATTCTCTCACCCGTTCCTGGTAGCAGATACATGCGATGAGTGCATTGTCGGCGTCGATTTCATGAAAGATCACGGAGTGATATTGGACATCGGGAACCAAGTCCTGAAATATCGAAACATCGAGATTCCGATGATCTATGGGACTAACTCGTATGAGACATCGCCATCTGTGAAAACCGTCATCAAAGAAGATCTCACTTTGCCTGCTTCTTCAGAGGTATTCGTGTGGACGAAATTGAAGGGTAAGCCTGGCAGCCATCGATACCTCATGGTCGAACCAGCGTCTGTAAAGTCCTCCCAAAACGTCATCATTGGGAAGACTCTTGTAAGACCTTTAAAGAACATGGTTCCGGTAAGAATACTGAACATCAAGCCGTATGAAGTTAAGCTTAGAAAAGGTGAGATTGTCGGACAATGCGAATCTGTATCAGCAATAACAAGGATCAACGAAGAAGAGTCAAGGCAATCCTTGAAGTCCGAAGAGCTGAACTCCATAAAGACGAACATTCTCAAGTCATCTAATCTTGGCCACCAACAACGAAGAACTGCAGAAGGTCTCCTCGAAGAATTTGCAGACATCTTTTCGTCATCGAAAAGGAAATATGGCAGAACGCAACTGGTGCAACATCGAATTAATACCGGGGATGCAAGGCCGATTCGTCAACCTGCAAGACGCCTTCCACTAGCCAAACAAGGTGAGGTTGAAGAACTGATAACCACTATGAAGGAAGAAGGTCTCATTGAAAACTCTAAAAGTCCTTGGGCATCTCCAGTGGTCCTGGTAAAGAAGAAAGACGGATCAACCCGCTTTTGCGTGGACTATCGAAGGTTGAATGATGTGACCAAAAAGGATAGCTACCCTCTGCCTAGGATCAGTGATACTCTGGACGCAATGGAAGGAGCACAATGGTTCTCAACTTTGGACTTGAAAAGTGGTTACTGGCAAGTCGAGATCCATCCTGAAGACAAAGAAAAGACAGCATTTTCAACAGGAAACGGATTGTGGCAGTTCAAAGTGATGCCTTTTGGACTTTGCAATGCTCCAGCGACTTTTGAGCGCCTAATGGAATGCGTCCTGCAAGGACTGACATGGAAATCTTGCCTGGTCTATTTGGATGACGTCATAGTATACGGGAAAACATTTGACGAACACTGTACAAATCTGAGAGCCGTGTTTCAAAGACTTCGAAAAGCCCACCTCAAGCTTAACCCAGAAAAGTGTTCACTCTTCAAAACCGAAGTGAAATATCTGGGACATATCATCTCATCCCAAGGAGTAAAAACGGATCCTGATAAGGTTGACACCGTGAAGAATTGGCCAACACCACAGGATAAACACCAACTCCGAAGCTTTCTGGGTCTAGCCACATACTATAGGCGCTTTGTGAAGGACTTTGCTGGAATCGCCAAGAGTCTTCATCAGCTAACGGAAAAGGGAAAGCAGTTTAAATGGTCAGGTGAGTGCGAGCGCAGCTTTCAAGAGCTCAAGCAACGCTTGTGTAATGCACCAGTGCTGACCTATCCGACTCCAGGAAAACCGTTTATCATTGATGCTGATGCCAGCAATGTCGGGATTGGTGCTGTACTGTCGCAGGTACATAATGGCGAAGAAAAAGTGATTGCCTATTACAGCAAGGTACTCTCGAAGTCGGAAAGAAACTATTGTGTAACCAGAAGAGAACTTCTTGCACTGATTTTGGCAACAAAGCACTTCCATAAGTATCTCTATGGACAGAAGTTTCTTCTCCGAACTGACCATGGAGCACTAAACTGGCTTTTGAATTTCAAGAATCCAGAGGGTCAAGTGGCGAGGTGGATTGAGAGGCTGCAGACGTACGATTACGAAATTCAACATCGGAAGGGGAAGCTTCACTCAAATGCAGATGCACTGTCTCGGAGACCATGCAAGCAAGACTGTAAGCATTGCAGACGACAAGAAGAAAAAGAAGTGGTTACTGTCCAACGAACCAGAGCCGATCCCGTTTATGGCTGGAGCAACGACGAGTTGAGGAAGGCTCAACAAGAAGACTCAGATATCGAACCCATCCTCGCTTGGAAGGAACACCAGGAAAAACCAGAATGGACTGACATCTCCGATAGAAGTCCGACTCTGAAGGCATATTGGGCACAGTGGGACTCGTTTCATGTCCAAGAGGGTGTCCTTCGACGTAAATGGGAATCAGCAGATGGAAAGTCTTATGTAATGCAGCTAGTCTTACCGAGATCGAAGGTTATGGACGTTCTGCGAGAGATGCATGGTGGAGTTTCGGGAGGCCATCTAGGAGTAAACAAGACGCTAGAAAAGGTTCGACAACGATTTTACTGGCTACATGCAAGAGAAGATGTCGAGAAGTGGTGCCGAAAATGTGATACCTGTGCTGCCACCAAAGGCCCGAACAAAAAGAACCACAGCCAAATGCAGCAGTATAATGTCGGAGCACCCTTCGAAAGGATTGCAGTAGACGTGGCGGGTCCATTTCCGGAAACAAATAATGGAAATCGTTATATTCTGGTCGTCATGGATTACTTCAGCAAGTGGCCTGAAGCATACGCCATTCCAAACCAAGAAGCCAAAACAGTCGCAGACCAAATTGTCTTCAACTGGGTGAGCAGATTCGGCGTTCCATTAGAACTGCATTCCGACCAGGGAAGGAATTTTGAATCAAACATATTTCAGGAAGTTTGTGGGCTTCTTAACATCAAGAAGACAAGAACAACACCACTTCACCCACAATCTGATGGCATGGTCGAACGATTCAACCGAACCCTGAAGGAACATCTTTGCAAAGTTGTGGACGACAACCAGCGAGATTGGGATCGACACATTCCACTGTTTTTGATGGCGTATCGAAGTGCAAGGCATAGCTCAACTGGTCATACACCGTCTGAGATTTTGATGGGAAGGAACATCAGACTGCCGAGCGAAATAAAATTTGGATGTCCCACGTCGGAGCTGCAAGCCGAGGATGACTACATTGATGACCTCAGAGAAAGACTCCTTCAGATCCACGACAATACCAGGTTGAAAATAAAGATGTTCAGTGACCGAATGAAGACACGCTACGATATACGAACGACAACAACAGAGTTCCAAGCAGGAGATCGGGTGTGGCTTTACAATCCCCATCGACAAAAAGGATTGTCACCGAAACTTCAACGGGACTGGGAAGGTCCATATACAGTCGTTACAAAAATCAACGATGTCGTGTACCGGATACAAAAGGGAGTCAGAGGAAAACCTAAAGTTGTACATCGCGACCGGCTACATCGCTACAGTGGTGATGAGAACGATGGATTTGTTCGGGACGATCAATCCTAAGGAGGGGGCAATGTAATGTGTATACACTCTTTCAATAATAAGGGGCAACATCTAGTGGTAGTAATAGGAGAACTCGCTTCTTTAAGCATCGAGAAACATCTAGTGGCTTAGAGGGGAACTCATTCAGCGCATACAAGAACCTCGAAAGGGGTAAGCATCTAGTGATAAAGTGGAGAACTTCGTTAAGCATCGAGAAACATCTAGTGGCTTAGAGGGGAACTCATTCAGCGCATACAAGAACCTCGAAAGGGGTAAGCATCTAGTGATAAAGTGGAGAACTTCGTTAAGCATCGAGAACAACCTCGTAGATTCTCGAACCGATTTGAGGTATATAAATAGGCGCTCGGAAGCGAAGCGGTTCAGTATGGATTATTGGTTGTAAACTGCGATAAGTAAAGACTGTGTATAAAAGTAATAATTGAAAGTAAAGACTGTGTTCGGAACGTAAAAAGTTGAGTGTTCAATAAATAAGTTGAAGCGATTTTAAATAAAGTAAATTTGTGTTTTATTTGCAAGTGTGAATAAGTTTTAATTAGCGGACCAAGCCGAATATTACAATACATTATTTATTTATGATTTATTTCAAGAATTTTGTATAGCCTTAGAATAATTAACTAATTTCCCTGAAACATATGAAAAGTCATTTAGTATATATTTGCATTAAGGAAGAAAGGCAGTTATACCATTGTTGATGGAATTTTGGCTTCAAATTGTTTTTTGAAACAAATGTAAAAGATTTTGAAAAAAGTATAATTTCAGAATAAAAAGAGATTGACAATTTATGTATATGCATGTTACTAAATTCAGAATTAAAAGAAATTCCAAGCCTTTAAGGTTCAATAAAGGGCTAAGTAAAGTAAGCAATAGGAAGAACGAATCATAGCGGAAAATAACGATAAACAGCTGTATGAATTACCTTAGTTAAACATTTCCAGATTTATTAAGTATTTGCGATTATTTTGCACACTATTTTGAAGTTAATTACGTTAATTTTAATTTAAGTTCAGCATGAACCGCCGAATTTTAATTATTATTTGAATATAATGTAGACGTATCGGTTGTTTAGAATTAAATATATTTCAGAAATTTAAATATGGTCTTTTGGGTTTAAATGATTACAATAAACCAGGTCCAGATGAAATTCTACCTATTGTTCTTAAAACATTAAACAATACATGTGCTGCTTCCTTTGCTGAACCGCTTTTCTTTACTTTTAAAAGCTCTCTCGCAAAACATCGAATTTCTTCCAGTATAAAAGAAATCATTCTAAAGCCTTATTCACAAATCAGGGTTCAACTACCGTCCGATTTTTTAATTTTCGTGTACGCAAAACTCTTCGAGAAGTTGATTTATGAAAAACTGACATTTCTAAATTCATTTTGCATTTCATTTCTAACAAAGTTTCGTTGCGGGAAGATTAACAACGACCTATCTTTCTATCATTACCAATTTCATTTTAAAAAAGAGGCTGCGATGCGACCCACACTGATAACTTCCCATCCCGTCTGTCGATTTGTCTTGCTTAAAAGTTTGTAGGTGTTCGTGTTTTGTTAAAAAAAGTTGTCAGTTATTATTCTTAAAAATTTAAAAATTACCAACAATATTTTGCATATGATGAAATAGTTTGATTTCAAAATCTATTTTTGTTAACGAGATTTTTAGTCGAAAACCAATTTTTACCAATTTTAGTAGCATTTCTTAAAAGTTGGTATTTCTTATATAAACAAATACAAATTGGATGAATGAAATTTATTTGAAGTCAATATCTTCTATTGAACGTTTTTGAACAACAACAACAACTTAAAGGTGCTACCACTCATTGTTTTTGGCTGGAGATATAGCTATTTCGTGCTTTGCCACTTTTGCACTCATCAGTCTCCTTTGTTTGTGGTGCTGAGCTTTAATCCAATTTTATTTGAAAAACTTTATACACAACATAGGATTCGAACCCACGCATATCAGATTTGCTCAGTCTTAGAAGTCTACTCCACTACTTTTGACCACTGACGTCACAGGTCGAGATGTGCTAATTGTTTATCAAATGCATTTGAAGCATCAACATTTTTATAAGCTCCTTTGACTTCTAAGACTGAGCAAATCTGATATGCGTGGGTTCGAATCCTATGTTGTGTATAAAGTTTTTCAAATAAAATTGGATTAAAGCTCAGCACCACAAACAAAGGAGACTGATGAGTGCAAAAGTGGCAAAGCACGAAATAGCTATATCTCCAGCCAAAAACAATGAGTGGTAGCACCTTTAAGTTGTTGTTGTTGTTCAAAAACGTTCAATGAAATTAAAAGGAATGGTCAAGTCTAACAAGCTGACATTCTAGTACGAATAGTACAATAAAAATAATAACAATATCTTCTATTGTTCACGAGATATCGAGAACCGAACATCAATTTTTACCAAATTTTCGTTCTATTTTTTGTACATTATATTTTTTATGAAAAAAGGACTGTTGGATTTTTATAAAAAACTAGCTGACCCGGCAGACTATGTACTGCCTCAATCGATAAATAAAAGACCTAAACTTTTGTATAAATTAATTTCAAAACAAACAGAACGTATTGAATAAAAAAGCATTTTTTTAATGAAGCATGAATTTTTATTATTATTTTCGACACATCATGTTGCTAACTTAAAAAAACACAGAGTTTTCCTGAAATACCTACTGGCTATTTATAAGGTTTAAATTTTTATTAATAGACACACACTGTTATGATACAGTTTGTTAATCAATTTAAAGCTTTTTCATAAACTACATATATTTTTTGTTTTGTTTTGTGGTGCGTAAATAAACAAAGAAGACGGTTTTCCGACGCGCGAACACTCGACGTATAATTGTCCATGCGCGAAGCAAGGAAACTCCAAGTTGATTCCGCAAACTTCTAAAGACTGTCCTTGCGATTTATTTATTGTCATCGCAAAGGCCAGACGTACTGGAAATTGAAAGCGTTTAAAATCGAATGGTAAATCCGTTGGAATCATCGGTATTCGCGGGATCAAGACATCCTCTCCTTTGTATTTTCCTTTTATGATTGTTGCCTCAATGACGTTATTCATCAGCTTTTTCACAGCCAGTCTTGTTCCATTGCATAGTCGAGGTTGATTAATGTTACGCAGCATGATGACAACTGATCCTACTTTTAACTGCAAATTGTGAGGTGGTAATCCAGGCAATTCCAGTGAATTTAAAAACTCCGTGGTATAGTTGACTACGTCATCCTGGTTCATAACGGTTTCGACTGATTTGAAGAAAACCAACTGCCCTGGAAGAAAATTCTGAATGGTCGCATTGAGATCCTCGACATCTTTATTTTTCGCTGCCAATATTGCTCGTTCACCCAGCCAATTATGGTTATTGAACTTTTGCGCTATAGCTGGGAAAACACGCTGAATAAGCTCCTCTTTTGAATCTGTGATGTGACAGAAATCTGTGGGTAATGTGATGAATCCGGTCGAGGTGTCCATTGCAACTTTATTATTTCCAATATCTAACAACTGCTTCGCAAACACATTTGCAGTTTCATATGTTGCAAAAATACTCGCATGTTAGTTGTTAATTGGAGTGTCTTTACGTACTGCCACAAATTCGATGATTTTAGGCATGCATTTAGTTCATCAGCAACAGTTGATCGGGGAATAACTGGAAGAGCCCCACCAAAAATATTTTGGTTGTCACGAAGGTCTTTCAATGTTTTGTCCAGCGCCTCCAGTGACCTCTTATGGGCCATTGTGTATTCATCCCAAACAATTAATTTGCATACCTGTAGGATCTTGGCCATTGCGCTATTTTTGGCGATGTTGCAAATTGGTGTTTCGGTGATTTGCATGTTTAATGGTAATTTCAAGGCAGAATGCGCAGTTCGTCCGCCTTCTAGCAGAGTCACAGCTATTCCAGATGAAGCCAACGCAAGAGCAACATCATTTCGCGATCTGATCCTCGCCAAAAGCAATGAAATTAAGAACGTTTTTCCGGTTCCTCCGGGAGCATCAAGGAAATAAATTCCACCAGATCCACTGTTCACAGCTTCTATCAAAGTGTCGTACGTAATTCTTTGTTGTTGATTTAATTGTGGAACATTTGTACGAACTGTTTCGGCCAATGCTTTAATGTCGTACTGTTGTTCCCTTTGCAACTCGTGATTTAATGCATCGTGCATATGACGATTGGGTGCTGCCATTCCCAAACACGACAATACTTTATTTGCTATCAATAAACACATATCTTCTATCATGATCAATGTCTCATTGTAAATTTCTTCAGTCATTTGTAGTGTAGGATTCAAAGTTTCACGGCGGCGCACACGATGCAAAACATCCTCAGACATGTCATCTCTATACTTAACCCACAAATCTTTTGGATTAGAAGGAAACATGTCGATATGATAATCGCAAATAATGTACGAATATGATGCGGCAATGAAGATATTACGGAATCCTTGAGCGTATCATCCCAGTGCGAATCGTTCTCAAGTAAATGTAATAGTTGGCATGCCTCACGGTAAGTCGCACACAGCTGTCCATTAACTGTTCTCAGTTGTTTGAACGATGTCGGATCACGAAAATTCACCAACAACAATCGCAAGACTATTTTCATAGATATGATTGAATTTGAACTTTATGCAGCGGTAATAAATTGCAAATTGACTCTTTGACGTTAGGAACACAACTAAATTGCTTAGACAACAGTGAGTGATTCTAATTTAATATGAACTTTATTGAATAGCAATAAAGTTTTATTGAATAGCAGTAAAATTTACTCTAGAAAACGTTTGTATGGGAAATAGAAAAGGGCTGTTTTTAGGGTTACCCGGAAATTATTCGATTTTTTCTCGCCTTTTAAACCTTCCCTAGACCTCCACGAATATTTCAAGACTAAGATAAGATAAATCCGTTCAGCCGTTCTCGAGTTTTAGTGAGACTAACGAACAGCAATTCATTTTTATATATATAGATAGATAGATAGAAGATAGATAGATAGATACATACATATATATATATATTTAAATGTCAATGTTTATTTTTTGTAGATGCTTTTCTGAAATTATTTTTGACCATAAACTAGAGAACCAAGTTTTTGAAAGAGTTAGGGAAAACAAAGATCTTGGTGTTATTTTTAACCCTAAAGTTAACTTTGCTAAGTACATTGAATTTAGAGTATCCGCAAAGCAAATCTCATACTCGGTTATTTTGATCGTTAAAACATGGACTTCAAAGACCCTTTGTTCTGAAATCACACTTGAAATAATCTGTTACCCTTTTTAAAGCATTAATTTTAAGAGAATGGAAATGCACCAAAAACAAATTTACAAGGTTCACTTTTTAGAAATTTAGCTTGAACATCGAAACTCCATTATACAAAACTAGAAGCCATTTTTAGGAATTCAATCACTTAAAAATAGACTCAAAATGTGTTCAATGATGTTTTCCCTACAGCTTGAAGTATGTTCTTTGTTTTGAGAAGATGTACGAAAAATTAACCAATAACTCAATGTGTCAAAGAAACAAACCTAATTTAAAATTTTATCGATTTTGATTTTTAATTGAGTAGATCTTCTTGGAAAAATGTTTAAATTTAAATAATGTTTTAAGAACTAATTTAAATTTTTCATACTAATTATATTTTATTTATTTATATTTAACTTAAGAATTATTTAATAAATTGTGCGTATACACATAAATACTTATATAGTAATCTAAATTTAGATTTTTAAATCTCATATCGATGAAATAAATAAATAAAATTGAGTTTAAAGTTGTTTTTTTTCTAAAGATATTTGAAACGTTTAACCATTTTTCAAATGTTTTGATTAAGTTAAAAAAACCTGTCAGTTAACAACAATGTTTTCATTATATTAAAATGAGTTAATATCTTTATTTGATATCAAGACGTTAAAGTTGAAAATCAATATTTACCAATTTTTAGTAGTAATTTTTTATTTATTGAAAAACAAAACTTACAATTCGATATTTTTTTTTAAACTGTACCTACCAAATTTCATAAACGTTATTTGTCGTTGCGTACTTTTAGAGGTTATATTCTTTTCGTTAAATATTCATGGTGCTAAATATTTTATTTTTTTATTTATAAAAATCTGTAACTTGAAAAATTTTTAAGTTCAAACCCATTTTGGATTAACGTCACAATGTAAAATTTTTAAAATTAAATTTAAGACGACAGTGTTATTAGTTCATAAGATATTTAAGGTCAACTAAATTTTTGGCTTTTTTAAATGCTTTACTAAAAATAGACACTGACTGGATTTTTTGAAAGTCCTCTCTGCTCATCTTGATGTGCTAATCTGTATTTGAAATCACGGACATCTCACAAAGAACCATCTAGAAATATTAAAACAATCGGAACTACTACAATAACTTCCCATGTAAACTTAAGAAGCCAACAAAAATTGTAATACTTTGTCTTTGTATTTTTTTCTAAATTTCTTTTATCCTTAAAGAAAAACACATTCAAATACAAATTGTATCAAAAAATTATTTTATTTTCGAATTTAATTTCTTATGTACATTTATATTTTCACTATTTTGTACACATATATACGTATTTAATTATATATTGTTCTGTTTTACAATCTTAAATTATAATTTGCACAATTGGCCAGTATTTAATTCTAAAAAAAAAGAAATATGATGTACATTTTATTGTTGTTGTTTACGTTGTATATAACTTAAAAAAAAAAACGTTAAATTTTTAAATAAATTCATAACCAAAATTATGCATTATATTTTGTGTATATATTTTCTAAGAGGTATATAATAAATTTTGATTGAATAACTTAATATACCAATTAAATCAACTATCACTTAAATTCAACATTTTAACTCTGGACGTTTATTTTCAATTCAAATTGTTTGTGTTAATAGGTTTTTTTTTGATTTTATTAAAATTATAATAGAATTAAAAAAATAGTAAGGGCTGTGCAGATAACCGACAGGAAAGAAGTCATTGAATAGAACATAATCTAAAAAATTACGTGCATAATGACTTTTAGAAATTAAAATACATGGTTGTAGAAAGTGGATGTTCACAATTTTGTGTGGCATTATTTCTCATATTACAGTTAAGTTGATTATTTTGTAATGTTTTAGTGGATAGGTTTATAAGTTGATTCAATTTTAAGAATGTCGCTTTAATCCAAATATTGTAGAAAAATGTTTTTAAAAAATCATCCAAAGTTATTCTGAATTTAAATGTTAGCTAAAATTTGGCATACAAATTTTTTGAAATCTTGGCAATGGTCAAAAATATTTATAGGGAAAGCTAAAAAAAATACGATAGAATAAGGCATAATTTTGTATATCTTCAACCAAAATAAGTCTTTAATTAATAAATTAATAGAAGATTTTCGAAGTTTAGTTCCTCTGATGTGAGTGTATCAATCAATCATCACACATAACAATAAAACATCCTTTTTACATCCTTACCAATAACCTATTATATACTACATATATACCATACTCTTTTGTTTATCATTTCTAAATTATACAAATTCAATATTTTGTTTTTTTCTTTTACAAAATGTCCAACTACCTAACTTAATTTTTGGTCCTATTTACATTTTTAATGTACACATAATGTACATTATTTTGAGTTTTGTATAAAAACTCAATTTAAAAAAATAATAATAAAAATCTAAGAAATCTAACCCAAAGAAAAGTCTTAAATAATCTTATTCTTTCTTTTCTTCGCTTTTAAGGGCATCTCGCGCCGCTTGAGCTGCTTCTTTTTTGTAGCTCTTAACATAGAATGCACTGAACATATAGGTGAAGAGACCAGCGTTGAATGTCAACAAGGCGGCAATTGATTTGGGGAATTTGCAGTTGGGCTGGAACTGAATTTGCAGGGTGTGCACGAAAATGATCAAGAATTGGATCTGTCGGAAAAAAGAAAACATTTTATCTAGCATAGATTCATCTCCTTTGAAGAATAATAGTGCGTTAAAATATTCTTACAATTTGCATGATGGTAAGGTACTTCTTCCACCAAAGATACTTTTGAACTTTGGGTCCAAGAGCTGAGAGCAGGTAGTAGGCGTACATGACGATGTGGATGAAAGAATTGATGAATCCAAGAAGAGTTCCATGTCCACCTGAAATAATATAATATAAAATATTGGTTTTAAGTATATGTAGAAATATTTCAGCGTATTCAATAGTATAATAGAAGAGGCTGGAATGCGACCCACACTGATAACTTTCCATTCGTGCCCATCTGTCGATTTGTCTAAAAGTTCAACAGAATATTAATAACAACATTTTGTAAGCGATGAACACATTTTAAGTCAATGTCTCTCTTTTTTCTCATAATTCTTGAGTCGAAAACAAATTCTTATCAATTTTTTGTTATGTTTGTTGGTTTTCGTTGTTTATAGGAAATGGTGTCAATTGAATTTTTTAAAAAGTTAACTAAAAGTTACATGCAACAAAAGTTTGTTTTCAAAAATTGTAATGCCATTTGATTTCTTAAAATAAAGCATACATAGTTTTTAAAACATTTTATTTGAAAATCGTAATATAAAACGAAAAAAGCTGCTAGAGCGTTTTTTTAATTAACTTTTTTTATATATATTACACACATTTTTTTAAAACGAGTTTGAAAATATATTTAGTAGGTATGCAGTTGTATATTTCAATTTTGTAAAAAATGATGACTTATTTTCGAGATATTGAACTTCGAAATAAAATAATATTTGTTTTTAAATCAAATATAAAAATAATGACGTTTTTGTTCATCAAATATTATTGAGACAGTATAAAAGCTTATACAGAAAAAATATTGAAATCGGTTAATCTTGAAAAAACTTAAAAACGAAATAACAGATCTATAGGGGCAATTATCTTGAGCAATACAAAAATATTTTTTTTTGTTGAAGAAAACCAAGTGAGACAAAAAAATTTAGAGAAAATTTATTACAAATTTATCGCTTCGTTTTTGAGAAAATTCGAATTTTCGATTTTTCACCAAAATTTTTATGGGGACTACTGTTATTTTTAGTCTTAAAAAAGCAGGAAAAAATTCCTACCGCAATTCAGCTCAAAACCTTCGTTTTAAAGTCTTACCTCAATCGACTTAATAGTTTGGGCTGTAGGGGCGTGGACAGGCAGACAGACTTACGAAATCGTGGGACCCACTTTTTTCGACTTTTCTACTATCGTGTTATCATGTTTGATTAAAATCTCAAGTTCTAAATTTTTTACGAATGCAAAACTTGACATGTAGTTCATATCTATGAATTGTGTACATATGAATATAAATAAATTTTGAATATGTTTTTAACAAATTAATGAATTTGTTATAAACTAATTTGGTCTTATAGCCAATGTCAACATTTGGTAAAATTAAGAAAACAAATTAAGTAACAGTTTGATTCAACAAAATTACTAAATTATTTGGGGGACCAAAGAAGTATATTGAATTAAACTTAATTTATTAATGCAAAATTTTAGCTTTAATTTTTAATTACAAAAAACGAAAAGCTACAAGAAATCAAAAAAATGATAAAAATTGATTTTCGACTCAGGTATCTCGAGAACAAACAAAATATATTAACTTTGTTCATCTCATAGAAAATATTAATTGGAATATTTTGTGAAGCTACTATTATACATCAAAATCTGTCCCAAGGGTGTCACCTCGTATAATAGTCAACGAAAAAAGCTGTCAACGCGTTTTCGAGCACATTGACGCTCACGTTGACATATGTACATTTTTGAGTCAACACATTGACTGTTTTCTGTGACCTGACCCTGTAATGTGTAAGTCAATGCTAATGGGTTTCGGGATGGTCCGTCATCGCAATGACTGTGTCCAACCATTCACAGGGCATAATCGTGTAGCGAGTCAAATCTTACTTTTAATGTAACCCCGTATCAACGTACAATATGAAAATTAAGTTGACAAATGTTTTTAAAATTAATTTAAAAATACAGGTGAATTTAATTTTGTTTTTTGTTTTGATAATAGTTACTATCAAAACAATAAGCCTTAAAAGAGCGACACTACATTGACAGACTAGCAACAGAGAAGGCTCTATCTATCTCTTAATGTATGTATGTATGTTAACCATTGTTGTTTGTTACTATTAATTAAAAATAATTCAGGAATATTAGCTAAAATACAATTGTAAGGTCCAAATAATTAAGTCACGAACTTTATTATATCCTCCAATTGGCTTTTTATGCAAATACATTTTAACGCAGGATGCGAGCAAAGAGTGATCCAAGTATGAGCTATAAGATTAAAGTCATGTTTGCCTTAAATTGACAATTACTTGGATTTGGGCCCTTCTATGAACTCAAATTATTTTCAAAGCAAATTACTTTTTACGTTCAATCAAATAGAATCCGAGTTAAGACTTTAAACGCACCCAAAATGGAGTTATGGTCCTCCTTGAGATATATAATATTTCCATCCTTTTACTATCATTATTGGTTCTTAATAATAATCGAAATTTCAAATCAACTTTCAATAACAATAAAGGTAGAAGTTCAACTCCAGCTATTTGGATTGGCAGTATCTTAAAGTCAGCATTTAAAAGACTTGTGATAGTATTTTGTTTTGCTGAACTAAAACAAACATCATTAGTTCATACAAAAAAGTTATGTATGTATGTATGTATGTATATGTTTATGATTATGTTTTTATAGAATTTTAATATCGTAAGTTTTAATTTTTTGGTGTCGACAGAGATTCAACGCGTTGACCCTTTACGTTGGCCGTGTAATTGTAGATTAAAACATTAAGAAAATTCAATTGACAGCTTTTTTTGAAATAAACCTAAAAACTTAAAAAAATATTTAAATTGAATTTTGACTTAAATAACTTGAGAAAAAAAAAACAAAGGTACTGACTTATTATTCATTTCATTAGTTTCATCCCATGTTACTGTTAATATTATGTGACATTTCAAGACAGTAATTCTTACATAAATCAAAGTCCTACCAAAAATATTATTTTATTTATGTATTTAACTTCTCAAATATATCTTGGCAGAAAACAGGGGTGGAATCGGCTAAGGTGATTGTTGATAAATGACATTCCAAATGATCGAATTTGATCTACATACGTAAGGTGATAGTCAAATTGATACCTAAAAAGCTGTCACAAAAAAATGTGATAGTCAATTTCAAACAAATATGTTTATTCCGAATAGAGCTACCAGACGCTTACACAAACGACTGGAAAATTTTCTTAGTTCACTTTGTTTCTTTAAAAAAACACATTGATGTGACCGCCAAAGCTTACGACATTCGAAAAAAGCAAGAAAAGTAAGAATTTTATTCAAAATCAGCCAATTTGATACTTTTATTTAGATATTTTATAAGAATCAATTTAAAATTTCACCTAGGCAACAACGAATTTTGACAATTTGAATCTGAAATTGTTCAATCGAATTGAAATGAGTTGAATCATCTTACACAGACGGAATGAAAATGATAGTCAATTTGACAATCAAAAAAATGATAGTCAACTATCACCTTAGCCGATTCCACCCCAGATTCAGAAAAAGTTTGATTAGAACCAGAGCCTTTATTTTTGTGAAACTCTCTGTTTTTACTGTACATTTTCAAATTGTTTCGTTTGTGAAACAAATTTCAATGTTACATTGATTTATGAGACTCCTTTATATATGTACATATGTATGTCGATTTGTATACAGTCGTGACTCAAAATCTATCATTTCTAAATAAATGCAATTAAAAGATTGGGTTTTCGGAAAACATATGGAAAGAAGTTTGTGGACTAGGTTGGACAAATTTTGACATACGACGATGTCGCAGACAAATTTTCGATGTTTTACTCTTTTAAAGCTCTTTCCTTCTCTCCATTTTTCTTACCTGCAAAGTATTTAACTCCAACAAATGCACAAACTGGCATCAAAGTGTGATGATACAAATGCAAAAATGACACTTGACGTTGTCTTTTCCTCAGAACAAAGAACACTGTATCCAGAAGTTCTGTCAGTTTTGCAATATAATATAACCATACAGCACCAGCCATCTATCAAATAAACAGAACATTTAATTTTATTTTTATGTTACGTAATTATTTATCTTTTCAAAACTTACCCTCATTGAAATAGGATCTGTTTCGTAAATAACTTCTTGACATCTAAAACTATAATGACCTCCCCAACCACCTTTATATCCCTATAAAATTAATAACATGTAATTTATATTAGTGTTTGTAATTTTTTGTTATAAAAAAGTTTACTTACTTCGTAGAAAAGAACATAACTTAATAACACTTGGAATGCATTATAAATTAAAAGAGTAGTTTTCAGTTCATAGGGTTTACGATCACGCATATAACGAGGTCCAGCATACAGGCAGAAGTACAAATAGGCAGCAAGAATTGTTATAAGAGGTCCGGGTGAATTCGAAAGGAACCAACTTTTGGTACGAAGATCTAAAAAATAAAGTACATTTTTCGTAATGAAAAACAAACATAATAGGGATTTTATGTTGAATTTAAATTAAGTAAAAGTGCAATACAGTAAAATAACATAAAGTCAGCATTCCTCAACTTATTCTTACAATGCTTTTCAAAATTTCAAACTAAGTAGTTTTTTTAATTTGGTCTTCTTAGTTAAAGTAAAATTATAAAATAATTTTAAGTCTCATTAACTTAAATTATGAACAAGTATGAACTGAGTCTCGAACACTCGAAAACAGAAAAACCCCCGGAAATAACAATCTTTCTATATTTTCTACCTAAAACATTATGTAACTTAAATATAATAAATAAATCAAATATAATTATTACCTTCATGTTCCACAAAAAAGTTCACCATGCGGTCTACGACCGTATCCGTTTCATTCATTCTCATAGACATTTTCACACTTCTCGTTGAGTTTTATTTTTTCCGAATAAACTGAAAAAAAAAAAAATAAAACAAATATTTAATAAGTTTTATTAACAGAAAATTGTATATTTTTTTTTTAACAAGAAAAAACAACAACCAAAAATAACACACTCCAACAACATTATAATTACACATTACTTAAACTTTAAGAGTCCATCCCTATATAAGTTCAGAAACCTATAACGACACGAAGACGTGTTGTTTATAAGTTTTTGAAGTGTTAGATTTTAAAATCAATATTTATTTATACTTCTATGTACATTGTACATACTCATCTTATAAACACGTTTTACTAGAAAAAAAAAATTAATAATTTTTAAAGTATATCACACAACAACACAAAATTACCATAAGTGCTAAATAAGTTAAATAAAACTAGGTAGGTAAGGTACCTAAAAGTAGCTATGACAAAAAGAACAAATATTTAAGAGAACATGCTTAACTTGACCATGTATACATTTCTACATATTTATTATAGTTTTCGTTTTGTTTGGAAAATATTGCTAAATTGTGATTTTTGATATTTTCATACACCTAACATACAAATCAGGTCGTGCAAAAATGAAACAAATTATGCAACCTTAACCTTCTAATGAAATGTTTTGATTCGGTGTGAAGATAAGACAAAACTCTGTTAACTTCTGTCCAAATAAACAAGAAATTGAATAAGACAAAAATTGGTAAAAATATGAAGCTTTGGGAATGTAAACAAAACCGGAATAATGCTTTACAGTTCTCAGTAGTTTTTAAGCCATTTTATAAGCATAGGGTTTTGAAAGGTGCTATATATTGATAGCTCTCACTTTTGAAGTTGTTATCTTTCCAAAAAAACTACGCCATTACTAGAATGAAACGATACACGCTTCAAAAAAACGTTTGCAGTTTTAAAAGAAAAGTTTTCTAAGCGTCTTATTTTTCTAAGACGTGAACATAAAATTTGGCCACCGTTATCTTCTTTGCTATCTTGGCTTGCTGAAAAAAATATTTAAAATGCTTTGTCCGTTCCCTCAATTACAAAGCAATAGCTGCAACTTCTCATGAATCAAGTGCATTACAAAAAAAGTTAAGTTATTTCCTTTAAGTGAAACTTCTAATTTTGAAACGAATTAATCTTCGTCGAATTCAAATCACTTGGGTATCGCAATAATCGAAATGAAAAGCAAGGAAATCACTTCGTTTACAGTTCGAAAACAAGTGAAATCGGTATCGATAAAAGTTGATTTCAGAACTCGTATTCTTATTTAAAATAATTTTGAATTTCATTTCGAGTGAAAGTGAAATGTTGAACCTAGATAGAACAGTTTTATAAACAGATACAGAATTAAATCTTAGAAAGAACCTCAAAAATAAATGAAAAATATAGAGTTGATTTTAGTTGACTTCTAAGTTAAGTTAATAGTTACTAGTTAGACTGTATCATAATTATGCTAGGTTAAGTTTTCTTTTCTTCCCGATTTGTTCAAAATTGTTCCAAGCTTTTTGCAAAATATTCAAGAATTGTTGTTATAAACATCTAAAAAATATTAAGTCCTTTATTTGGTGGCTTCAAATTGATAGTATTGAAATTTGACACCAATCAAGCTCAGCTGTCATTTGAAATGTCATAATTTTAATTGACTGTTTGACATTAACGATCTAATCTAGTAACGTGTTGAAATTTACTGCAATAATTTAAATACTTTTCGTGCATAACAAGACGATTATGATCGTCATAATTGACCGACTACTCAAGCCATCAGTATGCTTTGAATTTTTGTTTATGATCAATTGAATGTGTCGTACAAGTCCTAAATATGTGGTTCAAAAAGACACGGATAAAAAACCATACAACACGATCAGCTATAGCTTCATTACGTGAGAAGTTTCCTGGGGGTCATTCCGTAAAACGATAATCGTTAGACGATAGCGTTTCGACGATAGTCTCACTTCACGTAAGACGATAATCGTCAAAGTGATATCGTCAAAACGATAGCGTTTGCACGATAGCTAAGTAGTTAACGTCTGCTATTAATTTCCATTGATAACTAACCAAATCGAAGTAAAAAAGTTTCGGTGTAGTTTAGTTTTGTTACAAAATAAAAATACAAATTTAAAAAAAAATACAATTAATTCGGTTACGAAGAAAATTAAGACATGAATCGGACCTTCTATCTATTCTAACCCATACGTAAGCATTTTTTTAATGGAAACAATAAATTTGCCAGACGGTTGTCGTTCTACATACATAATATGTACATAATGTATATACCTTCAATATTAAAATTTGCTGTAACTATTGAAACTTTGGGGGCGGAGGAAAAAAAATGGAGTCTTCACTTCCTTCCCTTGGACAAAATTGGGTTAATTACTGCAGCTGATTTACAAAAATATCAGACATTGAACAAACATTTTGATATTATAGTTTTATCGTCGGCGGCAACAAAATAATGAAAACACAAAAAGGAACAATAGCAATAAACATCACAAAATAGTTGGCATGTTTATTAACAATACATTTTTTGCAAATTTTAAAAATTTCCCATAGAGAAAAACCAAGTTTAATAACATTTTCAAGTTATTGAACAAGCATTATATTTCGTTGAGTTCATTTTGACATTTCAGTCATAACTCATAGTATAAGAGTATATGGAATATACTCAACGAACTTATACTGAAAACGATTGACGAGACGATAGTGAAGCAAATTATGGACGATATCGTTAATGATAATCGTTTTGAAGATTATCGTTTCGGAAATTACGGAATGACTCCCTTGGTCGCGTAATTTAACGTTTCGGAGACGTCGATTGAGGACCAGGATCACGTAATCTGTCCCAATTAAATTTAATAATCTACGAAAACAATTAACGAGCTCTTGACGGCAATAAAAATTAACCTTTTCTTATGGGTTTTGATTTTCGTAATTTAAATCCGACTTCCAAATCTATAATAACTTTCTTCAATGCTTAGTTGAAGTATTTATATTATATATCATATGCTAAACCATTTCTGCAAAAACGGTTTTTAAGCAAAAAGGTTTGAAAGTAAGTTTTGCTCTTGTAATGAATCTGTTATCTAAACAATTCTATTTACGTATAAGTCATATCGAACGAATATAATTAAAAATCTGATGTGCTAGAAAAAGGCAACATTGGAATCTAAAACATCTTAATCATTTAAAAAAGGATTGTTTCGTTTCTGGGACAGTTAAAAGTTTATTTAAGAGATTCTCTGCGAATTTTCCCCAAGTGGCCATTTGAATGATAATGTTTTTCACACTTAAATAAAGGTCTCAAAACAAAAACGTTACATTGACGTCTGTGTTTTATTTATTTTTACTTTAGAAACTGAAAAAATAATAACCCTCCAAGCTATTAACCAAGCTTATATTTTATTAGAAATTGATTTTTTTAAATTTATTTAACATTTTTCATTAAAAGTTTATATGTATTCAAACTTTAAAATGATAACAAAAATCAATTATAAGTTTCATTTTTAAGTCAACAAAAATTCTGTTTAAAAAAATCAAAAAAGACAACAACTATATTACATTGAACTAAACAACAAAATTTTTAAATTGCTTTTCTGTGAATTCATCATACTTCTAGGGATTAAAATTTGTAACTACATATAATAAACATTTTGAAAAAATGGCTGTCAATTTTGACTGACGTCATTCGAAAACAAATATTATTATTTCACTGACTAATATATGAATATCTACGTCCGTAGTGCTAACAAAAACATTGTAATCAAATTTTTAAAACAAATTATCATTGATGATGACAAATTAATATCACTCTTCAGTCAAAACTGTCACTCATTTACAGAAACTCAACCATTTTTCTCAAAAACCGTAAGCTGTATGAATGTAAAGTTTTTAAATAGTTTAATATCTACATACATATGTATGTACATTATCGAACCACTTTTTCGTTAAATTATTTAACTATTTTTTTTTTTTTGTAAAATATGCAAAGATAGGTATGTACATTTCTCAATGAAAAGCTTTCACATCGCTGCCGCGCCACATTACTTCATTCAAACAATATACCTACATACTTTTCTTACAACCGAATATCTTTTGAATCATTATAAAGCCGTGTTTAGGTACAGAGAAAAATTTGATCACAAAAATTGCATAATTTTTTAACAAAACAAAATTCAAAAAAAAATCCGAAAACAAACATTAAAAAAAACACTAATTTGTGGGTCCACATATTCCAAATATACCAAAACCATAAAAAATAAAATAAACTCACA
Source organism: Eupeodes luniger (assembly GCA_951509635.1). Taxonomy (NCBI): domain Eukaryota; kingdom Metazoa; phylum Arthropoda; class Insecta; order Diptera; family Syrphidae; genus Eupeodes; species Eupeodes luniger. The sequence goes on along the minus strand of OX608073.1, from coordinate 293,414,162 downwards.
TTACGTTGCGTTGTTATATTCCCAAAAAAAAAATAAGTTCGACCAAACCGAAAAAAAAGTTCACCAAGCGTATCTAAGACTGTGACTGGTAAGACACTCGCTCATATACAAATTTGGTGTCTGGGTCATGATGCCTACACTCCGTGACACTGAAATTAACCATTTAGGTGTTATGCGTCGTCTTCGCCGCGCGCCGTGGCGCGTCTTATCGTCCTAAGTCAAATAATAATAACTTCAACTTTCGGTTTCATCTTCTTCTTTCGAGATTAAGAGGTACCATAAAAAGATAGAATTAGGCTTTATTGACACTATTAACAATGTACACGATGATGACGACCCGAAGATATAAAAGAAGCACTTTACAATTTGTTGTTTTTTTTTTTTTTGTTTGTTTAAAGTTTATTAACAGTACACTCAATTAAACTATGAGAATTCCCGGTGATTATGACAAGAGTGAAATTTTTTAAAAATCTTAGAATTGATTTGTTTAACATCCAACACAAAACTAGATACGGAAGTTCAAAGAGAAGATCGGCTTACCTCAAATAAATTGTCTTTTGACATTATTTATTATTGTTTTATTGAAGTTAATGCTGACTTAGCTGTTAATGGGTGCAAATATTAAAAAGAAGGTATAAGTATCAAGAGAGGTTTGAGGTAAATAATCTAGATTCATAATTATTTATATAGGTTGTACCTACATATACGAGTATAGTATAATGTTGAGCTTTGTTGACATATTGTTATGTACATGACCTCGATGAGTGTTTACTTCTTTTTTCTTGGTAAAGTGTTACTATAATATATTACATGGAATAAGAAGTGGATCAGTGGGAATTGTTTATAAGTGCTGATTGATTGCTAATTGTTATTATGAGTTATGTTAACATAAGACTATTTATATAAATGGTAATATATTTTACATAGCATACATATTTCAATGAATATTTTTATAACTTTGTTTTTTCCAACTTCTGCTTGTAATTAAAGCTTATCTGTTCAAAATCAAATTCGAAAGAAACAAAAGCAACAAAATTTTTTTTCTAAACTATTTTTTTTTTCTGTAACACAAAACAAAACAATACTATTTAACAGATCAAGTTGTCCTGAATTTTAATCTCCTCTTAATTTTCCTATGATATCAGGTTTATATGGCGCTTTTAAAATGTTAAAGACAACCAAAAACAGTGTTTTTAGGGCTTAGAGGAAACACAACATAGTACATACTTATAAAGATGGTATGATGATTTTGCAAAGTACAAATCTTTGTTCTTTAAACACAGGTTAAATAATTATAACATTTTTCTTAGTTTCTGGAATTGGTTCTGAGTCTTCAGTTGACTATATATGAAGTTTTGAGAAACCCCGATTTGAATCAATGGTGGATCCAAAGAGGGATTTTCTTCCCTTGAATTCAAAGCTATTCGTATTGGGTTAATGGATATGACTCCCCTTATATTTTGAATTATTTACTTTACTTTTATCTAAGGACTAGGCCAAAAACACAATAAAAAAGAGGCTGGCATGCTACCCACACTGAAAACTTCTCATCCCGTCTGTCTATTTGTCTTGCTTAAAAGTTTGTAGGTTTTCGTGTTGGGTTAAAAAATTTGTAAGTTGAATTATTCTTAAAAATTTAAAAATTACCAACAATATTTTGCATAATATGAAATAGTTTGATTTCGAAATTATTTTTTTGTTAACGAGATTTTTAGTCGAAACCCAATTTTTACCAATTTTTACCAATTTTAGTAGCATATCTTAAAAAAAATTATTTCTTATATAAACAAATACAAATTGGATGAATGAAATAAATTTCAAGTCAATATCTTCTATTGTTCACGAGATATCGAGAACCGAACATCAATTTTTAACAATTTTGCGTACTATTTTTTGTAGATTTTAATTTTTATGACAAAACCGACTGTTGGATTTTTATAAAAATTGTACTGAACGTCGAAAATAATATTTTCTGTGAGATAAAATAAGTTTAAAGCCAATATTTTTAATTTTGGAAAAGATATTTGAGTCGAAATTAAATTTTTACCAAGTTTTAGTATTGTTCTTTTTAGGTTTTTATTTTTTGTAAAAAAACTGTCGATTTGATTTTTCTCAAAATTTTACTGAATGTTGACAACAATATTTTTTCAAAGATAAAATTAGTTTCAAGCATATATTTTAAAGCCTTGAAAAGATATTTGAGTTAGAAGTCACTTTTTACCAACTTTTAGTAATGTTTTTTTAGGTTTTATTTTTGGGTAAAAAACTGTCCATTCGATTTTTCTCAAAATTTTACCAAATGTTAAAAACATTATTCTTTGTTGCACAAAATTATTTTGGAGATAAAATCGCTTGGAGATAAATTTTTTTTTCAGTTTTTTTGATTAATTTTCTTGAGAACTCTTTCTGCATCTTTCTGCCTTATTATCTGTATAACAAAATTTATTTGAAGTCGATATCTCTTCTGGTTCTTGAGCTATGTACGACGAAAAAAACGTCGCGGACGTACGGACGTACGGACATCTTTCTAAAAATCTTTTATTTCGACTCTAGGGACCTTGAAACTTCGAGAAATGTCAACATTTTCAATTCGACAAATCAGACCCATTACAATAACTTACTATGGGAAGTTAAAAATAAATAAATTAGGTGGTGCAACAGTCAGTTGAGAACTAGGGCCTAGTGACTTACAATTCTCAACAATTCCTGTGTGCGATTAAAGTTGTCAGGAATGGATGCGACCTACAGTTTCAAGCCGAATCCGAACGGCTTATTTGAGAAAGCACTTTTCATGACAAGAATTACTCTTGGAGGAATTGTCAATTCCTCGCAAGAGGCAGTACCGGTGAAAAAACTTTAGATGCCACAGGCAGGGATCAAACCCAAGACCACTGGCATGACAATCCAACGCACTAATCATCACGCCACGGGTACTACATACACCAAAAACACAATATGAAGCGGAAATTAATTACTATTTTAATCGCGCTGCAGAAATTCATCAACTTTTTACCAATAGAGGATTTAGGGGGAGTGTCATATGAGCCGTAAAGCTTTACAGATTTGTTAGTCATTTATAACGATATTCACAAAAAAAAAACGGTTTGTCTGAAATCTTTGTATTCACAACACTTAAAATTTAGAATAACTTTAGTAATGCTTTAAATTATTTTAATAAAATATTTTCTGAGCGAAAGCGCAAATATTCAGAATTTGTATTCTGAGAAAACAGCATGTTTTATTTTTCAGAAAAAAATACGGGAGAAATAAGGGAGACAATTCTTCATATTAAATTCTATTTTATTGTACTATTAAAATAGATCAAAATATTCTTCCAATTTTCTGGCTTTTGGCATCTATATTTTTGTAGGGCTCTCCACATTTATAGATATAACAACAACAACAGAATTTATTATTTTTGGAAAAAAGATAAGTTTCAACACAATTTTTAACATTTTTGCATAAAATACACCCCAAAACCCCTCTATGCTATTATATTTCAGCTCTTTAATAGGGCATATTTAGGTAACTGTTAAAATTATGAAATGCTTTCATATGTTGGGTGTCGTACAAATTAAATAGTTAGACCATGCCTAGCTACACAATCAGTGTTCTAAAATAAAATGCACGACTGGGTCGCACGAACTTGTTTCTATGTATATTCAAAGAGTTTGCTTAAAAATATTTCCCATATTTTGATATTTAAAAATGTATAACAAGTTTGTTTTCAAAATTTATATTTCAAAATCATTAGAGCGGTTTTTTTAAATTAATATTTTATGTATACAATTTTTTAATTTGGGTTTACAAATATTTTTGGTATGCAGTTATTTAGACCTTACAATTTATATTTCAGTTCTGTAAGCAACAGATGATTCATTTTCGAGATATCGAATTACGAAAAAGTATGTTTAATGTTTTCTTTAAAAATCAAAAAATAAACAATGGCATTTTTGTTCATTAAATATTATTGAGACAGTATAAGAGCTTGTGCAGAAAACACGTAATTTGTTAATTTGTTGATTAGTTCTTAAGGAAACTTAAAAACAAAATAACGGTACTATGGAAGAACCCTTCTGGAGCAATACAAAAATATTTCTTTTTATTGAAAGAAGTCAAATTAAAAAAAAAAAAAACGTTAGAGAACATTGAAAAAATAAATCAGTTTTTCTTTGAGAAAATTCGAATTTTCGATTTTTGAGCAAAAAATGTATATGGGGACAACTGTTAAAAAAAATGAACACTTATTTTATCATATACAAACAATTGTTGCTAAATATAAGTTACTTCTTTAGAAAAATGCTACTGACAACTTTTTTACAAAACACAAAAAACTGTACTAGGAAAAACTGATAAGAAATGTTTTTCGACTTAAGCCTTAGGAGAACAAAGAAAAATGTTGATTTCAAATTTCTTTTCTCACACAAAATATTGTTGTTAACATTTTGTTAAAGTTTAAGACAAATTGACTGACGTGATGCGAAGTTATCACTGTGGGTCGCATCCCAGCCTCTTTTTTCTTAAATCAAAACAATTGAAAAACAAATATTTCTCACGGCGGCGGCGGCGAATATATTACGAAACAAAAAATTATATTTTCTCAAAAATACTTCTATGCAACTATGTTTTTGACATCTGCTGTAATTTTTAGAATAATCAAATTGTCAGTTTTGTTTACAAAAAAAATTAAAACCTGAAAAAAAACCTATTTTATCATTATAATTTATAATGTTTTGGTTGATCAAACGACTAAAACGGCCAAGATCTTCCTGCGCAATCTTAATTCTACTTTTAAGACTTGTCACAAGTACTGTGAAATGAAAAGTTATGTCATTTGAGAAAACCACAGAATATGTTTTAATTTAAATTATTTTAAATTTAAGGCTACCTCTCTTCTTCTCAATATAAAACAGTGAAGTATAGAAGAAAAAACAACTTCAAAACCCATTATAAGACGTGAAAAAATAAGTCTTAGTCTATCAATGGAAAGCATTCCTAAACACTATTCCAATTGCAAATTAGGTACCCACAACGTCACCAAGCATAAGAACGCTTCACAAATTTATGGTGGGCGTGAATCAAAATAAATAAATATAAAATAAACAATTTCCATGCGAAGCTTTGTTTTAAAAATACGTGCCGGAACGTCGCGCCGGCATTACTTGTTTAAGTTTTGCTTTTAATTGAGATCTTTGGTTTTTTTTTATATTTTTGACAGAAGTCAAGATAGAGTATAGTGTTTATACTTGAATACGCAAAGCAGTAGGTGATTCAAGTTTTTCAGAAATTTTTTAACTACTGCAAATTTAAAACTTTAATCTTTTAAAATAAAAACAAAAATTAAAATCTACTTTAAAGTACCTTCCTACCTTCAATATAAGATGTAACCGGTAGGCACGCGATGCTTCATTCAAGGACTTTATAAGTAAGAGTCATACTACCTATGCATAAACTGATGCAATGCGTAGTGTATGATGAATAGTTCGTATATTCGTAGGAGGGTTTTTCATTTAAATATTAATTTAATGTGCAAAGATTGACGTAGACAGAGTTTCACTTTTTATTTTAACCTTTTAAGATACAAAACAGACTTGATTATAATTGCTGAGAATAATGGCGAGACAAGTTTTTATCATGCCTTTTTTTTGTTTTTTTTTTAATAATTTATTATTCTGAAGTATGTAGAGTACTTAGATGATGATTTTTGCATGAAGTTCCAGTTTTTGGTTGATATTGCACCCATCAGTGCTTATTCATAACTTGTTCCTACGTTATAATTTATTTTAAAAGATCAATTTTATCTTGAATTATGTTCTTCATACCAGATTAAAAGATGTTTTTTTCTTTGTTTGGTTCTTCTTTTCTTGTTTTAGTTTTGTTTTGTTTATCAATCCTAAACAAGTAATCAGAAAATTTTAAGTTGTTATTCCAATAAATAATTTATGAAATTTTATGAAAGGACTCGACGACACGACGACGTAAAGATCAAAGAGGGTGAGAGACGAAGGTGGTGGAAGTTGATCATACTAGAATATATATTTTGTTAAGAAAAAAGTTTGGGACACATGGAAGGGAATCAAATTAAAAACAATTAACATTTTATTTTATAATTTTATAGCACAACAAGTGATTTATGGGGTTATTTTATTTATTGGCTTCAAGAAGTTTGCGTTGACAAATAGCACTCGTCAAACTCAGATGTCATTTATAGTGTCGTAAACTATATTAGTGGAATGCCCGCCATTGACGATAATGGATCGCCTAATAAGTCAAACAACGTGTTGAAATTAACTAAAATTTACTACAAAAAGGATTTTTCTAACATAGCTGGATAACAAAATTTTGTTTCTGACAGTAAAATTGCACTTTCCCGAAAGATTTCGATGGCTGTAAGACAAATTATTCTATCACTTCAGGTTTTTGACATATTATAACACCTTACAATTCAAACCAAAACACTTATTTGATTCGTTTTAAAGTTAATAAATTCGCGACGGTTTTTTAAATCTATAATCTCTATCTTCAATATTCCGTTCAAATATTTAAAGTATTTCGTAAAATTTACGAAAATCGAAATTTTAAAGAAACAGTAAACCATTTATACTAACACGATTTTTAGTTGAAAAGAAAAAGCTTTAATCATTTTGTTTACAACTAATCCGTCAACTAAGCAAGGCTATTAAAACTTATTATGAAATAAATTGAATAAATATAAAATTTTTGAACAGGTACTTAAAATCGAAATTTCGATTCGTAAAAAAATTAAAATATCATAATAATTATCTTAGTCTTACATTTACATATTTCAAGGATATGACAGCTTTAGTTATAAGATTTAAACTTGCGACATATAGGAACTACATATAGGACAAGTTTTGCAATAGTACAATAATTTCGAACTCGTGATTTTAATCAAACATGACATTACGATGGCAGAGAAGTCGATCGATTCCATCCGTCTGTCTGTCGTCTGTTCTTACCGCTACAGCCAAAACCATTGGGTCGATTGACTTTAAATTTGGAAATTAAGGTTTTAAGCTGGATTGAGGCGTTTTTTCTGTTTTTTTTTTTAAGATGAAAATTAAGAGTAATGCCTTAACAAAAATCGAAAATTCGAATCCTCTCAAAAACGAGCCGATATATTTTTTTTTAATTTTCTCTAAACATTTTTTTCTTAATTTGGCTTCTTTCAATACAAAAAATATAGGTTTGTATTACTCCATAAGGGTAATTCCCATAGAACCGTTATTTTGTTTTTTATTAAATATTGTTTTTCGAAATTCAATATATTAAAAATGGGTCATCATTTTTTTGCAAAATTGAAATTTAAAACTTATATTAATAATGTCTAAAATAACTGCATACCAAAAATATTTTTAAACTACTATTATAAAATTCTCATATATATAAGAAATTAATTTAAGCAAAAACCGCTCGAACGATTTTCAAATAATCAGTTGGCGTTTAAAATTTAAATTAAAAATTAATTTAAAATTTTTTATTTCTTTTATAAACAAATACAAATTGGATGAATGAAATTAAGTTTAAAGATATCTAGGACCGAACATCAATTTTTACCAAATTCGCGTACTATTTTTTGTAGATTTTATTTTTGTATGAAAAAACGGACTGTTGGATTTTTATAACAAAAATTACTGAATATCGAAAACAATATTTTCTGTGAAATAAAATAAGTTTGAAGCCAATATTTTTAATTTTTGAAAAGCTAGTTGAGTCGAAAGTAATTTTTTACCAACTTTTATTCATTTTTTTTTTAGGTTTTTATTTTTTGTAAAAAACTGTCAACTCGATTTTTCTCAAAATTGTATTTAATGTTAAAAACAATATTTCTTTTAAGTAAACATTAGTTGGAAGCCATAATTTCAAAGTTTTGAAAAGATATTTGTTTCGAAAATCAATTTTTACCAACTTTTGTTAATTTTTTTTTAGGTTTTTAATTTTTTGTAAAAAAAATGTCAATTCAATTTTTCTCAAAATTGTACTAGATGTTGAAAACGTCATTGTTCGTTGTACAAAATTGTTTTAGAGATAAAATAATTTTTTGTTCGTAAAATTTTCGAGGTGACAAATATTTTTTTTTCAGTTTTTTTGATTTATTAAAAAAAACCGTTGATTGAAATTTTTTCCAAAATATATTTGTTTGGTATCACGTTAAAATATATAATATTAAATTTAATTCAAGTCTCTAGGGCTATTGGTTCGAGAGATATTTAGGGTTAACCGAAATTTTCACAGTTTTTTTTTAAATTGCTATGGTAAAAAACCACCCACTCAGTTTTCTTGAGGGAAAAACAAAGAAAGATATTGACTTAAAATTTTGTATCTCACACAAAATATTGTTATTAATTTTTCATTGACGGCCACTAATGGAATTTAATCAGCGAGGTTCGCATCCCAGCCTGTTTTTCGGGTTTTAAAATTTAACCCAAAAATAAACCGGAGTTCCAAAGTGTTTTTGTATTATATTTTAGACAAATATTTCAACCCCCTATTATTTTGGGTTACTTTCGATACAAAAAAAAAACACAGCTTATATGATAAGAACCACAGCACGTTTCTATTTGACTAAAATACAATTTAATGACTATCATGTTGCAACTTTTTCATTAAATAATTTTATTAATGTTTTCTAATAAGAAAACGCAACTTATGGCAGAAATATTATTTTTTTTCTGAGCGGTGAAGAAGTAAGTTTCTATGATGAACCCAATTAGACCCATAACATTGGGCTAAATTGTTCTTCTTAATAGAAGGTCGCATTATAACACTTTTCTATACTTCTTTTTTCTTAGGTATACTATATAATGTAATGACAATTAATTCTTTTTCTTCTTTTGACGAATAAAAATCATGTAACTTTCAATTTCAAATTCATTACCGAACATAATTTTGTTCATCCGATTTACGTAATATTCTTGTAAAACTTAGTATGTGATGGCACTGACATTTGATCGAACGCTAGCGGTATGTAGGTACGTACATCGTACGTACGCTCTCGCACCATGTTGGACGACCATTGTCCAGAACGCATGTTGATGAGATCGAAAGTACAAAAGAAGAAAAAACAAAACTCATTATCACCGTATAAAATTGGTAGAAAATTACTTTGCTAATTTTTAAGAATTATTAAGTTTTGTTTTTCTTCTTACTTATTTTTTTTAACAGGTATAGAGGTATCGACTTAAAGACAAAAAAGTTTCAATGAAATTAAAATTAATTAAATACAAAAATAAAATGGCCACTTGTCTGCTTTGAGCGTTGGAAATAAAATTAATTGGGCATCGGAATAAAATTATTAAATTAAATTATTTCTTATGTTAACTATAGTCTACTCATATATTTCCTATATAATTATTGGAAGCACACCTGACGTGTCGTCGTCTTTATACTGAATCTTAATAATCTACTGGCTACGTCTATACGTCTTAATTCTAAGTTTGAATGAAAAGTTTCGATTTATGGACTGAGTTTCGTATTGTTGTTCATATGGGTTGATAAGGTAAACTTCTTATATTTTAAACAAAAATATAGCCTGCAGTTTTTGGAACTTACTTCACATGCTCTTAACTCACCTAGGCATTTGACTTCGCCTGTACTGTATAGTATGTGAAAAAAGTGGATTTAATATCTTTAAAGATCCATCTAGCTGATAGTATTTTTTGAAATTATTTTGTCATCATATTTATTTGCTAAGTTCAATTAAAATCTCTACCTTTTCCCCTTAAAAAACAAGCCACCTTGATTTCTCATGTAATGTAAGCCCGTGATATTTTTAGTGTAGTTCACACGATTAACATATTTTGCTTAGTGCTTTTCTTAACCAAATATTTAAGAAAAGACTTGTTTTGTGAATTTTATATAAGTATAGATCTATGGTTTATTTTATGAATTGTAAAAATTAGTATAACATTAGTTTAAAGTGCATTCGAGTATTAAAATTACATTAAATTTTGAATTATTAAGTGGTTTTTGATTGAATTATTTTTCTGTAAGTTTAATCAATTAAGATTCTTGTAGCATAAAAATCATCAGACACTTAAAGAAGAGTTCAAAGACTTCTTTTAAGCCAATTAACTTTTATGACTTAATTATAATTTTTGAAAATACATATCCCCAAGTTAAAATACAAATTGAATCAAGTTGTTGATATAAGTAAACTATCGATAGTTGGTAAGGTAGTTTTTATAAATCCGAAAAATGAATAAGAGTAGAAGGCACACTAAGCATCTTTTTTTTTCAAATACAAAACAAGCGACACGTTAGACGGCTACAATTGCAAGAGATTGCCATGCCCCTTTTCGATCAGAGCTCTAACAACCTCTTCAGAAGTCATGTGCTGCCTGCATTAAGCATTGGAAAGCAGTGTTAGTGTCTTGCAGCCATCAGAGATGCCGCGTCTGCAGTGCTAAGTTTCAGACGGCCACCACAGCGAAACCCCTGGTTTGACGACGAATGCCGACAAACGTACACGTCTAAGCAACGGCATACAAAACGGCGGCGTGGCGCTGCACAGGAAGACCAAAAACTGAGGTTCGTAAATTTTATCAAAAGGTAAACAAATCTTCCCAATGGTACCAGCAACGACCCAAAGCCTATCGAAACTGAAGTATAACAAAGCTGCTGGAGCTGACGACATCGCTGCCGAATTATTCGAAGCAGCAGGCGATGGCTTGGTAGGGAGCTTGCACCAACTCATTTGCGAAATATAGTCGGAAGAAAGCATGCCTGATGAGTGGAATCTCAGCATAGTTTGCCCAATACACAATTGCGCGGACTACAGAAGCATCAGTCTTCTGAAGATCCTTACAGCCGTTCGTCAACAACCTTATCAGTATGGCTTCAGACCAGGAAAGTCCACCATTGACCAAATATTCACATTACGGCAGATCTTGGAAAAAACCCAGGAACTAAAATTGATACCAACCATCTCTTGATCAATTTAAAAGCCGCGTGTGACATCATCTAGGTATAGGGAAGAGCTCTACAGAGCAATGTCAAGTTTTGTCATCCCTGTCAAACTTATCGGTTTGTGCAGAATGACGATGAAGAATGCACGCTGCTCTATTAAGGTCGGAAAAAATCTCTCCGATGCGTTTGATGTCAAAAAAAGGTTTTAGACGATGTCAGTGGAACGTTTTTGAGCATTGCGACGGAAGCGGAGAAGATGGGCTTAGTTGTCAAGACCTAGTATATGCTGTCATCAATAAAGGACACTGAACGACGACGTCTTGGACAAAACGTTACCATGGACAGCTATAACTTTGAGGTATTTGAGGACTTTGTCTACCTAGGCACCGCTATAAACACAGACAACGACACAAGCGCTGAAATCAAATGAAGAATAACTTTTGCAAATCGCTGCTTCTTTGGACTTAGAAGGCAATTGAGTAGTAAAGTCGTCTCTCGAGCATCTAAAATCACCATCTATAAGACACTCATCATACCGGTTCTCATTTATGGCGCTAAAACCTGGACCCTGTCAAAGAAAGATGAGAGCGTCTTAGGATACTTCAAGAGAAAATTTTTTCGGGTGATTTTTGGTCCCGTTTGCATAGATGGAGAATGGAGGAGAAGATACAACGACGAACTGTACGGGTTGTACAGCGACAGAATTAAAGTGTAACGACTTAGATGGCTGAATCATGTAGCTGTATGAACGCTCCAGGAAGGTCTTCAAATCTAATCCCGAGGGACGACGCAGTAGAGGAAGACCACGACTCAGGTGGCGAACGCAGGTGGGTGAAGACCACAACCAACTTGGGGTGCGAAACTGGAGACAGCTAGCTAGCGACCGAGCTGGCTGAAGACGCATATTAATTGAGGCCCAGGTCAGACCCAGACTGTAGCGCCACCTTGAGTAGAAGTAAGTACAAAATGCAAAAAGTGACTAATTTATAAGCTTATTTAAATTTTAATTTTTGTGAAAATTTTAATAAAGATTTTAAACTTTGTTTTTTAATGTTTTGTATAAGAAAAACATATTTAAAATTTAATATATGTCTTATGTAGGTAAGACATAAGACTTTCTCTAAGAACATAAACATTAAGAGGCCCCCCCCCTTTACTTTATTATACTAAGCTAATTGAATACTTGCTTATTATGGCAGGAATGGAGGGACCATACAATCTTATGTCAAATTTGATCAGCTTATTTGATGAAGAAGAACCTTTCGAAAATCTAGAACAATTTCTGAATGATTGATTGCATGTTGGTTATGCATTTCCGATTATTGTAGAATATTTTTATTTTCGTACAAATGTAAATTTAATTGATTTAATTGTTAAAATCAATGTTAACAGTTGATTATGTTAGATATACATAATTGACTAAGTACATATACTATAATGATATATTTAATGATTTATCAATAGATTAATTTACACTTTCTTATTATAGTGATATAGTTTTCTTTTCCCTTACAAATAAAACGTCATATTTATTACGCACTTTTCAAACTTTTGTAACAGGTTTATTAAACAACTAATAATGAAAGTTCAACATCCCACTGAGTGGAATAGCTAAAAAGCTGTTAGACCTTGCTCTTAAAGAACACGGATTAGTTGGTGGTGACATTTTTAATTTTTATATACAATACTTTCTCAAGTAATTGATTTATTTATATCGTATATTTTAATTGAATTACATATGGATAAAATTAGAATAAAAAGTTGTTAACCCTTGTTCTTAAGTAATGAACTAGAAGAGCAGGTTCTTAGAAATGTAAACAAGAAAGAGGTTTCGTTTTCAACATCTATTTGGCAGCTGCTATTTTTGAAACATTTTTGACAAATAAAAACTGGGTTATTACTAAAAAAAAGGAATATTACGAGCTTTAACAGCTCATTGAAATTGTTTAAAGAACTAAAGCACTTTTAGGTCTTAAAGTATGAAAGTGTGGAACAAGTGAAATTTCTGGTAAAATTTTAAATGGTGTGGCCTGGTGTGTCGTTTCCTCGTAGATCTCTGCAATTAGTCATTCCACAAACGACATTATACCGTATTTTACAAACACTTTAAAAGTCTTAAGGCTTCTAAGGTTTAGCCAACATAAGAACTCAAGAAAGCTAAATGATTTTTATAATGATATAGTCCTTATTATGCATCAAAATTGCTTAGATTTTCATCAAAATATAATCTTCATTTTAGAATCAAGATATGCAAAAATTATTGTTGAAAGAGGCCTTACCAATCTCCATCCTTAACGTGACACTGTTTGGTGCAGTTTCTGGGCCAGATGGCGGAATGATTGCACCTCACTTATTCAAAAATGGTCCAAGTCTTATGGATTGCTATTATCCAATTATTTTTTAATTTTTATAAGGTCGGAATTGAAAAATATTGATATATGGACGAACGCCGATGTATATATTTTTAAGACGTTGGCGATATCTGCAAGTAAAGTTTCCTTACCATATTATCTCTCTAAGAGGTGATTACACTTTGTGACCAAGATCTTGCGAATCAAAATCTTCAGACTTATGTTTTTATAGTCTCATGAAAGATATGGTAGACAAGATTAGCCAGTAATCAAGACCCTAAAAATGGAGCTCGTGAAGTTTTAAAATAAATGTAACTGAAGATCGCTGCATCCCAAGTTATTTTTTCTTTTAGAGTTAAAGAGCTCAAAAACTATCACAGAAATTGGAGAATTTTAAACCCTAAAATATTGGGCACACATTTGTTCAATGTCGATGTTCTCTAGGTAAGTAGGCAGTCACAAGCAGCCCTTGCTGCCCGAATCCGTTTTGATAACATAAGCTCATTAGACCTATGTATTGAGAAAGAAAATTTCAGAACTGATTTAAATAAGGACTTCAGGGACGTTTAAGCCATTTTGTCGTGTTCAAAAGTGAAATCAGGGCTTTGATTTTCATTTCGGAGAATTCATCAATATCGTTAAGAAATGCCCTTTCGAAAGTTGACATTCTAGAACATGAAATTCGGATGTCCATTACTTTAAATAAGACTCTGCATAATCAATAATTTTTAGTTTGTGCTGATAAGGTGGAAGATCGTAGGAATTAGCTCATCCTAATCCCCTCAGCACAAATTTCAAGAACTTTTGTTGAACTAGTTTAAGTCTAGATTTAATTTGGAGCCCAGACCTAACAAGTGTATTCTAGATTTGGCCGAAAAAATGTTATAAAAAGCTGCTTTATAATATCAGGATTGGAAAATTGTTTCGATTCCCTTTTAATCCAACCAAGAATGGAATTAGTCTTATTAGTTATTGAATTAGTGCGTTGTGAACATTTCAATTACCTATAGAATAACACACCAAGGACAGGCATTTCATTAACACGAGATAAAAATATTCCGGCAAACAGAAAGCTTTCTCGTAATGCTCATGGTTTTACATTTATCAAAGTGAAGAAGTAGACAGTTACGAACATACCAATCTAAAAACAAGTAAGAATCACACTACAGTTCTTCACAATCGCGAGAACTTGAAACAATTTTGAAAATTCTAACATTATCGGCATAAATGATGCACTTAGAGTGTTTCAACACATGCGGTAGATCGTTAATAAATAAAATAAAGAGAATCGGCCCTAAATGACTACCTTGTGGAATTCCAGAGTTAACTTTGAACTTGTTCGATTCGACACCATTGAAAAGTTAGGAGTGTGATTTACCCAATAAATAAGATTGAAGACATTTTACCAAATGTTTACTAAATCCCAGCTTCATTAATTTAACAAGCTAAACGCTCCTTGTGAGAGTTTGTCAAACGCCTTACTGAAGTCAGTAAAAATACAGTCCAATTGTTTTCTGTTTTTAAGTAAGTCAATTAGAAAAACATTTTCCAAACTCTGAATACGATGTTTTTCTTATTTTTTTCAATTTTATGTTTTAACCCACTTATTATAACAAATATGACAAACAACAAAAGATTACGCATATATCGTGTATTAAAATTTGAATCAACCCATACTAAAAACGACACAGTAACGCTGATTGGAACATTCAAAATCCTTAATGAAAAATTGAACATTATACATTTCAAAATTTATTAAATGAGTGTTATAAGTACATTATTTATTGGTTTATTTTCATTGACGAAAAAGAAAACAAAATAAATTAAAAATTAGCATAACTTGATACATTCTTTTCCAATATCCAAATAAATTTAATACGAAAACGTTTTTATTATTTGCTTTGCTGTAGGGTTAATTATATTAAAAACAAATAAAGTTGTTTGACAACTTAAGTAAATTTAAATGTCTGAGTTCATTTTTTTGTAGGTCTGTACAAAATTTCAGGTTTATTAAACTAAACAATTAATTGAATTTTATAAAACATCAATTTTTTAATGAAGTGTTATAATTTGGGTACCTAATGATAAATTTTGTGTTGATAATACTTTTATCCAAAATATGTATGTATAGAGCTTTTTTTTATTATTTTTAAATTTGTATTAAGTTTAGTTTATTTTACATCAATTAGATTTCATTTCCCTTCATCTCGGACAACATTACTCGCACACAGGAATGGTTGAGAGTTGTAAGTCACTAGGCCCTAGTTCTTCATGGACTGTTGCGCCTCCCAATTTATTTATTTATTTTAGATTTCATTTAATCTCCTAGACTATGATAAAAAGGACATAATTTTATTTTTGATGAGATTTTATGACCAAAAGTGACTATAATATCCCTCCTTACCAACACAACATTCCTACCGACTGATTCTTATTCAGAAAACTATGTTTACTGCAGTTTCCAATAAAACACGTACTTTAATTATTGCAACAACAGTTTATTATTGTTTTATCTTAATTGAGCTAGAATTTGAGATTTTATCACACTTGCTGTATAATTTATTATTAAACACCTTGTACACATGCTTTTCACACACTATCTTGATCAACTAATGTCATTATTATCGATACCTTATGATATATTATTAACTTTTTATTAATTGGTACTTTTAATTTATTGCAATTTAAATTGACGCTATTGATTTCATGTGACATGTGTAGCTACATATGTTTGATTTGTATCGATTTTAATGAGTAACTATAGAAGTTTTGTTTTTGATAAATATGTAGTAGAAAAATAGCAACATATTCTTTCCGCATTCTCCGAAAAAGAGTTTACCACTGTGAAAAAGTTCAAGTCAGCTGAATTCATTACCGGGAATACATTTTTTTTTTTTTTTTTTTTTTCAAAAATTACTACATTTTTTTCGAAAAAAAGAGAAGGTAAAAACTTCTTCAAGGTTTTTCATGGCCCTTTTTTATACAGTCAACAGGTTTTGAGTATTTTGTTCATCTGCCCTATATTATGATAAGTATCACAATCATATATTGGTCAAATAAAACAGTCTTAAAATTTTAAAATGAAAAACATTCCATACAGTCTTTAAGTAGGTAAAGCTTTTGCTAATTTCTTGTATTCTAATGATTTTTTTCTACTGTCTAATTCTTATAAAACATTTTATGAGAGCTTGTGTTGTCAAAGAAGAATTAAGTATTCCGCATAGTCGCTAAGAGAACTTAATAATATTTAGGTGTTTCAGTTAAACTTATGCAAATAATTTTTGTTTGTCTTGTTTAAAGATATACAAATTGCTATTTCTTGGATGAGTTAAATTTATTCCCTAACTGTTGATATTTTATAGCTAAGCTTAAATATTCCTAAAAGTTTACATGTGAAAATATATGTACATATGTATGTAGAAAAACAAACTAATATTTTTCTTTATTTTTTAGTTAAAAAATATGTAAATGGTTAAGGTCAAGGAACTTAATTATGTTGTAAGCAAGTGTTTGAAATAAAAAAGAACTAGCTAAATAAAGTATTATAATGTAGTATTATAATGAATGAATTAATCTAAGCATTGAATATAAATAAAATTATAATTCGTGGCTTATATTATTAACATAAAAAAGGGTATTGTGTTGCTGATGAAGAATAATATATTTAAACATATTTGAATAAATATGAATTCTTTTTGAATAATACCACTTTAAGATCAAAAGAGTAAAATTTTTCATCTCACCTCACAGAAATGTGTATATTTTATTTCGAAGCTTCGATAAAATATATTATTTTCAAAAGACAGCTCGTAATAAGAGTTTTTCTTATAATTCAATACGATTTAAATAAAACCTAGCAGATCGAATATTTTCAACAAACGACATTAAGAAAAATCTAATAGGTTATTTCTACAAAGAATCCAAAACGTACTAAAACTGCTACTAAGAATTGTGTGAGAAACTTAAAAGTAAAAAAAAAACTTTAAAAATTAATCTGAATTGATTACAAATCTGGTGTATTAAGATTTTTGATTTTGAACTTTTTTTTTAACAAAAATTAAAAACGTCAGATAGGGAAATCAAGCTATCGGAGCTTAAGTTAGAACTAAGCAAAGCGAAGGACAAACAAACTGCAGGAAGTGACCGAATTCCAAACGAATGTTTCAAGTATGCCTCAGATGAGCTTCTCCAAAATCTTAGAATAGCTTACAACAACACTTTTTAAATTTGGAGAGGCTCCCCAAATTTTCAAGAAGTCAATTATCTTCCCGATTTTCAAAAAAGGGGATAAAATGTATCACTCGAACTATCGTGACATTACTTTTTTGAACTCTGCTTTTAAAATGTTCGACAAAGTTCTGAGATGTAGTTTAGATGAATGGGTTAATAGTTAGTTTCTCCTCAGCGAATTCCAAATAGATTTTTAAAAAGGTTACAAAGGTTTAATGTCGCACAAGTTTGAAAAAGTTATTGAGGGGCTTTACAAGAACTAATCGGAGTAATTCCATACTTCTGTAGGTCTTCACATAACTACTGCAAACAGTGGAGCTCGACGGTAAACGGGTTGGGGTCGAAATTCTGTATGGATCATAATACTGTATTTAAAATACTGTATCTCAAAATAATGTATTTCAAAATACTGTATGTACAAAATACTGTATGTCCAAAATACTGTATGTACAAAATACTGTAAGATCAAAATACTGCATCTCAAAATTCTGTATTTCAAAATTCTGTATGTACAAAGTACTGTATTTCAAAATGCTGTTAATAAGGCTAAAAAATAAAAATCGGTTTGATAATGTAAAAAAGTGCGCACATTTTTACATTGTCAACACGATTTTTATTTTTATTAACAGCATTTTGAAATGCAAAATTTTGAAAACACAATACTTTTTTTTTAAGAAAACATCATGATAATTTTAAATTAGCATAATGTTCTAAAATACATACTTCCCTTGAACAATAACATTGTCAAAAAGTAAAATTACAGAATTTCGACCCAGCCCAATACAAATTATCTTTCGGTTGGTCTATTTTATAATCCAAGCCTCCAAACAAGATGCGGTTTTCACTATAATACAGAGCATCGACCCACCTATCAACTGCACCAGACTAATTGATCTGTCAAAACTTCCAGTATTATAAAGTATTATGAGAAACAGTATTTTGACAATACTTGCAGCATTTTGAGACACAGTATTTTAAATGTACAGTATTTTGAAATACAGAATATTAACCATACGGTATTATGACCATACAGTATCATACAGAATTTTGTAAACCTAATCAAATCTAAAACAATGGTCTTCAGGTGAGGTGCTAGACGGATAGATTCAACGAAAGGTGGAGATAATGACCTGAACCAATGGAAACAGTTAAGGAATACCAGTAATTGGGATTCATTGTGACACACGACTTGAATTTGGAGACATATTTGAAAAATAAATTAGTGATGAAGCAAAGTGATACCATGGAAAGACTTTTGAGATTCTTCTTGAATCGTAGCCAAACTACACGCTTTTAGACAGCGACAGGCCTCTTCCCATTGTACTTAAAATTACGTGAACTATACGTAAACTATATCTTTAAGCTCATGTTTGGCCTCACGGAAAAGGTAACGTTACAGTGTGTGTTATTCCTTTTAATAGGTCCTGGTTCCAAGAATGGAGAAATTTAACTTTCAAATGCACTTTGCCGTTCAATCTCAATATTGATAAGTATTGCTAGCTGGAAAGGCTATCTGGACATACTGTTTGAAAATCTACATTCAAAAGTATAAGGAACGACAATAATGAAAAAGGGAATGCTCGCTTCATAGAGAAATCTGCCCGAAAGTGGAATACAACTTAGGCAACTTTGAACTTTTTCTAAGACGATTTGAGTACAGACAAAATATCTTTGATATTAAGAGTAAGGGTATACAATACCGATCAATGATGATGGAAGTTTTCAATGCGTTCGTATTTGATTGAAAAATTCAAATGCGGTGTTATTTCACGTTCGTGGAGATGTCAATTGGCCGCTATCATTATATTATATGACCTGTTGGATCTCTTTCTTTTAAGATATTTTAAAGAAAAAGTCTACGTCAATAAGCCAAGAATATTTTAATTTAAGAACTAAAAGGTGAAATTATTCGGCATATTTAAAACATTGAACATAAATTATGCCTCAACATCATTGGAAATATGTATAGTCAATCGAATAGAAAGATTTCGCAGAATACAAGGAGAGCACTTAGTCGATGTTTAGTGAGAGTCGATTAATGTACAAATACAAAAAATCTAGGTAATACCCTTGAGACTTTTTGTTTATTTATAAAAATGAACATCCTGCGTTATGCTTGGAATACCATTTATTTAAATTCCGAAGCTAATGTTGAATGTTTAGAATGACAATGTTTTATTTTTAACTATTTCCTCATTTTATTCTTTCCTAAAATTAAGATGTTATCTGATTTAATTGTGCTTGATTTTATTTCTTATGTATTTGTCACATTATTGTTATATACAAACAAATAACCATTCAAATACGACTGATATCAATGATGTTCGAAAGCATTTGTATAAATGTATTTCAATGTCATACTCATAAAATATAAAAATAACAAGAAAAAATTGTTCCTTGAATCAAATTAAATCATATTGAAAAAAATACTGCTACTAGAAAACAAAGTTAAAATTGCATTATTTAAAATGAAGACATTTTAAATAAATTTTAAACTTTTCAACTTTCCCACCACCCCTGACATTACTCGCACATAGGATTGGTTGAGAGTTGTAAGTCACTAAGGCTAATTTATTTGTATTTATTTTAAGTAATGTAGTGTGCTAATTTTAACATTGAAATCAAATATTTTAAAATTCTCTGAAACAATCGCATTCTTCAAATAGTTGAAAGTATTTTATAAAATTTTCCAAAATTTTACCACAAGTGATTGAAAACCTACCAAAAATGTAATATTCTGTGGAAGAAATGTACCTTATCGACTTTTTCAATCGCTTCCTCAATCTTCCAAAATACTTTTTTTTGATCATCTTCATACCTCACAAGTTATTATTTTTTAAGTAAGCCCAAAAACTAAATTATTTATTTCATCAATCATCTCTTAATAAATTATGCACATAACTTATAAAGCTGCATAAATTCAAGAGAAATAAGAAACAAATAAAATCAAGATTATCAACCAAAACTAGCAATCGATCGAAACCACCTGAAATAATAATAATTTTATTATCAAATACAAATTTGGTAGTTATATATTGTATACAGGTTATCCATCAATGTTTATATATATAATATAAAAATGTGTAAATACGAGTACATAATATTGTCGACAAAAAGAGCCGCAAATTGCTAGAAGATACAAAAATGTACTTAGATTTCATTATCTATCCCATGCACGTTTGAGGGTCGAAAATGAAAAAGTTCCGCCTTAAGTATTGTGCTATATACTTTATAATGATGAGTTGAGTATACCATCCTTATTTGTGCGATCTTATGGTTGACACTTAATGTTGAATGAAACAACAAAAAACCTCACATCACTTAATTAACACATCTTAAAACTCACTTTAGTTAGAATAAATCAAACATTTTGTAGAATATATAGGAATTAAAGAGAATGCTTTGATCGGAAGTTCTGAACGTAGGAACAGATAACGTGTTAGATATGACGTGTGGACTGATAGTCATAAGAGGATTATAAAACTATAAACTATAATCAAAATTGGAAGTTGCTAACCAATAAAATCATTTTAAAAATTTTTTTTTTTAGACTAAACGAAAGAGTTGATATTAGAACTTGATAGATGTGATTATATTAGAATTGTATTTATTATGTTAAGAGCCAAGCTTTTTAATTGGATTCTATGGCAAAAAAAAATAAAACATCTTGACAAAAAAAGAACACATTTTTTTAAAATCAGGTTTAACAAATTAAAAATTAACACTTTAACACAAGCACATAATGCTAACTAATTTTTTGTTAAACACGAGTTCCGGTAGAGATTAGTGATTATTGAGTGGAAACAAAATTAAATTTTTGGACTGTGGATGAAATTTACGCCAAACCAAACAGTTCAATTAAATTACTTAAGTCAATAAGAAATAAAATATTGCCTTAGTGACCTCACATTAATTTTTTGTTAACTTTCGTTCTTAGGAAAAAAAAAATAAATTAAACAAATTATAAATTCTTATTTTGTGTTGCATCACATATGTGAAGAGTTCCGTAGATAATAAATTTGACGTCTGTTTGTGAAAGACCTATATTCCAAAATTAAATGTAGAATAAAAACTCCACTTTTATTTCTTCAAACAAACAAAATCACTTTTGGATCTTCAACTTATGATAAATTAAAGTTCTAGTAGGAATCGGTCTAAGATTTTAATTGAGTACTTTGTTCCCAATAGAAACATACAAGTTTTGAGAAGGACTTTTTCCAAACAAGCATTTTATACCCCAACACAAAATTTATCAGCTTTAAGTTTATAGCTGCTTTTACTAAAAAGCAGTAGTCCTTATTTGTTTTCGTTTTGAAAAAGATAATAAAAAATGTTAATAAATTATTAGAAGATGTTAAACTTTTTAGCAACCTTAAAGAAAACAAAATACGATTGTTTTCCATTAAGAGGTTTAATTATGAATATCTGACTATTATGACAGCTGTCAGTTTTTAAGCTATTATCCTTTGACATTTGACAAGTAAAAGCTATGTTATTTTAAAAAATGGAATATTACAATCTTCGGAAACTTATTGAAATTGTTGAAAGTCACTGCCTAAAGGATGAACCATTTGTAGTCACAGTTTAAAAATGTTTAATTTTGAATATCCGACTATTAAGACAGCTGTCAGTTTTCAAGCTATTATCCTTTGACATTTGACAAGTAAAAGCTATGTTATTTTAAAAAATGGAATATTACAATCTTCGGAAACTTATTGAAATTGTTGAAAGTCACTGCCTAAAGGATGAACCATTTGTAGTCACAGTTTAAAAAACTGTAGCACTTTTGGGTTGTCGTACTACCCTTCTCAGGCTGGCAACAGTAAAATTTGTTGAAAAATATATGTTATTGGGACAAATTAAGGATGTGAAGAATCGAGAATGTTGCTTACTGTAGTCCTCGTCGGTATTTGAAATTGCTCACTCCACAAACAACATTACACCGTAGATTTTCGGTATCATAACCGGGCGCTGTCTAAAAGCACTATACACCGCTAGCCATATTCTCAAATGATTTTTGCAGAAGCTGTATCGATGAGGAAGAGGAGGAAATAGTTCATTATCTCTTCTGTAAATGCCCTGTTCTAGTTCAAAAACAAAAGACCTACCTAAAAAAATTCTAAACAATCTCAATCATATTAACATAATCAGCCTTTCACGTTTCGTAAGGGACTCAAACTGTTTTCATTGAGTTCAGAAAAAAGCCTCGAAATTCATGTGGTATCACAATGGGCCAATACAGTGGCCTATTCCATCCCGGACAGCCACTTTAACCTAACCTAAGCTAACACCTTTAAACGTTTTTAGAAAAATGAGCATTGGCGTAACTCTACAATCAAGGAAATAAATGATGGAATTCTTCAAGTTTCCGAGGACATACAGCTGCAAATGTGTTATGGTGTTGCAACCGTAGTCTAGTCGTGGCTGCCATTTAACTGATTTCGTTCTCCATATATTTAATGGTATACCTTCCTCTTACAATGAAACAAAAATCCACCCATTTCTCTAAAGAAAAACTGTTCTTTTTTAATATTAAAATGAGATCTCTCATTACAAAACCCTTTTTAAAAGAATATTGATTTTATTTCATGATCTAAAACGAGAGTTTTAGAAAAATTAAGGGATACTGGTGTATCCTCCAAATATATGCTACTTTATTTCCACTATTGAGGAATTGTCAAAGAATGTAATTCATCATATATTTCTTAGCTTTTATATTTTGAAAAGACACAATGTCCTGTAGGCTATTAAAACTCCTTTTATTTATATACTGCTGGTACTTGTACAAACATTTTGCTTGTACTTCTTTATTTCCAACACAAATGCCGGCAAATTCAAATTTTGCGTCAGTTTTGGTCTAACACTTGTACTTATTAATTAAAGTTTCTAAAGTACATTACAAATCTCAAAATAGCCATAATCATAAATTATTTTTACTGAGTGTCTATTATAAAATTAAAATTTCCAATTTTACGGAATCATTGCTGAAAAATTATGTGCATGCTTTTTGAGACTTTAAGATGTCACATTTTCCATATTTTCAATTTACCCAACGAAAATCTTCTTCTTATTATGCATTTCTTGAACCTTTTTTATTCACTACATTATTTACCTCTTGTCCCAACTCTGATCTACTTTGTATAATATTACAACTAAACGGCTAACGCAGTTAACATAAATTAAAACTCTTTCACAATTGTTATGAAAAAAAAAACTATCAAAAAACCTCAAATGTTTATAAAAAGCCAATAAAATATATTATAACCTATATAATATTGCACTCCATATACTTTGGCTACGCATCACAATCCCATACCACCCCACTACACCGCTCTCTATATATATCAACATAATCATTGAAGATTCAACGAAAATATTATAACTTCCTATTTAAATCGAATTTGTATAAAAATAAAAATTAACGATCGAAAACAACAACAAAACACACAAAATATTGGAATACCAAATAAAATTTGACCTTAAAAATTAGAAAATATCTGCGCTAGGTATTGCATAGCACCTTGTTTTCATGGTTAACATCTCTCAAACTCAACCATCATAATCTTGTTTCACAAATTTTTTGATTATTTTATAAAGCCCTTCTTTTCGAAGGTTCGTTTGTTTGTTCGTTCGAATTTGAGTATTTATTTCTATTTTCCGGTCAAACAATCAAAAAGTTGGTCTTTTGGTTGTTTTTTTTTCGTTGCAAAGGGAACTTTTAAGACATCACACATTTCCGCAAATTCACTTTCACTTTTCTTGCACTTGGTTAAAGTCTTTTATATTTTGTTTGTATTGTTATGGTGATAATAGTTAATTTATTAACAAATTTTGGTTTACCACATCAGTGTTGTTGAGTTGATGATTGTAACAATTTAAAAGTTCATTAATTTAATGATAAGTAATTACTTGATTTTTTTGTATTTTTCAATTAATTTTGACACCATTTTGCATTTTGTTTCTTATTATTTAATTATTTATGGAATTCTTACCTTTTATTGTAAGTGGAAAACAAATTGTTTAATCCTTCCTGAAGGGTTACGTTAGATTCAAATCCAAAATTGTTATCTCGAATCCGAAGTAGAGATTCTTATGAAAATAAAATTAAAATAAACCGTTAAACGCGATCGAAAAAGAATATATTCCAAAACGTTTATTTCAAACTGTTTCTAGATTATTATTTTTTTTTTTCAAGATGCACTTCTTAATCCTAGAACATATAAGACTTGCACCTTTAACGACTAGAAACGGTTTTATTTAAGTACCTGACGGATTGAATTACTTGCACCGACTAAAATTCACCCAAACCGATGTTACCGTCTACTATTCGAACAGACAATAATCCGCAATAGCTGAAGCCAACAAAAGCGTGGTCTGAGACTTGATTATAATTCCAGCTTGGGAGCTGAACGGAAAAGCTTTTTGATTTGAATCTATAGAAGATGAGCTTTTTCTTCTCAAGTTGGCCTCCAACTCCACACGACCACCACTGACCATTGTTGAGATAAAGAAAGATTTTTTTTAAGTTGTTCTTCAAAGGTTTGATGTTGTACGCATCGATAATGTAAACACGGTTGCCAACTTGGTAGAGTTGTTTATATTTTAAGGAAATATTGTTGCAAACCTTGTAATTTGAGTTAAAAACAAAATTTAACAAATTTCATCACATTATAAGTATGGTAGGTGGCAGCCTATCTTAAATTCTAAATAAATTCAGAGCTTGACCGTATTGCCAAGACATTAGTTTAAAATATTGAATGTTGAATTTTCTTCGGTAACATCTGGTAAAATATTTAGAAAATTCGAATTTATAGTTTTTTTTTTCAACAAATAAAAACATACAAATATTACTACTAAAAATTGTTAAATTATTTTCCACTAGAATATCTTGTCAAAAAAAAGAGGCTAGGATGCGACCCACACTGATAACTTCCCATCCCTTCTGTCGATTTGTCTTGCTTAAAAGTTTGTCTATATGTATCAATTTTTACCAAATTTGCGTACTTTTTTTTTGTAGATTTTATTTTTTTATGAAAAAACGGACTGTTGGATTTTTATAAAAAAATTACTGAATATCGAAAACAATATTTTCTGTGAAATGAATTAAGTTTAAAGCCAATATTTGTAATTTTTGAAAAGCTACTTGAGTCGAAAGTAAATTTTTACGAAGTTTTAGTATTGTTTTTTTTTAGGTTTTTATTTTTTGTAAAAAAAACTGTCAATTCGATTTTTCTCAAAATTTTATCGAATGTTGAAAACAATTTTTCTTATGAGTAAAAATTAGTTAGAAGCCATTATCTCAAATTTTTGAAAAGATATTTTAGTCAAAAATCAATTTTTACCAACTTTTGTTAAATTTTTTTTAGGTTTTTAATTTTTTGTACAAAAACTATCAATTCGATTTTTTTCAAAATGTTACTGAATGTTGACAACAATATTTTTTGAAAGATTCAAGTAGTTAAAAGCCAATATCTCAAAGTTTTGAAAAGATATTTGAGTCGAAAATCAATTTTTACCAACTTTTATAATTTTTAGTTTTTAGGTTTTTATTTTTTGTAAAAAAAACTGTCAATTTGATTTTTCTCAAAATTTTTTCTAATGTTGAAAACAATATTTCTTATAAGTCAAAGTTAGTAAGAGGCCATTATCTCAAATTTTTGAAAAGATATTTGAGTCGAAATTCAATTTTTTCCAACTTTGAGTAATGTTTTTTTAGGTTTTTATTTTTTATAAGAAAAACTGTCAATTAGATTTTTCTCAAAATTTTATCAGATGTCAAAAACATTATTCTTCGTTGCACAAAATTGTTTTAGAGATGAAATCATATTTTGGTCGTAAAATTTTCGAGGTGACACATTTTTTTTCAGTTTTTTTGATTTATAAAAAAAACCGTTAATTGGATTTTTTTCCAAAAATATACTTGTTTTGTATTACGTTACAATATATATGTAATGTAAAATTTAATTCAAGTCTCTAGCGTTATTGGTTCTTGAGATATTTAGGGTTAACCAAAATTTTCACCTGTTTTTGAACTGCTTTGGTAAAAAAACCACCCACGCAATTTTCTTGAGAGCCCTTTCTGCATCTTTCTGCCTTATTATCTGTACAACAAAATTTATTTGAAGTCGATATCTCTTCTGGTTCTTGAGCTATGGACGACGAAAAAAACGTCACGAACGTACGGACGTACGAACATGCGTACACAGTACACACGCACGCACAGACATCTTTCTAAAAATCTTTTATTTCGACTCTAGGGACCTTGAAACGTCGAGAAATGTCAAATTTTCAATTCGACAAATCGGACCCATTACAATAACTTCCTCTGGGAAGTTAATAAAAGCCAAAAAATAGGCACTGTTAACTAAAGTGCCGTTAAATAAGGCCAAGTGAAATAAGAACAACCTTCAAAAAATAAAATAAGGCCAATTTTCAGCAGTTGGTCATATTGCGCTTTGACAAAGCAATGGGCACACTATAGGATTTGGTGTAGGTGCAAGGTTGAGTGTATGCAAAGTTTCTTTGCACTTATGGCAAACCATACTGTTAAAAGTGAAATAAAACCAATTTTATTTTATTTTAATTTGGTTAAGTGTAATAAGACCAACTGTGGGAAATTGTCTTAATAAATTTTACAAAAGTGAAACAATAAGGCAATACTTGAGATTTGACCCTATTTCATTTGGCTTTATTGCACGTCACCTCAATAAATTTAAAAATATTGTAAAATCAATTTTTGATTTTAAGAACAGTCACTCTAACAGTCTTTCAAATTCATTCTAGGGCGCTTTTAAGTGCCATCTCTCCCAGTAACGGGTTTTTCTCAAAAATTAACGAGCTATGAAAATGTTCATTGCGGTTCATACATTCTTTTATTTTTCTACCAATATCGCAAGTGAATTTTAACAATTTCAATTCGTTTAAAGCGTTCTTGATTAATATTTTTAGTAAAACGTTAATGGACGGGTTGATTTTGTCAGCTCGTGTCGGCCATATTGTTTCAATCAGTTTCTAAAGACAAATTAT
Organism: Eupeodes luniger; assembly: GCA_951509635.1. Classification (NCBI taxonomy): domain Eukaryota; kingdom Metazoa; phylum Arthropoda; class Insecta; order Diptera; family Syrphidae; genus Eupeodes; species Eupeodes luniger. The sequence goes on along the minus strand of OX608073.1, from coordinate 293,386,626 downwards.
CATAGCTAGTAACAGCGTGTAGAAACACGTGCAAATGATATATGTACCTTTATTATCAAAATAGGCGTTTTCGTCCAGCGTCCAGCAGCATCAGCAGAATCAGAAGCTTTCCATTCCGCGTAGCTCACAACATGGCGAATTTCGTGTCGTGATTTTGGCTTGCATTCATACAAAATCGAAAGGCTGGGGTGGAATCGGCTAAGGTGATTTTTGATTGTCACCTTTGTGATCATAAAAAGTGATCAAACTAATTTTTGCGTCTGTGTAAGGTGATCACCAAATTTTGTTTAGAATTTGGTATCACTTTAAAAGAAATTCACTGACGTTTGTTACAATTTCAGTGGTTGTATTCAAAAACCGATCTGAAGCTATCCGGATAAGTTTGTGTTGTTGTAATACTATGTAAAAACACAGCTGTTGCAATAAAAACTCAAAGGAATCTGAAAAATCGAAGAATAGGGGGAATGTGTGTTGACCGTATTCCAGCTGACAAATCCAGAAGTGGTAGGATATGTAAAAATGTTTCCTTATTCAATCGAAAATTATAAATAAAAAAAACAAGTTATAATAAATAGGTATTTATATGTGAACAAATATATAGCACATATGCGTACTTACTTTGGACTTGGAAGATCAAGAATGTTTATTTTATTGCGGAGGTTAATCCTCAAGAGCCGGACATTTCTATTATGATTAATATTTTCATTTTCAGCATTTTCAGAAGGTAAAATCAAAGGCACAAACACATTCATATTGTATTGAAATTTCAGCAATTAAAAATAAAAATAAATTTCCAATGAAAGTGACAACTAAAGAGCTGTCACCAGAAAAAGTCACCAAATCGTGATTGTCACTGGTGACTATCACCTTACACAGACCGAATTTGTTGATTGTGACTGTCACCTATCACAAATCATCTTACCCGATTCCACCCCTGAAACCAAACGACCACACGAAGCTTCATATGTTCTCTAATTGGATTTTGGAGCTGTTGGGAGTCGATACTAATTTTGGTCGAAAAATCATCTTTAGTGATGATGTTTTTGGATGAATGGGTTCGTAGATAATCAAAATTGCCGGATTTTGAACAACGAGGTGTAAATGCATATAAACAAAGTTACTGTTTGGCGTAGAATTAGGGCTGGAGGCATCACTGGTTTGTACTTCTTGGAATGTGATGCTGGTCAGAATCACCGTGAAGAAATTATTACCAACTTATTATGGCGTGAATTGGATTATATGGACACCGAAGACGTATGGTTTCAACAGCATGGCGCTATGTGCCACAGAGCTCAAGATACAATGCAGTTTCATGGCATGGATACTTCGCTCCGAAGCGACGTGAATTGACAACCAAGATCAATTGATTTGACCCCTTTTTGTCTTTTTCTTGTGGGGCTTTCTAAAAGACAACATAATCGATGCCATCGGTAAAAGTTAGCCTGATTTCTGGCTGAATCACATACACGCTTCAGCTTCGGCTTCGCCTGACGTTTACGAGTTCAGCCATAGGAATTCAATGCATGCTATCACAATGGAGCTTCGACCTCACGTTTCGTTTGGCAATCGTTAGGAAAAGAACGTAATGTAACGTAATGTAACTCTAAACGGAAGCTCTAGTTCAATTTTCTGAACATTTGCTTCGTCTGACAGCTCAACAGATGTAAAAAAATGTAAACAAACAAAATATTTGCTCTTTGGAGGGATGAAATAATAGAAATGTCATTCAAAGCAACCTCGAAGCATGCCCAACGTAACGCAGACGAAGCCGAAGCTGAAGCGTGTATGTGATTCCGCCATTATGTGCCAAAGCCATGAAAAAATGAACCCTTCAAAACCCATCGATGCCGTGGGGACCATTTAAACGATGTTATATTTCACACAACTTCTTTTATTCGATTTTAAAAACGACGAATAAACGATGTAACGGAATAAAAGCCATATTTTGTTTGCAGTTTTTGTATTACTAAAATGTTGCTTCGTTTCGTTCTCTTCTGATCACCCTGCATAAAAGCCGAGCATTGTTGGTATGAAAGGAAGACCCTTTTACTAATGAGAATCACTGTAGCTGATGAGTTGAAATAGGGAGTCAATCTGCATCTTATTTAAACTCGAAATTGACAAATATTGGAGACATTCAAAAAATCTGATTACAATCGATTTTTTGAACTTAACTAAACAAATATGTATGATAGGTCAGTAAAATAAGGCAAACATAGGCATCAACCTCGGAACAGGAGATAGTAGCTGAAAACACGTTTATACGAAGTTCCTTCTGGTGGTATAAACATTGTGTAAGAAGTCTCACAAAATCTCGTCTCGGTATTCTATTTTATGAATTACTACGCTAACAGAAAGCTTTGTTTATTGACCAACTAAGAACTTTCAAAAATTGATCGGAACTATTTTAAACAATTTGATTTAAAAATTATATCAAAGAACATTCCAAGCTTGTTAAAAGCTTTTATTTTAAATTATAAACTAAATTTCGAAAGTGTTTGTCTGCCCTATTAGCTTTTGTCAATGGCATGTCCTACTTATGTCAAAACCATAGCCATCGGCAAAGAGATGTCACAGTTCTTACATCCTTATTCGTTCAATTTAAATGAGATCGAAGCTGTTTTATATTTTCTTCCGGTATTTTTGGTTATATTTTTGCTTATGGTAAAAAGTAGCAATCTTTTTTTTTTTGTTATTTGTTGACCATGAATATTATTTTTTTTTTGTTATTTTAGTTGTATTTGATCTCTTTTAGCACATCATACAGCCAAGCATGTATGGTATTGGCATTAATTTTTCATATACGGCAAATGTGTAATGGAGTCAGGGAGATGAGTAGGTACAATTTTGTCTTTATATTATTTTTCAATAAAATGTCTTTTCCTTCCGGTTATATTTTCAAGGTTAAAGTTGAATTTGGGTTTTTTTAGCGAACTTCATCGTCGTCTTCGTCGTCGTCGGTAGCAGTTTTTTAATACCAGTTTGTTATTTATTAATAGATTTGCTTCTGGCTATCTTATAAACGTGCGGATATTTTTGGGTTTGATCTATAGAGCTAGTTATTGGTTTTGTATATGAAATACAAAAATACGAGGCTTTCATTTATTATAAAAAAGGAGAAAAAAGACTTCGTTACAGCTAACTTGGTTATATTTATCAAGAGGCTATGGAAATATTCTGATTTACGTTGTTACCTTGACTGTATATTTTTAACTCTTTCAAATTTAGTATAAGACTGTTTTTGTGGTTCCCATCAGGAAAAAAATCATTATTTTTTACTACAACGAATTTTCTACAAAGTTCAAATTTGCATAAAATTTACGTAATATATGTAAACTAAAAGCTTTCATATATGTAATTCTAACATGTTTTTGTCATAATTTTTTGCTACTTAAAAGATAATTTTTGTAAATATGATAAGGCTCAATAATATATTCCAGAAATCCCGTTTGTACATTTTTCTATGACTATAAAATATATAAAATACTGAATTAATAAAAAGTAGGCTAGGAATCAAATTATTATTATTTATTAATGAATACATTGTAAAAAAAAAAACATTCCGATTGACTTATGTATGCACAATTTACATTGAACATACATAGGTACATAGTTTCTAGGATTAGATCAAAAGCATACGACTCTATCACGAGCTTTAAACAACAACAACAACTCCAAAAAGTAAGCTTAGATGCAATGCAGAATTGATTTCCTGTATCTTTGTACAAGAAACATATTAAATTGTATACAAATCAATTATGTTGCGAGGCAAAACTCGTTTAGCAAACAAAAACAAAAGAGTTGAGAGCAAAACTCTTGAATATATACGTCTAACGAATTTATTATGAATTAACGAGTTAAAAATTTAAAAAAAAAATACAAAATACAAACTGGCCATCGGCATTAGCATGGCATTGAAAATCACAAAATTAACACCAATTTTAATGAATTAGAGATTTGGGCGATATTATGATGGAGGTACATTCGCCTTTGCACTTGATCAATAGCGATATAGCGACACAGACATCATCAACTACTACAACTTACTGTCAACAACTTGTATATAATATTTTTTTTTTCTTTTTGGTCTTTTGTTATTATTTTTTTCGTAATTTTTTTTCATTGTTGTTTTTTATTTAATTATTTTGCAATTTATTTCAAAATTTATTTGTTGTTGCAAAGTGATTGATGCCGAAAAAAGGGTTTAGTTGATTTAATTGAATAATAATTTAATTATGAAGTATTTGAGAGGCAGTTTGTTGAGCTCTGTTTAAAGTGTTTAAAAATCATTGGAAAGCTATTTTCAAAAATCTTGGGAGATTTCTTATCTAATTAGCCCCTTAAATAAAAATTAAACACGAGTACTAATTTTAAACGTATTTTTATAAATATTTTAAAACGATTCTAAGATTGAATCTAGTTCCTTCAATTTTACTGTAGATACATACATAATGCACATACATGTGTACATACGTACATATTGTATTTATTAAAGAATAACTTCTGTGACAATCTTTGCTAGCCACGATCAAGTGACTGTTAACCATTCCATGGACTTATTTAAGATGAGCTCTTCTCAACTCTTGAGACCCTGACCGGGTCAGAATTAACAAAAATGCCTATAATTAATTCAGTTGTTATAATTAATACAAATAACATAGACGCACGACCAGGGCCGTCGAGAGGAATTCCGGGCCCGGGACGGAAAAATGTCGTAATTTTTTTAAAAGTTCATGCCTACTGATATGGTACGTTCTAATTTCAATTACGAATAGCATGAAATTGGTTGGAATTAACGGAAATAATCATTTTTTGTTTGAAAAATTAACCGAAAAAAGTGTTAATCATCAAATCAATCTTACGGGTATCATCCAGTTTAGTTGAAATGGAGGATGGATAGAAAATAATTCTATATGCGATTAGATCAGAATCCGAACAGAATCATACATTCAATTCGATATTGCCAACGACATGTAAGTAACTGATAATACGGTCGATTAACTATTAAAAAAAAAAGTATGAAGATCTATTACCTACAGAAACACGATCTTGTGATGAGCACGAATGATGAAAATTTTTTGTTCTGGCAAGGACGCTAAATGAACGTTCGGCACTAGCTACGGTTACAGGAAAACACACGGAGAGCAACACAAATGTTGGGGAAAATCGTCTCCAAGTTCTGGGAATAAATAGAACTGAACAAACACAATGGCGGAAGTTCTACTTCAAAATTGGCTTCATAAATGTGTTTCAGATGAATTATTTCTTTCTTTCAACTCTTGAGACACGCGAGTTATACTTTTAAATAACCCTTGTAGCGGAGTTTTTAATCCCAATTTTGTCCATTGTTGAAATATAGCATTAAAATTTTTCATCGTATCAACTATGACGTAAAAGGTGTTTCTCTTTAGATTTATTTCTGCATCTGTTTCAATTTGCAGCTCCTCGATGTTCTACAAAATGTCTTTTTAATGGCTTTTTTCAGTTCGATGGAATCGGTTCTTGAACATCCCCCAATCCAGTAGCAACTGCTTTGCATTCAGATAAAATTTGATCCCATCCGTTTCAAATAAAGTTCAAATCGGAGATCAAGTTGTCGAGATTTCGAATTTCAACGTCAATAGTCATGTTTCTGGCTTGAAGAATGATACTTCTTTCATTTATGGCGCTAAGAACCTTGCACCAAATCGAAGACATCAGGACGCATTCAAATGTGTGCATATATTTTAAAACGCCATTTACATCTCTTCGAGCTTCAGCAGTTAAATTAATATCACTTAAGGCTTCTAATGATGTTCTAAGGTTTTTCTGATGATTTGCAAATGGTTTTACTGCCTCAATTCTAGCTGACCATCTTGTATTGGAAAGTTTGTGAAGGAATCCGGGCACATTTTTCTTAAGAATTTCCCAACGTTGAGCACTGCTGCTAAACAAAAAATGTCCATTATTTAGCTCTCCAATAAGATTGCTATCGCCTCGTAGTCCTAGTCCCCTTTCGCCAAGGAAGAAAATGGTGTCCAATATTATTATATATAGAATTCCTTGCTATTTTTGTATGGCTGGTTTAATATACACACTTTGAAGTGACTTGATATCCTTCGAATCTTCAGTAAACAATTTATTCAAAATATTAATTAATTAATATTACGGAAACCACAATTGAAAAACGTTTGCTTGGGATTTTCCGGTCCCCGGAAACCGAATCAAAAATTTCGTTCCCAGCAGAAACAAAAATAGAAGAAAAGAAACTTTATAAAACAGAAACCGATATAAATATTTGTGTTTTGTTTTAAGTTGCCGGGCCCCTTATTTTGATTTTAAAAATGTTCAAAATAAAACAAATTTGAAATTTACGTTAAATTAAGTAAGAAAAGCGAAACAATTTATTATAACTTTCTTTCAATAGTTCAAAATTGACCAATTTTTCATTAAATATAAACAAAAATGTACGCCAATAATAATCAGGGGCCCAGATCGGCAAGCTTGTGACTGAAAGATTGGTAGATAACATGCAAACAGGGGCCCGATTGCGAAAGCATGAATGATTTTAAATTTTCGGGCCCCTAAAAATAAGTGGGAATAGGTATGTTGATGATGAATTTAGACTACCTATATTGAAAAAAAACACTCTCCTCATTGCTTTTAATTTTACGGGCCCCTAGAAAATCACTGGCCCGGGGGCGGATCCAGAGAGGAGGGGTGCCGTAGAGGTCATGAGACTATCCTTTGAAAACAACAAACATCTTTGGAATAATCTTAAAGGTATTTCTATTTATTATTTAAAATTTGGAAAAACTTAAGTAATGCTATAGGTTATTTTAGTAAAATCTTTTCTGCGAGAAAGAGTAAATATTCTCTTTTTTAAAAAGAAATTTTCAATAAGAGATCGTCAATTTATTTAAATTTAAGTTCTTCGCATTTATAGAAATAGGAACAAGAACAGAATACATAATTTTTAGAAAAAAGCTAAGTTTCAACTGCTGCATTCCTACAACACATTTCTTTAGAAGGCGGTCAGAAATTGGAGAATTTTAAGTATAATCATATTTTTTAAACAAATAAGCATTAAGCTTTTGTTTATTGGTGAACACAAACAGTTGCATAAAAAGTGATATAATAACGTGGTGTAAGCTTTTTACGTGTGTAACAAGATACTATTGAAAAATAGATGGATGGATGGATGGATGGAGACATTCCAGGAAACAGGCTGTTAGTCTTTATCAAAACCTCTTAAAGGCTAGAAAAAAATAATTTCTTTATCTTTTAGGGAATTTCAAACTTCAAGGTATCACAATATACATATCTACAATGATCGAAGTTTGGCTATAAAGTCATCAATCGCTTGCCTATTAACCTTAACTAACCCAAGCTTTTTTTGAACTCAAAAATTATGCACTTTGTTGTATCATTTGTATTTTATTTGTTGATTTGTGTACCTGATCTTATTTTTTTTGGTGTCTGGTACAATTTCTAACATTTCTGCATAAAACGCACCCAAAACCCCTTTTTTTTTTTTTTTTCGAAATTCATTTTTTTTTATTCATTTAAACTTAACTCTACTTACATGCTAGACAAAATGGGAAACTAGCCTAATTAATTCTACTTAAATATAACTTACTGGCCCTAATCGGGCGCTCTAAGAAATTCATGATTCTTAAAATTAATGCCTTTCGGCCTACGAACTAAGATTGTTTTATTTATTTTAATTTATGTTTTTTTTTTTTTTTTTAGAAAAGTTTAAAAACTAAAATCTTTATCATTTTTTGGGGTTTTTACTTACATACTAAAGTCCTTAAAATAAAACTTAAAATTACCTAATCTGCCTACAAACTACTTAAAACTAGAACAACCACAGCGGCAAAACAACTATGTCCTTCTATTTGTAATTCCCTCGAGGATTTTTATAATATTGTCTGTGATATGTGTTTGCATTTTTTTGTATTTTTTTTTTTTTGATTTCTTTTTTTTTTTTGTATATTTTTTTTTTTTTTTTTTTTTTTTTTTTTTTAATTTTATTGTGCCACCATTCCTGCTCTACTTAAACCTAAAACTTAAGACTAAAACAAGTATGTAAGCCGGCCAAGGCAAAAATACCCCACCCCGGATTACCCATTATCAAATGCAGTTTGAAGCCACCAAAACTGGTTCTCCTGCTTCACCCTATCAGTTCGGTCCTTTTCGGACACAGCCCTACTGAACCGAAGCAGCTCCGCTCCATCACGAGCGAGGATGCCCCGTTCATACAGGAGCCGCCGGTCTACGGTTTTTCGCCTGACGTGGTAGATAAGCGGTACTGCCAATCTATCCTGTATCATGCCACACTGGTCTAGATAGAGGAATGCCTCTGGTGGGATAAAGCCGCTCAAGCGTGCATTGTCGAAGTAGTTGTCGTTCGGATAGAACGGCCCGAAAATCAAATTGTTGGTCGAAGTCATAGCCCTCGCAATGTGACCCCGAACAAGTTTTATCACGAAATTGTCAATTCTATTGATTCGAGCCCCGTTGTATAGAACCTCGTTTGAGTAATAATGCCAGATAAGAAGATTCCGGTGTCCGATACAAACCGAGACAGCGCCGAAGACACTGTCTCTCGAATACCCGAAACTTCTCCATTTGGGAAGGGGCAATGTTGAACCACACTGGACAACCATAAACAATCATTGGCTGTATGAGGGCCATGTAGCAAATTACCTTCACTCTGGGGTCAAGCCGACTGCTGTAAAACAGCCGTTTCGTCAGAGCGAAGGCTCCTCTGGCCTTAGTCAGAGCAGCATCCATATGTCTGTCGAAATATAGATACTGGTCCAACCAGATACCGAGGTACTTCACTACACTGCACCCAAAACCCCTCTTAACTATGATAATGTTAGCTCCTGAAAAGGGTGTATTTAGAAAACTGTTAAAATCTGGCAATACTTCCATATATAGCCCTTGAAATAAGTAGTATAAGATTAAGGTGTATACACAATATGTTATTTTAATGTTGTCAGCCTCTACAAAACATTAAAGAACATTCTTAACTATATGCCCAAAAACATGTCTTATGTTAAATGTATGAACACCCCCCTTGGATGTGGATCCGTCCTTGTTTATATAGGCCAACAAACATTGTAAACAGGGTAACCTACAGTCCCATTAGAAAGCTGTCCGTCGGTTTCAGAGGTAGCTCCATTTTAGATGAAAATAAAAGTTTAATAACAGACCTAACTTAGAGTTCCAAATAATAAAGTAAAACTATGCCTGTGGAAAAGTGGCCTAATTGGTAGATAGGGTACTATTGCACTAAACTAGATTCAACTCTAAGTAAAAACTCATTTCGATAAAATAAAATATGACTATTGATAAAAAGAAAATCATCGGTTTATTAGGTCATTTTAAGTCTAAGGAGTTTTTATGATTTTGAATAAATCATATTCAACTTCAAAATTTAAACCGATTTCTGAATTGTTTTGGGATTTGAACAAATAATGTATATTCCTTCAAACTTTGTTTAAAACTTTTTTCTATGAAAATTATGATTTTCTCGCATTTTAAACTATAATACGTAATTTATACATATTTGACTTTTTTGTTTTAGTTGTATCGGGTTTTTCAATAAAAGCGATACAAAAGTTTTTTTTAAATAAAACAAAAACCGTTTTGGATATCAATGAAATTCTTTATTCCTGTGAAAGTACGTTCGATGCCATTATGTATGGAACTCGATTTCTTTTTGCATGGCCACCACGACGGTTTTCAATAATTCCATAACCATTTCGTGAGATAACACGTTCTCCAAACTTGGTTTCCAATAAATTGATTGTTACATTCGCTGTGTGGCTTATGGCGCGTGCCGTACTGTTGGAACCACATGTCCTCCAAGTCCATACCATCCAATTGGGGCCAAAACTATTCAGTTATCATTGAACGGTAGCAATCCCTATTCACAGTAACGTGCCGGTCTTGATCATCACGGAAAAAGTACGGCATGGGAACATTTTGTACTGTGCCTCTGGATTCAAATGTTTCCACTAGACGCTCAACTGTTGATCTGCTAGGACCATAATTTGGACGTAGCGCTCTTAACGTTGAGGCCACTGACTCCGAATTTCGGTTGTAAATTTTAATAATTTCAACTCGTTTCTGGCTCGTATATCTTTGGATCATGAAATGGCAAACCTTACTGAAGAGAAATGTCAAAAGAGCGGCGAGAAATATGGCGTCGTTAGCTGTCCCTGTCCCTCTACTTTTGTAGCGTCCCTGTTGAAAAACCCTGTATATTAATTTTTTATTATTATTATGTATTTTTTCACAAAAGAAGAAATGTGCACGATGATTATTATTTAGAAAGTGCATTGACCAGCTTTAATTAAATTATTTTCAAGCTCCATCCTAGATCGATAAAGTTCGTGAATGTTTTCGAAATCAGTTTTTGTGCTAGGAACAAGGAATGATGAATGGATTAAAATCAGTTAAACTGCGACAACCCTAATTTTTACAAAAATTACCCATGCGACCGTAATCGGCTTGGCAAACAATTTAGTGGAATATGTTATTACAAATTTGTATTAGAAAATAAAATGTGTATTTTCTTATTCAAAATAGTAAACTCAAATATTTCACATACCTATGCAAATAATAAAATCAGTAAATTAACATAAATTCTTTGAATTATTTCATTCAAATTCATCTAATATTATGTACGTGACTGGGTTATAAAAGGCAAGTATTTTAGGTCTTAGGCTCGACCTTGACAATGTGGTAAATTATAGGCACAATTTTTTAAACATAATTCTTTAGTATTTTTTAAAAGAACTTTTCAACAATGAGTATAAATAGCATGATGTTAATATTTTGTCCTTACTTAAGTCAGCAAATCTAACACCGAACAAAACGAGATTTGAATAATTTATAAAATCTATGGAATCTAGGTATAACCGAAAAGATTATTATTATTTATTCAGCTTTTATTATACTGTATTTTTAAATACCTAATCATATTGATGATGTTCGAAATAAAACTATCACCCAAAGTTATTCTTATTGAGCCAGACCCAGTTTTTTCAAAACAATACAATTTACAAAACGATAGCAGATTCAAGAAAAAACAGTAAAATACATATAAATTATGCATAATATTTCTCAAAATATTTTAATAGTTTGATTTACAAAACTTAAAAATCAAACAAAACTTTTAAGAGTATCGAAGAAAATAGGTATATTGACTAAAATACAAATATAATCTGTCCGAGGTCATGAACCCCTTGGTGCCTTTGGGGATTTGTTTTTTCATTTTATATTTTTGCACATACGCACGTACGCACATAAACGAGTATATATTTTGAAAACGTAAAAAACAAGGTGGCTCAAAAATTGCCATCGCAAAGAATAATATTTCAAAAAAAAAATACAAATAAATTATAATTCACCTTAGCAATAGGTACATTGTTTTCTAATAAGCGGATTCATATTGATATTTAAAAAAGTGTGGAATATGACGTCATTCAAATTCCCGCTTCGGCTTCTTACGGTGGCACGGATCCGAGTGGTCAAATTTTATGTGTTATGTTCACCTTAAGGGCTCGACTGTGGTTTATTTGCATAGACCAGCGGCTTCAAGAAACCTCACAGGAAAAAGTCTAGTGGGGTCGAATCGCATGACCTTGGTGGCCAATTCACATCATCCCTCCAAGAATAACCTTACCCTCAAATCGTTTATGCAAAATGTCAATCGTGGTGTTTGCTGTGTGGCACGTAGCGCCATCATGCTGGAACCACATGTTGTATAGGTCCATGTGGTTTAATTTGGGTCATAAGAAATTAGTTATCAACGTTATGTAGCGCTCGCTGTTGACGGTGAACGCCTCACTAAGGTCATTTTCAAAAAGTACCGACCAATTACGCCGCTGACCCAAAATCCGCACCAAACGGTAACTTTTTGAGGATGCATTATCACCTGGTGAACCTCGCGTGTGTTGGTGTCGTCCCATATACGGCAATTTTGCTTGTAAACACAGCCATTTATCCAAAAATGCGCCCCGTCACTAAAGTGCCTTGCACATGAGCAACGAACTGCGAACTGCGAATGGACGAACAAACGTGATTTTACACATTTCAAAAAGTCAATTCCACACAAAAACACATTTAAATTATAAGAAACCAATTGACACTAATATTAGGATAATAAAATTTGCATTTTTTTCTCTAAAACAAGAGAGTTTTGTAAAAAAAATTTGGTAGTAACGAATCGCAGTGTGGTTGCTGCGAACTATCAAACTCTATTCGCGTTCCACATACCATCCACATTGCAACGAATAAATTGTTCGCGCTCAACTTAACCTCAAAATTATACCACTTTTGTTTTGTTTTTGTGTGAAAGATGATGGCTGAGGAAAATATGGAGAAAAGGGTTGACAATTCGTCGATACCTGCGAATAGAAATAAAAGCTCATGTGAAAGAAAAGTCAAAATATGCGAACATCCACAGTTCGCAGTTCGTTGCTCATGTGCAAGATGCTTAAAGATGATTTTCCGCCAAAATTGCGGTCCTCTTCCAAACCATTCCAATCCCAGTCAGCGAACAAACGGCGTTGTCTATGGTCATTAACTTTGAGCTCCTGGCTCAGTTGGATGTTGTACGGGTGTAGGCCCAAGTCCCGACGAAAAATTCGCCAAGTTGAAGTCTGCAAAAGGCCGTGCAAATGTGAAATACACGGCGACGATTTTTTGTAAAAAAAACTGTCGATTCTATTTTTCTCAACATTTTTCAGAATGTTGAAAACAATATTTCTTATAAGATAAAATAAGTTCGAAGCCTTAATCTCAAGTTTTTGAAAAGATATTTAGGTCGAAATTTAATTTTTACCAACTTTGAGTAATGTTTTTTTTTAGGTTTGTATTTTTTATAAAAAAAAACTGTCCATTAGATTTTTCTTAAAATTTTATCAGATGTCAAAAACATTATTCTTCGTTGCACAAAATTGTTTTGGAGATGAAATCATATTTTTGTCGTAAAATCTTCGAGGTGACAAATATTTGTTTTCATTTATTTTTTATTTATAAAAAAACCCGTTAATTGGATTTTTTTCCAAAAATATAATTGTTTGGTATCGCGTTACAATATATAATACGTTAAGGTTGACGTAATCGCAATTGTGAATAAAAATAATTGATCGTAAAAATCTCAGAACAAAGCGCATTGAACAATGTTCTCAAATTTCAATTATGAAGAAGTCATAAAAATATTAAGAATAAGTAAGTGACTAATTGTAAAGAACTCTTTGTTCTTATTAGGTATAAATAGTACTCCAATAAGTAAGATAACTTCATGTTTGTTTTGGAATCGAAAGTGATCAGTTGTGTTGTGTTAGGAGTAAGTTAAATAAAAACTTTTTTTAAACTTACTCAATGTAAATAAGAATTTAAGTGGCGACCGTGACGGGACCTGAAAAATTAAAGTATAAGCAGAAAAAATAAAGTATGCTCTTTAATTGAAAGGTCTTCGTGAAAAAAGTTATTTAAGCGAAGTATAAAAAATAAGTATCCTTCAAAGAAAGTAGAAAAAACAGTGAAAAAGTATCCTAAGAAAGGAGAAAAGAAAAAACAGTGAAAAAGTATCCTAAGAAAGGAGAAAAGAGAAAATAGTGAAAAGGGGAATAATATAACAAAAACGCTGAAAGTATCTTTCACGAATAGAAACGAAAAGTGAAAGGAAAGAACAAAAAGTGAATAAAAACCCCAATAAGTCAACAAAAAAGTGAATTTCTAAATTAACGGAAAATTAAAACAAGTGAAATAGTAAAACAGTGTATAAACCTTCATACAAAAATATATATATATATATTCCTTATTTATGGAAAATAAAGATTAAAGTGCAAGTTATAATTGCAGAGAAACAGACAATTTATAGATGAAGTGGAGAAAATGAAAGAAATATTCAAAAAGGCAGAAGAAGACATCAAGAACAACAACCTGTAAACAAGCGGATACCAGGAAAAGCGGAAAAGGAAAATTCAAAATGTCATCACCCAGATTATATATTATGTAAAAATTATTTAGTAAATATCAAATGTTAGAATATTAAATATTGTTTTTAGATATATATAAAAAAGACAATTTACACACAAATTAAAAACCCTTCAAAATTTATTTACATCCTGGACGAATTTATAAAAAATTTTGAATCACTATCCTTAAAAATGTCCGTCATTACCGAAGAACTAGTGGCTAGGTTGATAGCAACCAATACTGCATCACTGCAGGCAGAGATAGCATCCCTGAAAGCAACGTTAGAGACAGTGACAAATACTAACTTAATGACAGCCTACTCTACTCAGACTATATCCGACGAAATAACGTGCACCGAATCATTAGACGTAATTAAATCTTTGCCAGAGTTTTCAGGAATAAATCCTAATGCTTATGTAAGTTGGCGTGAGGCAGCCAACAATTCCATATCCCTTTATAACAAAGGAAGCCGCAAATATTTTGCTGCTCTCACTATCCTTAGAAATAAAATCACTAACAATGCCAATGATATCCTAACAAATCATGGCACAGTTCTAAATTACGATGCAATAATTTCTAGACTCGATTTTACTTACGCCGATAAGCGTCCCTCTCACATCATAGAGCAGGAAATGAGTATTCTCAGGCAAGGTAATCTATCTATAATAGACCTTTACAATGAAGTTAACAAGAAATTAATGTTTTCGATATCACCCGAGGACTTACACTCAGCTTTTGCCAAAGCACAGGAACTGGAATCGAATAATGTTAGAGCAAATTTCGCTCTTCAATTCAATCGTGCATCACATGCGACCAATCCAAACCAACAGCCAAGGAACTTAAATAGTAATAATAATTTAAGATTCCCACCACGGAACCAGAACCAGAACCATAACTCAAACTATAACAGAAACAACAGACCAGAACCAATGAACTTGGAAAGTTCAGCTCATCGAACTATAACGTGGCACGAACAAAAAAACTTCGAACACCAAAAACGAAATTTTAATCCATTCGCCCAAAACAATAATAACCAATTCCGCCAATACGCAAAACCCGTCTACAGGAATAATTTTCAAAATGAATTCCCTAATGACATTATTCGCAAAGACGATCAAGCAGACATCGTTAATCAAACACATTGTAGAGCACACAGAAACTACAGAGAGAATAATATAAACCAAATCCACGACATGTACTATTGGCCAAATATGTATGTGTAAACAATTTAAAGAATATGCCAGAAATTGTGAAATCTGTAACAAAACGAAGTATGATAGACATCCACAATTAGTACCAATTGGAAAGGCTCCAATCCCAAAAGCGGAAGTGGAATTCCTCCAAATATTTTTGAATTAACCAAATGTTTAAAAGAGGAATATGTGATAATTGATACAACGGAAGCGTTATTAAGGGCAGCTCAACAATATAATCAATCTATACATTCAATAACAAATGAGAAACCATTCGATATTCTTTTTAACAAAACATCACATAGGGAAGTCGCAGCAAAATTTGAACAAGCCCTACAGAAAATGTTGGATAGATTTAATAACAAAAGAAAAATAAGAAATTATAAACCACAACAATTTATCTATGAAAAAATACTAGAAAAATTATTAGGAATAAGAATAAAATGATGAAGAGATATAGGAAACAAAAAGTAGAATTAGATTTAGGGAAAAAGATTAAATCAAAAAAACGTATAATACACAAAGACAATAATATTAAAAGTTAGAATTTTATATTTCAGGATATTGGCCTTGATAGCATATTTTACATTAAATACAAAAACAAATTTTGTGGAGCAACAGTCTGTTGAGAACTAGGGCCTAGTAACTTACAACTCTCAACCATTCCTGTGTGCGAGTACTGTTGCCAGGGATGGATGAATGATGGATGGGATTGGATATTTTACATTAATACAAGCAAAAACCGACATAGTGGATTACACAAGAGAAAATTAATTATTATTAGAAAAAGGCAATACTGCTCTCTACACAGATTTCGGAAACATTTATCATATTACCCATCTCTCATATTTTGAAAAAGTAATATCAGAAGCTACGGCTGAAATCGAAAGAAACCTTTATTTCAATTCAGCCCCTAAAGAACATGATGATAGCAATCTTGACATTACAAAGGATACTGACGTTTTAATTATCAAAACATTACTAGCACATTACGTACAACAAATAGATATAAACGAGGAATTAACGAACTTGGTACAATTTGGAAAGGTATTTTAGGATCTCCTGACCGTGATGATTTAGTTCTAATAGACAACAAAATATCTGAAATAATCACCAATAACAATAGACAGTTTGTGACGAATTCCAAAAATTTTTGACGCAATAAGAACATTATCCGAATCCCTACGCGAGATAGAAAATGACGCACAACTAAGACTAGTTAGAGAACGTAACAAATTAATTGTAATTGAATTACAAAACATAGCAAAAACAGGAACCCTTAATCCCGCAATTTTTTAACTTAGAGGACATTAAAGAAATCACTAGACACGAGCACTGTATTATGACAATAACAAATTTAATGGATGTTTCTGAATTCAAAATTTTGCAAAACAATGAAGTAATAGTAGTCCTAATAAAATACCCCATAATAATACAAAATTGTAAATTATTTCAAACTAGGGCCATAATTCCAACAAGATGGTAAATTGCTTATAGAAAAAGAAATCGCAAAATACGAGAATGATTTTGTAAACATAAATAAATGTAAATTAGAATTAAGATATAACTTTTGTAAATTAAGTAATGAAACCACATGTTTGTCAAACTTGTTAAATAATAAAAAAGCA
The DNA here is from genome assembly GCA_951509635.1 of Eupeodes luniger. NCBI lineage: Eukaryota > Metazoa > Arthropoda > Insecta > Diptera > Syrphidae > Eupeodes > Eupeodes luniger. The sequence goes on along the minus strand of OX608073.1, from coordinate 293,369,819 downwards.
AATTGTAATAAAATAAAAGAAAAAAACCGAAACTTAGAAATTATAAAAGATGGATCAATTTTACTATCTGGAATACATAATGTAGATGATGTAACCATAAATGGAACATATCTAATAAATTTTAGAAATAAAACAAAAAATTGTACGAAAATCCTTCAGCCATGATCCAAAATTATCTTAGAACTTATACAATAGATAAACTAAAAATTAAGAATTTTTTTGAATCATACAATAAAGAATTGAAATTTGGGAATATAAATTTAATAGAGTCAATACAAGAAGAGGCAATGAATAGTCCAATTTTTACATCATTCGTATTGATAATTGAAATAATAAGTGCAACAGTATGTACTATATAGCAATACATAAAATATAAAAATATGCAATAAGAATACTGTATTTTCTCTGCAGAAGGTAAGCATATTTATAATCGTACTCAATAACTTTTTAAATTATGCTGACTCTTTGAGGAAATTTTCCAGGACGAGGATGTTTTACTTCTGTAACATACAAAATCGCACCTTTCTGAATTGATTGTGGGGCATTGACATGACATAGACAATATCCTTCTCAATGAATAAAATCTAATGGCGTGAAATCACTTCTTGGACTAATAAGACAGTCAGGAAATGTTTCTTGCAAAATTGCAAACAGCAAATTGTGACTGCACCGTTTTTCAAGTGAATTTTGATTATGTTAATTTATAAAACGGCATGTATCGTTCCTTTTTTTTAAGTAATGGCGCAGTTTAAACTTGAGAAATGCCAAAAGATGACAGTTTTGAAAGTGACAGCTGCCAAAATAACGAGTGATTTAAAATAAAATATATTATTTTAAAGCATATCATAATTTTGTATTCATATAAATTTAAATGAAATTAAATGCAAATGACAAAACAAACAACGTTAATTTTCATTATAACATTTTATTAATTTGTTTGTTTGTTTTTTTTTTTTTAATTATGTTCAATGATTTGTTTTATATAACAATTTTTAATATTTGTATATTTCCAAAAATGTATCTTTATGTCATGGTTTTCGTATTTTGCAAATAAAAGGTCTTAAGTACCTATAAACCTATAAAAATATGACGATTATACATATCATCTAATTCATGTAATGTAATATTTTAAAATCAAACTAAAGCTAGTTAATAACAATTTTATTGAAATCATTGGGTTTTTTTTTTGTAATTTTAACTCAATTTATATTTTAATAAACTGCATTTTAATTTTTTTAATCAAATTGTCTTATACATTTTATCAATATTGAAATGTTCAAATAATTCCACTTTGAAAATTACGGCTATAACTAAATACACAAATTAATATAAATGATAACTAAAATTCTATCAAACTTGGAAAGGTTTAAAAATGACTATACCCAAAAACAACGCTACACTAAGTTATTGTAATATAAAATACATCTTTAAACTTAATTTAAGTTTCTATTAATTTATATAAAATAATCTTAATGATGTATTCTGAATAATTAACGACAAAAAAAAACTGTTTTTTAAGAGAAAAATTAAAAATATGTTTCCATATCTTAAAGCCATACAAAGAAAATGTAAATAGAATACTACTATATACTATATAAAGGGTGCTTTCTTAAGAGCTTATGAACTTTAAATAATAATAAAAGACACAAATATTGTTGAAATTAATGTTCTATTAGTATAAAGTGGTTGATAATCTGATGGCATTTACTTTAAAATATGTTTTCTGGTTCTCCATTTGTGCAGAATGACGATGAAGAGTGCACTATCCTCTATTAGGTCAGAAAAGATCTCACCAGTTTTAGACAAGTCGATGCACGGTCATGTGCGACTTCTTTAACAGTCTTATGGAAAGAATTGTACAAACTTAATCGCCAACGCTAGAGGTACAATCTTCCAAATGTCCATTCAATTACTCGGATACGCCGATGATATTGACATCAAAGCGTGATGTCAGTGTAGCGTTTTTGAACATTGCGACAGAAGCTGAGAAGATGGGTTTAGTTGTCAATGGGCAGGTTCAGCCGACATAAGGGGCTTGAAAGTAAGGCAAGTTTCTTGCATCTGATTGGCCAGCTGCCAAAAAATTGCCTTCCAATTAAGGCAACTTTAATGGAAAGTTGACTGGAAAGTTAGGCAAGAAAAATCTCCCTTACTATCAAGTCAAGTCAACTTATGTCAAAATGACAATTGATCATGTTTTTTATTACTCAATGATTTATTTATTTTCTGCACAACTTCATTTAATGCTTTCTGTAAAAAGGTTCCTTGTAAATTTGGAAAAGAAATAAGTAATATTTCTTTAAAATACAAAATACAAATCGTGATGGACTTGTAGCTTGCCTGAGGAGAGTTTTGTAGAAAATAATGATTTTGGTAGTTTTTGTACTATGAACTTGAAGTAGAGGTTTGTGGAGTAAAGTTCTGAATTTTAAATTCATGACACTTGAAAAACTAACTAGTTGCCTTGGTCAAAATTTACGTTCAAAGAATGAAGTTGACTGCAAATGAAGTTCCTTATGCTGTCTGAACCTGCCCAATGACGGCAAGACTAAGTGAATACTCTCATCAAAAAATGACATTGAAAAACGACTTCTTGAACAAAACGTCAATCAACAATGGACAGCTCGAACTTTGAAGCCGTTAAGGACTTTATCTACCTAAGCACCGCTATAAATTCAGACAACGACACCAGCGCTGAAATCGAACGGAGAATAACTCTCTCGAATATCTAAAGTCACCATGTATAAGACACTCATAATCCCGGTTCTCATTTATGGCGCTGAGGCTTGGAGTTTGTCAAAGAAAGATGAGAACGCCTTAGGATGCTTCGAGAGAAAAATTCTTCAGGTGACGTTTGGTCCCGTCTGTATAGATGGATGCCCGTATTGTTTGAATATTCTGCTCTTTGTCTGGTTAAATGAATAAAAGTCTAACGACTTAGATGGCCGATCATGCAGAGCGAATGGACATCAACACATCAGCCAGGAAGGTTTTCGAATCCAATCCCGAGGGACGGCGGCGAAGGAGGAAGACCGCGACTCAGATGGCGACACAGATGGGAGAGGACCTGAACCAACTTGGCCTGCAAAACTGGAGCCCATGTTCGTTCCGGACTGTAGAAGCGCATGAATTATAAGTCTGTCTTATGAATTATAACTATTTTTTTTAAAATAAATTAGCCGTATGACATCAATAACGGCTTGAATTTCGTTCCAATACTCCAAGAGTTGCTGGTTTTATTCGGTATGAAGCGTGTTAAGGGCATCAAAAAGTCAATTTTTATTGATGGAATGGTGATGTGTTAATGGCTATACGGCAATGTTGCTTTTTGACAAAGCCATTTCATCAGAAATGAGCTTCATCACTAAACACCGTAAAATAGGGGATGTTTTCTAGGAATATCCATAATTTCAATACATTGGCTGCGTTCAATCTCAGACAGATAGGGTATCCGGATACCTTTTTGTTAGTGTTTTACGTGTAAAATAACAGCTGATCAAAAACAGCTGAGATGTCAAAAAAGGAATCCAAAGGTATCCCAGAATTTCTGGGGTATGTAGGTATCTGACAGAACAGCTGATTCAACACATGGTTCAATTTCAAGAAACTTGAAAATTGATTTCAGGTTTTTGTATTTGTTGGTAAACAAAATAGATACAAAATGTTAGTTGAAGTTGTATTTGAGGATGTTTTGTACATAAAAGACGATGAAGAAGCTATTTGCCTCCGAATTTTAGAGGGAGGGTAATTACATATGTTTTATCTTACAACAATTTTGATTTCGAAGCTTAAATGTTTCTCTGCTTTTTGTGAACAGCAGAAAGTTGTTTTCATTTTTTGACAGCTATCTCAATACAGCTATCCAACTCGTTTAACAAGGTATCTAAAAATCCACCTATCCAAGATACCCTATCCAACACGAGATTGAACGCAGCCATTGTTTTCACGTAAAACAATACACGATAAATTGTCAAACCTAAATGTCAAAATAGTTTGACATTCTCAAGTGTCAAACAATCGAAACTTTTTATGTAGCTTAAAAAAACGCCCTTTTAACTTAATTACACTTATATAGTACATTAACATACCAATAAAAGTATTTATGAACAAAAATTCATAATTAAATTCCATTGAATCAATTCATATAAGAACTATGAGCGTTCTTTTGATCAAAATTTGTTTTAAGACTTTTCAAATGGCTTTCAATCTTTAGTAACTGGTCTGATATTACCTCTTAGGCTTGGAGGATTCAGTTCAAGTAAATACAAAAAAGTTATTGTGTCGAAAATATTGGTAAGCTCAATTTGTACACCGAATGTAATAGTTTTTAGTTAAACATTTTTGAGATAAAGTTGTTATTGTTTTAAAAAAATATTTTATATTTCTTATAACATTTTTGTTTTGATTAAAACTCACTTAATACAAGAAAGACAAATGACTGTATGTGATAAAGCTGGCCACATAGAATTTTATATATCCAACTTAATAAAAGTACAAATTTTTCAAAAACAATTTTAGAAAAGTGAACTTCTATCTTTTTTTTGGTTTGGAGTATACAGTTTCTTGTTAGTTATAATTTGTCTGAACATTTAACATTATTTTTGTTTCAATAAATACTTAATTGTTGTATTTTATTTCTCATTATCAATTATTTATATAATTTAATGAAACTTTTAAGTTTGTTTGTCTGTAAAAAATATGCGAGTCTTAAAAAATATTATGTATCTAATGTCAGTTTTATTTAAAAATCTTGTGTTATTGCTACCAGAAATCTGCTTATATATATCTTTATTTAATTCTTTTAATAATCATAATACAAACTTTTCGATCACATGCAATAATAATTATTATTCGTTTTGGATATGGTATAAATTGTTTTATTAGTTTATTTAAAATCATGCTGTGTTGTATAATTTTTGTCTTAAGAAAATATTTTATAAAAAAAAATATGCAATAATCATAAATAAATCCGAATGCTTTTCGTTTTATGGTAAAAGAAAAACTTTAAACTTTAAAAACCACTTAATATATTTTTCTTCAAAAATGTAACCATCATTTTAATTTGCTTATTTTTTTTTTGTTTCTTTATGCAAAATATTAATTTATCTGATTGACTAATGCTATTATTTTTAATATTTTGTTTGTTTAAATCAGCAACATTTAAATGCTTATTTTTATCTACGTAAATTGCATCGAATTTTTATTTTGTTATTAATTCTTTTTTTTTTGTCTTTTGTTTAGTTAAACCTAATATAGGAAACTTGAAAACTCTTTGGGAATTAGATTTAGATTTGTTTTCCATCACAGTTGAGTGAAGTTTGATTAATTATTTAATTTTCTTGAAGGATCAACGGACCTGGAAGATAAAATTTTAATTTAATAGTGATTAATGAATAAATTAATTAAATAAATACGTGTTAGGCAAACGTTATATAATGTTTAAAAATGTAATAAAATATAATTGATGAAAATAATACATAAAGAATATTATGTCAATTATTATGGAGATCAAACACAACAATTGTAGGCAAATTGTTCATTTTCAGACCTTTTATGAGTTTCACCTTAAAATGAAATTACACACATGTCAAACTTATAACACAAATCTTAAAATTCCGGGAAGAACAAATTGAATCAGTTTTTTCACCGCTCCAAGACATACAAAACCAATTTCACTAGTCGTCTAACGTTTTACGTTTTTTCTGTTCAACAAACAAAACAATATTTTTTCAAATCATTAAGATGTCCTTAATTCGAATCTTTAAATTTTTCACATCAGGTTCTTAAAATATGCCCCATTACAAATACTACAAAACAACCAAAAACGGTGTTTTTAAGGATAAGTTAAAACTCAAAATATATCTTAACAATAAATTGTACGATTATTTTGCAAAGTACAAATCTGTCTCTTCTAGATACAATTCAAAACATTTTAGTATCTTTCTTAGTTTCTGGAAATTCTCATTAGTTATGACTTTATGAGTTTTTATTTGACTCTATATTACGTTTTGAGCAAACCTTGAATTTAATACCTTCATAGTTTTGAAAAATACGTTTTGGAGTTTAATTTTAGTGCTGATTACGAAACCAA